>CM032401.1:1074015-2382666 GCA_019049475.1 Eueides isabella
AATGCCCACAAAAAAGCCTCCTGATACTGTACCCCAACTGCCACTTGTCTTGGTCCATACTGTGCCAAGGGATTCTTTAGGGATCTTTGTCGATGAATTCCAGCATTTGATATGGAGTAAATAAGGGAAAAATGGTACAGTGTAGATTATAGTAAGCTTATCTTTGCATACCACCTACAATTTCACATTTAATAAATAGAAATTAACAATCAACATAGATATAAACAAACCGCTCTTTTGATATAACAACTACGTATTTTCGAAATATCCGAGAAATAGCAATCAAAATTTGTAAATGATCAATCAATATAATTAACTAACTAGTATTTAAAAATATGCTGTCGTTGCAACGACGACTTCAAAAGAATAAACGTGTGATTGTTAACGCGATGGGTAGTGGGTTCGATCTTTACTTGAGAAATTTATATATTTAATATTTTTGTGTCTTCGCTCTAGTAACATTAGGTCCTAAGTTTCATCTCCTTTACCGTGTGCGGATACAACGTTAATCTGAAAAAAAAAACAATATATTATTCTCTGAGTAGATAAATAGAGTTATAGGTAGGCCATAATGAGATATCAGTAATAAAGTATCCTACAGTTTTAGAACAATGGCTCATATACGTTATAAATATAAATATATCCACGATAAAAATAATAACATTCTTTATTTAGAATAAGGTCGTAATATGGAGTACGAGATAAGTGAACATTATTGCGACTTTAAAAATAAATGATTTACGATTTTATCTTGCAAGCCCAAAGTAATGTTCAAATTTTAATTCAAATATTGCTCACGCCGTTACGTTCCGCTCCGAAGTACATCTCTCGAGAGCCGAAATCTCGAAAAGGGAGAGACTTCTGTCTTTCCTAAAGAAAAAAGGAGATAATGAAGAAAAATGTGTATGTGTGTAAATGTGATGTAATTTATTCGTATTAACTCAGTTTTTTTTGTAACTAGTATAACATAAGTAACTACTATAAATAATATTCCAATTTAATAAATATATTACGAAATAAGTCAAGTCAAACCACTACGTTGGTAAAGTGTAAGCCTTTAAGGTAACTCTCTATACTATCAAGGCAACGACATATTTCATTTTAAATACCTAAGTTATTTATGACAATATAAAAATAATATTTTATAAATTAAAAAGATGATAAATTTTTCACTTAGCGTTTATTTCTATACAATATTTTACGACTGATAAAAAAATTCTAGACATTTCTTTCATATAAATAATATAAAAAAATTGTTCATGACTATTTCTTTTTATAATTTGACGTCTTTGCCTTTTTTTGCTAACAACCAGTGAGAACTGAGAGTTTCAAGAGGAACTCCATTCATTCTGTAAAAAATATTCTTAGTATATAAGAAACAATGAGAGCATTTATACTGACTTTCTGGTCAAGTTCCGGTACACTCACGCATACAAGAATATTATTCATATAAGATCGAATAAAAAACGAACCGTGATTGGCATTATAATCTGTTTTCTCCCTTATCTCCCTTACTTTCTACTTATTTTAGAAACATTGCGTGCTGGGTTAATTTTACTAACACTATAAATCTAACAAGCTGGTAACAAGGCAAAGCGCGGCTTAGAGTACCGCCACTCAACACGCCATACCTCAAATTCGACAGAAAGCGGAGAAGGGAACGGAGTGTCTTAACACTAGTTTCCCAGGTTCCCTCTGCCTACCCCGCCATCAATGGGATACAGCGTGAAACTGAAAAAAAAAACATACACCTGTTCATTTTTTATAAAATCCGTTTATATGAAATATTTTATTGATTAATTACAAAAATATATACTATAGATAAAGGTGTTATCTTATTGAAATTAGAAGAACTAATTGTCACAATTAAATGAATATATTACGTTACATACGTAAACAGCTTAAAATGACGCTCACCGACTTTTTATTTGCATTGTAAATTAGTTCAAGTTTTTAAATATTACTACATTTATTTAATATTAAAGGTACCTACCTGTGCACGGATTAGTCTTTTTTTTTTGCTTTGAAATGAATAAAGAGGAAAGCTGCGTAAACACACACAGTATACATAATTATTTTCTCCTTAAAATTATTTTCTTAAACAGAAAACCTTTCAAGAACACTACATTTTTCACTAGAAAACTCCGCCATTCTCGGACCTGCCGCGTAAACTTGAAGACGTATACGAGAACGTCGGAAGTGAATAATTTACCTATATTAAAACAGTCACGCCACTGGCATTTACGAGATCTTTGACGTCGGACTAATCTTAAAGCGCTACACTAGCCGCGGCTACAGACAATGCCCGTGAAATTATCTCTTACGAGTTACGATGAATGGATACGTCACACCGCACCGCATTAGCCAAGATAAGGAGCGATATACGGCGGCCGGCCGGTGGAAGTGAGAAACGCTACGGTCTACAGTCACAGTCAGTACGGTCTGCGCGGACCGGAATTTGTTTTGACTCAGACGCTCAGCGCTCAGTCGTCAGTTGCAGCGGCGCGCGGCGCACGAGTCACCGCGGCTTGGACACACACTATCGACGGTGTCACAACACGCGGCTCGTATCGAATTCGATAGCTTGTGACACGTTCGTGAATTGGATGACACGGTGACCATTTGAAACGAAGGACACCGTCTGCTGGCTGACAAAATTACACATCTGCGGAATGCAGATTCGATAGTTCAATATTACCTTTGTAACTTGGATAATTTGTGACACAACACCTCGGTTATTTTGCCATGTGTGTGAAAAAGTGAAAGCCGCTCAGTTTTGTAGAAAAAGATAAAGTTTTCTGTAATGTCAACAACAGGAATTTGCATTGAAGATTATTTAGAATACTATTTTTATTATTTGTTGACTTTGTTATAATTATTCCGTTTAATGGCACGTCTCGGTAGTTCTACTATGTGAATAAGATATTAATAATCCATTGATCCACTCCGCCACGAAGGGTTCCTGGAATGTACACGCAGGTAACGGTGGGCACATTTTCTAATTCATTTTTACAATGCCCCGAAGAAATAAGTGGATGCATTTGGTGGCCGGCGTGGTCGCCGGCGTGACTCTCGGTGTTTTTCTCAAATTGTGCTTAAGACCATCCTCAAGAACGTCTATAGAACCCTGCCCGGAAGCTAAACTGTATATTGCTCCGGACCCCCTGTCGGTCATAGACCTAGGACCTGACGAAACAATAGACAATTCTAACAGAACTTTAGTGTTTGTGGGGGTAATGACGGCGGAGCAATACTTAACTACTAGAGCTAGAGCGGTTTTCGAAACATGGGCCCAAGATCTGCCCGGACGTATTGCCTTTTTTAGTTCGGAAGTATCTAAAGCGCCCGGCTTGCCTTTGATACCGTTGAAAAGTGTCGACGACAGCTATCCTCCTCAAAAAAAATCCTTCTTAATGTTGTTATACATGTACGAGCATTACGGTGAACGGTTCGAGTGGTTTATGCGTGCGGACGACGACGTATACGTCAGAGGTGATAAGTTAGGGGCGTTCTTACGTTCAGTGGACAGTAGGAAGCCTCAGTTCATCGGTCAAGCGGGGAGAGGCACGAACGATGAGAGGGACGCGCTAGCGTTAGACTATAATGAGAACTTTTGCATGGGAGGGCCGGGGGTCTTGATATCTCGAGAGACTTTGAGGCGAGTGGCTCCTCACGTGAAGTACTGTTTGAAGCACCTCTACACGACGCACGAGGACGTCGAGTTGGGGCGCTGTGTTGCCAAATTCGCAGGAGTTTCATGCACCTGGAGCTATGATGTAAGTGTTCAACTTTAACCTTTGTTGCTTAATTTGTTTTTGCATACTAATTTTATGTAAATGCCTTGCAATTGTTTTCAGCATTATGTATGACAAAATCGTTTACAGTCCTATAAGTATAATTGAAAATTAAAGTATAGTATATCTACATAATATTTTCGGTCGAACGCAAACGCAAATACAACAAAAACATTGGGTTTTTGTTCGCACTGTTCCATTAAACGTTTTATAATTATAATAATTCTCAGTTCTTTGGAAGTGTACAAAAAAGGATTAGGATTTTCTGCCCATATTATGCCAGTGTTTAATTATAAAATGTTGTTTATATATATGAAGTATATTAGAAAAATATATAGTTTAATCAGTTATCAAATTCTTCTTTTTCTTCCTATTCTTTGATGTGATCAATATTTTATATATGAAACATATTCATAATCTATATTTAATAGAATTTAATAGGAATGTTAAATTAAAATATTAATTTAAAAAATATTTAAGGAATTTTCTTGAGCCACAAAATAATTATTTTTTGTAAATTATTTATTTTTAGTTTTTCATACATAAGTTTTAATCAATAGGCCCAATATAACAAACTCCAATACACGTAATAAGTTTACTGATAAAAAAATACAAGCATGCGTAAAAAATGTCACCCAGTTTACTAAATCTTTGATTAAATCATCCGCTTGACACTCCAAAACTGGATATTCGATTTGAATTCTATTAATCGATGAACGAGGCTAATAATCGCCAAAAATGTCCGGATCCAAATAATATTATAAAAAAAACATTCCTATATTTCTATAAGTCAGGCAGTCTTGGCGGAGAGGAACAACCACTTGCCAGACTCAGTAACGAGGCAAAGCGCAGCGTTGAGTTCCGCAGTACATTACGCATCACCTATAGAATCGGCGGCAATTGGGTAATAGAAGGGTTCTAGTGAAAACAAAGAGTTCCTAAAGAAGAGGTTAAAGAAAGTCTATAAATAAGATTCTTAATTCAAGCCCCCAAATAACCAGAACTGTATGAATCGATAGAATTTTTACTCAGCTTCACGCTGTATCCCGCACGAGGCAGGGTAAGCAGAGGGAACCCAGGAACCTAGTGTAAAGACACTCCGTTCCACTTCTGTTCCCCACTTACCACCGAATTTGAGGCGTTGCGTGTTGAGTGGCGGGACTCAACGCCGCGCTTAGCCTTATTACCAGAGCGAAGAAATGAAACATTAAATATTTAAATTGAAAATATTAAATATTTCATTTCCTCGACTGGGGATCGAACCCAGAACCTGTCGGTTACAGTCACACTCTTGTGCCGCTGCGCCACGACAGGCCTCATAGAATTTTTAAGTAAGCCTTAACATTATTTGTTCTATTCGTTTACGAATCTGTTGGGAACATCACAACACATGAAACGGTCTGTCGATCAGGCGATCAGGTAAACAGGCGGCGGCGCGGGCGCGTCGGGGCCGGCCGTTGAAAGTAAAAGGCCTTTGATATATTCTTTCTTTGTTATTGTTTCAATTCTCGTGTTCTTACTCATGTATGTTACATATTAAACTTAGAAGTTCAACTGGTTTTTACAAATTGTTTGTATAGAGCTTATGTTTTAGAAATAATGTTGTTATAATATTGGACGTATCAACTTAAAATATTAATATTATTTTTTGTGTTGTGACACCAGCTCAGCTTTGCTTTAATATCAAAATTATTGTTAAATCTTTACATTAATGGGTTATTCTAAAGTACGAGCTATATACGAATGTACTATATTCGCGGCGTTGAGTTCCACAACTTAACATGCAATACCTCAAATCCTGCACTTGGCAGCGCTCCCTCAGTTTTAGCCTAACATCCATAGTCGCAAACTTTCAGTAATAAACATTTATAATATTTGTAAGGATTTCTCAATGAAATGCGAATCGTCTTTGGGCATTTTGTTTAACCTTTATAATAAGTAATAAACATATACAACTAGAATGCAACTGGATTAAAATTCAACCAGCAGTACTTTAGTACTTATGTAACGTTACAATTTAATAAGGCATGATATAAGCCTATTGTCACTTAAGTTCACATGACTAGTTTGTTACAATTTTTAAGCGAGATGAAAGTAGCGGAGTTAAATAAATATTCAATTACATTAGACAGAAAGCTATCGTGGCACAGTAGAAAAGAACAAGTCTACGCATTAGTTATAGGTTCGTTCCTCACTCTGGTAAATATTTCCGTTCTTCCCGCTCTAGAACAAAGCGCGGCTGTGATTTCTTTCCAAATCCAACTTTATTTTGTACACGTGATGATAAAAAATTAAATAATAAGGGTCGATCCACACTATAGTGTCGATCTCAAAAAAAAGTCTGTAAATATTTTTGTATTCACATTGCACAATCCGTCTCTAGTCACGATTCAGTTTCAGCAGAAGTCAGTCGTTTATATTTCGCTGTAATAGATTAAATTTAATAATAAAGTTTATTTAATTGCTTATTGCAATATTTGCGGTCAATATGTCATTGAATTTTTCCCTTAGAGAATTAGCTATTATAGCTATTCTTCTTGATGATGATCATAATATGAATACAAGAAGAGTACGTGAAGCAAGAAGGAGAATGTGGATACATACATGTTTTTTAGACAGGAAAACGGAAGGTGAATACCACACGCTATATAGGCATTTAATTAATGATTAAGAAAAAATTGTGCAATAAACCTGGTTTATTTTTAACCAACTCAATGAGCAATTCATCTGAAAAAATATAAGTAATATTTTATTTCATAAGCAAAGGAAAAATTTTGATTGAGTAGCAATATTTCTTTGTCCAATCTGTCAGTGAAAGGTGTTAATAATTAATTTTTAATTCAAAATTACCTTTTTCAAAAGTCTACGATTTTTGAGACATCGTTTGCACTTATATTAATTTTTATCACTGATTAATTTAAACGATCTATTCATCTTTCTGAACGTGAACTGACCGAGCCGAGAACAAATGAACATTCACACTATCGGAACATGTCGTTTCAAGTTCAATCTCGATCAGTCAAATATTCTTTGAGACGTATCGTTGCTGGAGTGTGATTGGACCGGAACTTGACTGGTACGGATAGTATGAATACACTCATTGTTTTTTGTTTAATAATATTTTACCAGACTGAGATCAGACCGAGAACGGAGTGAGATCGACACTATAGTGTGGATCGACCCTAAATACAAATTATATTTATTGTTTATAAAATATTCAATTGATAACAACTTTGTGTGTTGATAAGTTAGTTATGCAAGCCACCGGGAGCGTAACCCAAGATATTGCTTTTTAACCCGAGACGCAAGAGAGGGATGTTATTTATTTGGCTTGTTTGTCTCTCTGTCTGTGGCACCGTTGGTTCTGAATGAATGAACCGATTCGAGTTTTTTTTTCTTGAATGAAGAGCCTTATTCATTCATTCATTCATTCATTATTTCATCATTCACTCATGGCAATCGTTATTAGCGATGATATACTAGTATTTTGCCAAGACGGGATTGTTATTTATCGGTGTTGCGTTCCCAGCGAGATTAATGTAGTTGTATAAGCACGTACTTATCAATTTTTATATTAGCACATACTTATAAATTTTCATTTTATAATTTATTGTAATTGAAATTTTAGCATAAATAAAAAAATTGGTACGGCCGTTAGTATATTCCAATATCATAGAACCAAATAAATAAAAAAGTAGGCAAATCTGATGACAATGAAATAATATTTAATAAATATAGTTGTTAGTCCAAGGTATCCGGCGCAGTAAGCAATGTACATGTATGTACAAGTCACTCAATGCAGCTGTCAAATGAAAGCCCCTTTATCCCTTTCACTATAAAAACTCTCCTAGAAAATTTGTTTTTAAAAAGATATTATTAATTAATAACATATTTGAATAAATTATTGGATTTCGTCATTTTTCGTCAAAAATAATATGTAAATTTTGCAAATCAAAAAGAATAAAAATTGTAAATGTGCAATCATATATTTATATGATTCTATATTTTTATTAAAATATTTTCTTGAGTGTTAAATATTAAAAAAATAAAATATTAAAAAATATATATATCTAAATTATAAAAATATAATATAAAATAAAATTGTTAAACTTAAACTTAAATTGTCTTACAAACTGGTAACCCGCCCGCGAGTTCGCCCGCTTAAATTACACCATTATATTTACTAACCTCAATTACTTTCTTGTTCTAACATTATCATTTGTGACAATATGTTTTGAAAACTAAAATTTCAGCCAAATTAATTAAATTTTTGTAGGAATTTTGCCGAATTAAATATTATAAACAGTCGTAACTTTTTATTTACCAATTGAAATAAAATATACAATAAATGTTAAGGATAAGTTGCAGAACTATAATAGTTGA
Source organism: Eueides isabella (assembly GCA_019049475.1). Lineage (NCBI taxonomy): Eukaryota > Metazoa > Arthropoda > Insecta > Lepidoptera > Nymphalidae > Eueides > Eueides isabella. The sequence goes on from CM032401.1 coordinate 1,082,193, forward strand.
AACTACATTTAAACCCGGCGTACAAACACACAGATAGAAAAAAATATTATTTATTATATCTTCCATGTACAGACCAGTGATTATATGCAGCATATATTTATAAGAAGCATAGATATATAAAATAGTGACAACATAATTAATAAAAAATATAAAATAAGTCAAAATCATTTTAATAATCAATATAAATATTTTTTTAATAAGAAATTGTTTAAAATATTTTATTGTTTCAAAATTGTTAAAAATATTTAAATGTTAATAAAAATAAATAAATAGGTATATACATAAATCAAATAAGGATCGGCTACAGATTATTTATAAGTATTTATTATGATATATTTTACTACAAATTAATTAAATCGATATATTTGATTTGATCTTTCAAGCCGGTTAGTAACCATTATGACCACAAACCTCAAAAAATATATACAAATAAAAGAAAACTAAACCATATTAAAAGTTAAGACTAAAATCTATCTATTAACAAACAATCTCAACACTCTGTCATCTTACGTATAAGAATCGCCAATCTTAAGTATAAGAATAGAAATACTTATATGAAAAGCGTAACCCGATTTATTTGATAACGTCAAAATAAAAAATACCAAATTTAAATTTGTAAAGCGTATAAAAATTTTGAACGTAACTGGATTTGAACCCGCGCCTCTTGGAAACCGTCCAAGCATTCTGACCACATCACAAAAACTCGACAGACCGTCGGTGCCAATCAACCTAAAAGGCCGGCAACGCTCCTGTAGCTCCCCTGGAGTTACACGGAGCCGTGGTCGACGGATCACTTAACGTCAGGTAATCATAATTTTAACTAAATAAAAGAAAAAATACATAATCAGTCTTTAATTAACACTATTTTAAAGTTATTTACGTTTAATTAGATGCGTTCATTAATTTGTAAGAACACTTAGCATGCAATCAAACACAGGTACATTTCTTATCACTGACAGAGACATAATGTATGTAGAGAATAATTAAAAATATCGTTTCTATAAATCAAAGTAAACGTTAATTAATTCTTAGCCCACAAATGACCGTACTAAAAACGTGACTGTTTCAAAAGATATATTCAGACTTTTTAAGCTCCGATAAAAAAAGATAATAAGTTTTACCGTTTATTTTAAAGGTGATAAGTTTTACCGGTGATAAGTTTTACCTGTCTTAGATGCAACGCGACATCCAAAGACCTAATTCATCGCGTTGGTTCTTAGCTATATTTATTGAACATCTGATATACAGTTTGAAAAGCTACTAGCATTTAGCCAAAATGAGATAGTGATTTTTTGGGTCAGGATTTTTATAAAAGAAAAATAAATTTTGTAAAGTGAAATAAAACGAACCATTCCAAGGATAGATAAAGGTTTAAAAAAAAACATATAAAAATGTAGTAGGACTCGAACCTGTGCCTTTTGAAAACCGTCCAAGCCGATCGTTAAGCCATACGTTATTAATTCTTAGCGTTCTTAGGAATTATCAATGTGCCAGGACAAATTATACGATCTAACTACAGAGATGATAACAACATAAATAAGTTGTAATAAGCGTATAAGAATTTTAGTTTTAACCTAGTGACCAGACTGCTGGGGTGGGCACTACTACTACATAATCAAGGCTTCCAAAGATAGGTTCAAATCCAGATTAGGTAAATTTTATAACGTTATTTAAAAAAAAATCACTTAGTATAGATATCACTTTACTAAAGTTAATATATCCAACTATATATACCATTTAATCAAGAGCGAATGGACCAGTCTATTTATATTTGGATACTCATTGAAAATAAAACTGGACTTACCATTTAAGAAACAGCACTTTGCTCGTTTTTAAAAGCGTCTTACTTTATATAATTAAACGATTCAACACGGCGGGCCGGTTTTCGCTTTTATTAATTTAATTGACGAGTATAAAAAAATATTATTGAATATATACAGTTTTTTCCTTAAGAATTACGTAATTTGAATAATTGATTAACATTATATGTGACATATACAAACGATATAATATTCAGAATATTCATTCATACGTATCTGTTCTACAGCTGGGTCACAATAAGATTGCGTAAGAGGAAATGTAATTTACGTCCGTGTTGATTTATAAATTTAGCAATCACTTAATTATTTCAAGAAAAAGATGCTTATATTCATAACATTATCTCCAGTTACTTAGAACATTCAGTCATTTGTAACACAATTCTTAGTTATTATTTGACCACGGGTACAAAAGCTAGTCAGTTTTTAAAAGATAAGGGAAAAAGACCATTTTTTTTTTCATTTAATATTAAAAATAAGCATAGCATAGTTATTAAAACATTTTATATGAAAAATATGTTGTAACACAATAATATGCAGCAACTTTCACCAGTGTAGTGTTCGATACAATGGATGCCTTACAAGTTACAGCTGATGTAATCGAATCTGTCACAGTGTCAATAGTCTTAAAATGCTATTTTCTACTCGGCTGTATCTAAAATGTAGGCGTTAATTATATTTTGTTGACGATTCTTGCCTGTACTAATAGTCGGCCTGTTGTCGGCGCTGTTCCTACAATGAGAAAGTGAACAAAAAAAAAAAAATATAGACTTATACACAGTAGAGAGAAGAGCACTTATATAGACTAAGTTGTACTCCCGAATGTCAGGAGATAGTTGTCTCTTCACCCGTGACGTGTGCCTACGTTCGGTTTTTTTTTATAGATAAGACACTGCAAACGAGCGTACGTGTCACCTGGTGGTAAGTGATCACCGCCGCTCACGGCCCTTGTAACTCCAGAGGAGCTACAGAAACATTGCTGGCCTTTAAGATGGATAGGCACCGGGGCCCGGCATTACCCCAAGTGGAAAGCAGTGGCCGAAGCCTCTACTTAACGCCGGTTTTACATGCCAGGGGTAATGATCTGGTCTAGTCTGCCCATGCCTGTTGTCATTGCTGATAACGTGACTCTCCCACACGTACTTTAGTCGCCTCTTACGACGCCATCAGTACCAGGGTGATCCTATTCTAAGCCGGAATCACACTGCGTTCCCATCTATTTTATACGCAATATATTATCTGTGTACATTAATAAACAGCTTACGAAAATACAATTTAAATATAGATACGTTGTATCTTTTTTTTATATTTAAGAGATATAAATTCGTAAAACTGCCGTTATATTAGGTTCAATGTCTGCTAAATATTAAGCTAAAAATCTTCGAGTTGGAGCGAAGCAACCGGTTTTAAAGGAGAGTGACGCGAAGTGATCGCAGATAGTATAATCACAGAGCCAACAGAATCCGGTGGCATGGATTATATTATAATTTTTTATGTTTTAAGCTCAAGCTTCACCCTCTAATGGTAGTGTTGGCAGAGATAACTTGGGAACCTAGTGTTAAGACACTCTATTCCACTTCCGTTCCCCACTTTCCGCCAAATTTGAGGCATTGCGTGTTGAGTGGCGGAAATCAACGCCGCGTTTTGCCGTGTACCTTATCGAAGAAATGAAAACATTAAATATTTAAATTGAATATATTAAATATTTTATTTTCTTGAGTAGAGATCGAACCTACAACTTTCGTTTACAGTCACACACTTGTGCCGCTGCGCCACGACAGGCCTGTCTTTTACAATAATAATTAATTCTTTTGTTCAACTCTACGCTGTATATGGGAGATCCTATATGCATGTATAGCAGGGTAGAGAGAGCCCAGTGTTAGGATACGCCTGCCGAATATGAAATAAATTGATAGACATTTTATTTTAAAAAATAAGATAAACAAAATATAGTGTAAGATAGACTATAAATAATTGTTGTAAACTCAACAATAATTCTTTAAAATTTACAATAAAAAATTAGAATTGGCTGCAAATTTTATCAAAAAAACTATATCAATAAAGTGTGTATGTGTTCGAGTATAGATATTACTAATATTATATGCCTACGAAAACACAGCAATGAGATGAAGAAGCACTTCTTGCGAATCCTTGTAGATACGAGAGTTTAACCCTAATTCCTAAATGAATATCAAGCATACCTCACATTTCTGGCACCAGAGGGCGGCAAATACTTTACCGCGTCTGTAGCTGTCAAGTGTCATTGCATTCTTGTGATTCGTTCAAATAAGTTCGAAAACATTTTCACTTTTTGTAAAAGAATATCTTCTAGATAAAATCCTATTGGAATTTTTATCTAAGAGTGTTTATGTGTGTAAAAGTGATTGTCTTTAGAAAACACAGCAGTGTATATAGTCAAGAAATATGGAGCCGGTAAGTTATGATAAAGAGGGTGAGGAGCAGGCTGATTTTGTTACTTCGGATGGAGAACAAGTACATTTCATAAGCTCCGTAGGCACAGGATAACAGCACCTCCTCGGACCTGGAGTTTGAGGAAGGCACTGTTTCGCCTTTGCCTAGTAAACGCCCACGTAACACGTCACGTAGGTACAGGTCGAAACATGTCGAGACCGATCCGCGTGTTGATGTTTTTAATGTTACAAACATTTCTACTTAATTAAACCAATCTTCTTCATATCACAATAAGTTCAAACAACTCATGTCAAGTTAATAATGTTGTACCCAGTATTACTTTCAATAATTCGCAACAGTTTATGAATGAATATAATTTCTTACGTTACCCACTCAACCAGAGTCATTTTCTATTAATCCATTAATACCAACATTAATACTAAGAAAATTATCCTACTAGTAATAATAATCAGTTTGAGGAATTAATTAAGGTACAACAATTTGATTCACCATCATGGAAGGGTGTTTGGTTTATGACCTTTATTCTTTTTCTTTCTTATTATTTATATCAAATTTTTTATTTCTTATTCTTTTCTTATTATTTATATCAAATTAATGATGAGATATGTCATTTCAGTAAAAATAAAGATTAGTGACTTTTATAGAGTATTGGTCTTAGCCTGTCTTTCCAATGAAGTCGTACAACAAAGACATTTGTTAAGAGGTTTGCAATTTATTGTTGACTGGGCAAGTGCTAATCCAGATAAGTTAAATCCAAATGCTTTATTACAGTTTTAGTTGGACCAAGCTCTGCTTGTCATAGAACTTCTAAAACTTTTATCCAAGTAATATGTGAAACATGCTCTTAGTTTATTACGGTTAGAAGAGTGAATTGTAAAGGAGATTTCTAATGAAAATCTGAGGAATATTTTAAGTACTTAAATAATTAATACTTTAGACCCAGTACTGAGTATTTATTTAGTAGGGAGGTTTTACAGCTTACCATACAATACCTTGTAAGATCACAGGTTTGGTTGAATACCAACCTATTTAAAAGAGAAAAGATCTTCAGAAAAGAGAGATACTTCTTTTCATAAGAAGTGTTTATTTTTTAAAAGTAAGGCTAGACAAGGAAACCGGATAAAATAATATGATTATAAAAAAGAAAGCTCAAAGGTTATTCAGAGGTCAGGCTTAGCCCCTTTTGTCAACACCCTCAGTGCAGAGGGACCAAATCTAAGTGTAAAAAAAAAAAAAAAAAAATAGCATAATGACAAATTTTCAGGGGGGGCTACCTAGTTAGCAACAGAGAAATGGCTCAGTTTGGGAGCAGGCAAATTTATTTTAGCTTTATATTATTGTTTGCCCTTCTGAATGTAAACTTACTCTAAAAGGCTAAAGTATTTTTAGAGTTTAACAACCAAGGTCACTCCAGAGATGGGGGGCAGGGTTAAAGAAAATGGAATTTTAGAGAGGCTAGTTGCAGTAGGTTGCAAGCTTCTGTTCAAAAATGTTTCTGGTACAGAAGGTAAGTGGGGGATTGCGCTTAAGTTTTGATCTAAGAGTGCTCAATACATATGTAAAGAAATGACATTTTCAGTTAATAGCGCAGACCAATGTAGTCAACTACCTTCAAGAACGGGACTGGTTAGCAAAGATTGACCTTCACTAGGCATACTTTGTCCCGAGAGTCGCGGAGACTCACAGGAGATTTTTACTAGTTGTTTATCTAGGAGAAGTCCTTCAACTAGTAGAGCGCTACCTTTACTTTTTTCCTGGCGATTACCTCTAGCTTGCCAGGACAGACACAGACTGGAGGCTCAGGTTGCGGAAACGTTGAGCCTCCTGGAGCCATTGGGTTGGCAGGTACATTATCAGAAGTCTATAATAATACCCACACACAGGCTGGAGTATCCAGGGCTAATTTGAAATGCTCAGAGTAGCACTATAGTATTGCCCACTCGAAAGGTTCTATCTATAACCAATCATTTGAGGTTAATATTAAACTGAGACAGTTGCTCGCTAGGAGAACTGTAAAGTCTTTTGGGTAGGCTATAATTTTGCAAACGTCAAAGCGCCTCAGAGTAATCTTCACTGTTGAAGAGCCCAAATTTTCCCAAGAGCTTTTACTCGCAGAAATCAAAACAGGTCATTGACTGCTGTAGTGCGAGAGGACTTCCGGTGGTGGTTGGAGGCTATTCAAGGCGTTCCAATCCCACTATGCAAGAGGCAGGTTACTCACTTCTGTACATCAGACGCAGCGGATGCGGGCTGAGAAGTGAGTTTGAACAGCAAGTATCTCTCGGGGAGATCGGCTGCAAACCAAATAAACTGGCACTCCAGTATAAAACAGATATATGCTGTCTTTCCTATAATAAATTCACAGGGGGCTCTGTTACAGAAAGCCCATATTCTAGTTTAAATAGATAGCAAGACTAGTTTAAACAGACAGCAGGTCGCTAAAATTGCTGGGGTTAACAACTTCTCTAATGGAATTAATTTGTCAATTAGACAGCTAAATGACAGCATTCTCCTACAGGGGCACCAATAAAGCATTGCAGTTTGCCTTTTAAGGGGAAGGTCAGTACCCAGGTGGCATCTTTTATCACCTGTCACAGAAGTAATATTTTCAAGGTGGGGTATTCCCGAAGTAGACCTCTTTGTGACAAGGGAGACTGCTGTTGTCCCAGAGTATGTGACAATAAACTAAAGAGATGGCTGAGCTCTGTTTTGCCACGCCTTAAGCCAAAGATGGACATTTCACCTCCAAGCAGGGTGTCCTGAGTCTTGTAACACCTCAACAATAGGACCCAGTGCTTCTGGTTCTCAGACTTTCAGTCTCGTGCTCTTACACTTCCCCTACTGATAGCAAATCTAGAGGGGATGAGGTACTAATAGATTGGATAACAGGTATGTACCCTCCACGGATTGAGAAGCTAAAGCTTCAGAGTTGAAAAGTTGGGGAGAATGATAGCTCTTTAAAGAAAGCTGGTCTCCTTCCACATTGACTACATATATGGCATGGGGCATCCCATTACAAGGGTGGAGAGACAGAAAGAGAAACTGGGCTAGGTCACATAATATAAATAGTATACAGCCAGAGGGTTTGACATGTGGCTAGGTTTTTAACCTATTATAAAATAATTTTTGCTTTGCAAGTCGGCTATTTCGACATTCTGACAGGATACAGTTAATTTATTAAGTCTATCTATCAGAAATCTTTTGTATACAACAAGTTGTAGAAGATGTTATCTAGGCCACAACTAGGCCACACTAGATTGCCCATATTGGGTATAAATATCTTGTGTGGGTGGCTAGAATCATGGGATTGTTGAAAAATCTGTTTAATCAAAGTAAAAGGACTGCTATAGTTCTCCTACTAGCTTCCAGTAGAAAACTACATGACCTCACTCTTTTAGAACTTGGTGAGGATGGGTTTGATGAGACAGAAGACACATTGACTTTCTGACCTGGCTTTGGTTCCAGGTATGAATACAGGATCATACCGACAGTCAGGTGGGCTCCTTTCTAAACATCAAATCCCTAATATTTGTCCTGTTAAAATGTTAAAAATCTAACTAAGAGTTCAAAAACTAGACTCGGTCAGGATAGCAATGTTAAGTTGCTATGTATCTCTACTACAGGAGTGGTCAGACCAGCATCCAGAGCAATGATTGCAGGTTAGGTAAGTAAAGAGTAATTTAAATAAGCTTGGGTTGATGTCTCACCACCACGCAGGTATAATTAAGTCTGCTGTATATATAGCATCTCAATTTTTGGTTGGGTAATAGGCCAGTACAAGAGATATTAGATAAGGGAAGTTGGAGATGGGTAAAAACTCTTTATGAATATTATTAGAGAGATAGATTACTTACTTCAAAATACATAATAATAATATAAAATACTTCAAAATCACCTACTGAAACAGTAGTAGATTCTTTTTATAATAATTTTTAAACAGTACTTCTTTACTTTGAGGGATATCTAATTGAACCTGAGTATGACATAATTATATATTCTAGAATAGAAATAGAAATTTAGTATAAGTTCATTTATTTTAATATTTGAATCTATTATTACACTAATTATGTAACTTAAGATTTAAACTTTCTGTTCTTTTCGATATGAATATAATATTAAAAAAAAAAAAAAAAAAAAAATAATGTTAAAACTGAATAATTGCTTAGACTTTTAATTTAGAAGATTGTTGTTTTTGTGTCTGTTAATTGTGTTATAAAATAAGATTATTGTTGAGTTTTGTTTTTGTTGAATGACTTAGTGGTTAAAGTTTATGATATATATAGTGGTTAATATATATTTAAGTTAAATAAGTTGTCGATTTGTTTCCATTTTTAAATATATTACATTTTTTAAATAAATTAAATATGTAGATATATTAAGTTTTTATTCACATTACATTCTTGTGTTTTTAGCATTTCTGATCACCAGCAGATATCAAACAGGTCTTCATCTCATTGCTGTGTTTTCGTAGGCATATAATATGACTGTTTTGCATTACAACAAAACAGGTATTATATGTTAAGAAAACACAGCAATGAACCAAGGGGCTTGCTGTTGATGAAGACTGCAATGACACTTGACAGCTACAGACGCGGTAAAGTATTTGCCGCCCTCTGGTGCCAGAAATGTGAGGTATGCTTGATATTCATTTAGGAATTAGGGTTAAACTCTCGTATCTACAAGGATTCGCAAGAAGTGCTTCTTCATCTCATTGCTGTGTTTTCTTAACATATAATACCTGTTTTGTTGTAATGCAAAACAGTCATATTATCATGGCACACAAGGTTTTTCTTATCATTTCAATGCGTAAGTCACATCAATATCGACCGTCAAGCAAAATGTGAAATTAATCTATTATAATATTCATACTATAGTTGTATTGGGATAGGCTTTAAGCGTGATAGTTGTGGGCTCAATTCCGAGTCGGGTTAATTAATTATTTCCCCGGTCTGGTAACGTTTTTTTCAGCTCGACACTGTATCCCGTACATGGCAGTGTAGGCAGAGTGAACTTGGGAACCTAATGTTTAGACACTTCGTTATGTTTCCTAGTTTCCGTCGAATTTAAAGCATTCCGTATTGAATGGCGGAACTTAACGCCGCGTTTTGCCTTGTTCTAGACCGAAGAGCTGATTGATCTACTTCACACCTTCGCGTTTAGAATCAGAAAGTGGGAAACAGAAACATCTAACTGTTGTTATTAGAATCTTTCCTTTTCTTTAAGGAACACCTCACAATGAAGTTTAAATATTATTTTTTTATCTTCCTACACCATCAGCATTATTGCGGAGAAGATATAAATAAGATATAAGTTCTAATATCATAAGTCTGACCGTAAAGGTGACTATTGTAAGTTCAATTCTCACTCAGGTCAATTAATTATTTCCACTTTCCCCGGTAGATAAAGCGTACCGCTAAGTTGCCCCACCCACCACGCAATATCTGGTGGACAGAAACTGAGGAAAGGAGTGTCCTTACTCTTAAAACTAAAACCGCATTGCCTATCCTGCTATGAGAAAATTCGTATAATTGATTTTTAAATATAAAATATAAATACAATTGAATAATTCCATTCTTCTTAAACACACCGTGGCGTTCGTATGCGAATCTGACCTCCATCCAATATCGGTTGTTCGCAACGTCATTGAGCGTGATAAGATAATCGCCGAAATCTGAATTCGTTCGGCGCCTTGCTGATAAGGGGAAGACGAAAGGCTTGGCATACTTAACCACTTTACTTGCGGTTGTATTATGTATTAACATTTGTACTTCTGTGTATTATATATATTGTAATTGTACATTTCTTTATATTGGCTTAGAATATATTTAGATATTTTTTAAGTATCTATTTAATTTTATGAGACATTAGCAGGTAAAGAAAAGTCCTAGTAATCCTAGTTTTTTTTAATTATATGAGTAACTTCATACTACAGACACGTGGTCCGTGCAGTTTTTACAAATTACTTTAAATTTAAAAAAAACGACGCGGAACATAACGTGATGCTGCACCTTGTGCATGGAGAATTAAATATTTCTCCATAATGGTAATCGACCCGGCTACCACCGTCTTTGCTTCGCCTTCTTTTTATTACCTTTAAAAAGACATAAATATACCATTTACTAAAATATAATACTTACAAAGATTGTTTATTGTTAAATTTCAGTACACTAGATCACTTACGCAGGTTGACAACCTCTTGCCAATTGATCTCAGGAGGACTTTCTAGGTCTAGTCCCCGCATATCCTCATTGGTTAAATACATAAAGCTACTGAGAAAGGAAATGCGACATATACGAAGGGTTACCAAAATAGTTCTACTCGTTAAAGTTAAGAATACATCTAAAAATAGAAGTATTTGATTTTAGCTATAAATATCTTCACGATGTACCTCGCACAACAGGTACAAATTTGTTGAGTGGTGAAACGCAACGACTTCTCTTTACCAGAACGAGAAAATGAAAATATGGAATATTATAAATATAAAAAAATAAATTAATATAATAACGTAACTAAGTATAAAGTTTTTTTTCAGCTTCACGCTGTATTCCGCACGAGGCAGGGTAGGCAGAGCGAATCCGGGAATCTAGTGTAAAGACACTCCGTTCCACTTCCGTTCCCCACTTTCTGCCGAATTTGAGGCATTGCGCGTTGAGTGGCGGAACTCAACGCCGCGCTTTGGCTTATTGCCAGAGCGAAGAAATGAAACATTAAATATTTAAATTAAAAATATTAAATATTTCATTTCCTCGACTAGGGATCGAACCCAGAACATGTCGGTTACAGTCACACTCTTGCGCCGCTACGCCGCGACAGGCCTAACTATAACATTAATAAATAAATAAATGACTTTAATATTTTTCTACTCAGTTAAAAGTTACGCTATAGTTTATGCAAACAGAGAAAACGAAAGTATATATATTTAATATAAAAAAAATCCCCTTTGGACTTGACTCTAGAATCTTCACGCACAATCAGGTTCACGAATATGATCGTATAACGAGTTTTTACAAATCTTTTTTTATGCTTATCTCTATATACATTTTTTTAACCTACAAATATGTAATAGTTGTATCATTATTTATCTTATTTTAACAAAAAAACTTTAGTGGGAAAAATTATCTGCACTTTTGTGTTTGAACTCTCATACCTTTCATCTTTAACACGGGCTCTTGTGAACGTACATAAAAGAATGAATGACCTCGTTCCTTTATGACTGAAATGGTCAATATATAATGTGTGTACAGTATCTATATTGATATTCCACATAAAAATATATATGTAGCAGCATTTTGAGTTTATATATTTAAAAGGTTTCACCTTATTTTTTAAGTAAATTTTAATTCACATCATTTGTTTTATCTCAGATTCATGCTGTATCCAGAAATGTCAGGACATGTCAGGACAGGAATAAGAACTTGGTACAAAGTGTTTAGACACTCTGTTCCGTTACCAACTTTTTGCCGAATTTGAGGCATTCCCTGTTGGGTGGCGAAACTCAACGCTGCGCTTTGCTTTGTTACCAGAGTGAAGAAATGAAAACATTAAATATTTAATTAAAAATATTTTGTATTTCATTTCTTCGAACGGAAATGGCACCTACAACCGCCAACACTTACACGCTTGTATTTCTGCGCCGCGACAGGCCTGGATTTAAATTATTTCAATTTTGGTAAACTTTTCGTTCAGCACTTTTCACATTTTTTAAGAAATAGTGCGCTGGTAGCACAAACTATTGTTACTTTACGTTTTATTTAGAATAGCCAACAAATAACAAAAAGGCAGAGAGAATTTAGTGTCGAGACACTACTACTACTCTCTGTTTTCTCGGGTTTGATTCACTGCGTGTTAAGCAACGGAACTCAACGCTGCGTTTTCAGTTTAAGAGACCGAGGAAATGAATATATAATTTCTAGCGAGTTCAGACAATTGTTAAATATAAATAGAAACTATCGCCAAATCATAAAATCCTAAAATATAGAAAATTAAAACCACTAACATTACATAGCGTACTTAATCTATAAATATTCTAGTACATTACGATAATTTGTTTTATTTTTATAACAGCGTGGAAAGCCAATAATCCGCGATACTCAACGATAATGTGTATATTATAATAAAAAAATGGCTTTAAGTATATAAAGGTTATTCTAAATGCATTATTTATTTGTAATCATCAATATTTCCTGGCTAATCACTAGATACAAAATAATCTATAACCTTTTAATAATTTCTTAGAAAACCACGATATGCTCGACGCTTACTTAGATTAAATTGAATTTTTACCTTATTAAGTAATAAGGCAAAGCGCGGCGTTGAGTTTCGCCACTCAACACGCAATGCCTCAAAGTCGGCGGAAAGTGGGACATGGAAGTGGAACGGAGTGTCTTAACACTAGGTTCCCGGGTTCCCTCTGCCTACCCTGCCTCGTGCGAGATACAGTGTGAAGCTAAAAAAAAATAGAATTTTTATATAATCTGTAGCCTTTTTGTATCATCTGTTAAATATAGTTCAGGGAATGATTACCGTTTACTCCCATATATATGCTTCATAATAAAAAAAAAGGACTAGAGGAATTATTTTTAACCCCTGACGTGACGAGGGATGCCATAAGTTTGATCTGTCTGTTAACTGGACCACCTCTGAATTAATTAAGCGATTTGAGGTGCGGTTTTTTAATCGAAAGTCTTGTTCATTGTGGTCATTCAAAGTCTTGTGTTGGTGGTTCTTAGCTGTGGCCGATGAAAATCTGATAATAAGCTACAAGAAGCGCTTTGCGAGAAGTGGTAGTGACTGTATGGATCGGAGACCGGGGGATTATTTTATAAATGTTTTTCCTTTTTATTAAGGCATTAAGGTTATCTAACTGTATCGATATTTATAATATTCCTTTATGAGAAATCTTTAGAACTGATTTAATTGTATTTATCATAATAATAAAATACATATACTGATATATGTATTTTATTACTGTGGAGTTTGTTGCGCTGAAATTTACTTATCCTATAGTTATATTTAATAGTAACGATGTAATAATTCGTCTGTACGTGGAAAATATATAAGAAAAATGTCATTGGTGGCTTTACGCAAATTAAAGCAAAAACTATGATTTTTGAAATGTTTGTCAATTTATGTGCGCTTTTGCTCGTGCTAATATCAATTGCCGTTGCCACTATATTTTCCTTAACATTTAATACTTGTTTAATTTTAATCCGTTTTTCATAAATAAAAAAGTTAAAGTATTTTAAAGAATATTGTTTAACAAAATCGCTATAACTGAATAAAATGAAAAACAAATAAAAAAAAATATATTTTTCTATTCTTTTCTGTTCTTTGATAAATACAAGAAGGAAGAAGGTAAATTATATTTTTAATTTATTATATCAATAGTGCTATCGTCCATGATAATTATAACGTCATACAAAGTAAACTAACCAATGTCATGTGTATGTCACTCGCTAATTTGTATTTATCGTATTGTAATTGTAATTTCTACTACATTTCGACTAAAAGGAAAATAATAAAATAACTTTGTGATTAAACTGTCCAAGAACCTTGGATGGTTTGCAAAGAGGTGCGGGTTCGAATCCCGCCACGTTCAAATTTTTGCAAGCTTTTCTAAAAAAAATTTTTTTTCTATATGTGGAGTATTTCCGATGTGTGGAATATCATTTCGAATCTGATAAAAAAAGAACTTTATTATATTATTAACTGATCTTAAATATAATTACACAGCTCAACAAAAAATATTTTGTTTTTGTTGCCCTGGATATTTCTGCAGATTTATATATTTTAAGTACACTGTTTGCGAATATATTGGGTAAAAATATTTCATTAGCTCTAGTTTTTTTTTTAATTTGGTTTATCATAAATTTAAAACTCTTAACAGTTTACGTCGGTTGTTTAGAACACGAATTATTAAAAAATTGTTTTCTGCGAATGGTTTCGCGTATTCATGCGCAAAAAGCAAACCTCTTACTACCACGCATGCTTTCCTGCATTTTTCTTTGTTATTAAAAACATCGGAGGACGCATGGAACAAATTTCGTAAGTTGGTCAATGTATTAAATGAGCCACTGATATGTAGTGAAAAAAATCATACTCCCGCCATTACACATGAAGTTGATTTATAAATTGTATGATAAACAGTTTGTCAAAGCGTTGGACAAGGAAGGAGAATGTTTTAAATATATTTGTACAACATTTTCTAAGCTGAGTACGAAGAAGTTAAAAGCTGGAATATTCGACGGTCCTCAAATACGAACATTCATAAAAGACGAAAATTTCACAAAAGCTAAGACTAATGCTGAACGTGAAGCATGGAAAGGTTTTGTGTTAGTAGTAACAAACTTTTAAGGTAACTATAAAGCACCAAATTATATAGAAATTGTGCAACAGATGTTGGAAAGCTTTAAGAAATTAGACGCAAATATGAGAATAAAGCTACACTTCCTCCACAGCCCTCTGGATAGATTTCCCAATAATCTGGGAGATTACAGTGAAAAAAGGGAGAATGCTTCCACCAAGACCTATAAGTGATGAAAGAAAAGTATCAGGGCAGATGGGATTGCCACATGATGGCAGATTACAGCTGGTCCTTAAAAAAAGGATTGTTGTTCCCAAATTACCTATAGACGCAAAGCTTATAAAAGGCGTTTCTTTAAATAATAAATAAAGTTTAAAAGTTTGTTCTCTCTTTTATTTCTACGTTAATTAATTAAAAACTTAAACAAAAAATAGTGACACTTTGGTAATAAATAAATGAAATTAAAAATATATGAACTGTTTCATTCTGTGTTTTGTAGTCAAATAGGAAAATAAAGATAAAAAAAAACTAGAGCCTATATTCCAAAACCATTCACAGATTTATAAATTGTATGCATAAAATTATTCGAAACTACTTTCACATCAAGGGCAACAAAACCGTTGTTGACCAGTGTTATTATTGTTAGCTTATGGCGTCTTACATTTTAGTCATTGTTAATATTACAGTAATTACTGTCATGGTTTTTAATTAAAATTTTGTGAGATTATACTTGCTTCGTAACGTCAAATGTTTAATAAGTACTTGTAAGAGAATAAACATTATATAGACTCATATGGCGGACGATTTCGCTTTTCTACAAAAATTAAAACTTATGGTTGGACTATTGATTTTTATTTTTTTATAGTAAAAGAAATAATTTATGTTTTTATACTTATTGTTGTAACCCACGAAATAGCAGCGTAGACATTAGGCATCTAGTGACATGAGACACTCCGTACACCACTCACCGTACAACTGTTGCCGAACTTTGTTTTGTTACAATCGCGAACAAAAACGAAAATAATTATCTAAGACCTACCTTAAAAAAAGAGTCAATTTATTCTATGAACAATTGATTTTATCTTGCGAAAATGTGGACATTTCCTAGCGTATCAGTACAAGTGTGCCATTCTAAACACGATAGGCTGTGAGTTCGATTCCTACTGGAATAATTAATATTTCATTAATTTTTGCCACTCTCCAGTCTCCAAAATTCAACAAAAACCGAAAATGAAAGTGTCTTTATAGGAATGGAAAGTCTTAACATTTCAAAGAAAAAGCTTGCAACATGATTTCAATTATTATGCTGTTATATAAATTTATATAATCTATAAAATGGTTAGATAGCTACTGATCATTTCTTACGTCAGTTCGTATTAACACTTGTTTGTTAAAGATTACCTTGAATATATTCCGTGGTTTTTGCATCGCATCGCATCTACATAAACAAATTTGTTATTTAAATATATATGTATGTATATACATATAGAGGCCGTCATATGGCTGTATGTGCCAATGTTTTAGGATCAATAATTACAATGGATATTTTCAAGCATTATATACGCCATTTTGTGATATCCTTGCCTTGTTAATAAGATATAGCGCGACGTTAAGTTCCGCAAATTCACGTGCAATGTCTCGAAAAACAGACGGAAACTAAGGATCGGTTTTTTTGATAGAAGTATTTTAAATGATAAAACCTACACAAACGTGACTAAAAGCGACAGGCTGTGGGTTCGATCCCCACTCGAAAAAATAAAATATGGAATATTTACAAATTAAATATTTAATATTTCCATTTCTTCAAATTTGATTCAATTTCTCTAGTAATAAGGCAAAGCGTGGCGTTGGTTTCCGCCATTCAACATGCAATGTCTCAAATTCAGCTTAAAGTGGGGAACGGAACGGAGTGGCCTAACACTAGGTTCCTAAGTTCCCTCCACCCTATCCTCCCAAATGCAGGATACAGTGTAAGGCTTGAAAACTATTTAAAAAATATATTATATATGTCTTTGATTTTCGCGATTGTTACACATTTTAAATGAAACACTTTTAACCGGATTAATCGCGTATATTAATTTTTATACATGTTTTTCCAAACCCGACGTTTCGAATACTTTACAGTAGTCCGTGGTGGGTAGACTGACCACGGACTACTGTAAAGTGTTCGAAACGTCGGGTTTCCAAAAACATATATAAAAATCAATACACGCGATTAATCCGGTTAAAAGTGTTTCATTTAAAATATATTATATATATTCTATTATACTTTATAACAGCCACATAAAAGTTTAATTTAACAACAACGCAATGTTGTTTTAATCATAAATTATTTAAACTGAAGCCTCCATTAAGCATTTAAGTTTCACTTTTATTTTTTATATAAAATTATAGACACAATATCCGGCGGATGCTCTTTTTCATAGAATAGCTTGTTAGTATTTATTGGAGTACCTTTAGTATTTATTTTATTTTATGTTCTTTGTATTATATACATACTCGTATCTTTAAAATATATGGCATCTTCATTCATTCAATGTTCTCACTTATATGTTCCAAATTCACAAGTGGTGAGTGAAGAAATTCGACGACCCTTCGAACCAATATTTAAATTGTTCTCTATAATTCTTTCATAAAAGCTTTTTTAAATAAAAAATTAAATATTTTTCTTGAATTTGAAATATTTAATTTCTTTTCCCCCTCGGTGTGTCTTAACAAAGCTTTCTGCTTTTATATTAGAAAACAATAAAGTCGCCGATCGATAATCTGCTACTTTATTTTTTTCCGTTATGAACTATTATTACTTAAGGGAACTTAAGACCGCTCTTCCCGCTCATTTGAGGCTCTCAACAACAATTATCTTCTAAAGCTGTTAGCAGATTTACATCCTAAGCCGAGCCGATCTAACATAACATGACATAAAAAATCTTTATTGCACACTTAATATACATAAAAAACAATAATAATAATGATTTGTAAACACAAAATGCACAAAGGCGGCCATATCACTGACAGTGATCTCTTCCAGGCAACCAATTAAAACTCCGAAAGGATATAGGAGTGCGGGCATAGTGTGGTGCAAGGTGAAGCAAGCACCAACTAACATTTTTTATCCCTACACACATACATATATTCATATATACACACATACATTTATACAGTATAATTATATGAAACCTACAAAAAATAATTTTATATATATAGGTACATACATACATATATACATACACAAATACATATTTTTTCTTACTTTATTTCTTAGCTTCACGCTGTACCCCCACGAGGCAGGGTAGGCAGAGGGAACCCGGGAACCTAGTGTTATGACACTCCGTTCCACTTCCGTTCCCCACTTTCGCCGAATTTGAGGCTTTGCGTGAAACATTAAATATTTAAATTGAAAATAATAAATATTTCATTTCCTCGACTGGGGTTCGAACCCAGAATCTGTCGTTTACAGTCACACGCTTGTGCCGCTGCGCCACGACAGGCCTCATACTGAAATACATATTCATACTTCGTATGTTCTATTCTAAAAGGCTAACTTCGTATAGTTCGCTCATTCAGTGAAAGAATAAGCCAAGTAATATCTAAGTCAAAGGCCTCGATACTGAAAAAAGAACATTGGGCCGTTATTTGCATATCTACATACGGGTAGGATTAGGTCTTATTTTAGTTACTGATTTCCCCTTTTACATTAAAACTAATTTAAACGGTAAATTTACCGCAGTAATGCAACTTGGCCAAGTACAGTTATCACGTTGTTGCATATTGTACCAACTGGGACTTTTATAGGCAGTGGCCTAGAGAAAATAATCTAGTAAATAGCCATACATTTTCATTTGACTATGTTTTTTTTGTCGTTATATAGAGTTATCGTTATATGGAGTGAACGGGAGTTTAACGCAAACCAACCAAGTTGAGCTCACTTCTACTTTAAAGGGAGTTTATCGTTATAAAAGATATCGTTATAAAAAGTTTACACTGTATTTGATGTTTTCAAATAAAATATTAACACGGCGATGAGTTCCGTCTCAATTCGGCGGAAAATCCCCTTTTTTTCGCTAACGGAACGTAGTGTTTTAACGCTAGGTTCCCAGGTTCCCTTTGCCTACATTGCCATGTGCATGATACAGCGTAAAGCTACAAAATAATTAGAAAGAATGAAAGCTACAATACTTTAAATGAAAAATAAATGAATCATATAACGTACCTATGTAACTGACATACATATACAAATTATATGAATATGTATATATATATATATATATATATATATATATATATATATATATATATATATATATATATATATATATAAATATATATTATCAGTTCGATCCCTATTCGAGGTAATAAAATATTTTTATTATGTTCGCTATGTCAAAGAATAAAGAATACAATGCATTTTTTTGTTAAACTATTAAGTCTATTCAAAATTTAAAGACAGTTTTAAATTCTAACATAGCAACCTTTGCTATTCTTTATATATAGAACTGGCTCAAAATAAAACACGATGACACGGCTGAGGTGAAATGTATAATATAATACACACAAACGTACGTACAAAATACGTACGTATACGTGTTTTCATATGTATAACCCTATGTTCCCTTTTTTACTATTTTTAGACTCTAAACTAAACTTTAGAGCATTGATCCATACATAGGAAAGAAAACTACTTATTTAAAAATATATAACAATGTAAGCGTTCTTGAACGTATTTAATTGTACAATATGTACAAAAAAGTAGTAAATACAATAAGCAGTATATCGTTTACTACATATTATATATATATATATATATATATATATATATATATATATATATATATATATATATATATGTATATATATATATATATATATATATATATATATATATATATATATATATATATATATATAAATTGTGAATATTTACTATTACAAATTAACTTTGGAAAACCAGGTAGCTATTTAGGTAGAATTATATATTGTTATTGAATATAAATTCTTTACATAAATTTAGTTTTAATTTTTATTTGAAGAAAAAGTGATTTGGCCTTTGCCCGATTCGTTCGTCAACCCACGTTCGCTTCGCTTATTATAATGAAAAACAAAAAGTATTGGAAGAACAACGATAGATTTACTCAGTTGTCTTTATATTACTTTGCAAAACTAAAAATCAGTCATAAGTCTAATGGAACATGTACAATAATATAAAAACATCAAAACACGGTGATATATAGGTTCAGAATGAAATAGAAAGCACATTAAGAGACTGAGTGATGAAAGAATGACAAATAAGATTTTTGAAGGTAGAGTGAGAGGTAAGAGATGGATATATCAGGCGTTAATCTTCTTGAATAGCGTCGATGATAATGTAGGAAAATCCTGTAAAAAGCGTGCGAAGCCCCATAAGGCATGTATGAAGAGGTTGATGACAGCGGCCGAGGCAAATGAGGTATGCCGAGACCGTACTCGGCAACTTTTGGCGCCCCGCTCTCATAACCCTGCATAGGGAAAAAACTAGCGGGAGCCTAAATTAACATCTATACTTAAATATTTTACACAATGCGAAATGTTTTCTTAACCAGCCTAAATCAGTCTCGTTGTTCTTTATAGTTTCTCTCACGCTTTTGTTCTCGCGCTGATCATATTCAGTTAACTAAATTGCTTAATAGTAAGTAGTTAGTGGTTGCTACTATGAATATCTATAAAGATTGTCCTCTACCTTCGACTGTGTAGTTACGAACATTTTATTTAGCTTCACACGAAAAAGCTAGTGTCCAGACACTATGATATCCAACTTTCCAGAGCCATTTGCTGTTAAAAATAATCCATTACCCTCGATGAGAATAGAACCCATAAATTTTAAATTTTCTAAATATATTTTCATTTGAATTTAATATCCACGGAAGTGTACGTGGTGTGTGTAGTGGACACGTGTGACTGTAACCGACAGGTTGTGGGTTCGATCCCCATTTGAGGAAATGAAATGTTTAATATTTTCACAAAATAAAAATTAAAAATCGGGCGGCAAGTGGGAAACGGAGTGTTTTATCACTAGTTTTTTCTATATTTAAGTTAAGTGGAGAACGGAAGTAAAACGGAATGTCTTAACACTAGGTTCCCAAGTTCCCTCTGCCTACCATGCTGTGTGTGGGATACAGCGTGAAGCTAAAAATACGAAGAAGTTGCTTCCTGTGCATAGCATAGTATTGGAGAGTGGTGAGCCTAGTGTTAAAACACTCCGTTTCCCACGAGACGAATTAAACAAAAATAATTAAATCCGTCGAATGGAACTCGAACACGCTACTGTCACGTTCATTGTCAGACGGCCTCTTTTGAAATGTGCATTTTATATTTTTTAATTATAAAGTTAGTAACAAAGCGATATAAACGTCTCTTTTACGGGTGTCCGAAGGTTTTATTCTTTAATGGTTGGTTGCTTCATGTTCATGAGAGGCTGACTTTAAAATTATTTAATCACTAGCGTATCTCAACTAACTCGCGGTTTTGTTCGTTTAAAGTTAGTCTTTTATTATAGCTTTATTATATAAATTGTTTATGTTATTTATGAATATATATATATATATATATATATATATATATATATATATATATATATATATATATATATATATATATATATATATATATATACATATATACCTAGTATGTATTAAATATAATACTGAAACATTTCAGCTAAATTTGTTTCGTAGTTTTTGCAAGTATTTGTGTATTTTGTAAATATGGAACAAAACATCTTTTATCAAAAATTAACACCCTTACATCAGAAGCATTTTTCACTCGTTCGTAGAAATTTCTTATATGTATAAAAAAGTTAATCCTATAACTTCGTTTTCAATATGATATGTAAGATTTTCTACGTTAAGTAGATAGTTTCTGTCGTGTATTTATTAATGTAATAAGAAAAAAAGCTTAAAAATTTATATTTTTTTTTGTATTTTTGCCTGTGCGTTTTTACGCGTTAAGCTTAGAATTATCAAACCAGATTTAAGATAAAATAAACGGGCGAAGCTACGAGCAAGTTACTAGTTTAAGAATGAAATTAACAATATGTATAGGATTGGATTAGGAATATGTGTAGGAAGTAAGGTGCAATTAAATTTTGTGTGGTTATAAATTACTAACAAATATCAATTAGATAAATATTATATTTCTTAATGTTTTTTTAATATGTGTAACAAAATATGATAAAATCAATATAAATTGCGTATAATAATTTTAGATTTTATCACAGATTGTAAAATGAAAATAAACATATAATATTTATAACTATATTAATCCGTCTGCTTATCGTGGTGCGTGAATAGACACAACGGTCATTTCATTGGCGCATAGTCACTTAGTTTATTACTAAAAAGAAAACTTGATATATCGCGTTATTTACGAATACGAGTTCCACCACACGATAGTGCTGCGAAAATAGCTGAAAGGGCTAATGATGTGAAAGTCATGTCGCAAAAGAAAACACAGTCCAATGAAGTGTTTTTAAATCGAACAACAACTGTGGTGAAATTTCGATTTTTTTAAACAGTTAAAAGCTCATAGCAATGGCTGGACGCTAGCAGCTGAATCTCTTCATAATTAAAAATTGAACTAAAAAGTTACTTGTAAGCGTTTGGTGGAATTTTCAAATCTGGTCAGACTATTACTAGAGAGACTATTATGTCAGACGTCTATTGTAAGCAATTGCAAACCATGATGGAAAAGCGAGCACCTAAACAACCTAGGCTGGTCTATCGCTTTCCACTGTTGCTTCACGACAACGCCAGGTAGAGGCGGCTAATAAATTAGAAGAGCTTCAATCGGAATATCCAAGACGTCCAACGTATTCTTCGGACAGATTACCATTTTTTCCCAAATTTGGAGAACTTTAAAAGGGAAAAAAATCATATTCGATAGGGCAGTTCAAACCGCCTTCAAAGATTTTATTGATTCCCGTCCAAATGTTTTTTTTCAGTAAATGGATCATTGAAATATCTATGATATGAAAAATATTAGACTTTTTGTTCCCTTCATACCAAACGACAATTTCATGTTAGTCCTAATACTTAAAATAATAAAAATTAGAAGATATTTTTAAACAAAATATTTCAATATTTAGGTAATTATTTTGAAAAATGTTCTTATCATATTATTCAATTATATCAAATAGTTTGTTATATAAAACCATTAGTAGTATTTAGTAAAAGATGTATTTGCTAACTGCTTATAATAATTTTAATATAATATTACATATTAAAATTCATATTTTTTAAAATAACAATAAAAGAATTTCAATTCTTTTATTTATATATTTTAAATAATATTGTTAACTAAATAAAGAAACGTAGTACATAATTATGACGATTGACGGCTGTCGTCGCGCCGGGCAGTCCCTTAGTATTTAACTTTGCTTTGCAACTTAACGACTTTTAGTTTCATACATATAAACTTTATATAAATTTATATAATATCGAAATAAAAATTAATATAAAACAATTTTATTATTACAGCCCTCATTAATCCCATTTATTTTAAAACAAGAAAGTATAAAAGCTTAATATAATTCGCTCGATTTTTAACATAAATAAAAATGCTAAACGACCGTCCAGTACACGAGTGACCCCTCGAACCGCCTATATTCACCAATCTTAGAAAACTGTAATACATTGCAAATTATGCCCTATAATTATTAATATTAAGGTTTAAAATCGTGTTGAATTATTTATATATCACAGTTGTTTTCACGGTCGTCGAGGACACAACGTCACCTACATCTGCCAGGTCACTGGCCTTTGAAATTGGTTCACTACCAAAAGTAACTCACAGTGCTTTAAAAGTATTTTTAATTGGATTTAGCTTGCCGAGTAACAGTTTAAATTTACTCTGTAATTCAATTATGCTAATTGTAAGTCGTATTCTAATTAAAGTCTATGCAAACTGCTTTTGTTAACAGATAATAAAAATAGTAACAATAGTTTTTGTTTCGTTATTATATACAGATTATAAAAGTAAATTCAGGTTATTTTTGGTGTTGTTAAATATGATATTTTTTAACGTAGAAAAAATATAAATAAAAAAAGTAGTTTTTTTTTCTATAAAACTCCTTAGATATTCATAATAAAAATATGACTTTTTATTTGTCTGCTCCTTAGCGGCAATTGCGTTTTAAGCATCGTATAATCGAAATTATTTAATAATTAACATTACTAATTAATTAGTAGATAATATAATGATATTAATATGCTAAATATTATCTTTACTCCCTTATGTATCTGATTTATAAAAAAAACCCAAGAACACAATTTTTCAAATTTATGCGTTGTTTAGTATATAATTTACGCTGTTTTTAGTATATAATATTTTTGTACGTAGGAAATAAATAAATATATAGACATTTTTTTTATAAAAACTCCTTAAATTTTGTAAAGAAAACTGTCTTTTTATTTGTCTGCTCTTTAGCCGCAATTGCGTTTTACGCGTCGTATAATCGAAATTATATAATAATTAACATTACCCATTAATTATTTATAAGATAAATGTTATCTTAATCCCCTTACGCAGCTGATCTATAAATAAAACCTAACAACACAATTTTCCTAACTTACGCTGTTTTTAGAATATATTAATCTTTTACCAACATATTTATCCTTAATTCTTGTTAATATTTTCATTTTGTTATCGTATTTATGTTAATACTTCTGTTTTATATTCATATAGTTAGCAGAACACGTGAGGCGTTTCAAAAATGAGCACGAGGAACATACACTTAACCTAATTTTGGAGCGTAATTTAGTTTCAAGTTTACCAGATCTATAATTTAGTGTAAACTGTTTCATTCAATTTACAAACCATTTGGCTGTTTGCGTTGCGATGCGGTGCTCAATAAAAAAAGCTGTTATACAGTTCGTCTATTTGCGCGGGAAAATTTATTTTCAAAATTGTATTGTATAACTATAATATTTATGACAAATCACTTCGTTCTTTATTAATTTTGTCGATAATTGAGATTTTTATTGCTAAAAAGTGGAAAAGTTCATTTGATTTTAAATGGTGAATAAAATTTTCTGGATATATTAAAAAGATTTTCAATAGTAATTGTAAGTAAAATTGATATAATTTTAATTTTTCAAATCGAATATTTTGTAAAACTTTATTTAGAATTTACCTAGATTATAAAATAGAAAATTGTAAACTATTCTGACTTAAAAGGGTATACGACTGTAGTTAAAGTAAAACAAGGTTGAATCAAGTCAATAATATAAATATCAGAATAGCTTGATATCATTTTAAGGTGTAAAGGCCATGAAACTTAGCTTACATCTATCTCCAATCTATCTATCTAATCCATTTTAAAATGTTTAAAAGCGCTTATTCTATTGTACAATACAATCTAAATATATTTGACTATAAGCCTAAGTAATATAGTATACTTACTACCGACACACTATACTTACATATTTCAATATATATAGTAACTTAAATACCAATACAACAAAATAATCCATTCGACGAAAGAAAATATAATAAAATATATTCATTTTTTCACTCTGGTAGGTAACAAGGTATAGCGCGGCATTTAGCTACTCAGCAAGTAACGCTTCGAATTTGAAGGGATGTGGCGAACGGAACGGAACGTACCATTAGGTTCCTAAGTTCCTCTCTGTTAATTCCGCCATGTGCGGTATACAGCGTAAAGCCAAATAAATAATATCGTAGCTTAATTTCACCACTGCCATGCATTCTTTTTTTTTACCTTTCATACGTTGTTAACCTAATTTATACTAAAAAACTTAATTTATACGTATTTATTAATTAATATTTGTCAATATCTTTTTAAATGACATAATTGAGTTTTATATACAAATGTTTATAAAATAAATTTTCTTAATAACGATTTTATATATTTTTTTTAATTAATTAATTTTATCTATATTTACATCGTTAGGCAGTTGGTATTTTATAATCTGTTGAAATGTTATTTTATTTAACAAAAATATTGTTATCCCATCCTGTGTAATCAATTATCATAATTTAATTACTTGGAAAAGATTACAATTTTGTTCGTAATTTGGATGAGATAAGCTGATATATAAAATTCGTGGGCAGTTAATTCTTGTGAATGTCATACACTGACATTAAGGATAAAAAGGTTATATACATAAAATACTTTGCAATGTGCTCATCGTGAATACAAAATTTCACTATAGAAATATTTAAATTTAAAATAAAAAAAGGAGGTCTGCTGTAGGGCAGCGGCACAAGCGTGTGACTGAAAACCATAGGTTATGGGTTCGATCCCCGCTTGAGGAAATGAAATATTTAAAATTTATTAATATATAATATTTTTTTTTAAATATTTAACAAGGCAAAGCGTGGCGATGAGTTCGGCCACTCTACACGCAATGCCTTTATTTCGGCAGAAAGTGGGGAAAGGAAGGGGAATGGAGTGTCTTAACACTAGGTGCCCAAGTTCCCTCTGCCTTCTCTGTTATGTGCAGGATACAAAGTGAAGCTGAGTGAGTGAGTGAGTAAAATAAAATATTTAATATTTTTTTCTCTTCGGTCTCATAAGCGTGGCGTTGAGTTCCGCAAACACAATACCTCAAGAATAAGAAAGACGTGGGAAACGGAAGTGTAATAATGGGAACAGAGTGTCTTTAGTGATACGATGATGTTACTAAAATATGTATGACCCTAACTTAGTCTATTAAACCAAATGCACTATTTATAGTGAAGTCAGTGAGTGCACTAGAAATAATATAGTGTAATCACTGCTCAATGATTTCTTGAAGATTACCTTATATGTAAATATGAAATGTCGTGGCACAGGGGCACAAGCGTACTGTAAACCAAACAGGTTCTAAGTTCGATACCCAGTCTTTATTATTTAAATATCTCTATATCACTCTGGTAACAAAGTAAAACGCGACGTTGAGTTCCACCATACAATGAAACGCTTCAAATTTGCAAAAAATATGTGGTTCGTTACGCCTCAAATACGGTAAAAAGTGGAGAACGGAAAGGATTGTCTTAATATTAAGCCTATAAGTTCCCTGTGCCTACTCTGTTATAAAAAAAAAGAATAAGTTTTTACTACTTTTAAAGTGTCATCACACCTAGGAGAGAAAATACTAAATTTAAAACGTATAAAAATTTAAGCAAAGCCAAGAGGCGCGGGTTCAAACCCTACTTCGTTCAACTTTTTCTAGGTTTTTAAATTTAGTAATTTTTCTTCCTAAATGTGGAATATTACCTACTTTAAAAATAGTAAAAATATTTAATATATAGCGTTCTCTTTTGCCAAGCGATAATCCTAAAGAAATTGTCTTTGGGTAGCGGAAATTTGTAAAAATCTCCCTACAGAGATGCTAACATCATAAATAAGTTGTAACAATAAGTTGTAGCTCGGTGAGAACGAATAGCTTAGTTGATCAGAGCGCTTGGACTTGGACGGTTTCCAAAAGGAGCGGGTTCAAATCCTGCTTCGTTCTAATTTGTTTATGTTATCAAATTTATTGAAAAAAGTTATTCAAGGAATTAAACAACTATTAATTTTATCGTTCATCAAGAATAGATTATTCATTTAAAGTGTTTTATTTATTTATTACGATACAATGGAGATTAGATACGCAGTATCAACATTTGAAACCTTTTAAAACATAATAAAAAAATCGTTAATTTAACAAATCCATTAATTTTTATAATGAATTTCTTTAAATTACACCGAATTAGTTGATAACGGCTTATAACAAACGCTTTCCCAGAAACGCGCCGAAGCTATACGCCTATACTACAATACAAGCGAACCGCTCGCGGCTACGTCCGCTTGAATTACATAATTATTCTACGTTACTCATGATTTGCATGAGGCCTGTCGTGGCGCAGCGGCACAAGGGTGTGACTGTTGTGGGTTCGACCCCATTAGAGGAAATGAAATATTTAATATTTTCAATTTAAATATTTAATGTTTTAATTTCTTCGCTTTGGTAAGAAGGCAGAACGCGGCGTTGAGTTCCGCCACTCAACACGCAATCCAATGTGGTGGAAAGTGGAGAACTGAAGTGGAACCCGAATCGAGCGTTAAAACATTCTATTCATATTAAAACATTTCTTTAATAGAAATTGAGTGTCTTAATAATAGGTTTCTCCTGGTTCCCTAGGCTTAGCGATACTTAAAAAAAACTAGATCTTATAAGCCGCTATTGCGTTCAAATTAAAAAAACAAAAACAAAGATATTATTTGAACAGGTTTCTTATACTAGTATAATTATCTGCCATTGACATGTGTATTTTATACGGTTTTTCTTAAATAGCCGCACTTAGTTTGACAAAAAACGTGGTAACATTGAATTTATGTCTATATTTACGATATTATATAATGACGTGAAGTATATTACTACAACGCTACTATTAAACTGGTTTTAAAAGTTATACTAGCAATGACAGAGAGAGAGAGTTTTTTCTTATCAACTCATCTTTCTAAAAGTATACGTATGTTTCTGCTATTATTTTGCGTGTGCTTTACGGGAAAGTACTCATACT
This sequence comes from Eueides isabella, assembly GCA_019049475.1. NCBI lineage: Eukaryota > Metazoa > Arthropoda > Insecta > Lepidoptera > Nymphalidae > Eueides > Eueides isabella. Next base: position 1,110,285 of record CM032401.1, read on the forward strand.
CAGCTTTACGATGTATTCCGCACATGGCAGGTTAGGCAGAGGGAACTTTGGAACCTAATGTTAAAACACACCGTCGAATTTGAGGCATTGCGTGTTGACTGGCGGAACGCAACGCCGCGTTTTGCCTTGTACCAGAGCGAAAAAATTAAATATTTAAAATTGAAAATTTAATATATTTCATTTCCTCGAGTGAGGATCGAAAACAGAACCTGTCGATTACAGTCATGCATTTGTGCCGCTGCGCCACGAGGCCTCTTAATTTTTTTTTCCCGCCCTGGGAACCGCTGCTCAACAAGCAATGTGTCAAATATTGGGCAGATAGTTAAGAAAAGAGAGTTTCAACAGTGGGTTTCTTTTTCCTACCCTGTTTTAATAATTATTAAAAATTTAAATGTTTCAAATCTCACTAGCATAGCTAATGACCACCGCAGTGACCTGAAGGAGAAGAATAAGGCTTTCAATAAAAGACACACTCTTCACGCTTTATCCCGCACATGGTAAACTAGGCAGAGGTGATTTGGGAACCTAGTGTTGACGAAGAAAATATAAAATATTTCATTGTCTCGAGTGGGGATCGAACCCACAACCCTGTCGCCTTTACAGTTACACGCTTGTGCCACGACAGGCCTCAAATTTGTATATTCATTAAAGAGCTGCTGCGGTGTCACAAACAGACACACAGACACTTCTCCTTTTGCGTAAAAAAACCTTTTATTGAACTATTTAATAGGCAAGCCCCAATTGCCACAAGGATGATAAATATGTAAACCTATATATGAAATAATTGTTATTCCTGAAATATGAGTTTAACAAACGCTCCATTGACACCAATGCGTCGTCTGGTCGTACATTTACATCAAGTGGTGAAACATTGGCCTCAATAGGACGTCTTGAACTTAATATACAATATTTAAAACCAACCAATCATTTTCAATGATTTCTTATTTTATTAAATACTGGCGGCTTCGCCCGCTTGAATAATATTATTTTATTTATTAATCTCAATTATTTTTTGATCTTATAAATTTATCACAGACAAACAATTAAATACACAAAAATATTACTACTTTACGCCCTATTACATTAATAAACTACCCCTGTAAGACGGTTTTAACATATCTCTCTTCTAGATCTTCCATGTACAGACAGTATTTAGTTCTCTAGCGTTTGTTGAATTCACTGGCGTGGTTAAATGCTAATCTTACATGGTTAAATGTAAAGGTTTGTGAGAATGTATGTTTGTTCCACTTTTATGCAAAAACTACTGAACAGATTGAGATGAAACTTTACAGTGATATAGCTAATACATCCGAATAATACATAAGCCATAGTTTATGTAATGATTAGGCAATAATTTTAAGCGAGCGAAACACGTCTGGGTCGCTACTAGTTAATAATTTTGTATGACACCTGGTTCATTATAAGTGCTTGAGATAAATCTGACCTACACTGAGTTACATCGAAATTACTATCGTAATGTAATTAAGCTTAATAAAAGGCCCCCTCCTATATGTGGACTTTCTTACACTAAATCGAAGGTTCCCAAATATATTTTTTTGCTTTTATAAAGTTTAGCTGTTTTCGGTGAACCCTCGAAACTGCATTTCTATTAATTTTTCAAAACTCGACAAAAGAACGTTAGTAATAGATCTAACTATGGAAATTTGAGTTGTGGACGAATTTTTGAGAAGAAAATTATATATTTTTCTTAAAGAAAAAGATTTCATAGTTCATTAATAGATGAATGATGTGCTATGTAGATAAACCGAAACATAGCTGTAATTTAAAACTAATTATATACAAAATAATGCTAAAAGTGATTTGAAATATAAAATGCCAACGTCATTGAAATATTTACATTATTATATAAGAAACAAACAGACGGTATGAAACGCCATTTAAAATAGAATGTTTGTAAATATTTTAGTTTCCACAAACTAAGAGATTCGTGAAAACTATGGAGTGCGAATGTAAAGTAGTTACTTAATTTGTTAAATATATTGAGATTATTATACTAAGAAGATGTTTAATATTTATGGAAAATTCACCTGTTCTTTTCACGTTGTGTCTATCATATGGAAGGGTAGGTAGAGAGCCTAGAATTATTTTATTTTTCTTTCGCTTCAATTTGGAGACATTGCTTCTTGAGTGTTGGTCGTCAATCTAATCTTTCACCGGTAAGACCTTTCAGAAAGCATTCTTTGTTGCAAAATATACCATTTTTTAAACGATAGCCCTTAGCCCTTTTTTAAACGACACCGTACTTAATCTATTCGAACCATAGAAATGTAATAGAAGGCATTGTTAAATGACAATCGAAATCACATCCACCGCGAATATAGGCGATAATTTCTCCGCGTTCAAACTTAAAAGAATAGGGCCATCAAACAATCGATACCTTTTCACTTTGCTTTGACAAATACTAACGAAAGCAGGATATTAATAATGCAAAGGAAATCACGCAAGCGTGCAATTGTAATCGCCACGCGGATGAAGATTCGATTTCAAGTTGATGTATTGAAATATTTAAATTTTCTTGACTCTGATAACTACGCTAAGTGCAGCGTTGAATTCCGCAAATCATCATGCAATGCCTTACTTTAAACCTTAAAGCGGAAAGTGACGAATAGAAGTGTCTTAATTGGAACTGAGTGTCTTAACACAAGGTTCCCAGGTTCCCTCTGCGTACCCTGCTATGTGAATATAGCGGGAAGTTAACAAAACTGAATATATTAACATTAAATCACCCAAAAACGACTAGATTAAATAATTTTATTCATACGTTAGCATATTATCGCATAATCGTGCAATCTGCTTTGAAATTCCAACATTTACACAGGCAGAACAAACGTGGCGTGACTCTGGTGTATACTTACACGCTGTAGGCCACGCATCATTATTAATTATCGTGAACCGAAATTAATTATTAATTAAGTAACAGTATAGGTACTGGTCTTGATTAATCATTAATTTCACATGTGCATTAGTACAACTTTAGTTTAAATGGTATTATTACTACATATAATGTATGATGAAATAAAAATGTGATCGTTCATAATTTAAACTTTAAAGTATTATTTTTACTATGTTTTAAAGTGTTATTCCACACTTAGGACAGATAATACTAAACTTAAATTTAAAAAGCGTATAAAAATTTTGAACGAAGCAGGATTTGAACCCGCGCCTCTGGAAAACCGCCAGCTGAGTTGGTCAGAGTTCTGGAACGGTTTTCCAGAGGCGCGGGTTCAAATCCTGCTTCGTTCAAAATTTTTATACGCTTTTTAAATTTAAGTTTAGTATTTAAATTATAATTTCAGTAAAATCATCATAGCTAACTTCGTGATTTCGTCTCTTATAGAGGGCAGATCGATAATTATTGCGTATTAGGTTATGGAACTCAACGCCGTGCATTGTTTACCATCATTATTACAGCGAGTGCGCATTTAACCACAAACATTGTATTTACGCTACGGTATGATATCGGTTGTACCATGACTATCTAAGAATACCCTTAACCTGTTTAAAAGTAGACGTATACTTAATAAACCTACCACTTCACCGCACCAACTAAGCTATACGCTACATATAAGTGTTATTGGGAAATTATTGATTTAAACCCGCGGTTTTTCCAAGCTGTCCCTGCGTTCTGCTTACTTCCGTTGCCTTGTTAAGCTATACGTTGTCATGAAGCTACGTCGAAATTCATGTATTATTTTGAAATTTTAGAATTACTCAACGTAAAGCTTCTTCCGGGTTCAAATCGCGCTGATATTAATTTTTATATACATTTTTGTAAACAGCAAAAGAAGATCTATTTTTGTAAATTAAAAAACTATTCATAAAGATTTATATTTTTATCAATAGTCTAGCCTGGTCGCCCTACTAAATATTGTTGATCTACGATCCGCTGTTGGAGCAAATTCGCGTCCCAATTACGTGTGTCGCGTAAACAATATCAAGAAATGTCGATTTGACTTGATTTCTATTAAAGTTAAATAATTTATTATATGATTCACTCAAGCTTTAGATCTCAGTAAGTTGTATAGATTTTTATTATTTCTAGCTTGACTGAACATTATGGTCGTAATTTTGATTTCAAATTGGAGGGATATTCATTTTGGATTTATTTTCATGCGGGCTGTACTTCGAAGGGCGGCGTTGAGTTCCGCTACTCAACGAGTGTGGGGAACGGAACGGAATGTCTTAACACTAGGTTTCCAAGTTCCTTCTTGCCACGTGCGGGATAAAGCGTCAAGTTGAGTGAGCGAGAAAGTATACCTGTACAAATTGAGTACCTGCAAATTGAGTAATGACTTCAACACGAACAGTTAGTTTTTTTAAAGAATTAACATAATTAGAGGTCTGTCATGGCACAAGGGCACAAGCGTGCAATTGTAAACGAAAGATAGTGGGTTGGAAGCTCACTCGAGGAAATGAAATATTTAATATTTTCAAATTAAATATTTAATGCTTTTATTTTTTCGCTCTGGGAACGAGGTAAAGTGCGCGTTGTGTTCCGCGCTATGCCTTAGATAATCAGATTCGGCGGAAAGTGCGGAAAAGAAAAAAGTGTCTTAACACTAGGTTCCCAAGTTCCTTCTGTATACCCTGCGTGCGGGAAAACATAATTAAAGTACCTATTTAATTTATATTGCGCAACAACAATATTATCTCATTCCCCTTAATGGAAGCGTTACCTAAAAGTATTTTTTATTTGGAAAAAGCTAAATATTTTTTTACTATTTTTTATAGTGTTGTTATGAAAAAAAAATATTAATTTTAAAAGCGTATAAAATTTTTAACGTAGCAGGATTTAAACCCGCGCCGCCTCTTGGAAATCGTCCAAGCGCTCTGACTAAGCCATACGTTCTGGTGAACGTAGCAGGATGAATTGAACGTATGGCTTAGTTAGTCAGAGCGCTTGGACGGTTTCCAAGATGCACGGGTTTAAATCCTGCAACGTTCGTATTTCTAGACGCTTTAAAATATAAATTTTGTAAAACGAAATAAATCAATCTTTCTTTGTTTATACAAAATGTTTCATGTAAGTTCTAATATAATAATAATACATCCATTGATGAAACAACATGATACAGTGCTGACAAACTAATATACTTTACTGGCGCCTCATTAATACGGTACTATATTTTTTCGAAGCAATATTTAATATAATTTTACGCTGTATCTAGGGAAGACAGAGAAGTAGAGAATCCACTGGGAAGACACTCCGGTCTCATTAAGACACTTTCGGCCAAATTTTCTAAGCATTGCGTGTTGAATGACACAACTTAACGCTTTGCCTTGTTATAAGACAGAGGAATTATTAAATATTTCATTTTCTCAAGTGGGAAAGAATCTACTACCTGTCGTTTAGTAACAAGCTTCTGCCCCTTTATCATAATTGTTCTACAATATTGTGCTATATTTTCAACGAACATTTCTGTTTCTTGGTTTTGAGTTTAAAAAAAATAGCATAAATAAACAAAACAGACTTGTTAATGCTTAATTAGGTATAACGTCTGTTTGAGTCTTTTGTTTATATTTTCTTCAGCTTCACGCTGTTTCCCGCACGTGGCAGCGTAGGCAGAGGGAACTAGGGAACCTAGTGTTAAGACACTTTTCCTCATTAAGAAACTTCCGGTCGCCGATTTCCGCCAAGTTTGAAATATTGTGTACCCCAAAAATATAGAGAAACTTTTTTGCTTTTAATAATATAATTTTTAAGTAATACTTTAAAGTAAATTCATATTTTTTTAACTTATAAAACATGTACTACATTCAATAATCACCGATATTACATGATTTGTGATTTAAGCTCTTTTGTATGCAAAATAAAAGTAAGTAGCTTAGCTATTTGAAAAGTTATTACAAGGTCGGCTATTAAAACCCCTTTTCAGTTATTCCAAGTATACAAAACCAAGTAAGGGGGACATAACAATTACTTCTTTATCCTTTTATATAATGCTTAAAGTTATTCAAGGCCTGTGGCACAGGGGCACAAGCGTGTGACTGTAAACGTAACAGGTTGTGGGTTCGATCCCCACTTGAGGAAATGAGATATTTAATATTTTAAAATTAATGTAATGTTTTCGTTTCTTAGCTGTGGTAACAGAGCAAAGTACGGCGTTGAGTTACGCCAACTAACACACAATGCCTAGAATTCGGCGGAAATTAGGGAACGGAACGGAGTGTCTTAACACTAGGTTCCCATGTTCCCTCTGCCTACTCTGCCATATGCGGGATCCAGCGTGAAGCTGGAAAACGTTATGCAATATTACGTACGTATATGTATATATATAGATAGCGCATATTTTTTTCTCTTAGCATATATTTTTATATAAAATAAATTTTACACAGATCCCTAAATATTACAAGACCCTATATTAATACTGTACTGGAAGACGTTTAAAAATTTTAAAAACGCCACGAGAAGCCCCATCTTAATAATTATTAAGTTAAACTTACAAATATCAATAATATCCTTTGTTTTCTTTAGCAAAATGCACTTTCTTATATAATTTGAGACAAAAAACAAAATAATACAAAAAAAGCATGATTTATTTGCATTGCAAACTAAATTGAAACGTAGACAATGGCCGCAATAATAGCTGAAATAGTTATTGATTGTAAATTTATAACAATAGACCGAACAAGTTGAGAACTAACACGAAAAATTGTCAATTCCAAAGTATCCTTTATATCTATAGCACTTAGAGATCAAAATACGTTGATGCTGTGTATTAAGTAATATTTGTATACAAGACGACTCCAAGGCCACTGTAAAGAGAGACAGGAAGCACGATTATTTTAGAACAATTTGTGTTGCCTAGTTAGGCACCCAAGCGATATGGATACTAATTGAACGTCTACTTTACTGACTCAGACGCACTCAGAGACATCTATTTGCGTTTAAGTGATTTTAAATTTTAATTCTGCTATCTTTAAGTAATATTTTATTGTAAAAAAAATCCTATAAAAAATACAATATTTTTTTTTCCAGCTTTACGCTGTATATCGCAAGTGGTAGGGTGGACAGAGGGAAATTGAGATAGGTTCTGAAGTATTAAGGCACAAGATACCGAAGTAAATCGCGGTGTTGAGTACCGCCAATCAAAATCGGCAAAAAAAATGGAAGCAATAATTGTGTTTTTCTCTTACGTAAACACGTAAATACGGGTACATAAACACGTAAATGTAGGTAAATCGCGGTGTTGAGTACCGCCAATTAAAATCGGCAAAAAAATGGAAGCAATAATTGTGTTTTTCTCTTACGTAAACACGTAAATACGCAACTTGTCGCGTCTGGCGTCACCTTACGTTTACAAGTCGAAGTTACCGAGTCAACAATTAATGACACGAGTACGTTTCAAATTTCATCGGAATTACCATATTGAATCATATAATCATTAGAATGTTATGTTATAAATAGTTTGGATTGTCACATTAAAAGATCACAAGTATTTATATATTAACTTGTTTATTTTATACTTTTAGATTCATCTTGTATCGCGTACTTAGTAAGGTAGACAGAGGTAACTTGGGAATCTAGTGTTAAGACACTCCGTTCCGTTCCTAACTTTCCGCCGTTTTGCATTGCGTGTTGTTACCAGAGCGAACAACTTCTATGGATCGTGGATGGTTCGGATCAAATCCACAACTTGTCGCGTTTATATTTACACTTATACCAACCTGGCCATTGTGTGGCCTTGTTACAATTTTTTTTATGTTGTTAGCATCTCATTCTCAATTTCTCTTTTAAACTATTTTTTAACATTCTCAATTTTAACTATTTTTTAAAGTGTTATTCCACACTTAGTAAAGAACATACTAGATTATAAAAATCAATATAAAATTAAGTACAGCATGTCTCATCACTAGGGTCCCTCCACGTACCCTGTTTTATGAGCGGGAAATGACGTGAAGCTAATGAAAAATAATCAATTTACGTAAGTTTTTGATTGTGCAAATCTTAATAATTGTTTGTAAACTTTTCTCCCACATCTCTTAGATTTACATATATAACAATCCAAAGGTTGTCATATTATTTAATGTTTTAATCTATAGAAGTGATGTATTAGTACCATCCACATCATCTGGACACTTGGCATTCCACTACTGAGCTGTTTCGTAGGAATTTCCTTCCACGCGCCATTCATCTCTGGCACGATCTACCCGCGGCAGTATTTCCAGGTCGATACAACATGGGTACCTTCAAAGCGCGTGTACCTCTACCTCAAAGGCCGGTATCGCACCTGTAGCTCCCCTGGTGTTACACGGGGCCGTGTAAGACGGTGATCACTGACCATCGGGTGACTTGTACGCTCGTTTGCCTTGTCTTTTCCATAAAAAGTGAAGTTGTATTGTATTTACAAACAACGTTAATATGTCTACTGCATATCTCAAATTGATTACTTCCGGCTTAGTTTTATGATTCAGCCAAAAGCTCTAAAAGCTCCATAAACTGTATTTAACGATCAATTGTTAAAGGACGAACGAACGTCAAAATTTCCCTAGCAATTTTATTAGAAATCCAGGAGCCACACCTGTTACTACTGTTCACTCATTTTCCAACGTATAACCAGGAAAGCTGAGACACTCCTATTTACTTTCCGTTTGAATAATAGACGACCTTCCTTAAGATGCGTTTGTATTACAATTTTCTAGAGACATTGCGCGGTGAGTGGCGGAACTTAACTATATAAAAGAAAATTATTAAAGAAAATATAAAAGAATATTATTAGTATTTTACATATAAAAGAAAATTATTAGTATTTTACATAATTTTAATTTAAATATTTTTCTAACTTTTTTCATTGAGTTATTTAAATTGATATTAGTATTTTAAAAAAAAAACTGAATCCCTACTACATTGTGACGAATAATTAACAAACGACTGTGATATATCGAGGCGTTCTAACTTATGCTAATTTCTTAGGAGAATATGTTTTCTGTATAATTTAGTTATATGAAAATATGTAAATGTGTCACATCATTAGTTACTTTCATAGCAAAACTATGTGGTAACTTTTAATTTATTTGTTTAAGACATCTTCAAGGTGCTAATTTTATTCAATCATAAAATTAACGCTTACAATAATTGAATGAGGCCTGTCGTGACACGGTGGCACAGCGTACAACTGTATACGCAGGTTGTGGGTTCAGTTCTCACTCCAGGAGATGTAATATTTATTATTTTCATTTCTTCTTCAACAAAGCAAAGGGCAGCGTTATGTTCTGTCACTGTCACACACACAACATGCAATGCTTCAAATTCGGCGGAAAGTGTGGAACAGAACGTAGAGTCTTAACACTAGGTTATCAAGTTCCCTGGCTGTCTTCAGCCAGACCTGTCTGCCATGTGCGTAATACAGCGAGAAGCTGAAAAAAATAAATGAAGTATGGTCTAACTGTACACGAGATGTTTTTGGGGAAATGATTATATTTAATTTATTTTAACTTTCACCTAATATATAATTACTTGATGTGGTATGATTGTAAGGTTTTCAGTTTTAACATAGCGTGTATTTGAACAGTATTAAAACCATCTTAATATGGCACTATTCGTACAGTTTATAAATTAAGCCCTAAAAACTCAATCAAACGTAGCCTGAAGGATGGTGGGTATTATCTACTCAACATGTAATGACACAAGCATTCGGCGGAACTGAACGCCGCGTTTTTCTCTTTACTCGATTGAGAAAACAAGAAAAATATTAAATATGCAATTCCACGAGTCGGAATCGAACCCGTAACCCACAGCCTCTCGTGTTTAAAGTTCAGTCACATGCTTCTGCCCTCGTGTCACGTCTGCCCTGAAGTTTTTTAATTTTATTTATTCCGTTACATACGTAAGCGACTGTGGTTATCAGTACTTAGCCGTTCATTGATATACGAGTACGTATATATATGTAGGTATAATACGTTCATTAAAACAGTCATATGTTAATTGCTTTAAGATTACTTAAATTACTAAACGAGAATGCATATACGAAGAATGTGTAAGTAAACATATTATGAATAATATATTAAAAACATATATTATAAATGCCATAAGAACATCCGGTATGTAAGACAAATGGTATAATTAGAGCAATAAAAATAACTTTAAACAAGAATTTACACGTGTTCATAGTTAATTTATGGTATCATAGATATTTTTTTCTATATAACGTTTCATGCATCTATTGCATTAATATAGGGTCATCGAGGGGAAACTACCGGGGTCTGTCGCCTTAACCTTTTTAGAGGTCACGTTATATATTTTTACCTGTTATTAAAATTTATATCAGACAGCCTTCGACTTTAGTCTCGGTGGTAGTTTTCTACTTCCGCTAGAGAAAGTGATTATATTTACATAATTCCTTTTTTGCTGTTAGACAAAGCACAGTGCTAGGCGGCGTTTTCCCATTCGAAGTGTTTCTAAAAATAGGGGATGTTTTTAAAGTATCTTCCCTTGACTTCTGGCGAGTGTACTAATGTAGAAAGATGTTGCAAAAAAAAAAACTATATACCATGAGCGTAGGAATGGAGAAAGGTGGGAAGGTAATATTTTTACATTTTTATGAGCTCCACACTGTATCTCGCACATAGCTAAGTAGCAGAGGGAACTTGGGAACCTCTTGCTGCAGATTTTTAAAATATTTTATATCTTTGAGTGAGAATCGAGCAAACAACCGTCGTGTTTACAGTCGCTTGTTTGTGCTCCCGCGCCGCAACGGCCTATAAGTTCTCGTTTTAAGACAAAGCCCATTTAGAAACTATCTGCCATGCAAATCATAGTATAAGTCAGACTTCCACGTGTCTAGATGAATCAATCATTAATCATCAATTATTTAACACTTTCAGTTTTATGTCTTTTTCATGGGATATGATTGGGCGAATTTGTATTTTTTTATTAGCACGGTCATTGCTCTCGGTCAATGCCTCCAAATACTTTACACTAATCGACTGTGCCTCTAAATTACTATAGAACTAAAATATTATTCTATTTGAGTTTTAAGAAGTAATTTGTTTATTATATATGGTCTGAGGCCTGTCGTGGCGCAGCGGCACAAGCGTGTGACTGTAACCGACAGGTTCTGGGTTCGATCCTCGGTCGAGGAAATGAAGTATTTAATATTTTCAATTTAAATATTTAATGTTTCATTTCTTCGCTCTGGTAATAAGGCAAAGCGTGGCGTTGAGTTCCGCCACTTAACACGCAATGCCTCAATTTCGGCGGAAAGTGGGGAATGAAAATGGAACGGAGTGTCTTAACACTAAGTTCCCGGATTCCCGCTGCCTACCCTGCCTCGTGCGGGATACAGCGTGAAGCTAAAAAAAAAAATACGGTCTACATTGAGTAAGAATTGGGCATTTAGAGAAATGGACTTTATTATTATATTATAAGTTATTGAATGATGTCATTTTCAATTTTATTTTAATATTAAACACACCCAGGCACACAATTTTAATTTTATTTTAATATTTAATTAAATATCTTACTAAACACATTATAATTATGGTTTTCTTGCTTCACGCTGTATCCTTCACATGGCAGGGTGGTTAACGACAACTTGGCCTAGAATTACAGTAATACGTGTTCTTTAATTCATTTCCGCACTCTACTTTCAGTGGATTTCTGGCTGGAATTTCTAAATTATATATAAATTCTGATACTAAAGAGAAAAAATAAAGTAAATAGTGTTTTTATTTCCTTATTCCTTCCTCGGAGGACCGTAGTTATGTTACGAGAAGTTTTGGGGGAATACTACTTACAACCAACAATAGTCTAAGTCTAATGGATGGATAATCCCGGGCTATATATACTTGATATACGTGTACAAGCCAGGACCATCTATAGTATAATATTATTCGTTAAAAATTGTTTTAGTGTTCAATTCGAAATACAAGCTGAATGAAAATTACGACTACAAAATCATAAGTATATTTTTTGTTTGTCTGCGTTAAATCAGTTTACGTTAGTTCTATAGAACCTTATGTACATAGAAATAACGTTGAAATTACTTACAATACTTAAAAAAATTGAAACACTTGGAAAGTGAACTCTTGCGCATACGTAATTAAGTTAATTTTTCTTGTCTGTAATCTTAGCAATTTTTTCTTTAGTTCTTAATTTGTTAAGTTACATTGAAAGCACTGTATAGATAAAATGGTGATTTTTTTTAATATAATTAGAATATTCTTAGTATTTTCTTGAATGAAGCCGGTTCTTCTGATTGAGAATAAGAGTCCTTTTATAGAATGTAAATAGGCTGAATTTAAAAATCGTTGTCAGAAATTTCGTGTTATATTAACGAATAGCGACTCCCCTGCGGCTTCGCCCGCTTTATTTATTTCGCTAACCGTTATCACTTTCGTGCTCACTTTTAAGAAAACAACTATACATCGACAGGACCAACCTGGTACAGATGGTGTCGTAGGAGGCGACTAAAGTACGTGTGGGAGAGTCACGTTGGCAGCAATGGCAACACGCATGGGCAGACACGACCGGGTCATTAACAACCCCGGCATTTAAAACCGGCGTTAAGTATTGGCTTCGGCAACTGCGTTCCGCAATGGATAATGCCGGCCCCCGGTGCCCATTCACCTTACAGACCGGCATCGCTTCTGTAGCTCCTCTGGTGTTACACAGGGCCATGGGCGGCGGTGATCGCTTACCATCAGGTGACTCGTACGTACGTTTGCCGTGTCTTACCTATAAAAAAAAAATAGTGAAAATTGAATTTAAATCCGGTGAGCTGTTTCTGAGATAAGCGCGTACAAACGCACAGACAAGCATTTTAAAAATCACTTTTTTGCGCTATTTTATTGTAAGTATAGAAGAGGCAAAATATTAGTCACAGCTTTAAGTTGGGCTTAAATATAAATGTCGTAATAATATCTCATAGTTTGACGACATTGTGGTGTTTATCAGTTGCACTTGATTGCATGCCTTGGTCGTGAGTTCAATGCTGGCTAAAAACGCTTTTGTATAAAGTATCGGTCTGAGCAAAAAAACACTGAGACGTCATCGGTAATAATGATACGTGTTCATTTTTTATATTTATTTAGCAATATATTTTTATTTGTGTAAAATTATAATTTTACAGATAAAAATCATGTCTGCAATATAAACATATAGATGATAACATCGTAAGTTTTTTTACATATTATTAAGTCGTACATGATACCTGTTATGGAATTATCATGTCGAAATTTGATGAACTTCAAAAATCAATAAAAAGAAAATGTTTATTATTATCGAATCAAGATTGCATATAGATACTACTAATGATTCACGTAGAGTATGGAAAGTGGAATATATATATATATATATATATATATATATATATATATATATATATATATATATATATATATATATATATATATATATATATATATATATATATATATATATATATATATATATATATATATATATACATATATATATATATATATACATATATATATATATATATATATATATATATATATATATATATATATATATATATATACCCACACATACAGTGGCAAAATTCAACGCCGCGCTATGTGAAGACTGTAACCGACAGGTTCTGGGTTCGATCCCCACTCGAAGAAAATGAAATATTTAATATTTTCAATTTAAATATTTAATGTTTCATTTCTTCGCTCTGGTAATAAGGCAAAGCGCGGCGTTCAATTCCGCCACTTAACACGCAATGCCTCAAATTCTGCGGAAAGTGGGGAACGGAAGTGGAACGGAGTGTCTTAACACTAGGTTCTCGGATTCCCTCTGCCTACCCTGCCTCATGCGGGATACAGCGTGCAAGCTATAAAAAAAAAATACATACAGTGGCAAAATTCAACGCCGCGCTATGTGAAGTTATATTTTTCGTACATTTGAAAATATTACATATTTTATTTCCTGAAAAATGGGAAAGCCGAAACTCGAGTGCAATCCTACAATCTGTCGCTTTTGCACGTCACACCACGTTTTTGCCCCACCGCAACGACAGGCCCCAAAAGAAAAAAATATCTTCCCTTACTAATGTTAGTCGGGTGTATGTCTGTTTGCAATGAATTTAAAAACTATTGCACCGATTTTCATGCGGCTTTCACCAATAGATGAAGTGATTGCTGAAGAAAGTTTAAATGTGTAATTTACATTGGTTTCCTTCCTGATCGTAAAAAAGTCTTGCCTGAAATCCAGAACTGTAGTCGCGTACTCTGCGTAATGTTGACTAAAGATATGTAGATCTACAGAATAATTACACTGAAAAGTCCACGACAGTATATCCCTATTTCCTATGGTTGACTTACAATAGAAATATAACATTTTTTTATACACACAACAAAAATGACAACAACAAATTATTATTTTTTAAATATTTATCAAAAAAAAGACAGTAATTATTTGAATAATTATTTAAAAAAAACACTTAACGTCAATGCAAATGCGTTGTAAGTTATTAGAGAACGAACGTTATTGAGATTCTTAAATGAATAATAGTTAACATGGAGCGGGCGAAGCCGCGGGCGGGTCATTACTACTTAGATATAATACAAAAGAGACTAATTTACAATATATTACCTTATGGCTCTAGACCGTTGTACTGTTACAAAAATAAACTGAACTGATTACAAAGTAGAAGGTATTTTAGTGCATATTGTATTATATCTCTGCACCTCCAGGACAGTTCGTTGATTCGATCCCCACTCTACTCTACTAATGATACATTAAATATTTAAATTGAAAATATTAAATATTTCATTTCCTCGACTGGGGATCGAACCCACAACCTGTCGGTTACAGCCACACTCTTGTGCCGCTGCGCCACGACAGGCCTCCAGGATCTCCACTCGAGGGAATGATATCTACTGGCTAAAATTAAGCAGAGTTGAAAGATGGTTTCCATTTTGTCCAAGAGACGTGGATTCGAGTCTTTAAAATATTTATCAAATTTTTGCTTTAGAAACAACAACAAAATATTGAAAACATGTTACCTCTGCTTACCCTACCATGTGCGGGATACCGAGTGAAGCCAAAAAATATTTAAAAACTTATCTCATATGAACATATTATGTATTATACTTATTGTAACTTATTAGCGCGCCCGCATTTTAGTCTATTCTTAACATTTGCGTTATCAGCTGTGCGATAACAGAATGCTATCGTTTTTTTTTTATAAAAATTAGGTCATAGTACTCGAATACGCCGAAGTTACGAAAATTTCAACTGCACATGGCATTATGTTCACAACAATCTTTTAATAGAAGAAATATTTCATGGGACAGCGTCTGATTATACATCATGGTTGCAGCTTTAATTCCTACTGGGGGGAATAAATTACTATATTCATTTCCACACTCTGGCAATAAAACAACGAAGTACGTTGATAACTATCATGCAAGACGTTTTTTTTTAAAGTAGGCGGTAGGTAATAGGGGACCGAGTGTCTTAACACTAAGATCGTTCTACCTACTTTGCTGTATGCGTGATACACCGTGAAGCTTAAAGAAATTGTAAAAATGAGTGATTAAAAATACAATTATATAGATTGTAACGTGTCTAAATGGGAACGTATTGTCTAAACGCTAAGTTCCCGAGTTCCCTCTGCCAAGTACGGGATACATCGTGAAACTGAAAAAAATATAAAATTTAAGACAATATTAATGCGTTAAAAGTAAAATTAACCTCAATAAGTTTTACGCAAGGTCATAGCGGAAGCTGTGTGGTCCAAGATTGGCGTTTCCTTACAAGCTGTTTCGTCTGTCTTTGCATTACCGGTGGGGGGCAAGTGGGTGCTTCCTTTTCTCTCATGATTGATGTTGCCACGTATAGTATCATAGATCTGCATATAAAAATATGGATACTTCAGAACGTTTTCTAACTTCTTCACGCTTGAAATTTGGGTCAGATAGAACAAAAAACACCCAGTTAAATAACCTACAGTGGTACTGTCCTAACTGAGAGCTGTTGCTCGTAAGTTTAAATCTCATCGATCGCAAATCGAGGAAATGTAATATTTAATGCGGAAAGGCGTTGAGTTCCGCCATTCAAAGCGGAAGGAGTCCAGAATTCAGTGGAAAGTCGAGATTGGAAATATAAAAACAGAGTGTCTTAACACTAGGTTCACTCTGCCTTGCTATGTGCGGGTTACAGCGTGAAGCCAAAACAAGCCAGCTAGGGTAGCTGAATTGTGTTTATACGTAACAAATTTTGTTTATTTATCTTAAGCAAGGCACGGAAGAGATCCTGGTAGTTCTAAGTAATTTAATTCGATATCTCACAGTCATCAATATTGTTAGCGCCGTTTCTATAGTACGTCTTTGTTTTCCTTGGAAATTCTCAACTTTACCTTTCTCAGCTGTATCCCGCATAAGAGAGGGCGGAGACAGAGGCTATTTCGGTACCCAGTGTTAAGACGGTCAGTATCTATTGAAATATTTCCGATCCCTACTATCCCCCGAATTTGAATGGCGGATTTGCCTTTTTACCAGAGCGAAGAAATGAATATGTAAAATATTTTATTTTTTGAGTTCGCGTTTGCGCCTGCACAAGCGTGCGCCTGCGCCGCGTCATGCCCTTTTGCTTGGAAATATTTATTTTTATATAGTTTTAAAACTTATAATACATGACCAGATCTTTTGAGATGCGCCACTCAACCCTCAATACCTCAAAATTCCATGGAATGTGGGAAACGTAACTGAGCTTCTTATACTAAATTCCCAATTCCCTCTGCCTACCCTGTCATGTACGGGATACACATGGCTTTACATCCATACGACACATGGCATATTTTGAATCCAAAATATCGATTGTTTTAATGCTCACTCAATCACTCAGCGTCACGCTGTATCCCGCACATCATAGGGTAGATTTTTTTTATGGTTAAGACACGGCAAACCGCCACCATCGCCGCTCACGGCCCCGTGCACCACCAGAGGAGCTAAAGAAACGTTGTCGGTCTTTAGGGTGAATGAGCACGCAGCAATGTGAAACGCAGTGGTGGAAGCCACTTCTTAATGCCAGTTTTAAATGACGGGGTGGTTATTATCCAGTCGAGTCGGCCCATGCGTGTTGCCATTGCGGACAACGTGACTCTCCCGCACGCACTTTATTCACCTCTTATACAC
Organism: Eueides isabella; assembly: GCA_019049475.1. Taxonomy (NCBI): domain Eukaryota; kingdom Metazoa; phylum Arthropoda; class Insecta; order Lepidoptera; family Nymphalidae; genus Eueides; species Eueides isabella. The sequence goes on from CM032401.1 coordinate 1,127,394, forward strand.
CATCAGTACCAGCGTGATCCTATTCTAAGCCGGAATCACAAGGCAAAAGATAGATAGAGGGAATTTGCGAACGTAGTGTTGAGACACTCCGTTCCGGACACCACTTTCCGTCGAATTGAAGGCATTGCGTGTTGTGTCGAGGAACGCACCGCCGTATGCTTATAGTTAACAAAATATTTTTTTAATTCATTCGCATTTTTGAATATTTTTTTCCCTAATCTATTAACGTAACCGAGACCTGTTATGGCGCAGCAGCACAAGAGTGTCACTGTAACTGACAGGTTCTAGGTTCGATCCCCAGTCGAGGAAATAAAATATTTAATATTTTCAATTAAAATATTTAATGTTTCATTTCTTCGCTCTGGTAATAAGGCAAAGCGCGGCGTTGAGTTCCGCCACTCAACACGCAATGCCTCAAATTCGGCGGAACGTGGGGAACGAAAGTGGACTGAAGTGTCTTTACACTAGGTTCCCGGGTTCCCTCTGCCTACACTGCCTCGTGCGGGATACAGCGTAAAGCTAAGTAAAGTATTAAGGTAACGTAAACGTAAAGTTCATAAACGTAAACATTTCCCCAGGAAAGATTCAAACCCTTCAAAATAAGTATTAGAGCCATAGTAAACATATAACGTAAGTTAAAAATATAATCATAGGAAAATAAATACTTAAATTGCCAAATACTTACAATTGAAGTTATCAACAGATCTCGATAAGATATGTGTGAAATATTTTGTCATACTAATATCACATGTTAGATCATTTCAGGTGGATATATAGGCCTATTTTGTACGGTTATCGCGATTTTGAAACTTTTACTTACTTGTATGTTAATGTAAGTTTGACTAATTACATTGATAGGTACTTAAAAGTAATCCTGTTTTAATGTTTTGTTATTATTAAAATATGCATGAATTTTTGCGACGTTGAGTTGTGCCACTCAAAACGCAATGCCTCAGCTTCGGCGGAGAGTGGGGCTCGAAACAGAGTGTCTTAACACTAGGTTCACGAATTTCCTCTGTCTAAGTGCGGAATACATCGTGAAACTGAGTGAGTAAATTTGTAATGTATTTTCTATAATTAGAGACGTAAACGCGTATTTATGTCAAAGTTAAATCAAAAATCGTAAAAAAGTAAAATTAAATCAAAAATCACTACCTCATCTAGGTGTAGTGATTGTAGCTCTTAAAACGATGATCTGAAATACATAAGACAGCTAAAAAGCGACTGCCGATAACAAGGTTATCGATAAAAAGAAACCGCAATCAAATCAAATCATTCATAAGTTATAGTGTCACATACACAGACACTTTTGCGTCAAAAATAAGTATGAGTCATTCAACTGATCTCTTTAGATAATGGCGACAGTCACAGATGGTGCAAATTGCAATCCTTATCAGCTACTGTTGATTTTGTTGCTATTATGTATAAAAGTTAGTATAAATGTTAGGGTAATTCAATATGTTTATTTTTTAACAGTTATTCACTCAGCTTGTAACTGTATCCCGCACGTGGCAGGGTAGGCAGAGGGAAATTGGGAACCTAGTGCTAAGACACTCCGTTCCACCTCCGTACCCCACTTTCCGCCGAATTTGAGGCATTGTGTGTTGAGTGGCGGAACTCAACGCCGCGCTTTGCATTGTTACCAGAGCGAACAAATGAAAACGTTAAATGTTTAATTTGAAATTGTTAAATATATTTCATTTTCTCGAGTGTGGAGCGCTTGTGTCTTTTATCAAATTGGTGCTTACCAAAAAAATGACGCTGACTAAAATACATTGAGGCCTTTCGTGGCACGAGGGCATAGTGTATGACTGTAAATGCGTCACGATGTACGTTCTTAACTCGCTCTGGTTGCGTTTTGCCATTCAACACTCAATTCGTCAAAAAATCAGAAAAAGTAGAAATTGGGAAACGGAAGTATCTCAATGAGAACGCGCAATTCTTAACACTGGGTTCCCTCTGCCTACCCATCTATATGCATAACAGGGCGTGAAACAATAAAAAAGTATGAAAAACATTCACTCTGCCTCATGCCGCAGGAGTTTCAAGAATTCCTCGCTAAGTGCTACTCTACACTTCCCAAGTACCTTGCATGCCATATATAGGTTTTATTATAAACAAAAGCCTGAAGCCTGTCGCGGCGTGGGGGCACAATCCCCACTCGAGGAAGTGAATAATTAATATTTTCAATTTAAATATTGAATGTTTTCATTTCTTCGCTCTGGTAAAAGGGCAAAGCGCGGCGTTGAGTCCCGCCACTCAGCACGCAATGCCTCAAATTCAGCGGAAAGTGGGGAATGGAAGTGGAACAGAGTGTCTTAATACTAGGTTCCCAAGTTACCTCTGTCTACCCTGCCATGTGCAGGATACAGCGTAAAGCTGAGTTAAGTAAAAGCAAAAAAAGTCTAGTAAAAGCATTGCAGCAGCGTAAGCAAAAGTTTTGGTACAAAGTGGGAGACGGAGTGTCTTAACACTAGGTACCCTCTGCGTCTTAGTGTGAAGATATAAAAAAAAACCTATATTAAAGTTAAAATGTTATCTGCATTTCATTTTGAACATTTTAACACCTTTAATGCATATTTTTCTAAGATTAACTAAAGAAGAGTTCTTTCATTTACAAACACTTTAGTAGTTTCACAAGTGATAATTAGGAATAAACAATACGCTTAACATTTACCGAAATGACTTCATATTGCGAAATGTTGTGTTTCTTTGTGGTTATAGATTCAAATCCAATTATTACAAATTTCATGTAATTTTTTTTTGGATACAAAAAAATTCACTAAAAATATTTTCTTAATCATTCTTTAGAATAATTTGCTGTATACCGCGCATGGCAGGGTAGGCAGAGGTAACTTGGGAGCTCAGTGTTAAGACACTCCGTTCTATTCTTCACTGGCCGCCGAATGTGAGGCATTACGTGTTGAGTGTTGGAATACATCGCCGAGATTGCCTTCTCACCAGAAAGGATAAATGAAAGTATTAAATATTTGATTTCCTCGAGCGGGGATCGAACCCACAACCTGTAGTGTTTACAGTCGTACTTGATGATGACCCACGAACACGATAAATGTACTTATAGTTTTTTTTTTTTATATCTTTATTCATTCTTTATTTTTTATATCTTTACTTATTTATCCCGCACGAAGCAGGGTAGGCAGAGGGAACCTGGGAACCTAGTATAAAGACACTCCGTTCCACCTTCCGTTCCCCACTTTCCGCCGAATTTGAGGCATTGCGTGTTGAGTGACGGAACTCAACGCCGAGCTTTACCTTAATACCTTAATGTACTTATAGTATTTTTTAAATATTACAGATATTATAGAAGAACGCATCCATAGTTTGGCAATAATCTGAAATACATTGGCTTGTATATTTAACATGTTTTTGTAAATGTTATAACCTTAATGTTGCACCGAACAATCGATGTAAGCGTATTAATATAATAATTCCTAAATAGAGGCCAGTCGTGTTGTAGTTGTTCGAGTTAGCGAGACTGTAATGCGGTTGTGGGTCTGATCTTCGTTAGAGGAAGTGAAGTATTTAATATTTTAATTTGCCGCTTTGGCAGCGCGGCGTAGAGCTCCGCCATTCAACACACAATGCCAATACAAGAAATAAATGTTCTTAAACCTTAACCTTAAAAAATATTAACAAAAAATCCATTAAGAAAAATAGTTACTTTCTTAAAAAGTTAGCAATATATTTTTATCACGTAATAAAAAATGGAGATAAAACATTTAAGCAATATTATGTATGATGTAAGCAGCAAATTAATCATATTAAATTATTTTTATTTTTATTGGAGAAGATAAGTGTGCTTTATTTATAATCATTATATTATTTAGCAGGGTAGGCAGAGGGAACCCGGGAACCTAGTGTTAAGACACTCCGTTCCACTTCCGTTTCACTTCCGTTCCCCACCTGCATGCGTGTCGAGTAGCGGAACTCAACGCCGCGCTTTGCCTTATTACCAGAGCGAAGAAATGAAAAATTAAATATTTAAATTGAAAATATTAAATATTTCATTTTCTCGATCGGGGATCGAACCCAGAACCTATCGGTTACAGTCACACGCTTGTGCCGCTGCGCCACGACATAAAGTAATTTCTTGATTTAAATTGTTTCGAAAATACAGGAATGATTTCCAGAAATATTCTCTTTAAATATAAGATTGACATAGCTTAGATTTTTACGTATTTATTAAACTTTGCAATATTTTTTTTTATAAAAATTATTACTTTTAGTTGTATAATTCCAAAAAGATTATTCTTGCTAAGATCTTCACTACATTAATTAGTGTAATTGGAAAATGATATGACAAAATGATAAAATGATATAAATTATGGAATGCAAATCATAAAATTATATAATTTGTGAGACCTTTGATAAGAATAGAAAAAAAAAATAGTTATTTTTAATATATTATCATCGTTTTCTTACAAATGGGGGTATAATTTAGGTCTATATTTGTAATAATCTAGGTCTAGTGTCTAAGAAAACGCAATGGTTTTGCAAGTACAGGTAGTGGAGACCGGTTGTGTGACCTAGGCGAGTGAAATCCGAACGGGAAAGTAACGTCTGTCCTAGGCGGCCTACTCATTCATTATTTCAAATATTCATAGATAATATTTATATATCTATATAGTTATGTACATGTTTGTATGTAAAGCAAAGTGCGGCGTTGAGTTCCGCTACACGATGCCTCAAATTTGACGAAAAGGGAAATGGGCCGGAGTGTCTAAATACTAGACTTTTAAGTTCCCTCTGCCCACCCTGCCGTGTGCGGGATACAGCGTGAAGCTGAAAAAAACAGAAAAAAATATGTATACATTTTATTTTACTTAAAAGTCTTAATATTTAATTATGTAAGAAAGAAGAACCATCAAACAATGTTATTAAAAGATAGTTCTGACATAGACTGTACTTAAATTAATCACGTCATTTTGTATTTACGGGTACTTTTGTATTTATATTAAAATAATTGGTAATAAGTCGGCCTGTCGTGGCGCAGCGGCACAAGCGTGTGACTGTAACCGACAGGTTCTGGGTTCGATCCCCAGTCGAGGAAATGAAATATTTAATATTTTTAATTTAAATATTTAATGTTTCATTTCTTCGCTCTGGTATTAAGGCAAAACGCGACGTTGATTTCCGCCACTCAACACGTAATGCCTCAAATTAGGCGGAAAGTGGGGAACGGAAGTGGAACGGAGTGTCTTAACATTAGTTTCCCGGGTTCCCTCTGCCTACCCTGCCTCGTGCGGAATACAGCGTGAAGCTAAAAAAATAAGTAATTGGTAATAACAAGACCAAGTGCTGCGTTAATTCTCTCAGCAATTCAACACGAAATGCGGAGCATTTCAAGTCTGAGAGGTACGTGGGGAACGGAATTTCTTAACAGGTGTTAAGCCTATCCTGTTTTATCTCGGATTCAGTGTGAATCATAAAAGAAATACATAATTAATATATTTAATAATATATTTTTAAAATAAAAAATATTCCACCATCGTAACTAAAAACACATTGAATAAAACGAAAATACTGATAAATGCTTAAAAGGTTATTTAAATCATTTCTTCTAACTGTAGTTAAAGTATCTCATTACCACACAATTGCTAACATCTGGTGGTCCCGTTGCAAAAACTTGTCTCGCCATCTATCCGTGTCCCCGAGTCGGTATTCTTGACAACGTCTCTCTGTAATGAGTAGTTCAGCATGAATAAGCTTAGTTATGTTAAAATTTAATACGTTAAGTTTCCTACATATTTTTTTTAACTTCACTCTGTATTCCGCACATGGCAGGGAAGGCCTAGGGAACTTGGGAACCTGGTGTTAAAACGCTCCGTTCCGTTCCCCACTTTACGTAGTTCTTTATTAATAATAGAATGTGGAGGAGGAGGTAATCTTAGTCTGCCCAAGGAATTTATTGTAAATACTTCTTAATCAGGGAAGTACTTGTATTTTCAATGATTTCAGTACGTTATACAAATTTAAAATTCTTTTCGATGTTCTCGCGTGTACTCTGTTCCTTATCACTCACTCAGTTTCACGCTGTATCACGCATATACACAGGGAACTTGGAAACCTAGTGTTAAGAGACTCTGTTCCACTTCCGTGCCCCATTTTCCGCTGTATTTGAGGTATTGCGTGTTGAGTGGCGGAACTCAACGCCGCGTTTTGCCTTGTAACCAGAGCGAAGAAAAGAAAACATAAAATATTAAATATTTTATTTCTTCGAGTGGCGATCGAACCCACAACTTGTCGGATACAGGCGCCACGACAGGCTATGTATTTTCGCGTGTACTGTTAACAAACATTGAATAAAATTCATATCTGGATGATCACGTAGATCAAGATGAGTAATAATCGAAGTGAACAATTTATAAAATTATGTGAAGCGCTGCAAATAACCTAATACTTTGTATATCTTAAGACCTTTTCTCCATTCTATGGTCTAATTGTAATATTCGCAAGCGCTCTAGTAAAGCTTGTACTTGGATGGTTTCGAAGAGGCGCAGGTTCAAATCCCGCTACGTCCGAAGTTTTATACGTTTTTTAAATTAATATGTTCCTTCTCTAAGTCTGGATTAACATTTTAAAAGCAGTAAAAGTATTCGGACACCACTAATGATGGTGTAATTAATAGTATTTTATGATTGTAGACGAATTACGTAGAGAACAGTAACAAGCTATGAACTAGCGTATTTAAAATAAACAACAAAGTGTGGGTTAGTCTGTTCATCTGTTAGCGGTTTCATTTATTTTGCACACGTGTTTTTCTATTTTCTTAATAAAATCCTCACACTTGGCTTTGATATTTATATTGTGCATCCTTGAAAGCTTCAAGATATATGTAATATATATATATATATATATATATATATATATATATATATATATATATATATATATATATATATATATATATATATTTACGCTGTATCCCGCACATGACTGGTAGGAGACATCGTCCAGTTCCCCACTTTAGCTACTGAACTGATTTTGATTATATTTTTTTCTATTAATAAGGTTATTTAACCGACAGTAATCAGCAACGAGGAAATATGTTCAATCATCATTTCAACAAATTCGAATAAAATCTTCAAATATTGTTCATAGTTGAACACTCCACTGCGCCACAAAGACAAAAATTAAAATAAATAATACATTGTAAACTAATTGATAGCTACACGATCACTATCTTATACACAATAACGTTTCTTAGATATAGCTAATTGAATCTTATAATTTATCGACCTTTGTATGGGTGATGTTTGATTAAAAGTTATTTAGTAATTAGATACGCGGCGGGTCTGGGTTACTACCTGCTGATAACTTTAATATTAATTGTGAGATGTAATAAAAAAAAAATAAACATCCCCCGAACAAAATATTCAAAACTTGGCAAAGTGCACGTAGATCTTAAATTGCTCTCAGTTTCCCGATATGAACCGGACATTACAGGATAGGCAGAGGGAAGCCTTCCGCTGAATTACTTCAGGTTTTTTATTTCCTTGAGTAAGGATTGAACCCAATCTATCACGTTAACAGCCGCTTGATTGTGCCCCTACGCCATGACAGGTCTCATATTTATATACACAATTTAGCCAAAAAAATAAAAGTACAAGCCATATTTAATTGTCGGCAAAATGAAAGCCTAATTAACGTAACAAACCATTTAATATTAATTCCAAACATCATGTACAGTTAATTGACTGATAGTAATCGTGCGACCGTTTTATGTTCTTTGATCCGCTGACATTAATGCTAATAGATAATTTCTAATGTTTTCCGTTCAATCGTTGCCTTTGTAAATGTTATTTGAATATACATGATATAGTAATAAAATTACTTGTATGATTATGTTTATTATACACAATATAATATATGTAATGAATATTTTTGATTTCTTTTCGCGGCGTATGGTTGGATGGGTCGGTAAGGCGTTATATGTTATTATTTTTCTTTAGCTGTACCCCGCATATGACTGAGGGAAGTATTAAGTGAGACACTTAGTTACCGTCATTAAACTCAATTTTCTTGAAGTAACGTGTTGATTTTGATAATTAACAGAGGCGAGGAAAATGAAAATTAGTTCATTTTCGGTAGTGGGCGCGGCGGTTGTTTATACTATTGTAACCACAACCGCCGCGAATATTATTGTTATAGTTTTTTTTTATGGAAAAGACGGCAAACGAGCGTACGGGTCACCTGTTGGTAAGTGATCACTGTCGCCCACGGCCCCGTGTAACTCCAGAGGGGCTACAGGAGCGTTGCCGTCCTTTAAGGTGGAAGGGCACCGGGGCCCGGCATTGCCTAATGCGAAACGCAGTGCCCAAAGTCACTACTTAACGCCGGTCTTAAATGCCGGGGGTGGTAATAATCCGGTCGAGTCTGCCCATGCGTGTTGCCATTACTGGCAACGTGACTCTACCACACACACTTTAGTCGCCTCTTACGACACTATCAGTACCAGGGTGATCCTATTCTAAGCCGGAATCACACGGCAAAGCCGGAATCACACGGCAAAAATTGTTATAGTTATAGTTTCACTCTGTGTGGTTAAGGAATTGCGTCTAGAGTGGGAGAACTCAGTGCCACGCTTTGCCTTGTTACCGGAGCGAAGAAATGAAAACATTAAATGCTTAATTTAAATATAATAAATGTTGTTTTCCTAGAGTGGGGATTGAACCCACAATCTATCGTGTACAGCTTGTGTCGCTTCGGTCGCGCCTTAATGATAAAACTACTCATATAATTTTTTTTTTCGGAAAGTCGGGAACGGAAGTGTCTCCCACTCTCACACTAGGATCTCAAGTCCCCTGTTCCCACCCTGCTACAGCGTAAAGATGTAAAAGTAATAATTATTTGATACTTCAATTAAAGGTGATCGTCAAGGTGACTTAGTATTAATTTCATTAATCCTTTCAGTTTTATATTGTATCAATTTTAGAAACGTTTTTTATTTTTTGCACAAATGAATCGAGAATATTTTTCGTGGAACTGCATTTTCCTGTTGTTCGTGGATTTAAGTTCTTGGTATTTACTATTTAAGCTTTTGAAATGTATATTCAATAATGAATTATTTTGAATTCAGAAACCCTCCAAGGTTATATAAATATTTATTATAATTTATAAACAATGTTTGTGCTTGTATGTGTATAAAAACATAAAAATTAAAAAAGCTAGTAAAAAGAATTAAAACAATCTCTCCTTAAATTGGAATAAAACAAAAAATATAAAAATAAATATTAAATACAATTTTATGTAAAAAAATATACTTGCAGAAATAATTATAACTTATCTTATAGATATATTATAAATCAAAGAGTAATTGAAGTGGACTTGTCTTGGACCGTTTCCAAGGGACACGGTTTCTATTCCTGCTACGTTATTTTTCTTACGTTTAAAATTATAATCGAAATCAATGGTTTTTATTATAATAATTTTTCAAAGCTATTATGAATAAAATGCTAGGGGCAAATTGTACTACAATGTTTATGTAACTATATAACTAAACAATGTTCCCACATTGCAGATGCAAACCATTCTGCACCACAATGGCAGCGGCATCGCCGCGTACACCGGCAGGCTGAAGAAACGGGAAGTGCACCGAGCGATTACATTACATCCGGTGAAAGACCATCGGCATATGTACAGATTGCATACTTATTTTAAGGTAATTAGTGCTTAGTTCTTATTATTTTTTTCGACTTCACGCTTTATACTGCACATGGGACGGTAGGCAAAGGGAACTTGGGAACCTAGTGTTCACACACTTTGTTCTGTTCCCCAGTTGTTTCTGTTTTTTACTGTTTTCTACCGAATTTGAGGCATTGCTTGTTGAATGGCGAATCTTGACTCACTCTCTTTAATATATGATCTTTTTGAGTGGATATCTAACTTTTTTACATGCATTAAAAAAGTCACAATTTCCATATAATCTTACTAGTACCTACACTGTGGGGAAATTGTAATTACAACTATATATATAAATCATTGTAAAGAGTGAGAGTCGTAGGTAGTAAACTGAGTTCCAAAAATTACTGAGAAGTTCCTAAGCATGTTTCATTTAATTTGTAATATAATTATTCCAATTTCAATACCAATTCGCTAGCGGGACTACTCGGGAAAACTAAAGGAAATATCAACTACTTGCTGGTTAACCTACAACAATCTAAAATATCCAAAAATAAGTAATCTTATCTTCAAATTAAAAATAATAAATATGTATTAAAAATAAATTATTACGAAATACTGAAGCGAAAATCACTTGTGAACTATGTCAATGCCAGTTTCATGAATTTTAATTAAGATAAATTTACAATGCTTATAAAGTTATTGTGCAAATGTTAGTGAACTTTAGATTGAATAATAAATAGCAAAATATGCAGCATGAACCTTCTTTTCCTGTACGAGATCTTGGTTCCCTAGTTTCTACCGGTGGCGGAACTCAACGCCGGGCTTTGTTTCGGTATCAGAGCGAAGAATCCACATGTCGCGTTTACAATCCACGCTTGGGCCCTTGTGCCACTACAGGCCCCAATAATAAAGAGTTTCAATAAAGTACTATTTTTGCATACAATATCCATAGAGACAGTTATAAATGTAATCTTTTTTTAGCTTCATGCTGTATCCCGCACGAGGCAGGGTAGGCAAAGGGAACCCGGGAACCTAGTGTAAAGACACTCCGTTCCACTTCCGTTCCCCATATTCCGCCGAATTTGAGGCATTGCGTGTTGAGTGGCAGAACTCAACGCCGCGCTTTACCTTATTACCAGAGCTTAGAAATGAAACATTAAATATTTAAATTGAAAATATTACATATCTCATTTCCTCGACTGGGGATCGAACCCAGAACGTGTCGGTTACAATCACACTCTTGTGCCGCTGCGCCACGACAGGGCACTAAATGTCATTTAATGCATGCAATTCCATAAAAAATGAAAATTCCTTAATTACACTTTGTTAAATAAAATCTTAAGACATACTAAAATCTCATAAGTATATTAAATAAGTGAATAAAAATTTATTAGTTAATAAAAATTTATTATAAGTTGAGTTCCGCCACTCAACACGTAATGCCTCGACTTCGGCGGAAAGTGGGGAACGGAAGTGGAACGGAGTGTCTCAACACTGGGTTCCTGGGTTCCCTCTGCCTACCCTGCCTCGTGTAGGATACAGCGTGAAGCTGAAAAAAAATAATAAAAGTTTAATTTTACGGCAGTTCATTGAACAAGTATGAGATAATCCTCGACACGGTTAACATTTTTATTTATTCTTGATTGTATCTCAATAAAAATCGTTTTCCACGTAAAAGGGAATGCGAAGGGAACCTAGTATTAAGTCTACTTCCTAATTTCCGGTAAAGTTTCAAGACGTATTACGTAGTGAAACTCAACACCGTGCTTTGCCTTTTCACCAGAGCGAGGATAAGAATAATTCGTCCCCCAGAATAAGAATCGAACGTACATCTGTGGCATTTAATAATATTTGTTGAACCACTGCGCCAAATGGCCAATGATTAATTATATCCTATGTAGGTAGTTTTTAGTTTTGCTTGAAAATATTCATGATGTTAGAATGTTAAAATGATCAGAACAAAAGACATGCGTCATCGACGCGAATACCGTTCATTTTTTTTTTTCACCTTACACTTTATCCCGCACTAGGCAGGGTAGGCAGAGGGAACCCGGGAACCTAGTTTTAAGACACTCCGTTCCACTTCTGTTTCTCACTTTCCGCCGAATTCGAGGCATTGCGTGTTGAGTGGCGGAACTCAACGCTTTGCCTTATTACCAGAGCGAAGAAATGAGAGATTAAATATTTCATTTTCTCGACTGGAGATTGAACCCAGAACCTGTCGGTTACAGTCACACTCTTGTGCCGCTGCGCCACGACAGGCCTCGAATAATTTGAATACCGTTCATCTTCATAAATATTGTGATTTGATCATAGTTTACTGTGCAACTACTTTTTCTCTCTCTCAGCTTCAATTTGTGTGTAATTCCCGCACATGGGGAACAGTAAGCAGTGGGAACTTGGGAACCTACTTTTAAAACACTGAAAAAAAAAAATATATATTAACTATTTCATTGCCTCGAGTGGGTATCGAGCCCACAGCCTGTCGCGTATGTAGTGGCACGCTTGAGACCTGGCGCTACAGGCTTTAATAAAGAACCTGATTGCTCTATATCTTTATCCATCTAGTTATAAGAGCACGAGCAGAGAGAGAGAGAGAGAGAGAAAGAGAGAGAGAGCACATATTAATATTTTAGTTATCAGAGCACATATTAATATTTTAGTTATCAAAAATCTGAATAAAATGATTAGCAAAACTAATTTCAATTACAGTGGCGGAACACAACGCTGCGCTTTGTCCTTGTTACTAAAGCGAAATAATAACGCATACCTCTGAGTAAGAGTCGAACCAACGACCGTCGCCTTACATCCTAGTACAGCAACCTACAGTCGTACCCCGCATGTTAGAATGTATTTAATACAGCAGTGTCTGTCTCTTACATTCAAACTCAATGACCAAACTGTAGTCTGATATAGTAAAACAAAACATTACATTGTGTGTACTTCCGGCGCGGCTCGCCCTTTGATCGTTTACGAGGACGTCGTTATTCGTTATTTACTACCTTTTATGTATCGTTTGTGATTATCACGTTTATGGCTTACTGAATGGGATGTTTTTAATTTTATATATTCTTAGAGCTCTCATATTAATAAGAAAAATACGTTTATTTCTTATGTTTAATTTAATTTTAGTTAAATTATAATTGATATTTCTGGGTAAAGCTGCTTGTTAATGGAATAAACAGATTTTTTTTTTTTTAACTCCATACTGAAACTGTAACTTTAAATTGCACGGAGAAAGAAACTAATATTAGAACACATTAGGACACATATACGCTCAATTTTAGAGACATTGCGTGTCAAGCGACGTAACTTAACGCCGCGGTCCGCCTCTTACTTCATTCTATCATTCTATATAACACATCTACACAATAGATACTGAAGAAGTAAGGGAATGAAAATAAGCTATTCCCATGAGTGGGAATATTTTCGTTTTACCGTCACGCTGTATTTCACACAAAGCAAAGCGAGTGTTCCCAGCTTGGGAAACTACTATTAAGACACTCTGTTCCCATTAAGACTCTTCTGTTTCCCATTTTTAGTCAAATACTATAGGCATCGCTTTTAACGTGGCGAAACTCAACGACGCACTTGGCCTCGTTACTAGAACGAAAAAATAAAAATACTATATATTTTATTTCTGAGTGGCAATGGAACCCACAACCTTTATTATTTCAAATAAGGATGCTAACAAGCTTTTGATCGTTTAGACGTCGTTAGTAGTTACTATTTAATGTATCTACGTAACTTTTAAGTATCGTATATAATTATGGAGGTTATTGCTTATTGAATCGGATATTTTAATTTACTTTTAGCTCATATGAAAAGGCAATTCGAGTTAAACTATTAAAACTATGTTCGCATTTACAATCGTAAATTAATTTTATTTGACCATTTAACTTTGACGTTTCATCTCAGTTATCGATAGATATATGGGCAGTAAGTAAAAGTCTAGAGTGTATTTTTAGGGAAAAGATTGAGGGCAGTTGTGGCGCAGGGGCATAAACGTTCGACTCTAATAGCCGTAACAGACGGCCGAACTGAACCTCGATTTTGGTTCGCTATCGAACCATATTCGATCGTGTAGAGTATGGTTTGCCTAGAAAACATGGTTCGACAAAACGCTCGGCGTTGAGTTCCGCTACTTAATGCACAATGCCTCTCGAATTCAAAGGAAAGTGGGGAACAGGGTGTTTTGGAACTAAGTTCCCACTGTATATCTACCCAGCTACAGATTAAATACAGCTCAAAGCTATCTTTTTTTTTAATTATAATTTAACGTATTTTAAATTCACATATGTTTATTAATGAAAACTCTAAGGAAGATTACAAACAATCGATCAATACAGATAGTGTAGTGCATTGAACGCATTATGTACGTACAGAGTGCAGACTAGTGAGCCATACATATTTACTATCTCGCTATTTTTTAATTCAATTAATTTAGGTTTTTTTCAATTTCACACTTTATCCCGCAATAGGGGGTAGGCAGGCAGAAATTTTGAGATCGATCTGGTAACGAAGGAAAGTGCGGAGTTGAGTTCTGCCTTGGAAAATTCGGTGGAAAGTGGAAAACGGAAGTGTCTTGATGGTAACAGAGTGTCTTATCTTATCACTAGCTTCCCAAACCCCCTCTATGTGTCTGCGTTTACGACAGCACGAAGCTATAAAAGACAATTTATAAAAAATGTTACTTTATATAAGTTAATTATTTAATTCATTTCTATAATAAATCTTTACTTGACTAAAAGGATGCATTTCTTGTTCATATGCGTTTTATATGAAAAAAAAATGATTCTTGTAAGCGATATGTGTACAAGGTTGTTTACACGCGTGAACTAGTATCGGTCGGGCGATCAAATATCTTATGTCAATACACTCTTGGCTATTTCTAGTACTTCTAGTACTTAAAGGACGATCCTATCAGATTAAGACGCTTATTATGATTCTAATATTAAACTGTAGGTATGTTTGTGACTTAATAAAGTATATATACATATTTATATATATATATATATATATATATATATATATATATATATATATATATATATATATATATATATATATATATATATATATATATATATATATATATATATATATATATATATATATATATATATATATATATATATATATGATTTAGACTTATAAATGGTTCTTTAAAGATTTGTAATGTATTACATAGGAGGGAGGGGAGGATACATTCAAATGAAGCCTAGTGTTAATACACTTTCTTCCCCACTTTCCGCCAAAGTTTTCAATCTCCAGAGTACGGAAAACAAAATTCACTTACCCGAATGAAGATGGAATTTATAATCATCACACGCTTCAAAATTAGGGGCCCATTTTGCAACTAGGCCTCTGATTTTGAAACTTTTAATAATTAGACAATGAACAAATAATTATAAAACTATGAATAACAGATAAAAAAAACTATCAAAACAAAAATGACATAAAATAAACGAAAATGAAATATAATCTGTAACACATTTTTTCTAATCTCTCATTTCAGAATCTTCAAATTCAAGACTTAAGAGAGCAGTCGTTAGATTTGCACAGAGACATAGCATCGTCTATGCGCGCGTTGGGAGTTGCTAGCGAACAAGTGGAGGATTACATGCTAGCGGAGGACGTGCCTTTGTTCCCCGAGAAGATAGGAGAGCCGGGCTACTTGGGCGATAACAATATACTAGGTAAAAGCTCTCATCTCATCTCATTAAAAGTCTGTAGCGGTGCAGCGGCATAAGCATATGACAGTAAACGCAACAGGTTTTAAGTTTGATCACCAAAAATTTTAAATAATTCGTATTTCAATTTCAAGGTAAAGCTCAGCGTTAAGTTCCGTCTCCTTAACTATTAAAAAAGTGTTAAATGTTGTAAAGTTGAAACTGTGTGTGGGTGACTATAATAGAGAGGTGTGAGCTTCAAGCTTTCGACTGAAACGCTACGATTGTAAGTTCAATTCTCACAAGGGAGAGGGAAATATTTTCATTTCCCGGAAATGAGTTTGCCTCATTTGTATACAATGACCATGAGCGATGCGCATAGAAAGGGGAGGGTTAATGGTAAACGGAGTGCTTACAAACTATGTGAATATTAGGTTCCCAGGTTCCCTTTGCCTCCAGCCTTCTTTACTTCCTAAGCTCAGGTCTGTTTAGCAAAATAAAAACGTAAATAATTACTACATACTAACTTCTGCTTAAGAAGACATTAAAATTATAGCTATTCGTATAGCTGGACATGTTCCTTACTGGTTTATGGTGTCCACTAATATCAATTGAAGGCTGCCGTGGCTCAATGTGCTGCCTGCTGATATGTTGTAATAGTGGGTTCAACCTCAACTGGACACTATCATTATTTTTTTTATTTTTCATCTTTTGTTGGTGTTGAGTTTCGCCGTTGGTATAAGTGTGAGCAAAAATATCTTCCAACGGCCTTTCACACTACGGATGAAAAAGCGAGAAGCCCTTTTTTTAAATATAAATTGATACAACTAGAGTTAGAGCCTGTTTTAGCGCACATCGAAGAAATTAAAATGTTTAATATTTATATTTTCTACGCTCTGGTGACATGGCAAAGTGCCGCGTTGAGTTCCACCATTTAACCGTATAAAAGAGAGAATGAAAATGAGGTCAATTTCACTCTCTCTGATGGTAACGGGAATGTCTTGACCCTTGGTGCCCAAATTTCCTCTACCTACATTGCCATGTACGAGATACAGCATGCATCTAAGAAAATAACATATAAATGTTAATATAATTTTATTTTATTTCCAGGTGCACCAATAGATTTCAACAGATACAAAGCCGATACTTTCGATGACATCGTGCCTTTTGATTTCATTAGTAAATCAATATATTCCATTAATCATTCCAATCCGAAGAGAAGATTAGAAACGCCCTTGAAGGAGGCTTTGGATGACGTAATAAGAGAGGTTAGTGACTTTTTTTCAGCTTCAGCTTCTATCCCGCACTTGGTAGAGTTGGCGGAAGGAACCTGGGAACATAATATTAAGAAACTCCATTATGTTCCCACTTGGTGCTTAGTTAATTTTCTCTAGTACAATTTAGTTATTTATTTGTAGATAAGCTTAAAAGCTAAGATTAATTTAAAGTGTTTGTCTTTTATAAGTGCACCTTAATTGAAGTCTAGTTACGTAAATTTAATATATTACTTTTGTTAACATATGTCTAATATTATATCATAATTAAGTTGCCTTATCTGGCATTTTTTTCTAAATACAGCTCGTTTTATAGTACATAGTAGTGGTCAATACCAATGACAACGAAACCAAAGGGATATTAATACCACATTATATAATATTCGTAACTAGCGGCGTTGAGTTCCGTCACTTAATACGCAAAGTACGCTTAAGAATGTAGCGAAAAGTGTTAAACGGGAGTGTTATAATGAGAATGTATAACGAATTGGTCATCAAGGATCAAATTTATCGAAATTTATATATGAAAATACACTAAAATATTTTTGGACCAATTTTTAAGAAAGTTTTGAACGCTTTAAACAAAATGTTCCTAGAAATTATTTTTAGAGCGATTTATATGCATTATATATTTTGACCACGATTTATAACATCTAGAAACAATAATTGACTTGAATTTGAATAATCTAAATTTAACAACTTAGCGATTCTTGTGTAATACTTACCTAAACAAAGATATAATAAAACTCGTGTGGCATTTTCCCATTTACATATCGAAAAAATTATAGCTGAAACGCTTATTATCAATAAATTTTTTTTACAATCGCACACCCGTTATAATGGGAACGGACGATTCTTTTCTACGATTTCGATATATTGTGAAACTAAAAAAAAGCTACTTATTAACAATTTCTCTCAGCTACACGCTGTGTCCCACACATGGCAAAGTAGTCAGAGGGAATTTGGGAATCTAGTGTTCAGAGAGATAGAAATTGAAGCATAGCATGAGTGGTGGAAAATAACGTTGCGCCTTCCCTCGTAACCACGGCCAAGAAATGAAATTATAAAATATTTCATTCGAAACTATTAAAGATTTTCCTTGTCGAGTGAGGATCGAACCCAAAACCTACAGTTTACAGTCACACGCTTATGTACAAACGATAATAAAACATATCACTTCAATTAAATATTCCAGGTAATGGAAATAATAAACGCTCCGTCCCGTCAACGTGGTCGAGTGATAGACTTCAATGAACTGTTGTACGGCTACATCCGCCTTCAGCCGCTGCACGGTGTCGATATCGTCCTGGACCTGCTGCTGAAGTACCGACGCTACAGAGGAAGGAAGATGACGGCCGCTGTCAGACGACATGCCTATTTGCAGCAATCTTTTACTGGTGATTGTATTTTTATTATGATTTTTTCAGTTTCACGCTTTATCCTGCACGTGGCAGGGTAGTCAGAGGTATGTTTGGAAGTTAGTATTATGACGATCCGTTTCCGTCGGCCTCTTGCAAGCCAGCCTTGTAATGTTGAGGCATCGCGTGTTGAGTGGCGAAACTCAACGCCTTTTTGCCTTATTATCAGAGAGAACAAAAAAAAATATTCAATATTTAATTTGAAAATATTAAATATATCATTTCTTCAAGTGGGAATCTAACACACAGCCTGTCGCTTTTACAGTCACCTGACTGTGCCCCTGCGCCACGAGAGGCCTTTTCCATATCTTCTTATAATCTTATAATAAGCATTATTGCAGCTTAGCATCTATGGCCAATACAAATATTATATTATGGTACTTTCAATTTCAGGTCTAGAAATACGAGAGCTACCAATGGGAGAACCGCCACCGGCAGAGGAACCGGAAATACTGGAACAGCTCGATGCAAATGGAAAAACTTACAACGATTATGAAGACTTCGACGATCCTAACCAGCAAAGTCCGAACAGTTTCTTAGATAAATTAAACGTGAGAGAAGCACTTGAGAATGGCATACATAAGTTACAAGATAATCTACCAAAAGTATTGAAATGGAGTGATGATGAATACGAATATCCAATATACGACAGGCGGATACACTTCATACTGCCGTTGTTGGGCAGATTTGAAATATTTAATCGTTTTATGAAGAATTATGAAGATGTAGTCCTGAAGAGCGATGAAACTGTCACTTTGATCGTCGTTCTTTATATGGACGGCAAGAGCCCCTTGGACTACACCAATTCGGAGACCTTAGTCAATTTTTATAAGGAAAAGTATGGGAAAGATTTGAAAATTGTGTACATGGGCTCCACAACGTTCTCAAGAGGCGCCGCTCTAACTGAAGGCTTAAAAAAGTGCGCCAGTGACGATTTAGTGTTTTTCATAGACGTTGACATGATGTTCAATCATATAACTCTTATGCGAATTAGAATTAATACTATTAAATATTACCAAGTTTACTTTCCAATAGTGTTCAGTGAGTTCAACCCGGAAGTGGTGTACGGTGACGATTATAATAAGTTCAAAGACGAAATTCTCGTGATGGACAGTGATTTAGGTAAATTTGCAGACAGTGGTAGCACTAATGTGAGTGATAAAGACTTAGTGAATATGAAGTACAGTAAAGAGATTAACGACGATTACGGCTACTTCAGACAATTCGGTTTTGGTATTCTTAGTATATTCAAATGTGATTTCGAGAGGGTTGGGGGTTTCGATTTAAGTATTAAGGGGTGGGGGTTGGAAGACGTGCAGCTGTTCGAGACGTTGATAAAGTCTAACTTAACAGTGTTCAGGATAACTGATGAGACATTAGTTCATAAGTTCCATTCAGTGGATTGTGATAAGAATTTGGAAAAAAGTCAGTTCTTAATGTGTTTGGGGTCGAAGGCTTCTACGTACGGTAGCGAGAAGCATATGACGTACTACATGTTAAACCACCCGGAGTTGCTCTGGCCGCAAGACAAAGGTGCTAGCTAGTACAGGGTCCAATTTAGTTTTTTAACAAATTTATGACAATTCTTGTTGTATAAACTATTAGGATTGTAAATAGGCTGTCTTATGAAATCTGTCTGTTTCTTTCCTTTTATCACTTCAGTTGTTAGAAAATTGTATGGATTTGTATGTTTTGGCACCATTGACGAGATTATTACTTCAAGACACTTTTTGGCTAAAATATATTTTCTATTTTAATTTCCTAAGGTCAAAATATCTATTTTGTAATTGTTTATATATATAAATATATATATATATATATATAAATATATATATATATATATATATATATATATATATATAAATAAATATATATATATATATATATATATATATATATATATATATATATATATATATATATATATATATATATATATATATATATATATATATATATATATATAAATATATATATATATATATATATATATATATATATATATATATATATATATATATATATATATATATATATATATATATATATATATATATATATATATATATATATATGTATATATATATATATATATATATGTATATATATATATATATATATATATATATATATATATATATATATATATATATATATATATATATATATATATATATATATATATATATATATATATATATATATATATATATATATATATATATATATATATATTAAATGTTAAGTACTCGTTATCGATGTGCGACATATTGTATTTGAAAAAGTTGAAATTATTTTTCTAAGCTTCATATGTCTATTAGTTATTGCATTTAAATGCGAAATTATTTTTTAGACAACTCTAGTGATTTACAAAAATGCTGTGTTCTTTTTAAGCGAGATTTTTTGGATATACAACATAATTATGAATTATAAATAAAATATATACTTTTGTCTATGACTTAATAATTTGATTGCTTGTAAGAAAATTATGGTTTTTTTTATATATAAAGTTGACATTTATGTAATTAATTTTGTTCTTGAAGTGATATTTTAGAATTATTTAATCTGTTGCCATCAAAATTTCAAATTATTCCACTGTGTAATTTTGTCAAAAATGTAGATTTTTATCAATTTACTATTTAAAATACTACTTTGTCTTGAATTTAATATATGAATAAAAAATAAATATTTTAAAAAAATATATAAATTTATGACTTACGTATAACAAATTGGTCATCAAGAATCAAATTTATCGAAATTTATATATGAAAACAAATACACTAAAATATTTTTGGACCAATTTTTAAGAAAGTTTTGAACGCTTTAAACAAAATGTTCCTAGAAATTATTTTTATAGTGATTTATAAGCATTATACGCGTGGTCAAAATGTGACCACGACTTATAACAGTTAGAAACATTAATTGACTTGAATTTGAATAATCTAAATTTAATAACTTTGCGATTCTTGTGTACTACTTACCTAAACAAAGATATAATAAATCTGGTGTGGCATTTTGCCATACTCATATAGAAAAAATATATATCTGAAACGCTTATTATGAATTAAAATCTTTTACAATCAGACACTCAGGAGATACTCGATGCTTAAAACTATTAAACATCTTAACAATTAATGAATGAGCAGTTATAACACAAGTTATTC
This sequence comes from Eueides isabella, assembly GCA_019049475.1. Lineage (NCBI taxonomy): Eukaryota > Metazoa > Arthropoda > Insecta > Lepidoptera > Nymphalidae > Eueides > Eueides isabella. The sequence goes on from CM032401.1 coordinate 1,148,567, forward strand.
AAGCGCCGCGTTAGGTTACGTTTTTACTCACACAATGTCTGAAAATTAGCCAGAAAGTGTTCAACAGAAAGTCTTTACATTATATTCTAAAACAAGGTAAATTGCCAAGTTAATACTCACTCCTAATAATCTTAGTTAGCAAGGGACGACATTATTTCAAATACTTAATTATATTGAATACGAAAGGAATAAAGAAAGAATAAAAAAAGGTAGTTGTGCTTTGAACATTTTTTTATCGATTGGAAACGAAAATACACATGGACGCTCTCTTCTGCTTATTGAATTAATGTTATGATAGTTAAAAGATGTAGTAGAAGTATACGCTTTTTCCTACTAAGTATTAGAAGTGATATAGACTGTACCCGGAGATATAAATAATATGAGATATAAACTCGAGATATTTCCTCGTAACCGATTCAATTATTAAGACCAGTCAGAAAAGTCAGTCGGAAAAGTCCCGGTTGAATGATATGTTATTGTATTGTTTTGTAAATTACGTATTACTGCCAACATACTCTATATTACAGCCTCTTAGATTTTATGACATAGTTACATAGATACTAGTTGAAATTTAAAAAAAAAATTGAGACATTCAATAAAATTAGTTATAGAGCCAACCATGTTGTCAATTATTAGGAATAAATGTGAAAAAAATCAAAATTAATTAAGAAAATAACTATTTTTTTGTATCTGTTTTGAGGGGAAATGAAATTGAAATTATAAATTAATTAAGTTATTGTCATAATAAGTATTAAATTTATTGTTCTTTCGTGGATATGGTCCTGTTGATATATTACTTCAACAGAAACACTTGTTGTAATTTGTACTTTAAACTAATTGGGTTATTGGTATCGTAACGTAATTTTAACTGTGGCATGTCAGCTAATTAAGAGCTGTGCAATATATTTCGTTTTTCTTCTTACCTTTTGGTTAAAGCTTTTCTCCATAAATTAACTCTCTAAGCTAAAAATGATTTATTCAAGCCTGTGAATTGAATGATTTATTCAAACCTCAGGAGATTAGAACATTTAACCAAAAATATGAAAGACGGCCTTATTGGTGTCGTTATATGAGAAAATAAATGCCAGAAAGAAAGTTTTCCACGAAAAGGTATACTAAGATAGAAATTGTAACATAAATGTCATTCATCAATAAATGTACTGTTACACTAACTAGACTAGACACTTCAATACAACGTGTTAACACAGCGGCTTATACTAATTATCGTGTCACAACAAACTACGCCATTCAGACACTCGTGTTCATACAGAGACACTCGATGTCTACACTGAGTGTACAGTGTATAGTGTCGTAATATATTTATATGATTTTAATAATTAAATTTTGCAAAGAAACAAGGCATATCCACGAAAGTACTTGCTGTAAATATAATTGTGCTCTAAGTGCCAATATTTTAGTTTAAGTAGATAATTGTTTATGAAAAAAAAAATGTGTTGATATTATTGTTTTTTTTTAATGAAATAAACGAATTGTGATGTGAATGACGACGAGTGAGTTTATATGGAATTAAATTTATTTTTACCCATATATTTAGTTTTATTTCTACATTTGTAAATTATTCGCCATTATTTAAACTGTAAATAATAAATATTTTATGCCTTATTTTTCATTACATAACTTACACAATACGGTCGTTATATGATAGTCCCATCATTATATCCGCGTTTTGAAATGAGACGAAACGCGACGTTGGGTTCCGCCATTCATCATGCAAGTGTTTCAATTTCTTATCAGTTGAAATTAAACCAATGAGAATAGTGCCTGCCTCTATGCGTCTAGTACTAAATAAAAAAATATCAAGAATGTAAAATAAGTGTAACGAGAACTAAATTTGGTTAAGGCGATAGAGATCTCTTACAAAAAATCCAACATGAGACTCATGTCTGTTATTTAAACATTTCCGAGCGGCCTTTCAACGGTCGCTTACAAGCGATGAACACCTTGTCGAAGTCAAGTTTAAATTTAACAAACTAAGTAAATTTAATCTTTCTATACCTATTTATTTAGTGACTCCGTTCCCATCAGCTTTAATTTTTTCTTAAATAAAAATGTTAAAATTACAAGAAACGCCGCCTAGTTATAAAATTGCCTAAGTATCTCGATTTTCCCAATGTTCCTAAGATCCCTTGAAGGTAGAGTGTGAAGCGAAGAAAAATGACAATCCATTTCTAAACCTATTATTTAATATCACTCTGTATACCGCACTTGGTAACTTGGGGATCTACCGTTAAGACACTTCATTCCGTTCCCGCTATAAAGTAGTCAAACCTGAGGCATTGCTTGAGTGGCGGAACTTAACGCCGCGCTTTGACTTGTAACCAGAGCGAAGAAATGAAAATATTAAATCAAAGACATCAAACTCACAACCTGCCGCGTTTACAATCACACGTTTATATGCTTGCGCCACTACAGGCCTCAATTTATTAAGTAAATAATTTACAAAAACGCCAAGACTTGCTCTACATTCATAAATTGGCACGTCGGTGAGATGCCATCTCAGAGGCAATTAACGTACTTTCACAGCCATTGTTGTCCAAGTATTTTGTAAGGCAGTCTGAGCGCGATGTATGTTATCGAAATATTGTCATCAGAGCGATCTGACTGCAACTGTTGCTTATCTGTTTAATGTTTAATAATTTAAAGATTTTGGTTTTGCATTTTAAACGTGTGGTTTGATTTAAGTTCACACTGTGTCTCTAAACATAGGTATGGGGAACTTGGGAACCTAATATTTTGATAAATTCGTCCCTGTCGAGCAATAGATTTTTTATTCTAATTTAGTTTTATTAAATTTTCAATATCTTGATATTGAATTGTAGCTTGCGAAAATCAACAGTGGGCATATCGCTTCTACTCGATACTAGAGCGATAAAAATGCAACTGATTTGATCTCCCAAAAGAAATTTAACACAACGCTTTTAACAAATTTCTAACGTTACAAAATAATCGTGAAAACTAAAATATGAAAATGATTATTTCAATCAGTATTTTATTATGTAAGAAGATATACGTCTGTGTCGATTAGCCGCGGGATTGCGTTTCATAATGATCAAATGATGTACGGATAAAGTGGGTCGCGTTGTGGCCTGCAACTACGTGGTTTATGAAAACATATATTTATTTAGTTACTGAATTCTTTTTGGCTTCACGCTAGAATAAGCAGAAGGAATTTGGGGACAGTGTTAAACACTCTGTCCCCATTAAAACCCTTAGACACACTAAGTTTCAGAATTCAACGCTGCGCTTTACTTAGTTACCGGAGTGAAGACATGAAGATATCGAGTACTTAATTTCCTCGAGCGATATCAAAATCACCGCCCCTGAAGCTTTAATTTCTAAGATCATGTTATCTCTAATTTAGATATACTACAGATATTAGCATCTAATTATATTTTACATTATATATATATATATATATATATATATATATATATATATATATATATATATATATATATATATATATATATATATATATATATTATGGATAAGACGGCAAACGAGCGTACGGGCCACCTGGTGGAAAGTGGTCACCGTCGCCCACGGCCTCGAGAGCTACAGACGAGCTAGCTAAGGTGGAAGGGCACCGGGGCCCGGCATTACCTAAACGAAACGCAGTGGCCAAAGCCACTACTTAACGCCGGTCTTAAATGCCGGGGGTGGTAATAATCCGGTCGAGTCTGCCCATACGTGTTGCCATTACTGGCAACGTGACTCTATCACACGCACTTTAGTCGCTTCTTGCGACACCATCAGTACAAGAGTGATCCTATATATATATATATATATATATATATATATATATATATATATATATATATATATATATATATATATATATATATATATTTATATATATATATATATATATATATATATATATATATATATATATATATATATATATATATATATATATATATATATATATATATATATATATATATATATATATATATATATATATATATATATATATATATATGTATATATATATGTTCTGCCCAAAGGGACTTATTCACTCACACACTCAGCTTCACGCTGTATCCCGCACATGGCAGGTTAGACAAACAGTAGCACAGTTAGATTTAAATATAAATAAAATTACTAAATACGTTTGTCCGCAGTACACATGGCCACAACAGTATAATCTCCAGCGTGTATGGTTCAATAATCGAAAAAAGTACATTAGCAACATTACTAGCGGGGGTTATAGTTGAGATATTCTCTTTTGAAGAATTCCTACTGAGAGCTTTCAAAAGTTACCGACGTAATTTTTTTCCAACTTTACTCTGTATTCTGCATATAGAACGATAGGCAGAGGAACCTTGGGAACATTGTGTTAAGACAATGTGCCCCTGGGCCACGATAGGCCTTAACTTGAATTACGATGGTGAACATTTATTTAGAGGCCTGTCGTAGTGCAGCCACGCAATCGTACGACTGTAAACTTCACAAGGTTGTGGGTTCGATCTCCACTCGAAGGAATTATATTTATAATGGTATTATCGGTGTGCTATGTAACTGATCGCTAACTGTACATAGAAAATATAGTTAATGAAATGTTTTAGGGCCCACAATAGTAACTTTTTTTGTCTGTTTATCAGTGCATTGGAATGCGCTAATTTTAACAATGGCTAACCAGATTTAAATGCAGTTTTGGCAACCTTTTTTTAAATTTTATTGTTTGTTTTATATAAATCGGTTGATGAATAAAACAGTTACCTCGATTGGAAATATTCAGTTCGACAAAATTGCTACAATATTAATTTAATTTAGCTGAAATTATAGCTTTTAATATACAGATATTTTTTTACTTAATAACTAATATTAGAACAAAAGAGGAATTGAGATAAGTAAATGATATAGTATAATTTAGGCGGACGTAACCAAGGGTTATTATCATATTTTTAAATTAAATATTTTCATTTCTTTGCTCTGGTTACAAGGCACTGCCATAACACTTAGTTCCCCGTGGGATACAGCGTAAAGCTGTAAAAAGAATTTTATTTTTGTAACATAAATATTCATAGGATCAATATATGTATTTATAAATTTTATATCAACGTATCCTGTTCTACTAATACAGGGTGGGCCTTGGAGTTTTACGAATTTGAAAAATTCATAAAAAACAAAACAAGGGTAATATTAAAACAAATTTATATTAAATTGAAGTAAGCTTTTGGGAAAATCGTTTTTTTTTAAAAAACATCATCCAGACGCGCACCATCCTGCTGCAAACATTCTTCGAATCTCGACTTCAAATTGCCGAAAACTCACACATGGTGCGCGGAATTGCAGCCATTTGTCTACGGATATTGGCCTTCAACTGGGCAATTGTGGTCCGATTATTATTATAGACTCTACTTTATGTAGCCCCGCAGGAAAAAGTCTAGTGGTGCTAAATCCGGACTACTAGGTGGCCATGGAATATCACTTCGGCGCGAAATGAGTTTTCCAGCAAACATCTCCTTTAAGACTACCAAACTCTCGTTAATTGTATGATATGTGGCGCCACTTTGTTGAAACCTTGTCGCATTATTGTACCCTTGAAATTCCGACAGCTGCGGGAAAAGAAATTGCGTAACATGGCTATGTATCGCTCAGTATTTACTGTCACAGAGTTCCCTTGCTGGTCATCAAGGAAAAAGCGTCGGACTATTCCGTGTGCTGAAATAACCGCACTTTTGGCGAGTGCAAAGGCCTCTGTGGCCTACCTATATGTATTATAAGTGTGAAAATTTATGAAGATGGCTCATTTATAATATTGCTTATATATCAGAATAAAGTAGAACCTACGATTTATGTACAGATTTTGAATAAAATCCCCGCAATTTAATATAAATTATGTAATCTGTGGTCAGTTTATTGCTTTTATATGGTGGCAATGGCAAGATTCAGATAAATCAATATTTTCTTTTCTCAGTTTGACGCTGTATTCCGCAAATGCCAGAGTAGGCAGAGGGAACTCGGGAACCTAGTGTTAAGACGCTCCAATGTTTCCATTAAAACACATTCATACTTATTTACTTAGCTTCACACTGTATCCCGCTCATGGGAGGGTTGGTAAAGAGAACTTGGGAGCCTAGTGTTAAGACACTCATAACTGCATAGATTAATAGTGTGGGTACCCAAATATTGCAATAGAAGGAGCATTGACTGGATTTATGACTCAAGTGTAGGTTTTAAGGGCCTTTTTCAAATGCACATTACCACTTACCTCTTCTTTTTGCATCTTTAAATAAATATTAAATATATAAAATATACACATTTATTCTCGTAGTTTTCTAAAACGTTCGTTACTAGTTACGACACGATCTGAACACAAGAACATCATTAAATTTAATTAAAATTTATATGTGAATAGTTTTCTATTGTAATGTCGTTAAATAAATTATCATGAGAGACGTAAAAGCTTAGAGATAGTATCTGTTCTGGTATTCTTTTTGCTTTGTTGTATTGAGTGATGTCTTTTACCTTAATGGTATAAAGAAATGCGTAGAAAATATCTACTATGTATATTAAATACGACGTTTAAAATATTAAATCGTAACTGGATGTTTTGCCTTAAAACTTTGGGTTCATCGCCATTTCCTGTATTCCTATGACAATCAGTGGCTTTTTTCTTTCTATATAATTTTTGAAATATTGCGTGTTAAGTTTCTGAACTTAACGCCGCGCTTAGGATATAATGTTTGTGATATGGCAATATTGGAGAATTGGATTCGTATACGCGTGAAAATTTTCCAAATATATCCAATCGGAAGGAAATAAACACAGTTACTTCACTAATGGAGTATCATTACCATATGTACCACAAAAAGCTCCATACACATAAGAAATTGTAAAATAAGCCATCAATATTGTAACAGATCAATATATTATTTAGTAATCATAAAAAATATCCGAAAAATACTCTTAAATTTCTTCTACACTTGGAGAAATTAAATATTTGATAATCTAATTTACCTCGTTCTAGTGACCACTACTCTCTATGTAATTCAGCGGAAAATGAAGAGGCCTGTCGTGGCGCAGCGGCACAAGCGTATTACTGTAACCGATAGGTTGTGGGTTCGATCCCCACTCGAGGAAATGAAATATTTAATATTTTCAACTCAAATGTAAAAGGCAAAACGCGGCGTTGAGTTTCGTCACTTAACACGCAATGCCTCAAATTCGGCGGAAAGTAGGGAACGGAAGTGGAACGGAGTGTTTTAACGTTAGGTTCCCAAGTTCCCTCTGCCTACCCTGCCATATGTGGGATACAACGTATAGCTGAGTATGAAGAGCTGACATGTCTAACTCTGAACGGATTGTCTTAATAGTTCCCAAGTTCCCTCTGCCTACCGTTCTATGTCAGGAATACAGAATGATGCAAAGTGCATATTTTTTTTCTATAAATCATGCATTGCCGAAGCAATCATTATTTTAAGTTAATTATTAATAATATTATTATAATTAACAGTAGGCAAGCTAAATTGATCAACGTAGTTTCTTAATATTTTTAATCTGTCCTAATATCATTTTTACAACAGAATAAGTCTTTGTTTTTCATATTATTGCTTGTTAAATATATTCATATTGCAACGGATTCAACAAGGACAATCCCCCATTAATATCACGACATTATCGTAAATACTCAGCTTCACGCTGTATCCCGCACGAGGCAGGGTAGGCAGAGGAAACCGGGAACCTAGTGTAAAGGCACTCCATTCCACTTCCGTTCCCCACTTTCCGCCGAATTTGAGGCATTGCATGTTGAGTGGCGGAACTCAACGCCGCGCTTTGCCTTATTACCAGAGCGAAGAAATAAAACATTAAATATTTAAATTGAAAATATTAAATATTTGATTTCCTTGACTGGGGTTCGAACCGAGAACCTGTCGGTTACACTCTTGTGCCGCTGCGCCACGATTGGCCTCATATCATAAATACCATAAATATGAAATATATCATAAATACCTACTTAATAATTTATGATAAAATCTATATTTGGACGAACTAGGTTAACCAATATGGACGACACTCTCTACCGCTGTGTGTTTTGATTCACAGTACACGTACGTACTTAGATATTCGACGTTAAGCCAAATCTTTAAAGAAAGCTGATTTGAGATAAAAAAAAAACAAGTCGCTTTTTAAAGAGCTATTCTTTCTCTTTTTAGGTGACATTTGAAACATTTGTAATCGCTTTCTAGATTTTGAAAGCTTTGTGTTAAGATATTTCGTCCTGATTAACACGTCCGTTACCTGTTTTCCACACATTTTAAGGTATTGCGTGTTGAGTGACGGATCTCAACGCCGCAGTTTGCATTGTTACCAGAGCAAATGATAATATTAAATATTTTATTTCCTCGAGTGGGCATCGATCCCACTATCACATGCTAGGACAGGCCTCATGCATACAAGTATTTATTTTAAAGGAAAATAATATGTTTGTTCATTTTATATAGAGATATAAATGTTCGTTTTAATATTTTTGAATTGAATCATGACAGTTTTAAAATATCCGGCTTATAAAATATAACAATTTTATTATTTTTTTACATCTGTACAGTAGTTTTAACCTACCTACCTACTTACTTTGTTATTCAATTTCTGTTCAAATTTTGATATTGGCAGAGCTTAACGCCGCGCTTTGATTTCATACTATTTATATTACATTTGCATTTATTAAAATTACGCAAGCAGACGTTTAAAGTTATTATGCTATATGCGGTGATTAAAGACAAAGGTGAATTAAAAAATATGTTGTTACAGTAGAAGTGCTGCAATCTTCTTTAAACGCTCGCTTTTCGGTAATGTGTGAGACATGTATCAACATTTTGACCTGATTTTTTTATGTAGGTACTAGTGTTGGGTAGAAATTGACAAGGAGTTTTGCCTCGTTACCTGAACGAAAAAATTATATCACTCAGCTTCACACTGTATCTCGCACATGAGAGTGTAGGCAGAGGGAACTTGGGAACCTATTGTTTAGACACTTCCGTTCCCCACTTTTCGCCGAATTTAAGACCTTGCGTGTTGAATAGCGGAACTCAACGCCGCAACTTTAATATTTAATTTCCTCGAGTGGAAATTAAATCCACAAGCTATCGCGTTTGTCGCGATTCTACGCTAACGCAGCTCCATGTATCAAGATAACGAAAATAAATGTTAATTGTCTTAAGAAAGTTTCGAATTACATATAAGAATCATGTATATTATAGTAAATTTGTTAATTTAATGCGCATATTTATTAATTGTTACTTATGTGTATATCTACTTTCATATATTTGCATTTTTATGTTCTACTAATGGCACACTCTATAACAATCTTAATGTAGCACCTTTTACAGCATGTATTTCATTTTTATTATCGTATTATCATGTAAATTCCGAGATCTAGTATGTCTGGTATATTACAGTTAGCAGAGTGATCTTGAGAACTAATTTTTAGGACACTCTGTACCCATTAAACACTGCGTGTTGAGTTGCGTAACTCAACGCCGTGATTTACTTTGTGAGTGGGTATCGAACCCACAAGTTTTTGCATCTACAGTCAAATGCTTGTGCCCCTGCGTCCTTTATTCTCTTTGAATATATTTATTACATAAGTAAAAGAAGTTTTAGATAAATCTACTACTTATATTTCATAACTTTGCCTTTTCCTCGTTTTGCTTCAGTAATTTCCAACATAAAGCTTTGTAAAATCAATAATAAAAAAACGTATTACGGTGTCAAAATGTATTTATTATTTTTTGTAAAAAAAAAACAAAATCTTATAACATAAATTAAGCTAACTTATCGATAAACTTTTTACAGAACGTGAGTCGTTCCCAGCTGTGAGCCACTTCGTGCAACGCTGAGCGACTGCCAGGACTGACACAGGCCTTATTCATGCATGTGTCAGTCATGTTGGCAATCCTCAGTTGTTTACGACTGGCTGACAGCTGGGTAACCCGTGTGCGTGCACAGTCGCAGGCGTTGGCCAGGATGGGTGGGGCCGGGAGATGCCACCTACATTGTACGTGGTGATCTACCCATTGGTTTAAATATTCGGACATCCGGAGGTGTTACGAGATGGTCCGAATAACGAACATTTGTTCGGGGTTGGATTTAGTAGGGGGCTCCATAGCTGCTGGAGGGAGCGGGGGCGCCGTACGAGGAAGAGGGGCCTGATGGGTATCCGCCGCTGCTTCCGCCGGACTGCTCGTATTGAGCTACTTGGATAGCTTGACGGACACCTTCAAGGTTGATGCCAACAACGCGGCCACCGCTGGGGACTCCGTAGGAGGATGATGGGACGCCATAAGAGGATGAAGGAGCGCCATAGGATGATGAAGGAGCGCTGCCTCCGAATCCTGAGCCTGATGAAGAGGAAGCTTCTTCTTTAAGGAGGATTTGACGGATTTGTTCAAGGAGTTGGGGGTCGACGTTTTGGCCCTCGGAGGTCTGGTATCCAGATGATACGGCACGGTAGCTGCCACCGCCGCTAAGACCACTGAATCCACCCGAGTGTCCACCGGAGGGACGGTTGTAGTTGTATCCAGATGGAGGTTCTGCGCTCGCGCAGGCAACCAAGGCCAGGGCTATGCACTGTGGAAGATACAGAAAAATTAGACAATTATGTTAAGAGTCATCAAAATATTGAGGATTACAACTAAGATGCTTTGGTTGGAAAGTTAATAATCAATATAATAAATCAAGCTAATCTTCTTATTACCCGCAGGCATCAGATGTATAAAAATATATATAATGTTACTAATTCTTAAGTCTTCTAGTGTTTCGTTTGTTTATTTACATTTATTATTTTTAACATTTCCTTAATATTTATAATACAAAAATTAAAAGACGAATATTATTTAAGACATGTCATATTGAATTCCTAGCAGTTATGTCATCGCCAACAGGATCTCCGTAAACGTATTTGATTTATGACAATACTAATTTTCACGAAGAGTCGCTAACTCGTTTGAAGTACTTTACTGCCTTTTACTTTCTTGATTATGCATTTATTAGATATAATAAACTAAAACGTGTGAATAAGTTTTAAGGAGACGTGAACTCAAAATAAGATTGCTATTGTGACTAAAAGTTAATTTCAAAAGACTTATTTCCTTTAGAAAACGAAAATAATTTTTGTTTTAATTTTGAGTTGTTCTCTTATTATTGTGTGATTAAACTTTTTAAAAAATATATTATGTTAAAGATACTTTATTGCCGTTCATCTAATATATGTATTTTTTTTATATGAATTACTTAATAAATCATCCCTCGAGGCCTGTCGTGGCACAGCGGCACAAGAGTGTGACTGTAACTGACAGGTTCTGGGTTCGATCCCCAGTCGAGGAAATGAAATATTTAATATTTTCAATTTAAAAATATTTAAATGTTTCATTTTTTCGCTCTGGTAATAAGGCAAAGCGCGGCGTTGGGTTCCGCCACTCAACACGCAATGCCTCAAATTCGGCTGAAAGTGGGGAACCGAAGTGGAACGGAGTGTCTTAACAATAGGTTCCTGGGTTCTGTCTACCCTGCCTCGTGCGGGATATAGCGTAAAGCTAAAAAAAAGAAAAATAAAATAAATCATTATTATCTATACTTTAAAATAATTACATAGACAAATATTAAAACTAATTACTCTACGTGAAATTAAAATATATTAGCTACTGCCATCTCCATCCATTGTCCACTGGTGTTAGTAAACGTATCTCTGAAGCATAACTAAACAAACGTTATACAACACTACCGGGTTTTAAGTAAACATTAGTAATGTATGGGACGACTTGATTTGGTTTCCTTGCTCGATAGTTCTAAGTTCGATTCTCAATTAAGTAAATGCATATATAAGTTGTATTTTCTTTAATCTAATCTATTAAGACACAGCCCGGCGTTAAGTTCATTGCGTGTCTGAAAATTAATGTTAACGGGAGTGTTTAAATATTTTTTTTACTTTTCACCATAGATAAAGATTAAAAAAATAACTCTAAAATGAATAATATTTCTACTATTTTAAAAGTGTCATTCCACATTTAGGACCAAAAATACTAAACTTAAATTTAAAAAGCGTATAAAATTTTTGAACGAAGCAGGATTTGAACCCGCGCCCTTTCTCCAACCGTTCAATGAATAATAGTTTTTAAAGTTCTAGGTTTGATTCTTACTTAAATATATTCCTAATCGGTTTTAACACCACGCGGAGTTAAGTTCCGTTGCTTATCGTGTCTGAGTAAAAAAATGTGAAACCTTGACTATTTAATTATTAGCGCCTCTAGTTATGATGCAAATTAAAGAAAGACATCCCTATTGTATAATTATAGTGTTGTAAACAATCGAAATTGTTGGTTTCCGCGTTTTCAAAGTTAATTGTAGGTGAAATTTTTGTCTCTCACGTATACAAGGTATTTGGGGTCAAGATAGTTTCTATGCTCATGACGTCTTAATCATGTCACTTTCTTTTTTTAATCTCACATCGATTTAATGTTTTATTAGATGTTTTTTTGTTATTTCAATTATTTATTTTAACAATTGTAAAAGTTGTGTTTAATAAGGTATTTCTTTTGTTTCCACAGAATATCATTCTGATTTTTGTTTTTGTTGCAAAATGCATCTGGGAATATTATATTTAACTTGCATTATCGTTGATTTATAACAAAAAAAAAATATGATGAATATTTCAATACATAAACATAAATAAATAGTTCTTTAGATGGTACGATATATACATTTTTTATAAAAATACGACATATACAATGTTACAAGTAAGTAAGTATATAAAAAGGAAATCAAATTAAAATAGATTACTTCAACTATTGACATCTAACTAGACATTATAGAGAAATAACAAGTTATTGAACTTTTGCCACTAATGAGAGGCTTATTAGAAAAAGCTTCGAGCTTAATAATAGAAGCGCAAAGTGAAAGTGCAGTGTCATAGGTCGGAGACGCGCCAGTGCTACGGTATACGTAAGGGGTCAATTTTTTTGATAATTATATACATATATTTTTATGAAATATGAAATTGCTATAAATATATATATTTTAAGGCCTGTCGTGTCGTAGGAGCACAAGTGGAACAGATTGTAGGCTAGATCCCTAGTTGAGGAAATGAAGTATTTAATTTCTCCATTTCCACATTCTGTTAACCAGGTAAAGCGCAGCGTTGAATTCCGCCATTCAATACGCAATGCCTTTAGATTTTGGCGGAAACAGAAGTGTCTTATTGGAATCAGAGTGTTTTAACACTATGTTCTTTTGGATATCCTACAGCTTGGAAAAATTTTATATGTATTTGTTTTGTGTAAAAGCTTAGTTATCATCGTATGTTATGGTAAGTATCTTGTAAACGTGATATATGCAGGTCCTATTAAAACAATCTGAAGAAGAACGAAGTCTGATAATTGATTTAATAACTGTATTTGAAATTTTAAGTTAATTTTTAAACTTATTTTCTTTCTTCTTGTATTTATTATTTTTTTCCTTTTCTTTTTTTTCTTTTTTTTGAGGAAATATTAAGTTTTCAAGAGCTTATGCAGTCGGAAGTCACGTTTAAGCTTTCATGATCTTCGTGACTGCACCGTAATGGTAGTCGCTAGAAACTTTTGCTTTCCTCAGATTGTCATTTGACTGCAGTAATTTATATTATATTTGATTTGTAATTATATATAATTGAATGAAAAACATATATTTTTAGGGTTCCGTACACAAATGGTAAAACGGGACCATATTATATATATATTTATTATATATATTATTTACTAATACCGGGACGGGACCATATTATATACATTAATTACTAAGACTTTATTGTTTGTCTGTCCGTCTATATGTCTGTTTTTATGTCGAAAACAGTGATAGATAGAAAATATGTTCACACATGATGTATTTGTTGACACTACAACAATAAATATTAAAAGGGGTTTCACATGGAACAAGATAATTCAATTCATTATTAAAATATTGCCAGTTTCAAAAAATAAAATATATTTTTTAATTTCATATAGTGAAAATCGAAAAAACGATATATTATAAAAGAATCCCCTCAAACTACAATAGTTTCATAATAAAACTCATAGGAAATAAGTAATATTATTTTAGACTCTCTCTACTCAGCTCATGGCATGGCAGGGTAAGCAGAGGGAACTTGGGAACCTAGTGTTAACACACTCCGCTCCACTTCCGTTCCCCACTTTCCGCCGAATTAGAGGCATTGCGTGTTGAGTGGCGAAACTCAACGCCGCGTATTTCGTACCAGAGCAAAGAAATGAAAACATCAAATATTTTAATTGAAAATAGATATTTCTTATCTCGAGTGGGGATCGAACCCACAACCTGTCGGTTACAGTAACACTCCTGTGCCGCTGCGCCACGACGGACCTCAATTATTTTAGACAAATTACAAAATGAAACTAATTTATTTCAAACGATTACTTTAAACTTTCGTTAAATTCTATCAGCGTTACATCGAATTACTTCTGTCTAACATACTATTTGTACACAGAACACAATTGCTTTGACAATATGACGTGCTTAGAATAATTTTTGATTACGAAATTTATCGATGATGGCGCGATACTGATGATGACCCTTCTATACTATCACGGCGCGTTACATAATGCATTGAAACAAACCGTGGGATTTTCTCGTTAAAATAACTATTGCTATTACTGTGATTATGCTTGGATTATACAATGTAGGACATTTCTATGGTGGTCTATGGGAGATTTTATTTTAACTCTTTACCCTTGTAATGTATATGTATAAAGTACATATATTGTTGTATAAAGTATATGGGATGGTAGAGGCTTGTACGCAGAAGGAACTTCCCATTAAAATTCTTCCATTCCCTCCCTACTTTCCGTTGGATTTGAAGTATTTCGTTTTACGTGGCGTAACCTAACGCCGTGCTCTACCTCGTTGCCGGTGAAAGAAATTGAAAATATTCTTTTTTTATTTCTTCGAATGGGAATCGAACCTGTCATGTTCACAAAATGTTCGAAATTAGAAAATTTTGGAAATTAGAAATAATGACTCCCCTGAATGGAGATTGAATGTACGACCATCAAGTTTACAATCAGCTACATATTTCACTGCACCACTATGGATTGTAAATTAACTTTTCACAGATAATAATATTTATCTCTAATAAGATTTTTCTTTCTATTTTTACAAATAAATTGCCAATAAAAATACATGCAGTACCGTCCTTTAGGACTGTCACTATGGACACTTCTATTAAATGGCCTTATTGAATAAGGAATATTTTGACTTTGATACGAATTTTATGGATTTTCTGTTACTTCTGGGAATCGATCCCGTGACGACTGTCATCGTGTTTACGCTCAGAAGCTTAATCACTGTGCCACAGCAACTTATATGGCATTTAATATGTACTTATATACGTCTGTATACAATATCTAAGCACTTGTAATTGAGGCGAAAGCTTAATAGTTATATAAAGGTAATATCTTTTTGTCGTAATGTAGCAATATACTACGGTAGCCGCTCGACCCGCGACCTGCGACCGACCGTTGCATCAGTTGTAATTTAAATGTAGAAAAGATCATTTCTTATATTATTTTAATAAAATATGATTTTTAGGGTTCCGTTTCGTGAAAGGAAAAGTGACGAATCACTTCGAAGTGCGTCTGCTCGTCAGTTATGATCTTTTTTTCAGTCCCTTGGTGCACAGAAAAAATTGAGTGAACAAAAAATTAATAGATACGTACTTGATCATTTTTTAAATTATACGTATTAGATTAATCATATTCGAATATCTATTCAAAAAAGTAGTAATTTTATGATTTTATTAAAAAAATATATGAAAGAAAAATTAAAATGAAATTTTAGAAATGGATGACAATAATACAAAGTATACAAAGTTAAGTAAAAATCCGAATAAGAAACGTTACATCGATAAGAACTGGTGCATCACAATCATATAAATCGATTTTTCTCCACAAGGGAAATATGCAAATGTATTTACCGATTGCAAGAGACATAACTATAAAAAGTCATAATTACGTCTTTTCTGTGAACTTCCTTTTACTAAAATTCAACGTAAATAGGACTTTAAAGCCTGGTATTAAGATATATTAGATTATTTAATGTATTTCACATTTGAATAGGATCAAGACAATTGTATGAAGCGCAAAGTGAAATGTTTGTTTTATCTTTCTCACGGTTTGATGATCTAAAAGATTTCCTTTTGTTTAATTGAATAGAAAATTGTAGAGTTAGGAACGTGGTAATTTTAGAAGGATTTTGATTGTAACAAGAACAAGCTTTTAAGAAAAAATACTTTAAATTGCTGTTATGTTCTGGAATAGTTGATACTATACGTATATTTATATGTACTGATGTACATAGTGTTTCAAAATTACTAGCAAGTGAAAAAAATAGAGATTGGTCACTCAATTCCATTTGTCTGTCCGAACGAGAGATGTTTAATTAATACATAGAGCACTGATAAATTTCACTGAAAAGGATAACCAATATATCTATAGAAGCCAAGACTAACAAAAAAATAAGATGTTTTCTTAAGACACTTTTAAATTATCCTTTCCAAAAAAAATATCAAATGGTCCACGATACAAACACAAGGGCACGGATACAATTCGAAATAATTGTATATATTGATTATAGTTAACATCACTATTGGTCACACTTGTCACACACTAAACTTACCGCTACGAAGGCTTTCATGATGTATAGTAGATCTGAGGTTCCGTACGAACTATGATGCAGGAGCCAGCTCTCGGACGGATATATAGTAAACTTTGAACGCGGTGGGGCGGCGAAAGGAAGATTGTGTAAGGGAGATGCTACTTCTATAGGAAGTTCGTGTAATTGGTGGGCGTCATGCGATATATTTGTTTTCGGGGGTCTTTTTTAGACCACTGATAGTCGAAAACCTTTACACCCTGAGACTCATAGTAAAGACTAAGCTTTAGTTTTTATAGTTAGATTAAATTTAAGTTGAAGGCTAATTTTAAATTAGGTTGATTTTATTATAATTTTGAATAACCATGTTATTTATGTCAGTATTAAGCGTTTTACAGTGTCATTCCAAACTGAGGAACCATTTCTGAAATGGTTTATTGATATTATTTTAATTTAAAACAATATGTTTTTTTTTTAATATTAGTAGAAGAATTTTTTAATACTTTTCTATTACATCTAAAGTTGATTCAATTCTTTTTTGAAAGTTAAGTTATCTCTAAACTGAAAGTTAATTTCAAATTAGGTTTATTTTATTATAATATTTATCTCATAGATTATTTTCTAATTTTTGAACACCATGTTATGTATTTTAGCATTTAGCGTTTTACAATATTATTCTGAACTAATCGTAAAATAATTTCTGGAAAATGTTTTATCAGTATAATTTTAATTTAAAACAATATTATTTCTTTATATTTGTAGTAAAAAATAATGTTTAAACTCTTTTCTATGCCATTAAAAGCTGATTTTTTTTTCTGTTTTAATTAAATAGTAGCTTCTGTATTTATTAACAATATGGGGTGTATCGAAACAAACATATTTGTTATTATAAAAACTATATATATTGGAAAACCACATTTATATATGTGTACCACGCCTTATATATTCAATATTAATTAAAGAAAAACTATGTAATTTTAATAACATAGTACCTGTGGCAAATTAAACAACATAAAACTTATAATAGACATGAAGGCATCGTGGCGAGAAACGTTCGTCTGTAAACGTGACGCTTCTGGGTTCTATTCCTACTCACGGAAATAAAACATTTAATATTGTCAGTCTTTGTTCTGGTAACTAGGCAAAATGCAGCGTTGAGTTCCGCCACTTAGCACGCAATAAATTATGAATTTAGCGGAAAGTGAGGCACGGAGTGTTTTAATGGGAATGATGTATCATAACACTTCGTTTTAAGCTTCCTCCTACCAACTGTATGGAATACAGCGTAAAATAAACTGTTTGCCATATTATGCCTAGTGAAGGATATTATATTTCTGCTACTGCGAAAGCTTCTACTCGGGCGGATATCCGGTTACGTCCGACATACACACAACGGTTAAAGAACGAAAAAGTAATTATTTATATCGATCAAATTCTATATAAAAAAATAGAATAACATATATGTACGTATCACTAATATATATATGTATGGTTGAAACATATATACATGCAGTCGTAATAGCGCAGTGACGCATCATGCGACTACTATACGAAATGGTTACTGGGTCAATTTCCTCTTGAGTGTATAAATTATTTTCATGTTTTATTCTTATCATAAGATAAATAACAGCGTTAACTTACGCGACACGCAAAGTCTAGAAAATTTAGTACAAAAGTGGGGAATATTGTGTGAGACTCCTCTTTTCTGCCTTTTTACATGCTTTTATATGTGTGTAGCTGTTTATCAAGCTATATATATTTTTTATCTTCACGTCTAGCCGCACGTAGTAACTAGGAAGCACTATGTTTTTTAGGGCTATGGTTATAAGATATTCCGTTGCCATTATAACATGACGCTTCCATTCAAACAGCGGCATACAAGATGAATGGATATTTATAAAAAAATGATTAGAAATAGTGAATAAGTTAAAAGTGAGTGTCTGTTACTGAGACAAATCGCGGTGTTAAGATTTCTGACTTACCACACAATTCCTGTAACGAACGTGCGACAGGCGGCGACAAACACCACAGGCGGTGGGTTCAATTCCGCTCGAGGAAATATTCCGCCACTCAACACGCAAAACCTCTATTTGGGAGTTGTGCTAAGATCCACCGTTCCGTTCTTCACTTTCTGACAAATTGACATTGTGTTGAACGGCGGAGCTCAACGCCGCACTTAGTCCTGTTACCAGGCGAAAACGAAGAGAAATAACTATTATATATTTCATTTACTAACCCACATCCGGTCGCATTTACAGTTACACATTTGCGCCCCTGAGCTATGACAGGCCTCAAAAGTAATATATAAATACTCGTATCTTATTATCAAGATACGGAACCCCAAAAAAATAATAGAATATTCGAACATGTTACTATCATACATTACAAGCAATACCGACAGTGGTCGAACATTTATTAATAAACGTAAAACATTTATGATCGTTTAGAATTCAATTAAAATTTAAAAGCATTGTTGACGTCAACTCGAGAAAGTTCGCAAAAAAGTCCTACAAAGTCAATTTACAGAAATTCGACGTGAATATATATGATTATTGTGCTCCATTGCATATATTTGCATAATTTGATCAAATATTTTATATTATTGTATGGAAGTACTGTATTAATTATGTGACTTTTTTATGTATATTGATACGCTTTTATTATTAGCTTCGTTTTCAATTAGAATGTCAATGAGGTTGGTCGTGGCGCAGCGGCACAAGCGTGTGACTGTAACAAACAGGTTCTGGTTTCGATCCCCGGTCGAGGAAATGAAATATTTAATATTTTCAAATTAAATATTTAATATGTTCATTAATTTGCTCTGGTAACAAGGCAAAGCTGGACGTTGAGTTCCGCAACTCAACACATAATGCCTTAAATTCAAAAAGTCAAAAAGGCCAAAAAGTTCAATAAGTCGTAAGTTCGATTCCCACTTGAAAAAATGGTTATTTGTAAATCATTTTAATTTCTCCATTT
The DNA here is from genome assembly GCA_019049475.1 of Eueides isabella. NCBI lineage: Eukaryota > Metazoa > Arthropoda > Insecta > Lepidoptera > Nymphalidae > Eueides > Eueides isabella. The sequence goes on from CM032401.1 coordinate 1,168,208, forward strand.
CTATAGAAGAAAGGTGGCGTTGAGTTTCGTTAGTTGACATGCAATATCTCGATTGTGGGGTGGAACTCCCTGAAAGTTGATAACAACAGTTAGCATGGATCATCAAGCTTCTTACTAAATAATAAGATATAAAAATAATTTAAATGCCACAAATTCAAACGGATTAATTCTGTATATGGATTCTTATACATATTTGATAAACGGTCGATTTACATATACAATTCTACGTCATTTTTTGCCTTTTTATCCCTAATGTAGTAAAGCAGTTAGTTTAAACCTAGAGCTTAATTTCACTCAATTTTCGAAATATTATCTAAATAGTCGCGGAACTCAACGCTGCACTTAATATACCAAAGCGAGAATTAGAATTTTTTTCGTTACTTTTGGAAATCGAACTACCAACCATTGTCTCTACACTTCGTTACCTTTCCTGTTTCCACTACGTCTGGATGATTCTCGCCAGAATATCTATTCATTTTAAATATCATATTGTTATGAAGAAACTCTTACAGCTATTATATTTAGATTTTATTTACATTTTACATCACATAGCATCAAAACACTCTAAGTTTTTTTTATAAGCAAATTAGTAGAGTTTATCGTTTGGTTACATAAGTCCATGTAAATAGTAAATGAAGAAACTTTTATATGAAAATTGATTACACTTTTGATTTCATCATATTATGTTATGGTTTTGTGGATGTTAATGTTGAACGCCGAATTTGAGGCATTGCGTGTTGAGTGGCGGAATTTAACGCCGCGCTTTGCCTTGTGCCAGAGCGAAGAAATTAAATATTTAAATTTGCAATATTAAATATTTTATTTCCTCGAGTGGGGATCGAACCCACAACCTGTCGGTTACAGTCACACGCTTGTGTCTTTGCGCCGCATCAGGCCTCATGTGACGGTAAAGGTTTTCGATCCACATTACAGAAAATGCAAAATCTAAGGTCATTTAACACACAAGGCCTCAAACGCTGTGGAAAGTGAGGAACGACACTTTCGATCTTAATGGGAGCGGTACGTCTGAACACTAGGTCGCAAAATTACCTTGCCATGTGATATTTTTGCATACAGCTAAAAATACTAGTGAAATGTGATGTTTTTCATATATCTAAGCTCCATTTTATCTACTAGAACGAAAATTTCGAGAACAAAAAAACAATATTACGTTATATGGTCTACTCAAACGAAAAGTATCTTCTAGAATGTTCTTTTAATAATTAAATAGGTAAGTGTCATAATTTTACAATGATTAAAATAAAGAAGTTGTAAAAAAACCTGAGGCCTGTCGTGGCGCAATGGCACAAGCGTGTGACGGTAACCGACAGGTTGTGGGTATGATTTCCACTTGGGGAAATGAAATATTTAATATTTTCAATTTAAATATTCAACGTTTTCATTTCTTCACTCTGGTACAAGGCAATGCGCGGCGTTGAGTTCCGCCACTTAACACGCAATGCCTGAAATTCGGCGGAAAGTGGATTTCAGAACGAAGTGTCTTAGCACTAGGTTCCCAAGTTCACTCTGTCTACCCTGCCATGTGCGGGATATAGCGTGAAGATAAGTAAAAATACATTTTGATCTCCACACAATATTATAGTATATATAATATACTAGCTGTTACCCGCGGCTTCGCTTTCGCCGTTGAAGCCCTTTAATAAATATTAAAGAACTGAATTAATGTTCTTTAGTACTTAAAATACTACAAACAATGAGTTTCAACAATTTTAAATATATATACTTATTAAAATGTTAACATATATTTATTTCACTGTAACAATAATAATATTGATTATTAATCTAGGATATTTTTGTAGACTATAGTAGTAAAGATAGACTATAGAAGTAATTTTTTCCGTCCGGTGCTATTATTTGTAAATTCCGGTCGTTAGACACTCGCGAACAGAACCGTGAGAGGAACATGGCTTTTCTACATCATGTAAAATTTAAGATGATCAATTGACATCTAACTATTGTTATTTTCTGGCAAATATTTTTTTTATCTTTAATTTTTTTTTAAATATATAGTATCCTATGTTATTTCTGATACCTCCAAGAACATTTGTACAGGGTTTCATAAGAATCAATTAAGTAGTTTTGGCGTGAAAGCTTAACAAACAAACTCACATTCACATTTATATTATTTATCGCGAAATCGAACCTTTTTCTTTGCATAATAATGTGACAGACGTTGTGGTAACTTCAAATGATGTGTTCACATGTAGGTACATTCATTTGATTGTAATACATATCTATATTAAGGAAATATGTGTTGATGACATCTCATTGTACTATTGACCAATAATTCCTTTTATTTCTTGCGATGATGAACTCGTGGTGCAATCTGTTCATTTCAAGTTAAAATCAAACAGGCTTTGGATAATATATTATTGTTTTTTATATATTTTATCTTTATTTCGGAGTACGTACCTACCTTAAAAGATGAAAACGGAACCCTTACCCTTGGCGCTAAATGAATACTTTCAATATAAATAAAATTATGAATACCACATATCTATTAGTTAGTAAATATCTATTAGATACATATCTATTAGATACAAAATGAATGTCCGTAAATTTAAATTTATCAACCTTATCCACCGCTTTCTGTAGTCACATATTATGATATTGATACGGAACCGTTGAAAAACAATGCAATCTACAGCTTGGAAATCTTACTTAAAGTTCGTCACATTAACGATTAGGCGCTATGAAGTTGCGCCATGACATCATCAGCATAGTATGTTTTATTTTTTCATTTATTATACACTCAAAATAAAAAAAATAATAAAATTCCGCAATTCGTGTTAATCGACATACAGTGGTAACACTATGTTTCTTGCTAGAGCGATTGCCTCGAACAGGAATCGTATCCACAGCCATCTCTCTTACGGTCAAATGTTGCACTGCGATATGATGGTCTTTTCAAATTTAACAAAGTTGTAAATTTAGTTTATATATTTGTTTTTTTACTTCATGTTGCATCCTACATACGAGTATAGTAGTCAGAGAGAATCTGGGCACTTAGTGTTGAAACACTCTGTTCTCATAAAGACACTTTAGTTTTCTCCCTACTTTCTCAGGAATATGAGGCTTTGCGTGTTAAATAGTGACACTTCAAGCTTTGCCTCGTTATGATTGAGTTAGAGGGAGGAAATTAAAATATTATATTTAATTTTCTTGAGTGGAGACTGAAGCAACCTAACCAACCTGTCTCGTTTACAGTCACTTACCTGTCCCCTTGCGCCTAGATAGGCCTCTGTAGTAATAATAATAAAATTATAATTATTGTACGATATTTTTTCTATATTTTTTCTATATATTATTTAATATTTTCAATTTAAATATTTAATGTTTAATTTCTTCGCTCTGGTAATAAGGCAAGGCGCGGCGTTGAGTTCCACCAACACGCAATGTCACAAATTCTGAAAATGGGAAATGGAAGTGGAACGAAGAGTATAGCCTACCCTGTCTCGTGCGGGATACAGCGTGAAGCTAGAAAAAAAATGTTTTTTCTATATAAAATTAGAAGGCAAGACTCTCTCGAGTAAGAATGATTGATATGTACATATATTGTAGCTTAAAGGATAAACAAAGGACATAACTAAGGATAATATAGGCTTATTATATACAAATGTAAACATCTCATTACATTTTACGATTGAAGAAAGCGACAACTTGATAAAAGGATAACGTGGTTAAGTCAGAAATCGTGCTTGAACTTTCAAAGAGATAAGTAAGTATTCGTAAATGTGTGTAAGTTTAAAAATTTAGATCGATTTACCTGAAAGTATTTAAGAATTTGCTTCATTAAAAGTAAACTATACTGTTCCGCAATAATATTAGAATGATAATAAAAAAATATTACAATGTATGAGTTTGACATTGCGTTAATATAAAAAAAATACACTTTGCAAAGACATATTTGTAAATTATTTTGCTCTATTGTTACTCAATAATAAACTAATGTAATATAGTAAGTAACTTTAAAAAGCGGCAGTTTGTCTATGGGTTACAATGTTCTACCAAAAATAATTCGCATTTTTTTTTGTAATTTTAGTATAATTTAGGCTTTTGCAGTTCAAATATAAAGAAAAGAGAGGAGAAAATTGATAAAATGATAGAAAAACTATAAATATTGTACAAAGTTATGATATCAATTTTAAAATCACTCGTGGCGCAGCAGCACAAGCGTACAACTGTAAGTGCAACAGGTTATGCATTTGATTCCCTGTTGAGGAAACGAAATATTTCATATTTTATTTCACCGCCCTGGAAACGAGCTAAAGCGCGGCTTTGAGGTCCAACACCCAACACGCAATACCTCATTTAACCAACAATGGGAAACGAATATGTTTTAATAGGAACAGACTGTCTTAATATTAAGTTCCCAAGTTCCCTCTAATTAACCTGCTACGTGCGGGATAAAGCGTGAAGCTGTTAAAAAAAACAAATTCGACCCAACATTTTCTCGCGTGTATAAATAATTCTCACGAGACAGTTACAATGGTATTCAATTCAAATATTGTCAGAGTCATGTAATGATTGGTTACGTTAATATCAGATGCAGAATTTAGAATATTTTATATAACATTAACTTTTATTTAGAACTAGTCGTTGACTACTACTTTGCGTAGAATTAATTCTTCTTTATGGCCTCAACTTCCAATCCAAATTTTAAAAACATAAACAAAAAATACACCGAGATGAACTATATATACTTACGAGTATATACTATATAAATACACTTAATAAAAAAATACTCAATATTTTTACTATTTTTTCCAAACCTAGGACAGAAATACTAAACTTAAGTTAAAAAAACGTATAAAATTTTTTAACGAAGCAGGATTTGAACCCGCGCCTCTTGAAAACCGTTCAAGAGGCGCGGGTTCAAATCCCGATTCGTTCAAAATTTTTATACGCTTTTTAAATTTAAGTTTAATACATACTCAATTAAATTTATTCATTCAGGAGCTATGATAAACCCATAGACAAACATGTCTAATAGATATAAAACCATTGTTTTTGCGTCGGGTTTAATAATACATAAGAAATAACAGCATAAAAAATATATAGTTTGCAGAGATGGACTCATCTATAGAAGTGACTCATATCAACTAGTGGATTTTTTGGTGGATTTTAACATGGCAGGGTAGGCATAAGGAACTTGGAAAACAATTGTTAAGACAATTCGCTTCTATTTTTTTTTGCCGAATTTGAATTAGTGCGTGTTAAAAGGCGAAACTCAACACTGCACTTTGCCTTGTTACCAAAGCGGAGAAATTAAAATTTTATATATTTAATTTCCTAAAGTGGTGATCGAACCCACAACCAGTCGCGCTTACAATGTTACACATGCACCACGATAGGTTTCAGAAAAACGATGTTGAGAATGGTTATTATGAACCTGTTTTCTATTGTACTATATCTGGAAGTGTCATTGTTTAACTTCATCGTATTCCATATATATACTATAGGAATATCATAGGAAACCTATTTTTAATACACAATGATCTGCTTTTCGTCTAATTTTTAGATACATTGTTCTATCATCTGGTAAATGCTGATACTTAACGCTGCGTAGACTTTTAAAGAAGGAGAAAATGTAAATATAAGTTCCGGCACTCAACACGCAATGCCTAAAATACGGCAGTAAGTAAGTGAGTAGCGGAACAGGGTGTCATGGCACTAGGTTCCCGGGTTCCCTCTGCCTACCCTGCCATATGCGGAATACAAGTAATAAACTACATATATATTATATAAGTAGTGGTAATTTGATAAAGACTTTCATTTTTCAGTTCACTCTGATGTCTGTTAAACACAATGTGTAGATGAACGTAAATGTATGTGTAATACAAAATAATGCTAAGTTCTGTCTAGAAAATGTAATTGCCCCGAAATACTTAAGCACTCAAACCATATTTCACAATGGAGGTGTAGTACTAATGTACGGTTTAAGGTATAAGCGTTTGGCCGCGGCTTCGCCCGCTTGTATTTTTCTATTCTATTTATTAATTTTAACTACTTTCATGTTCTTATAATATTATATTTTAAATGATAAAATTATGAAAATAAAAATTTCAAGTAAATAAATAAAAATAGACAAAAATAATACTGAAATAATGTTGAGAGAAGGTCGCCAATATATAATAGTACAATGAATGCTGAATTTAATTCTGGTTAGTTGTTTCTGAGAGTAGCGCGTACAAATGCATAATATTTTGGGCCACTTAACACGCGATGCCTCATATTTGGCGAAAAGTAGGAAACAGAAGTACTTTTCGTGTAAATAACTTCATTTACATATTAGGTCAATCAGTTTCGCAAATACGTAGCAAATTTCACGATTAAACTTTATTAACACTACTTCTCTTACAACTTAACCCAAACACGCATTTAACACATTTTGAAATGTCAGAAATAATGTATAAGCTCTTCAATTTTTTCTGCACCGGCCTTACAAAAACTAATGATACCAGAGGTTACTTTTCATTATTTCTGTACGGTCATATTATGTTATTGAATTTACAAAAAACATAAAAAAAATACTAAATAATAGTAAATCATACTTTTGCTTTGTACCTTTCATAACTTTCAGTATTTTTTTAAACATATTGAGTTTTAAAAATTATACAAATTTTTAAATAAAACTTGGAAATTTAGTGTTAAATCACTCCGGTCTCAGTGTATTAATACACTTCTTTTTCCCACTTTCTGCCAAAATCAGGCCAAAATCAGCCATTGTGTGTGGAGTGGTGGAACTTTGTTTAGAGAGCGAAGAAATGATAATATTAAATATTTTATTTTGATAATGATAATATTAAACACTTGAGTAAGTGGGAATCGAACCCACAACCTGCCATGTTTATAGTCACACGCTATGCCACTGTACCACGATAGACCTTAAAAATAATATTTAATACCTTAATAATCACTTATGGTATGTAACAATTACCATAAAATACCGGTCCCGAATTTCCGCCAAATATTCCAGACATCGTGTTGATTGGCGGAACTCAACGCCACGCTTAGCTATCAAGGTTGTGAGTGTGTAATCATTTTCACTAATAGAAAAAAGACCGACACAGTCAATTTGTTCAATATTATCTATATTATTCATTAGAATCAGAAAGGCATTATATACTAGATGTAATATGTATTAAAGTAGATAAATAAGAAAGCGTAGTGTAAAGTAGATATTAAGGATAGTCGTTGTCACTTACTTCTCTCTTCCTTCTTCCTTCCTTCCTCGTTTCTTCAGTCATTCAGTTCGCCATAGTACTAATTTCTTAGGCTTAGTGTGTAAACCTACTAAATTTGTCGTTATTATTTTTTATCATTCGAAAGTGTAAATGATAAACAAATCGATGTTTATTTTATTTAAAAATTGTAAAACATTTCTGATATTAAACGTATAGTCAATATTTTTTTTATATTTATTCTCTCCTGTGAATTTACTTAATATGCTGGTAGCAGGCTGACACTCTACAACGTTTGATTTTATTCCATGCATTCCAGGCATTTAGTTATTAAATTGATATGATTATATATATATTCTTCACATTTTGTATATTCAAAGACATTGTGCCATATTCGAATTGGAGATATATTAACAATATTTCGAAGGAAATGTTAACATATGAATACCCGTCTTAAAGGTGCAGTGTACATATTTGTGAAACGTTATTACAGTAACTGCTTCATCATTCATAATAATTCAGATTGTTTAGAAAACTTGAAATCAAATAATTTAAATATAATCACTATGTTAAAATACATATTACAAATTCACGTTCCCATATCCAATACGTCGCTGAGAAGAGGGAACCTGGGAACGTAATATTAAGAAGAGGAGTGCTCTAGTGCTCAAGTAAATTGAAAGTGGAATGCTCTTTGAATTAGAGTTCCTTAATACATATTTTTTATATATCATCAGTAGTTAATTGAAGCCTGTCGTGGCGCAGCGGCACAAGCGTGTGACTGTAACCGACAGGTTGTGGGTTCGATCCCCACTCGAAGAAATGAAATATTTAGTATTTTCAATTTAAATATTTAATCTTTTCATTTCTTCGCTCTTGTACAAGATTTTGCCTTGCCGCAGCGTTGAGTTCCTCCACTCAAAACGCAATGTCTTAAATTTGGCGAAAAGTGGGGAACGGATGTGGAACGGAGTGTCCTAACAATAGGTTCCCAAGTTCCCTCTGCCTACCCAAGTTCCCATGCCATGTGAAGGATACGACGTGGAGCTGAGTAGTTAATTGACAAGTATAGTAAATGTTTCATTTTATCCGAAATATTTCAGTTCTAATCTCATACGGAGGGAACATTTCATTATATGAATGAAAAGTTCCCATCGAGATAAAACCTGGTTTAATAGAGTCTGTTTCGTCATAAGTCAAATGAACAAAGTGGCTTCTCATAAAATTGTTTTTGTAGATTCATCTAGAAAGTCTGATATAAATGATATAAATTTGCCTAGCAAGTAGCAACTGATTTTTACTTCAAATAATGTCTTGATCAATATTTTATTTACAAAGTACTTGAAGGTGTTAAATAATATTTTTACTAACGTTGCGTAAAAAGTAATAGTGTTTTACCTCGTATGCAATGGTGAAGTATGTGTTGCGTGAGAAAGGTCAAAGGTTTAGAGGTCATATGCGTATCAACTTATTTAAAACGCTTTATAATTTTATATTTTTTTGATAGCATTTACTAACTCTCTTCTTGGTAGAGCTGTCTAACGAAAACTGACAGTTTTATATTCTTAATAATACATACATATATATATATATATATATATATATATATATATATATATATATATATATATATATATATATATATATATATATATATATATATATATATATATATATATATATATATATATATATATATATATCGTACTTTTAAAGGGTAATTTATCTTATTTTGTCATTTGCATCTGGGAACCTAGTGTTAAGACGCTTAACATCACGTTTTGTCTTGTACCCAGTGTGAGGAAATGAAAATATTAAATATTTCAAATGTCCGAATGGATTTTTTTTTTCCAATTTGATCTGCAATCAGTCGCAAGACTGCAGATCAAATTGAAAAAAAAAATATGGGAATTGAATACGCATTCGTCACTATTACACTGAGAGGTTGCGAGGTGACTACCTCCATCTATAAACAGTACTATCTGGTTTAAGAAAAACATCTTGAATCATCGTTTAGTTTATTTTTAGAAGAGATATTTTTTTAAATATTTTTAAATTTTATACTTATTATTTCATTTCTTCGCTCTGGTAGTAAGGCAAAGTGTGGCGTTGAGTTCCGCCACTCAACACACAAAGTAGAGAACGGAAGTAGAATGGAGTGTCTTAACACTAGGTTCCTGAGTTCCCTCTGCCTACTCTGTCATGTGCGGGATACAGCGTAAAATTGAGTATTACATACTTCATTTCCTCAAGTGGACCCACCAACTGGTCGTGGACTTGGCCCAATATAGGTTTCCATAAGAAAATTATTAAACAAAAATATTATTTCGTTTCTCATTTTTCTTTTTTTAAAATATATTTGAAGATATCCTTATTTTAAGCAAACGTTCGGTTTAAAAATAGTTAATCTAACAAATTAGTAAGTTGTACAGGGTGTGTCTTGTAACAAACAGTAGCCGGTACGTTATTAGAATATTTAATAATTATAGCGGTTTTCGGTTACTTTGCATTCAAATATCGCTTAGTCACATCGTTTCTTGCGAAAGTGACCTTAGGATCCTTGCTCGAGGTCACTGGCTGGCTGTAAATTTAGTATATCAACACGTATTGGTGCTGCAATTTTTTCTTTGTAAATTATAAATTAGTTTGACCAGTTAGGACAGTTGTGGCGCAGGAGTAAAATTGTTAGACTGTAAACGTGACAGGTTGTGGGTTCGATTCCTACTCTAGGAAATGATATACTTAGTATTTTAATTTGTGATTACCGTAGATACCGTCACTCAACAAGTAATATATATATATATATATATATATATATATATATATATATATATATATATGTATATATATATATATATATATATATATATATATATATATATATATATATATATATATATATATATATATATATATATATGTATATATGTATATATATATATATATATATATATATATATATATATATATATATATATATATATATATATATATATATATATATATATATATATATATATATATATATATATATATATATATATATATATATATATATGTATATATATATATATATATATAATCACTCATTCACTTTAGCACACAATATATTATGGCAGGCATACATAACATAACAAAATTAATATTTCCCCTTTTTCTTTTCACCAAATTCTTTAGTGTATATATTGCATATTACAATTTATTATTGTATATTTATGACAAAATGTTTCTTGAAACCTTTAAGGTTTGAATTAATTACATCTGACAATAATTGACTTTTTAATATTCATAAGTAAACGTCTAGAGATTGGTTTACGTAACGACAGATGTGTTGTGTTATTTTATTCTAATATCTAGATGCTTTTAGATGCATAGACTGACTGTTTTTTTACAATTTTTAACTTATTAACCAATAATGCAAAAAGAGGTGTGTTGTTACTTGTCGGTCTTTATGTTTTTTAGTCTGTGGCAACGTAATTTCTGAATTCACGAGCTAATATTTTATAAAAATCGGATTAGTTTAGGAATTACAAAACTTTTGCAATGCATGGTAGATATTTTTATGGTGAGGGTATTTTTTTTTAATATTTATTCATCAATTTATTTTTCATATTTTTTTCATCTCTGCACGTCACGTACTTTATGACTGAACCGCAGAGAAACTGGAAACGAACTTAGTGTAATAACCAGGAATGGAATCCTCATTTTCCACCGAATTTAAGACGTTGTGAGTTGAATAGCTTAACTTCATACCGTATCCCGCATATAAAAAGGTAGCCTAGATACGCTGCGTATTGGGTAGCGGAACTCAACGCCGCTTTTTGTCTTGGTATCAGAGCGAGGATGTGAAACGGAATTGTAACCACAATCCTAACATTTACATTGAGTAATACTGTACCGCTGTGTCACAACGATAATTACATTTAAAAATAAGCTTAAAAAACACGAGTTGTACCTTCAAATTATGTATCTCTATAGGAATAGGTAAGTAATATGTAGATCTTATTTAAGGCGACGCAGTGTTCTCCATACAAGGTGTCACTGGTGGAATGCCTAGTGCTCAAACGGCTCGTTCGAAACGTCATAATCAAAGAACATAATATTGGAGCAGAATGTTTCACGCTGTATCCCGCATAAGACAGGGTAGGCAGAGGCAACTTGGAAACCTAGTGTTAAGTTTACTACTTTTTGTTGAATTTGAGGTATTGCGTGTTAAGTGGCGGAACTCAACACCGCGTTTCACCTTGTTACCAGAGCGAAGAAATAAAAATTATAATATAAATATTTCATTTCCTTGATTGAATCAACAACCTGCAGCGTTAACAATCACACACGTCACGACAGGCCTTAAGAAGGCGTCTAGATAATCATTTGATATAATAGAAAGGAGTTACGAAAAGTGCAAATCAATGGCAATTCATACGTTTTACGTACTAAAAGTGAACGTCCGTAATAACTTTAGCCTTGGATTTAAACGTGTGATGGACCGAGGACGATACCATTGATTGTTAGTTATTATGTAAATTCTATCGAAATTTTCTATTTATATGGATAGCTGTACATTATGGTTAGTTTGTAAAAAGAATATAAGAACAGAGAACGTTGATAAAAGAAAACAAACTAGGGACATGTAGGGGTGTCCACTTTGACAAAACATCGATATAGTAAACTATACATCGATATCTTTTGATGTATCGATCGAAAACATGATCGATGGTAAGTGATCACCGTCGCCCACGGCTCTGTGTAGCACCAGAGCAGCTACAGGTGCGTTGCCGGTCTATAAGGTGGAAGGCACCGAGGTCCGGCATTACCCAATGCGAAACGCAGTGGCCGAAGCCACTACTTAACGCCGGTTTTAATTGCCGGGGGTGGTAATGATCTGATCGAATCGTACTTTAGTCGCCTCTTACGTCACAATCAGTACCAGGGTGATCCTATTCCAAGCCGGAATCACACGGCACAAAAACCCTTATCACTTAGCGGTTTGAAAAATAGATAGTAGCCGCATTCATCGAAATCGAATCGAATGATGTTAAGGGCATTATTGTTTTAAATTAAATATTTGTGATGAATAACGTATTCACTCAACACGCAATGCCTTAAATTCGACGGAAAGTGGGGAACGGAAGTGGAACGGAGTGTCATAACACTAGGTTTCACTTCCGTTCCCTCTGCCTACCCTGCCAAATGCGGGATACTGAGGGAAGCTGAAAAAAATAACGTATTTATTTGGATAAGAACTATTTATAAAATCACCTTCGGAATTAATGCATTAGATTAGAACAAATTTGGTAAGCTAAAAAGCTAACCTTAAAAGATAGATATATGTTGTCCACGGACTTTTTTTTTACTTTTAAATGAGAACTATTCTGTTATACATGATTTTTGCAAAACTTTAACCCTTTACACAACGGAAACTCTCAATTAGGAAAAAATCCCCCGATTTTGAAACATTCTTAATTGGTACTCCGGTCCTATTGATCTTAGCGTGACGATATTGTAGCCTATAGCCTTCCTCGATGAATGGGCCTTCCATGGTCAAATCGGACCAGAAGTTCCTGAGATTAGCGCGTTCAAGCAAAAAATATATTCCTAGAAGATTCGATATAATACATGATTCGGCTCTAGAACGTAATGCTGCTACCACGCTTAGTATTGTCAGAGGAGAGAAATGAAACTAATTATTCCTCCCAGTGAGGTTCAAACTCCAAACTGTAGTGATTAAAGTTAGATTACCACCACTGTGCCACGATAACCTCATCGATGATCTAAATCAATCGCAGATAATTCCTTTCCCTTTCAGTAGTTCTCATGGTCGATTCGTCGATTTATACAATTTAACCTTTGATGCCATCTGGTCATTTATACTGATTCTAACGTAAGTATTTCACGCTTGCAACATATGCAATTATATTGTATGAAATTAGTTATTGCTTATTAAAAAAAAATAGTTATATATAATATGTTTTATTTGTAAAGTATATATATATATATATATATATATATATATATATATATATATATATATATATATATATATATATATATATACATATATATATATATATATATATATATATATATATATATATATATATATATATATATATATCACAGTAGGCATATCACAGATAGGGAGCTTGAGAAGCCTTGTGTCAAGATACTCCCTTTCCATTATGACAATCCTGTCCTATTTTCGGCCGAATTTCAAACATTGGCGAGTTAACTACCTGGACTTGGCATGGATCCTACAACTTGTCGAATTGATAAATACAGTGGCATCACGATATACCTCTGGAAATACTAATAATATACATTTTTTATTTTAAAATACAATCAAGGCTGCTTCATACCGTAATTAAACTAATAATTGCTTGAGGTCATCTTGTCACTGTCTAGATATACGTGATGTAAAAAATGTAACGACTGTTGATTCAAGTCCTATTAAGGAAAAAATATATGTAGTAGATTTACGCTTATTCATTTAGAACGAATATTTCTCACTGGTTATCCTGTTTTGTGCGGGATACAATGTAAAGCTAAAAAAAAAAGGATAAATATACTTAATTGTAAAACTTATACATACATACGAATTTAAGTAAAGAGAACGGCCTTTAATACTTTAAGTTATTTAAAAATTGTCAAATATCTATAATAATTATATATAAAAAATTATGCTTATGGTATTCTTATATGAACACGATATTTCTTTTGAAGAAGATTATTACTTTTCAGTTGTTTGAGTTTCAACATGGCGTGTTGAGTGGTGGAATTTGACGCCGCGCTTTGCCTGACCTTTGCTTTACCTGAAGGACGAAATGCAAATATTATATAAATATTTCGTTTCCTTGAGTAGGGATCGAATTCTCAAATTAAAGCTTTTACAGACTCATGCTTGTGTCCATGGGCTATGACAGGTCTCACGTCATACTTTGTACACTGTAATACTTTGAAAATAATATATGATCGGTTTAATATGCTAGAGTTAAAAGTTTAAATCAATTATGCTTACACAAATATTTTTGCAACCTTCTATTTCAACTGCCAATTTTCAATGCCTTATTTAATAACATTCGTAGTTAAGTTACTCAAGATTTTTTTTTCAATGATAAAAAAAAAACACGTAAACTAGCATTTCGTAATGTTTAGTGCATCTTTCGTAGAAAATATCAAAATTGTGCAGTCTTAATTATGATCATTAGCATCTTTGATACGGCGAGGTGTTTGTGCAGTTGAATTATATATAATATTTCAATTTATTACATTATTACAAAAAATGTTTTCTTGCTTACTATTCTTTTTATTTCCAAATATTTCTTTCAACAAATTTTTTTTTAGAAAAGAATTAGTGAATTCGGTTCATTGATGAATGCAAGCAGCATTTTGTGCATTTTCTATTTACTATGCGTTTGTGGGAAGATGAGCCATGATCAGCGCCCAGAGCTTAAAACGCGTTTAAATGCAATTTTAAAATGCACAGTCCTTTGAGCATCTCTTCGTATATAATAGTATTTGAAATGGACATCAGCACAAGAGTGTGACTGTAACCGACAGGTTCTGGGTTCGATTCCCAGTCGAGGAAATGAAATATTTAATATTTTTAATTTAAATATTTAATGTTTCATTTCTTCGCTGTGGTAATAAGGCAAAGCTCGGCGTTGAGTTCCGCCACTCAACGCGCAATGCCTCAAATTCGGCGGAAAGTGAGGAACGGAAGTGGAACGGAATATCTTAATACTAGGTTCCCGGGTTCCCTCTGCCTACCCTACCTCGTGCGGGATACAGCGTGAAGCTGAAAAAAATAATGGATCATTTAGTGCATATTACGTACATATTTATATTTTTATGACCTTCATAAGAATCATTTCTTACATCATCCTTAATTACCGTAAAACTTCTTTAAAAGCATACAAAATTCGTAAGGAACAAAATTGATATGTGGTTATTGTATAGTTAGAAATAAGCCTTAATATATGTAATCTATTGAAATTTCGGGGGAATGGAACGGCGTGGTGTGAGCACCTATTCCCAAGTTTCCTCTACGGACCCTACCATGTAGGTGATACAGCGTGAAACGGTAAATTATTAGGATCTAACATTTTTTTGTTAATGTTACTTTACGAATATATGTTTGTAGTAACACATAATATCATCAGCTGTCTGTCAATCACTCAACTGTTCAATAACCAAATAGAAAGCAAAATAAAAAAAATAATGAAATATTTATATATCGCGTATTAACGAAGATCACGAGTATTGTGGTAAATGTAAATATAATTATGAGATCTTAATTCATTAAAACGGACTGTTGCCCTACTTTATAATGTACGACACGACTACGAAACGATATTATAAGCTGCAGTCGTATATACACAATCAGTATATTTTGTTTGTTTTTTTTTCTAAATGTAAATAGTAATACGCTATAGAGTTTAATCAACGTACACACCTTTTTATGAATGACATATTGTCATTTATTTATTTTTTTACAAATTTTGAGAAAAATGTCATGTCACTGTCATTTGTCATATTAACAGGTTTTTTTATGCTATATTACTTTTTTTTATTCATCTTTTATATTTAATATAATTATGTGGGGAACGGAAGTGGAACGGAGTGTCTTAACACTAGGTTCCCGGATTCCCTCTGCCTACCCTGCCTCGTGCGGGCTACAGCGTGAAGCGGGAAGCTGAAAAAAAAAATATAGTATAGTGAATTTATACGTACCTACATTATATATTTTTTATTTACTTATAATCAATTCGCCAGATGAGATTCATTTATATACATATAAAAGCTTATATACGATATGACAAATGTAATTGAGGCCTGTCGTGGCGCAGCGGCACAAGAGTGTGACTGTAACCGATAGGTTCTGGGTTCGATCCCCGGTCGAGGAAATGAAATATTTAATATTTTCAATTTGAATATTTAATGTTTCATTTCTTCGCTCTGGTAATATGGCAAAGCGCGGCGTTGAGTTCCGCCACTCAACACGCAATGCCTCAAATTCGGCGGAAAGTGGGGAACGGAAGTGGAACGGAGTGTTAAACACTAGGTTTCACTTCCGTTCCCTCTGCCTATCCTGCCTAGTGCGGGATACAGCGTGAAGCTGAAAAAAAAAAGAAAAAAAGACAAATGTACGGGATATGAGGAATAAATAATAATTAATCAAAGAATCTCTATTTTTACAATACTCTGTCGTCTCAAGTGCAAGTTAGCATATAACGTTACAGCTTAATGATTGTAGAGTAGACAGGAGTATGATATGGAAAAGTTGACAAATTGATTTTTATCATACTATATGTACACATTTTGTATGAAAAGAACTGCTTTGTGTAATGCTTAGAATAAATATCTAAAAAAATCCAGTTTTTAGTTTTTGTTTTTAATGAAGATTTTTATATCTTGCAATGTTATATAAAATGAGACAAAACCTGGCAGTACTCTTGATATTTTATATTAATTACAAAATTTTCACAAGGTTGCGTGGAGGTACCAGAGGATTAACCTAAAAGGTCTTGATAGACGGACGACAGATAATTATAAAAACAGTTAAAACATCTATTGATGTTTATCATAAAATATTTCACTACATCGCCTTGACTTGAAGTTTAAACCTCTTAATTCAAAGTCTTCCAATTCAATAAGTTAGGTAATTTCATTAATGAGCTCTATGAAATATTAACTTTATAATATTTCACAATGTTATTCAGTTAGATATCAAGTGTGTGTAATTAATATTTAACCTTTGTACTGAATTATGGCAGAACTACTTAAAAAAAAATCATACTACATAATATTTATACTACTACTATAATATAATATCTGTTAAACAAAAAAAAATGAAATATGGAAATACGACTATTGTAAAAGTTGTATGTCAATTACGACGTAGACGTCCAAAGTGAAAGGTTAATAGGTGTCGATGAGTTCTAAACATGAAATATTCATTATATAAAAATCACTTGTTGAGTTCCGCCTCTCAACACGTAATGTCTTGAGACATTGGGCGGAAGCAGATGAACGGGATGTCTTAACACTGGGTTATTTTTTAACACAATAACACAATATATACTTTCTTTCTCTCATCTCTCAGCTTCACGCTGTATCCCGCACGAGGCAGAGTAGACAGAGGGAACCCAGGAACCTAGTGTTAAGACACTCCGTTCTACTTCCGTTCCCCACTTTCCGCCGATTTGGGGCATTGCGTGTTGAGTGGCGGAACTCAACGCCGCGTTTTGCCTTATTACCAGAGCGAAGAAATGAAACATTAAATATTTTAAATTGAAAATATTAAATATTTCATTTCCTCGACCGGGGATCAAACCCAGAACTTGTCGGTTACAGTCACACGCTTGTGCCGCTGCGCCACGACAGGCCTCCCGACAATATATACACACGTCGCTTACAGCTACAGTGCTTGTCCGATGTCTTTTTTCAGCTTTACGCTGCATCCAGCACATAGCAAGGTAGGCAGAAGCAACCTGGGAACTTAGTGTTTAAACACTACGTTCTCATAAAGGCACTTCCGTTCCTCACTTTCATCGGAACTCAACGCCAATAGATAGAGTAAAAATAACTAATAGATCCCTGAGTGCGAATTGAAGCCACAAGATTAAGCACGCTTGTGCCTCGGTGCCTCAAATATTATTTATAAATTCATATGATTAATTAATAATACGTTGTACATTGTCTCTCATAAGTGAACCTCTGTCAGTTGTTATGTATGTGGTGTACAAATAAAGTAATAAATAAATAAATAAATAAATAAATAAATACTTGGAAGTATTACACGCTTTATTTTTAGTGTGGTAGCCAAAGATCGAAGCACCAAGCGTTGCGATCTTTGCGTACCTCTTTGACTTCGTTAACTGTCATCAACTTCTATATATTCATACACTTTAAACGTGACCTTCCAGTGTCATCGATCCAGTGTAGTTGAAGGGCCATTTAGGTGCTTGCCTATCTTGCCGAAAAATCATTCTATAGAGGTGCTCAACGACATGAGCGCGATCCTCTTGAACCGGTCAGCTGAGCTGACTCCGCGTTTCCTTCGGACAGATCGCATCTCCATAGAATTAATTTTCTTTAAAGTGATTAAGAAATATTGATTTGTAACTCATTTGAATATACGAGTATTCTTACTTGAAAGTGTTGTGTTGATTAACTAATTAATTAATTAAAAAGTTAGTTTGGCGCAGGGACACAAGAGTGCGACTGCAAGCGCGGCGTTATGTTCCGCCATTCAACACGTAATACTTCCAGAATTCTAGGTTCCCGGATTTCCTTTGAAAATATCAAAAAAACAGTAGCGGAACCCAATGTAATATTATTTGTTATTAAGTTGTTATTTCCTTAAAATTCAACTCAATCACACGTCCAATATCCATTGAGAGTTAAAAAAATAGAAACTATTATAATGATTTAGTGCAATCATTTGTGTAATGTCTACTTTATCATATTGGTTCAAGGTTCAAATTTGTATATCATGACATCATTTATACCACATGGGTATATTATGATGTACATCCGTAACCTTTAAATGCAAGTAAAAGTTAATCATAAGAGCGATTGACAGTTGAAACACATGGAGATTTCATCATATTTTTTTTTATACTTTGCCATCGTTTTTCCAAATAAAAAAAAATCACGCTGCATCCCCCACATGACAGGGTAGGCAAAGGGAACTTTGGAATCCAGTGTTAAGACAATGCGTTTCGTTCTCTCTATCCAGCTAATTTTGTATTGAGTGGCGGAGTTCAACGCCGCGGTTTGCCTTGTAATCATACCGAAGAAATGAAAATATTAAATATTTCGCATGTATGCAAGCGCCAATATTTCGCAAAAAGGCACGCGCCTCTGCGTCACTACAGGTCTCTTTATATTTAATTATTACTATAGGAGTAATTTTTTAAAACATTCCGCAAAATATGTTGTAATAAATTGTCCTTTTTAGCTTCGGGTTGCTTCCAGCAAGTGGCACGTAGGTAAGAAAGAGCTTAGTGCTTAGTCACTCCGTTTCTTAATGTTAACACAATTTTTGAGACATTATACATATCGAGGGGCGGTAGCCGACGCCGCACTTTTGTTAACAAGGCGAAGAAATTAAAATAATTTATATCCTTGCGAATCGAAGCGACTCGCTGTATCGCTACGCCACAACGGCTTTAGATATAGAAAAAAGACAACAATTCATTGCAATCCTATATTTTAGTAATTTTCTCCACACGGAATGCCCTAGGAAATCGTTGTTTTAATGGAAACGGAGTGCCTTAACACTAAGCTTACAAGTTCCTAGTGTGACATTAAAAAAAAAAATCTTAAATATGTAACTAATTTACAAAAAAATATCAGTTAAAAAAGTTGTAATTTCTTTAATATTCACTTCAAAAGTGACGTTGACGTATCAACGCATATCAATGTTTTCACTTTAATCACATGTTAGACTAATATGTACATTAGGTCCTAGGGCTATAAGAGTGCGACCTAGAAACGGTGATTGATGGTTAGAAACCGTTGATACGTGGCATTAATGAGTTTAATGACTTTTATGCTCGTGTAGGTATGTGATGTATTGTTTTTATCAAGCTTCACGGTGTATCCCGCTCATGGTGGGCAGAAGGAACTTGGGAACCTAGTGTTAAGATACTTCATTTTCATTTAGATACTTCCGTTGAATTCTTAAGGAATTGCGTGGTGAGTGGCAGAACTCAACGCCGCGTTTAACCTCGTTACCAGAGCGATGAAATTAAAAAATATATAATATTACATTTTCTAGAATGAGAATCAAGCTTTACAGCCCTACGCGTTTACAGTCACACAAATATTTATAATTTTTAATTTGTCTGTTATATGAAAAATAATGTTAGTATCTTTACGTGATAAATTACATAGCATTCTACCATTACCTAATGATCCATTTGACCCAAAGCGCACTTACGTTTTCAAATGGCAAAGCAAAGACAATACGCGAATATTATATAACTTTCCCACTATTACACACAATCAGATAAGTGAGATGGTTGTTAATTGCATTGATGGTGATATCTTTTCTATTAGAGATTAAGATAACTGTGATTTTCTCACATTAGCATAAAAGGCATTATGGATGGGGGTCGGTGAGGGGTAGCGAGGAAAGAGGAAGGCATGATGGGCCACCCTTGACAAGATCTCTAAATAAGTTTATGCCAAGAAGTCATTGTTATAATACTATGTATTTATATATATTGTTCGTTCCATGCTTTTTAGGATAAAATTTTAACACTTCGTTCTTTATTTATCGTATATATGAAGAAAATACATGTATAATTTATATTCTTCTCTATCTTCTCTCTGTCTCTTTCTATAAAAGGATTCTTTTGTAAACCAAGAATGAAAAAATATATATTTCACTGTATCTCCATATAGTCAGATAATCAGAGGAAACTTAGTAGTAATGTTCGCTAATTTCCGCTCAAGTTCGAGACATTAAGCGTTGAGCGGCGACACCGCGCTTTGTCTCGTTAAACAGATCGACGAAATAAAAGTAACTAAAATTGCTTATATGGGAATCGAACCCACAACCCCGTTTACAGTCAGACACTATGCTGATTTGCCTTGCTCTTGCTATATTTTGTGAAATGATCCAAAAGTAACTGATATAAATGTAAGAAATTCTCTTAGTTATCTTTGAATCTACATACATAAATGGAATTGTTTTATGATTGCGGCATCTTTGTGTTTTGAAATGGCCGTTAATGTATACAGCACGGTTTATTCATTAGATATTGAATTAACGATATGATTATTCAATAAATATCTTAGAGGCTTAAAGGATTATATACCAGAGAATATATTTATATATTCTCTGGTAGCCAAGACAAAGCGGACCGTTGTGTTCTGCCACTAACGCAATTGCTACAATTGGTTGGAAAGTGGATAGTGAAAATTAGTGATTTAACACTAGATTTCCTCTGCCTACCCTGACATGTGCTGACATAAATATCTTAGTGTATCCATTACTGTGTGAATTAAATACAATTTTTACTTATTTACTAGAATTTATATACTTATTAGCTTTCTGCACATTTATTACTTTAGCAATATCGTTAAGGCAGGACGTGATCTAGGATCCAGATTGTAGATTATGCAAGTTATGGTTTCTGGATAGCAAATTTTAATTAAGAATTATGGATTACGGACTACGGATTATGGATGTTACGGATGTTTTATGATACAAGTCCACATTCTCCTCATAAACTGATAAAAACAGAAAACAGACACAATATAATTTTATTGTAAAATTCTAAGCTTCATAGCGATTATAGACCTGGAATTTGAGCCTTCTACGTGACCGGAATGGTCCCAAATAATAAAGTACATATGTCATATAATATTATAATTATATGTAGTTCTTTTTTCTCTTAACCAAGAGAATAAAAAAAAATCAAAAGATTTTACATCAGTTAGATTATATGTACATACATAGAATTTTACAAGCAATGTTGTGAGAGGAGGTCGTCCCTAATCATGAGTAAACTTTACACGTAGCGCTTTCCTCCGTTATGCAATGGAAGGAAATTGTTAGTCACTTATAGCCTCTGTAGATATTTCATAGTGTTAATATATAGAATACACATTCGTATTTACTCATATATAAGCCTGTTGGTTTTTTTTTCAAATTTAAACAGAACATCTAAGAACAATCTTCTCTCTTCTAAGCGTCAAGGACCTTATTGGAAATCAAACTGACGACTATCGCGTTTGAGTCACCAGTGAGTGGGTACCCACTGCACAACAGTGACCTCTAACCACACACTACAAAATGTTGTATAATGACTTAGTGAATAATATCAATAGTGCTTGATGCAGAATTATAAGTTAATAAAATAGTTTACAATTTTTATACCTAAGTAATTGCCCAAGCCATAAAATTAACCATCTAAATTATTTTTGTTTCCGTTTTAATTTGTAGAAGACTTTTCTACACACTCTCTCTAACCTATCTCTATATACTTAAACTGTCAAATTTAAACATTATTAGTTCCATAATCCACGATTTAATATAAATTAAATGGTTAAAAGATATATCTGCGGCGTTGAGTTCCGCCAATATACAAGGATTGTTTTAACACTAGGTCCGTAGGTTCCCTCTGCCTACTCTTTACACTACGTGCGGGGTACATCTATATCTATATATAGATCAGATCAGATCAGATACTATATATATTTATATATATACTTTAAATAGTACTCATCGTGCAACTATGCCCCAGTCGTCGAACAGATAAACCATCATTATAACAAATACCTAACCTTTGCTGCATACTTTCCAATGACCCGTTACGACTGTATATATAGTGATGTTAGTTGTAATATCTCGCATTAATGCTGCATATCGATATTAAAATTTAATGAAAATGATATAGAGAATGAAGTAACGTTTTCGATACGCATTTGGGGGGCATAAAGTATCTATATTTTCTTTGCGTTACTTGGTAAAATAAATAATAGTCAAAATGTGTATAATCAAAAGATCACTTAAAAAGCCCCCTGCGCATTTTTTTTAAATTATTATTAATTGTAAGGATTAAAAAATTTTTTTTTGTAGTTATTTTTTTACAAAATCGAATCGTTTTTTTTAATAAGATCTTCGATTTAAAATATTATATCAAACTACCGCCAATGATTTCTTCATTACCTCACGTATTGTCCTGGATTCTTGCCTGAATAATCTGCCTGTCTTGTCCTCTAGTGTGGTGAGTTTGAAATTTCATTTTATTTTCAGTTTTATGCTGTGTCCCGCAATTGTCAGGGTAGGCAGAAAGAAATTGTGAACCTGGTGTTAAGTTGTCGGACAAATCCGTTGTATTCATTCTTATAATTAATAACAACATACATTGTGTCCAAAAATATTAAGTTAACATACACCATTGCTTTATATTACGTTTTTTCCTTTAAGAAATTTGACGCTGTTCACACATTCACGCAGTTTTGCTATTTAAATTTACCAGTTAGCTTCTGTTTGCTTTAATTATTTATTCATTGTGACTTCAATGTGGTACATTTATATAGAATTAAACGGCTCCTTACTAAAATACTATAGTAAGCAATTACATTAAAGGAAATAAAATATGTTTTTAGTAATATATTTTTTTTCAGTTTCACATTGTATCACGTACACTCGACTTCACGCTGTATTCCGCACATCGCAGGGAAGGCAGAGGGAACATAGGCACCTAGTGTTAAGACACTCTGTTCAATTTCCGTCCCCCACTTTCCGCCGAATTTGAGGCATTGCGTGTTGAGTGGTTTAACGTCGCGTTTTGCCTCGTATCAGGGCAAAGAAATGAAAACATTAAATATTTAAATTGAAAATATTAAATATTTCATTTCCTCGAGAGGGATTCGAACCCACAACCTGTCGATTACAGTCTTCTCGATTACATGTGAGGCTGTACCGCGAATGGTTTCAAAAAAAAATACACCCTGAAAAAAAAATAGATATAAAAAAATACCTTCTGGTATAGTCTTGTATAAATAAATGAAAATGAGAATAAAACACAATAATGAAAGAACATCAAAGAGGGCCCGCTAATTTAAAGTTACGGTAGCGTGTGTTTTACAAATCAATATACATATAACACGTTAGACATATTTGAGATGCAAACGGCATAGAAGACGGTGGAAAACACACTTTCCAGTTTCACCGCAGAATCCTTATAGTGTTTGTTCTCTTTCAAGTTATAGACGAAAGTGGTTTTATATAACGAATATTTTTATTTATTATTTATTTATTGCAAAAAGGCACTTTAAGGCCTGTCTTAACACTAGGTTCCCGGGTTCCCTCTGCCTACCCTGCCTCGTGTGGGATACAGTGTGAAGCTGAATACAGCGTGAAGCAGAAGAAAAAGGCAAAACGGCTTTGAGTCGGGCCACGTAACACGCAATGGCTCAAGAATCTGGGTTCTCTCTGACTTATAGTGAACTTACCAGAAATTATAAATGTATCATAGATATGGCATTTAGTTTTATTTAGGATTAGCTGTTTTTGTTTTATATATACAATCACATATGTCTTTGATTTTTTTTACTTAAAATTAAGCCGTTTGCCGTGTGATCCCAGCTTAGAATAGGATCACCCTGGTACTGATGGTGTCGTAAGAGGCGACTAAAGTGCGTGTGGTAGAGTCACGTTGTCAGCAATAACAACACGCATGGGCAGACCGGATCATTACCACCCCTTACATTTAATGCTGGCGTGAAGTAGTGGCTTCGGCCACTGCGTTTCGCATTGGATAATGCCGGGCCCCGTTGCCCATCCACCTTATAGACCGGGAACGCATCTGTAGCTCCTCTGGTACTACACGGAGACGTGGGCGGCGGTGACCACTTACCATCTGGTGACCCGTAAACTCGTTTGCCTTGTCTTTTCATAAAAAAAATAAGCTTGTAGAACTTGCAAAGCTTAGTTCTAGTGGGATTTTACAAGTCAGTCATATCAGTGTTTGAGTCCTGATTAGTACATTCACTTGTTTATATTCTTAATATATCTTACATATATGTATAGTCCACAGTTAGGAAAAAATAAAATAAAGACGTGCAGCTCTTGGTGCTGACAGCCTGTCACTTAGGCCTAGCCGCTATATTTGCGTAATTCACACGGAAGCGAGATGAGTGTGACTGACATAATGATTTGCGCATTACGACCAAACGGACAGGTGCATTCCTGCCTCCTTATTTACAAACACTGATAAGAACTTATTTTACCAAGGATAACCTTCTTTAAAAACTGCGGATTATAACGTTACTTAGGTGTCAATAGAAATGCTACTTGACTTAAAATTAGCTGAACAATGAAAAAAGCTTATGATTATTGGGTAAGAGTTACATAGTTATGTATCTAGCCATTTGTCATGTGTGTTTTTGTTCATTTGAGGATATGTTAATAGATTTTGAACAACTGTTTTATAGCAATGTCTACATATATTTTTTTTACCACCATGTTTTGCCTGCCGCTTCGTCTGTGTGAATTTCACTATTTTATTTACTAATCTCAATAACTTTTTTATTCTAATGAAATTATCTCTTTTAAGACAATAAAATGTAATCAGCGTGTACGTGTGTCCATGCACAGACAGTGATCAGTTACAGATTTATTATAAGTATAGATTATATTTTATTTTTCTATCTTTGCACGAATACTCCGGCTTGCAGAGTGAGTGAAGTAAGTGGAGGGCGATCCTTCTAGTGGCATATAATTTCATTGAATTTAAATTTGCTACTTTAAAAATCTCTGAATGTTTATTTTGTAGTAACACGCATTTAGTAGTATTGTAACCAAGGTGAGAAGACTAGCCTTGACTCCAACGTAGCATACATACTTATGTAATCATGTAACATTTATACATTTAGATTTAAAACAATATGAATTTTAATAAGAAGTACTTTTTTTTGCTGTACATTGTACAAATATATTGTTTATTTAAAGTACGCAGAAGGAGCCGCGTGCTCGCCATTCCCCATACCCCCCTCATTGTTAGAGAAGTTGTGTGATAGATGACAGAACTAAACGATGTGATTTGTCTTCTTACGAAAGCTCTCTTAGCTTCACGCTGTATCCCGCACGAGGCAGGGTAGGCAGAGGGAACCCGGGAACCTAGTGTTAAGACACTCCATTCCACTTCCGTTCCCCATTTCTTACGAAACCGTTCTAACGAAAGCGAGGTTATAAAAATTGAATGTTAGTAGAAACCACAACCAACCATTAAACTTGAAGGACGTGCCGTTGCATCTCTATTCAATCAACTTCTTTATCTTTCTCTTTATCTCTTTTTGGACGGAATTGACAAAATTCAGCGAAGTAAACAATGTCAGTTTCGGCCTCCTTTAGGTCCGTATAATAGTAGGTAGGTATATTTACTGGTTTTCTTTGGTCAAACAACTTAAGTGTGTGTATGAGGTTTGTGATAGTTGTTTATTATTTTTTTTAATTCTTACTATTTTTTGAGGTCATCACGAGGGTCACAGTGTCACTGTTGGGTTGGTGATTACTGTTCAACTTTATACGTAACAGGTTGTGGATTCGAGACTTACTTGAAGAAATAGAATATTTGATCTCCCAATGTTTCCAGAATTCGGTGAAAGTAGGGAATGAAAATGTTTTAATATGAATTAAGTGAATTGACATTACATAGCAGGTATGTGGAAACTGGCAAAAAATATGGATTCAATTGTATTAATTTTGGCATGTAGGTTACCTGGGGGAGTATGGGGGATGAAACACTAAAACATGAGAAAGAAAATATTGAAACTTTTGGGTGACTGAAATATTAGTAAAGTTTAGTTCAAAGACGTTCAAAGTTATTATTATTATTATTATTTACAGCTTCACGCTGTATCCCGCACGAGGCAGGGTAGGCAGAGGGAACCCGGGAACCTAGTGTTAAGACACTCCGTTCCACTTTCGTTCCCCACTTTCCGCCGAATTTGAGGCATTGCGTGTTGAGTGGCGGAACTCAACGCCGCGCTTATGCCTTATTACCAGAGCGAATAAATGAAATATTAAATATTTAAATTGAAAATATTAAACATTTCATTTCCTCGACTGGGGATCGAACCCAGAACCTGTTGGTCACAGTCACACTCTTGTGCCGCTGCGCCACGACAGGCCTCATTATTATTCTTCAGGTTATTATTATTATTATTATTATTAAAATAATGAAATGCCAATATAACATTGAACGTCTAGTTTTATTGAAGGTAAAAGTAAGAGTAACTACTACAAAGAACATAATTAACAATTTACAACACATGTACCACTTACATTGTTCAACCTCGGTCTGTTTATTAAAGAGAGGCAAATTATGAAATATCCTCTGTTTGTAAGCAGATATACAAATTTAATTTACTGTTCTGTCAATCTAAAAACAGCGAGTATTATAATAAAATATTAAAAAAATAAATTGTACCTATCTTAAGAGAAATATTTGAGACCAGTCAGAGCCACATGGGTAGGACTATAAACACCATAAGTTGTGGGTTTGAGTATACAATACGACACGATACACTCAAGGAAATAAAATATAAGGATTTTTATTCAGCTTTACACACATGACGATGAGGGAAATTGAAACCTAGTGTTATAGTACTCTTTTCACCATAACGTGCTTTCATTTCCCAATATCTACCGAATATTGGCTTTTTTCGCGGCGGTGAGTTTCGCCACTCCACATAGTGGCGAAACTCAACGCCGCGCGTTGCCTTGTTATCAGAACAACAATAAATGAAAATATTTAATACGTCATTTCCTACAGAGTTATATATATAGTATAATAAATAAAAAAATGTAATTCAATTCAACTCAATTAATATTTGAGATTTCTCATAGTAAATGTTTCTAGAAATTATTAATAATCGTTGTCCTTGGCCTGGTTTATGAAGTTCGAATGTTGCATAATAATACACTAAAGAGTTATAAGTATCACTTATACAATGTTACTTACTTGTTCATTTGTGATCTTTTTATTATAAAAAAAATTAAATACTAAAAATACAACAATACGCTTCAATTATTCTTATTTGTACAAAAGTTATCTTATCTTGTACATAATATTCTCTACAAAAAATAAGAACTTATAAAATGGAAACGATCGTTTATTATTTGACTAGTGTTATCTTAACCGTCTATGTAAAGTAGTAATTATTATTATTATTATAAAAATAAGGATTTTCCCAATCTTCATCAGGAGTAACACCGACCAACCTTTTAGATTCCTCCCATAATCTGCTAGTTAGTACAGTATTATTGGCAAACCATGTACTGTAAAATTCTGCACAATCACGAAAATGTTTTCCACTGGACTCTTTCACTCGAGGATCCACAGCTAAAAACACCGGCATTGTTGCGACTCTATGTAAAGGCCTACCTAATACCGTAAGCGCTGTGTTAAAAAAGGTTTTCCATAAGGTATTGTTATAATGTCTAAAAAATTCCGATTTGCCTAAGCCTGGATCCATACTGTACACGTTCACACCACTGTCTTTAATTCTTCTATCCATTTCTATTGTGAATAGGACGTCAGCTAGTTTTGCATTGCAATAAATTCCAAAATTAGAATATCTTCCCACATCATTCATGTGATCTATTTCAATTTTTCCCAATATAAGAGCTAAAGAGGATACATTTATAACTCTGCTGGGCGCTGATGCTTTCATTAGTGGAAAAAGCAAGAACGTTAGTAAGAAGGCTCCAAAATAATTTACTTGCATCATAAGGTGTAAATTATCTGCCGTCAGTCGGTCTTCTAGTCCAATGGCGCCAATATTATTGATCAAAATGTCCAGTCTTGGCTCGAAAGCATTTATGTCATTAGCAAAACTCCGAATTGATTTTAGGGATTCAAAATCCATCGTCCTGGTGACAACATCAGTGTTCCCTGAACTTTTAATAATATCCTGTCGAGCATTTAACAGTTTTTCTGGATTACGACTGGCTATAATGACTTTAGCCCCACGTTTTGACAGATTCTTGGCTACTTCTAGTCCAGTTCCTGATGTAGCACCAGTAACAAGTGCCACTTTACCATCCAGTCGTACATCATTTTCACAATTCGTAAAATCGTCTAAGATTCGCATTTTAAAAATATTACAAGATATCAGTGCGGTTATACGTAGAGTAATTTAAAAACTGATCTACCTTCAGTCGGAATTAACAAGGTAATAAGCAA
Organism: Eueides isabella; assembly: GCA_019049475.1. Classification (NCBI taxonomy): domain Eukaryota; kingdom Metazoa; phylum Arthropoda; class Insecta; order Lepidoptera; family Nymphalidae; genus Eueides; species Eueides isabella. The sequence continues at coordinate 1,197,126 of CM032401.1, forward strand.
AGAAGGTCAATGATACGCTGAAATGTTTAGGTGAATGAACATTAGAGACTTGTTTTATTTTTTTTGTGATGCTTATTCGAGGCTTATGTGTACATAAGATGTATATCATATATAAGTATGATTTACTTGAAAAATTATTTTTACATAAGTAGTAATATTATAATTAGAATTATTAACAGTAAGGTACTTGAAAATGTTCAATAAAGTAGGTAAAAATGTAAAAAGAACAAAAAAATACAATAAAAAAAAATTATAACATTTACATTGTATTTTTTCATTGACATTTTTAGAAAGACAGATTGTAATTTTCTGAAACTAAAAGTAATAAAAGTTATATATATGTAATTCAATAATGCCTTTTTAACATTATTGAAAATTAAATTAAATTAATTTTTCAAAAAAGTTTTTATATACAACGGTTACTATATTAATGTTTATAAATACGTTTTTTCTTAGCCATAGATTGCGTATATAGCTTTTGCAAACAAAATTTGACAATATAAGGTCCCCATTGTAGTTTGGAGTCAATGCCAATTGGTGATGCCAAATATCTTAGAATCAACAGGATCAACATGTCACTACTTAACATAAATCGACTTTTACATATTTTTGTATGAGATGTAATGAAAATATCGATAGTAAGTTATTAAGTCACTCTGTTAGACATGTTTAGATAATTGTTAATTTCTTTTATAAATAAATAGTTGCGATTCTTACTTAGCTTTTTCATTTTCACAATTTCTTATGTTTAATTAATTCATTTATTATTTAATTTTACCAAAAGTAATTTATTTATTTATATATTCTTACAGTCGCCCAACCATTGAATGACAAGATACTTCTGGAATTGACTGCTTTAAAAGTAAAAAAATAGCAAATAATCGTAAGAATAACCCATTTTTTTATAAAAGCAAAAAAATGGGCTTACAATTAAATTTTAAATATTATTTAAGACCAGTTGTCATCGGTACACAAATATTTTATGTTGCTTATTAGTTTTATTTTTATCAAAATAAAAGCAAGCCAACTAACTGCGATGATTCTGAACTTAACATAATGATTATTGACTTTTCTCCTGGTAAGGAGTTTGTAAAAATATAATCATTAGGTGTAGTTTATGATTTTTGTAAATATCAATTAAATTATTTGTATAAATTAATAACGTTCATTATTATTTTCACGAATAATAAATTTTTATATTTTCCAAAAAAAAATATTTTACTTACTATTTTTTATAATTAGATAAAAATAGCCCACATTTCCAAACAGCCCATGCATCCCCTTTGTACTATTATGCACAAAAACAAAACGTTTCTGAAATCGCGAATCGGAGCGTAATATATTCGGTCGGTTAATTCTAATTGCATTTATTACAACACTATTAGGTACTTTACAAAATTTGTCATAACGTATCTAGGAAATGTGGATAAAAAATATTTTTTTATTACTGTTTCTATTAAAATGAGTTTTTTTAGACTTAATTAGAGCATATAGTATACCAATAAAATAAGTTTCTATAGGTAAGCAGAGGAAACTTAGTAAATAGTGTGAACACTCTCTGTTCAAATGAAGACACTTCCGTTCACCATTGTCTTCTGGATTCTGCAGGTATTGCGTGTTGAGTTGCAGAACTCAATGCCGCGCTTTGTCTCGCTGCCAGAGTCAGGGAATGAAAATATTAAATTAAAAACATTAAATAAAATAGATAGAATAGGTATATATTACACATTACCGTAATGACACTTAATAAAGATAATAAGATTAAACACTTTGTTTTTTAATTGATGTTCATGTCACCTTAACAGAATATATATTAACTTTTAAGAAAAAATAAATAAAACAAAAATAAATACAAATTCAGGACCAGTAAAAGAATGAGTAGCTTACTTTGAGAGGTTCGCAAATGACGAAAGCGTGCAGATAAGAAATATTTTTGAAATATCAAACGATTCCGAAACCTTATATTGTAACACTTGAAAATAATCTAGCTTTTAATCTCCTTTCTCCTATCTTAGTTGTATTTTTTTTAGTTTGTATACAGCGTAATGGCCCATGCAACAGTGTGATGATTTCAATAAGTAATTGTAGTATTTTTAATGTTTTTTTTTAAAAGTGTTATACACTTAGCACAGAAAATATTAAACTTAAATTTTAAAAGAGTATAAAAATTTTGAACGAAGCAGGATTTGAAACCGCCTCTTGAACGGTTTTCCAGAGGCGCAGGTTCAAATCCTGCTTCGTTCAAAATTTTTATACGCTTTTTAAATTTAAGTAAGTAATTGTATTATTGATTGTTATTAAAAAAGCATGTCTTATTATGGAATGGGTATATTGTGAAATAGAAGCAATATAACTAAATATACTGAACTGTTTATATTCGATTTAATTAAATTAAATTATTTAAATAATAATTTACCTAAGAAAAATATACAAGTATTCATAATATAAGATAAAATTAGTCAAACAAGATCACTGCAATGTTGATTATATCTACTATCGTTATACCGAGGTCAGGTTAAGGCTGTTGTGGCGCAGCGGTACAGGCTGTAGGCGTGATAGTTCTGAGCTTAATTTACGCTGTAAAACGTGCAACTGTCGCTTAGGGGGATGATTTTTTTAATATTCCTCTCCCTCGGTTACACAACAAATTAAGTTTCTTAATTTAACACGCGATGTCTTGAAAATTAGAAAACGGAAAAAAATAAACAGTTTTCCTTAAACAATTTGTCTTTAACAACGAAACAGATTTGTAAAATTCATATATGAGAGTACTTCAGAACTTCAAAAGTTGCTAAACATGGATAAAGTGATCTTTAATGCTTTGGAAAAATGAAGAAATGTTGTGTGAATCACACAAAAATATCTTACAGTGTTTTTATCTATATATTTTTTGGTACATTTCATTTATTTAGACAAAATTTATAAAGTAACATATGTTTAATAAATTTTAAAACATTATTTAATGATATTTGTTTTATGGCATCAATTACATCACAAACATGCTTACATTACTATAATTAAAAAAATAATCATATTAGTAGAAAATATTGATAAAATTTTAAGTTTCATTTTCCCAATCTTCCTCAGCTGTTATATTTAAAATTTGCTTTGACCTTTTCCAAAGCTCTTTGGTAAATTTCCGATCACTGACTAACCAATGGTTGATCCAGGTTTTACAAAACTTATAATGTTGTCCACTCACATTCTCTAAAGCAGGATCTGTAGCTAAAAAGGTTATTTGTTTTCCAACTTCCTCTTTTGGCTGTCCTATCATATCTATGAACAATCGAGAAATATTTGCAACTAAATTGGGTAGATTCTCTAATATATTTGTATCACGAACAACGAATGGATCGAAAGTATTAGCTGTTACACCAGTATTTTTTAACCTCCGATCCAATTCTGCATTAAAAAGAGCCACAGCTAGCTTAGAATTTGCAGTTTGTTCAATAAATGTATACTTTCCAACGTCGTTCCATTGATCAAAATCTAAATGTCCAACATACATTGACGATGCTGAACTGTTAATTATCCGGCTAGGTGCAGAGCTTTTAAGCAAAGGTAGCAATAGATAAGTGAGGAGAAATGCTCCGAAATAGTTAACTTGCATTGTTAAATTAATTCCATCAGCTGTGAGCTTATCTGGTAAGCCCACAGCACCTGCGTTGTTGACAAGAACATCTAGTCTCTCTTCTGCCTTTAAAGTATCTGCAGCAAATTGTCTAACAGATATTACTGAAGCCAAATCAAGTAATCTATAACTGACGTTTTTGTTTCCAGTGATTTTTTCTATTCGATCTCTTGCCCTGCTGAGTTTAGTTTCGTTGCGACTAGCTATGATGACTCTGGCTCCTTTGTTAGCTATGCTTTTGGCTGCTTCGTATCCCATACCAGTGCTGCCACCAGTTATGATGACCACTTTTCCTTCGAGACGTGCACTTGTTTCACACATTGTTCCATTTGATTGTAAGTTATTGTGATACTGTGTGTGTCTACAAAGACACTACGGGCTAGAAGGAAGTTGAACCATAAACGTGCTCTGCAACTTTATTCGTTATTATAATTTTTTTATATCGGCATTTAATTGTCTTGTAGACACTACTATTGTGTACTCACAATTTTCTCACGTATTTATAATTACTAAATAAATTAATTTTGTTTTATAAAATTTTAACATAAATGATTCTTTTATTAATATTAAATAATAAATGCGTTTTCTCTATATAACATAGCATGTTTAAGAAAAACTACTTTAATTTTTTTATTTGATTATGTACTTTACATATGGTAACGGTGACAATAGTAATATAGGAAACGCATTAAGTAAAAGTGGTAGTCCTTGCTCCACCCTTCAAACGCCTATAATAAATATCCTAAAAAACAAACAGTGTATATATTGATTTTAGTTCCCGCACACAGCAGGGTACACAAAGGGAACTTGGGAACCTAGTGTTAACACACTTTATTCTTATTATAGATACTTTCGTTTCCCACATTCCGCCGAGCTCTTGAGGCGTTGTATATTATTGAATGTCGGAATTTAATACCGCGCTTTATAAGACGAGGGAAGAAAAGTATATGTCACTTCTTCCTAAAATGCTTATTTAATGTTATTAATTGAAACATAGTTATATTTTAAGTACTTTAAAATGTAGATATTGATTATAGCCTAGCGGAACCAAAAAGCAATTTGCTATGGTGCTAAATTAATTATATTTTTTGTTACACAACAAATTAAATGGAGTCAGTCCATATATTGGTAATGTTTATATTTTTTTTATTTAATTTTTAGCTTTACTACTTAAATTTTAAATAATTCTGATTGATTAGAATTTTATTTGTATCCATTTTAAACAAAAATATAGCTTATAGTAGGAGCAAGAACACTTCCTCGTGCGTTTTAATTTGTGATGAGAATTTCGATTTGTATTGTTAATTTACAATTGCAAATGAAACAATATTTTTTTTTTTAGGCGGAAATACTTGGGAATCTAATATTAAGTGACACCATATTTATATACTTCTGCTTCCCATTAATTGCTACTGGACCTCACTCCCTTATATATAGTACCCCCCCGAAATATATAAAGTCTTTCATATTTCTGAATTATATAAACATTATGAAAGACTTTATAGTAGGAGCTTAATGAGTTATTTTATAAGACAAGCTCATTTACGTAGTAAGCAGGATTTATACAGTCAACCTTCGACGTAAATGTTATATCGATTAGTAATAAATTTATTATGCTACGTACATAGCGTGGGTTGGAGAAACAGTCTCTTATTTTTTGCCTTCTTTTAACCTCTAACGTAAGAAATAGGTGTTGTGAGTTTAGCCATCTGTCTGTCTGTGGCACCGTGGCTGTATTCATTGACTGATTTCAGTGCGATTTTTTTTAATTTAGAACCTTTGTTCATCGCAGTGGTTCTTAGCTATATTTAACAACTACAAGCACGCATTATGCCAATATGACGTAGTCTATATGTCTGATTGAGGTTATTTAAAAAAAAAGTATTTTTATCTGTTCTTATCGAGATAAATTCTTTAATACTTTTTCATTTTCAGTTCTGAAACGTCGCATTGTTGTCAGTCCCATATAAAAATCTGCAAATCTCACAAGAAACATTTTGTTGTGCGTGTAAAGTAAGACCGTCGTGGCCCAGCGGCATAATAATTACTTGCAAATGCGACTTCTGAAGGTTCAATTCCTGGTAACAATATAAAGAGTAATATTCAATTTCTCAACACAACAAGCAATATTTCGAAAAAAGAAACGAAAATTATTAGTAACTATAATATTTTTTAAAATTATAGCTATGGTATTGAGTGAAAATACACACAACAAAAAATAAGTAATCGTTGTTTTTATAATAATTTCAATAAACTCTATGTTCGAAGATTTATTCAGAGCGAATCAGTCGTGTGATTCCGTCTTAGGATCACCCTGGTACTGATGGTGTCGTAAGAAGAGACTAAAGTGCGCGTGGGAGAGTCACGTTGTCAGCAATGACAACACGCATGGGCAGACTCGATCGGATTGTTATCACCCCCGGTAAGTTAAACCGGCGTTAAGTAGTGGCTTTGGCCACTGTTTTTCGCATTTGATAATGCCGGGCCCCGGTGCCCATCCACTCCACTTTAAAGATGGGCAACGCTCCTGTAGCTCCTCTGGAGTTACACTTTCCTCTGGTAATAAGGCAAAGCGCTGCGTTGTGCCACTCAACACGCAACGCCTTAAATTAATCTGAACGTGCGGAACGAAACGGAGAGGTAAGAGAGGTAGAGATATATACTGTGTTTTCGAAGAAGCGTGTTTCCGAGACGTGTGTTTGTTTATCTATGAAATTGAAGGAAGGTCACGTACAAAGCATGAAAACCCCAGGAGGTTATGTCTGACGAGGTCAATAATAGTGGACGAGGCGAAAGCAATATGCCAAGACTATTATTACTAGTGATTGGCGCTCCGTTCCTTTTCGGACACCCAGCAAGGGTGACACAGCGTGAAGTTATCCTAAGTTAAGTTTGTTTCTAATATTTTTTTTTTTATTTTAAATCAGTTGAATATAATTTTTACTTATTAATCCCACACACATTCTAAATCAAAATTAATCCTAGATTTCCTTTGCCTACTTTGCTATGAGCATAATACAACGTCAAAAAAAAACATAAATATTTGTTATTCTTATGACAGACGCTGACGATGCCTGTGATGCCTGCCAGATTCTTGTAAGCAAATAATTTACAGTACACCTTTGCATTACTTGCGGACGATCAAAATTAAAAACGAGTTCATGTATTAAATATGGAGACATAAATCGATTTATAAATTTTTAAAATATGCAAAAGGGACGTGATGTTGATAATTATCAAGTACGATCTAGAAGATTAGTGATAATATGCATATGGATAGCACATTTTTTTTAAATTAAAAATCGAATCGAAATACGTAAACTATTTTAAATTTTATAAAATTAATGATGAATTAAATTATGTTTATAGTTTAGGAAATAAAATTAATATTGCAAAGTTACAATAAAATCTTGTGCATTTGATTATTTTACTATAATATAGACATATGATTGTTTCGAGAGAACGGAGTGCCTTAACATCGGGTTCCCTCTGTCTACCCTGCTCAATTCTGACTACAGTTTGAAGCTAAAAAATACGTAACAGAAATTGTATATCAAAATAAATAAATAAGCACTAATTTCAAAAACTATTAAGAAATTTCAACGCATCATAAACACAAGCCTTAATAGTTCATGATGTTAAACAGTAGATAAGCACGAAAAACAACTAGAACTTTGCAGGCGCAGAAGCACAAGCGTGTAACTACTGTAAACGCAACTCGAAGAAATACGTTCAGGAAGGAAATAAGTCCCTTATTTTCGGACGAATGAGATATTGAATGTAAAGAAGGCGCAACTCAACGCCGCACTTAGCCTTGTTAATAGAACGAAGAGATTAAAATATATTTAATACTTTGTCGAGTGGAGATTGAACGTACAGCCTGTCGCCTGTACAAGAGATAATTTATCTATTTAGTTATTTCTTTTTATGGTTAATCCAGTCTTTCATGTGTTACTTCTTATATTTTTTTTAATTTGGAATATGTAATTTTTGTCATTTCGGAAGCCTGATGTGGCTCTGCGGCAAAAGCGTGTGATTGTAACCGACAGGTTGTGGATTCGATCCCCACTCGATGAAATAAAATATTTAATGAAATGTAATACTTAATATATTCAATTTAACTATTGAATGTTTTCATTTCTTCGCTGTAGTACACGGCGTTGAGTTCCACCACTCAACACGTAATGCCTCAAATTCAGCAGTAAGAGGAGATCGGAAGTGGAACGGAGTGATATATCACTAGGTTCCCAAGTTCCCTCTGCCTACCCTGCCCTTTGCGTGATACAGCGTGAAGCTGAGTACAATTAAAACATATACTTAAGCGGACGCAAACAAAACAATTGATTACGGATGAGATTTTTTTTACAATATATCAATATTATCTATAACAAACGAAATGAATATATTTATGCTGAAATCTCTTCCTAATTAGTCTAAAGAGCACATTATCTGGCTTTATTCATGATTCGGTTTACATATTGTTTTAATATAAGCTCTTCTTAAGATGTTGCCAATCTTGTCTCTAACTCACATAATATTTAGAAAATCTTTTTTAATCTGGTCCCATAGGTGTTCAGCGTCGCGACAACAAATTTAAAGTCTCAAACACCAGATGACCAGATACAGTAAGCTTTAAATAAATACATTTTAAATAAGATTTTAATACATTTTAATTCACATAGACTCATGCATAATAAACAGTAAGGTTTAACTAAGGGTCGCTCTACTACCGGTGCTGGGATAGGTCTCTTGAAGAGTATTTATAAAGCATGGGAAGGATTGCAGGATGCTCTTGGCATGTTCTGAAAGTTGTTAATAATAATTACGATTACATATGTTTAGAACGATACATTAGCTACTATATTAAAAAAATAAGAAAACTAAATTTTAAATACTCAATGCTCCTCGTGATGGCTGGGCCAGCTACGAAATTATTGATTTGTGCCACCACAGGTTAGGATCTTCCACAGATCCTAAAATCAAACAAGAATAATGACGAGCAAGTGAACAATGCGGTTTTCGACCAAAATCTAATACTCTCTCAGCTACAACTGATTTAATTAAAAAAAAAAGACAATATTGATAAAAACACATTGCGTTGGGAGTTGTTATCGATTTACGGAAAGCATTTGACACTGTAAGTCACATCAAATTACTTCTAAAGCTACAAAACAGGTATATCCGAAACGGCCATTAAGATTTTAAAATCGTACTTAAAAAATAGACAAATTATTAAAATAAGTGACTACAAAAGCTCTCCCAAAGAATTTCTTTTTGGTATTCCACAAGGCTCAATTCTCGGTCCTTTGTTTTTCTTAATTTATGTTAACGACATAATAAACTTAAATTTAACGGGTCACTTGACACTGTACGCTGATGACGCGTCTCTTTTACTTTGGTCACAACGTAACGATATTATCGACTCAGCTCAGAAAGACCTAGATCTGTTCAGCATGTGGTTACGACATAATTGATTAGCCAAATATGAAGCTAAAACTTCTTACATAATAAAATCATGCAAAAAAACAAGAAAATATGTGACCACACCCCTCTGAAAATTAATAATACTATAAGACACAGATCACTTCAAGAAATTACTTAGGACTGTGGTTAGATGAAAGATTAACGTGGGGGATATCAAACATAGGTTGCAAATAGTTCTAACCAATCTGCCTAAATCATCAAATTGTATACTACATAGTATATGCGCACGATGGTGTATAATGCATTAGTCAAGTCACAAGTACTTAATTGAATTTATTCACACTTATCCATTTGGATAAGTGAATAAATGTCATGTGAGAGATACTTACTCGTATATGCATATGTAATTAATTATATGTTATATTATTGTGTATGTTTATGGCTATGTGTGTATGGCTTCGTGTTATTCTAAGTATCAGAGATATATTTATATAAAATTATTTGTGTATTGTATAATTATGCATGTATATATATGTACCTCTGATACATTTATACAAAATTATTTGTGTATTGTGTAATTATGCATGTGTATATATGTACCTCTATATGAGTGTATGTGTGAAAAGAAAACAAAAAAATAAATATTTATAAGACTTGCTTCTTCAAAAATCCACCACCTTAATCCAAAAGAACTTAATTAATAAACGAAAAACGGCTTTGAAAATAAACTGCAAAAAAAAAGAAAGTAACCACAATTACATAAAATATGTATATATACAAAAAAAAATGTAAAAATAATAAATAAATAAATTGTACTAAATACAAATAAAACATTTAAACCACTTAATAATCTCTGATAAAAACTTTGAAAACCAAAATAAACTAAATAACACAATAATAATAATTGTAGTGTATAAAACTACTGCAGGGCTCACTGTAGTCAATCCGCAGGGTACATGTGTTATATGAGTGATAAAGTTTTTTCACAAGTACCTACTTACTACTTACTCGTGTATATATTTTGTAACATTGTTAGTTTACGTTGTTTTTTCTATGTTTATATCTTGGCCATAGTTGCGCTGCGCCGCATTTTATTATAATATATATATTGTTAAAATTTCTCATTATTAGTGAACTCTGTTTTATTCTTGTGAGGAATAAATGTCTCTAAACCGAAACCGAAGTAGTGGCTTTGGTCACTGCGTTTCGCACTGGGTAATGCCGGGTCCCCCTGCCCATCCCCAACCCTTCCCTGGATAATGAAAGCGGCACTGAGAGAGAAACTACCCCAGGAGTGTACCAGCATCTCCAATATTGAGAATCCCTCCCTGAGTCTTCAAACTCAGGCCGCCCGTCGAATTTTGGGATGGGCACAGTACCGCGCAATTTACAAGGCAAATGAGACGTACGTTCCACGGCATCCCCTGCTACTTTCAGCTTTACCAACATCACGCAAACCTACACTCAAACCTGAACGCTGTACACCACCATCTTGAGACTGCACAGCTGGCTTTGTTATTTCTGACGGAAACCCAGATTGCCCGACCAAGCGACACAGCCTATCTTCAATACCCCGGCTTCAAAATAGAACATAATTTTATAGCTCATGCCGGGGTTGCTGTGTATATAAGGAAGGACATGAGTATCCATCGTCTTGTCAATTTTGAAAGTTGGGACCTGTCCACCATCTGGCTCCGTGTGGTCAAGGAATCCGAATCAACGCATGCCTGTAAAGGTCCCATAGTGGTAATGCAAAATCGGATCGGCTCATGGAGCACATGCAATGGGCTATCGACTATGCGCTCTCACAGATCCCCACCGCAGAGGTCGTGATACTTGGGAATTTTAACGCGTATAATGCCAGTTGGCTTGGGTCACGCACAACCGACCACGCGGAGAAGGCTGTATTCGACCTTGCTATGGCGAAGGGGTTGTCGCAATTGGTTAAGTCGCCTACGCCATTCCCGGACGTGGACAACCATAACGCCTCCGTATTGGACCTTCTGCTGACTTCACATCCAGAACAGTACCAGGTTGTTGTTGATGCCCCCCTAGGGCCTTCAGAACACTGCTTAGTACGGAGTGCTGCGCCCATTAACTACGTCGGTCGTACAACATTAGCGACTCGTCGCGTCTGGAACTACAAGTCAGCAAATTGGGATGGGATGCGCACATTTTACTCAATCTTATTCCTGGATTTGCTTGTCTTCTGATGATCCTAGTATTTGTGCCGCTGCTGTCGCCGACGTTCTACAGGGTATGGAACTATACATTCCAAGCTCTGTAGTGCCAATCGGTGACAACCTTGGTGGTCATAGCCTTGGCTTGATACATCTGCAAATTTGCAGCTTCTGGCAAGCGTAAGGAACATCGAACCTGGGTCAAGGCATTTATCACAAAGGATCCAAAGGTGAAAACCTTAAGAAGAAAGTATAACCACAAATACTGACAAATTGCCAGAGAAAGATCCGAGTACATCGTTAAAATCGCCGAGAACCTTGAAAGTTACCTATCGAGAACTCGCCAGTTTTGGGCCCTCTCAAAGGCTGCACTTAACAACTTAGTCTTCACTTCCGCCGCTATGCACGGAAAACATTGACATTTTGGTCCATACGGTGAAAAAGAAAGCCGATTTTCGGGCCGCTGTCTTTGCCTCGAGCTCGAATATGGATGACCGAGGAACAACGACGTCAAACAGCCTGCGGTGTCAGAGCTCAATACGTGATGTTATCATCAGCAGAAAGCTGTTAGGCGAGCTCTATCTTCCTTTTATCTAGAGTTTTTATTTATTTATTTATTTATTTATTAGACATATCAACAATACATGTAACATTTTGTATAAAAAAAAAAAAATGTGTTTCGGACTAGTTCTGTTACAAATATCAGTTACAGATATGTACAGCATTAATAAACTATTCCTGCGATTACATTACTGATAAAAATATATAATTACAAAATTACTATTAAATTAAGAGTAAATTTGAATTGAATAGAGTTGATTAAAGACCGCAAATATGGCTTTCGTCAGGGTTGCTCAACTGGTGACCTTCTGCTTTACCCAACCAAAATAAGGTTTCTGTTCCGAATACATGCCCGTGAACGCCGGCGTCCCCCACGACTACTGTCCCCTACGCTATTTCGTCTGCATATCAATTATATATTGGACGACTCTAACATACATTGTTATGTAGATGATAGCATGGTGGACGCTGTATACTTCGGCTCTGCAAGTCTTTCGGGAAAACGTCGATTAGTGCCGAAATCAACTCGTGTCTTCCGTTGTATTTTAAATTTCCGTTGTATTTTGAATGTCTGTGTATGGAGTGAAAAGAACCTGGTTCACTTCTACACCCAGAAGACACAAGTCTGCGCGTTAACCACTAAAAATATCCCCCCATTTGTCATATCACCAGTTTCCGAGAACACTCCCCTTAAAGCCGCGCCCATCATCAGTATATTGGGCGTCAAGTTCTCGAGTGATTGCCAGTATCGTGATCATCCAGCTTCCCTTCATTTTCTTCGCTTTGTCTTGGCCTTGCTTTTTCACCTTGGGCTTGCTTTCCGCCAAGCTGGAAGCTGGGGGTCATCAGCAGAGGGAGACAGTATATCACGCCGAAATAACGTTTGTACAGGGCCCAGGTTCGGCCTCATATAGAATACTGTCCTCACCCCTCGGCTGGTGCACCCCAGTATCAGCTTGAACCATTTGATCGCATCCAACGTAGAGCCATTGGAATCGTTGGGGACTCAATGATCTTTGGGGCTTGACACTTTGGCTTTGCGTAGAGACGTATCTTCACTGTGCGATCTCTACCGCATTTATCACGGGGAGTGTTCTGGGGAATTGTTTGACTTGGTACCGGCCGCCGAATTTTCTAACCGCACATTACGTCACAAGTTAATGTACCGTCCACATCATCTGGACACGTGGCACTCCACTACTGTACGGTTCCTTCCACGCGTCACACATCTTTTGAACGGCCGACCCGCGGCAGTATTTTCAAGTCTATACGACATTGGTGCCTTCAAAAAGCGCATATACCTCCACCTCAAAGGCCGGCAACGCACCAGTAGCTACAGGTGCGTTGCCGGCCTTACATGGGGCCGGGGGCGACGGCCATCACTCCGCATCAGGTGACTTTTACGCTCCTTGGCATGTCTTTTCCATAAAAAAATGTATATTTTTTGTCCGACGAAGCAGCCGTGTTCGAAAGTCATATTATCTTAGTCTCATGTGAAAACATTTGCACCGATTGACAAAAGGCTTATATCTTAAAAATACCATTTATATTTTCATAACATGAATAACTATAATAATATATATCGAAACATTCAAATTATTATTTCAAATATTGAAAAGGTGTGACTCACACGAACGCCACAACATATACCGCGAATATTTTCTGAGCGTTTTTGTATCTACCTATCCAGACACATCTTGCTATAATTTCCAATCAGATCATAGAAAATGCTATAAAAATATTTTTACAAGTATTGCAATATTTTTCTTTTAATCTTTTTCTTTCATCTTATTACAAGTATTGTAAAAACATTTTTCTAACATTCTCACATATTCAAAAACAGACTTATAGAAATACACTCGATAAAAGTTTTTTTTTGGTTTCCAAGCTATATGAAATTACGAAAAGAAACAAACGAAAACGAACGAAACGAAAGTTATACAAAAATTGTATATTCTATTATATACTTATCGCTCTATATATCTATATATATATGGAGCCCAGAAGCGTCGTGTTTACAATCGCACTGTGCCAAGAAAATATTTTATCAGCCTTGAGGCCTCGTGACGTAGCGGCACGAGCGTCTGACTTTAACTGACAGGTTGCGGGTTCGATCCCCACTCGAAGAAATGAAATATTTAATATTTTAAATTTAAATATTTAATGTTTTCATTTCTTCATTCTGGTACAAGGGAATACGCGGCGTTGAGTTCGGCCACTCAACACTCGGCCAGCGTTGAGTTCGGCCACTCAACACTCAACAGTCTTAACACTAGGTTCTACCTATCCTGCCATGTGCGGGAGACAGCGTGAAGCTAAGTAAGAATGTTGTCTGTGACTAGTAAAGCGGTTGTAGAATTGTTTGCCACTCGGAGAATAAATAATTTTCACACCCTCTCTCTGTTTATATAAAACACAGCGTTAAGACTAACCACTACTCAACACACAATGTTTCCAAAACGGGAAGTGGGTAGTATCTTAAGAGTTCCCCTTAAAGCAAAAAAAAACTAATAGCAGTCGTGGGACTGCCGATAGAAGTGAAAACGGAAATTAATTAAACATAGTATTTATATTTACACGAATTTCAATGAATTCAAGTTTGAACATTATTTTCATTATTTACATCATTGTCGTGACTCACAAAATTATACTTATCCAAAAATCGTCCAACGCGCACATAATACAGTCAGAAATAGTCGATGTATTAGTGTATACGTGTACACAGGCTACTGCGCGTGCGCTAGTTTGGGTCTCCATAGCGATAGATATACAATTATCATTAGCATGTCGGTGACGCGTACCGAGGATTTTACCCTCTACCAAAACGCTCAACGCGCCTAAAGAAGTTTTCACTTCAATAATGTTTATAGTTTCTCAAAAGTTTGCGGCGTGAAGTTCCACTACTCAACACGCAACCCCCAATTTTGACGGAAAGAGGGGAACGGAGTGTCTTAACGTCTTAACAGTGGGTTCCCAAGTACCTACCTAAGTAAGTAGGTACCTTGCCTACACTGCCATGTGCGGAATACAGCGTGAAGCTGAGAGATTCTAAAAACGAATAAAATATGTTTTCTACGTATACTCTATAATAATTGTTGGTATAACATAAAAAGTTGATACGAAGCATGATAAACTCCCACTAATGCATATATAATCGCCCACAAAATAATATGATGTATTTATTACCTCTATAATTACGTATAAAAAATGTAAAAACATGTGTCTGTGTACATTTAAATTAGTGATGTAATGCTATATAGTATTACATCACTATTAAATTATGAATCTATGATTTCGAAAAATGGTTAATTGTTAGTTGCCTTATTATTTTTTTAACCTCACGCTTTATCCCGCTCAAAGGAATCTATTGTTAGGACACTCTGTTACGTTTCCCATTTTTTATTTCTCAAATAAAATTTCGCATTGGCGGAACTCAACGCCGCGCTTTGCCTTGTTACCACTGCGAAGAAATGAAAATATTAAATATTTTAGTTCCTCGAGTGGGGGTCAAATCCACAACCTGTCGCGCTCTCATTTGCACGCTTGCCGTAAAGCAACGTCGAAGTAAAGCAACATCTGACTCTGAATTGGATGTTGAAACTTCTTTTATATATTTTCTATTATAACTTCTTGCTGTATCCCGCACATGGCAGAGTAGACAGAGAGAACTTGGGAACCTAGTGTTAGGACACTGTGTTATTTCGACGTTAATTTAAAATGGTGTCTAACGTTCAGTTCGACCATTATACGCTAAATTTAAGACATTGCATGTTCAGCGGCGGAACTAAACGCCGTCAACGTTTCCTTATATTAAAATTATACTTTTTCTGGTTTGATAAATCTAAGTATGGATTATATATTATATATAGAATACTTGTTCAACAATTAAGCAATGTATTGTAACAATGTATTTTTTTGTTTTAAATAATTTTATATTACTTCACACTTAGTAGTATTCGGCGGAGTCGTAAGCTGAATTTAGTATTTAAATATAATCAAAATATGAGACCTTGACTTTTTTACCTCTCTGTTTCGCGTGGAGCGCATCTTCTTACATAAATATATACTCGTATGTTGCCTCTGTCAATTTATATTAAGGAAACGCGAATTACAACATGTTTCTTGTATATAGTTTTTTCAATAATTATGTATTATATGTTTAAACAGTTACAACTTAATTTGCCTTAAAAAAATAAAACGGAGCGTTATAATATAAAAATATATTTTGTAAATGATTTTTCTAATAATATATATGTATATTGATAACATTATAGAAGTGTGGGCAGAGTGAATTAAGTATTAAGACACTCCCTTTCCCATTCTTCCTCTAAGATTCAAGACACTGAGTGACGTAACTCAACGCTGCTCTTTTTTATATACCACGATGATGGCAGAAAGCATCATATGTAACTGGCCGATAATTTAAAAACTTATTTACTCCTCTCTTGAAGAATCCCATTATGTAGCTCAGTTAAAATCTCAGCAGGGTTCGTACCACAATCGAACGGGTACTGTGCAGAGTCATGTCAGCTCCAACGCGTGACCGTGAAATCCCTGTGGGCACCATGTTATACAATTCCTCGCCCGACCCATTATACAAGCGGTAGAGCAGCACAAGGCAGTAAAATCTCTTCTTAGGTTTAGGGGCTCGTAAGTATAGAATCGGTGACAATTCTTACAGCTCTCCTTTAGGTATGTCTAAGTGAATTCAGAAATGGACGTCACTGGTTATCTCAACCCCAAGGATACTTATACTCTTAGAGATGGTTCCTTCCAAACTCCAAAGACACCCCATCTTTGGAAATTGAAAGGAGCCACAATGATATATGATGGGATATTCTTAGTGGTGTACGCACAAACCTATGTCTTGAAAGGCTTGAACCGGACTAAATTATCCTCGGATAGATATATTCTGGATAGAGCAGTCTTGACTTGAGACACAATTTGCCGCCTATGTAAAGCGTGATTGTTACCAGAGCGAGCACAATCATCTTATTCATAGTAGGTACTGATATGCCTTAAAATTCTAAATAATTCTTGTTCTTGATCTGGCAAAGATAACAAAAAAGTTGATTTATTCGGATTAATCTATAAATTTTGACACCTATATAGTAAAATGTCTGTCTGTTATATTAAAGTACCAATATTTTTCTAACTGCTGTTGTTATTTATTCTATACCAAAACACAAATGAATAATTTAAAAAAAAATGTCTACTCCACTAAGGATATAACGTGAAGCTAAGTAAGTAAGTATAGTTCGAGCGAACGAAGCTACACGGGTCATCTAGAAGTAGCCAGAGGGAACCCGGGAACCTAGTGTTAAGACACTCCGTTCCACTTCGGTTTACTTTCCGCCAAATTTGAGGCATTGTGTGTTGAGTGGCGGAACTCAACGCCACGCTTTGCCTTATTACCATAGCGAAGAAATGAAACATTAAATATTCAAATTGAAAATAATTAATATTTCATTTCCTCGATTGTGGATCGAACCCAGAACCTGTCGGTTACAATCACACGCTTGTGCCGCTGCGCCGTGACAGGCCTCTATAATGTTTGTCAATGTGTTCATTTATAAAGTTTGCATATGAGATTTGTATATCAGACGTACTTAAAATAATTACTTTCATTTAGAGAAATAAGGACGTATTGCCTAACCATAAGTAAACTTTATTGATTTTTTAATAACTTTTGTGTATTATTAGTTTATTTTTACTATTTGTTTGGCTTGGCAAAATAAATAAATAAAAGTATATGGTGTTTTGTACATAAAAATAATCTACTTATAATTTGAAGTATTTATTATTTTATGACTTTTCAGAGTTAATCGAAAACTATGTATAATAAATAACCTTAAGCTTTTTTTTTGTGTAAGAAAAAAATAAATGAAACAAATGTTATAATATGATGTTAATATTTTATTAATAGATTAGTAAAACAACTACGATCGACATTAATTATTATAAACCAACATCCATGTATGTTGTTATAATCATGTTCTTATGAATTTTCCCAATCTTCATCAGGAGTGATGCTGACTAACCTTTTAGATTTTTCCCACAATCTGCGACTAAGAATAGTATCATTGGCAAACCAGCTACTATAAAATTCTGCACAATCACGAAAATGCTTTCCACTGGATTTTTCTACTCGAGGATCCACAGCTAAAAACACAGGCATTGTTGCAACTCTATGTAAAGGCCTACCAACTATAGACAAACCTGTGTTAAGAAACGTTTTCAATGAGCTATCATTGTAATATCTGAAAAATTCCGATTTCACTAGACCTGGATCCATACTGTAAACATTCACTCCACTGCCTTTAATTCTTCTATCCATTTCTTTAGTAAATAACACGTCCGCCAATTTAGCGTTACAGTAAAGGCCAAAATTAGAGTACCTGCCCACGTCGTTCATGTGGTCTATGTCAATGTATCCCAAAAGAAGAGATATTGAGGATATATTTATAACTCTGCTAGGCGCCGAAGCTCTCATTAGCGGAAAGAGCAGGAATGTTAATAAGAAAGCTCCAAAATAATTAACTTGCATCATAAGGTGTAAATTATCAGCCGTCAGTCGGTCTTCTAGTCCAATGGCACCAATGTTATTGATCAAAATGTCAAGTCTTGGCTCAAATGTGTTGATATCATTCGCAAAACTCCGAACTGATTTGAGAGATACGAAATCCATCGTCCTAGTGACTACATTGCTGTTTCCTGAACTGTTTATAATATCGTTTTTTGCATTTAATAGTTTTTCAGGGCTCCGACTGGCAATAATAACTTTTGCCCCACGTTTTGCCAGGTTCTTTGCCACTTCTAGTCCAGTTCCTGCAGTAGCACCCGTGACAATTGCCACTTTACCATCCAGTCGTACATCATTTTCACAATTTGTAAAATCGTCTAAAACTCGCATTGTGAAAATAGCAAAATACCTGTGTGGTTCTACAAAGAGCAAGCTTAAAACTGAACTAATGGAAAGATAATAAAAACGTTCTTGAAACGCTTTTGTATATTTAGGAATATGATTTGACTTGTTTTATTTTATATACAGGGTGGGCCTCGGAATTTGCGAATTTTGCGAATTTGAAAAATTTATGAATACAAAACTAAAGTAATACTAAAACAAATTTATTTTAAAATTAAAGTAAAGTAGTGTGATCCCGGCTTAGAATAGGATCACCCTGGTACTGATGGTGTCGTAAGAGGCGACTAAAGTGCGTGTGGTATAGTCACGTTGCCAGTAATGGCAACACGCATGGGCAGACTCGACCGGATTGTTACCACCCCCGGCATTTAAGACCGGCGTTAAGTAGTGGCTTTGGCCACTGCGTTTCGCATTAGGTAATGCCGGGCCCCGGTGCCCATCCACCTTAAAAGACGGCAACGCTCCTGTAGCTCTTCTGGAGTTACACAGGTCCGTGGGCGACGGTGATCACTTACCATCAGGTGACCCGTACGCTCGTTTGCCGTCTCTTCCATAAAAAAAAAAAAGTATTAAAGTAGCCTAAAGTCTAGTGAGGTTAAATCTGGATTCCTAGGTGGCCATGGAATATCACATCTGAGCGAAATGAGTTTTCCAGTAAACATCTGCTTTAAGACTGCCGAAGAACCCCGATACTCACCTCCCGCGCTCAGCTCCCTTACCCCGTTATAGCTCCAACGCTATAGCTATTTTAAATTCGTACGCTTTCGTGGCCCACCCTGTACTATCATTATTATTCATGATATATTTGTACATAGTAATTTTGATTTAATAACCACCTGCACGCGGCTTTGCCCGCTTGAATTATATAAATATTACTTTAATATTTTGAAATTTTGAAACAACATTATTTCAATTAGGTATTAGTTTTTATTTATAAACATATTAAAATGATAAACATTTTTATTAAGAAAATACTGCAATTAAATCAATCACAGACGGACAAAAATTATATCGTAAATATCGTTTTTTATATAATATTTTACTTAATTATATAACTCTAATAACATTTTTCCTTACACATATATCTTTCATGTAGAGACACCAATCCATTACCATTTTAATGTACGCTTAAGTAAGTAAAGTTAGATAAAGTTTTGTTGTCATTTTCAATATAACATTTTGACGTTTACCGACTTGTCAAGGTTGTTACGTTCTCAAAAAAATTAACATTCATACGACAACTACATTATCCATGTGTGAAAATGTTAGTGCCACTTGGAGGTATCAAAATTAATTATTATTAAATATTCATACCTACTTCCTCTTCCGGTTGACCTACAATCATGAAATCAATATGAAACTCTCAGTGAGTGAGTCTAACTCATCAGTACTTGGCCAATATTTTCAAGAGCTTTTGGATCGTACTCTTACTTATCCTACACTTTAATAATACCTTACAATAAGATCAATAAGCTGTATTGTATGTATATGACTATTATAATCACTCACTCACTCAGTTTCACGTTGTATTAGGATAGACAGAGGAAATTAGTATTTAGGAAATTAGTATTTAAACACTCGGTTTTGTTTTTCTTAATTATATTCTAATAATACCCGTAAAAAACCGCGTGCTACATTAAAAAAAATAACTTAATTTACGAAATGATGTTTGGCTATACTGTTAAATGAAATACAAGAAATATTTGTACTCAGATTCAAGCTGTATCCTGCACATGGCTGGGTAGGCAGAGGGTACTTGGGAGCCTAGTGTTAAGACACTCCGTTCCACTTCCGTTTCCCACTTTTCACCGAATTTGAGGCATTGAATGTTGAGTGGCAGTACTCAACGCCGCGCTTTGCCTTGTTATCAGCGTAAAAAAAAGAAAACATTAAATACTTAATTTGAAAATATTAAATATTTCATTTCCTCGAGTGTGTATTGAACCCACTACCAGTCGTTTACAGTTACTCGTTTGAGCCGCTGCCTTATGGCAGGCCTCATGAAGATATTATAATTGCCCTATTTACATCAAATTTACTCAAAATAAAATCTCAGGCTATCTTTACATTTGAGAGTTTAATTTTAGTAACCTTAATAATGTTAAAAGTTTTACATAAAACCATCAAAAATTTAATACTACTATACTAATATACGAGTAATATGTTTTTGAAATAAAATAACCCGATCTATGGTTATCAATGGAGATACAAAATATAAAATAAAAAGCTATCTTGTCTTGTTAAAGAGTACACGGCAAAACGCGGCGTTAACTGTCGCCATCAGTTAATTCACTTCATTCACAGATAGTTAGATAGGTCAAAGTTTTGTCGTTGCTGTTGCGGAAGCTTAAAAGAAATTCAACAATCTTAAATAATATAAAAAATTTTGTAAAACCAACACGTATTAGCACTAACATTAAACTCAGCTTCACGCACATGGCAGGGTAGGCAGAGGGAACTTGGGAACCTAGTGCTGAAAAAATCCGTTTCACTACCGTTTCCCACTTACCGCCGAAATTGAGGCATTGCATGTTGAGTGGCGGAACTCAACGCCGCGATTGGCTTTATTACCAGAACGAAGAAATGGAAACATTAAATATTTAATTTTAAAAATATTAAATAATTCATTTCCTCAAGTGGAGATCGAACCCACAATCTATCGTTTATATCGTCACAAAATTTTAAACTATAATTAACTTTTAAAGAAATAAAACAATTTAAAAAGCAAACAATCTTATTTAGTTTACTAAAGGTGTGTTTCGTATTAAGTCCGCTGCCCTTTCTGCCATAGCAACTATAACGGAGTTAGGATATAATGATATTGGAGAAGGGAACACACTGGCATCCATTATACGTAAACTTTTGACGTCTTTGACCCTGAAATGAAGAATATTTTTTTTATTTGTTTATTTATTAACTTATATCTATCATTTGATATTATCACAAGCAACCATAATTAAATTTCAAATTTTAATTAACACCCGACCTAAAATATAAATAATTACCTCTTAGCAAAATGTTTATAGTTTATAGCTCTTAAACTGCTAACCTCTCTCTCTCTCTCAGCTTCACGCTGTATCCCGCATTAGGCAGCGTAGGCAGAGGGAACCTGGGGACCTAGTGTTAAGACACTCCGTTCCACTTCCGTTCCCCACTTTCCGCCGAATTTGAGGCATTGCGTGTTGAGTGGCGGGACTCAACGCCGCGACACCGGAACTCAACTGCTAACCTGATTTTTATAAACTTAGCTAAAAACTAACACAATAAACATAGCTAACTAAAAATCTACAGTCAAATCAGTTCGTCTATTCAGGAGGTACAGTGCCACATACATACAGATAAACAAGGCAAACTTATAACATTCATATATTTGGCATCACTAGTTATACGAGTAGATATACTAAGCTTTTGAAAGCAAAAAAATAACTTTGTTTTGTTAACTACAAGATGTATCTACCATATAGCTGGATTGACAGAGGATATCTAGTGTTAAGATACATCGTCCCCATATGCACGTACACAAATTTTTATTTTCTATAGCAAATAACTTCCAAAATAACACAGAATTTTACATTTCCTTTTCATCTTCACGCTGTATCCCGCACATGGTTCAGTATGGACATCATGGACAGCCAGTGATCTCGGAAACCCAATATTAAGACATTCTGGTCCACTTTCGTTCCCCAATTTCCGCCGAGCTTTGGCATTGTGTGTAGAGTGGCGGAACTTAATGCCGCGCTTTGGCTTGGTACCGGAGCAAAGAAATGAAAACATTAAATATTTCATTTGAAAAAATAATTTCCTCGAGTGGGGATCGAATCCACAACCAGTCGCGTTTATAGTCACAGGGGTGTACCGACAAACCTGAGGTCACTGTCAACGACTTGTCCCCCAGCACAAGTGCCGGCCGCATGATGTCCAGTTACGGCAACCTCTCGCAATAAACATTCTAGGTACTGATCGGGAGGGCTAAGTGTTCTTGGTTTCGGCTGTGGAGCTTCAATTTTGGGTTTATTTTGTTGTTTCTTTACTCTAAATTAACAAAAAATATATTTTAATAATATTAACTTCGTCAGGCACAAAAAAATGTTAGACAAAAAATGTTGACATGTTTTGATATGTATCTTGTGATTTTTTTTCTGATCTAGTCAGATAAACACAAGGTTACATTTAATTATATCTGCAACTAAAATTAGTCCTGTCATGAGGCTCTATATTCGTGGCGCAGGGGCAGAAGCGTGTGACTGTTAATATGATTGTTGGTTCGATCCTCATTGAAACGATTTAATAAAGTATCTTGATAATGAACAAAAAACCTCATGTTTTCGATTATATCATTTCTGTTATATGTTAGCTACAACAAAATTGTTGTACGACCAACAGCGGGAGGTCTCATAATTTTTTAAATGTTTAAATGAAAATAATAAATTTTAGATTAATAAAAAAAATATATTATAATTTAATTTTTGTTTTTTTTATTATTATTTTTATTTTAGCTAAGTAATTAATAAGCTAGTAATAAATGAAGAAAATAGGCAAATCATCCTAGACGAAATTCTATGAGTGTTAATACTTTTTCCTTCGCCGCACCAGTCCCATTTGGTCCAGCTTTGTGTAGTTCCAGAAAGAAAGACATCGTTCTGGCCTTGGCCAGTGGATTCTAGCTCCTATATCTTGAAACGGTTTTGTTGATAACAGCCTTTCTGCTCGTCTGATTGCTGAAAGATATATTGGGTAATATTTAAAAATCAAACGGTTAAAAACTCGCCATATTTAAAAAACTACCCTACATTTAAAAAAAAACTAACCTTTCACCATACATTTTACATCATAATCTCGATGCAAATAATTGGGATCGACCACAACTGGTACGCTGGTGCTGGAGTCCTTTAACGTAACGATGCCTCTGCTCTTCGGTCGTACACACGTCGCCAGGAACATGAAGCCCTCTTTGCTGGTGTCGTTGTAGAAAGGGAATGTTTCACGGAAAACCTGTAAAGTTATAGTTTTTTTTTTATATTTTTTTTAATTTTTTTAGGGAACCTAGTGTTTGTTATACGCCGTTATGCCCTTGTGCCACGACAGGCCTCGAAAGACGTGTTCTTCATAATTTCTATCTAAAAAAATACCTACTTATAAGTCCTACACAAACTTATCGTATCGTATTTAAGTTACATCCGTAATAATACTTAAAGTTCTTCAAGCTTTATTAAACCAATTTAAAGAAAAAATACAAGAATTTATTTACAAGTATTTAACAATTCATTTTACTATATGATTGTAAAATGAATTGGGCAAAGACCTCTCTAATGTTAGGTCAGTACTCCGCTTCACGCCGTATCTCGCACATGGCATGGTAGGCAGAGAGTTCTTAAGAACCTAGTGTTAAGACACTCCGTTCCACTTCTGTTTTCCACTTTCTGCCGAATTTGAGGCATTGTTGATTGGCGGAACTTAACGCCGCGTTTTGCCTTGTACCAGAGCGAAGAAATGAAAATTAAATATTTAAATTGAAAATATTAAATATTTCATTTCCTTGACCGAGGATCGAACCTAGAACCTGTCGGTTACAGTCATACGCCTGTGCCGCTGCGCCACGACAGGCCTCTTCAGTTAGGTCAATAAGGTCAGTTTTTAATAGAAAGTGTTTTTATTCCACCACATGAAAATGCTACTTGTTATACTTACGTAAAATTATTTTATTCATATTACCTTAGATTTGTAGTTAGATAATTCACGTAATAATCTCTCACTGGCTGAGCCCATAGAGAACAGCATTAAAGCTGAAGTATTTCGGTACTCCACGCCGGCGACAGGCGGAAATGTTAAGTAGCCTACAATAAATAAGATATTGTAAAAAATATAATTAATTATATTTCCTTTATATCTTTTGGTTAACAAAAAATATGTATATCATTATATTAGGTATTGTTTTTTCGCAGGTTTAATTTATAGCTTGAATAAATTTAACTATTGCAATAAATTGATGAAGTACGAGTCTGACTAACCACTAAGGGTTCCGTACTATTTAAAGAATTGCAGGTCAACGAGAAGTGACACTTATGAAAGTTTACAAATTTAATTTTGTGGACATGGAGTCATTCTTATCAAATACCAACCGTTATTTGTCTTTTCGGATTATTTCTCTTATGCAAAGTTCTGATTTCAAGCTAAATCTTATAATTCGGGAATATTCCTGTCCACGGGAAGTAAGTATTCAATAGATTTTGATTACGCTGCAAATTTCATACAAAACGCAAAAAAAACGATGCATAAATGCTCATAGAAACCTATCATTTTGTCTTTTTTTTATGCTCGGAGAGCTCAGTTCGATACATTCACGCAATTTCGAGATAAATGATCTTGGTAGAGGGACATATGAGCAACAGAGAAAAATGGCACCCTTGTGGGATACAAGAGTGCCATTTTTACTTTTTAGGTACGGAATCCTAAAAAAAATTTTCGAGTCACCAACTAACTAATAGTCTAACTACGTACTTAGCTGCTATACGAGTATCTCGTGGAAAGATAAAACGTTCATACTATCCATTATATAATTATATTTTAAGAAATAATCCTTCACTTTACCAGTTTTATACCAAAAATAGTCCACTAAAGTCGAAACACTGAACACTTTGGCTAGAGTGATGCTGATTGGTTTCTTGATGCTGACGTAAATGGGCATGTTCATGTGGTCGTGGAGATTTCGACCGACACGTTCGTTTTCTGATATAAGATCTATTCGGAGCCTAAAACAAAATGATACTCTCTTTAATAATATACTTTAGTTGGCCATGGTGGTGTAGTGGCACAAAGTATGGGTTCTACTTTCACACAGGGAAATGAATTATTTTGAATATTTTAATTATCTCCGTAGCGTTCTGTAGCGTTTGGCGCTCCTTTCTCTCTGCCTACTCCGCTAGGGATATAACGTGAAGCTAACTAAGTTAAGTATTTTAATTTCCTCGACATGGTAACCAGACATAGCACGGCGTTAAGTTCAACATGTAATGTGTCGAAAATTCGGTGAATAGTTGAGATTAATGTATGTTCCACTTTCACGCAAAAACTACTAAACAAATTCAGATGAAACTTTACAGTAAATAATAAAGTTTACAGATCACAATAGCACATAAACTACAATGTACTAATATGTAAAGATTTAGTATAATTAGGCTATAATATAAAATAAGTTTTAGCGGGCGAAGCCGTGTCTGCCCCTGCATCCCCCCCCGGTACCTACGTCGCCATAGCGTAGGTACTTTAATCCCCCGGGCAGTGCCCACCCAACAGACGCGCTTATATTTATAAGCGCCGCAAGAAACCAGGGAAAGAGGGCTATAAGCCCTGATTCCATTTTCCCGCTTCAGCGGATGGAAGAATACAAGAAGCCGTGTCTTAGTCAAAGAATTTTTTTTTGAATACGATTTACCTTTTGATCAAGTTCTTAGGTCCAATTCCCGATAATAACATTAGTTGTGGCGTCTTAATAGAACCAGCGCTTACAATAATCTCTCTCTTGACGAATATATTGTCCAAATTGCGATGATCTTGTAGTATGTAGAGAGATGTAGCCTTTTTGTTCACAAATCTTATCTGAAATATATTTTTAAATGAAACACTTTTAACCGGATTAATCGCGTATATTGAATCAATATACGAAATGATGATCTGTAAACTTTATTATTTACTGTAAAGTTTCACCTGAATTTGTTTAGTAGTTTTTGCGTGAAAGTGGAACAAACATTCATTCTGATAACATTTTACATCTATAATGTTAGTAGAAGATTTCGAAATAGAAAATCATACAATGTTTACCATTCAATATACGCGATTAATCCAGTTAAAAGTGTTTCATTTAAAATGTGTAACTATCGCGAGAATCAAAGACATTATTATGTTTCTGACTCTTTTTTCCAATTAACATTGACTTACAAGCTCTAATAGTAGAGTTTTTTTAGTTAATTCTAATTTTATATTGATCATAAGTATATATTTAGAGAAGTGTCGTCGCGTCGGGGACCAAATGTGTGGCGATGAACGTAACAGGTTCTGGGTTCAAAAAATTATATATTTATCTTATCTTCGAATTTAATATTTACATTTATTCGCTTTGGAAACGAGGAAAGCGCGACATTGAGTATCGCTACTCAATACGCAATGCCTCATATTCGGCGGAAAGTAAGGAACGGAAGTGTCTTTTTGGGAACAATATTGTCTTAACATTTGGTTTCCAAGTAAAGATATAGCGTGAAGCTGAGAAGAAATCGTAACTCACTGAAATCGCTTGAGTTTTCAGTAGGACATGTAAGTTTGGTCTTCTCAACGCCGGCTTGAGGTAAGCGTCGAAAACTTGGAATCTGTTACCATCTCGAACATTTGCTGTGGCTTTTCTAAATATAGTATGTTTGTCTGCAATACTTGCAGATGCCTGCTTGAAAACCTTCAACATTTCGTTTTCTTCGTCAATAACCTTTAATTTCATTGGCGCCTGGAAATTGTGTGAACAAGCTAGTATTAAGCTAAAAATTTTGATACATTTCATAATTAACGAACGCATACATATAAACTTCCTATAAAATTAGTAGGTAATTACCTCAGAACAAAATCCTTTTGGTGGGCAAAAGTCAGAATCAAATTCGCTTTTCACAGTTCCAAATGCTTTTAAGAAATATGGCTTCAAATCTTCTATGGACCATCCTTTGAAACCAAGTCTTGACCATCGGTTGAAGTCTTCAGGTAAACCAAAACCGTGGAGGAGGAAGTTAATTTGGCTGGATCCTCCTGGACCTTTACCTCGTGGAATAATGGGAACCTTAAAAAGTAGGTTACCTATTTGATTTTTTATTATTTAATTTATTTTGAGGTCTGTTGTGGCACACGGGCACAACGAGCATGTAACTGTCAACACGACAGGTTCTGGGCTTGATCCCAACTCGAGGAAATGATATTTAAAGGTTTCATTTCTTCGCTTTGGTATTTAGGCAGAACGTGGCGTTAAGTTTTATCACTCAACACCCACACGTACGAAGCACTTAACCCAAGATATTTGAAGGAAATTCGGCTGAAAGTGGGTAACAGAAGTGTCTTTATGGTATTGGAGTGTCTTAACACTAGGTGCCCTGTCCTCTGTTTACCTAGCTATAGCGTGAAGCTGAAAAAAACATTTCTTACGTTCGTATTTACATTTTAGCACTCAATTATCGAATTATCTATCAAAAATTAAATTCCCATATACAAATATTTTTACTATGTAAGCTAGTTTATAGAGGTTTTTTTTAGCTTCACGCTGTATCCCACACGAGGCAGGGTAGGCAGAAGGAACCCGGGAACCTAGTGTTAAGTCACTCCGTTCCAGGGGGTTTCTAGGGTGCATATTACTATACCAATTAATTTAAACGGATGAAGAAAATGAAAATATATTTTAACAAATGGTCTTTCGGTACGTACGGTTTCTGGTACAACGTTATTTGAACCAACCAACCAAAATTCAGAAAAGATTAGACTTACTGATCCTATTGTCTCTACCCGAGACCACGGACTATTGTAAAGTGTTAAATACGCTGTTAAATGAGTTTCATTTAAAATAAAATTTATTTATAGACATAGATTTTTCTGTGTTATTTTGTATTCACAAACATTTATCAAACCTGATTGTGCAGTCCAAAAGATGAATACTTCTGTGACGTCGCGTGCACTGACCAGTCGTTGGTACTCTGTTGTGCTGCGGTCGATACAAGCGGTATTTTGGTGAAGTAGCCCATGTGGTCACCAGCTTCTACTAGCAATACCTTCAACTTGGGATCCTCTGAGAGACGAGATGCGAGCACGCATCCTGCCGTTCCTGCACCGACTGAAAAAAAGTTAATGTACTAATTTTTAAAACGTATAATAAAAATTTAAATTGGAATCATCCAAGAGGCGCAGAATCGTTTTTAAAATAAGGATTTCTTTTTCTCAAGTGTGGGATAACACTTTAAAAATATTAATAAGAGTTAATATAACTATTATAAAGCTATAGGTATGGGCAAAATACAGACTTCATAAGATATTCATATTTTTTTTCTCATTCAATCATTATTTCAATCATATTATTTCTATGCATTGTATTTTGCAAATAGCAGTTTAGACAGAGGGACCTTTCAATATACTTCCCTAAATTTTTCGACACATTGCTTGTTGAGTGGCAAAATTTAACCACGAAAAACTTTGTCTTAACATCAAAGCAAGGAAATGAAGATAACTTTTTCCTTTGGGAGAAAATAGACTATCGCGTTTATATTTTAGTAGATTTTGCTTAATACACGTAAAAAAACTCTGGCCTCTTATGTAATACTAAAACAACACTTAATTTATATACTTCCCAACAAACACAACATTTTTGGAAACTTATTCCAGTTATATATTTTCAAAATCCACTTCTCTACAACAAAAGAAAAAGCAGAGAGAAGACTGGCTATATAATTATCTTACCGATGATATAATCGTATCTTTTTTCAGGCTTTGTAACGAAACTTGTATAGACGTTTGTGTATTTTTGATATACTATATACGATACGATAACCACTAATATACTAATTAAGTAGGAGTAAACGGCCATCTTGAATAACCAAAGTGAACTATTACAACAAGACAGGGAAATGGGCTGGGTGCTTAATCTAGACATGCTACCGGTACTAATTGGATTAAACAGGAGTATGAAACCTTTGCTCTCTAAAAATATATTGTATATTTTCTTTAAGTTTCACATTTAGGGTTCCTGCATGTAACAGGGTAGTGAGGGAACCTAGTGTTAAGTCACTCCTCCGTTCTTTAGTTTAGGAGGGGAGCTAGGGGCTTTTGGCTTATGGAGACATTGCATGTTCAGATATTGTTTTCTTAACGTGAGAAAATGAATAGAAACCGTTCGTTTAAATGGGAATAGAACCTATAATTGTCACGTTTACAATTAGATACGTTCCGCCTCGCTGTGTCGCTGCGCCACTATATCGTCTAAATAAAATATTTTATATAAAAAAAACAATACCTAAAAATATTTTTAAAAAATACTGTATTGTATTTTGTTATACCTACATTCAGAAAAGGGCGAATGGAATAGTCCATCCTATCTTTTTTGAACTTTTGCGTCTTTTCAACATATAGGTAGATGTTACAATAAATAAAAACTTACTTCCAAGATACGACTTATCCGAACGCCGTACGTGAATGGCAAAATAAGCTATAATTTTTACCGTCCATTGCACATAAAAGGCTAACATTTTTAGCTTTAGCTACGCTGTATTCATATAAAGCGCTACGTTCCACTTCCGTTCCGGCGCTTCCATTCTCCACTTTTCAATATTTACAGTCGCAAGCTTATGCTCCTGGTCTACATCAGGCGCATAGTAAATAATAAACAATTAACACTAACTTAATATTAGAATATCTCTTAAATAATAATTAATTTTATGTTTTTGAAAAAAAAATAATAATCTTGTATTCCTAAAGTTTCCAACCCCTGTCTGTAAACCTAAGGGGATTAAGGTATTGGTGGCGTTGAAAATCAATACTTTATTTATATTAACGATACAATTTTGTTGACGAAATATTTACTATTTGTTAGGCAATATGAAATAAGTAAACAATAAATATATCTTATATTTCCAGTACTGATAAATAGTAATTACATAGCTGCGTTCATTTGATTTTAGCTTCAAAATCGAAATGGGGGCAAGATTAGATGAAATATTATAGAGTTACTTCGGATTTCATCATATTTATTTATATTTAAGTAATTGGATGTGTTTTTCTTTCAGATTCAGGCTGTATCCAGTACGTGGCAATGTAGGCAGCGAATACACTCCATTATGATTCGTATTTTACGTCGATTTTGTGGCGTGTTATTTTCCCCATTTTAAGTCCGATGTGAAGTGTGTTGAATGACGGAGTTCAGCGCCGATATAATAATAATGTTAAAGTGTCATACAACTTCATTGTTTCTGAACAATCGTACCATAAATTATAAAAATATTATAGTATTTATTAATTAAAAAGTTATCCATTTGACAATACAATTTACTTATTTTAAGATTACGTGGCGGTATAAAATTATTTAATATCAAACATTTTGATCTAGTCCCTTACAGCACAGAAAAAGAAAGCTTCTAAGTAAACGTAATCAAAAGATAAGAGCATTAGAGAATATTCTGCAATTTGTATGAAATTCTCAGTGTAATTACCTATTATAGCGAACTTGTGAAACTACTCTACTCAGCTTCACGCTGTATTCCGCACATGGTCCCTACTAGGCAGAGGGAGCTAGGGAACCTACTGTTAAGACACTCCGTTCTACTTCCGTTCCCCACTTTTCGCCGTAATTGAGGCATTGCATGTTGAGTGGCGGAACTCAACGCTGCGCTTTACCTTGTTACCAGAGCGTACTAATGAAAACATTCAATATTTCATTTGAAAATATTAAATATTTCATTTTCTCGAGTGGGAATCGAACCCACAATCTATTGTTTCCAGTCACACGCTTGTGCCGCTGCGTCACGACTTTATTATGGTTATAAAATTTTACAGGCAACGGGTATTTACAGTAAAAATAAAGGAAAATTTTCAAAATCGCAACTGCGCAAACTTTAGTTTGTCAACGTTAATAAAGTAGAAATGAAAAGGATCTAGACTCACTTGCTTAATCAGGACGAAACTCACCTTTGTCATATATAATCATACAGCTTCATCATAAATAATTATAATTAATACTAGGTTATAAGGTTCCCTCTGTCTACCCTGCCATGTGCGGGGTACAGCGTGAAGCGAAGTGTCCTAAGTCGTTTAAATATTTCATATTTTCACCCTTTCGCTCTAATAACGCGACAAAGCGCGGCGTTGAGTTCCGCCACTAAACACACAATGCTTTATGAATTTGGTGGAAACTGCTGAACGGAAGTTGTTTTAATATTTAATGCAGTTTTTTTTTCAGGAAAGTGGGGAACGAGAGGGAATTTGGGAACCTAGTTACGATACTTACCTTCTCCATTTTCAACCAAATACGGCATAGAGTGTAGATAACAACTCAACATTTAACCTTGTTGTATGAACAAAAAATAAAAATATGAAATATTTTATTTCTTTGATTAGAGATTGAAACAACAACTGAAAGCATTTACAGTCAAAAGTTTAAATGGTCATATTTTCTAAATAAAACAACAAATATATATGCGTAAAACTTATATTTTCTATTTAATTACAGCTCCACATCCCCACCCTCCTCGATCATCTGCCCCACAGCGGGAACCATGACAGGTGCCTCTATGACTTGCTTCCTTCCTTTGGCATCGACAACTTCAATAGTTTCCGGTTCAACTTCCATTGCCTCTGCTTGTTTCTGTTTGAGACCTGCCGCTGGTGATCTGAAAATACAAAAATATTCTTTTAAATATTGCAAAAATCTTAATATAAGTACTATATATAGGGTACAATTTTAAAAATCTATGGTTTAATTTGTGTTTTGTTTGTACCTATTGGTAGCTAAAACAATAGTTATATTTAAAGTTATAATTAATCTTGATCCTTGAGTCCTTGAGTGTCCAAA
Organism: Eueides isabella; assembly: GCA_019049475.1. Taxonomy (NCBI): domain Eukaryota; kingdom Metazoa; phylum Arthropoda; class Insecta; order Lepidoptera; family Nymphalidae; genus Eueides; species Eueides isabella. The sequence goes on from CM032401.1 coordinate 1,229,423, forward strand.
GCATTGAGTTATTTTGCTAAAGTCTATTATACATTTTATATAGATTTTCAATATACAGACGTCTTTAAAGTGATAATGTTGTTAAAGCATGAAATTAGTTTAAATTAGAAAATAAAATATTGCATGTTGAAGGTTGGTAGTGATTAATAAAGTAGAATTTCAACTAACTTTGTAACACTGTAGTCTTTAATAACAAAAAAAGGACTATTTTTTTCTGCTAAACTCTGTTTAAATGTATGAAAGAGTAATATGTATACTTTTAAGATATGATTTGGATTGCAATTGGTATTGTATGTCATTCCTTAACTAAATACAGATAGACATTTTTAGAAAATATAAAATATCCCAAAAATTCTGTTAAGTCAAACTTAATAAGTTATGTTAAAATTGCTATTTTACTTATTGATTTAAAATTGTTCTAAAATTATCTAATTTTTGGTCAAAATTTAAAAGATAGTGTTGTTTTGGCAAAATATTAGATATTATGTAATTATTAGTGACCGACCGAAAATTTGGTTTCGGTTTCGGCCAGTTTCGGCCAAGAATTCTAGTTTCGGCCATTGTTTCGGTTTCGGCCAGAAAATAGCCGAAACTTTCGGCCAAACCGAAACTGGAGTATTTGTCAATTATCGTGTACAGCCACTATGGCCGAGCGCCGCCACTCGAGTAGTTCGCCTCTATCATGTTTAAAATCTGTTTTGAACTTGCAATAAACTAATAATATGTTTAAAAAATGTGAGGAATTCTATTAAATTTATTGATTTTTCCATGTTCGCGATTATATTTTCTGATATCGCGGTAGTCTTGAGACTGACCCTAGATTCGAAACTTCAATGAGGCCCCTATCTATTTACTTTTGCGGGCAGACTAAGCTCCGCTGCTTACGCTGTTGGAAATGAGAGGCAGCTTGCGTATGTTGATACTGCTCAGCTAGTGTACTTTAGTTATTTTATAGCATATTGACCTATGAAATATTACACTGGGGCAATGCTGCAGATATAGGGCCTGTATTTTTGTGAGTAAAAAAGAGCAGTTTGCTCCATTTACAGCATGGGTGCCTGGAAATATGTTCATACGAATACATTTAAGTACATATATAATAATATATTACTTGTTCGCAAAAATTTTTTACAGTATAACGGATAAGGAACAGTAATAGACATGGTATTTAAATAAGAAGTAAGTAGTAGTGAAAAAGGTGAACACTCCTGGTTTTCGTCTTGAAAAAGTTAGTAAATCTTATATAGGACATTGTTCATGTATGTATAATAAAATTCCAGAAGTGGATTCAGTTTTACCACTTCAACAATTAACATTGAAAAATATATTATAAGCTAAGCTTAATTCAATTTCAATTCAATTCAAGGCTATTACCATAGTTGATTATTGAGAGTTCGTGGGATTACATGCTGTTGGTACTCAATCAGTAAGCTACTTATGTTATACATTTACTTTACTTTAGTTATATTTTGAAAAGAGCAACTGTTGAGTTTCTTATCGGGTCTTCTCATCAATTTAAACTACAGACATATCTATGTAACTTAACAATTGAGTAATGCTTATAATGGCCTAGTTGAATAATGAATACTTTTATTCGATTTTATCAATAATAAAATATGCAAATATATGAGCAAAAACATTACATTATATTGGATTTCAGTATGCAATATTTTTTTTTTATATGTATAGGTAAGGTTCGGTTTCGATTTTGATTTCAGCTTCGGCTGAAAAACCTGTTTCGGTCAGTCACTAGTAATTATGTAGGACCCATTCGTTCTCAAAGAGAAAGAATAGCTCAGTTGGTCAGAGCGCTTGAACAGTTTCCAAGAGGCGCGCGGGTTCAAATATTACTTTATTTAAAAATTTTATACACTTTTTAAATATAACTTTAGTATTTTCTGTCCTAAGTGTGGAATAACACTTTAAAAAATTGTAAAAATTTTATATTTTTCATTCCCTAGAGTTGGGACAGAAATCACAGCCAACAGTCCATCATTATCCTATTGCATCACAATAACCTTGCTAAATTTTTGTTTAACAATATATATGAGTAAAACTTGAGAGTAATATGTATACTTTTAAGATATGATTTGGAATATAGAAACTTTTACTTATATATTTTTTTATAGCTTCACGCTGTACCCTGCACTAGGCAGGGTAGGCAGAGGGAACTCGGGAACCTAGTGTTCCCCACTTTCCGCTGAATTTGAGGCATTGCATGTTGAGTGGCGGAATTCAACTCCGCGCTTTGCCTTATTACCAGAGCGAAGAAATGATACATAAAACATTTAAATTGAAAATATTAAATATTTTATTTCCTCGACTGGGGATCGAATCCAGAACCTGTCGGTTACAGTCACATTCTTGTGCCGCTGGGCAACTTTTACTTATATCTATATAGATATTGAGTGTGCAAGTAAAATCTGATGAATATTTTGATATGTTAAAATGGGAGTTAAATATATATATATATACAATTGATTATAAATTACTAATAACTTATATTGTTGCATAGAATTACACAATAGTGTAAACTTATTAAGATCTTCATATAGAAAAATATTAAATGTGATTACTATACAATTTTAACAAAATTTTAATTTGAAATTTATTTTAAAACGTACCTGATAAGAGAAATGTCTTGTTGAACTTCTCTCACATCTCTCTGCCACTCCACTTCCCGGCCCTTTCTTAATCGTTGCATAATATAATTGTTAGATCTCTTCTGTCTGATTTCCTCCACCTTCTTCATGGCTTCTATTGTTTTGGTCCATAGTTCTCTGTTATATTTAACTGGTGCATGGCGACGTTTCTCAAATTCAAATGAAGGGTCAATAGCCAATTCCTTGCCAGCTGTCTTACGGTAAGCTTTGGTCCACTTAGTTTTACGTGGGTTCTTCTTCTTTTTGAACGCCGCATGGCATTTTGATCGGCAAAATCTGAAAATCTGATAATATTACATTTGGTTAACGAAATAGAGAAAATGTTGTGTAAAACAAATTGTTTTTTAAAAGATATAAATACGTTTAATTGATATGTACCTTACAATCGTTCCTTACAAATTGTATGCCATGGCCAGGATATATCCTGGAAGAGCAGAAATAACAAGTTTCAATACGCATTTTTACACGTGCTGTTTTGTTTGTTTGACAGCACGTCAAGAAAGAAAAATGGTTGAAAGAAGTGCTGCCAGTTTGTTATCAGTTCTAAAATATTTGTCTTATACTTAAAGTAATAATAATAATATTAAATATTTTACTATAATTTTATTTGTATGTAAAAATTTCAAATATAGAAATAATCTATAAAGTATAGACAAATAATTATTAGTGCTATGTATTGAAAAATAGTTTAAAGTAATTGAAATACTAAGTTTATGCTATTGAACACTAGATGTCACTAACATCGGATTGCCTTTAACATTTTTCTAATAATTTAAATGAATCAAATTAAACCAGATTAATAACGTATATTGTAATTTAAACATGTTTGGAAATCCGACGTTAAATTAGTTTATTTTCAAACATTTAAAATCGCTAAGAAAATTTTTATTAATTTTCTTTTGTCTATTATCAGCACTCAGAATTACTTAACGCTCCATTCTCTATTACTCGAATAAAGTTATTTTTATATCGTGCAACTTAAATTAAATTGAATTTACAACATTGTTGTTGGAAAATAATGTTGCTATAAAATATAGAAAATACAAAAAAGAAAATATATATTGTATTATACACCTTCAGTGCACTAGCCTTTGTCCACATACTGGTGGTGGACATTATTTATAGAATTCGAATCGATAACTCGGCCCTCTAACTATTTCCCCCCAAAAAAACAAACAATAATCTGAAGCCTATCCTTGTTACGGTAACGAGGTAAAGCGCTGCGTTGAGATTTACCAAAAAAATGGCGACCCGAAGTGTGTTGATTAGAAAGGATCCTAAGTTTCCTCTGCCTTCCCTGTCATTTAGGAGAAACAGCGTAAATAACAAATAAACAGCCTATAAGTTATTAAAATAAGCTTTTTTATAATGAAATTAGTAATAAGCTCTTTATAATAAAATTACTTTCACACAAAAACGTCAAATATTTAGAGACGCCCAATGCAATTATCTAAATATCAACTAATAATAATTTAGCCTGTCCTCGCTATAGTTATGTGTGTTTACCAACAAATGGAGAAGAGAGAGAAGTGTCCTAATCAGAACGGAGTGTCTTAACATTAGGTTCCCGCTGTGATGCGCAGGATACAGCGTGAAGCCAAAATAAAAAAAAATCTAATATTACGTTCATTCGTTCATTCATTCAGTAAATAACCAAGAGTTAATAGAACACCACAAAGCTGAGCAATTCAACATTTCAGTTGACTGGCCGATTGATAGCCTTCTTAAAATATCGCCGTGTTTACACCAACCGTCCGATGTTAAGTGTTTAATTACTTTTAAATACGTTAAGCATTAAATATACTTAGATATTTATATTTAGAGTTTATTTTGTATGGAGGCCAGTGGTGGAGCAGGGACACAAGCGTGGCACTTGAAACGCGACAGGTCGTGGGTTCGATCCCATAATTGGGGATATTAAATATTTAATATTTTAATTTTCGTGGTTAAACTCAGCGGATAGTAGAGAAGTGAGCCTTACATTGTATTGAATATAGTGTCAAGTCAAAAAAAATCATTCAGACTAATCCAAAATTTACTTTAATAGGGATGAAGATAAGAACCGTATGTCAATATGAGATTATTTTTATAAATTAAAGTAGAAATGTTTCATATGAAATGTTTAAAATGTCAAAGATTTTATAATATGAATACTTATTTACTTACTTACAATAGTATCTTTATGCCAGAATTGCAGCCATTGATTGTTAAATAATTGTTCTTGTCACAAAAAAAACGAAAAATTAAAATGCATAAATATCTCGAAAAGGAACGGATCGCGAGTCACTGGTCCTTCGCTCTACGATGGTATTATGGAAGACTAGGCCTAAAACCTAACGGGGTTCTAGGCATAGAACCTAATGTTACGACACTCCGTTCCGTTTCCCACTTCCCGAATTTGAGGCTTTGCGTGTTGAGTGGCGGAACTCAACGCTGCGCTTGACCTTGTAACCAGAACGAAGATAGGCTCCAGATTATTGTTTGAAATGGAAACATAAGAGTAGTTATACTGAAAATATTTAATATTTCATTCCCTCGAGTGGGGATCGAATCCACAACCCGTCGTGATCATTTTCTTATAGGTATAATATAGGTATTGTTTTAACTTAACTATAGTAGTAGCACATAGTACATAAATATCTATTCTCGGTTCCTTAGCCTATGTTACGTCAACTTCAAACACAATGACATTCAATGTGCTTATGACTCAACCAAATAGGAAAGCTTTTCAATTTACGCCTTACTCTTAGGTTATCTGCAACGGAGTACTCTCTCTATATTGTGAATATTTTTTTTAATTTTTTTTAGCTTCACGCTGTATCTCATACGAAGCAGGATAGGCAAAGGAAACCCGGGAACCTAGTGTTAAGACACTTTCTGCCGAATTTGCATTGCGTATTAAGTGGCGGAACTCAACGCCGCGTTTTGCCTTATTACCAGAGCGAAGAAATTAAACATTAAATATTTAAATAGAAAATATTAAATATTTCGTTTCCTCAACTGGGGATCGAACTCAGAACCTGTTGGTTACAGTCACACGCTTGTGCCGCTGCGCCACGGCAGGCCTCGGATATATTGTAAATACCTATATAAATTCCTTCGCCAAGTAACAATTCAAAAATTACAATGACGTCTATTATATATTAAAATAATGAGTCAAACATTTACGAGTTTCGACCAGAACTCGAACTTTTAAGGTCTTAAGAAGGTGAAGTGCGGCGTTTAGTTCCACCAAATAACACGTTATATCTCGAAATGGAATCACCTAACTAACACTGACTTTTTAATGCCTCCCCTGATTTATACATAAAATAGTAATATTAGCGTAAATCGTAAACATCTAAGATATGACAGATCGACTGTCTTACGTAATATTGTTATTTAAAATTAATAATTCACAGAAACAATCACGTTTGTTTGATACCGTGGGATACTCCAGCATTCGTTAAAAGAATGTCCGATACAAAGTTCATTTAAAATGCCGGTTCCATATTTAGTCTAATTTGATGTACTTCCTTTGGGCACATATGGAATTTCTCATGGGCTACCGTAATAATTATCATCTTGAACAAATTCTGTGGAAATCGTTTAACGTTGGCACATTTTAACTATGTTCTAACTATTTTGAACTAACTTTGGTGTTTCTTTGGTATTATTGGACACTTTGTTTGAAATTTGAAATTTGTTTAAATTTAGGGTTGTATTTGTCTCGTAATAGGGTAAGTTATAGTACACCCTAGTATTTAGCCACTTAGCGCACCAATTTCTGATCATTATTCGAGAAATTGTGGTGGTGGTAGTGGTATAACTCAACGCTTTGTCTTGTCTTAATATAAAAAAATGATGATGTAAATTAATTTTATCACACATATCAGAAATATGTAAGTTATACAAGTTACAGAACATATTAGAAATATACAAGTTACAAGTACTCTATTACTGTATTTACTTTAAAAGAACAATATTTAGTCAAAATACGTTTTAAAAGGTATCAAGTAGCGCGGCATGGGAACCGCGCCCAGCGTGTTAATTAATAAATTTGTATGGGGTCGGCTCTTTTGGAGCGTAATTATGATTCGGAAAGCATCTCAAATGTTTACAGAATGTTAAAACAGCTTCGAAAATTGCGTAAACTATTTGTATGTGTATTATATACAAACACACAAACACACACAAATATATTTAATATAGTAAATATAAATTATTTTCTCCATTTTGGTGGCTGGTAAACCTGTAGCTCCTCTGGAGTTACATAGAGCCGAGATCACATACCATCAGGTGACTCTACGCTTGATTTTTTTTATCGAAAAGACAAGGCAAATGAGCGTACGGGTTACCTAATAATGAATGATCACTGTCCCTTACGGCCCCGTGTAACACCTAGGAGCACCTGGGAGCTACAGGTAGATGCGCTTTTTGAAGGTACCCATGTCGTATCTACCTGGATATACTGCCGTGGGTAGGCCATTCCACAGATGTGTGGCGCGCAGAATTAAATTCCTACTAAACCGCGACGCAAGATATCGCAAAATGTCTTTGCGTCCAAGATTCCCAGGGCACGTTGCTCTGTAAACACGCTTCTGTGAAGGAGAGATGGAGAAGCTATTTCCAGGAGCTACTGAACACTCATCATCTGTGCAGTCTTCATCACGACCCACCGCCTAACCTCGGACTTGTTGCCCCAATAACCTTTGACGAAACTCGGAATTGCCTTCGACGCATGAAGAACGGAAAAGCGGTGGGGCCTGACGAAATTCCGATCGAAATTCTCTTGGTGTGCTCATACTTACTGACCTTTTTAACCATATCTTGAACACTGGAAAGATGCCACACCAGTGGCGGCTTAGCTTTATTACCCCTATTTACAAGGGAAGGGGCAGTGTCCAAGATTGTGGTAGTTATAGGGGCATTAAGCTTATGAGTCACACCATGAAGCTCTTCGAGCGCATTATCGATATCAGGCTCCGCCGAGAGTGTACTGTCTCTGAGTCTCAATATGGATTTCAGCCTGGATCGGGTACTATGGACGCCATTTTTGCCCTCAGAACTTTGATGGAGGCATACAGGGAAAAGAGGAGAGCTCTGCATGTGGCTTTTTTAGATCTGCAGAAGGCCTTTGACTGTGTGCCTCGTCAGTGTATCTGGTGGGCATTGCGTTTGAAAGGGATCCCTGAGGCCTATATTGAGATTATCAAAGATATGTATCACAATTCCGCTTCCATGGTTAGGACTGCTGTTGGCGACACCATACCTTTCCAGATTACAGTAGGGGTTCACCAGGGCTCAACTCTTAGCCCATTTTTATTCAACGTAGTGCTAGATACTGTCTCGGCTCACATCCAAGACCAGCCTCCGTGACCAGCCTCCGATCACGACGTTCACGGTCGGATAAGCGCTGCCTGGGCCAAATGGCGGGAGGTCACTGGTGTGGTCTGCGATCGCAAAATACCAACCAAACTCAAGGAGCTGATATATAAGAGCATCGTTCGACCTGTTCTTTTATACGGCAGCGAATGCTGGCCAGTACTATCTCGGCACACTCAGGAGCTTCATGTCACGGAAATGAAGATGCTGAGATGGATGTGCGGCGTAAAGCGGTCTGACCACATACGTAACACATTCATTCGAGGTAGTCTTGGAGTCCGCGACATAGCGGATAAGCTCCAAGAGCGTCGCCTGAGGTGGTATGGTCACGTTGCGCGCCGGCCTAGGAACTATGTCGGACGCAAGTGCCTTGATATGTCTGTCCCTGGAGTGAGACCTCCCGGACGCCCAAGGAAGCGCTGGTTGGATGTCGTGATGCAGGACATGAGAGCCAATGGTCTAACCACTGAGGACGTAAAAGATCGTGCAAAGTGGAGTAGGCTCAGTAAGAAGGCAGACCCTGGCACAGCAAGCCGGGATTAATGCCAGGAAGAAGAAGAAGAAGAAGAAGAAAACCGCATAGTAGTGAAGTGACATGTTCAGAAGAAAATTCGGCAGAAAGTACCAAGTCAAACAATTCTCCTTAACACTCCTCGTGATAAATGTGGTAGTGATAGCACAGCGAGGATACGTTTCTACGCAAAGCAATAGTATTAAGCCCCATTGTCTTGTCAATTTCCATAAAAAAGACAAGAAAGGCATAGTAAACTTCGTTTCCATTTATTCGCATTTGACTGTCTCTCTCTCAGCTACACGCTGTATCCCGCACGAGGCAGGGTAGGCAGAGGGAACCCGGGAACCTAGTGTTAAGACACTCCGTTCCACTTCCGTTTCCCACGTGGTGTCTTAGCGGTATCCTCTATCTACCTGCCCATATCTACCTACCTGTACCTACTTTCCACTATGACACAGGCATCGTAAAGCTCTAAAACCGAATTTAAATCTTTATCACAAGCAGTATCATATAATATTGAACGCCCTCAGGTGTTATAGAGACGCTTATAGAATATCTATTAACCAATTAAAATCATTATTTAAAATAAATCTGAATATAAAACAACTAGCACGGTGGTCTATGCATATGTTAATTACGGACATGTATCATTAGAGTGACTTAAGTTATTTGATTAATTTGAGATGTACTTCTTACTGTTTATCATTAAAATATACGTTTTTTAATGATAAACTTTCTAATAATTTTTATTTAAATAATTCCTTTATAATGATGGGTAGGTTTATTCTTTAGTATAGAGACACTTTGCGTTCAGGTATTCAGCAGGGTAGGTACAGGTAGTGTCAAGGCACTCAGTTATCAACCCATGTACACATCAATTTCCAATACAATTTAAAAGACAATGCTGATTGAGTGGCGGAACTCAACAGGCTTTTATGTATTTCTTTCATTTTATACGATAAATTGTAATATCATGGCACAGCTTCACAGCGTCTGACTGCAACTACGACCTGTGTGGCTTGATTATTAATGAAAATAAAATACATTTCTATTTTAATAAGAGCAAGTGCCGCGTTGAGTTTGGTAATTCTTGGTAGGGAACGTCTCTTAGTTCCGTCAGGTTATGTCTACTTACCTTGTTAAATGTTTTGCGTAATTTCAACTTATTCGTTTATATTTGAAATAAGTGCATGTCGTGGCGCAGCGGCACAAGCGTGTGACTGTAACCGGCAGGTTGTGGTTTCGATACTCACTCGAGGAAATGAAATGTTTAATAATTTCAATTTATATACCTATTAAAAGTTTTCATTTCTTCGCTCTGGTTCCTGCACGGAGTGTCTTAACACTAGGTTCCCAAGTTCCCTCTGCCTACCCTGCCATGTGCGGGAAACAGCGTGGAGCTGAGTCATAATTCAACATGATTCTTTAACGAAAATAACAAAATAGATGAATAATGATTATGAATGATGAAATAAATTGTAAATTGATATTTAGGCGGAAATTGTTGGAAAGTATTGTGTGTTTTATAGTAATTTTGTTTGCGACGCCTTAAAGTGTCAAATCTCAATTTTTCCCGCTCCTGTAGGAAAATTGCAAGAAAATTATCTTTCACTTTTTAACTTTTTTGCCACACTTAACTTTTTAAGCCTAACAGTGCCTGTGCGTTGGTTTTTCGTCACTTATAGAACATTTTTATATTATTGTATTTTTTTTTTTATTATTATTATTTTTTTTAGGCTTTCCCCACTTTCCGCCGAATTTGAGGCATTGCGTGTTGAGGGGCGGAACTCAACGCCGCGCTTTGCCTTATTACCAAAGCGAAGAAATTAAACATTAAATATTTTTAAATTGGAAATATTAAATATTTCATTTCCTCGACTGGGGATCGAACCCAGAACCTGTCGGTTACAGTCACACTTTTGTGCCGCTGCGCCACGACAGGTTATTGTATATAAAGCATAATTTACAAAACGTTCATTAACATATTTGTAAGGAAAAAATCAGCATTACAGAAATAATGAATGCAATGATTACGTTCCTCATGCAGTTAAAATTTGCAATTCAATTTGCATGTATGCAAATGGAGGGACGATATTTTTTTGTATAATTTATATTATAGACTAAGAGGCATATGTCAAAATGTATGTACCTGTGACCTTATAAAAACCGGCAATTATAGTTAGAATGATATATGCCTAAGTGACTTTTGTTTTAATTTTTTAATTAAAATATGTTATGTTTTTTGTACCACTTTGCTTGGTTTTCTTGTAATTATTTCTTTACATTTATTTTTTCTTGCACCTAAGGGGAGCAAGGTAAAGGGCTTAATGTAGTCTCAATTGGTTTATTATTTATACATAAAAAAATGTCATTATAATTCTTTCGCTTTGAGAATAAACTTAAAAAATATTATCGTTAATATTTTTGTGTTGTATAATTCTCTGTGAAACACAAATGTCAACAGATTAACAGGTGAGGGAGAGTCCTACAATATAGCTTTGTTCTTAGGTTGGGTTTTACATTCAAGCTTTCTCCTTACCAGGTTAGCCAGTAATAATGGAGACGGCGCCTCGTCACCTCTTTCACTGTCATCAACCTGTTTATACATGCCAAGACATCCGGGGAAGGACTCTCGTGTTTTTTACATGATCTTCTTCTAGTATTGTAGATACTGTATTTTTGAAGGTCAACCGAGGTCTCCCCCTACCTCTCTTATTACTCAGTTTCCCTTTAAACCCTTTTTTGCTATAACATTCTCTAATATACTTGTTCAGGTTAGGTTATAGTACCAATTTGTATTTGTATAACTTGTACTTTGTAAGCCTTTGTAATGTTTTAACATTATTCTCAGTTGTTAAATCTTATTTAGTGGATAAATTAAGAATTTTAATTACTGTGGTAAGTGTTATATTTAACTGAATATTATAGTTAAGGTTTTTACTAATAGCCCTTTTGCCTACATAAAAAATTTCATTTATATTAAAAATGTAGACGTTTATTGAAATGTGAAATTTGGAAATGTAGATATTTTTTTATAATACCAACTAAATAAGGAATTATTCACCACTGCTCCCTAGCCTATTAACTTGCATATAAAAACCGCACGTTGCTCTGTCGATAGTGACAAACGAGGTGACATCGAGAGGCGTGACTGACATTACAATTTTCAAAGATTGTATCAAAATTTGTTAAATATTTCAAAGGATTACCGCCCTTGTTTTTATTGAACAAAAATCTAGTATTCTTTGCAGTATTTTAGTGAACTGTGCTTCTTATTGTATATATTAGTAGGTAATTTAGGATCCATTCTCAAAGTCATGATATGTAGTCAGTGTTCCCGAACGGAGTAACGGATAATCCCTACATGCACGAATGCTTGTGAAATATATAATTCAAAATATTTTTGAGTATGTTCCGTTCATTAACATATTATACTTATTTTTACTTTTTAAAATTCCGTACTTTTATAGGAAAAAATGAACCATTATAAACTCACTTTATCTCGACTGTCAAAAAACAAAATCAAGTAAATTTCTAAGTCAATTCAATCGAAAGAAACAAACAATCGTCGATAAATTCTGCAACATGATGATGATAAATATTTTGATAATGTTTACTGCAATTTATATCTATTTTTATCTACACCTACAGAGGTTTTCCCGTGGTCCTTTAGTTGACCAACTTACTAACAATATATATATATATATATATATATATATATATATATATATATATATATATATATATATATATATATATAAATATATATATATATATATATATATATATATATATATATATATATATATATATATATATATATATATATATATATATATATATATATATATAATAATGTCTTTGATTTTCGCGATTGTTATACATTTTAAATGAAACACTTTTAAACGGATTAATCGCGTATATTGAATGGTAAACATTTTTGGGAAACCCGACGTTTCGAACACTTTACAGTAGTCCGTGGTCACGGGTAGACTCAAACCTACCCGTGACCACGGACTACTGTAAAGTGTTCGAAACGTCGGGTTTCCCAAAAATGTTTATATATATATATATATATATATATATATATATATATATATATATATATATATATATATATATGTATATATATATATATATATATATGTATATATATATATATATATATATATATATATATATATATATATATATATATATATATATATAAATATATATATATATATATATATATATATATATATATATATATATATATATATATATATATATATATATATATATATATATATATATATATATATATATATATATATATATATATATATATATATATATATATATATATATATATATATATATATATATATATATATATATATATATATATATATATATATATATATATATATATATATATATATATATATATATTGCGTTTACAGCCAACTGTCATGTCACTACGTCATAATAGAGTTACATAAATACTTATACGTAGAGATACCTATTTCTCTGCTCTATAGCAGTATATCTCGACGACTTCACATCAGAGTCTCTTTCAATTTCAATGTAATAGTTGTAATTTTTGACATGAACTTTTTTTTGTAATTAAAAAACATCTTCATTCAAGATTGTTGTAAAATATTATTTCTTTAAAGTAACACAAAATATATATAGAAAAATAGTGTTAAATACGTCATACAACACGTATAACCTCAAGTTAGTAGAAAGTTGAAAACGGATTATCTAAATGAGAACTTAGTCTCTTAACACTCCATAGGTTTCCACTTTTCCTCTGCCTACCCTGCCATATACAAAATACAGCGTGAAGCTGACGGAAAAAACATATATTTAGTAGTTTTATATATACAATTTTATTTCTTTCGATAAACTACAAGCTATTACAAACGCAAACCATCTAACGAAGAACAGGAAGAGCGAAAGTGCAATATAAATTTGATATATCTAAATCGTACACTCATTTTAATAGCTATACTCGCTACAGTACAGTGGCCAGAAGTATAAATTTTAACAGACAAATACTGCTACCGTAATAGGTTCGAGTCTATAAATCAGTGTGTCGTTGTTGTAAATCTCAATGGACAGATGGCAGCTGCTGAATGAATAAATTTGTATTTTATGTTAAAATTTTATTATGCAGATACATATACATAGATGTCTTTACCTACATCTTTGTTCTAAGCTATTGAGTTTTTTATTGTTAGACAAAAATCAGTTGTATCATTTTATGAGAAATATAAAAATGAATTAAATAAATATATAGACAAAAATAAATATATATAGAATAGAGGCCTTCCGTGGCGCAGCGGCACAAGCGTGTGACTGTAACCGACAGGTTGTGGGTTCGATACTCACTCGACGAAATGAAATATTTAATATTTTCAATTTAAATATTTAATTTTTTTCGCTCTGGTGAAAGTTAAATCGCGGCGTTGAGTTCCACCACTCTACACATAATGCCTCAAATTCGGCGAAAAGTGGGGAACGGATGTGGACTGGAGTGTCTTTAGACTAGGTTCCCAATTAACCTAATTTCTATCAAGGCAAAACGCGGTGACGAGTTACGCCATTGCACACAATATCTCAAATTCGGCCGAAATTAGAGAACGGAAGTGGCTTTAAGGTAACAAGTGTCTTAACACTAGGTTCCCAGGTTCCCTCTGCCATGTGCGGGATACAGCGTGAAGCAGAAAATAAAATAATATTTTTCGTTACGCATGTCCAAGAAATGCGTTTAATGTGTAATGTGACTCTCGTCACGCACTTAACGTCTAGACACAGTACTTCACGCCTGTCTTGGTGCCCTTAAACTGTCACACATACATTTCATCTTCATTCATCAATTTTAACAAGATTTATATGTTAACCACTTTTTATGAGAAAAATTTAAAATTTTAAATATTAATTTGAAATTTAAATCAATTATTTACAATATTAAATGTAAAAATGCGCATGTACCTATTAATGAAATTGCGATTTGTTAAGCAGAATTAATGTGTTACTCACAGACAGTTCAGTAAAAAAATAGTCATAAGAAACTTAGCCAAATCTTCGAGACGTTGCATGTCAAATGGCGGAACTCAACGCAGCGTTTTGTCTTTTTTTGCATTTTTTACAATTGACTTGAGCTGCAGCACGCAACCTCTATTACGTTACTTTACAATCTTTAAAGTAAAATCTTGATTTTTCTTGGGAGTACCTTACTCTTCCTTTACAGTTCCCAAGGCACCTACATGCTGAATTTGATTTGTATTTACGCGTTGGTCACTCAGAATTTTAGCATATAAATATATATTTTTTTATTATAAAATAAATTATTACGAGATAGTCTTGTTTCTGCTTTATACATTCTGACTTCCTTTTGTACTAAATACTTGATAACAACATGCAACGTCGTCCTCAACATATTACACATCATTGAGAAAAATTACAACTCCGATGTTTTCATTCATTCATTCATTTCTTCAATTATGGCGTTTCGAGCGTGCCAGTAGAGCACAGTTCACTTCGCCAATGTCACGTTGTATGGAAGACTCACGGGAGGAATTAATCAATACAAAAGGAACGATTGTACACAGTGATATAATTGTAAAAAAGGGATCTTTCTCATAAAATAAATATTTAAATCGAATTTACACTAACAAAAAAGCGAAAGAAGTTTTCCCCTTTGAAATTATTCCTAAAAGAATTTAAAATAAAGGGTTTTATAAATGAAACGTGAGAGTTTGTCCACTAAAGAATATTTAAGTGAACCAGAACGTAACGTGACCGGCAAAGTAATATACAATATGTATAACACCTTTTACCAATGCATGTTACACACTCTCGCTATCGACTATGTGAAATCAGTAGGCCAAGAGCAAATTTCCAGTAAAAATCCTGTTTAAAGTTAGCTTATGTTGTAGAAATATAGTGTAGTAAGGGACAGATCCTTGATTGAGAAAAGATATTATCATTTTTAGTTTTAAATGTTAAAAAATATAAAGAACTGCGCTACCAGTTTCTTATGTATAAAACAAACAGTTCTTGTTAAACTTATATACCAAGATAAAATAGATATCTGAGTTAGAAAATTATGTAAAAACTTTTGATAAAATTTGTAAAACATATTTAAAAGAGCCTGTCGAGGCGCAGCGGCACAAGCTTGCCCCTGTAACCGACAGATTCTGGGTTCGATCCCCAGTCGAGTAAAATGAAGTGTTTACAATTTGGGTGGTGAAAGTGGGAAACGTAAGTGGAACGGAGTGTCTCAACACTAGGTTCCCGGGTTCCCTCTGTCTACCCTGTCTCGTGCGAGATACAGCCCGAAGTTGAAAAAAAAATGTTTAAAAGAGGTATGCCGACACCGTAGCGCTTGGCGCTCCGTTCTCTCTGCCTACCCCGCTAGGGATATAGCGTGAAGCTAAGTAAGTATCTAATTCAGTACCAATTGCCTGGGCCTTTCGTAGCGCTGCGGCACAACTGTGTACGTGACAGGTTGTTGGCTTGATCCCCGTTAGAGGAAATAAAATATTATAATATTTTTAAATTAAACCTGTGATGTTTTCATTTTTTTGCTATGGTAATAAGGCAAAGCGTGGCGTTGAGTTCTGCCACCCAATACGCAATGCCTGAATTGCGGCGAAAAGTGGGGAACGGAAAGGAGTGTCTGATCCCCGGGTTCCTGTTCCTGAGTTCCCTTTGCCTACCTTGCCATGTGCGGTATTCAGCTGAAAAAAATAAATAAATTAAGGCCTGTCGTGGCGCAGCGGCACAAGCGTGTGACTGTAACCGATAGGTTCTGGGTTCGATCCCCAGTCGAGGAAATGAAATATTTAATATTTTCAATTTAAATATTTAATGTTTCATTTCTTCGCTCTGGTAATAAGGCAAGGCGCGGCGTTGAGTTCCGCCACTCAACACGCAGTGCCTCAAATTCGGCGGAAAGTGGAGAACGGAAGTGGAACGGAGTGTCTTAACACTAGGTTCCCGGGTTCCCTCTGCCTACCCTGCCTCGTGCGGGACACAGCGTGAAGCTAAGAATTAAGCGGCATTAAGGTGCTCAACTCAAGACAATCGTTATCGGAGAATATAATGACAATATTTTTTGAACACAATATTTTTTGTTGTTTTTTCTAAATGAATTGAAAAAATATAATATGTATATTCCTTATTTCCGTCTTGTTAAGAAGTGATTGATTTGCAACAGTCATGTACTTACGTTAGTGTGCAATATTAGTTAATTCCAAAGGCCGCTTGCAAACGACGACAGTTCCTTTATATATACCGATTAACAATACGGTTTTTTATGTTTTTTACGGATTTATCGAATTCTTTATAAAATATTTTATTTTAGCTTCACGCCGCACATGGCTGGATAGGCAGAGGGCAGTTTGGGAACCTAGTGCTAAGGAACGGAGTCTCTGTACCGTTCCGTTCACTTTCCGCTGAATTGAACACATCCTGTCTGCCGGAACTCAACGCCGCGCTTTGCCATGTTACCATAGCAAAAAAATAAAAAACATTTAATATTAATTTCAAAATATAAAATATTTAATTTAAAAATGTTAAATATTTTATTAGATTTTTTTTTTGTTTTCATTAATAGCGTACACCAATTGACTTCATAAAGCTGTTAGATCGCATCGTATGTAGAAACGTTTTACAAAGATTTATACGTATCGTCTAACTGGACTAGAATTTACTAGTTTATTCATTCCTGAACGTATAATTTATGATTGTTTACGCGTCGTTTACTTCCTTGCCACTCGAAGGGTCTCCTCAACTTTCACGCAAAGTGGCCTTTATCTGTTTCTAAAGTTTAATAGCTTTTGATCTAGTTGCTGAGCTTAAATATAAAGTACTGAAAGTGACTTTATATGGCTTATTTCATAGAAAATAATCCTATACTTTATGGCATCCTTTACAATGTAACAGTTCAGTTTATTCTGTTTGAGCATGATAATCTAAGATTGATAACTTTAATAAATAACGGTATAACAACCTTATTGCAGTGTACACGGACGTTTTGTTTAATAATCTTGGGTGATATGGTGTTCTTGTTATGGTATTATGGTTTTCAGATTTGTGCCAGGACGTGTGTCCTGTGTATATGTGTATATAGCGGAACCTGGTTTTAAGCACAGTTTATTCTCCATTTCCCAATTATATTTCAACACATTGCGTGTTGAGCGGCGAATTTCAACTCAACAATTCGTCTTTGTAACAGTTACTTTAATATTTTTTACTTAATATAGGTTTTCTAGAACACTTTGTCTAGGGATAGATGCCTTCCTGGATAATTGACCCACCATGAAAACACTAAAAGGTTCTATCACTTTTAGTATCAATCTAGACCTTCCTAGCATGTAGCTTCCCAGCTCTCTTCCAGCCAGTAGATTATGAAATAAATTGTATGAATTAAAAATATGAATCGAACTATTTAATACATGTAAACATTGATTATTGATAAAAAAAATCATAATGTGACTATTTAATACTCTTTAACAATGCTTTTATTGTATACAAGTGTTGAAGACCCAAGGAGCAACAATACTTTAAAATTTTAATGAATTCTTTAAACAATCTTAAACGAATTAATCACGTATATTATTTTTTAATCATTTTTGGAAACCCGACTTTTCGAACACTTTACGGTAGTCCGTAGTCACAGGTAGACTGAGTTGGTAGTCACCTGTTTTGACATAATTATTATGTCAAGCTACAACCAACAATTTTTTAATTGCCTGGTTTCCTGAATTCTTGCAGAATGAGCTTACTGTATCTGGTCCTTTGGTGTGGTATTTGAGATTTAATTTTTTTAAGCGTGGGTCCCAGGTGGTGAAAAGTTTCCAACCGTCTTCTCTATAGAAATTAAGATGTTTCTGTATTTAAATAGCCTCGCGGATCTTTCTTGTTAGGCCTGAATATCGTTTTAATAGAAGCTCCTCTTTAGATGTCGCCGATCCTGTTTGTAACCCCCTTAATATGTGGTAAAAATGCCGGCAATCTCTCATCTGGCTCTCGGCTTGGTATGTTGGTCTTCTGACAACGATGACGGGGAACTGGCAGCTTGTTCTGAGCATGGGCAGTCTTCACCTGTCGAAGCTTGTTCCCTAAGCGTTCAGCACCGCAGAAGTGGTGGGCTCTCTGAAACAAAGATTTGTCACACAAAAGCGCCAAAATTCAACTTCACCACAGAATTTGTGCCAATAACGTAAGGGAAGCATGGTAAATGTATTGAACGTTATTGCTGTTTTCATTTCTGTTAATTGATTTTTAGATAGTGAAGCTATATATGGTAGTTTTACCCGACAACCTACAATAGAAATAGAAAACGTATACAAATTTGTTACAATTATGGCCACAGCGCTATGACGGATTCCAAGAGGCGCGAGTTCTAATACCGCTCCGTTTAAATTTTTCGTTTAATCTTTTTTTTTTTTTTTTTTTTTTTTTTTTTTTTTCAGCTTCACGCTGTATCCCGCACTAGGCAGGGTAGGCAGAGGGAACGAAAGTGAAACCTAGTGTTATGACACTCCGTTCCACTTCCGTTCCCCACTTTCCGCCGAATTTGAGGCATTGCGTGTTGAGTGGCGGAACTCAACGCCGCGCTTTTGCCTTATTACCAGAGCGAAGAAATGAAACATTAAACATTTAAATTGAAAATATTAAATATTTCATTTCCTCGACTGGGGATCGAACCCACAACCTATCGGTTACAGTCACACTCTTGTGCCGCTGCGCCACGACAGGCCTCAGGCTTTAATCTTAAAGCCAAGAGCTATTAGTGTAAACACCACATAATATTTTATAACCTAGAGCTCACTTTCCATTGTCCATTAAGCTCTTATAATATTGCTCATTTAAATGATTATAATAAGAATGTGTGTGGCCGTCCCGTCGTTGTGCAGTGGCTTAAAAATGTTTGGATACCAATTCCGGAAATTATTACCTTAAAATCATTTATACGTCTTCCGGGAACGTGGGAACCTACTGATAAGACACTCTGTTCACATTGAGATACTTTTCTCCGAACTCTCCACCGAATTCCCGAGGTATAGGGTGTTGAGTGGCGGAACGTCGTGCTTTGTCTCGGTACCAGCAAGGAATTGAAAATATTATATGCTTACAATCGTAAGCTTGAGCCCTTGCGCCAAGAATGCCTTAACGTTACATACGTGATAAAATAATATATATGTATAGTAAAATCTAGACTAGACTCAGACAAAAGCACGCAACAGTCAGTTCAAAATTGAAATATCAAATGCAATGACGCTGCTACATTAGCGATTAGTGAGCCGTTACAATATACTGTTGTTTATTTATGAACACCAAACTACTTGGCAAAAGATCAATTTATAATGATTATGTTCTATTTAGTTTACTATCGGGTTGTTATAAGATATTTGTTATTTTTTACATATTTAAAATTATATTCCAATGTTGGTAATAAATAATACTTTTTTAGAAAAGTTATAAAATTATGAACTAGCAGAGTATAAACCCGCGCCTTTTGAAAGTCCAAGCGTTCTGACCACTAAGCCGTACGTTCTCATCAAGCTACGTTGATATATGTATACGCTTGTCCCAACTTATTCATGTTGATACCATCTCTATTTGTAAATAAATATTTTTGTTATACTTACCAAGCATTAGTATGTGTTTTATTATCTTTTTTAGATTTTTGCTTTATCTCCCATATATATATATATATATATATATAATATATATATATATATATATATATATATATATATATATATATATATATATATATATATATTTATATATATATATATATATATATATATATATATATATATATATATATATATATTTATATATATATATATATATATATATATATATATATATATATATATATATATATATATATATATATATATATATATATATATATATATATATATATATATATATATATATATATATATATATATATATAAGTCTTGTGGCGTCAAGACACTCCGTTACTCAATTTCCGAAACACTAGTGTAGAGAAGCGCAATTTACGCGACACTTAGCCTTGTTTTTATTTCAATAATTAAAAATATAAGCTCTATAAGAAAGTTGGCAAATTCAAATTAAAAGTATAAGAGTAAATTATGGTTTACGTGGCAATGGCAAATTTTAAATTATACTTAAAAGAGACCACTAGTGGCGCTGGGGCACTGGATGTGCATACGAGTCACATGGGGGAAAAGAAAACAGTTCCTGCTCAGGTACCGAGGTAATACGCACAATGACTCGATCGAGCGATCTAAAATTACTTGGCAGTCAAAAAATACCAGGTGTATGCACCTTAAAAGTGCATTTTACAGAAATCGATTATCTCTACGCGTGTACGTAATAACTCTTATTTGAAAAATCAGCGTAAACATGAAGTTTTTGAATTTTTGTGAAATCTGCTAAAAATACACGTGATTCTGGGCATGAGGGAGAGATATCCTTAAACCTCACCACGTATCAGCAAGGGAGAAAGGTAAAAAGGGAAAGGGAGCAAGGGAAGAAGTTAAAAATGTTACAAAAGACATCACGTGATTAATGGACGGCCCCTTTATAGGACCACTTTATCGTCCGTCTGCCCGTGTAAGTAATAATAATCCAGATGGCGTAAAGATTTCAAGCTGAAATGAATGGTACATCTACCATCTCTTGCAAAAACTACATTTCTACGTTTATGCATCGTTTTTGAGCTGCATTTTGTATAAAATGCTCCGCGTCAATCAAAACTTGTGGTAAATTATTAAATACAAATAATGGAAAAACCTAAAAAATTACTTTAATAGGTATTTTGTAAGAAATAATTCAATTTAATGGACGGTACTATGTTAATATAAACTAAAATACTTAGAGTATTTTGTTGACAAGTAGTATTGCATTATGCTCTACTTCTACAACAAAAACGTCACTGCCGCTTGGTGCGATAGCGTTTGATTATAAATGCGCTTGCTGCGGGTTCGTTTCCTCGAAAGGAAAAAAAAATGATTTGTTCCGGAATAGTCATTACGCTATATCCCGCACATAGCGGGTTGTATGAGAAAACTTAGGCACCTAGTGTTGAGACGCTTCGTTCTATTGAGGCACTTCCGTTCTCCACTTTATGCTGAAATGGAGATATTACGTGGAGAGTGGTGGAGCTTTCTCCCCCTTTTTTCTCTTATTATATATTACATTTCAACAACGCCAAAGTGTTCATACACATTATTTTTCCACTTACCTTGCTAAAGATAAAACAAAAGGATACATTTACTATGGAGACTCCAGTCAACTTTTGTATAACTTTGACAAGTAATATATGTCAATAGAACCAACATTCTCAAGTAACCTGAATATCGATAAAACGTTCACGTTAACGTTAACGGTTCCTCTCGACCTTGACATCGACATTTCAATACGTTAATTTACGATCGTAACCGACGTAACACTCGTAAAAGCACAGTTTGAACATAATCGAGAACGTAATGAATGACTGTGCCGCCTTTAGGTAGATTTCATATGGAGCGACAGAAGGATTTAACTTTTAGAAAAGTGATCAATGCTAATAAAATTTATTTCTTCTTATTTTTTTACTTCTTACACTGTGTGATCGATAAACATGTAGAATTTATCGTTTGTGCCTATTTCTTTTTTTTTTTTTTAATATTCATACAAAATATGGTGATATAATAAAGAAAAACAATAACTATTAAGTAAATACTATTATTTAAGTATTATAACAACTTATTTTATAAAAATTATTTTAAAAAATACCTTGTCTATTTGATAAGGCTACAGTTGCACAGTAAGAAGATAGCCTAAGTAGAACCAAAACACTTGAAGACTGATTCAAATAAATTTCAAGGGTATAAAATTTCAACAGTTTGTACTTGAAGAGTACATTATTGTATTGGATATATTTTAAGAAATCTAATTTACATGTATAGGCCAAGCTTTGTCACGTGGTTTTCCTCGTTTAAAGCAGGTAGCAGGGTAGGGTAATTCCGTTCCCCAATTTCCGCCGAATTCTGGAGGCATTCCGTGTTAATTGGTGGAACTCAACGCTGTGATTTGCCTTTTTGTATAAGGAAATTATTATATTAAATATTTCCTCGAGTAGAGATCGAACCCATGATCATTTTGTTTTTACAGGCGGTCGCGTCACGCTTAGGCTCCCGCGCACATGCTCTAACCTTAAACATTTTATAATATAAAAATGTTATTATGTTTTCTTTTAATCTATAGAAAAAAATGCTGAGAGGCCTGTCGTGGCGCAGCGGCACAAGCGTGTGACTGTAACCGACAGGTTCTGGGTTCGATCCCCAGTCGAGGAAATGAAATATTTAATATTTCATTTCTTCGCTCTGGTAATAAGGCAAAGCGCGGAATTGAGTTCCGCCACTCAACACGCAATGCCTCAAAATTGGCGGAAAGCGGGGAACGGAAGTGGAACGGAGTGTCTTGACACTAGGTTCCCGGGTTCCTTCTGCCCACCCTGCCTCGTGCGGGATACAGCGTGAAGCTAAAAAAATAAATAAAATGCTCTACTTTTCACTGCAAACGAAAAACGTAGAGATTGCGAATTCAGTTCCTATTTGAAGCAATATATTAATTGTATTTCCCCGCTCTGGTAACATTGTAAGAATTGTGAGAGCGGAGTGCAGGTTATTATCTGTTTACTCTTCCCTATCCGGGCTAGTGTCATGAATATATATATATATATATATATATATATATATATATATATATATATATATATATATATATATATATATATATATATATATATATATATATATATATCGGGCGAAGAATATTCTTAATAAAATCTCAAACAATTTCTATAAACAAAGTCGGTAAAAACGAGTCATCGATAAAAGATACAACGTCTGTCACCACCTCAGGGCAAAATCATAGCGCCTCTGATACTAAATTACTGCATGCAAAATAAGTAATACAGTAAAAATTTATATAAATATCCCTTATATCATGGTAATAAGAGCCATATTAGTAGCATTTTCAAGGTTTTTAAGATTTATATGCAAAAATTGTTGTTTACGCAGCGATCGAGCTTGTTTTATAGAAATTTTCACCTTATAAGTTCATATAATTTGTTGTGTAAAGCCTCTTATTATTATACAACTATATATATATATATATATATATATATATATATATATATATATATATATATATATATATATATATATATATATATATATATATATATATATATATATATATATATATATATATATATATATATATATATATATATATATATATATATAAGCTTATATTTACAAGTGGATCGCCCATTGATTACAAAGATGGCGTTAATTACGATTTTTTTAATCTAATGTCAATGTACGCGGAGAGCGATATATGTAAAATATTTTTTATGCGCCTATAGCCTTATGCTGTCTAGCAGGGTAGATAGAGGGAACAAAAGAACTTAGTGTTAAGCACTCTGTTGAAATTGTGACGTTTCCGGTCTTCCGACTTTCTTTCGGATTATTGCGTGTTCATTGGCAGAGACCAAAGCTAGGGAATGAAAATATTAAATATTTCAATTTCTCTAGCGATGATCGAACTCAATATTAGATATAAGTATAATATAACTATAATATAAATATACATCTTAATAAATACACGAACGACATTAGCAAAATTACATACAATGAATGACTAAATAAAAATTAAATATAACAGAAAAAATACAGTAAATAAGGAAAAATATTAAAAGTAAATTATTTCATACATAAACGTTTAAACATTTATACCAACGTGTAAACCACAGAGTGGCCTATATTTTCACTATCACGGAGAAAATATGTTTTATAACTTTACGAATGGAAAAAAGAGTGACTTCACACTACGTTTTTTGCTTACTAGGTGGCTGAAACAGCGTTAAGCTAAAATGAAAAATATATAAAAAAAAAATTAAAAAAAAAACTTTCATTACGTTAATTCGACGTGGCCGTACAAAAATACGCCCGCGGTAGATAACGGCCGCAAAAATTCGTAGCGCCCAATTTGCAAAGTGCGGATTATCTTGTCATTTTTGACGTTCACATTAAATACACGGTGGTCGGTCTCACAAAGGGAAGGGAAGGCGTCAATCGAGTATAGTACGATTGGCGAGTTTTGGCCGCTTAGAAATAAAGCTTTCTAAGCGCGTGCACACGTTTCCTATGAAATAAAATAATGAAAGGGAGGAAAAATCTTAATAAAATATCTGGGATATTATCTATTAGTAACTGTAGAGCAGCCACGACTTGTTGGCAGTACTGTAAGCGAATTTTTAGTTAGTTTCAAAATAAATGAAAAAGTGAAGTCGGTTTATTACCGTCTCGCCAGCTTCAGTTGTAGGTTTGGAGTCACCGTGTACGCGCGCTTATTTTCGCTTCGATTGATTTGAAAAAAAAAAAGTTTTTTTTTATCTACTGTGCTGTGATCTGTGCTAGAATATTCTGTGTTGTGTTCATGTGTTTTTTTTTTTTAATCTGTGCTCGATCATGGTACAAACTTCTGAAATTCAATTCAGCTTACAGGTAAGTTTAAAAGCGACACTTTGATTTATAATATTTTATTCTATTAAATTTACATGAATTAATTAGTATTTTCAAATGAAAGTTTCATTTAGATTAATTATAAACTGAACGTATAGTACTATTTGAATTCTTTTGACATTTATCAGACCACGTGGTTTTCTTATCACATATCTAATCTAGATATAGATGTGTGATTAACATTCAAAAATTATTAATACTTACATTACTTACACTATGTCAGTCGAATTACAGTCCACTTATTTTTACCTCTGAATATATATTTACCATATTATATTTACCGTTTTTCATTTACTTTAATGTGAAAATGGTAAAATTTAATAGAACATAATGAAACGTGGTTAGAAAAGGTAGTTAAACTTCACATTGGTAATGACTATGAGAAACAAATTGCAACGCATAGCATTCTCTAGTTAAATATACATTATCTCGTGTGTACAGCGACTGTGATCAAATAGTTTAGTGTTGAATGTATGTCGCAGTTACGATGATACTAGGTTCGATTTTATTTGCAAATTTTTTGTTGTGGCTTTTTGCGTGGTCAAATGAAAATAATTATAGGTTGTATATGATATATGATACATTCTAAGGCTTTAACTAAGTACGTGGGCTATACCTGCATAGCCTCAAAAAAACTCACTCGAACTCTTCTTCTTCGCTCTGGTAACAAGGCAAAGCGCGGCAAAACTAAAGTGGAACGGAGAGTGTCTTAACACCTAGGTTTCCCTGCCTACCCTGACATGTGCGGGATACAGCGTGAAGCTGAAAAATCTCTACAAAATTTAATATAAAATTTATTTAGTACGAGTATGTTCACAGTGAAAGGATATAGCAATAATATATACTTATAATATACTTCTTAATATTTTATTCTTCTCAAAAATCACGTGAAATTGTACTACGTGAAATATTTTATATAATTATGAAATAATTGTATATTTTGTCAGTGTCATATAAAAAGGTACATAACTTATCGGATATAAAGTTAGGTTCAAATACCAATCGTGGGAACATTAAACATTATGTTCCTGACAAAATGCACACTTCTAACTTTTCTAGTTGAAGAGGTAGAGTAAAAAGACATCTATTGGAACCATTCGCTTCTTATTATAATTAAGAAATGCAAGAGAATCTTTGAGATAAAAGAAAACGTGTGTCGTGAGTCGTTCTCCGTTATTTTTTAAACAGGACGCTATGCAAATAAACACGACTTGTAACAAAGTTTGTGCAAGCGTCTAGTGGGAATATAATCTATGCGGGGCAAGTAAATATATTAAATAACATCATTGACTATCAAGAAAGCGGTAAGTTTTTAGTGTTAAGACACTGTACTCTCTATTTTACGCCTAGTTCACGTACTCTTGTCTAGATCAGCGGCACAATCGTGTGACTGTAAACGACAGGCTGTAGGTTCGATCCCTTCTCGAGGAAATGTAATATTTTTGATATTTTCAATTTAAATATTTATTTTTTTTTCATTTCTACGCTATAGTAACAAGGCTAAACGCGGCGTTGAGTTTCGCCACTCAACACGCATTGCCTCAAATACAGCGGAAAGTGGGGAATGGAAGTGGTACGGATTGTTTTAACTAGTGTTCACAAGTTCCGTCTACCTACCCTGCCATGTGCGGGATACAGCGTGAAACTGAGTAGAGTTATATTTTTATATAAAATATTTAATATTATATTTTTTTCTCTGTTATTATTATTGTTTATATACGAGTATGTGTGTTATTTTTCTCATCAAAATAAAATTCGATTCCTGTTACTGTAGTTTATTATATTTAAATATATCTATTTATTTACATATTGGAAACCTGACCTGTAATACTAAATATACGCTATTAATTCGTTTAAAATAGTATTTAAAATGAGTTATAATCATTAATTTCTAGTTATAACCTTTAATTGTTATGATTCACAAGTGTGGCGTTGAGTTCCGAAAATCAGCTTGCGATAAAATTGTAAGTCGTAGGACTGAGTAGTTAAAGGTCACGGTAAAGTACTTAAAAGTATTTTCAAGGGTTATCTCTGACGAAATTTCTGATAGTACATAATTTTATTGTTGTATCCAAGAATTCACAGGTTACGACACATTATTTTTCACACTAAGTCATTATGTAAAATACCGACGTACACATTTTACCAAATTAATAGAAAATGCGTTAATTTGATGTAAAAATAAAGGTTTTAACAATCGAAGCCACTGATTAGCATGTACGCGGCTTATACGTGACTAGCGACATGCTCGCGGCTTCGCCCGCTTCAACTAAATATTTTTTAATTTGGCAATGTATTATTTTGGGTATTATTTTGGCTTTATAATAACAATTTCATTTTAAAAACAATATATATACATATATATATATATATATATATATATATATATATATATATATATATATATATATATATATATATATATATATATATATATATATATATATATATGCAAACAAAGAAATATAATTAATATTACATAAAAATAATATTAATAGTTAATATAAACAAAAATACATCTTTGAACCAATATTGATCGCTGGCGTCCTCTGCGCCGCGAGAAGCAACTTAGTTATATATTTTATGTTTTTACGCAAGAACCAAAGATTTCTGATACCATCTCCCCATGCTCCCAATGTAGCCATAACATGATAATCCTTATTTATAATTAAGTCATCCGTATATGGAAAGTATGTAGAAAAAGTTTCAATAATAACGTAATAGGACCAACAATTTACAATTTTTTGTGTATTTGTTTTACAAAATTTCTATAAATAATTGTTTTATTTTCAATTGTTTGTAACTTTACGTTTCAATATATGTATATATATATATATATATATATATATATATATATATATATATATATATATATATATAATATATATATATATATATATATATATATATATATATATATATATATATATATATATATATATATATATATATATATATATATATATATATATATATATATATATATATATATATATATATATATATATATATATATATATATATATATATATATATATATATATATATATATATATATATATATATATATATATATATATATATATATATATATATATATATATATATATATATATATATATATATATAAGTGAATAGTGCATACTCGACCACTTATGCTACGATAGTATCTGAAACAATAATCAGTATATTATGTTAATAACACTAAAACTTACAATATGACCACGATTGTCTTACAAGACAGTTCAACTTAAGCATAATTACAATGTCTAGGCAACAGCTGAGTAACAATAGTGAGTAATAGTAATATGTCTAAGCATTTTATTAGTAGCGTAAACAAAACAAGAAGTTTTAAGCGTGATATTTAAAAAAAAAGTTTTATTTTTAAAGCAAATGATGCAATGCACATATTTCGTCTACACATGAAGAAATAAATTATAGGCCACGTCTGATATATTTTCTTAGTAACATATTATCTCAATTTACAATTAATTTTCACGTATTTCCACGTAAACATGGTGCGGTCTCTATTAAATATAGTTTCTAATAATCACAAACGAGTGACTGTAAACGATAGGTTGTGGGTTCGATGCCTACTCGAGGAAATGAAATATTTCATATTTTTATTTCTTCGTTCATGTCTCAAGACTCTTTCTCTCTCTCTCTCCATCTCTTTATATATATATATATATATATATATATATATATATATATATATATATATATATATATATATATATATATATATATATATATATATATATATATATATATATGTATATATATATATATATATATATATATATATATATATATATATATATATAATATAATATAATAGCTTAACTAATTACAGTAACGATTTAGTCTATGAATGTACTTCGAAGAAAGTTTCTTAGCGGTATTTACAAGGTAAATCTTCTTAATGATACACGCGTACAGTAGCATTGTTTACACTTATTGAGTGTATTTTGACATGCACATTTAATATTCAATAACTATATATATATATATATATATATATATATATATATATATATATATATATATATATATATATATATATATATATATATATATATATATATATATATATATATATATATATATATATATATATATATATATATATATATATATATATATATATATATATATATATATATATATATATATATATATATATATATATATATATATATATATATATATATATATATA
The DNA here is from genome assembly GCA_019049475.1 of Eueides isabella. NCBI lineage: Eukaryota > Metazoa > Arthropoda > Insecta > Lepidoptera > Nymphalidae > Eueides > Eueides isabella. Next base: position 1,258,759 of record CM032401.1, read on the forward strand.
TATATATATATATATATATATATATATATATATATATATATATATATATAATATAATAGCTTAACTAATTACAGCAACGATTTAGTCTATGAATGTACTTCGAAGAAAGTTTCTTAGCGGTATTTACAAGGTAAATCCTCTTAATGATACACGCGTACAGTAGCATTGTTTACACTTATTGAGTGTATTTTGACATGCACATTTAATATTCAATAACACTTGTCGATATTCTTATATACATAACTGGAATTGCAGTATGGGAGGTAATGACAGATGACTTGTTTCTGGCTCTGTAGTGTTCAAATAATGGAAAAAAAAACTTAATTTTGATAAAATATTTTATGATAGATAATTTTTAATACTGCTTTGGAAAATGTCATGGTTTTCGTACATAATGAACATGACGTTGGGCTTCCAAACTTAGATTATAATATGTATGTAATTTACAAATAAAAGATTGTGATTTATTTATGAGAATATTTTGACTATTGATTTATTTGTTTACTAGCAACCCAAGCTCTCGGCTTTGCCCGCCTGAAACACATACATCTGTTTACTTATTGTAATTCAAGCTTTATTTTAAAAAGAATATCCACATATTTCCCACAACCGATATATAAAAAAATACACTAAATATTAAATAATATTAAAGTTTGTCAAAGTATATTAGTGAAAACTAAATGTAAATCGGTTCAGCTGTCTGTAATATTAGCGCACAAATGCACAGACAAACGGACAGACAAACTGACATATGCATTAAAAAATATTGTTTTTTTTTTTTTTTTTTTCAGCTTCACGCTGTATCCTGCACTAGGCAGGGTAGGCAGAGGGAACGGAAGTGAAACCTAGTGTTATGACACTCCGTTCCACTTCCGTTCCCCACTTTCCGCCGAATTTGAGGCATTGCGTGTTGAGTGGCGGAATTCAACACCGCGCTTTGCCTTATTACCAGAGCGAAGAAATGAAACATTAAATATTTAAATTGAAAACATTAAATATTTCATTTCCTCGACTGGGATCGAACCCAGAACTTGTCGGTTACAGTCACACTCTTGTGCCGCTGCGCCACGACAGGCCTCAAAATATTGTTTTGTTTTATATAACATTGATGAATGGATCATTTTGAAATCATGAACCGAATACCATTTCATAATACAAGCTTTATTGTAAGATATTTTTTTACATAAACTAATTTATGATAATTAAAGAACAAAAAAATAGTTATAGTATATAACTTAGCCGTCATAACGTCAGCGGGGCAGAGGGAACTTGGGAACCTAGTGCATGAGATTTCACTTTCCATAAACACTCTGTTCTCCACTTTTCACCTTAGTCGCTATTTGGCGAGTTACCAAGGCGAGAAAAAATCTCCCCGACCTAAACACAGCCTTACATTGACCTAGAATGGAGATACGTTTTCCTATATTAAATATAGATAGATACGTTTTAATGGCTATAAAACTTTGCTTTAGTGTCATTAAATTACAAATTTACGATTTACAGTTTATGTACTCCGAAATGAAACATATCAAATATATTTTATTAATCTTTACTCTATCAAAACATGCATAAGTAGACATAACCTTAGACAGACAACCTTAGATAGTGTTTAAAGGAGACGGTGGCTTGACTTAACAGTGGCCATTAGTGTCTCTCCCACACATCAATTAATTATTAAATCCAATTAGAATATATTTATCCAATGTAAATTATAATTTTGATACTCAGTATTCTGATTTTAAAATTGTTCATATTAGTTTGAGAACACAATGTTAATACGTACATATTAGAGAAAGGTCATTAAAAAGCATAATTACTCCTCGGAATATTTGAAAAGTTGTATGTTTCCTTCCGGTCGGTCATGTTCCCGAAACGTAAGACGCTAGTTAACTATTCTGGAACTGTTGAAATTTTTGTAAAATTTATTTTCGTAATTGTTTGCAAATTTAAGTAGGTGTCAATGTGTGATATTTAATTTGAAATTATCTTTTTATAAAAAGAGGCAGCGAAAACGGAGCTCTAAACGCCTCCTTTATAGCCGTAACTTCGACTTTGTTTCGTCATCAAACCATGTTCTATCGGAATGTTCTATCGGAGTTGCAAGGTTCGCCTAGAAAACATGGTTCGATGGAGAACCAAGGTCCAGGTTCGGTTCGCTCGTCTGTTACAGCTACTACCACTCACTGTTCCTTCATAAATCATAACTTATTATGATCCGAATAATAAATAAATGGTCCATGTAAAGACCAAATATATTTGGCTCGTATGTCTGAGGCGTGATTTAAAAAATTATAACCAATTATCGGAGGCATGCAAGCAAACTGGCGAGCAAAAAGGTAGCAAAATATTAAATTTTGTAATGTGCTAATTGAGATCGATTTGACGTCAAATATTATGTAATCATAACTCAGCAAAGTTTTTCTTGCTTACTATTTAAGTGTCACAGTCAACTGAATAAAAAATACTTTGTGGGAAATGTACTCCATATTTATTTTTTATTTTTCCTTTCATATCAAAGAACGGCTGTAATTGTAAGATTTCTTGTTCAATTAAATAAAATTATAACAAAAAAAGCTTAGAATTATCAGCAAGTGCGTAGTTATTTTAATCTGTTTTATTTGTAATAAAATGTTTATTATATTGTAAACACTTCAAATAATTTTTGGGGTTCCGTATAAAAGGATGTGAAAGTGAAGTTTTGTAGGACTTTCTGTTGAAATTTATATCAAATATCATATTCTCTATGTCTTTATCATATATCATCTCTCTATCTCTCTCTCTTTCTCTCTCTCTCTCTCTCTCATCGTTCGTTCGTTTCTGTTAGCTGTTATCATTAAATTTGGCAAGATAAATTGATGATAAATTGATGACACAAATATAGTAATATAAAATCAGAAGACTAAAAATTTATACGTAAATTAATATGTAATTTACAGTCCTTATTATTGGAAAGAGTGTATTTAATTGTCAATTTCAAATGAAAAACCGCGTCGATCACAGAAAACTGAAGCTCTTCCGAAAACGTCCTAATTCTACACTGATTAGAAATCTATCTCTTAACATTTATAAAATTAGTGGGGCTTCTCTTGTCTACAATTAAAATTTTGTATAGTGCTTATATCTGTACATATATATTGTAAGTCAAAATTTTAAATATATTTGTATATAGGATTATTATTATTAACGTAACAGTTACTTAGATACTTACAATCTTCTACTTAAGTTTTCCCAAATTCAAAGATTTTTACTCACTCAGCTTCACGCTGTATTCCGCACATGGCAGGGTAGGCAGAGGGAACTTAGGAACCTAGTGTTAAGATACTCCGTTCCACTTCTGTTCCCACTTTCTGCTAAATTTGTGGCATCGGGTGTTAAGTGGCGGAACTCAACGCCGCGTTTTGCCTTGTAACAGAACGAAGAAATCGACTCGCCTGGGGATCGAACCCAGAACCTGTCGTTTACAGACACACGCTTGTGCCGCTGCGCCACGACAGGCTTCGTAATGAAATATTTTCATGAATGTTTATAAAGAAAAAATGTTCATATGTTTTTCATATTAACTTACAAAAGAATTAGTACGAAACCCTCGGTAGGTAACACTCTACCTTGACCGATGTTTTGTATGATAGAGATTATAAAACAAGATTACTTTTATTATTTGTTGTAAAATAAAATTATTTGAAATGCACTTTTTGTTATTGACAAGATATAAAATTCTATAAAAATATATTATAGTTAAATGTCAACTGATATTATCTATTACATAACATTTTAAGAATATTAGTGTTATAGCTATTGGAGATCGGAAGTGGAACCGAGTGTCTTAAAATTTACAAAAAAAACATAATTTATATATATATATATATATATATATATATATATATATATATATATATATATATATATATATATATATATATATATATATATATATATATATATATATATATATATATATATATATATATATATATTTTTTTTTCTTTTCTTTCTTTTTTTTTTTCAGCTTCACGCTGTAGGGTAGGCAGAGGGAACGGAAGTGAAACCTAGTGTTATGACACTCCGTTCCACTTCCGTTCCCCACTTTCCGCCGAATTTGAGGCATTGCGTATTGAGTGGCGGAACTCAGCGTCGCGCTTTGCCTTATTACCAGAGCGAAGAAAATGAAACATTAAATATTTAAATTGAAAATATTAAATATTTCATTTCCTCGACTGGGGATCGAACCCAGAACCTGTCGGATACAGTCACATTCTTGTGCCGCTGCGCCACGACAGGCCTCATATATAAAAAAATATACGTTTTTTAAATTAAAGTTTAATATTTTCTGTCCTAAGTGTGGAATAACACTTTAAAAAATAGTAAAAATATGTATATTTGTTCGTATGTTTGTATGAACACAACAATAAATATCTTATTATAAAAACAAAATATCAAAACACTATCTGTGATTCCCATCGCGTGTCAACGACCCCGTCTACTTCTACACTTCTATACAAGCAACCATGAATACAGTAAAAATGACTTCTGTTACAACTGTATAAAGCATAAATAATAGGCACAATGTGTTCGCCTCCCTAGTCTCCCACAACGCACGCGTATCCATAGAGATTATGTTTTTATTCATTTTAAATAGCGTACTTATGTTAAGATGTAGAAATAGCTCTTTTAAATACTAGCAAATGGTGATAATTACTTTAAAGACATATTAATAACATCAGTAATGTGTTTTCTGTATGGGTAAATAAATATAACAAATGCCAATGATGGCTTCTGGGATCGAGATTATAAATAGATGAAGGACTTTTTGGTATGTCCTTTATCATTGACACTATTGAGTGTATTAAATACAAGATTAATTTTATTATATCAAATAGATAGTTATATCAGATATCACGTGAAATCGAAACAACCAAATAAAAATATGTAATTACATGGTGTTAATCCTTTAGTACTTACTTATTTTTTTTGGACTCACGGTGTTTGTCATGCAGAAGGAGATAAGGATCCTAGTGGTAAATCACTCCGTTCCGTTCCCTACTTTCCGCTGAATTTACGGCGTGGTACGTTTAGTGGCGGAACTCAACGCCGCGCTTTGGTTTGTTATTACAGCGACGAAATTAAAATAATAAATATTTCCGTTTCTCGAGTGGGTATCGATTGATATCTTTACGATTTACTATAGTGATCCAATGAAAATTTTTTGAACTCCCAACTGCGAATCAAACACAAAATTGTCCCCTTTATATATATACAGTTTGATATAAAGGCTGGGCTCAATGGTAATCAAGGAATTCCAAGTTTGCGGCATCAATACGTTATTTTATAATTACATACAAAAACTATGTTTATCTCCACGCTAAGAGGACGGTCCCTTTGATGTGTACGTTCCAATCCTAACATATTGTACGTCATTTCGCAGCTGAGTATTTGATTGGTGAACAATAAATTCAATGTAATGATCTTCTCAAGATTTTCTTTTTTTACATTAATATCTTATATATATATATTATGAGACTAAAATGAAGAAATATTTTGATCGTCGTTAGTATAGATTGGTTTCTGATAGAAATATTTGTGTTTTTATGACGTAATCTTCATTATATTGTTTACTACAATAATATATTAAATTATTTTTCTGTAAATTAATTCGAACTTTACTGAGCTTCACGCTGTATCCCTAGTGAGATGAACACAGGAGCGCCAAACGCTACGATCTCAGATCCGCGGGGTCCTCGTGTTTTTTACGTGACCGTCCTCCAGTTGACACTACGTTTTCAAACATCAACCTAGGTTTCCCCGTCCCTCTCTTACCAATTAGTAAATAAGTTCACATTGAAAATATATGCCTTTTACTTTTTTTCCAGCTTCACGCTTTATCCCGAATATTGCAAAGTTAGCTTAAAAAATTAAAGATCTACTGTTAAGATACACGATAATTCGTTTTCACTGAGACACTTTCGTGCCCCACTTTCCGCTGAATTTGATGCATCTTGTTACCAGATCGTAGAAATTAAAATATTCAATATATCATTTTCTCAAGAGGGGACCAAATTAATGACCAATTGCATTTACAATCGCACATTTTAGACCCTGCGCCATAACAAGCTCCCTTTTTATATATACGGTAATTAACTGCTATAGGTGTTAAAGCTTCCATCAGCTATCTGTGACAATAACTGGTTCGACTAAAATACATTGCAACACGAAAAATAAGACTTTATGTAAAGTAGTTATATCTTGTTCCATTAAAATATAAATAATTGTACGTTAAAGTTTTTAAAAATAGTTAAAACGATATGAAGAATTATTTTTTGTAATATTATAATATTTTGATTTTTAACTACATACTTGGGAATCAACTTTCCCTTAGGTTCCCTACTTTTCCCAAAATCTGAGGCATTGCATTGAAAATGAAAAATTATACATATTAATTTCAAAATTTTAAATACTACATTTTCTCGAGTGGAGATCGAACCCACAGCCTGTCATGATGACAGTCGCACGCTAGTGCACCTGCGCCACGATAGGCCTCAATCATTTTAAAAGTTGGTACGTAATGTAAAAAACGAGCAAAACATTTAAATTTACGAGGAAAAAACCTTATCAAGTACTAGTCGCACTCTCTCACCGAGAGTTCGTACTGATGCCAGGATTAAAAGTCAGCATTTTACATTAAAAAAGTTGACAAATTTAAGCTTGCGTTGCGGGCGTACTCATTTTATATAAAATGAACTACAAATTTAATTTGTCATGATTTTTTCTGTTAAATACTTACAAATTTTCACTTTTTAGAAACTATAGGTCTACGAAAAGTCTCCGTCTCCTATGTATGAAAATCAATGCATAAATGCTCAGATCTTTTGTGCTGACTTTAATAATTGATATTTATTTTTACGTGATACCTTCCTTGATCTCGAGAAAATTGATCTTGACAAATGGGTGACTTTTTATTTTATTGATGATGAAGTAGTGATGATCAGTTTTTATGGTGATGGGTTCCGTTTTCACCTCTTGTGATAGGGAACTTAAAAAAAGTATTTTAAAACACTTTATCAGTGAAGCTTTCAGAATAAAAGGAAAAAAGCTTCATCTAAAGGAAATATGTAAAAAAAATTCCTTGCACATTCTCACAAGTGGCACGTCAGATCACAATCTAAAGTTTACGACCATAAATCAATACTAACACTAATATTACTTCAAAGCTCGAATGCACTTCAATTAGCATACAATGCAGATTGTTTTATGATCAAAAGCGGGGAGACTCGGGTGTGCCACTAGCTTGTGAGTACATGACATTTATAGATTTGACTCATTGATGAGTAAAATTGCTTGGTAGTTTCTAATGTTCAAGAAATGTGTTTGTATCGACCGTTGATTCATTATAGGCAACTGCTATAGTACTAGCGATTTACACGCGACTTTGCCCGCTTGTGATAGATCTGTAACTGATCACTGTTTGTACATTGAAGATACATGTAAAAATTAGGGATTACGGGACGTTTACTATTATAATATAGCCCAAAATAGCGGTTTTGATTGTTTTGTTTCTTTATATTTTTGTCTGTGCGTTTGTACGCGCTAATCTCAGAAACGGCTATTATTATTTAAATGCAGTTTTTACTATAATATATTGGAAACTCTTTCCTTATTATTTAATGTTTGTTTCATTGAAATTGGTTCATATATATAAAAAAAGTTATGTCAGTTTAAAACATACGGCAAAATTGCTACATTTTTTTATGAATTTGGCTGAAGTTTTCGTTCTTAATGTATATATATTGTATTAAAAGTTACCATATTATAAGAGACCTGTCGTGGCTCAGCGGCACAAGCGTGTGACTGTAACCGATGGGTTGTGGGTTCGATCCCCACTCGAGGAAAGGAAATATTGAATATTTTGTATGTGTGTATATGTTTTCATTTCTTAGCTCTGGTACAAAGCAAAATGCGGCATTGAGTTTCACCACTCAACACGCTATGCCTCAAAATTCGGCGGAATGTGGGAAACGAAAGTGGAATGGAGTGTCTTAACACTACATTCTCAAGTTCCCTCTGCTTACCCTGCCATGTGCGGGATACAGCGTAAAGCTGAGTATGTTATTACATCAAGAAAGTAATTGAGATTAGAAAAAAAATATTGTATTTCAAGCGGGCGACGCCGCGGGGTATAGACTTTGTAGCAATCCATAAGGGTTGCCTGTTCAAAATGTTCTTAGACAATGTTAACAAAGTTTTCATGATATTCATGGTCACGGTTATTTCAGTCGTAATGGCACAGCTACAGGCTAGCTGTATCCACGATGGATTTAAGTTCAAATTCCATTTGGGGGAATGGATTATTTTAACGTGGCGTTGTGTTTCGATGCTCTGCTGGTATTTGATAGTACGTTTATCGGGCGACAGTTATTCAGTGAAAGTAAATAATGACAATATTAATTAAAGGAAGGAGTAAAACCACTAGTTAGTACTAAACTATTTTATAATGTTCCCTCTCTCTCTCAGCCTCACGCTGTGTTCTGCCCATGGTAGGGTAGGCAGAGAGAATCTTGAGCCATAGTGTTAAGACACTCTGTTCCAATTTAAAAAAAATCTCCGTTCCCCACTTTCCACCGAATTTACCTTATTACCAGTGTGAAGAAATGAAAACTATAATTTAATGTTTCATTTCTTATAGTAGGGATGGGGCTCACAACCTGTCACATTTACAGACGCACGTCTGCGATCCTACGCCACGACAGATCCAGAATTAATTATATTATGTATCTAATTTAGATTTAAAAACATTCTTAAAATCAGATTTCGCTAGGCGATGCACGGCAATGTGCGTAGGTGTGTATTTTTAATTCCGTCCACTATAAAATAGTATCGCATATTTAAGATCATCTGGTCAGTGTCGCTTTGAATTTATGCCAAACGTTTTGTCTCAATTTTGTGCTCTATGAAAGCTAATTGGTATTGTTATTAAGCGATTTTCTTGAAAAACAGGTCCGGAAGATCACTATTCGTACAATATAGCTGAATTTCATACATTATATTGAATATGTTAATATAAACTATGATCTGGTAGACATAGTGAGGCGTTAACTTTCGCTTCAACACGCAATGTCTTCAAAGTTAGAGAATGGAATATTGTATTTCTCCATATTCACTACTATACGAGAAAAAGCTTCTTATTTTTTCTAAGCGCGTGAAAAAAAGATGTAGCTTTGGATCGTCTACTTGCCTGTAAAGTAGAGAATGATGTTTTTTTAACTATTAGCTCTTACTGCCTACCCAAAGAAACTATATTATTAATTAATACTAATACTAGTAGCTTCTCGCTGAACCCTGGGAACCTGGTCTTAAAATACTCCTTTCCCATCAAAAAACTTCGGTTCTACATTTTCAAAAAAATTCTGGAGGCATTGTATGTTGAATGGTGGAATTAACGAATTTTGCATTGTAACCAGAGCGTAGAAATAAAAATATTATATGTAGTTCGTGACCACGGACTACTGTAAAGTGTTCGAAATGTCGGGTTTCCCAAAAATGTTTACCATTAATCCGGTTTCATGTTTCATTTAAAATGTGTAACAATCGCAAAAATCAAAGACATTATAATATTATATATTTTATTTTCTCGAGTGAGAATAGAACCCACAAGCTGTCACGTTTACAGGTAGATGCACATTTATGTTTCTACGTCACAACTGGCCTTACTTATAATCATTGTTAAATTAGCAAGTACTTAAAATTAGAAAAATGAAGCCTGTTATGACATAAGGAAAATAGCGTCGGACTACAAACGCCCTAGATTACGAGTCCGATATTCACGTGAGGTAATTAAATATTTAGAATTTTCAAGTAACAAGGCAAAGTGCGGCGTTGATATCCGCCACTTAACCACGAAATGTCTCAAAAATCAACAGACATTGGAAAATGGAATTGTCTTAATTGTAACATGTGGTCATAATACTAGGTTCCCAAGTCTCCTCTGACTACCCTGCCGCGTAAAACTAAGAAAACAAAAAAGTATTTAGCAATATAATAACTATGTTCACACAATTTCTACTTCAATATCTAGACATGCATATATATAAACTAGTTTGTATCACCAACTTCTATACCACTTATATTAATTTATACTGTATTTAAATTAAAAGCAGTTCAATAGTTGACGTTATATCTTTAATAATATCCGTTTGACATAAAACAACGATTTTAGATACGAATATCGATATTTGTTGAGTTGTTAAGTTGTAAAATATGTTTATTTCTATATAATGTTCAGAATTTAAGACGTTTTCTACTTTGAGAGATAAATGTTTGAGTATGACGTTTTGCTGTCACATTATTGATCACAGACTAAATTGTACTTTTACAAGAGCTATTCTTTACATTCTAATTGGCTGTTCGCTTGATTCACTCTCGTATAATTCTCTTATTTAGAAAAGGTATAATAATTATAAAATAGCGGGATTTGAACCCGCTACGTTTATTTTTTTGTGATTTGATCTTTGCTTCTAAACAAGTTATTGTTGTTTCCTAAATTTATTATGATTAACAGTTTTAAAAAAGTAGAAATATACGAGTATAAACTCTTCCGCTATTAAAGACTTACTAAATTATTGGGCTTAAAAAGACGAAGAGGCCTGTCGTGGCGCAGCGGCACAAGCGTGTGAATGTATACGATAGGTTGTGGGTTCGATCCCCACTCGAGGAACTGAAATATTTAATATTTACAAATTTAATATTCAGTGTTTTCATTTCTTCGTTCTCGTAACGGAAATGAAAAGGAAGTGGATCTGAGTGTCTTGACACTAGATTTCCTAGTTCCTTATATCTGACCTGTCATGTGCAGGATACGGCGTGATTTTTTTTTTTTTTTAGCTTCACACTACATCCCGCACGAGGCAGGGTAGGCAAAGGGAACCCGGGAACCTAGTGTTAAGACACTCCGTTCCACTTCCGTTCCCCGCTTTTCGCCGAATTTGAGGCATTGCGTCTGAGTGGCGGAGCTCACCGCCGCTCTTTGCCTTATTACCAGAGCGAAGAAATGAAACATTAAATATTTAAATTGAAAATATTAAATATTGCATTTCCTCGACTGGGGCTCGAACCCAGAACCTGTCGGTTACAGTCACACGCTTGTGCCGCTGCTCCACGACAGGCCTCTGTGAAATTAAAAAAAGAGAAAAAAAATAATGATGTATACGCAAACAAAGTTTTGGGCGACGACTAGTTAACTACAACTTTTATCACGTACAAGTATGTCAGTATAATGCTATTTTATAGACGTTTAATGTTTTAAATATATATCTATTTCACATTCAATTTCGTTATTTTTATGACCGACTAATCTGGTATCAACCAATTGCTTGCGCTATCATAAATAAATATTTTAGAATATTAGTATCAGGAATGTTTGAAAGAAAAGAGCAGATTCATATTATATTAGTAATTTGTCAAACACTGTACTACTGAAAAACAGATTCATGTATATTTAAGTGGAATATTTAGCGATATATTATCCTCTCTTTTTTTGAATATCAGACAGTGTGTATTGCGTTACTCCACGCCGCACCTTATCTTACTTTGCATAAGAATATCAAAATCTACAACGATCACGTTAACATCCTGACCTTAAAATGTAAAATAGAACTTTCTTTTCAGCTCTATACTGTATTCTACATGTTGCAAGGAAGGTAAGCACAAGGAGCCTGAGAAGGGTAAGGAACCTAGCGTTAAGACACTGTTCCCGTTAAGACACTGTTCCCGTTAGGACACTCTCTCAATGGGATCCGAGTCTCTTATATCTCGCTTACACTCTACTTACCGACAAATATTAAGAACATGAATAAAAGCTTATATCTCAAGAAAGCTTCTAATATTGAAACGTAGTCAAGCTTTATGAAGTCTAAGATAGTTAAATAATTATTAAAACGAGCCGCAAGTGTGCGGATTGCGGGTTAACGATGGTATTACAACGGTTTACCACTTAACATAAATAATTTACGTTTGCTTTCAAATTAAGTGGTTAATTATATATAACTTCTATATATAGACGAACATATGTATGTAGTTTCTTTTATGTTTCGTTATTATTTTTAATTACTGCATTTTATACTCCATTAATATCTTTTATTATCTTTCGTTGAAAAAAATAAAACCATTGGGGACCATTGTCATATATTTAGATTTTTTTTAATTTACACAGCTTCAGCTTCACGTAGAGGCAAGGAGAACTTGGGAACTTAGTGTTCAGGCGCTTTTTACCTATTACGACACTTCTATTCAACACTTCAAAAAAAAAAATCTGATTAATCGCTCTCACTTTCTCAGCTTCACGCTGTATCCCGCACATGGCATGGTAGGCAGAGGGAACTTGGGAACCTAGTGTTAAGACACTCCGTTCCACTTCCGTTCTCCACTTTCCGCCGAATTTGAGGCATTGCGTGTTGAGTTGCGGAACTCAACGCCGCGTTTTGCCTTGTACCATAGCGAAGAAATGAAAACATTGAATATTTAAGTTGAAAATATTAAATATTTCATTTCCTCGAGTGGAGATCGAACCCACAACCTGTCGGTTACAGTCTAACGATTGTGCCGCTGAGCCACGACAGGTCTGATTAATCGCGTATATTGTTTTACGTTATTGGCAACCTGACCACGGACATACTGTAAAGTGCTCGAAACTTCAGGTTTCCAAAAACGTACAGAAAACAATATATACGATTAATCCAAGATCTTATTATATAACTCTATGTATATCTCTTCAAAATTTATACGTACAAAAAGCCTTTTTTCCTTCACGCCGAACAGCCATCAATAACTTCTTTCACTGAGAAATGCATTAAAAAATCATAACCGTACGAAACCTGTTGAGTACAGAAGCTAACATGTCGTCAATACAGATGATAAACTAACATAATGGGACCTCGTTATGTTAACACTTTTGTATAAATGTTACTTTATAAACTTGCTTGGGACCGTTACTTGAGTTATATTTTGAAAGTTATTTTTTATTTTCTAATGTGATATCGAATATTATTTATAATTATTTTATTTATTGTTATTTTTGTCTAATTAGGCTGGCTGTACATTTATCCTTTTAGTGTACCCCAAACTGTGAAAATCATTCGCTACGTACGGTACTGTCGATTGTGCGTTGTTAGTAATTTGGTTGTTAAGAAAGATTTTCATACATAAAAATGATATTAGATACTTACATATTAAATTAGCGTTTTGACATAATCGTCACTTTAATTATAAATTTCTCCCTTTTGGTTAGGGATTCCTAATTCCATATTTATACAGATAGCTATTTAAGTATGAATTTGCAGTTGGTTAACGTCATTTATTTGGTTTTTTTTCTGCATGCGTCTCTTACAAAATGGAAAACTTGATACTTTCTTTACGAGTACGAGTTTCATCATGGCTTTAGTTATACGAAAACGGTACAATTTAGATTAAAAAATATATTAAATTACAAAATAATTGACTCTTTGATCGTTTCATAACAAATACTAATTTCATGGGTAAGGGTCTAATGTAACTAGCGAAATATTTAATTATTCTTCAACAACAGTTTAAAATATACATATATGTATATATGTTGTTATTATAGAAAATAAACTTAATAATAATATATGTATAAGTTAAGTAAAAAAAACCGGAAAAGAGCGAGTCGGACTCACCAATCAACAGTTCTGTACTAATTTCTATGTTATACTAATATATAAATTTACATTTTGCGGTTGTTTCTAGTTGTATTGGATATTTTTCTCAGTTTCATAATTGAAGATTAACGAAAAATACCATAGTGTTTCATATCTTTACGGTTGACTTGCAATCTTGATTTTGAATATTGTGCTCTACGGAGACTGTAGACTGAGTATATTATATTAATTCCAGCTTGAAATATCACCGCAAGCTAGAAATAGATTGTCTTGATAGACATAGTGATTCCATATGTGTTACGTTTCGTCCCTTTATGGCTTTTAACCTAAAAATACTAACAAAATGTATATATATATATATATATATACATGTATATATATATATATATATATATATATATATATATATATATATATATATATATATATATATATATATATATATATATATATATATAATATATATATATATATATATATATATATATATATATATATATTATATATATATATATATATATATATATATATATATATATATATATATATATATATATATATATATATATATATATATATATATATATATATATATATATATATATATATATATATATATATGTATAATTATTATATTATACACGTATAATATTCCACTGTATAAATAAAACGTTTATGGCAGATAACTTATCATTTGCGACGTCCATAAAGTATAAAGTAACTAAACGGAGTGGGGATTGACGGGGTTTTAACAAGAGCTCATGCAATATGCATGCGGCGGGGAAGGATGTTCGTAATCACGAGTTGTGTAGATTGGCTATCTAATAGGGTTGTTTCAATTGTCTTTTTTTTATTAAAGATGGATATAATCATCTTTTTATCTTCACGCTGTAGCTGTGTACTGCTGTATGTATAGTGTAATTTGAGGCATTGTGTGTTGAATGGCGGAACTCAACGCCGCGCTTTGCCTTGTAACCAGAGCGAAGAAATGAAACATTAAATATTTAAATTAAAAATATTAAATATTTCATTTCCTCGACTGGGGATCGAGCCTAGAACATATCGGTTACAGTCACACGCTTGTACCGCTGCGCCACGATAGGCCAGGATATAATCATCTGTAACGAATAACGGAATAACGGAATAACGGAATGAAGTGCCTTTTCAGTAGGTTCCCAAGTTGCGGCTTAAAGCTGTAAAGATAAAAACCAGCTATATATATATATATATATATATATATATATATATATATATATATATATATATATATATATATATATATATATATATATATATATATATATATATATATATATATTTTATCTTTGCCTTATTATCAGAGCGAAGAAATGAAACATTAAATATTTAAATTGAAAATATTAAATATTTCATTTCCTCGACTGAGGATCGAACCCAGAACATATCGGTTACAGTCACACGCTTGTAACGCTGCGCCACGACAGGCCAGGATATAATCATCTGTAACGAATAACGGAATAACGGAATGATGTGCCTTTTCACTAGGTTCCCAAGTTCCGGTTTAAAGCTGTACATAAAAATAAAAATACATCGTCTGTTTAAACCAGCTCTATATATATATATATATATATATATATATATATATATATATATATATATATTATTATATATATATATATATATATATATATATATATATATATATATATATATATATATATATATATATATATATATATATATATATTATTATATAGTACTATTTTTATACTATTTGACTATGTAAAAAATACAGTATCGTTTTTTCTGTTTCAAATCTAAGTAGAAAAATACATTTTAAGAAACTTTCTCACATTGATATTCTCACACATTTTTATGTCTCATTTATTTAATAGGCTGTTTACATTCGAACTCAACTCAACCCAGCTTCACGCTGTATGTCAGCGTAGGCAGAGGGAACTTGGGAACCTAATGTTAAGACGCTCCGTTACACTTCCGTTTCTCACTTTCCGCCGAATTTAGAGGCATTGCGTGTTGAGTGGCGGAACTCAACGCCGCGCTTTGCCTTGCAACCAGAGCGAAGAAATGAAAACTTTAAATATTTAATTTGAAAATATTAAATATTTCATTTTCTCGTGTGGGGATCGAACCCACAACCTGTCGGTTACAGTCACACGCTTGTGCCGCTGCACTACGACAGGCCTCTGCTTGCATTCTCAGCCAACGATTTCGAATAACTCTTAACGCAACAGTTGTGGATATGGTTTTAACTATGGTATACTCTTTCACTATTTTGACTCTGAAAGTGTGAAACGGAGTGTCTTAACACCACCACCATATTCCTTTTGTATTTGACAATTATTTATTCCATTACCACTCAAGGAATATTTAATATATTTATTTCTTTCCGTCTGATGAGAAAGAGCGGCATTGACGTTCGACACGCAGTGCCTAAGGATTTTAATGGAGAGTGGGGAGAACGGGACTGATTTACTATTGGGTTCCCAGGTTCACTCTGCCTATTCTGCAATGGGCGATATATCGTGAACCTAAAACAAAACAGATACATATTTTAGTCCATAGATTGTTCTTTATATATTTTTATAAGATTTTTGTAGATTTTTTTGTTTAGTCACCTTAATTTAAATACGTCTGTTACTCTTATTGCTATAGAGATTTATTTTTATTATTTTATTTATTTTTACTATATTTTCTTCAGTAGGATTTGAACCAGAAACACAATGATTAAGTTCGACATACAAAATGTAAATAGCCATTTAAATATGACTTATATCGTTGAGATGACTGAAAATTATTAATTACAATTGTTATTCTAGCGACTGCATAAATAATTATTTTATTGCACCACTGTCATCATAAAGCTCAACGAATCGTGACACATTTGAGGGGCGAGAGTATTCGGTGTAGTTATCTTTATACGTAGACCTATTCTATAGAGATCTAGAGTCTAGACTAACTATAAAATACTGGTTTTGTTTGTTTGTTTTTAGCGTGACGTTGTATTCCTGCATATGGTAGGGTAGGTAGAGGGAACATGGGAACCAAATGTTAAGTCACTCCGTTCCGTTGCGAATATTAAACATTTAATTTCCTCTAATGGGGATCGAACTCAACACTTTTCGCGTTTACAGTAACAGTCTTGTGCCCCTGCGTCACGACAGGTCCATATTGGTAACGAAATACTGGTTTTATGTCGATAATTGATTTTTTTAACGTAACACACTTTATCCCAGTATAGCTGTATAATGTGGAGCACAGAGACATGTTGTTAAAACGCAATGCTGCGCTTGATCTAGAGACTTTTTTTCCAGCTTCACGCTGTATCCCGCACAAGGCAAGGTAGGCAGAGGGAACCCGGAAACCTAGTGTTAAGACACTCCGTTCCACTTCCGTTCCCCGTTTTCTGCCGAATTTGAGGTTTTCAATGCATTTTAAGATGCGTGATCGAAAAAAGGAAAATATTAACCAATTCATTTCTCTGATTGAGAATCGAACTTTTATTTTCATGTTAGTAGTAAGATACTGCTTCTGCGCTTGTTATTAAAGTTGGCCAATCACGCGAATAGAAAGCATTTATCTTATCAGGATTTAATAATCCAGAGTGTTCTGACACAAATCAACAATAAAAACCAACAAACTGGTTTTCAAATGAAAGTAAAATGTTGTTTAGCACAGTGAGAATACTAAGATATATATTCTATTTGTTTTATGTACAAAAATTCTATATATATTGTTTGTTGAAAATAAATGAAAATGGTAGATTTTTTTTTTAATTTCTACCATTTTCATTTATTTTCAAC
Source organism: Eueides isabella (assembly GCA_019049475.1). NCBI lineage: Eukaryota > Metazoa > Arthropoda > Insecta > Lepidoptera > Nymphalidae > Eueides > Eueides isabella. The sequence continues at coordinate 1,276,220 of CM032401.1, forward strand.
ATTTTTTATTTATTTTCAACATTTTTATTTATTGTCAAGGGCTAGAAAAATTGGTTTATTCTTATCTAATTAATAACAATCTCATTTTTTAGGAATCTTTACCTTAAAAAAAAAATATCGGATCACTTTGCTGTTCATTTGTCCTCTTGTCATGATCATTTATCTTGAGATTGCGTGGAGCTACTAAGCCAAAATTAATATTCAGGCCTTATAAGATAGACTCCTTTACAACACCGAAAAAATCAGCCCACTTAGGCATGGCAATTTAAAAATATGTTTTCTCATAATTTTTGATGCATTTTCTTTGAAATTCCTCTGCATAATGGGTACTTCTCGTGGGATAGTCATGGAATTTGGCACAAAATGAGAATTTTCAATGCAAATACAAACTTCTATACGTAGACCTTTTCATACAAGATTAGTCCTTTAAATGAACTGTTACTGCTTTTCCCTTTGACCTTTAGATCTAAAATGGTGCAGAACCTTCGCTCAGAGAGTCCAACTTGCACTTGACCATTGTTTTAGACGTAAATTGTTAAAATTATAGTTTTGTAACTCTGTTCTTCATTATTCATAAAAGAATATAATATAATGTGTAGGAAAATTATAAATATATCTATTTGTCAGTAACATAATATTGACAGCCCTATATATGATAATATTAAATGCGTTGGATATAATCGTGCGTAATTGCATAGCGCCTGCCGAATTGGCGACGCCCGACGGTTTGTTTAATGCGCGTGCGCATCTTAGATGTAAGTACGTATACTGGAAGTGGCTTACGCGAAAATTGTTATCGTGATCCCCTGTATTATTTTATAATACATATTTACTGCATTTAATAAATTTGTTTATTGATTATGGCCCGATCATTATATTTTTATGTACATATAATGCAGTGTTTTTGAAATAAATATATTTTCTTAGTTTTTGACAAAATATCATACACATCGCTTATTTATTTGTTCATACCAGGTGCTACAAGTTACATTTTGACGAATGACCTCTGAAGAATTTCACTATCCAGATCGTGGCTCATCAGTATACTCAGCTGCCATGTGGGTCAAATCTAGTTTATGATATTTTATTATTTAGTTACAAAATTAAATACTTAAATTAGAACTTTATTATTAAAAAGCGTGATAATATACATGTGGCGTACATTTTAAGTTTTAAATATATATTTTTTTCAGATTCAAAGTGTGTCGCATACATAGCTAGCAAAGGAAATTTACCATAGTGCACGGCGTTACCAATAAGACACTCCTGTTCCCCATTTTTCGCCAAGTTTGAGGAAGTTCGTGTTTAATGGTGCAGCGGCAAAGAAATTGAAATATTAAATATTTTATCTCCTCGAGTGAACATTGAACCTATAAAGAGTCGCGCCTACAGTCATCCGCACCACTGCGCCATGATGAACTTTAGGTCAAATATAATATTGTTTTGTGTACTCCTACATGTTCATGTAGACATCCAAAGTCTGAGCGCTGGTATTCGGAACGAAGTTGTTTTGGATCTAAATAACGTATGCGTTAGAACTTATATCAGGAGCAATGTGTTATTTTCTTTGTATTGTATCTTGAGGCCTATCATGGCATAGCGGCACAAGCGTGTGACTGTAAATGACAGGTTGTGGGTTCGATCCCCGCTCTAGGAAAAGAAATATTTAACATTTTCAATTTAAATATTTAATGTTTTCATTTCTTCCCTCTGGTACAAGGCAAAACGCGGCGTTCAGTTCCGCCACTTAACACGCAATGCCTCAAATTCGGCAAAAAGAGGAATGGATTGTCTTAACACAAGGTTCCTAAGTTTCCTCTGCCTTACCTGCCATGTACAGGATACAGCGTGAAGCTGAAGAAGAGTATTGCACTTTAGTCTAGATGATTAATTTGCTGGTTCGGAAATGTACTCATTTTATGGTAATTAATAGTAATCAATATCTCTAAGCTTAACTGAAGTCTAGTTCTAGTTTTCCACTTTCCACTAAACTATTGGGATGTTAGAAGCTATGTGGCGGTGTTTAACGCCGCGCTTTTTCATCCAGAACATAAAAATGAAAATAAATAAAATATAATCTTCTTCAATATATAATAAATAAGTATAAACTTATTTTTAATGGTTGTTAAAGTTTAACGTGCAATGATGCGTTAGAACTTATATTTGAACTAGCTATATAATAAACTGTTGATTAAGTAGTTAACTATTTTACTATAAGGTCAGAGGATCATAAACTGGCAGTCAACATTTCATAAGTAATATGCCATTTATTAATCATATATCATATATGTATGTTTATTACTTAGCATAATGGCAGGGTTGGTTACATATAAGTATATAGGAAACAAACGTAGTAAAGGTGTTTCTTCAGTTTCAAGCTTTATATAGCGTAACTGGATAGACCAAATATATATATATATATATATATATATATATATATATATATATATATATATATATATGTATATATATATATATATATATATATATATATATATATATATATATATATATATATATATATATATATATATATATATATATATATATATATATATATATATATATATATATATATATATATATATATATATATATATATATATATATATATATATATATATATATATATATATATATATATATATATATATATATATATATATATATATATATATATATATATATATATATATATATATATATATATATATATATATATATATATATATATATATATATATATATATATATATATATATATATATATATATATATATATATATATATATATATATATATATATATATATATATATATATATATATATATATATATATATATATATATATATATATATATATATATATATATATATATATATATATATATATATATATATATATATATATATATATATATATATATATATATATATATATATATATATACAGAATAATATGAAAGATCTGGACACAATAAATCAAAGCAGTTCATTTTGTCACATTCTGTCCAACCTTGAAAATATTACTTATTCAGTGGCAAGAATACCCACTTTTAAAGCGACGGATAATGAATCTGAATCTTACTGGAGAAGATGAAAAATTTGTTATTTATTACCTCGTTCTAGTAACGAGGCAAGCATAGCGTTGGGTTCTGCCACTTAACATACAATGAATTAAGAATTCATCGGAAATTCGGAAATTAGGAAAGTGATATAATGAGAAGAGATTGTATTAACACTAGGTTTCCTTTGCCTACACTGCTATGAGCGAGATACAGCGAAAAGCTAAGAAAAGGCTCTTATTAGGCCTCCTGAGTGTAAATTGAATCTACAATCATCACATTTACAACCAGACGCTATACCATTGCACCACCATGGCGTACATTCATTATAATAAACGGAAAAAAAAATAATACGCTGTCTCTCTCAACTTCACGCTATATCCCGCAAATGGCAGGGTGCAGGATAAGCAGAGGGAACTTGAAAACCTAGTGTTAAGACACTCCGTTCCATTTTTGTTCCCCACTTTCCGCCAAATTTCAGACACTTCGTGTTGAGTGCTTTACCTGGTTACCAGAGCGGAGAAATGTGAATATTAAATATTAAAATTGAAAATATTAAATATTTCATTTCTTCGAGCGGGGATCGAACCCACAACTTATCGTTTACCGTCACACGAAAACCAATACACATGTCCAATAATTACTATTCCAAGAACTAAGGTGACCAATTAAAGTATAGACGAGACAAAAAGGAATCTACAGAAGTTAATAGGTTTATAAATATCAGAAGCCACGGAATTCTATTTCCTAGAACACCGTATCGATAGTTATTTGCGTATAATAGTGACTTGTGACGTCTCATTTGGAACGGCGCCAGATCGGAGATTAGTTCTTAATAAAGTGTTAATTGATGTAACATATTTCTTTAAGGTAGCTTACAAAAAAAAAATTGTCAAGATTCTTGGGTGTGGAGCTGTTGAAAGTTGATTTTTTAGTTATTTTTTATTGTTGATTCACGCTCTATCCCGCATGAAGCAGCGTGGTTCCCGCGTGCTGAAAGAAGATTTTTTTTAGCTTCACGCTGTATCTCGTATGAGGCAGGGTAGGCAGATGGAACCCGGGAACCTAGTGTTAAGACACTTCGTTCCACTTCCGTTCCCCACTTTCCGCCGAATTTGAGGCATTACGTATTGAGTGGTGGAACTCAACGCCGCGCTTTGCCTTATTACTAGAGCGAAGAAATAAAACATTAGATATTTAAAAAGAAAATATTAAATATTCCATCTCCTCGACCGGGGATTGAACCCAGAACCTGTCGGTTACAGTCACATGCTTGTGCCGCTTTGCCACGACAGGCCTCAAGAAGAAATAAAATGATAAATATTTCATTTTACTATGTGGAAATTGAACAATTTTTAATTAAGTATTTCGTCGCTCTGGTAACTAAGCAAAGCGCGGCGTTGAGTTTCGCCAATCATTTTTTTGATTTGGATCTGCTTGTTTGGAAAGTAAAAAAATATCTTTTGTATTTTTTTATCTTAATTACTCGTTGTGAAATGGCCATTTCAGGCAATCCATTTATTATTTAGCCTATTTAGCTATCTAGATGTGCTTTAACTTTGCACTGAAGTACTTTGCGTGTTAACAAACGTAACTTAACGCCGCGCTTGGTCTTCTCTGACTAACGAAGCTTAATCCAATATTAAATCTACTATTTAATACTAATATATGCATCACGCTTTATACCATCTAACCAAAATTTAAAAAATATCATTCTACTTTGAAAATATTTCACTTAATCCACAACAATGTAAGCAGCGTTTCAATTAAATCTGTTAAAATTGTTTTCTATGTTTGACATTATTATAGCGCAACTTAAAATTATAAAGACTCAGCTTCACGCTGTATCCCGCACGTGGCAGGGTAGGCAGAGGGAACTTGGGAACCTAGTGTTAAGACACTCTGTTCTACCTTCGTTCCCCACTTTCCGCCGAATTTGAGGCATAGCGTGTTAAGTGGCGGTACTCAACGTCTCGTTTTGCCTTTTACCAGAGCGAAGAAATTAAAATATTAAATATTTAAATTGAAAATATTAAATATTTCATATCCTCGAGTGGGGATCGAACCCAGAACCTGTCGATTATACTCTTGTGCCGATGCGCCACGACAGTCCTGACAACTATAAAGATATGAGCTATTTTTGTCTTTAAAATGAAAAATAAACATATAGAGTGTGGATTTGACTCCCGTTTTGGGGAATGACTTATTTTTACTAACTTGCTTTGGAAGAAAAACAACGAGGCGTTATGTTTCGCCACCTAACTCATAATATCACGAATATTCTGTGAAAAAAGGCGACCGGAAATTGCGCAAAGCAAATGAAGAAAATCAAAGATGTATATACAAATAAATAGAAGCTTTAATTGCGATGAGAAAACGAACCTGCATCGCATATATCATTTCCAACGCAACTTCATTGCACCACACGGATTTTACATGTTTCTTTACCAATTAATATTACTTTTCGAAAATATATTAAATTTTCAATGACAGTCGGTATCTTGCATACTCAAAACCTATAATTATTACCAAGTACCCTCTGTCTACCCTGTATGTATGTATTATAAAGTGTGAAACTGAGTAGAATATGTAGAGTTTATTTTTTCGCCCTGGTGACTAGGCAAAGCGCGGCGTTGAGTTCCGCTACTTAATACGTAATTACTTCATTCAGCGGAAAGTGACGATTAGAAGTGTCTTATTGAGAATTGAATATCGTAGCATTAGGTTCGCAAGTTCCCTCTGCCTACCCTGCTATATTTAACATATAGCTTAAAGCCGATGTATTAATACAATTTATTTCAGAATTCGGGACATTACGTATTGAGTGGCGAAACTCAACGCCGCGTTTTGCCTTGTACCAGAGCAAAGAAATGAAAATATTAGATATTTAAATTGAAAATATTAAATATTTAATTTCTTCGACTGCGGATCGAACCCACAACCTGTCGGTTACAGTCACCGCTTGTGCCGCTGCGCCACGACAGACACCAATTTGTCATAAATAATATTGCGTTTATTAAAATTTCAAAGGTGAACTGGTATTTAAATTGCTACAACGTACATTTCAAATATAATTTGCCAATAAGATTAACAGTAGTAGTATAGTATAGAAAAAGTCATTTACATAGGCCCCTATTAATAATATAGGCTCACGAGTTAAAAAGGTTATATAGAAAATGTTATTAAATGGTGGAGATTAAGTCATAAATTTGGATTTAGCGAAAATAATGCCGTTACTTTAATGATTTATTATTAATAAATTTTGTTAAATTAAACTAGTAAAATCACGCGGCTTTGCCCGTTTGAACTATGTGAATATTTATTTATAAGACAATGAAAAACTGAACTCAAAAGAATATTAATTTAATGCTTTAAAGTTAAATTACTCTGCCAATTATGACTAGATCTACGCCAGCACCAGTTACCAACTCTTTTTCTCTCTCTGTTTCTGTTCTATTGATCTTAAAACCGAGTTAAAATAATATTGAGGCCTGTCGAGGCGCAGGGGCGGTGTAGACTGTGAACACGAAACGTTGTGGGTTCTATTCCCACTTAAGGAAATAAAATATTCAATATATTATCTTTTCTCTTTTAACGAGAAAAACCCAGCGCCGCGCTGAGTTCCACTACCCAACGTACAATGCCTTAAATTTGGCGGAAAGTGGGAAAGGAAACGGAGTGTCACAGCACCTGGAAGCTGAAAAGAAAACTTATAAAGAAGATTAGCTTACCCATGCAAGTTTACACATAAGATAATTCTCAGTTTTAAACGTTACTATGATCAAAAAGAAGCGTGAGAGTGCATCATAACCAAGGGCGGGAAGAATTTAATCGAATCGATAATAACACATAAAAGGTATTGAGGCCTGTTGTGGGACAGGGACAAACGTGACAGCCTCACTCGAAGAAATGACTTATTTAGGGTCCCAAGTTCCCTTCTGTTCCCAGCGTGAAACTAAAAAACAGCTTTTGGCGCTCCATACATGCGTGCCACCACTATAGTACTTGAAACAATTAATAAGCAGTATATTACGCTAATAAAAAACTTTGCGTACATACCTTCAAATAATTTAAATAAATCTCTAATAAACATGTGTATAAATATAATTTAATATTATTTAAGCCAGGATTCTAATGAAGTATAAATATGTATTGAGTGAATATTCGTTTTTAAATTTAAAATCTTAGACTAATATTAAAATGATAATGCGAACGATTTGTCATAATTAGCGAAGATAGACGAAATTAATGGACTATTTGGACATTTATTTAAAGTTGTAAAATATATAGAAATAGTTTGTTTCTAAACATTTTTTGGTATGCTGTACTGTTATGGGGTCTGTAGTAATTGGCGCTAGTGAAACTAAACTTTCATTTCTTCACTTTGGCAAAGAAACAAAGCGCGGCGTTAAATTCCGCTACTCAATACGTAGTGCCTCAAATTTTCTGAGAGTAGGAGAGTAGGAAAACGGAAGAATTTTAAAAAGAACAGAGTGTTTTAATACTGGGTTCTCTAGTTTTCCTGCCTACCCTGATGCAATGTGCAAGAGACATCACAAAGCCTTAAATAATGTAAAGTAATTTTTGAAGGTATAACAACTTTTATTAGACAAGGTTGTAACTAAAACATATATTTTTCAGTTACGACACTGTACTCACCGCCGAATTTGAGCTTTTTGTTCGGGCTAATCTCTGGAACAGCTAAACCAAACCTTTATATTTTTTTTTAGTTTCACGCTGTATCCCGCATATGGTAGAGTAGGCAGAAGGAACTTGAGAATCTGGTGTTAAGACTCTCTGATCCGTCTCCCACTCTCCACCAAATTGGAGACAAACATTATGTAATTGTTATATGCAACTCAACACCGCGCTTTACCTTTTTACCAGAGAGAAGAAAATGAAAATATTAAATATCTCAGTACCTCGAGTGGAATCGAATCCACATTTACAATCGCACGCTCGAGCATTTGCGCCAAACAGGCCTCAAGCTGAACCATACTAATGTCTTTTTCTCTAAGTATTATTAAATAAATATTCGTATAATAAGCGGGCAACGCCGCGTGAGATCACAAGTTTTGAAATAAATTACATTACAGTGAACAGACTACTAGCATTTTTTTTTACTTTACTACTACAACTGGAGGAATAAAGTACACATTTTATTGGTCAGAGGCGTAATTAGGTTCCGGTGAAAGTTCGATAATATCTAATTCACGATATATATATATTTGTCCCCGTGTTGGATGTGAGGTGAGTGAACTTTTGATATTTTGATTTAGTTTTGTTTTTTTTGTTATCATAGTGGCGTAGCGGCAGCGTGTGACCGTTAATGTAATGGTTACAGATTGAATCCTAATTTGGAGAATCGAATAATTTTATTTGCTCTGTTCTCTGCTCTAGCGAATGTGCAGCGTTTAGTTACGTCTATCAATACATAGTGGACAAAATTTTAACATTTGTATTGTACACGTACGGATACAGCGATTGCATAGTATATGAATTAATTGCTCAGTATATGAATAAGTATTGTTAAACAAATTGTAAATAATTGTATTTATTTTAATTTCTTTGTTCTGGTTGAAAGGGCGTATTGAAGTGGCAAAATTCACCGTGGCCTTCAAAAATTGTTTAACTATGTATGTAATAAATATACATACTCGTATATAGAAACTCCAAGTATTTAGAAACTCCAACAACGATACGTTACCACCTTTCATGTTTAACTATAACAATTTATTACTTATCTGGCTCAGTGACCGACCAGTTCTATATAACATAATTACGCAGACGCAAAACCTAATATCTAGTACAATATTAGACATTGTTAAGAAATAACGGAAGCCCGGGTGCGACAGTTTTGCAACATACATTTCTGGGAGCTGTTTCGATTGTATAGATCGTGATATCGATTAGGCAATGATATTAGATTAAAATAACAACACTGTGTATGACAGAGGCCTGTTGTGGCGCAGGGGACAGGCGTGTGAGCGATGGGTTGTGTGTTTGATCCCTGATTGACGGAATATTTAATATTTTCATTTCTTCGCTCTGGTAACTAGGCAAAGCGCGGCGTTGAGCTCCGCCACTCAAATCGCAATGCCACAATTTCAGTGGAAAGTGGGGAACGGAAACATGTGTCTTAAAACTAGGTTCCCTACTTCTCTCTGCCTACTATGCCATGTGCGGGGTACATTATGAAGCGGAGAGACAGTGTATGACAGCATTTTGGCCAAGTAGATCATTTTCTCTGAATGGTTGCAGGATTCATCTTTTTTTGCCCGACCTGGCGCAGCGGCACAGACCGACGATCGTGGATTTACTAAACTTAAATTTATAAAGCGTATAAAAATTTTGAACGAAGCAGGATTTGAACCCGCGGCTCTGGAAAACCGTTCCAGCGCTCTGACCAACTAAGCCATTCGTTCAACGAATACAAATTTTTATACGCTTTTTAAATTTAAGTTTAATATTTTCTGTCCTAAGTGTGGAATAACACTTTAAAACATAGTCAAAAAAGATCGTGGATTTGTTTCCCATTTTGCAGAATTGTTTTTATTTCATCACTTTGTTTGTATAGCTTTACAACGAAGCTAGCACATAGCAGGGTAGACAGAAGAAACATCCGTTTGAACCCGGAACCTGTTGCGTTTAGAGTCGCATACTTGTGTCCCAGCGAAACGACGAGGCCTCAAATATTATAAATTACAATTTTAATTAGAAGCAATTAGAATAGTGCCTGAGGTAAAAAATCGATCAAAATTATATAATATAACCTTTGCTCCATATATGGACTATTCAAGACAAAAAGCATTTTTCAAATTACACAGAACCAATAGTTTCTGAGATTAGCGCACCCAAATAAACTCTTCAGTTTTATGATATACTAGCTAGAATAGATATGCTTTGGATAAAAAAGCTATCACATTCACATAGATACGTACATCCCAATTGAGCTAGAAAGGCCTTATATATAAAACAAAAATATTTTATCAACGGCATTTATATTAGATAAGGTAATCAGTGAAAGTTCTTTTATGTCTCAGTTTAGGTCGTATAAGAACACTGTACTTACGAAATGATACCAACTTAAGCCTTTTATCACGACGCAATGCGATCGTATCGATAATAGAACGATCCTGTTATCGATACTAGCGGTGAGATAGATACTCAGAAATGTAAACAAGTTTACTTGGAGCAACCGATTTGAACTGGTAAGTAAGTTTAAAAGGTCGTATTATGACGGCGGAATTTTTAATTTTGGTAGGAAACAACGCGGCGTTAAGGTCTGCAACATATATATGTTTTTGTTCAGTTACACTCTAAGCCTATAAAATATACATACACACTTAGCATGGCTTATAATCTAAGCCTGCTAACCAATAATTAACTTTATTTTATGAAAAACAAAGAAAAAGCTTTTAAAAGCTCATTCATATATCAGTATTTTTTTTTTATAATTTTAAAATTACATATAAGTCATATTCGGTACTTTTTATGGATATATAAAAAAATTAAATATACTTTAAATTATTTAATTTTTATTTTAATTATATAATTAAATATATCAAGCTTGTCTCTGCATATCACGGTAGAAGAGAGCGAGAGAGGCATTGCGTGTTGAGTGGCAGAACTCAACGCCGCGCTTTGCCTTGTTACCAGAGCGAAGAAATGAAAATATTAAATATTTAATTGAAAATATTATATTTCATCGAGTGGGGCTCGAACTTACAACCTATCGTTTACATACACACTTTTGGCGCTGCGCCACGTCAAGACCATGCTTACTAATTAAAAAAAAAAAAACAAAATTAAAGTCCAGTTAATATCCGAAGTAAACAGTAACATATAATATAAGACCATTAAATTATTAAGTTTAAATGAATGTGAGCTGATAAGAAGTAATTACCAGTATAATAGAACACTTGGCAAAACCTTGTTTTATTACGGCATTAATCTGATTAGTAGATTCTGATAGTAACAGTGATTCAGACTCTGGTCGTGCATCTTTGTAGCTTTAAAGCCGTTGTATTGAACAATGCTTTTGCTTGCCATTGGAATAGGTACGATATACTGAAATTTACGCTCAAAAATTATGTTATATGGAAATATTTTAACCTGATTGATATGATGATTTTTTTCAGCTTCAAGCTGTACCCTGCACATGGCAGGGTAGAGAGAGAGAACTTGGAAACGTAGTGTTAAGATACTTCGTTTTGAGTTCTTCATTTTACGCCGAATTTGAGGCAGATCGAAGAAATTTAAAAAAAGTTAATTTTAAATTTTAAAATATTAAATATTTCATTTCCTTGAGTGGAGATCGAACCTACAAGCTGTCGTGTTTACGGTCATACGGTTGTGCCGCTGCGCCACGAGGCTATGATAATGACCATTGAGAATATGTCATACGTCTAAGACCACTCCGTTAAGTCATTTCGATTTTTTCAAGACACTTCCGTTCTCCCGTTTCCGTTGAATTCTTGAGGTTGTGCATGTTGAGTGTCATTGGAATTTAATTTTAGGTCTGATTTACTTAACATTAGGTTCCAATGACTCCCAATATTTTATTTCATCAAGTAAGAATCGAACCATTTACAATCTCACGAGCTCCTGCGCCACAACAGGCATCAGAAGATAAAATAACAAAAATAATTGTCATTTCTACCATCTATCTATTACTTAATTGTTAGATTAATCAGAATGGTGTTATAAATCCACATTGTCGACTTAAAGATAACGTCGCACGCCCAAAGTGAAGTTGCCAAGTCGATACAAACTTTTGATAATGCTACTCAGTTGAATAGAACATTTATTGGTGGAGATACTCGTAACTTGCTGTACGTACTACCCGCGTGGGCTTAGATAACTGCAATGCTTAACTATCGCTTACAAACGTCACTTAACACTTAATTGCAATTAAAGTAATTAAATTAATGGTTGTTGTAAACGTGAGAAGTTATGGATTTTCGCTCTAGTACTAAGACAGGTAGAGATTGGAAACATCTTAATGGAAACAAAATGTCTCAACACTAGGTTCCCAGGTTCCCAAGATTATAAATGTAAAGTCTTGTTTGAAAATTAGTTGACTACAAGTAGAGTGAAAAGGCATTTCGTTTTTTACGCATCTTCTTATTTACGAGACATGTGGAGCTCAACGCTGCGCCTTGTCTGGTTGTCAGTACAAGGAATTAAAAACAAATCCTACCTTCTCAGCATTGAACCGAGAACTGTCGTGTTTGTAATCCGAAAACGCAACGACCACTCCAACTCTAAAAATATCCTGTTTTAATAGATAATTAATAGATCTATAATATATTTTACTCAAATGGTCGTTAAGAAAATTAAAAAAATATCATATAAGATAAAGCCAAGAACATAAAAAATATCGTAATCTCATTTTAATTGGAGTATTTATGTTTATTACATTTTATCGTTGAAAACGTATGTACATATGTATCGGTGTGTTAATTTCATTAATGATTACTCAATTTCCGATATCGAAAAATTATACGACATTTGTAATAATGAGAAACGAGAACACGTCAATGTCTCTCGAGTTCGGTAGTAAGCGTAAAGAAAAAATTATATGCTATTTAGGGGGATCACTGGTTCAAATCTGGCTTTGGAAAATTTTGAAGTGGATGGTAACTAATGCAGATGGTGTTTATAGAAATATTTTACATTTCTGTTAATACTAAAATATCTAAAATTATTAAAAACTAAAAGCCAACCCGCGGCTTCGCTCTTTGGACTATAAGATTATTTTTAAATGAAAATCTATTAAGGATGCCTCTTTCAAATAAACTCTGTAACTGTTATTATATAAGTTATATAATTAATTGAGGCCTGTCGTGGCGCAGCGGCACAAGAGTGTGACTGTGACCGACAGGTTCTGGGTTCGATCCCCAGTCGAGGAAATGATATATTTAATATTTTCAATTTAAATATTTAATATTTCATTTCTTCGCTCTGGTAATAAGGCAAAGCGAGGCGTTGAGTTCCGCCACTCAACACACAATGCCTCAAATTCGGCGGAAAGTGGGGAACGGAAGTGGAACGGAGTGTCATAACACTAGGTTCCCGGGTTTCCTCTGCCTACCCTGCCTCGTGCGGGATACAGCGTGAAGCTACGTATATAATTAATCAGTGTAGGTAGAGGGAACTTGGGAAACTAGTGTTTAGTCAATCCGTTCCGATATTATAAGATGATTTATTTTCTTTAAACAATAATATTATATATATATATATATATATATATATATATATATATATATATATATATATATATATATATATATATATATATATATATATATATATATATATATATATATATATATAAATATATATATATATATATATATATATATATATATATATATATATATATATATATATATATATATATATATATATATATATATATATATATATATATATATATATATATATATATATACATAATTTGTTTTAAGGGACGATCGGTTGGATACTTTAGTATGATTAACAATATATACGGATGGCTAGTGAAACTTTATTAAAAATTGCCAGCTGTTGCGGAGATGATCCCGGATGCAAAGAACGAAAGACAAACAAACAAACATTTAAAATTTGTATCTTTAAAATGTCGCTTTAATTTGACTGTATATATTATGTATCAATATATCAGATACAACTTTTATTTACATATGTATTTATTCACAATAACTTTATAGACTTGTAAATTAAAATACTTTTCTTTTAAACAATAATATTACTTAAATCTGAAAAACACCTCAAGAATAGCTTTACGTGACTTAAATATAACTTAAAATTATAATTTATAAGTTATTCAAATGCATAGTAAGAATCATCTAATATTATTCTGTACTGTTTGTTTAATAGCTATTATTAAATAAACATACATACATTATGCTCGTACTGAATAATGTAATTTGATATATTTCAATTTTATTACTTTTAAGAAGCCTTTGTTGGATGAATAAATATTTTATTATTGTTTAATTTAAATAATATGTCGCTTATTTATTGTTTTTTAGCTTTGCCTTGTACTTTACCAACATTAAGAATATCCGTTCCCCATAGTATGCCTAATTTTAACACATTGAATGGCGGTACTTAACGCTGTGCTTTATCAATTTACTAGAACGAACAAAGAAAAATACATCATTCCTCCGGGTAGGAATCGAATCTATAACGGTAGTTGTAACAGTCGAACGCAGTGCCACTGTGCAACGACGCCTAGAGGCCGTAAAGTGATTATATACATATATTCTATTTTTCACAATACGATAAGGCTTTACAATTGAATGAAAGTGATACATATGTACGCTTGATTCTCCCATTTAATTTTAATTAGTGTGGTGTTAATCTACGGAGAATATCTTAAAAATAAGAAATATTAAAAAATAATATAATTTTTCCCTTTATACTGTTATATAAGAACTCGTTATTTTGCTACTTCTTTCATTTATCCGTATACATGTTTTCTTTAATACACAGCCTTTGGTAAACATTGCACATAACAGTCTTGAAGTTAGGAATTAGAGCTTTATTAAAACTTTTTACTCCAACGTCATTTACACTTCCCGCAGTAAATAATGTCAATTAAAATTTATGAAATGTAAAAAAGAAAACGCACGTACCGGCAGCCGGTAGTAATATGTATGGTATCTGTGGACTTAAGGCCTATACTCATATAAAGACTGAAGTAACAAGAGAATGAAATTTTAAATTTTGAAAAACTTCTGTCAGTTTCATCCAGTCAAGAACTTTGGTGATATGTTCAAATTCATTCTCTATCCCGAACATGATAGGCTAGACAAAGATTAAAACATTCCGTTCTTATTAATATATATCCGTTACTTACTTTATTCTGAATTTGAGGCATTGTGTATTGAGTGGCGGAACTCAACGCTGTGTTTTGCCTTTTAACCAGATTGAAGAGAAGAATATATTAAATATTTAGAGGCCTGTCGTGGCGCAGTGGCACAAGCGTGTGGCTGAACGACAGGTTCGATACCCACTCGAGGAAATTAATGTTTAATATTTTTAATTTAAATATTTAATATTTCCATTTCGTTGCTCTGGTTTAAAGCATAAAACGCGGCGTTGAATTCCTCCACTTAAACACAATGTCTCAAATTCGGCGGCAAGTGGTGAACGTAAGTGGAACGGAGTGTCTTAACACTAGGTTCCCAAGACAGAGAAGTGAGACAAGCATTTACAACATTTTAACATCACTAATCTAATCCATTAGTTAACTATTGATCTATCAGTAATAAGCAAAATATCTAACTGGTAAATAAAAATATTTATACATACTATTTTTTATTATTTTTAAAGCGTTAATTTTTACTTAGGAAAGAAATTGAGACCAGTCGTGGCTCAGCGGCACAAGCGTGTGACTGTAACCGACGGGTTGTGGGTTCGAAACCCACTCGAAGAAATTAAATATTTAATATTTTCAATTTAAATATGTATTTAATGTTTTCATTTCTTCTCACCGGTATACAAGGCAAAACACGGCGTTGATTTCCGCCACTCAACACGCAACACCTCAAATTCGGCGGAAAGTGGGGAACGGAAGTGGAACGGAATATCTTAACACCAAGTTCCCATGTTCCCTTTGTCTACCCTGCCATGTGCAGGATACAGCGCGAAGATGATAGGAAAGATAATACCGGAACCCAGTGTCTTAACACTAGGTTCCCAAGTTTCCTCTACCATGAGTGAGTAAATAAGTAATATAAATATTAAAATATTATAATTTAAAATCTGACTTAACTAATAATAAACCATCATCTGTATACATAGCTTTATTCTAATATATATATTTTTCATTTTACATTCAATATTTGCTTATAAAAAAATGTAGAGTAAAAAATTACTACGAGAAATCTTAATCAGTGTATACGCGATCTAATGAATCGGTGGTTAGGCTTGTTAGTACGGTGTTAAGACATGGCTTGGAGTAGCACGATTGAGTTTACTTAATTAAACTGACAGGTAGGTTTTTGTTTTATTAATTCTACGTTGAAGGCAGTCGTGGCGCACATACAAGCGACTGTAAATGCTATAGGTCATGGATTCGATATGCACTCAAGGAAATTAACTGTTTAATATTTCCATTTTTTTTTGCTGTGATAACGAGGCTGTGAGATGCGTTCAGTTATGTCACTCAACATGCAATGTCATAGAATTCAGCGTAAATTGGGTAAAAAACAGATAAAAAACAAAAAAAAAAGATAAAAAAATTTCAATAAAAAAAAAACAAAACAGAAATAAGGTAGGTAGGTATAAACAGATTTTAATTATATAAACAAATTTTCCATTTTGCGGTTTCACGTTCTTGAACATAACAGGGTACACAGAGGGAACCTGGGAACCTATTGCTAAGACTCTATTCCTATTACTAAACTGTTATTCTAAGAACTTAGAATGATATTTTTAAATCCTGTTATACTTAAATTAAAAACTCAAACTAGGCGAGAAATGAATTAAAAATAGTCATATAACACTAAAAACACTTACATATTCAAATATGTTATCTAATAACGTTAAAAGTTAAATTTAGATAATAACTAATGGCACCTTTACCCGTGAATTAGCTTACAATTGATTTATTTACGTGTGATTTACGCAAATTTTCAAAATTTTTTCGGGACGCAATGGTCAAATTTATCGTAGTAACGTTAGTATAGGGAATATATTTGCATATTTAAATGGGAGAAAGTTGATATGTAAAAGATTTAATGGTTCACTGTCTTATGGCTTTTTGTCACGGAACAGATATAACCTGTTTACTATATTCTAATAACGGTTATAATAATTGTTATAATATTTGAAAGTGTTATTTACGTGTAATAACTTCAATATGTATTGTTATTCTGTTATTACAATATATATATATATATATATATATATATATATATATATATATATATATATATATATATATATATATATATATATATATATATATATATATATATATATATATATATATATATATATATATATATATAGATAAAGAAAAGGTATGAAGTTAGTTTTAAATAAAAGATCAAATCATATATAGACACTTAGACTTAATAATAATCTTAAATTATTTAAACATATAACTCACGTAGCTTCACGCTGCATTCCACACATGGCATGGAAGGAAGAGGAAACTTGGGAACCTAGTATTAAGACACTTTGTTACATTTTTATTCTCCACTTTCCGCCGAATTTGAGGCATTACGTGTTAAGTGGCGGAACTAAACGCCACGTTTTGCGTTGTACCAGAGCGAAGAAATAAAGACAGTAAATATTTAAATTAAACATATTAAATATTTCATCTCCTCGAGTGGGGATCGAACCGACCACCTATTGGTTATAGTCACACGCTTGTGCCGCTGCGTCATATATATTAAATAGATAAAAAAGATCAACGTATTTAAAATTTAAATTTATTAAATGCGATGGTATTGGTTGAATCTACATTAGAAAATGAAAAACACGTGATTCATAATAAAATCTTTTGTATTCTTTTTTTCGATTATTACACATTGTATACTTTTGAAACGGTGCACCAGTCTACCCGGCACCATGAACTACTGCAAAATGTTCAAAACGTTGAGTTTCAAAGATGTACAATATTCAATATACCTACGCGATAGATATGGTCAAATTTATTTCACGTAAAATATTCGGAGCCTGTCAATAAGCAGTGTCTCGAATTCGCCAAGAGTCTCTGGAATCATCTTAGAGCTGATTTGCTTTCCTTTACTTTCCGAAATATCTGAAAAATCCTATAATATTTTTTTTCCAATGTAACGTTTATTAATGTTTTTGAAATATTTTACAATAAAATTGTGAGCTTAAGGACAAATACCTTAATTAACTCAGTTGTTAGTGTTAAGGTCAATTCATTTGAACAATAGAGTGTACGCCGCAAACCGCTTAAAATGTTTCATTACTTACCTACAATGAACATTAAAAATGGAAAAAGAATTAAAACCTTTGTGGCAATAATACGAGTAAGTAAGGAAATTCTTAGCTTAAATTTTGTGAAAGGGGCTAAGACCGAGGTCGGTCGTGGTGCAGCCGCATAAGCGTGTGATTGTAAATTTGGACCACGACAAACTACAGGGTGTGTATTCGAACCCCAAGTAATGAAATATTATATAATTTGAAATGAAATATTTATAATTTAATTTTCTCACTCTGATAACAAGGCAAAGCGTGACGTTGAGTTCCGCTACTTAACACACGGAGGCTTAAAGTTCGGCGCAAAATGGGAAACTTAACTGAGGGTCATAACACTAGGTTCCCAATTTTTTATATATATTTTAATGTATGTATTGTATATATATATATATATATATATATATATATATATATATATATATATATATATATATATATATATATATATATATATATATATATATATATATATATATATATATATATATATATATATATATTTGTTATTGATTTCAATTCGAGCCCATAAACACCATGGGCACATACAGTGTGTTAATAAAATTTATCTAAAAGGTGCTTTTAGAGACTTTTTCATATTTTTTTTATATATTCGTCTGTGCACGGACTTTAGAAGTTTATTCCGTTTCCAAGTCATAAAAAGTGCCGCAACAAAGAATTAAATTACTTTAACTGACTTCGCACTAATTTGCTACTATTGTTCCAATGAATGTACCAAAATAAAACACTATAAAATACTTAAAAAATATTTACCGCACTCCCCCATTAAACCGTGAGAGCGAAGTGCAGTAACTTAAAACATTGTAATTTCAAAAGAAAATTATAATATTTTATTTGCTTCATGCTGCATCCAGGGTAAGCTGAGGGAACGTGGGAATCTAGCGTAATCACACTTCGCTACAATCCCTACGTCTCTGTATGTTTAATGGTGGATCTCAACGACGTTCTATGTCTATGTATGCCCAATTATCGCCACATGGAGTGTTAAGTGGCGGAATTCAACCCTGCATTTTGTCTTGTTACCAGAGTGGCGACCGTGGCGTTCAGTCTTACATTGCGCTGCTGCATAGCAAGGATCTTAAAAAATTACAACTGAAATATTTTTTTGTATCTGCTTGATACGCAATTGAAAATGGAATTATCTATTTTATTATCTAAAGAATTATACAAAACACTTACAGGAATCAAGTAAATATCCAAGTTCATCTTATAACAAAACAAAAGACTTGTATGCGCAGGCGCAGGTAAAATAGTAGAACAAATAATGTTCTTACTTATTTTTAGCATCTACCTTTTTTTTAGCATTTCTGAGAGAATTAGGATCTTTTCGAACTGTTTTTACAAGACAAAACTTTACATGCGTGAACTTTTTTAGTCCACGCATGTAAACTCTCTCGTTTTTCCCGTTATAGCTTCATACTGTATCCCGCAATTTCCCGAATTTCGTTCCATTCCACACTCCCCTCCGAATGTCTCAACATTGCGGTTTGAATGGCGGAAATAAACGGCGCGCTTTTGTCTTGATATTCCAGGTCAGAAATTTTCAACTTGAAAATATTAAATATTTAATTTTTTCCAGTGGCAACCGAACCCACAACTTTTCTCGTTTACAGTCACACTGCGCCAAGACAGACTATAGGAATATCAGGAAACTCTCTCATAGTGCTCTATGTTACTTTAGTAACTTAAATGGCATAGAGTAGATATACTGAGCTAAAAGCAAAGGATGCTTTTAAGCCGCAAGACGCAGGATAAGAATAAAAAAGCTCTACTTGTAATTGTATTAAAAATAATTCGTTAAAAGCCAGTGCATCTTTCTTATAGATACTTATCGTGCTACCTGTTCCCGAAAGCTCATCCTTAGTTAATGCAGATTCTTTTATTTCCTATGTAGATTAAAGAAGTGAAATTTATGTAAAACTATATGAAAATATAAATAAGTTTATGTCACGTTAGTTAATATCTGCCAACAACATGTATACGACCATAAGTAAAGTCCAAAAAAAATATGTGAGAATTCAGTTTTTAATACACTTTTAGTTTTATCATCTGATTACATTTAAACATAAGTTTTTAGTAGTAAACATTTTAAATCAACAACAAACAAACAATTCAAATAATTTAATTTATTGCATATAAACACGTGAAGGGTCACTTATATGAAAGTAAACACAATCGTAAAAAATCGGCCAGGAGCGAAATAGCTTTGCATACAAAGTGTTCCGTATTCATTATCTATTAAAATGTCCAAAAATAGGTTAGGGAAGCCAATGGTACTAAAAATATATCTAAAATATATATACGAAAATTTTGACTGTTTATCGCGGTTCGTGGGATACTGCATGGTGACAGAAGTACACACATACAAACAGACGAGTTGTCAGTAGAATCTTAACAATAGAATCTCTTTTTAATGTATATAACTTAGAAGATAATTTTTTCATTAGAAAACATAAAAAAGCCCGATAATCCCACTACATTAAAAATTTTATGTTTTTTAAAAAAATCTGTTTTTACCATTCAGTAGGGAATCCTATAAAAGTATTGAGTCTAGATTTTATTACTGTTTCTTCATTTTACGAGTTTTGCTCATTGTCACTGACTAAGCTTTTCAGTTTTTGTTGGTAAAATGTTTTCAATTTCATTTTGATGTAATGAAGATTCTTAAAAGTTTAATTCCACGCTAAGAAAATAGAAGATTATTTTTAGAAACATACAACAAATTTAACATAGCGGGGTTCAAACTCAAACTTCCTTTGTAAAACCCTCCAACTGCTCTGAATATTATGTAGTTTTTAAATTATGCATATCAATTTAAGCTTTTAAAGCTTTTTTGTACTTTTTTTACTTTTTGCACCAAAATCAACAAAATTTTTTATAACTTGCTTGTACTGAATTCAAGCCGCTGCAAATCTATACTTATATATAAAGATTACGAGATTGTTCGATTCAACGGATTAACCACAGAAGCTAGAAATTAAAATTGAAAAAATATATTTAAATCTCAAAGTTATTCTTATATCGACAATATATCAACAACTTATCACGTTAATAGTGGGACTTTGTGTCCTTAGTCTACGACAACCCTCATATAATATTATTATTTAAATTCATCAAAGAAGGCTGAAGGCTACATTACATAACGTTAATTATTTCAATGTAACTGACTGTATTTGCGGTCAGGGTTACGACTTGCATTTAAAATGTGGCATGTGTCATACACAAGTACTTACTTATGTCTATTTGACGTCGTGGGTGAGCCGCAGGTAAAAGTTGATCAAGATGAGAAAGGGCTCGTCTTGGGGTTGTGGGTTCATTCCGCACTCGAGGAAATACTTACTTACTTACTTAGCTTCACGCTATATCCCTAGCGGGGTAGGCAGAGAGAACGGAGCGCCAAACGCTACGGTCTCGGCATACCTATTTTGCCTCGTCCACTGTCATAAGCCTCTTCATACATGCCCTCCGGGGGGTCCTCGTGCTTTTTACGTGACCTTCCTCCAGTATCGTCGATACTGTGTTTTCGAAGGTCAACCGAGGTCACCCCCTCCCTTTCTTACTATGAAATCTTTAATATTTTAATTTTTTCGTTTTAGTAATAAGGCAGAGCGCGGTGTTGAGTTCAACTACATAAGATGCAATGACTCTAGATTTTGGTGAAGTAGGAAATGGAAAATGAATGTTAAACATTAGATTTTCTGGTTGCCTCAGTCAACCCTGCTAAATTCGAAATACAACTTCTTAAAAAAATAAGATTGAATATTTATGTAAAAATAAAATAGTCGTCGTCCAGGTGACACTGGCTCGAGTGTGGTCCGACCGAGACAGTTTATTGCATCATTACAACGTCTGCTGTGTATCGCGTGGTGTAAAAAACAAAATTAGTACTGAAACATCTTGTAAATAAATTTATATTTATTTTTTGAGTTATGTATAAAAAATATTTAATTATTTTTAATTATATTTCCTTGCACAGGTAATAGTACAAGCCGTTGCGTGGAGTTCCGTAGAAGAGCGGAAGTGTGAATGGTGCACGGAGTGTCTTCCTCTTGCCTTCATATCATAAAAAAACTATTTAATTTTTTTTTTTTTTTTATGGAAAAGAAAAGGCAAACGAGCGTACGGGTCACCGTCGGCCACGGCCCCGTGTAACTCCAGGGGAGCTACAGGGGCGTTGCCGGCCTTTAAGGTGGAGGTAGACGCGCTTTTTGAAGGTACCCATGTCGTATCGACCTGGAAATACTGCCGCGGGTAGGTCGTTCCACAGATGTGTGGCGCGTGGAAGAAAATTCCTACGAAACCGAACAGTAGTCGAATGCCACGTGTCCAGATGATATGGATGGTACTTTAGTTTGTGACGTACTGTGCGGTTGGAAAATTCGGCGGCAGGTATCAAGTCAAACAGTTCTCCAGAACACTCCCCGTGATAAATGCGGTAGAGAACGCACAGGGAGGATACGTCTCTACGCAAAGCCAAAGTATCAAGCCCCACACAGATCACTGGGTTCCCAACGATTCGAACGGCTCTACGTTGTATGCGATCAAATGGTTCAAGCTGATACTGGGGTGCACCAGCCCAGAGGTGAGAACAGTATTCCATATGAGGCCGAACCTGGGCCCTATACAGGGCCAAACGGTGTTTTGGCGTGAAATACTGTCTCGCTCTGCTGATGACCCCCAGTTTTTTCGAGGCCAACTTGGCCTTGCTTTCCAGATGATCGCGATACTGGCAGTCGTTCGAAAAGCTGAGGTCCAATATACTGATGCAGGGCGCGGCTTTAAGGGGAGTGTTCTCGAAAACTGGTGAAACGGCAAATGGGGTTTCTTCTGGGGTTCTGGGGGTTGAAATGAACAAGGTTCTTTCACCCCATGTGGAGACATTCTCGAGGGATGCCTCAACGCAGGACACAAGTTGATTTCGGCACTGGTCGACGTTTTTCCGAGAAAGACTTGCATGGCCGGAGTATACAGCGTCCACAGTGCTATCATCTGCATAACAATGTATGTTAGAGTCCTCCAACATATCATTGATATGCAGAAGAAACAGCGTAGGGGACAGCACGCATTCTTGGGGGACGCCAGCGTCCACGGGCATGTATTTGGAGCAAAAACCGTCGACAGCAACCTTGATGCTGCGCCCAGTGAGAAAGCTAGCAATCCACTTGCATAAATTCTCGGGAAGCTCGTAAGATGGAAGTTTCGCAAGGTGCGCCCCGTGCCACACACGATCGAAGGCCTTTGCCATGTCCAAACTAACTGCCAGGCCCTCTCTCTTGCTATCAATAGCCACAGCCCAGCGGTGGGTTAGGTAAACCAGAAGATCACCGGTTGAGCAATCGGTGATCCTCCAGGTAAACCAAGAGCTGGCTATTAATTATGCTCTCCATAATTTTTGAGAGCAGGGAGGTAATAGCAATAGGCTTGAAGTAAGTAGGATCGGCACCATCGCCTTTTTTCGGAATCAGGTGGATAAGAGCGCTCTTCCACTAATCTGTAGTTCTTAGTACGTGAAAGAAATGCTAACTTTTTAAATTCGCTAAGAATTTATTTTAATCAAAATATGGATAAATTACATTTCTCGAATCTAATTATAATAGATCAAAATATAATACATAAATGGTCAGTAACATTTATATCATATTATTTATGGATTACAAAATATTTTAAATAAATAAAATACATGATATCGTACGTTAATAATTACATATTATTTAAAAAAAAATCATTTGCCACAACACGAAATGCCCCAAATTTGGTGGAAAGTAGGGAACATCATGGAGAGTTTTAATTCTAGGTTTTCAGGTTCCCTCTAGCTACCCTGCTATGACTGAGATACAGCGTAGGCAAGCTAAAAAAACATCTACTTTTTTCTATCAAAGACGCTTCCATATTCATATTACTTGATTTACCTCGTGTCAGTCTTACGATCTCTAAATCATAAGAACATTTGCAATAAATAATATGAAAATATACTAAAAGTGATAAATGTGTCAGTTTTTTGCCAAATCGCATAGTGCTCTGAGAGACTTCGTGTGTGACAAAATGTCACATTATATTTTATAGAGGCAATTAATTATCTGTATATTACTTTCTTCGCTGAATAGATTTTTTATAAAACTATTGCCTATCTTTAACCGACTTCAAGAGCATAGGATTATCACCAACGAGCAGCGCGTACGCACACACACACACACACACATACACATATGGACGCATAAATAAGTGTATGTGTGCACTATTTACATGAGCGCATTTTCAGTTTCTTTTTCATATTAATAAAATTATTATTGGTTTTTTTATACATATTTTGCATGAATTGGTTAAACGTTGTTCATTTCTAAGTAAAAATAAATAGATAAATGAATAACAACAAATGTTTATAAAATGGTAAACTATATAATTTACATTTCTTTTATTCTATGTAGATAGAATATAATTGTAAAGTCCGCGTTGTTTCAATAATGTACTGAAACAACGCGGACTTTACATTTTAATATATAGATATTGTTAATCAAAATTTTATAATGTTTTACTTAATCATGATGCATCTGGGCAATAAATAATTTAAGCTTATGTTACTTAAACTTGCTTAAAAGCTTTTATTTCAACCAATTTCGTTACTTTATTCATGCATTAATATAGAAATCTACTTCTAAATAGTCTTTTCACCTATCCTATAAAATTAAGGATACACATATCATTTATGTTTAACCAACACTCAGAACTCACGAGGTCTATCGTGGTGCAGAGGCACAAGCTTGCGATAGTAAAAGCTACAGGTTGTGGGTTCGATCCTCAAGGAAATAAAATAGTTTCTCTCTTGTAACAAGGCAAGCTTAACGTTATTGAGTTTTGCAACCTAACTTAGCGGAAAGTGGAGTCTTAAACGGGTAGGCTCAGTGAATTTTTACCTATTAAGTACCTACTTAAAGCTTTCTAAAATTCTCCTACCCTACGATTTTCAAAATATGGTGTGAAGCTAGAAAAACACACACACACACACAAAAAATAAAAAAATATTTCTATATTAACAACCCAATCCTGAATTCAGTAGACTGGCTGGCTTGCTCCCAAAATGTTTATATCATGTTTAAATTTTAGTATGCAGTAAATAGGTGCGGTTACAAACGTAAAATTGTCAACAACTCTTCGGGAATTACAATCGTATTTCATTCTGCGACCCCAGTCTAGACATAATGTGAATTTTCGATGATAAATAACCTATTTTATTGCTTTACAGTGTTTATAATTGTGTTTTTTTTTTTAACCTACGACGCAAAAATATGTTATATGTTTGATCTATTTGTCAGTGTGTTTATCTGTGGCACAGATCATGATGGTTTAGCAATGTATGATGAAAATTGGGTTAGCAGCATAAGAATTCTTACACAAGTACAAATTTTGTCAAGTATGTGTCTGTAATTTCAGGAGTAATTTAAAATATTTTTTTATTTTTTTTTTCTTATTTTAATTCCAACGCCATCAACCTCAATGCCATGCTTTTCTAGCTCTTGTGTGGGAATCGAACCCACAACCTTTCGTGCTTACATTAGAGCGCTTGTGCCCCTGCACAACGACCTGACTTAATTATTTTTGTCAAAATTATATTTTTTATATTAATCTCTTAATTTAGTTGTTTATAGTCTCGTTTATAATATATGCTCTTCACTACCAAAGACCTTTGAACTCTTACAAGATATATTTCCTTAGTTAGATTTATGGATATTTATATTACGAGTGAACGTAAAAACTTTCCATCTTTCTGTCGAGTTGGCGCAAAAGTAATTAGGTTTTATGACAACATAAGTGGCATTTTTATCACAACAGTGCCCAATGCTTTATAATTTGTAGTATTTATTTACTATTATTATTTTAAGTGCCTACAAATTGTGACTAGTGTAACTAAGTAAGTTCCTGTAAGGAAAAAACAATCTAAATGTTTTTCTTACTAGTTAAATGATTTGCAAAATTTTATTACATTAATTCATTCATTACTTAAATTGATGTTTCAAGAGCACATTTCACTTCGATAGTGACACGTTGTACGGAAAACTTACGAGAAGAATTTATCAACACGTACAAGCATGCCCAAGGCATGACGACAGATAGTTGTAAGAATCCTCTGTTCAATATATCTTTGAGAATAAAACTACGGTCGCCTAGAGAAATCAGGTTGGATAAGGGCGGAGTTCTCACCTTTCTGGGACTTTAACAAATTCAATAAATCATTCCAGGACTGCATCATGAGCGGAATTAAAAAAGTGTTTTAAAGTGCCACACTGGATGGCTGATTTGGAGCAAGAGTCTGCAGATTCATTCCCACTTATTCCAGAATGACAAGTAATCCATACCAGAGTAACTCTCTACTCTCCTCTACATGACATTAGTATAATTTTCGCGAATCCTTAAAGAAATTACATATATTAATATACTGAGAAACGGATTTCCTTCAATGCCATCAAAAAACTTAGTGAGTCAGTGAAAATAACGTGTGAACAGAACTGCTTCTAATAAAGCATCAGCCTTGACTGTGAACATCGATGATTCAGGGGGATATTTAAATTGTAAAATATTTTTTAATTTTCTTTAGAAAGTTTTGAGGCATAAGTGAAGGAGGAGACTATGATTTAATTAATTTAGATGAACTAATTTCTTAATTTTTTTATTGGTGCCAGGATTTCCTTTAGTTAGGCCAATATTTGTGACAATACGGGGAGAATGGGCTAGGACTTTATAAGGCGTCATAAAAAGGGAATTAGATGGATAACAATACAAAATGTTAGAAAGAGAGCTAAATCTAAGGAAACTATCAAGCAGATATTGCAACGGATGGCATTGAGGGATGAGATCAGCCAACTTAGATAGCTTAGACCATAAAGGACGAAAAGCTGTAACATTTCACCCATGAACCGATCAGCAAGGAATTATTGGGGAATAGGCAGATGTGGATCTACACACATTATTTGCAACGTGTTGGTGAGCGTAGATTTCATTGCACTCAGTATAATCCAAATACATTTATATTGTTCTCGCTTCTGAACTTGGCTTAGCTTTTCAGTAGTTACTTTATTTAAAGGGTCTAAAGAAAATAGTGCATAATCGATGTGACTATGAATACGTTGTACAGCAATTTAAGACTATAAGGGTGGGCTCCTCACAACAAATAAGACACAATTCTTAAAGCAGAGATATTCAGCATAAGCAACTCCGTTCATTCGTTTATTACCATGCCAAGAAATTTTACATTTTTCATTAAATATATAGGATTATTAATTACTGCACAAAATATTAAAACTTGGAATTACTTTATTTTTTGTAAATACTACAGGATGACATTTCTCAACAGTTTATGCCAGGCCATGATTAGAAAGCCGCTGGATAAAATCTTGGAAGGCAGTATTTTAATGTTTATGTCCTCCACCGAATTAAATATGTAATACAGGATGATGTCGAGGACACCACCACAAGCAGATGATACATGCCAACCTTGCAAACCTTGGCAAAAGTAACATAAATATCAGTAGTAAAAACGCTGAGACATTTTATGCTTAACCCCTTTCTAAAGCCAAACTGAGATGAAAAAGTTTGGAGTAAGGAGAAGGGATTTTGGAAGACTGTCTTACGGTAGGATTTAGTGGGAGCAACGAGAGATGCTTAATTAGGCTTAGGAATGTGGCAAAATCGGAGGAGAAAACATATACATAGGAACATTGAACAGACTAGAACCAAGAAGCTTCCATATAAGATATACAATCCTGGGACATAATAGCTTTGATATTCTGTGATATTCTGTTGTCTTACATACTCAGAAGACCTTTTATTAGTTGCGAAATATTTTAGTGTGCAATATATGCAAATTGAATTTTCCTTTAGGGTATCGTATGCCTCACCAGCATGACGCAGGGAGCTGGCAACGCGTAAAGCACCTGGGTTTGTTCTACACTGAGATACATGGCCAAAAGAACAACTATTCAGCCAAAATATGGTTAGGTTTTTAAAAGTTCAACATTAAGTTCAGATTTATAGGACAATACTCTCTCAGGCGATTGTTGACCACGTAATATAATTACCAATGTCTGAGTAGGGCCACATATTACTACACCCTCCTCCTCCTACAACCGGATTAACTAGAAACTCGATGTTTCGAGAATCAAACATCTTATCAATCAATTCTATTTAAAATATTCTGTATTAAAATAGACTTTTGTAAACATTTTTGAATTGATGAATGAATTATAAAGATACCACAGACTCGGAAGGCAGTTATGCAGAGAACAACCACAACCACAACTAACGGTTACTCTAAATATTGAGTTTACAATTTCAATACTTAACAATGGTCCTGTATGGAATAAAAATGATATTAATTAAGCTTGGTTTTTGCTTTAAAATATTCATAAAGAGTGTTCATTCGATTGAACATTTTGGCAATGCCCCCCCTCTCTCCCTGTTTACCGGTTATTACTCGTATCTGCTCGTGGAGACTGCTTTAATCAGTTTTGTACAGTAGCAGTTGTTTCATTCGAGGTTCACAAACATTACAAAAAATAAATTGAAATTACTTACTAAATTGAACCATAACAAGCAAGTCAAGTTACATGAAAATGTAAATAGTGGAAGCTACCACCAGCCCGAAACGCCTCTCGGCCTGAGCCGGTTACAAGCTCAACAGTTGCTGTATTGAATAGTATAAACTTTTCAATACAGCAACTGTTGAGCTTAAATAAAGTATAAATATTCGATTTTAGAGAGAAAATTGACATATTAAATCGTCATAAAAATCTTCAATTATTCTATTGAATTATTTTTAAATTAATAGTGTGGAACGGCACTTACGTTCCATTTTAATATGCATAGAACATCTTAACTATAGTTTTTCAGATTCCCTCCGCCTTCACTGTCTCTGCTTACGCAGATTTACGGAATGTAGCGTAAAACTAAAAAAATAGAAATTTTGGATGGAATAACGAGCTTTTCTAAATACTTTTTACGGGTATTCATGTCTTTTTTAACGTCCGATTGTGTCAATTCATGTCTCATTTACGTACTACCCTCAAAATTAAGTAAATAAATATAACCTTAGTAGTGTTGATGATTATCAACTATAACTTAAATATACTTGTAAAGTTAAGAAACATTCATGAATATTTAACTTGGCTACCGCATTATAGATGTTAAATACACTTATAACAAACCATTTTCATAATAGCAGGTGCTCTAGAAAACTTTGTGTATTATCTTAGACAAATAACACACACGATTGTACGCCGTATTTCGATTGCGTTTGTGTTGAAAATCGTATGAAATATTAAGAGTATTTGGTCAAAACTTGTGGCGTTAGATATTTGAAATATTATAACATGGATCATTTAACATAATTTTATTACAATAAATACTTATAGTAATATCTGCTTGCTGTTTATTACATAATTGTTTGTGATTAGCATAATTAGACCGGTTATTTCTAAAACTTCTCTCTCTCTTTCTCCCTCAGTTTTACGTTGTGTTCCGCACACGGCAGGGTAGGGAGAGGGAACTTGGAAGCCCAGTGTTAAGATACTCCATTCTACTTCTTTCCTCACTTTCTGCCAAATTTGGGGCATGCTGGGTTGGGTGTGGAACTCAACGCTGTATTTTGCCTTGCTACCTATTCAAATATATATATCGTTCATTGCAAAACCAACATAAGTCGGTGACTTATGATGTTTTTGCATACACCAGAAGGCTTAAATAGTTTTATGATTGGATTTGATGGTTCAACAAAATTGTAATTTTCAATTTGACTACAAGTGCCGTTCCGGCTTAGAATAGGATCACCCTGGTACTGATGGTATCATAAGAGGCGACTAAAGTACGTGTGGGAGAGTCGCGTTGTCAGCAATGGCAACACGCTTAAAACCGGCGTTGAATAGTGGCTTCGGCCACAGCGTTTCGCATTGGGTAATGCCGAGCCCCAGTGCCCACCCACCTTAAAGGCCGGCAACGCTACTGTAGCTCCTGTGGATTTACACTCAGAGAGTGATCACTTACCACCAGGTGACCCATATGCTCCTTTGCCGTCTTTTACATAAAAAAAAATATGTTAAATTATATGTAAATACCTTGAGGCCTGTCGTGGCGCAGCGGCACAAGAGTGTGACTGTAACGGACAAGTTCTGGGTTCGATTCCCAGTCGAGGAAACGAAAAATTTATTATTTTCAATTTAAATATTTAATGTTTCATTTCTTCGCTCTGGTAATAAGGCAAACCGCGGCGTTGAGTTCAACCACTGAACACGCAATGCCTTAAATTCGGCATAAAGTGGGGAACGGAAGTGGAACGGAGTGTCTTAACACTAGGTTCCCGGGTTCCCTCTGCCTACCCTGCCTCGTGCGGGATACAGCGTGAAGCTGAGTTGAGTTGAGTTGAGTTATATGTAAATACACACTCATATATAAATATACAGATATGTACATACAAACATACAGCTAAAAATAGCATAGTATAGTTAAACAGAATATTTACCACAAGTAGTTGCTTTTCTAACGCAATAATTTATATGTAACATTATTATGAGGTAGCTGAAGGCCGTTTCTTAAACAGTCATGGGTTTGATTTCCACTCACTCACGAGGAGTGAATTACTATAGGTGAGTACTGACCTTTTTTTAAATTTTAACTGTCTTTTCTGAAAAATTGGTTAATATTTCATTATAAATTGCATCTTAACTCTTATGCTACTCAAATACTTTAAATATATTAAGCTTAAATTTAAAAAGCGCATAAAAATTTTGAACGAAGCAGGATTTGAACCCGCGCCTCTTGAAAACAGTCCAAGCGCTCTGACCAACCAAGCCATTCGTTCTCACCAAGCTACGTCGAAACTTTTATACGCTTATTACAACTTATTTATGTTGTTAGTTATGCGCTTTTTGAATTTAATTTTAGTATTTTCTGTCCTATGTGTGAAATAACACTTTAAGAAAATAGTAAAAACTTTAAATATATTTTTATAGTAAAATATAACATTACAATATTGTTATTAACCAGACATATCACAAATACAAAGAAAATCAATAAATAGAATGTCAATATCAACCAAATTCGATAGAACAGTGGCAGCGAGCTGTTGCTTTCTTCGAACTCTTGTACCTTCCGTGAAGACCACAGTATTGTATAGAAAAGGCATTTAAATATAATATATTATTTTATCCCGCATAGGAAGTCTAAGGTAAGTCTGCCTCTGAAGTTTTCAGACTCGACCGGATTGTTACCACCCCCGGCATTTAAGGCCGGCGTTAAGTAGTGGCTTCGGCCACTGCGTTTCGCATTAGTTAATGCCGGGCCCCGGTGCCCATCCACATTAAAAGACGGCAACGCTCCTGTAGCTCCTCTGGAGTTACACGGGGCCGTGGGTGACGGTGATCACTTACCATCAAGTGACCCGAACGCTCGTTTGCCGTCTCTTCCATAAAAAAAAAAAGTGTTTAGTCAATTTCTTTCAGACATTGTGTATTGAGAGGCAAAACTCGAAGCGAGTTTTTATTTTCACTGAATATAAGCTTGTAACTTCCTATTTTCAAAAAAATATTTTACTTTGTCTTTAACAAGAAAAGTAGATATTTTACGGCATTGCGTACCAAAAGGGTAGCACGGGACCCTATAACTAATATTCCAGACTGACTGTCGGTGTTTGCCTCTGTCACCAGGCTGAACCTCATGAACCGTGAAAGTTAGACAATTGACATTTTTACAGGTGAAACTTTAAAAAATAAACATAATAAAATAAATATTAAAGAAATTAAGATATACGAGTAATTAACGAACGCACGGAGCGTTCTTTGTGCGTGAGCTCGATTGTTATGTGGCCGGTTCTTTTTTACACACTGTATTCAGTTCAAATAAAAGGAACGTTAAGGTAATAAGTTTATTTTACTATATAATATTGTAATTTTGTGAAAGATGAAATTCATACTACAGTATTAATATGCGGCGTTGAGTTCCCCCACTCAACACGCAATGCCTGAAATTTGGCGGGAATTCGGGAACGGAAGTGGAACGGAGTGTCTTAACACTAAGTTCCCAAGTTCCCTCGGTCTACCCTGCCATGTGCGGGATACAGCGTGAAGCTGAGAGAGTGTAAATATGTAACGTATTTCAATCACGTAATTCAAGCGGACGGGCTAGACGGGCTAGCGGTTTGCTAGTACTAATTATATGTTTAAAAAGTATAAACAAAGATAAATTTACATTTAAATAAAATTAATAAAATATTTACAATTAACGAATTGAAGCTTATCGTGGCACTAGAGCACCAATATGCGACTGTAAAAACAGCAGGTTGTGGATTCAATGCCCACTCAATGGCATGAATTTTTATGTATTTTTATTTCTTCGCTCTGGTAACAAGACAAACCGCGTAGTGACTCATGTTCGGTGGAAAGTGGGAAACGGGAGACACTAGGTTCCCAAGTTTCCTCTGCATATCCTGCTACGTACAGAATAGAGCGTAAGGATGAAACACAATTAACATCTATACAAAATTCCCTACATTTCCAAACATTGCCATTTACCAACAGTATAACACCGAATTTGAATACCAGTACTGGCATATCTATTTAATTTGATCTCTGATAAAACTCAGACTTGCCGGATCCATCCATATATCAATCACAAGCTTTCCTTAGACATTTATTTACATCAGCCCGAGTCTATTTTCGATAAAGTAAATCTATGTACGTATTTGGGCGTCGGTGGTTAACGTATAGGGCCGTGTTTTTATACGATTTAGCAGCTCTATGCCAATCCTGGCTTAAAAGTTTTGCTATTAGTATAATATGTTTTATTAATATGTGTGTAGAGATCAAATTTGTTTGTGGGTTTTGGTTGAAAATATTAATTTTCAGTATGGTCTAGCCGATTTGTGGTTAATATAAATAGGAATCCAATATTATTTTAAATTAGTTTAAATGATGTGCTGTTATCGATGTTGCTTTAATAATTATATCATGGAGATCAATTTCTGATTTGTTATTTTAATTTTAAAGGTTAGAAGAACTGTCCATGGTGGCGTAGTGGTAACAAAATAGGACGCATTTCCATCTTTTATCACGCAACGCCTTGAAAATTGAGCGGAGTTCGTTTACAGAACTCAGTGTCTTAATTATAGAAGCCATATATTTATCCTATTGTATGTGTCACACAGCAAAAAGCAAGAGAAAAATAAAAAGGTCCAAGTTTTGCCTTATTATCGAAAAATTCAACAAAGTACTGCTTAATTTATGACATATTTAATGTATTTTTAGTTCTTCGCTTTAGCAAGGGGCGGTGTTGAGTTCTGCCATGTACCACGCAATAAATCAAGCTCTGCAGAAAGTGGAAAATGAAAATCTTAATATGACTGAAGTGACTTGACACTAGATGCCTAAAATTTAAATTAAATTTTAATTATTTTATTGCAAATAAGAATTAAAGAAATAGAAAAAAAAGGTAAAAGCTTAATTTTTTGAACATTAAACAATTTACCACCGGTTCACTAAAGTTACTGCCTCAGAACTGAGAAAAACCGGCGCAAGAAACTCAGCGGGACATTTCTTTTTTTTTAACCAAAGCTTTAATCATTAAAGCTTTTAATCATTATAATAATTGACAATGATACATTTGAAATAGCCTGGAGCGAGCATTTTATTCCCAAGGCGTATTATTATTTATAATATCGTTAATTTTGTAATATCGTTTAAGACACAAACGTATTTTACCAACTTTTACAAATTGTGAAATAGAGAAACTCCGATATTCTCTGGGATCCTATTGTAAAAGCGTACACTCTGACTCAATAAAGACTTCATATTATGTACATCACCGATTTCAGTAAATTCATTAACATATTTCTTAATGAATATACATATGAGAATTGTATTGAAATACAATACTGGTCAATATATTCAATTAAATATTTTCCCTAAAAAAATAGACTAGAAAAATTTACTTATTATAGGCTGCCTGCTGTAGACCGAAGTAAAATGCCGTAGGACATTAACTAACTTCCCTCTGCCTCTTTTCTATTTGCGGTACACAGCGTGAAGCGTGTAGCGTGAAACAAACTATTTAACTTCAAGAAAAAGAATCCCTCTTTCATTGTTCTTTATTTAATTTGAGGCCTGTCGTGGCGTAGCGGCACAAAGGTGTGACTATAAACGAACGTTTGTGGATTCGATCCTCATTTAATATTTTCAAATTCATCGCATTTAATTTGCCCTGTTAACATTAAATGTTTTCATTTCTTCACTCTGGTTACAAGGCAAAGTGCGGCGTTGAGTTCCGACATTTAACACGTAATGTCTCAAATTCGGTGGAAAAAGGGAAAGTCTTAACACTAGGTTCCCAAGTTCCCTCTACCTACCCTGCCGTGTGTGTGATACAGCATGAGAGAGTATTTCGTATCTAATTAAGTATTTTAGTTTTTTTACTTTTTAGTAAATGATACAAAATGACTAGGGTAAAAGCCGGATAGTTGCCTCACTTTTCAAAACAGCTTTATTTTTCAAAAATATGAATTTGCCGAAAGTGATTTAGTAGGAATCTCAAAACTTAGGTCTTTTATCTTTTATAATAGCCAATTTTTATGTTCATAATTAGCAATATTTTTATATAAATACTGTTTTACTTGACCTCTCAAAAAAGGGATAGTTGCCTGCTATGGCGGATAGAAGCCTAGCGTGGAAAATGCTTCGAGAGATACTCGCCGCATGCTGGAATAGTAGCCTCGGTGTGTATTTATTTAGAATTAAAAAAAATATATCATTAATATTTATTCAGTATTTAAGAGTCATTTCAACATTTATTACATAATTTACTGAGATCTTTTGTTAAGAACAGTAATAATGTTAATTCTCATTAATTAAATAAAATTTGTGATTTTTATTATTTAAATTATGAATCACTTAAACTTAAAGTTATGTACGTTATCATAAAATATTTGCATTTATCTTAAAAAAACAATAATTTGGTAATCAACTTTGGTATTAACATTAATTTTCACCAGAAGCTAAGGTACTAACTTTCCATATCTCATACAAAGATTGTTGAATTTTGTACGTGTCTCATGTAACCACATTCTACACGTATCACATTCAATCCAATTTAATTTTAATTGAGTTAAATTGTAGTTTTCAAACCATTCTACGCAATAGTTATCAATTGAAACTTTTTCAGCTGTCTTTACTATTGAATTAGTATTTTTAACTTTTAATATCGTTTGAGTGTCCTTTTATTGAATTTTCGTCCCTTTTTTTATTGATAACCCTTCAGTTGCCATTCCCTTTAATCGTTGGTGAATTGAAGATATTTTCTTAATTTTCACTACTGTCAGATTTGCAAATTTGTAATTTTCTTTTCTAAACTATCAAAGCCAAACCAAATCAAACTACCTTCTGTCCAGTTAAAGCTTTGTGGCACAAGATCGGCTTTTTTGGAATAAGTGTAAACAAAAAGTTAAGTTGTACAATATATTAGTCACATAAAATTCGAAAAAACAACAAAAAAAATTAAATCCACCTCTGCTTTTCAACAATACTTTTAGCCACTATAGGGGCAACTATCCGCGATAATAAGTAGGACAACTATCCTTTTTGATGCGGAGACTTGCCCTTTTTATTTGCGAAATAATTAATATGCGCCTATTTCGATGGTTTTTACGGCCTGTGGGGGGTAGCTATTAATTGTAATAAAGCGCCAAAATATCCACTCCTAACGTAGTGTATTAAAAACCGGGCAATCATGTCACCAAGGCAAATATTCGGCTTTTACCCTAATTCTAAAAATGATTTACTGCTCCTTAATCAGTATATTCAGGCTGCACACACTAAATACTGTGAAGCAATTTACTCTATCTTACAATTTTTACTTTACAGTTCAAATATAATAAACATAATTTAGAAGATCAAAGTGAAGAAATTAAATTTAACGACCGTTTAAAAGTAAAAGCCTAAAAATTGAGTTACAAGAAGCAATCTTCGGAAGAGTGTTTGTTCAAAATATTTATATTCGCAATACCACGTTTCCTCGTGGGTTAAACACATTAAATCTAAACTTATCCAGCTATTTACTTTCACTGGTTACGTAAGCTCCGCGAAATTCTAACACTTGTTGGCCCTTGCGTACAGTTACGTCTGATGCAGATCAAAAGAATTCTATATAGGGATGATGTTTTAGTGTCGGTGCATTTGTGTGTTTCTGACGTTTTTGTTTATTATATTTCGCAGTAAACCTCGTTTTATATAATGAATTATTTGAGTGATGTCTGTTATGGAATTTACTTCGCTTTTGGTTTGTGGTAGGATTTTTTTTATAAAAATTGGTGTTTTAATTAGACGGAATTTAAGGTAGTGCTTTGTCTAGTAAAAATGTTTTTAGAGATGGATTATTCAAAAGATAAAGAGAATTTATAGATTTTTTTTAAATGTTTTTGTAACCTTTTAAAGTGTTAATTTATAATTTATTGTTTATTTCCCTAAAAAATACATAAACTTATTCGTCGTATTAAATATTGTGTCATATTATTTTATGGATTGGGCAGGAAATATTGATATGGTTTTGTCACATATTCGGTATTGTGAAAGTTTGTTTAACTTAAAGCTTATTCAGCTTAGAAAAAAAATCAGGTGTTTTTTTTTAATTGTTTTTTTTCAAAAAAGTTCAGCTGATTTTTTTAAATTACAGATAGATGTATATAAGTGACATGTAGCTTGATTATTCTCTAATTAAATAGTTAGAATAGAGAGACAGGGTAGGCAGAGAGACCGTAGCTTTTGGCGATTCGTTCTCTCTGCCTGCCTCCAAATCCAAATAGTTAAAATAATATAATAATTACAATTAATTAACTGTTTATACTCAAAAATATAACTTGACCAAAGATCTTATATCAATTCTTTATAATTAATTATAAGTTATATTTTATAGCCGCGGAATTTGAAGCCTGTCGTGGCGCAGTGGCACAAGCGTGTGACTGTAACCGATAGGTTGTGGGTTCGATCCCCACTCGAGGAAATGAAATATTTAATATTTTCAATTTAAATATTTAATGTTTTGATTTCTTCGCTCTGGTACAAGGCAAAACGCAGCGTTGAATTCCGCCACTAAACACGCAATGCCTCAAATTGTGTGGAGAACGGAAGTGGAACGGGATACAGCGTGAAGCTAAGTTGAGAAGAGTATATTTTATAGCAAAGGTAGTCGAACTGTAGAACTAAAAAAACGTTTTTATAGTGTTAATGCAATTACGGCACAGAACATTGTTATAAATGGAATCCAAACAAAAAGTCATGATAGAACTGAACTGAGGTGGATTAAGCGTTTACAGTATTGACATTGAACTCTAGACTCTCTTATTAATGGTTTGTTTGGTTAAAGTTGATTCTGTGTGTTGTTTCTTTTAACTTTAGGCATTATTGACATCTTGGTGCTTATGAATCCTTGCTGGGGGGCACAGGTTCGATCCTACTCATGCTAATATTTATATTAATAAAAAAACATTTACTTATAACAGGGTTGCTAGAAGAAAAAAAATTAGACCCTTATAGAGAGAATTTGTTGCTCATCTCTTCGCATGTAAAGACTGTTTGGAATTACATTTATGAAAGTTGACATGAAGTAAGAACATAGTATATAAATAAAGGTAAACATTAGAAAACTGATAAATTATATATATATATATATATATATATATATATATATATATATATATATATATTTCACTAAAGATATTTCTATACATACATATTTTTAGTTAAGGCCTGTCGCCGGGCAGGGGTACAAGCGTAGTTGGATCCATCCCCACTCGAGGTAATTAAATATTTAATATTTTCGTTTCTTCGCTCTGGTAATAAGACAAACCGCGTTGAGTTCCGCTACTCAACACGCTGTAGCTTCGCGTTGTATCCCGCACGAGGCAGGGTAGGCAGAGGGAACCCGGGAACCTAGTGTTAAGACACTCCGTTCCACTTCCGTTCCCCACTTTTCGCCGAATTTGAGGCATTGCGTGTTACTCTTATTATTGGTATTGGTATTGTGTGTTACTCAACACGCAATGCCTCAAATTCGGCGGAAAGGTACGGAACGTAGAGTCTTAACACAAAATTCTTAATTCCATCATTTTTAAATATTTCCTTTCCAGAATCACTTAATTATAAGTACTATCACAGAGTATCTAGAACATAAATGCGGTACATTATTAGACATTATTCCACACAATATTATTGAGTTGGTTACAACGTCGCGGTGAAAGGATAATCCCATAATATATCGGTAGTAAAATTTATCATTTACTTCTCATGTAGATTAAATTATAAATTATTGTAAACTGTAAATTGGAACGAGATTTAACTTGGCTAATCGTTTTATTTATGCTATTGAGTAAACATTGGAATGTTGGGTGGAAAATAAATATGGAAGTTAATATAGTGTAGATAACGTGATGGGTCGTGGGTTCAATACCCACTCGAGGAAACGAAATATTTCATATTGTCACTTCTTCTGGTAGACAAAGCGCGGCGTTGAGTCCCACCACTCTACGCACATCGTCTTAAATTCCGCGGAATCTGGGAAATGGAACGGAGTGTCTTAACACTAGGTTCTTAGTTCTCTCTGCATACCTTACCATGCCATGTGGGGGACACAGCGTGAAACTGAAAATAAATAATGTACCTAAATATAGTCCTTAGTAAGTGTTTTTTTTTTTTTTGCGATTATTGTATTCGCATTTTTTATTGACTTATTGTATCATTAGTATTTTTACTATGTTTTAAAGTGTTCTTCCACACTTAGGACAGAAAATACTAAACTTAAATTTAAAAAAGCGTATAAAAATTTTGAACGAAGCAGGATTTGAACCCGCGCCTCTGGAATACCGTTCCAGCGCTCTGACCAACTAAGCCATTCGTTCTCACCGAGCTCCGTCGAAATTCTTATACGCTTGTTACAACTTATTTTTGTTGTTAGCATCTCTGTAGGGAGATTTTTACAAATTTCCGCTACCCAAAGACAACTCGTAAGAATTATCGTTTGGCAAGAGAGAATACTATTTATTTTAATATTTTTACTATGTTTTAAAGTGTTCTTCCACACCTAGGACAGAAAATACTAAACTTAAATTTAAAAAAGCGTATAAAAATTTTGAACGAAGCAGGATTTAAACCCGCGCCTCTGGAATACCGTTCCAGCGCTCTGACCAACTAACCCATTCGTTCTCACCGAGCTCCGTCGAAATTCTTATACGCTTGTTACAACTTAATTATGTTGTTAGCATCTCTGTAGGGAGATTTTTACAAATTTCCGCTACCCAAAGACAACTCGTAAGAACTATCGTTTGGCAAGAGAGAATACTATTTATTTTAATATTTTTACTATGTTTTAAAGTGTTCTTCCACACTTAGGACAGAAAATACTAAACTTAAATTTAAAAACGAATGGCTTAGTTGGTCAGAGCGCTGGAACGGTATTCCAGAGGCGCGGGTTCAAATCCTGCTTCGTTCAAAATTTTTATACGCTTTTTTAAATTTAAGTTTAGTATTTTCTGTCCTAAGTGTGGAAGAACACTTTAAAACATAGTAAAAATATTAAAATAAATAGTATTCTCTCTTGCCAAACGATAATTCTTACGAGTTGTCTTTGGGTAGCGGAAATTTGTAAAAATCTCCCTACAGAGATGCTAACAACAAAAATAAGTTGTAACAAGCGTATAAGAATTTCGACGGAGCTCGGTGAGAACGAATGGCTTAGTTGGTCAGAGCGCTGGAACGGTATTCCAGAGGCGCGGGTTCAAATCCTGCTTCGTTCAAAATTTTTATACGCTTTTTTAAATTTAAGTTTAGTATTTTCTGTCCTAAGTGTGGAAGAACACTTTAAAACATAGTAAAAATATTAAAATAAATAGTATTCTCTCTTGCCAAACGATAATTCTTACGAGTTGTCTTTGGGTAGCGGAAATTTGTAAAAATCTCCCTACAGAGATGCTAACAACATAAATAAGTTGTAACAAGCGTATAAGAATTTCGACGGAGCTCGGTGAGAACGAATGGCTTAGTTGGTCAGAGCGCTGGAACGGTATTCCAGAGGCGCGGGTTCAAATCCTGCTTCGTTCAAAATTTGTATACGCTTTTTTAAATTTAAGTTTAGTATTTTCTATCCTAAGTGTGGAATAACACTTTAAAACATAGTAAAAATATTAAAATAAATAGTATTCTCTCTTGCCAAACGATAATTCTTATGAGTTGTCTTTGGGTAGCGGAAATTTGTAAAAATCTCCCTACAGAGATGCTACCAACAAAAATAAGTTGTAACAAGCGTATAAGAATTTCGACGGAGCTCGGTGAGAACGAATGGCTTAGTTGGTCAGAGCGCTGGAACGGTATTCCAGAGGCGCGGGTTCAAATCCTGCTTCGTTCAAAATTTTTATACGCTTTTTAAATTTTAAGTTTAGTATCATTAGTATTGATGAAGAAAGGCAGAGAAAACAAAATGTTGTGAAACTCTGTCCTAGTAATCCCCATTTTTCGAGAAATTTCTTATTGACTATTTGGAATATTCGGAATAAGAAATAATAATAATAAAAAAATAGTTATTACGAATAAACTTTGCTATATTACAACAATCACCATAAAATAAGTGTAAATCAATGTACACATCCATTTAAATTTGAATAAAAGCATTACGCTTCTTATATCGATATCGCACGCGTATTCGATACATATCGATTATAAATCGATATTTATTTATCAACACACGTACTCGATTTGCTAGGGACGTTCAATTCGCCATCCCGCTGTCGGACAGTTCGGAATGACAAATGGAAAAAGGAAAGGCAACATTTAGAGCATTAATGCGTAATTTGTATGAATACCGCCGATGAAATGAGCCAATATTGTGACAAGTTAAAGACAGTCTACACGCGTATGCCAGAACAAATAATAAACTTAAAATATATTTGACTGTACGAATTTGAGCTCTATTTTTATATGCAAAAGGTATCTTTATAACTTGTCGAGTGACAAAGAAAAGTTTGCTCTCTAATGGTGGCGCCACTGTCTAATATGACATTGCGTGATACGTACAGACTGTACAAAATGCTAAGAAATATTTCAGAACTAATATATTTTTGTTCCGTTAAGAGTAAATTCGTATGCTGCGTTCTTTCATTTGCAGTAACTTGATACGTGCCAATTATATAAGTGGGCATTTCCGGATTCCTGTACAGTATGCGTGCTTATTTTTAGTGCTTTAAAGGAAAATTTAAAATTATAGTTTAATGATATATGTACAGCTTAAAATATCAAATGTCGGGCCATTGTGGTGCATTGGCTTAGCGTCTGACCGTAAAACCTGTGGCTGCGAGTTCGATTCGATCTCGTAGGAAAGAGGTACATCTTTTTTCTCTCTCTCTGGTAATAAGGAGAAGCGCGAAGTTGACAAGCAAGCTTCTTTCTCTATTCGTACATTACGGGTACGACTTTATATATATATATATATATATATATATATATATATATATATATATATATATATATATATATATATATATATATATATATATATATATATATATATATATATATATATATATATATATATATATATATATATATATATATATATATATATATATATACATACATATATACATATATATAAATGATCTCGCTACCAGTGCTAGGAAATAAATATTTTTTTTTTCTTTCTAGAAGGATTTAAGCCCGAAACCAAAGCATTGAAAGTCCAACGCCTTAAGCTTCACCCGTTTTGAATTATACTAATAACATTATTATTTTTAAAATAATATCTTTACATTAAATACTAAAATTTCAGCTATATACATAAAAATTTTGTAGCAATATATAACTTTTAATCGACTTAAATAAAATAAACACTAAATATTAAGTAAAAGTTGTCAAAATATATAAGCGAAAACCGCATTTAAATTAAATTAGCCGTTTCTGAGATTAGTGAGACTATCACGTTACAAACGCACAGACAAACAGACCAATAGATAAAATTTATAAATATCACTACTTTACTATAACTTTTTTTTTCATTTGTCATGTACAGACAGTGATCAGTTACAGATTTATTATAAGTATAGATATATTGAAATCCATTCAATACATATTAAATAATGCAAGCACACAGTGTTCAATCACTGCGTCGACCGACACCCGTCTAGAGTCTAGACTCGCGACGCCGATTTACTTTATGTTTATAGCGGACGCACGATGAATTCTTTACTAACGAATAAGTTATTAGATTTTTATATTGCTTCCACAAGATTTATATATTACTTGTTGATATTCAAGCCATACAATAGTTTGTAAAATTTATTATATTTTGACGCTTTCCTTCTTCACTGTAAGAGAGAAAGAGAGAGAAATTGTTTTAATTTTTTGCTTTCGTTACAAAGCATATTTTCTCTCTACTACTCTCTACTACACAAAGTTTCAAAAAACAAACTTGGAACCAAGGGTCTTAACTTAGGTTCCCTGAGCATTTTCTCTTATAAACAGAACAATGCGTTAAAGTGTTAACAAAACTATTTATTTTGATTACTTTAATTTTTGTGATTTTCTAATAAATAACACATATTTATCTAAAATAGAGCTAATATTTACTTTCTAAATACTTTCAGGTGTACAAGAGGTGAAATGAAAGAGAGGATATCACGTAAGTCCGTAAAAAATTACGTCCTTTAATAATGGTTCTGACTTTTTGGAAAATTTAATTTTAATTTTAAATATTTATTTTGTTTTTATCAAACATTAATTTAAAAACATTAATTTCTTATAGCTCTATTTCTAAAAAAGATTTTTTTTTTTAATTTATGTATTTCGTCTTGCACATTAGTATAAGGAATTATTATTATCTTTTGAGTTTTTCAAGTATAAATCATAATTTATTGAAGGCGTGTCGTGCAGCACCGGCACAAGCGTGTGAATGTTAATAACAAGTTGTGGATTCGATCACTACTCGAGGAAATGAAATATTTCAAATTTATTTGAATATATTAAATGTTTTCATTTCTTGGCTCTGATAACAAGGCAAAGCGCGGCGTTGATTTCTGCCACTCAACACGCAATGCCTCAAATTCAGTGGAAAGTGGGGAACGGAAGTGAGACGTAGTGTCTTAACGCTGGGTTCCCAACTTTCCTCTGCCTACTCTGTCATGTGCGGGATACAGCGTTAAGCTGAGTGAGTAAGTAAATCATAATTTAGAAACGTTAACATAGTTTACAAGAATATCTTCTAAGAAATGTCATAAATACTATAATAATCTACAAATAGAACTCATTTTTTTCCACAAATTCCATATAAATTTTAACTAGTCATAATAAATAGCTGTCTTTGATCTTTTCGTTAGAAATAAAATGAACTTTAAGTTTTAGAATTTAAGATTTAAGTTCATACAAAAATACTGCTACGCAAATGTAAGAATTAACAAATGACATAGTTTCGTTACAAATTGACGATAAATTATTGAAAATATATGGAGTTGTTAGCTCTTTTTTTGAACCAAACCAAATCAAAGTCACTATTTATTTAAAAATTATAATATATTAAATACAGCAATTATTTTTAATCGGATTTGTAATCGGAGTGGAACGGAGTGTTTTAACACTAAGTTCCCGGGTTCCCTCTGCCTACCCTGCCTCGTGCGGGTTACAGCGTGAAGCTGAGAGAAAAAAATATTTACTCTGAACAATGTGTCATATATGAGACTGTTTCAAACATTTCAGTTCAATAACTGATTAGCAGAAGGAGGCTTTTCATTAGTTTCAACCGCATTATACAATGATAAGTCCCAACATGTTACATCCATAAAAGCACGGTTGTTGGACCTAACCGGAGCTTTTGTCTACGATCATATATGAACCGACACTAAAAGGGAGGTGTTAAAAGTTTGATCTGGTTGTTTGTATGTATGTCCGTTGAAACGGTTTGAGTGCTGTTGATTCGAGAACCTTGTTAATCGCTATGGCTTTTAGACATGTTTTATAAAAATCTGGTTATTCGTTTAAATGCTACAATTATTTTATTAAATGAGGTAGTGAATTTTCTCTTGCAGCTATCTTTAATTTTATATTTCGTTTGTTCATTTTGAGATCACTCGGATTATCTTTATATGTATTTATTATATATTTATTATTATGTAACACTTTGTTGTACCAAAATGAAGAATATTTTTTATCCAACACGAATGTTTTTCACCACGTCAATGTTTTTTTAGTAAAATTGGATTCATAAAGTGAAAGTTTTTATTATACACATAATAGCATCCATAGCGCTTCTTCTAACTCCTTGTTTACTCAAATAAAA
Organism: Eueides isabella; assembly: GCA_019049475.1. Taxonomy (NCBI): domain Eukaryota; kingdom Metazoa; phylum Arthropoda; class Insecta; order Lepidoptera; family Nymphalidae; genus Eueides; species Eueides isabella. The sequence continues at coordinate 1,320,611 of CM032401.1, forward strand.
TTAAATGTATATTTCTCGATGTATTTTTGGAAAATAGATAGTTTGTGGGTTAAGTGAGTGAAATGGGGCGTGGATACAGGTTCGCGGCTCATCGACGTCAAATTATGGGACGTCAGTTGCAAATGTGTAGAGTGACAATGTCTCAGACCAATCTGAGATATATTTGGATAGTTGATTTAGAAATTTTGGTAATTATATATTTTGTATAATATAATAAATAAATTATTGATTTTTTTCTTTTATTTTCATTCTTTAATTTAACGCTAGAGCATGAAAAGAAACCCTACAGGGAAAACCAAAAGAAAGGAGAGCTGCAATCTCGGCATTCCTCTTTCGCCTTGTCCACTGTCATCAACTTCCTCATATAACCTTCTCCCAGAATCGTAAATACTGTACACTGCTGCGGTGTGTACAAGATAGGTAGATACCTATCTTACCATTCACTTTTCATTCATAAATCTTTTTTGCCATTCTTTCACTCTTTCTCACGACCTGTCGGAACCGCCCGAGCACGTTCTTTTTCATTTTCACATTCTTACTACCGCCCTTGCTTGCTTTGCCGTGATATTCTTGTTAGTACCTACCATTTTATATAACTCTTTATTAAGTATGTAATCAGCTTTAATAATTTTGCATATTCTACAAAGAAATCGCATCTCCATAGTCTTCATCTTTCTTACATTCTTTTTCTGTAATAGCCACTTGTCGCTGCCATATAACAGCATCGGTACCGACACTTCGCTGAATACGGCAGTAACACGCATTTCTATAATCATTTCATATCTTCCTTCTCTGCTAAACGCACCTCCATGATACATTAAATTATTAATATTTTTTAGGTGTAAGCAATTATAAGTCATTCTAGATCACATAGTAATCTGTATTAGATAGGTGTAGCAAGTCAGGCTTCTATAGGCAATAAAAACAACTTAATGCACGCAAAAAGGTATAGCTTTTGATTGTAAACGCAAAAGTTGTGGGTTAAATCAATACTTGGGGGGGGGGAGGCAGTTCTCATTTTCTTGCTTGTTTAAAAGACAACGTGTGACGTGGAGTCACGCCATTCAAAACACAATGTTTATGAGGCGACCAAAAACATGAAGCTGCTATTATTTACATAAAATTAAAATGAAAACTCCACATTCTTAATAACGAGAACATTTATATCCTTAGAATGATCCGTGGGGCTATTGAAATACAAAAAAAAAATCAATAGAGAAGAGACTTTTTAACACCTTTAAAAATCTTAAAACTATCACACCAGAGGGCACGATACAGTCTACAAGACCTTATTTTGCTAGAATTCAGGGCAGTGCACGAAGACAATTAAGAAATCGTTGGCGGTAGTTTGATAAAATAATTATATCAACTGACAGATGAATGCCATCTCAGTCTATCCATGACCACGAACCAATGCAGAGTGTTTCAAAAATATTTAATATTCAATAGGATTTGTATTTCTGTTTATAACATCTAATGCATCGCGGAGCCCAGAATTTGTCTCCATATAAAATCATCCATAGTCTGTCTTAAGTTGAGATGATTAAATCTTAACATATTTTCTTAAGCTGTACATTGACACCCTAACCAATACCACAAGCATTACAAGCAGATACGAGAATTTTGAGCCCTGTCTGAAAATGCATTACTGAAATTCTACCACTTGTCACTAACAACGCTATTTGAACAAAATAATATGATACATATGTACCAAGAAATAAAGTTGAAAATTCTAAATTCATGGACATTTTAAAGTGCTACTTTGTTTTGCTATTAAAGAATTGTGTCATACAAAATACGGTTATAGTAATATAGTTCAATCTATATAGAAGTGGCATTGCTTTATATTGAAAACGGTTTACTTTTAGACAGTAAAAATTTTTCAAAATTTAAAGCGTGTGACTGTAAACGTGACGGGTTGTGGGTTCAATCTCCACTGCGGGAAATGAACTATTTTCAAATTAAATAATTAATATTTTCATTTCTTCGCTCTGGTAACTGAATACGCAATGCCCCAAATTCGGCGAAAAGTGGGGAACGGAAGTGGAATGGAGTGTCTTAACAATAGGTTCCCAGGTTGTCTACACTGCTGTGTGCGGGATAAAGCGTGAAGCTAAAAAAGGAGACGGTAAACATAGGAAACTTAGTGTTAACCGTTATTTGTTCTCTGCCTTCTTTTTTTCGAGACATTTGTGGAATTGCGAAACTTTATTTTCTGTTACCATAGCAAGTAAATGAAAAAGCTAATTTCCCGAGCTGGAATCGAATTCAAAATTAAAACGATTCCGATTGGTACAAATCGCAACAATCAGAAAATTATATATTTTTTTTATGTTAATTATTCATATCTAGTTGATTGTTAAGTCTGTAGCAGCTTCTGCGTTGAGTGTTGTATTTCTGTCGCGGTGGTGTAGACACCATAAACGACAAGCCAGCGGAATTTTCGTGTACACTACTCTTTCTAATGTCACCGCCTTGGGAGGATTCCTGTCACAGTTTTAATGAAGTTTTATATAGAAATAGGATGACTTGATGAAAATATATGGCGGTTTGGTTTTCATAAATTATATCAGATTTATTATCGAATGTATTATTCACTATACTAATACATTTTGAATAATGAATTATTTATTTTATAGTATTCAAATGTACTAATATTAATGATTTTCATATTTTATTAACTTTACGCTGACCCTGCACGTTGTAGGATAGGCAAAAGGAACCTGGGAACCTGGTGTTAAGATATTACATTTTCATTACCACATTTCCATTCCGAAGATATTTCGTGTTGAATAGTGGAACTCAACACTACAATTGGTTTTTTTTTGCCGCAAAAAAAAAAATTTTCTCTAGCGGATATCGAGTCTCAATCACACTTACGCACACGTTTGAGCTTTTGCGCCACGACAGGTCGGTGGGCTACGTCTCCTTCAAATTTAAGGTTCGTAACTGTACTGTACGCATGAACTCAACGCCGCGCTACTATTATTATAATTGTCAAATTTTGTGAGGTTGAATATGAAAACGTGTTGTTACTTTCATTTTTAAGTAAAAAATATTCAACGGATTAAGTTGGACCTTGTTGTGAAATAGCTTATTTAAAAAATTAACGAAAATCTCATATTGGCATCGACTCCAAGAAGAATGAATTTAAAATAATAAATAAGTATAAATAAATAATCAAAACTATTTAAGGCTTTTAGTTGCTCAAGGACTCGAGGTCGTGACTGTAAACGTAACAGACTATGGGTTCAATCCTTCTCAAAAAAATGAAACATTTTATGTTTTCAATTGAAATAGTTATATTTTTTTTTTTCATTTCTCCTTTTTTTCTTTTTATTTAATAAATTCAATGTAAATGAATTAATTTCTTACCTCGTATGTGATCATTTCCTCGAGTGGACATTGAACCTACTACTTATCGCGCTTATAGTATTAATAATTTTATTTAAAATTTTTCAATTTTAGTTTACTTTCTTTACGTTAATTAGAATATTATTTGCTTTAATTTATTCATATTTGTTTAACAGGTTATTTAATATTATTTTATTGATTTACATTTTAATTGACATACGCATAATTCATTCACAGCGATCGATCGGCGCCAGGAAACTATTTATAAATCAAATTATAACGTGGAATATGCATGGTCATGCGAGTTCTTTAACTTCAGTTGCAGTATAAGATTTACTAACATGTTTATTCCGTATAATTTTTACATAATTGTTGTTTTTGTTCTTTATATGTTTTTTATATGCGTCAAAACGCGGCGTTGAGTTTCGCGATTCAACACGCAATGCTCAGCTTCACGCTGTATCCCGCACGCGCAGGGTAGGCAGAGGGAACTTGGGAACCTAGTGTTAAGACACTCCGTTCCATTTCCTTTCCTCATTTTCCACCGAATTTGGGGCAATGCGTGTTGAGTGGCGGGGCTCAACGCCGCGCTTTGCCTTATTACCAGAGAGAATAAATGAAAACATTAAATATTTAAATTCACAATAACACACAATATGTCGTGAAATTTTCACCCCTTAAAGTCAATGATATGCCATGCATTGTCTTGTTACCGGAACGGGGAAACCAAAATACGACATTCCCCCGAATGGAATTCGAACTAACAACTTGTTGAAATTGCCAATCAGATATCGTGCTGCTGTGCTAATACAGTCTCTATAAGCAAAATTACTTGAATCAACTCTGGTAATAAGGCAAAGCGCGGCGTTGAGGTCCGCCACTCAACACGCAATGCCTCAAAATCGGTGGAAAGCGGGGAACGCAAGCGGAACAGAGTGTCTTAACACTAGGTTCCCAGGTTCCCTCTGCCTACCCTGCCTCGTGCGGGATACAGCGTGAAGCTGAAAATTACTTGAACATTTATTATATTAATATTCATAAAGATTACGAAGTGATACTATTATTTTTAGCTGTTGCAAAGTTATTAAAAAATGTTTTTAACTCAATTAAACGTGTAAAATCTGCTTTAATTTTATAATAAGAATACGTTTATAGCCTATAATTTCGAATCGTAATAATCATATTTGATATTTAAAGACTAACTTTATGTGAACAGGCGCCGTGAAATTCTTGTTTGATTATCTGTTGTAGGGTTCCGCTGTGGTACTTTAAATTACGCATATCCCCATTGGGTAACTAAAGATTTATACCATTAGGAAGTAAGTATAAGTAAAAGATAAGTAATTAAGTAGTGGGTTCGATTCCCACTCGAGGAAATCAAAAAATTTATATTTTTTTATTTAATGAAAAATGAGTTACGGAAATAAGATAAATCTAATAGAATGGATTGTTTTAATACTTCCCAGTATCTTAATGGGGCTCCCCAGATTATCTCTGATTACTCTGCTATATACAGGATATAGTGTGAAGCTAACAAAGTAAGAAAACTAATTACTTTTTAATTTTCGATTGAATTCCTCCAACCGACATTCAACACTACTAAAACTACTTGTAAATGAAGAACACAGTGACTTTTTTTTATAATAATAGAACAATTTGCGTGAGAACTATGAAAGATTTCATTATAACATCTATTATAGTTAATAAGTATCATACTGTACTACGCATATTGTATTATACGCAGTTTTTCTCTGCAGTTTTCTAAACGTTTAACCAATGTGCAATTTTTAGGTTAAAATCTTTGCGTTAATAGTAACTGTGCCGTTGTTATGTTGCTTTAATTTATAATAATTAGTTTACGTTTTTGCCGTGTGATCCCGGCTTAGAATAGAATCACCCTGGTACTGATGGTGTCGTAAGAGGCGACTAAAGTGCGTGTGGTAGAGTCACGTTGCCAGCAATGGCAACACGCATGAGCAGACTCGACCGGATTGTTACCCCCGGCATTTAAGACCGGCGTTAAGTAGTGGCTTTGGCCACTGCGTTTCGCATTAGGTAATGCTGGGCCCCGGTGCCCTTCCACCTACAAGGACGGCAACACTCCTGTAGCTCCTCTGGAGTTACAAGGGGCCGTGGGCGACGGTGATCACTTACCATCAGGTGACCCGTACGCTCGTTTGCCGTCTCTTCCATAAAAAAAAATAAAAACAAAAAACGATTAATTTTAAGTATTAAATACTTAATTACACGGGAGTATTAATCTTAAGTATTAAATACTTTAATATACGGTATTATTAATATTCAGTATTAAATATTTTATTATACGGAATCTATTATATTTGGGTGTGATACTTACGTGACAGGCTTTACAAGATCACATACAAGGTAAGGAATTAGTTTATTTACATTGAATATATTAAATAAAGGTGTTTATAAAGTGTTACAGTGTAATTGAGCTGTTATTACAATAGCTTGGTATAAAAATAATAATATATTTATATTTTTTATTTATGTATGCAGTATAATTAATTGTTGAGGCCTGTCGTGGCGCAGCGGCACAAGAGTGTGACTGTAACCGACAGGTTCTGGGTTCGATCCCCAGTCAAAGAAATGAAATATTTAATATTTTCAATTTAATATTCATTTAATATCTTAATGTTTCATTTCTTCGCTCTGGTAATAAGGCAAAGCGCGGCGTTGAGTTCCGCCACTCAATACGCAATGCCTCAAATTCGGCGGAAAGTGGGGAACGGAAGTGGAACGGAGTGTCATAACACTAGGTTTCACTTCCGTTCCCTCTGCCTACCCTGCCTAGTGCGGGATACAGCGTGAAGCTTAAAGAAAAAAAAAAAAAGAAAAAAAAAAATAATTGTTTCAGCTTCATGGCCCACGCTTGTATTGTAAGGTAGGAAGAGGATACTTGAGAACCTAGTGTTAAGACAGTCTAATCCGTTGCCCACTTACCACCAAGGATTTGAGGCATTATGAAGATAATAAATATCGAAATTGTTGCAAAAAATCTATAGAATTATATTGCCTACTGAAGTCGCCGTGTAGTAGATCTATAGTGTAAGTTATACAACGTTAAGGAATGTTTACATTTAATTATTTTTCTTTTTTGGTAAACTGGTAAACGCAGCGCGGCGTTGAATGCCGCAGTTCAACACACAATTTCGAAAATTCAATTGGAAATAAGAAGATAAATGTTTTAATACTAACTTCCATCTGCCTAAACTGCTATACGAGTAAGCGCTAATAATGAGCTTGTTTTTAACATATATTTTAGGTTTATGGTTCACCCTGTACATAGCAGTGTAGGCAGAGGGAACTGGCGAGGCTAGTTGTAAGACACTCTTTTCCCATTAAGACACTTCCGTTCCCCATTTCCCACCGACTTGTAAAGGCATTATGTGTTGATTGACGGAACTCAACGCCGCGTTTTGTCTCGTTAACAGAGCTAGAAAATTTTAATATAAAATATTTCACTTTCTTATATTGTTATCGAACTTGCAACCTGTGCGCTTAGTCACACGCTTGTACCTCTGCGTCACTACAGGCATAATTATGGTATAAGCTTTATCAATTTAAGAATCCAAGCTTTCGTGTTTATTTTCAAAGTTAAAAATTACGGCAAATTTGTTGAATTATCGACTGCGATCGATTGTATCGCCCCAAGATGCACTTATGGAGGCAAACAAAATAAGAAGACCAACAAACAAAGAACTTAACGCCCTCATAAATTTCATTTAATAATCCGTACCGATTGAGATATCAGTGTTTTGGTTAAATTTCGTTCGTGCGTATTGTTTTTGGATTTTATTGTGTTAGCTGTTAACTTTTAATGTTTATGTAATTATTTTTAAAATAAATATTATGGGGCCGTCGTGGCGTTAACGAGTCAGTTAAGAGAGTGCGCGCCACCCGAGCGGCATCGCCCGCTTATACTACAAGAATACTTTAATTTTACACATAAATGGCAATAATAAAGGCGAATGGATTAAATATTTTAGTAATCTTGTAACTGTAATTCACTAAATAAATGGTAATTTATATGAGATATTTCAGTGTTAGTCCCATAGAAATCGGTTCAGCTGATCCGGAGATTATTCCGGACAAACAAAAAGACACATAAAATATTTTTTGTTCGTGACATACGAACGTGACATATGACACACACATTTTTCTTTAATACTTACTTAGCTTCACGCTGTATCCCGCACATGGCAGGGTAGGCAAAGGGAACTTATGTACCTAGTGTTAAGACACTGCGTTCCGCTTCCGTTCCCCACTTTCCCCCGTATTTGAGCCATGGAGTGTTGAGTGGCGGAGCTCAACGCCGCGTTCGCCTTGTACCAGAGCGAAAAAATGAAAACGTTTAATATTTAAATTGAAAATATGTATTAAATATTTTATTTTCTCGAGTGGGGATCGAACCTACAACCTGTCGAATACAGTCACACGTTTGTGCCGCTGCGCTACAACAGGTCTCGGTAATCTTAACAAAAAAAAATAACAAAAATTAAAATAGGTTCCAACTGTTCGGTGTCATTAACTATTTGGTTTCGATTTTTTGTTGTGACGTACAGTCGGAGTTTTCATGTTTTTATCATTATGTTTTGTTATTCGCGAAGATATTGGTTATAAAAATGACGAGAGTCTCTCTGTCCAGTCAGATACTCTGGAGAATCTGACTCTGTCCAGTCAGATTCTCCAGAGTTTATGACTGGACAGAGTATATCGAGCTAGATATCCAGCATGCAATATTTGTAACATAGAAGTGGAGAAACGAAATATTTGTAGTTTACCGCGCAAAATTATTAAAATGTAGTAAATATTTGTACTACATTTTAATAATTTTGCGCGGCGTTAAGTTACACAAATCAAAACTTAGCTATTTTTTTTTTCGTATTTGCTAAGTTTAAACATTTTATAAGTCATGTGAATAGAAAATATGAGAGCTTTTTCACTATATTTTATTTTTTTTTCTTCAAGTTATATAGGAATTTGTATGTTGTTTTACATTATGTGACATTTTTATGGTACAGAGTTCAAATTAATTAGACCGATGGAAAAACTGCACAGGTAAGGGATGATAGTATTTTTATTTTACACCATATTTGTATTATGGTCCAAAGTTTTATTTAAAAATTTATATTCACTCTGTTCTCTATTATATCATGATTTTCCTATCACTTAAGGGTATCCTATCATACCTATATATGGTGTAGTGGGTTCGATCCCCACTCGAGGAAATGAAATATTTAATATTTTCAATTTAATATTGAATGTTTTCATTTCTTCGCTCTGGTAACAAGGGAAAGCGCGGCGTTGAGTTCCGCCACTCAACACGCAATGCCTCAAATTCGGCGAAAAGTAGGGAACGGAAGTGGAGCGGAGTGTCTTAACACTAGGTTCTCAAGTTCCCTCTGCCTACAGCGTGAGCTGAGTATATTGAACTAAGTATATTGATTGAACAAGGCCTTACTAAGCAACCCGCACTCAAATCGGTTCACTGATTTACGAGCTACGGTGACACGGACAGACAGACAAACCCAATCTGTTAGCACACCTCTTTTTGTATCAGAGGTTAACAAAATGAAGTGACGCTAAAGAAGAGAAAATAAAAACTTTTTAGCTATCTCTTCATTCGCTCCTTATAAAGAATATGTAAATGAGATGTGAAAAAAAGATACATTTAACACTCAATTCTTGAAATGATTCGATATAACTCAAGGCGGGACGTCGTGATCGCAAGTCATCATAAATTCGTGCCCAATAGTTAGTTAGTGTCCTGAGGGCAAGTGAACGAACGCGGTCGTACATCTTGTTTTTTGGTCATTTCCTTTTATTTCGCTTACTTTCTTTTGATGTGTATATTTAATTTGGATGATTTATTTTATTTATTATGGTTGGGTAAATTAGGATGCATTTCTGTGTGTCATGTTTATTTAATAAGTCAAATTTATGTTTGTTAGTGCCAGTTGTGACTAAATACCACAACTCTCTCTAACTCAGCTTCACGCACATCCCGCTCATGGCAGGATAGGCAGAGGGAACATAGGAACCTAGTGTTAAGACACTCCGTTCCTCTTCTGTTCCCCACTTTCCGTTGACTTTGATGCATTTCGTGTTGAGTGGCGTAACTCAACGCCTCAACTAATACTGATACTACTATTTGCCTATTTTTTAAAATTATAGCAGGATATATTTAAATACTTCATTAAATACGGTAGTAACTGTTTGAACATTTTTTTATAATAAGTTTTTGTGGGCTTCACAGTGAAGCTGAAAGAGAGAGAGAGGCAAATGTGGTTACAAATGCTCCACTGAAGACACAACTGGTTGTGGGTTCGGTTCCCACCTGAGGACCGTGATTTTTAATATTTTGAAGACGTGATTTTTAATATTTTGTTTACAAGTTTAAGCTCGTTGCTTTTCATATAATTCTATAGACATTGTCTCGAGTGGCGGAAACAAACGCCTCATTTTGTTTTATTACCAAACCAGGAAAATGAAAATGAATACGTAAATTGATACACCATTAATGTTAGTTCATTGACATTTAAATATCGACCCAATTTGTAATGCATGATTAAGTCATATTATCACAATCGTAAAACACTCGTAAAATACGACGCTACGATTTGCCCATTTTTTTTTAATTAAAGCAAGATATACATTAGAGGCGACCAAGGCGCAGTCGTTAAATACCTAATTGAACAAGGTAGTAACGGGTTGATATTATTTTACGCTTCACGCTTTATTTCATATATAGGAAGGAGTGGGAACTAAGGAACCTAGTTATAAGACAGTCCGTTACCAAATAACATTTCTGTTCCCAACTTTCCGCTCGACGATTGAGACATTGTATGGCGAAACTCAACACCACCGTCCATTTAAGGCGTATATCAACGCCACTGTCGCCATATCAGGAAACGAAGGGGACACAGGGGCTAGGAGATCCTTTGAAAAGCTCATTGAAACTATCCTTCCTCTATCTAACCGCGTAGTTTAAAATATTTTAAAAGGAGTTTTGATTATTTTACAACAAAACATTACGAGTATTTTGACGACAGAAAGTATTTAATTCAAATTAATTCGCCGGTGTTAAGTTCCGCCATTCAACACGCTGTCTTAAACAGTACACGGTGTTTAGCCAACGAAAAAAATCCTTCTGTATTCTCTGCTATACGTGGAACATAGCTTGAAGCAAAATAATAAAATGAATGAAGTATTTTATATGTATCATTTCTTTATGATTTTATTGATTTTTATTTTATTACTTTCAAATAGCTATTACGATATGCACTTCAGTTTTTATGGCCTTCATTATTGTATCAATCACGATAGGCGTGGTTCATTAACAAATAGTTACATAAGTATATGTACTGATAGCTTCGTGTTTCAATAATATGACATACAGTTTCAGTTTTAATCCCATATAGGGACATATTTCACTAATGTTTATTTCAATTGTGGCCTGTCGTAGCGCAGGAGCTGCCTTGACTTTAGCCGCCTAGTTTGTGGGTTCGATCACCATTTGAGGAAATGAAATATTTAATATTTTCAAAGCAAAGCGCAGCGTTGAGTTCCGCCGCTTAAAACGCCCTGCCTCAATTGGACGAAAAGTGCAGAAAAAACGTAGTGTCTTAATACTAGGTTCCCATGTTCTCTCTGCCTATCCTGCCATGTGAGATATAGTGTGATGCTGAGAGGCTTGTGTATGTGTATGTAAAATCTTACCAGCTCATTTGATGAGCTGATTTACTGTAAGCGTGAAATATTATGATTTGATTTACTGTAAGCGTGAAATATTTGATCGTGGATGTATTTGAATCTGCGCCTCTTCGAAGCCGTCCAAGCGCTTTAACCAACTAGACCATATAACCTTATCCGGCTAACACGGGAACGCAGGTTACAATCTCGCTAAGTTAAAATTTTTATAACTTTACTAAAAACATTTTATGCTTTCCTAATTGCGGGTCTCTTTAAGTATTTTTTTTAAAAAAATGTTTTATTTATCTTCGCTTATTTCACAGTTTCTCAGAGCAAATATTAAATATGTATCTAAAAATATTTTAAAGTGCTCTTAACAGCGTTTCTTTACACCATAAATCCTCCGAAACGTCGTTATACTATCAAAAATCGGTAATGAAGATAATTTGTCTTTGGGAGCAATGAAAAATTATCTTTTTGTTAGTTAATTAGGCGCTCATGTGTCGAAATGTTGACGTTATACATCTGTTATATATTCTTATTATGAGACCTGTGATGACGCACACACACGCAAGTTCACAAGCGTGTGACTGTCAACGTGACAGGCTGTGAGTTCGATCCCCGCTTGAGGGAATGAAATATTTTATATTTTTATAGAACAAATGTTTAACGTTTTATTTTAACAAGGCACATCGCGGCGTTAAGATCCACGCAACACGGTACGCCCCAAATTCGGCGGAAAGTGGGAAACGGAAGTAAGTCTAGGTTTTCAAGTTTTCTCTGCCTACCCTGCCATGAGCGGGATACATGATGCGGTGTTATGTTTCCATAAAAAATCTCACATAATACGTGAACACTGTACAAGGCAATTAATGTTCTATTTTGTAGCTTCTCGCCTTATTCTTCTAATGGCGAGCAGCTGTGCTTGTGCAGCCCAACGGCCACGACATTCTACAACATTTATTATGCGTATGCTAAATCCTTAGCAATTGCCTTAAAACAAGTAACAGGTGACCAGTTTATTTGACTCTACGTTCTCTCTGCCTGCCTTGATACGTGGGATAATGCGAGAAACTTAAAAAAAGATATGAAAATTTTCTTAGCTATAAAAAATTAGACATGATTAAGAGCAATTATAAATATTTCATGCAATCTAGTTGTATCTCTATTTTAACCAACTAAAGATTGGCATATGTCGTGGTGCAGAGGCACAAGCGTGAGATTGTAAGCTCGGCAGGTTGTGGATTTGATTTGTACTGAATGAAATATTTTTTTTAATATTTTTTTTTGTTCTTGCTCTGGTAACGAGGCAAAGAGCTGAGCTCCGCCGCTCAACAAGCAATACCTCGATAATTTGACGGAAAGTGGGAACCTCCTTTCGCATATGCTACATGTGTGTATCAGCGTCAAAATAATAAAAAATATTGAAAAGCTGATGCTTTTAGATATTTCTTTAAACGTACTGAATATTAACGAAAAAAATACCAAAACAAACTATTTGCGATTTTTTTAACAATTAACGTAACGATAATCTTTTTACCATATCCCATAATATGAAGACAAAGTCCCACAAAATACCTATACTAAAAAATCAATATGTCCGTACTAATCAAGTTACAACTAAAAAAACAACATTAAAAGTCACTCAAACTAAACTAGCAGTAAACCTCTTGTTTTATTGCTTAATTCATCGAGATGTTCACACCGCATTTAGTTATGTCGTAAAATTTCTTTTTATTTTTATTTTACTTCATTTATCAAAATGATCGCTGCTGACTCTACTTCCTGAATATTTAAGTATTTTTCGTTTTTATATTTTTTGTGTTCTTGCATTGTTATATAGCCAATACATGTAATATAAGCTAGATAGACTTTATATAATATTTTTTTTTCAGTTTCACGATATATCTCGTAGGTACATGGAAGGGTAAGAAAGGGGAACTTGGGAACCTAGTGTTTAGTCACTCCGTTGAAGACGCTGCCGTTTCCCATTTTTCATCGATTTTGAGGCATTATTATTTTTTTTTTATGGAAAAGACGGCAAACGAGCGTACGGGTCACCTGATGGTAAGTGATCACCATCGCCCACGGCCTCGAGTAACTCCAGAGGAGCTACAGGAGCGTTGCCGTCCTTTAAGGTGGAAGGGCACCGAGGCCCGGCATTACCTAATGCGAAACGCAGTGGCCAAAGCCACTACTTAACGCCGGTCTTAAATGCCGGGGGTGGTAATAATCCAGTCGAGTCTGCCCATGTGTTTTGCCATTACCGGCAACGTGACTCTACCATACGCACTTTAGTCGCCTCTTACGACACCATCAGTACCAGGGTGATCCTATTCTAAGCCGGAATCAAACGGCGATTTATGTGTTGTGATTGCGAAATTTAACTCTGCGCGTCGTTTCCAGAGCAAACAAATGAAAATGTTAAATACTTCATTTCCTCGAGTGGGAATTGAACCCACAGTCTGTCACGTTTTAAAGTTGCACCCTTGTACCCCTGTGCCATGCTAGGCCTTCTTTTATTGTGGCTCGATAAAATTATTATCTAAACGTGACAAAATGTAAGAATGTTTAAATACTATTAAGAAGAATCATTTTTACTATCCCGATACCGCAAATCCTGTAGAAACGATGTTGAAATAAACTTTTTTTTTCTACATAAAATCGCAGTTAAAGTTGAAAAAATATCGTAAAAGTTGTTTTGAAATAAACCTCAGCTTACAAGCACTAGCTTATATATTCATTTTTTTTTCTTTTTATTTTATTTTTTCTATAATGGCGAGGAAAAAAATATTGCTTCGAGTAAGAATGAAACCCGTAGCACTCTAAGTCGTAGTTCCCACATATTATACCCCCCATACATACCCAGATACCTGTTTATTCGTGTAATTCATATTAAATCGTTAAAAAATATCTAATACTTTTTTAAAAAAACAAATATATACAAATGATTTTGTATAAAAAAAAATATTTTTTTTTTTTTTTTTTTTTTTTTCTTTTCTTCCGTCGTCAGAAGACACTTAATATATCAATATTATGATGTTACAACTGAGTGACTAGACGATTGCGAAATGGTCTAGTGTCGCCTGCCCGTTAGTTAGCTGTCACAGAATGTATTTTGAAACTGATATGTATATATATGTATATCCTAATATTTTGAAAAATTTAAAAAATATAAGAAACTTGCTGTAATATACAAAAATACATAAAGGCGCTTTTTCAATTGATCACATCATTAAACATTGTTTACTTTCTCCATTTTCAGCTCCGAATTAACATTTAAAGTTTCTGTTATTATTTAGAAAATAACAAAATGGCTGATTTTGAATCTGTGCCTCTTGAAACAGTCCTAGATTCGAATAAGCAACTACTGAATACGATTTATTCTAATAATTAACAGACCGAATCGACCATATAAAGACGTTACAAGGCATTAAGCCTGCCCACTAGGGCACTTCTGTACAAATTCAATATAAACCAATTTACTTCCCTATCAATCTTTTACAATCGCCTGTAAATGTACATGGAAATTGAAATGACTGCAATTCGGAATATAAATTAGTCATTATTGGATCAAAGTGTTTCGAGAAACAAACAATTGTTGCATTTCTATGTAGATGTTGGTTTATCGTACATAATTTACTTCTTTTATCTTAATAGAATTTGAAGTTTTTATTAAATTTTAGTTTTAATTTCTGAGGCGTGTCGTCGCACAGCGGCACAAGCGTGTGACTATCTATAACCGGCAGGTTCTGGGTTCGATCCCCGGTCGAGGAAATGAAATATTTAATTTTTTCAATTTAAATATTTAATGCTTCATTTCTTCGCTCTGGTAATAAGGCAAAGCGCGGCGCTGAGTTCCGCCACTCAACCCGCAATGCCTTAAATTCGGCGGAAAGTGGGGAACGGTAGTGGAACGGAGTGTCTTAACACTAGGTTCCCGGGTACCTTCTGCCTACCCTGCCTCGTGCGAGATACAGCGTGAAGCTAAAAAAAAGTAAATATTGTTGGTTGTTTTTTATTTTTTATTAACTTGATGCATATAGGTACGTATGCATATGCATATAAGTACGTAGCATAGAGAGGAATCTAGTGTTAAGACACTCTGTTCTCCTCATTCTACTCCACTGTATTGTGTGGAGAGTATCGTTGGCAAATGACACCCTCCAATCCGAGGCTTTAACCATACTAATCAGCTTTTTTCCAGCGTCACGCTGTTAACCGCACAAAGCTGTGTCAGTAAATAACCAGTAATCCAGTGGTAAGATACTCCATCACCATTAAAACTCTTCCATTTCCCACATTCTTCTGAATTCTCAAGTCATCTCATATAGAATTGCGGAAATATACATCGCCCTTTGTCTTGTTATTTGAACGAGAAAATGAAAATACATATTTAATATGTAATTCTTCGACTGGGATCAAACCAACAATCTGTCGATCTAACAGTCGCACGCTAGTATCCATACGCATAGTATTTAATGTTTATATGAAACTAAAATAATCTCTAAATGTACACGGAATTGAGAAATTTCTCCACTTCATCTAATAATAGGACAAATATACGCAGTTCCTTGTAAGGCTGATATATTTTCAGCCAATCCACATCTAACAAGTGGCTTGATAAAGTGGAAACATCATCATTTTTGTCACGTATATTTAGTTCAAGTCCTGTATTTTAGGATTGTCATTAAATACTATGGGATATAATAATTTTATGATAATCCCCACTCGAGGAAATGAAATGTTTAATATTTTCAATTTAAATATTTAATGTTTAATTTCTTCGCTTTGGTAATAAGGCAAAGCGCGGCGTAGAGTTCTGCCACTAAACACGCAATGCCTCAAATTCGGCGGAAAGTGGAGAACGGAAGTGGAACGGAGTGTCTTAACACTATGTTCCCGGGTTCCCTCTGCCTACCCTGCCGCGTGCGGGATACAGCGTGAAGCTGAAAAAAAAAATGATTGTGAGTGTGGTTGTATGTACATATGTAGCTTAGTTTCTTTTGGAGCGGTCTAGATGTGCAAATACTACTTCATCAGCTGTGTTTCTCATGTAGTTTTTAAGATATTCTGCGTGGATTGCCGGACCTTAACCTTGCGCTTTGTCTGCTATGCATGGGGAAAAGAAAATAGTATATACATGGCGACAAGACATTGCGTGTTGAGTGGTGGAATTAACGCCGAGCTTGGCCTGGGAATGAAAGTAATAAATAATTTATTCCTTCGAATTGGAACCGAACCCACAACTGTCGGGAAATAGGGAACGGAAACACTAGGTTCGTAACACTAGGTTCCCGGGTTCCCTCCACCTTCCCTGCTATGAGCCCAAAAAAATCTTTACAATAGAAATACTTCAACAAGCGCTCACAAAGATCTATCTATTTACGTATAGAAATAAGGTATCTATTTTATTGCACCATCATCTATTGTGTCATTAATTTACGCTTGCTTTTAACAGACAACATTTAAGAAACCAACAAAGTGTAGTAAATTTAATTATTAGAGACAACGCGAGTTTATTTGTAAAGTATTCAGTGATATGTATCGACATGATTTGCGGAACTCAACGCCATTATTTGCGTCGTCACCAGAACAAAAAAATGCGTAATTTTAAATATTTTCTTAAGTGGATATCGAACCCACAACATGCCTCAATTTCAGTCACACGCCTGTACCCCTACGTCATGATAGATCCTAAGTGGCGAAATTAAGTGTCTCAATTGGAACGGAGTGTTTTAACAAGAATGTCCCTAGATTTCCTCTGCCTATCCTGCCAGGTGCAGGATAGGCAGAGGAAATCTAGCGTGAAGGTATTCGTGAATTTTAATACCTCCATCCAATTTAACCACGTATTCCTATATAGAATGATTT
Organism: Eueides isabella; assembly: GCA_019049475.1. Classification (NCBI taxonomy): domain Eukaryota; kingdom Metazoa; phylum Arthropoda; class Insecta; order Lepidoptera; family Nymphalidae; genus Eueides; species Eueides isabella. The sequence continues at coordinate 1,337,555 of CM032401.1, forward strand.
CTATCAAATACACCGCTTATGAATACTCATGATAATGTCATGAAATAACAATAAAATATCAGTTCTATAACTATATTCTTAACGTAAGTAACTGTTATTTGTTAGTATAAATAACAGTTAAATAGCTATTCAGAATTAGAACGGTTTAGTACAAGGTTGTGATGTAACTATTTTATAGTATTTTTACGAACATTTCATACGCGATTTGTTATAAGGTAGTTAAAATAGATTTGTATGATTTTTAAATTGCCTCAATGGTTAAGTGACATTAGCTTAGTTTTTATAAAGGAAGACATAAATCTGAACTAAGTTAAAATTGTTATTAATATTCGGAACGAAGTAGGTAGAGTTCTGCCACTCAAAACGCAGTGTTCCAAATTCGGCGGAAAGTGAGAAACGGAAGTGCTTAAAGGAATGTAGTATTTCAACATCATGTTCCCAAGTTCCCTCTGAGTACACTGCCATGTGCTGGATACAGGGTGAAGTCGAATAAAATAAGTAATCTACAATGATATTTTTACTATTTTTTAAAGTGTTACTCCACACTTAGGACAGAAAATATTAAACTTAAATTTAAAAAGCTTAGGTATAAAAGTTTTTACATCCTGCCTTGCTCAAAATTTTTATACGCTTTTTAAATTTAAGTTTAGTATAATCTACAATTATTTTATTATTGTGACAATTTTGAATTTAGTGCATTTTATAGTTATTAAATCTTTTTAGTCAATTCTTGATTTGCCAAATATTTTTTTTAGTTTAAATCTTTATTTGGTGCTCAAAGTGATAATATCTCAGAAAAAGGTTGTAATAGATCAATCAATTTTCTTAATTTTTAAAATAAGCACAATGACACATCTGACTTTGATAACGTGACAGTTACTAATTTTTTTATATATAAATGTATAGCATTTAATAAAACGAGAAAGCTTAAATACATTCAAGTACAAGTATTTTCTATGATTCAATATCTCAATCCATCATAAAGTGACGGCAAACTATCGTTAGTAGCAATATCAATCATTAGAGTAATGTATCACGCTGTATCCCTCACATGCTTCCCTTGTGTTGAGAAACTTATTTACGTTTCCCACTTTCCACAGATTTTGAGGCATTACGTGTTAAGTGACAGAACTCAAATATTAAGTATATTTGAGTTAACTAATTTATCTAATATCAATATAGATTTTTACTAAATCCAGATTCATATCTTCTTATGTAAAACAAAAAGATACTTTCACTACACTATAGGAGGCCTGTCGTGGCGCAGTGGCACAAGCGTGTGACTGTAACCGACAGGTTTTGGGTTCGATCCCCACTCGAGGAAATGAAATAATTAATATTTTCAATTTAAATATATAATGCTCCATTTCTTCTCTCTGGTAATAAGACAAAGCGTGGCGTTGTGTTCCGCCACTAAACATGCAATGCCTCAAATTCGGCGGAACGGAGTGTCTGTAACACTATCTTCCCGGGTTTCCTCTGCCTGCCCTGCCTCATGTGGGATACAGCGCGAAGTTAAAAAAAAATCTTTTTGTAGGCATCGAATCCACACCCTGTGGCATTACCAGTCGCACGATTGTACTCTTTTGCCATGATAGGCTTCAATATCAAATGAATTGGCGATGGTGACTCACAAAGAGCGCTACCTCAAGCCGCTTGCCCACGTAGAGCAAGACGCGAGGGAGGAGCGCTGTGTGGTCTCACCGTAGTGAATTGAAACATTAAGCTATCTACGATTTGACACGTTATATAATTGGATAAGTTTATTTATACGAGATTAATTTAGTTTGTAATTGATTTGCTTTGGCGTAGGTTTCTTTTTTCACTTCTTCGTGGTGTATACGGTATATGGTAGGGTTGGTATATGGGAACCTAGTGTGGAAATTTTACCCTTAGCTTGTAGTGTTTTCAGTCACAAATTATGTTTAAAAAATGTAATACGTAAATTAAAGAATTTAGACTTTATATAAGTTTATTCGGACGATTTCCAATAGGTGAGTCCAAAAGTTCAAACATTATATATTTTTGTATAAAAAGTATTTTTCCTATCCCAAGTGTGGAACGTTACTTTAAATATATTAAAAATATTACGACTACGTATTCAAAATTGATATAATTCACTTCTATACAAAATAAAATGCCTACTTTGTAAATTTTAACACGTTTTTACTATATAAGAACATAACGAAAAAAAAATAGATTTAGCAGGTTTACACTCTAATCCGACGGTATAACACTCGTAAATTATAACTTTATAGAGTGAGTGTCAAACGCGAATGCTGGTCGTAGCTTGTGGGTGCGTGGCACAAAGCTTTTCCTCTATCTTGGCAAGTAACTTAGGACTTAATCGTAAATACGATAAGCTGGCTTTTAATATATTGTTTAAACAATATTGATTACTAATAACAACCAACGTATTTATGTGTATTTTTGTGCTTTATTGTAAAATTGATACAAAAAATATTTTTACTATGTTTTAAAGTGTTATTCCACACTTAGGACAGAAAATACTAAACTTACATTTAAAAAGCGTATAAAAATTTTGAACGAAGCAGGATTTGAACCCGCGCCTCTGGAATACCGTTCCAGCGCTCTGACCAACTAAGCCATTCGTTCTCACCTTGCTTGAGGTAGAGCTCCGTCGAAATTCTTATACGCGTAATTCTTATACGCGTAATAAGCGTATAAGAATTTCGACGGAGCTCGGTGAGAACGAATGACGCTTTTTAAATTTAAGTTTAGTATTTTCTATCCTAAGTGTGGAATAACACTTTAAAACATAGTAAAAATATTAAAATAAATAGTATTGTCTCTTGCCAAACGATAATTCTTACGAGTTGTCTTTGGGTAGCGGAAATTTGTAAAAAAAATCGCCCTACAGAGATGCTAACAACATAAATAAGTTGTAACAAGCGTATAAGAATTTCGACGGAGCTCGGTGAGAACGAATGGCTTAGTTGGTCAGAGCGCTGGAACGGTATTCCAGAGGCGCTGGTTCAAATCCTGCTTCGTTCAAAATTTTTATACGCTTTTTAAATTTAAGTTTAGTATGATAAATTTAAGTTTAGTATGATAAATTTAAGTTTAGTATGATAAAAAGAATACATAATTTTAGAGACAAACATAAAAAAACGTACACAATGCAGACTTGATATTATTATTAAAAAAAAATCAATTTTCGGCAAAAGAGTACGACTGTAAGTAAGCATGACTGGATGTGGGTTCAGTCGCCATTCGAGAAATTTAATATTTAATATTATCGTTTCGTCGCTCTGGTAACATAGGGTAACAAGGCGCAATGCCTCATTTGACAGAAAGAAGGGGGGGACAGTGTCTTAATACTAGGTTCCCATGTTCCCTCTGACTACACTGTCATGTGCTGGAAACAGCGTGAAAACGAAAAAAATAATTCAAAACTATGGTTTATTGTAAATATATATATATATATATATATATATATATATATATATATATATATATATATATATATATATATATATATATATATATATATATATATATATATATATATTATATATAGATATATATATATATATATATATATATATATATATATATATATATATATATATATATATATATATATATATATATATATATATATATATATATATATATATATATATATATATATATATATATATATATATATATATATATATATATATAAGTAGTATTTTAATTACTAAGAAAGATAACTATCGAGCCACGTTTTTCAAGAGTCTAGTCGCTGTAAATTTAGTATAGATTATTGAATTTGTAGTTATGTTATGTTTTTTATTGACGGAAGTACTGATTAGTACTGTTTTAAAACACTCTGGCCAAGTTATGAAGAAGACAATGCGCAGCGAAAATCAACACCGCGCTCTTTCTTTTTACTAAAGTATTGAAAGAAACTAAATTATTCTCGCAACTGGAAATAGAACCGAGAGCTGTCGCATTATCCGAGCCACTGTACTACAAACGCCTTTCATTATAATATTCCATATCACATCCAGACAATGGCTAGGACAAGGCGCTCGTATGACATGTTTGATACATAACCTGTGGGAAAACCGGTCAGATTTGCTCAGTGTTTAACTTGTTTTATTTAACTGCTTACTTAAAGGACTTACAAAGAACTACTTAACTAACCTATTTTAACGTTACGTTGATCAGCTTCACGCTGTATCCCGCAAATGGCAGGGTAGGCAGAGGGAATTTGGGTACCTAGTGTTAAGACACTCCGTCGAACTTCCTTGGACATTGCGGGTATTCTATCCGGAACTCAACGCCGCGCTTTACCTTGTTACCAGAGCGAGGAAATGGAAACATTAAATATTTAGTTTGAAAATATTTAATATTTAATTTCCTCAAGTGAGAATCGAACCCACAATCCGTCTCGTTTATGTCTCACACATATTTTATATGTATATTTACAGTACAACTAAATTGGATACAGGAAGTATATTTCTAGAGTAAACACGACAAGCAAGCTTAACTTAATTGTATGACGGCTTGATACGCTTGTCCCTCCGTTACGCTTAACGGAAAATTATTAGGTAGTATTTATAATATATACGTAAGAGTTATATATTTAGACCGTTGATAAAATGATATTGTAGTTCTTACGAGTTTCATAACAATACGCAAAATGGCGTTAAGTCATCTTTTTTAAAATTTATTAATTTATTCAATTCTGTCAAAACTTTATTAATATTCTTCAATAACTCAAAATATTCTTCAATGGGTTAATAGATAATAGATTCTTCAATTCACGCTATGTCCCGTAAATGGCAGGGAGACTGAGGGAACTTCAGAACCTAATTTTAAGACACTTTGTTTCGTTCTCCACATTCCACCATAATTGAGACATTGCGCGTTGAATGGCGTAACTCAACAAAAACATGAAAATTTTATATATTTCATCTTCTTGAGTGTGGATGCCACACACGTCTTGAGTGATGATGTCAAACACTTGTGCCACTACGCCATGACAGGCAATACCTTTTATTTTGTCCATAATTACATTGTAAAAATTATTACAAGGAAGAAGAGATTTCTTGGTCTTTCATATATCAACAGGGTCTGCCTACTCAACCCACTCTTTAATTAACCTCTAAATCTATTTAACATTTCCAAATTCAAAACCAATGGCAAGACACAGTGCTAACAATTAAAATAATATATTACATTCAATACAAAACGAGCTTTTATCCAAAGCTATATATCTTCTCGAGGCCGTTAAAGTTGTACGCTACGTTTATTGTTAGTTCATTACTTAGCCCTTATTAATCAGTTTAATTACACAGATATCTGTCTCATTATACCTAACAATGTTATTTTATTGCTATTTATACACCCACGAGCTGAAAGCTTTTTAGAGCTTTGGTTGGCTAATTTTGTCAATACAATGGTTGCATCATGTTCAAGTCATTTCGTTCTTTTATAGATGATCTGATGCGACGATCGACTCGTTATAATGAAGGCGATGAGTCATTTGGAGATAGGAAACATTTTCTACGTAGGTGTTAGTCTGATTTTCCATAAAAGCTTTGGCAAAGCGTTTATATTTTATGAATCAAGACAAAAAGCGTTTATGTTTTGTGCTTAATTACCAAGGAATTTTCTAAAATTGTAGTTATTCTAACTAGCGTAGTATTTTTCGTTAATTTATGAATTAATTTGGTGCATGTTGTGGCGCGGGGGCGATACCGGGAAACTGTAAATGGTAGTGTATTTTCGAGGTAATTTAATATTTATTAATTTTATTTCTTCGCTCTGATAACTAGGCAAGCGGCGTTGAGTTCCGTCACTCAACATGCAATGCCTTAAATTTGGCGGGAAGTGGGAACATGGCCGGAGCGTCTTAACACTTCCCAAGGGCCCTTTTGTCTGACTTTATTATGTTCGGAATGAAATGTAAAGCTGAAAAACAATGTTACATTAAGTAAAGCTCAAGACTTAGTAACATAGTCGACATCAGGCAGCGTAGAACGCTGAAATTTACCATGTGTATACTTAACGAATGACGACGACTTATATAATAGTGTAACAATAATATCTTATTGGAAAATGCGGAAGCGTACACTTCACTCACGATTGTAATTACTAAATAATTAATACATTGTGCCAGTATGTCTGTATCGAACAAGTTATATTAAATTTGCTAAATTATATTAGAAGTAACTGAGAACAACACCCGTGATCTAAGAACTCACTCACTTATTCTCGGCGTCACTACTTATTCTCGGCTCAGTGCTTGTAACTTTTAAACTATTGACCCGATTTTCATTAAAGTTACGGCGCCACCACGAAGAAGAAAGCTCTAGATAAAAAACAACACTCAAACCAACATATTCGTTCCTTAGCTATAGTGCCACAGACACACAGACAAACATGTCCACCATATAACACCTGTCTCTTTGTGTTGGGGATTAAAAAAAATAGATAAAAATATCTTTAATATAAGATATAAATATTATCTATATAGCAAGTGTGAAATGTTTCAGTTTCAATATTATAAGAATTTAAAAAAAATATTTTAACCAGTGAGTATCCTTCCCCTTGTAGGCATTGAACTAACAACTGTCATAATTACACATATGTATGTATTATTTTATTTCAATACTTACTTACGCTGCATGCTGTACCCCGTACATGGTAGGGTAAGCAAAGGGAACTTGGGAACCTAGTGTTAAGAAACTCCGTTCCGTTCACCACTTTCCATTAAGTTTGAATCATTGCGTGTAGAGAGGCGGAAACCTAAAGCCGCACTTTGCCTTGCCACAGCGCAGAAATAAGTATTTTTTTTTTCTTCAGCTTCACGCTGTATCCCGCACTAGGCAGGGTAGGCAGAGGGAATGAAAGTGAAACCTAGTGTTATGACACTCCGTTCCACTTCCGTTCCCCACTTTCCGCCGAATTTGAGGCATTGCGTGTTGAGTGGCGGAACTCAACGCCGCGCTTTGCCTTATTACCAGAGCGAAGAAATGAAACATTAAATATTTAAATTGAAAATATTAAATATTTCATTTCCTCGACTGCGGATCGAACCCAGAACCTGTCGGTTACAGTCACACTCTTGTGCCGCTGCGCCACGACAGGTCTAAATAAGTATATTAAATATTTAAATTGAAAGTATAAATTTTTGTCGAGTGGGGATTGAACCCACATCCTGTTTTACGTTTGTACTCCTGTGCCACGACAGGGCTCATACAAAAGTTATTTACATATAAAATATATATTATATTAATTTACAGCTATATCGCCCTTAATAATATCGATAGCTTCATTATTTCTGAAGACGTTCGTCTTATTGTCTTACACGGGTTACGACAATCGATATCAATTCAGCGTGCAAGTGCAAGGCGCTAACGGTCTATTTGCGTAACATTATTTCTGAACCGACGAACTGCGTGTACTCTTTGGCGTTCATAATATACTATTAAACTAGCGATCCACTCGCGGCTTCGCCCGCTTGAACTATGCAACTTTATCGTAATTAATCGGAATTGCTTTCGTTTTTAAATACATTCATATCGAAAGGATTTAAATAATAGAAAAAGTATATGTTAAAAGTTTGCCAATATACAAGAGCGACAGTTTGCCAATATACTGTACACCAACGCACTCTGCATATAGTACTATAGGTAGAAGGAACTTGGAAACCCACTGTTAAGATTTCCATTTCCGTTAAGATACTTACGTTCTCCCTGTACACTATATTTAATGTATTGCATGTTGAGCGGGGGTGACTCAACGCCTTGTTACCAGAGCGAAGAAATGAAAATACTCAATATTTTATTTCCTCAAGTGGTGATCGAACCCACGACCTATCGTGTTTAAAGTCACACGTTTATGCTTCAATCACTATAATTATTTTTATATGATCCGTTCAGACTGTCCTTGACTAACTTCAAACACATAAAATATATCATACGTCACACACGACGCTCACTGAGAAAATGGGTAAAAGCTATCCAAGGGAAGTCTAACCAAGCGATTTCATACATCACTAAATACGTTTTCTTTACCGTAATAAAGAAACAACTATTATAATATAGTTACTTAAAATGAAGAATAATCCTTGATATACGGATATTATTAACGACTTATATAGAAAATAATGGTTTACAATTTACATATAAATTGAAAATTTTATATAACTGTTCTCTTGTGTCATATAAGTACAGCACTACTGGTTGTGGTATAAAAAGTATCTACTATTGTTTTTTTTTTGGGAAAAAGATAATATTATTATTTAAATATTGTAACGTCTGTCGAGGCGCAGAGGCACTGCACAGAATGTGACTGTAAACGCAAAAGTGTGTGGGTTCAATCTCTATTCGAGGAAATGAAATACATATGTAAGTTTTGTAATTTAAATTTTAATATTATTTCTACACTCTGATAACCAGGCAATGCGCGGCGTTGAGTTCCGCCACTCAACATATAATGCCTCAAATTCGGCAGAAAGTGGAGAATGGAACGGAGTGTCTTACCATTAGGTTCCCAAGATCTCCCTGCCTACGCTATCATGTGCAGGATACACCGGGAAGGTTTAAGAAACTATAGCAATGACAGACTATATATGTTTTTTCCTTCACACTGTAATCTGTGTATAGCAGAATAGTCAAAAGGAACATAGAAATTTCTTTGACCACCACCAATTTTAAATTTCGAGATATCACTTATCAGATTTTGGCACTAAACGCCTTGATTTCTTTTTCTTACTAGAGCAAAAAAATAAAAATTATCGTATCTCTTAACATAAGAAAGGATCGAACCAACAAAGGCAATATGCTGCTGTACCGCAAAAGTCTCCCAATTTTCCTTTATTGAGAAATATAAACAAATCGATTTTAAATTCACTCAGCCATCGATTGTCAGAATTAATATCGATTATTCGCAGTAAATTTTATGATGATCGGTGACGAGTGAGTGAGCTTTCAAGTGGTTCAAGGAAGAGGTCACTTTAAAGACACACGATGACAGATAAATATCAACGGGGCTACCATTGTCTTAAGACAGCTCTAGTTTAGTCTATCTATTAAGTACTTCGCCCCTCGTGGTGCAGCGACACAAGCGCGTGACTGTAAACGATAGGTTGTGGGTTCGATCCCCACTTGAGAAACTAAAATATTTAATATTTTCAAATTAAATATTTAACTTGAAAATATTTATTTTCATTCTAGTAACAAGGTCAAGCGCAGCGTTGAGTTTTGCCACTCATCACGCCTCAAATTTGGTGAATACTGGAAAACGAAAGTGAAACGAAGTGTCTTGACACTAAGTACCCATGTTTCCTCTGCATACCTTCCCATGTGCGGGATACAGCGTGAAGCTGAGTGAGTGATTAAATACTAATAATTATTTGATTCTCATTAAAACACTTACCGGATCTGAAAGCCGCGCTTGTCAAGCCCAAGAAATGAAAATAATTTCTTCACCCGAGTAGGAATCAAACCTGTAACCGTCACACGTACATAGCGTATGTACGTGTGACGGTTACAGGTTCATTGCAATAATTTGTAAGAATTTGTTTATATTAGAAAATATATACTAAATAAAGACTTATTGAACTCTCTTACTCAAGTACATCCGTTAAGAAAACCTGCTCTAAATGTGTAGATACAAATCTATGTAATGTATTATGTATGAAGGAAGTACTTTAAGGTTGTAGCTAATTAAGTGGCGCTACAGGCCTAATGCTGTGTATATTTTATTTTAGCTTCATGTTTTATCCTGCACATAGCAGGGAAGGGGGAGGGAACTTGGGAACCTGGTAACCTGTGTTAAGATATCACTAGTAATAAAATACTCAGTTCGCTTGGACGGTTTCCAAGAGGCGCGGGTTCAAATACTGCTCCGTTAAAATTTTTATACGTTTTAAAATTTAGTATTTTTCCTTCCTAAGTGAAGAATAACACTTTAAGAATAGTAAAAATACTCATTACCTGACGCTTCAGTTTCTCAATGTTCGTTGGATTTCCGAGACATTACGTGTTAAGTGGCTGATCTTAACGATGCATACTGTATACATGTTTGCTATTGAACTAATATTGCTATATATAATATTAGCAGCATTTGCCTTTTCCCTTGAATTATAAAGAAGGCAGAGGAAACCTAAAATTAAGAAACTCCTTTACAAATTTTAATATAATTTTAGACATTTTGTTCCTATCGGCGGTTGTTCGTCACTCAAAACGAAATGTATCCACTGTTAGACGATAAGTAACTGTCGGATATTCCTTAACTGGGTTAAAGAATTTCCGACATTTACTGAGACTTCTTTAACGGAGAGAAACAATAATCTTACGGCTTTCGTGATTTGCTTTATATATGCGCCTTACACTAGGTTATTATAATAGTCGTGATATTTAATTTCAGAGCTTAACGCCGTATTTTTTCTTGTACTGGAGCGAGGAAATTAAAATAATTAAACCCCCTTAATCGGATTTGTATCCACAACACTGTAACGCTGCGTTACGACGTTGCAATTATTAGTCATTTTGCCTCATCATTCATTTCTCTTAGAACGAGTCGATGGATACACTTAGCTGATTCAAACTATCGTTTTCACACTCATCATCTTACTAACGGTCTAATAAGCTTACAGTTAAATTGAACTTGGGACATTATGCAAAAAGCAGTCTTCGTTTCATTTTACCGCTTTGATCGTTTGAGATAAGCGTTATTTCAAAAAAAATATTTAAATTACCAAAAAATAGTCTAACTTATATTTTGAAAGTATTTTTTTCCTTTATTCAGTACAGTACTTGTTTTTATGTTGTAGCGAAATGTTTTAGAAATTTGAACGTAACGGGATTCGGACTTGAGTACCATTTCAATTGAAATCTTCTAAGATAGTCATTTATCTAATTTATATCTTAATTCTATATTATTTATTTAAAACAAGGTCTAGAGTATCGTAAAACAGGAGCGCAAACGTGCAACTATTACGTGCCGTATGTCGATTCGATTCTATTTGGGGCGATGGAATATGAATTTAATATTTTCATTTCCTAGATCTGGTAACGGGAAAAAATAGAATGCCTCAAGAAATTGGCGGAAACAAAAGTGGTTTAATGGAAGCAAAGGAGGTTAACAATGGGTTCCCAGGTTCCTTTTACCTTGCAACGTACACAATAGAAAATTACATATTTAGAAGTTATAATTATATAATAAGAAAGCAAGAAATTAATATAATTACAAGCTATACTTATATATAATTATATAAATTAGAAGCTATAATTTTCTGAACTTAAATTTAAAAAGCGTATAAAAATTTTAAACGAAGCAGTATTTGAACCGGCGCCTCTTGAAAACCGTTCCAGAGCTCTGACCAACTAAGCCATCCGTTCATAGAAGCTATAATTGTTTTTTTAAAAGCAACTCCTATGAGATCTATAGACCAAGATTAAGAACACATACCTAAAGAGCTTTGTGACATTTCATTGACTTTAAGAAAATGTTAACCACTTATACATTACATAATATATATTTTCAACTGGATATATAATAATTACTACAATTGTACTTGAAGTCCTTAAATACTTACAATAAAGCATATTAATTTCGTTAATTGGACACTTTGATTAAATTCCAATACAAAATCGATATAAATGTACATTGGGACTTAATGAAATTAGATATAATAATTAATTAGCTTAATCTAGCTCACGCCCTCTCTTACCTCTTATCTTTTATCACTAACAATTGTAAAGTTGTATTAGAATTTCAATAAAATAATTGTTATTTATTTGCAAATATTTTACCATACTGCAAAAGTACAGTTGGGAATGCAAGTGTCTTAACATTAGGTTCCCAGGTTCCCTTTACCCTATTATCTATGAAAAAAATACTACAAAAAAAAGTTTTCTACATGATCCTGACAGTCGAAAACTAAACCTGGATTTAAAAATGACGTTACAATTATTTATAGATATTTGAAGCGGAAACTCGGAAACTTGGAATTAAGATTAAAATCAGATTAACATAACAAGAAGAACTTTAAGTCAGATAGGCAGTCACTTGTTGGATAAAAGAAATAAAAATATTACTGTACAAATTCATTCCACGGAATCGAACCCCACAAAGTATGTATAATTATAAAATATGAAAAAAAAAGAAATAAAGTAATTAACGAAACGCAGTTTCTTAATTCTAGGCATACTGGGTACTCTACAACGTGAAACTATAAAAATAATTTTTGCCTTCTCTACTATTATTTATATATATATATATATATATATATATATATATATATATATATATATATATATATATATATATATATTTATATATATATATATATATATATATATATATATATATATATATATATATATATATATATAATATATATATATATATATATATATATATATATATATATATATATATATATATATATATATATATATATATATATATATATATATATATATATATATATATATATATATATATATATATATATATATATATATATATATATATATATATATATATTAATATATATATATATATATACACAACGTGATACTATAAAAATAATTTTTGCCTTCTCTACTATTATTTATATATATATATATATATATATATATATATATATATATATATATATATATATATATATATATATATATATATATATATATATATATATATGTATATATTATAGTTTTGAGTACCTACAACTGACTTTACTGACTCTAGGCATAATTTAGTACATAAATATTCTAAATTTATCTCAAATATTGAGACCGATTTGTAAGTTTTGCTTAAAATTACTGTTATAAATACGTCTCTTGTTGTGTGAAGTGGTGACTTAAATGTATATTTATTATTTTATTATTACCTTCAGGAAAGTAAGGAAAATTATTATATACTTTAATGAAATAATAAATCATCAATTTGTATACAAATTTTAAGTTTTTCTTTACACTTTACAATGAAATATTAAATATTTTAGTAGACTTTTTTATAATTTACTCATATTTTTTTATAACTTTCTTGTGTTGAGGCCTATCGTGGCGCAGCGGCACAAACTTGTGACTGTAAACGAAAGGATGTGGGTTCGATCCCCACTTGAGGAAATCAAATATTTAAGATTTTCAAATTAAATATTTAATGTTTTTATTTCTTCGCTCTGGTTACAAGGCAAAGTGCGGTGTTGAGTTCCGCCACTGAAACCGCAATGCCTCAAATTCGGTGAAAAGTGGGGAACGGAAGTAGAACAGAGTGTTTTAACACTAGGCTCCCAAGCTCTCCCAAGCTACCTTTGCCTACTCTGCCGTGAGCGGGATACAGCGTAAGCTTTTGTGCTGAGTGAGTTTTTGTATCTCCTGATAATTTATTGTATAAGTTATTAGCAGGTTCATAATTTAAGACGATGACATATGTTTCTTTCTAAGAAAGATTTTCTTGTGACAGAAAAATAATATATTGTACTATATATAGCTAAAGCTTAGATACCTGGAGGTAGTTCAATATATATTGAGGTCACTCTTAGGTTAAAAACAACGTATTTTAAAACGTTGAAACGTTAAATTTTGTTCAACTTTTTTATCAAATAATTGTTTATATTTTTTTATGGTCCACGTTATATCCCGCACATGGAAGGGAAGGCAGAGGGAACACGGGAACATGGTGTTAAAATACTTCCGTTTTGTTTCCCACTTTCTGCCAAATTTGATACATTGAGAAAAAAACATATTAAATATTTCATATCTTCGAGTGTGGATCTAACTTAGAACCTGTCCCTTTTGCAGTCAGACTCTTATAGATCTGCGCTGCCACATATCTCAAAATCGTTTATGTAGTAGTATCTACATTCACTGATAAGTCAAATATCAAATGCTAGGTTTTATTTATAGAGCAAGTTGATTGCACAAGTAACAACATTTCCTTAAGAATGCGGGCTACACGTTTGCCGTCCTTGGTCGTACGCCGGCTACGCGACGGTCAAACAAACCGTAGTAAATACACTCTGATGCGAATATTTTGACAACTATTATATATTTTTTCTCATATTTCACGATACTTCCGTCTCTCGTTTTTCGAATTCTGGAGGTGTTGTGTGTCCTGTGCTTTGCTTCGTTACCAGAGATTTGAATATTGCAAGCTTAACTTCTCTTGACTTAAAGTTCATTAGTTCTAGCTTTCGTTATAGCTGTATTAATACTAATATATAACGTAAAATGCCACTTTGTTCTGTTTCGTAGGAATTTCTTAAATCTTTCCTAATTTCTCCAATATACTTTCCAACGACCTTATATGACGAATTTTATCATATGCAGCGTGATTTTGACTGCTGTCAGAAACGAAGAGACGTTTTATTTAATGCAAAATATTTTCTTTTTCTTTCTTTTCTATTAGAATAGGCATTGTCGTGGCGGATGTGTTTTTTGAAGTAAAAGATTTAACGTTGCAGATTGGCCTTTATTTGATTTTAAAGTTAACATTTATTATTTACTCTTCGATCATTGCCCGGGGGTTGGTGAGCGACGCGAGTGGGAGAATCCTCGTATAGATGTCTATACAAATAATACAATTATAACACTGGTCAACAACGGTTTTGTTGCCCTTGATGTGAAAGTAGTTTCGAATAATTTTATGCATACAATTTATAAATCTGTGAATGGTTTTGGAATATTGGCTCTAGTTTTTTTTTAATCTTTATTTCCCTTTTTTACTACAAAACACAGAATGAAACAGTTAGTATATTTTTTAATTTCATTTATTTATTACCAAAGTGTCACTATTTTTTGTTTAAGTTTTTAAAAAATTAGCGTAGAAATAAAAAGAGAGAACAAACTTTTAAACTTTATTTATTATTTAAAGAAACGCCTTTTATAAGCTTTGCGTCTATAGGTAATTTGGGGACAACAAGCTCTTTTTAAGGACCAGCTGTAATCTGCCATCATGTGACAATCCCATCTGTCCTGATACTTTTCTTTCATCACTTATAGGTCTTGTTGGAAGCATTCTCCCTTTTTTTTCACTGTAATCTCCCAGATTGTTGGGAAATCTATCCAGGTGGCTGTGGAGGAAGTGTAGCTTTATTCTCATATTTGCGCCTAAATTCTTGAAGCTTTCCAACATCTGTTGCACAATTTCTATATAATTTGGTGCTTTATAGTTACCTTAAAAGCTTGTTACTACTAACACAAAACCTTTCCATGCTTCACGTCCAGCATCAGTCATAGCTTTTGTGAAATTTTCGTCTTTTATGAATGTTCGTATTTGAGGACCGTCGAATATTCCAGCTTTTAACTTTTCCGTACTCAGCTTAAAAAATGTTGTACAAATATATTTAAAACATTCTCCTTCCTTGTCCAACGCTTTGACAAACTGTTTTATTATACAATTTATAAACCAACTTAATGTGTAATGGCGGGAGTATGATTATTTCTCTACATAACAGTGGCTCATTTAATACATTGACCAACTTACGAAATTCGTTCCATGCGTCCTCCGATGTTTTCGAATAATAAAGAAACATGCAGGAAAGCATGCGTGGTAGTAAGAAGTTTGCTTTTTGCGCATGTATACGCGAAACCAATCGCAGAAAACAAATTTTTAATAATTCGTGTTCGAAACAACCGACGTAAACTGTTAAGAGTTTTAAATTTATGTTAAATCAAATTAAAAAAAAACTAGAGCCAATGTAATATTTTTACCCAATATATTCGCAAACAGTGTACTTAAAATATATAAATCTGCATAAATATCCAGGGCAACAAAAAAAAATATATTTTTTGTTGAGCTGTGTAATTGATCCCTATCAGTACATTGTATATATATGACCAAATCTCTTATTGAGATATATCAATATAATAGAATCCATTTTTTTTATCGGTTTGTGTGCACTTTATCTCAGAAACTGTTACCAGTTTTAAATGTAGTTTTTTATTGTATTTTAGTAAACTAAGCTTAATTTTTCGAATTTATATAATTTCAACAGGTTTATTGACAAATGATTGTTTGACAAAATTCATACAAAACAATAGTTATACTTTTGTAGTTTTTAAAACGATGGTGCAATTGTGCATTTCCAGCCGGCGAAGCCTTCAACGAGTCGCTAGTCAATAAAAAGTAATATTATTTTAATTACTTCATAGGCTATACTTAGTATAGATAGTAAAGGTTTGTTAATAATAAGTAAGTATTGTGAAACGCACATAGTTTATGAAATGATATTATTCAATCATGAATAAATTGATTAAAGAAATTTGTTGCAAAATTCTTGTTCGAAATGGCAAAATTGAACATTTTATAATTGGTACTAAATCATAGAGCATATTTATTCAAAGCTTTAAGTGTACACGTGGCAGGGAAGGTAAAAATAACCTGGGAACCTAATGTTAAAACACTCTGTTCCCAGTACGCACGAATTCTGTGCCAGTACGTGATAAGTTGCGAAACTCAACGCCGCGCTCAATCATTGACACATTAAATATCGAATATCTGATACTCAGCACTATTTAAAAAAGCATAATTGAAAAGTTGTTCGTTATAATTTTTGGTCAAAAACAAAAATATTTTAATACACAATTTTCAATGTAAATCCTATAATTTAACAGTAGCATTTTCATAGAAATGGGTCAAGCCTTCTTTATTGTTACCTAAGAATGTATTATTAAAATGAATATGATATCTATTCACAGTAATCGAGTAACAAACTAAAGAGGCTTAGGGTTGGATGGGTGCCATGTTGGAACTCACGTAAGCTAAATAACACTTACAGTGTTATTTTAGAAATAATAAATAATTTACAATAAACAACATAAGCTAACTTCTATATCAATGTAACAAATGTTTAATTTTCTTAATAAATTTCTGGTTTGTCTAAATAAATTGAGGTCTATCGAGGCCTCTGTGCCTCGATAGACCTCAATTTATTTACACAAGCGTGTGAACACGTGTAAGTGCATCAAGTTATGGGTTTGATCCTTGGTTATTTTTTTTTTAGATTCACGCTGTATCCCGCACGGGAACCTAGTGTAAAGACACTTCGTTCCACTTCCGTTCCCCACTTTCCGCCGAATTTGAGGCATTGCGTGTTGAGTGGCGGAACTCAACGCCGCGCGTTGCCTTATTACCAGAGCGAAGAAATTAAACATTAAATATTTAAATTGAAAATATTAAATATTTCATTTCCTCGACTGGGGATCGAACCCAGAACCTGTCGGTTACAGTCACACTCTTGTGCCGCTGCGCCACGACAGGCCTTTAATCCTTGCTTAATATTTTCAAAAACGATTTTATATTTTGAAATTAATTATTTTAAATATTCATTCTTATTCTTTAATCTTCATTAAGAACGTGCTCAGGTGGTTTGGGCACGTCGAGCGTATGAGTGAAGACAGTATGGTAAAAAAGATTTATAAAGGAAAAGTGAGTGTTAAGAGAGGGAGGGGAAGGCCTCGGTTGACCTTCGAGAACACACACGTTTGGGGTATAGCGTGTAAGTAAGTAAGTAAGTAAGTAAAATTTTCAATTCTTCGCTCTGGTAACAAAGCAAAGCGCACCGTTAAGCTCCGCCACTTAACACGTAATGTTTGAAATTCGGCGAAAAGTGGGGAATGGAGCGGAGTGTTTTAAAACTAGGTACCCCAGTTCACTCTGCTTACCCTGCCTAATGCGGGATGCAGCGTGAAAAGCTGAGAGAGAGTGATAAGCACTTTGCAAAGATAACGTGGTGATTTTCATGATCGGGGTTTTTTTTTATTTTAAATTTATCTTATTTCTCTCAAATTGTAAAGTAAAATATATTCCCTCGAAAATAGGAAACTACCAACTTACTTACAATCAGTTGCTACTGTGCCACTGCGTCACTAAAGTACTTATTTTCTTTATTTAGTTAAATATCCATTTTGTAAATAATATTAAATAACGTATTTATAGGATATTATTTTAAGTTGCAAGTTAAAATTCGAATTATTGCAAATAATTATGTGAATACTTTTTTCCTACTGCTCAATTTAAATATTTCATTTCTACGCTCTGGTACAAGGCAAAACGCGGCGTTGAGTTCAGCCAATCAACACGCAATGCCTTAAATTCGGCGGAAGGTGTAGAACGGAAGTGGAGCGGTGTGGATTGTCTTAACATTAGGTTCCCAAGTTTCCTCTGCCTAACCTGCCATGTGCAGTAGAATACTTTTTTATTTAACTTTGTAAAATATATTATGTCATTTGATTTTGCTCATCCTTTGTCGGGTGATCGCGTGCACGTAAACACAACGATTTGCGTGAAGGCTGGCAAATTATAGCTGTTATATATATGGCTTTCACTTTTTGTACGTATGACTAAATATTGCTTGGAATGTATAGACTTTTTTTTTGTTAATTCAACTTTATATTATTGCTTGCTCGCGCGTTGAATTCTTACTCCTTTGAAAATGCAAAAATATTTTTACTGTTATTAAGTGTTAATCTACACTTAGGAAAGGAACATTTCACGGGATTTGAACCCGCGCCAAATTCAAATCAATAAAAGCTGTTAAGATTTGAGTGTAAAGTTCACTAAAGATTAGATTAGGGGTGATAATAACAACATATTGTAGAATTTTAAGAAAGCTATAAGCTAATAAAGATCTTTTTTAGCATATATCAGAGCATTTAATAAATGAGTTTAGTCAAAATCCGACAGATTCGCAAAATTTCGACACTGATCTAATAAATTTTTGCCGTGTGATTCCGGCTTAGAATAGGATCACCCTGGTACTGATGGTGTCGTAAGAGGCGACTAAAGTGCGTGTGGTAGAGTCACGTTGCCAGTAATGGCAACACGCATGGGCAGACTCGACCAGATTATTGCCACCCTCGGCATTTAAGACCGGCGTTACTACACTACTTAAGTAGTGGCTTTGGCTACTTACCACCAGGTGACCCGTAAAAAATAAAATAAATAAGTAATATATTTCAATATATAGTTTTTAGAATATTTATTTATCTACTTATACATACATACATATATTTGAAATTAAAATCCATGTTTTACCTATATTTATTAACGAGGTCATTGTAGTGCAGCGGCACGTTTAACTAATGAACATGGTAGTCAAAGGTTCGGTCGGTACCATTCGAGGGAAGAAATTATTTTAATTTTCTTTCTCTGTCTAAGTCTATATCAATGAACGGCTCTGCTTACATTCAGATCGGACATGCAAGAGAAATGCTGTATAAAACAGCTATTGGTTAAAATACAATAATGTTTACAGTATCTTCATTCATACCAAAACAACAATTCACCTTAATCCGGTTTATAATTAGAAGAATGTATTAGAAAAACGTAATAAATAAACGAACGGATACGGGAACGGTTACAATTGCATCACGTTTATTGTACAAGTCACAAAAAAAAAGGTAGTCTACACACTGATATTTTAAACTGTGAATATATTTTTTTTACTTCACTCCACTTTAAAGTTTCTATAGAAGGAAGATGGTTAACCGACCTGTTCAGCTTCACACGCTGTATACTGCTCATGGCAGGGTAGGCTGAGGAAACTTGGGAACCTAGTGTTAAGACACCATTCCTGGTTAAGTGGCGAAACTCAACGCCGCGTTTTGCCTCATAATAAAAGATTTAAATTAACTCAGTTTCACACTGTATCCCGCATATGGTAGGGTAGGCAGAGGGAACTTGGGAACCTAATTTATTGCTTGTTGAATGACGAAACTCAACGCCGCGCTTTGCCTTGTTACCAGAACGAAGAAATGAAGACATTAAATATTTAATTTGAATATATTAAATATTATTTGTTTAAGACCGATAACGTGGCTAGCCGCTAGCGTTATTTAAGCCCTAACGCAAAAAAGAGGTGTTATTAACTTGATCTGACACAGTAACCGACTATAAATGAATCGATCCCAGTGCGGTTTTATTTAATTGAAAGTTTTTCTATCTCTCTGTCTGTGTAGCTTTCTGTGGCAACGTTGTTCATAAATGAATGAACTAATTTGGTTACAGCTTTTTAATAAAATAATAAACCTTGTTCTTAGTTATGTAGTTATATTTATTTTGGCTGCACCCACTTACACAATTTCAAAACACTGAGGGCGTTTTAAAATTTAAAATGTTGTTTTATTATTTATTATGGTATTTGAAATGTGCGAGTTAAGTCTAATGCTTATTAAAAAATGCAGCTAGTCTTAATTTAAGTTTAAGAACACTCCTTTAAGTATAAAAAAAAAATACAAAAAAGTTAAACATTAAAAATCTTTTCTCAGTAAATATAGATTTTCGATAATTCCGTCTATGACCAGCCTTAACTATTTTTACGTGTGCGGCATTTATAACTAAACGCTTTGATATCGGTAGCTCCGCGGCAACTTTGATCTCGCTCACACGTAAATCTTTTCTGTGACAAATAACCCATAAGTGATCGATGCTCTTTTTATATATAGTTATAATAGATTTTTGTCTCGTGGGTGCTTCTGTTTCGTTTGTTTGTCTTGTTTTGGGAACTTTAAACAATGCTATGTTATTATGTTCATTTTATGTTAGTCGTACGTGCATAGTGTGCTGGTTTTTTTCTTGATCCGCTTGGTATTGCAGTGTCAACTTAACTTAGTGTCTATTTACTTTCTTACTTTCTTCTCTATTTTCTGCTGGAGTTCAGCACTATTCCTTGTGTAGGAGCTGATAAATTTACTATATTAAAAATAATAATAATATAATAACCATCGTGGTGTAAGGCTAAAAGAAAGCGAATGTAACGCGACAGGTTCAGCATTCGATACCCATTGGAGGAAATGAAATATGTATTTTTTTCTTAATTCGCTTAGGTAACAAAGCAAAAGCCGAGTTCGAGTACCGACACTCCATATGTATTGCCTCAATTTTTGGCGGAAAGTGGGAAACGTAAGTATTTTAAGCAAAATAATAATTTGTTAATCTTTATTTCTGCTCATATAAGATATCATTTAAATGTTCGGTAAAATTATGAAAGTTAACAAATATGCACTGGTAAATTATACAAATTAATTATATTGTAAAAACAAACAACAAAGCTACATTAGTTTACAATAAACTTGTGTAAATAACTGAAAATATTTATATTATTACTCTGAACGTTCGTTGACTTTTCCAAGCTTATTATTAAGGAAAGAGGAGGTTGCAACCTTTGGTTAATATTTTGAACTAATATTGCAAATTCTCAGCTTCACACTGTCTCCTGCATATAGCATGGTGGGCAAAGGGAACTCGGGAACCTAGTGTTAAGAAAGGTTCCCCACTTTTCGCCGAACTACTTAATAAAATATTTAATACTTAATATACCGAAACACTAAATAGTTTCAATTAAATTATGTAATGTTTTTATTTCTTTGCTTCGGTTACAAGGCATAGCGCGGCGTTGAGTTCCGCTAATCAACACGCAATACCTCGTGCGAGTGAATGAATGAATTCTTGTTACTAGAGCAATGGAATGAAAATAATCTCCGAGTGAGAATGAAACATACCATTAGGTGTCAAAATATTAAGAGAATATTCTGTAGGATGTCTAAAAATTGTATAGTTAATTTTTAATAATGAATAATTCAGCGTTTAATAAGTAAGTTGATATTTTAAAAAGTGGTATTTTACCAGAGTTTGATCAATTTAGAGGAAATAGTTCCTCTCCGATCGTCACACGGGTATCGAATTCGCGACGTCAGGTGTACTACCTATATCTCAGTAGTCCAAATACACTTATATGCATATATTTGTTTTTTTTTTTTTAGTTTCACATTGAATTCCGCATCTAACAGGGAAGACAGAGAAAACTTGATGCTAAGACACTCTGTTTTTCAGTTTCTGCCCAATTTTTGAAACATTACGTATTCAGTGGCAGAAATCAACATCGCGTTATAGTGGTTTTTACTCTGAGTGCAATAAATAATTATTACATAACTCAGCTTCACGCTGTATCCCGCACATGGCAGGGTAGGCAGAGGGAACCTGGGAACCTAGTGTTATGACACTCCGTTCCACTTCCGTTCCCTATTTTCCGTCGAATTTTGAAGCATTGCGTGTTGAGTGGCGGAACTCAACGCCGCGCTTTGCCTTATTACCAGAGCGAAGAAATGAAACATTAAATATTTAAATTGAAAATATTAAATATTTCATTTCCTCGACTGGGGATCGAACCCACAACCTATCGTTTACAGTCACACGCTTGTGCCGCTGCGCCACGACAGGCCTCAGAAAGTGATAATATTCAATAATTATTTTTTTGTGTCGAAAGTAAATTCACGATCTATATCGTCTACAGTCACACGCTTATGCCCCTACGACTGGCATCGTAACAAAGTAACCACATCCATTTACGTATAGCAAAACTGCTTCTAATCCCTGCTTATAGTTTTTACTTCAGCTAATATAGAAATGAAAACACTATTGTTTATAAAACAAATATATATATTATAAAATATCTTGAGTGCTACTTGTTTTAGATGAACTTCGTCCATACGTGATAAGTGTATATACATATTATATGTATTTGACTAGACTTGATGCCGGCAGTGAAGTGGCATAACCTAGAAATTATTTGGATATTTATATGAAAATTAATTATTATTTGTATTCTATGTAGTTATTTTATACATAAACCTCTCATTTATTATTTAAATTTATTATATTTTTTTTCTATCATCATGGAGATCTTTTAGATCTTAGTAATGATTAGGGTTCAATGTTGTAACGAATTATTTTAGAGTTCAATTTTTCAGGTAAGAAATAAAAGAACAGCGTGAAGTAGTTCAGTCAATACGCAATGCCTCCAGAATTCAGTTAAAAATGAGTGTCTTAATGGAGATTGGTTTTATACAAAGTTCCATGATTCCTCTGCCTACCCGTTATATGTAGGGAATACAGCGTGGTAGCACGATAAAGTGCGGCGTTAAGTTACGGTAGTCTACTCGGAATAGGGATGTATGTGAGGAGTGAAGTTGCTTGTGAAGTAGAGGAACTCAACGTTGCGTTTTATTTTTGCTCTGAGCAGAAAAATACAAGCAATTCTTTGGCCCTGGTGTAGATCGAAACTACAACTTTCGCATTATCAGCCATTAAGTCTCGATGTCCTTAACTTTTATATTTGTAATTCCACTGTGTTCTCATGTAGTTAGTTAGGTACCTTCTACATAACCTTCAAATAACGCTCTAAATGGCGTCAATTGTGACACATGAGATTTATCTCATCACTATGTATAAAGCATTATTAAAATACCCAGGCCCTTGGTGGCCTGACTGAAACACCTTGATGGTTGATTTAATTTAATTTTTATTTCTATATAGACACGTGCGGCGTTGAGTTACGGTAATTACGTCACATCTTGAACTTTTGTCAGAAGTGGGGATTGGAGAGTCACAACGCCAGTTTCTCTCCAGCTACCGTACCTTACGGGCAACCGTAAGGCCCCGTTTTATCAGCATCAGGCTCAATTTATTATTACGATGTAAGAAATTGAAATTCAAAACTTATAGCCCTCTTAATGTTTCCGTTAATTATTTTATTATGATAATCATAACGTGAATAAATATTTAAGGTGTGAAAATTGAATCGTTATAGGTGTTGAGTAATTCTATAGCTAGCTATACGTCAGATCTAATCACACGATATATTAAATTCGATTAAGTTACGAAATGACTATCTTGTAAAATTTAAGATATACCAACTCTATAGATCATGAAGTTGTTCGTATACATTTTGCCATTTTACGTTGTCTTTCAATTAAACAGAGAAATTTTTATACATTAGTGTTGCCTTAAAAATTGAAAAAAATAAACATTTTAGAGGGCTTCCATACAACATATTTGGTTTTTTCTCTTTTCTATAGATATGTATGTGGATGTGACGGAACTCGTTGTGCGCGATTCCGACTCGCACTTGGTGTCGTTATTTTGGCTTGAGACTGTATTTTATAAATAACAGGTAAGGCAAAGAAAAGTTATCGTTAAGGCAATCTAGTATCAACTTTCGATACATGTAGTATGAGGTGGCCGTTTTCAATTGAGTCGTCGAATCGGATTCCATCACTCTATTATTTTTTATAGACAAAACACAGCAAACGAGCGTACGGATCACCTGATGGTAAGTGATCACCGTCGCCCAAGGCCCCGTGTAGCTCAAGAGGAGCTACAGGAGCGTTTCTGATCTTTAAAAGTGGCACCGGGGCCCGGCATTATCCAATGCAAAACGCAATGGCCGAAGTCACTATTTAACGCCGGTTTTAAATGCGTGTTGCCATTACTGACAGCGTGACTCTCCCACACGTACTTTAGTCGCCTCTTACGACACCATCAATACCAGTGTGATCCTATTTTCAGCCGGACTCTATCGACGCTCTCAACACTCACATAGAAAAAAAAATAGTTTAAATTAATTATAAAAAATATATTTCTTTTTACCTTAGATAAACATTTATAAGGACCACACAACAGTTTGAAGTGCAGGCTTTTAGCTGCAATTTCGTTATCGTTCTGGAGAGGTAACAGTACTGTGCGAACTTGATTAGAGGCGCCGCTTGCATGTATGGTTTGTTTTTATCATTAATTAATTTGCGTATAGTGCTAAATGTAGGTTATGCTATATACCACGGTTTTACTTGCATTTTTGAAGTGAAATATACATATATATATATATATATATATATATATATATATATATATATATATATATATATATATATATATATATATATATATATATATACTTATATCACTTCTGATATAGAATTGTACACTGAATTCTGCTTGAAAAAACTAAAATTACTTTTTGTTATTATATAAAAATGATTTCAACGCAATGTTTTGCCCAACTATGGATTAAATTCATAACTATTAAATATGGGTAGATACATACACACAATAGAGTGTTCCCTGCCTCATACACTGTATAAATCTCTGTGTCAGGCTATAACCTGCACATGGTAGGCCTAACCTAATATTAAGACACTCCGTTCCGTTCTTCAGTTTCCGCTGAGACATTGCGTGTTGAGTGGCGTAATTCAACGCAGCGCATTGTTATTACTGCGAAGAAATGAAAATATATTTAATATAAAAATATTTAATATTTACATTTTTCGAGTGGGGATCGAACCTACAACCTGTCCCGTTTACAGACACACGTTTGTTCTCCTGGGACACGACAAGTCTCAAAAACAATATAATATAGATAAGTTAAAATCCAAAGAGAAATATTCCAACTTCACAAATGTACAATGAAATTTAAAGTCATGTAAAGTTTGGTTAGCAACGATATCTGACGTGAACATGGATACGGAAGCACGGTCTATGTATTTACTGATTTATTGATACTACATATGTGTGACCATATAAAATCGACGCCTAACAGTATATTTGATTTAATATAAAGAGTATTGGCTACTTAAAAAAATACTTCCCACTAGATTAGACTGAGGGAACCCTGTGGTAAGATACTTAACGCCGCTCTATTTCTTATCGAAGCGGAAAAAATCATCGTCCAAGTACGAACAACACAATTCGCTTCTAGATTAACAACAAGTCAGCATAATATTCTACTTGAACGTGAAGGCTTATGTAAAATAAAAAAAAATATTTCATTTTTAGCATTGATTTACATATTGATGCCCATAAATCATACTTGCACGTGACAAATCTTATGATAGTATCTCAAAAATGTCATACTTAAGACTCATTAGATGATTTTCGTATGAATAATTCATTTTCTTATGACGAGTGTTCCCAATACCTATACAGTGTTGAATTCGTCAAGTTGCTACGAAAATATTCGGTTTTTGTGAATAACGGAGCTTAGTAGCGCTTTATTTAAGTATACGCTATAGTTATGAGTTCGTTCGCGATTTAGGGAATTATCTATATTGATTCTTTTTTTAACTAACACTATTAAAGACACTCTTTTTTTGCTTCACGGTTTATTCCCACGCCTAAAGGCCTGTCGTGGCGCAGCGGCGGAAGCGTGTGACTGTGACCGACAGGTTGTGGCTTCGATCTGAACTCGAGAAAATGAAATATTTAATATTTTTAATTTAAATATATAATGTTTTAATTTTTTCACTTTGGTATAAGGCCATACGCGGCGTTGAGTTCCGCCACTCAACACGGAATGCCTCAAATTCGGTAGAAAGTGGAGAACGCAAGTGGAATGTAGTGTCTTTACACTAGGTTCCCAAGTCCCGCTTTATCCCGCACATGACAGGGTAGGCTGAGGACGAAATTTAACGCCACGATTTGGTAGAATCAATTTTACCTTTTTAATTTTTTTTTGTCAATGATTATAGACATACATTAAATACAATGATGTCTTTTACAATTTTTCTTTAAAAAATTTAGTATTCTTCACGTTAAACCGTAATCTGACTACCGTTGCCCATACACATAACTTACGTATCTAACACACGTACACTATATTGATCTCGACACAACTCTAAAATTCTTTCAATTTTGGTATTCTCTATAAGCTTAATTTTATACGTATAGAAGTCGACCGTAACACTAGAAGCTATAATATTTTTTTATTGCCCAATGTAAACGAGAAAAGATTTTATGCAAAGTATTGAAGTCTGCCACTTTTGGACTTCAGGCAGAGTTCAGATCTAGTAGATTTTATTAATTCTATATATAAAAATCATAATATTTCTTCTATATGATGATATTGTATACCCTGTCAAATGTGTGTATTCACTCATCTTGCGAATAGAAAAGATAACTTATTACCAAGAGGATCTTTTATTTTACTAATAATTTAAGGTGTTTTTGGATGAAAAACAGCATTATTATATCTAATCAGGATAAAATAATTATATTATATACATATATGTAGAATAAACATCCACTCTCGCTCTAACAACAAGGCAAAGCGCGGCGTTGAGATCCACCAGGCAACACGTAATACCTTAAATTTAGTGATATTTGGGGAACAGGGTATATTAACACTACGTTCCCTAGTTTCCTCTACCTATGCCATATGTAACAACAAACTCGCTACAGTCGTAACATAATTATGTGATGTGATTTGTACAAATGATTTTACCTAATCACAAAACATCCATGAATATTGATCTTCTTAACTGTTAATACAATCGTTGCACTTATAAAGCATTGGCGCGGTGGCTCATAACAATTACCACGCTTACAACTTAAGTGCAAATAACTAACTAATTAAAATATACAAAAATATACCTAATTTCGTTCCGGTAGAGCTCAATTTCAAATAATACCCAAATAATAACTACCTAGGACAATAAGATCAAGTACAACAGCTCAGGTATGGTCCGTTCTTAAACAATGGGTATTTAAAAGGAAACAATTTGTGGCCTTTTACTTGCAAATCAATACATAAACTTACAGAATGAACCAGCTTTAATATAAGCTTTACAAGAAAGCTATCGCAAAGCTCGTTAGCGTTGTAGCATTAAATGGTGGTGGATGAATGCTTTACGCGACTTCGTGGTTACTAAATTTGTGGGCAATTGTTGTTTTGATACAAAAGAAAATTTTGTATTATAAATACTTTAGATTTAAGTGTTTTATTTGTTAGGTAATATGCAGTAATTTGTTGCTGTAAATCTTAGTTCTCTAGTTAGACATTTTGAAGTAGTTTTTTAAATTCACGCTGAATTCCACACATCTTAGGATGATCAAAGGGAACTTGGGAACCTATTATTAAAACACTCTGTTTCCATCATCACATTTCTCCATTTTTCGTTGAATTTGCGTGATGAGTTACCGGAACAAGAAAACGAAAATCGTAAAAAGGCATTTTATTGAGTGAGCATAGAACTAAGAATCAGTTGAGTTTACAGTTGCACATGCATAAACGTTACGTTTGCAAGTTACCTCTGCCTATTATGCTGTACGCAGAATACAGCTAAAAAGATATTAAAATATAGAAAATCAATGTAATTACTTACTTAACTAAATATTATATAATTTATCTACATAAATATTAAAATTCACAAATTATGCACATGTGAATAACGGTAACACCACATAATATAACATATGGAACAATTGCGAAAGCTCTTCAGTCAACTTCAATGGTAGCGTGGTCGTGCCGTAGTCACGCAGTGCCCTGCGCACGCGCATCCAGCAAACACGCGCGATCCAAATGAAATAAGATTAATCATTCATTAATAATATATAATCATTATTGTAACAAATATAACTTTACTTTTTATTTCGTAAGTGGTTTACTAGATATTTTTAATCTGTGAATTTTTGTGTTTTTTTTTTTTTTAATTTTGTATGAGTGATGTTTTCTTACGATTGTGCTGTGGAATGATGTGCTGTGATTTTAGACATGAAAAGTGATTTTTGTTTGACAGGTAATGTTTTAATAATTTTTATGATAAATAATTTATTTTGTTATTAAATTTAATAAAAATTATGAATTATATGGATTTATATAAATGTAAGCTTGAATTAAAAGCATATTTGTTATTATCAAATAAAACTATTTTCTTTATAAGAGTGATTTATGTTAATAATTTGAGCTTCAATTCTTACTTAATTGATATATTGAAAAAAATATTCATATTTTAATTAAAAATGTTTTTTTTTCAATTTCGATAAAAAAAATATTAAAGTGGCTTACACCACTAACTATGCTATTACAACGCCACATAAACCTTTGCTCTCAAATGGTCAAATAATATAACAAGCATTTATTTATATATATATATATATATATATATATATATATATATATATATATATATATATATATATATATATATATATATATATATATATATATATATATATATATATATATATATATATATATATATATATATATATATATAAGGAGTTTTATTTATTTAGGTTATCTTATACAATATTTTATAATATTTATATAATATTGATTCACATATATTATATATCAGTATTAAATTATTTAAAGAATAACATAATATGTTAAATATTAAAAAAAAAACCTTCATTGGCTAGTTTTCATCAAGCACTTTCTTTTGAATACATTGATAGAGACGTTAAAAATGTCAACACACTTCACAATTTCACAAACCTTGACTATTCATGAATAGTAAAATTAAATTTGAGATTTCAATGTGGCACAGTGTACGACTGTAAAAGAAACAGTTATGGGTTCAATTCCTTCACCGGGGAACAATTTATAATAAATGATCATTTTCTTCGCTCTGGTAGCAAGACAAAACGTGACATTGGCTTCCACAATTCAACACGCCACTCCGCTGAAAGTGGAGAACGGAGTGTCTTAACACTAGGTTCCCTCCGCCTTCGCTGCTATAAGCGGATAACAGGAAACATGTAATTATATATAATATTGAATACTATCATAATAAAATAAATTTCAAACACAATAAGTAGTTACTTTAAAAAACATTACTTAAGTAGATTCCCAAGTAACAAACA
Source organism: Eueides isabella (assembly GCA_019049475.1). Lineage (NCBI taxonomy): Eukaryota > Metazoa > Arthropoda > Insecta > Lepidoptera > Nymphalidae > Eueides > Eueides isabella. The sequence goes on from CM032401.1 coordinate 1,366,949, forward strand.
AACATCAAGCCGCCCAAAAATTAAGCCATCTCACAACAAATGAGGCAACTCAAGAAATAGATCTATCAGTGTGAACATTTTAAATAAGCTACGACTAGACAATTTCAAGAGCAAAATAAGTATAAATCACAGTGCAGCGGTGAGCTACCAGCCGCCCTGCGCTGAAATGTTGATGACTTCAACACCGTCGATGACTTAAGTGAGAAGCTTGCGCGTGTGTGCATTATATTTTTACGTACATTAAAGGAATATTGTTTTTAGAAAATATATAAAAAAAATATCTGAACGAGGTCTATTTTGGCGCAGGATCACTAGTCTTTGAGTAAACACAACTGTTCGGGGTTCAATCCCCACTTGAGGTCATGAAATATTTAGTATTTTCAATATTAAATATTTAATATTTTAATTTCTTCTTACCCAGTATCTTAACGCTAGGTTCGCAAGATCTGCTTTCCTGCCATGTGCGTGATAAAGCGTGAAGCTCGATATGGATATTAAAATATTTGGAACTGTTTTTTTTATTTAATCTATATTTAGTGCATTTAGAAGGATAGGATAGTATCACCATAGTCGTTCAATAAAAGAACGTCAATAATATAGTTATATATGTAGTTCCATAATGGCTTTTTCTTAGCTATTTTTTCTGAACATAACCTTTCTACTAATTGCTTTTATACGATAGTTGTACATACATATCTCGCTCAGAAAACTGAAGATCGAGAATATTTGAAATATTTTTTTTTCTGTATTATGGTGAAGCAATAAGTAATATTGGATAGCTAATTACTGCTCAATGTGATTCCAGATTAATCAGGAGATAATTTATTTGAAAATTAAACTTCAAGCTGTGGTAGCAGCACATCGAGTCACTGAAAACGCGGCAGTTGTCGATTCGATTCCCAGTAGTGTTATAAATGGACAGTGGACAGTAGCGAACGTTAGTTTTCCTTACCTTTTTTTTAACTTCACGCTGAATCCCGCACGAGGCAGGGTAGGCAGAGGGAACCCGGGAACCTAAGTGTTAAGATACTCCGTTCTGCTTCCGTTCCTCACTTTCTGCCGAATTTGAGGCATTGCGTGTTGAGGGGCGGAGCTCAACGCCGCGCTTTGCGTTATTACCAGAGCAAAGAAATGAAACATTAAATATTTAAATTGAAAATATTAAATATTTCATTTCCTCGACTGGGGATCGAACCCAGAACCTGCCGGTTACAGTCACACGCTTGTGCCGCTGCGCCACGACTCCTTACCTATCTTTCTATATCCGAGATACAGACGAAGAAAAACATAAAAAATAAAAAAAACTCATTCGCTTGTAATTCAAGTCTTGCAACTTGAGCGTCTTAAGATATCTTATAGACGTAATATTTTGACAAACCATAATCTCGAGACTCTAGCGAAGGTAAATATTTTAATAATTCCATTCAAATTTGCAATAAGGCCCTTAGAAGTAATAACATTTGTATGAATAACGTACCGTATCTATGGATACAACGTCGTTATATTCATAGGTAGCTGATTTCTTCAATTTATTTTGCTATAAACTGTGACGATTATGATATAAATGTAAGTATCGTAAAGTTAGTAATAAATGTTTTGCTATACAAATTTAGGCCATCGTGGCGCAGTTGTTCATACAACAGTGTAGGTTCAATTCTAGAATTATTTTTTCAATTAGTAAATATTTTTAGTATCAGTATCTATATTTGGAGTTAATATATCGAAATTATGCTAAGATCAAAAGTTAGCTTCATTGAAAACGAACATAAAGCAGTGTTAACGCTTAAGTTAAGATTCAGCCCAAAAAAAAACACGCAACTCCACGACATTTTGGTGGAAGGAACGGAATGCACTAACTCTACTTTTCTAGGTTCCCACGCAGGCTAGGGAACCCTGATATGCACAGGTATAGTAAAACTAAAAGGCACATATATTTAATAAACCTTAATACCTAAAGAAACTAAGTTAGGTACATGTTTAAATTCGTTTCATTCTATCGCTCGATTTGAAATTGATCAATTTAACTTAAATATTTAAAATCTCGTCCGGTCGGGCCATTACGTGCTCATTAAAATATTTTTGTTTTGATAACTGCTTGTATGAGAAAAGTGAATGTGAGAGTTGGTATATACATTTGTTATTATAACGCAGTTTGTTTGTTTATACTTAGAAAATAAGTTTACAGTACGATTTTGACGTGGCCCATTAGTATTTAACTATTTATTGTGTAATAAGGTCACTGATTAAATACCGGAAGTTGCAAGTTCAACTTAATGAGTGTTAAAATGGCGGAATTTGAATTTAAAAAGAAGAATACAATAAAAAATGACTTTGAAATTGTATTGAAAAATAAAAATATTAACAAAAATTTAGTTTTGAATGTAGAAAATAATATTTTTTTATTTAAATAACATAAAATAAGAAAAATGGAACTTATTCTATGAAAATATTAATTAAATTATTATATATATATGGATTATCTGTTTCGATTTTTTTGTTTTTGAAGCCAATGACAAAGATTTTTAAACTTTTTCTAGCTTTTGTTTAGAGTATTTAGTTTTTTTTAGGTTATTAATGTTATTATATTATGGGCGGCTCCAGAAGCGGAACTGAAATATCTCGGAAAAAAAATTAAAAAGACATACATTTTCTAAAACAACATTAGAGCTGTTTTGAAGTGGCAAAAGGTTTTGTCCAAATAAAATACATGAGATGCGAGCGATGAAATTTATTATTTAATTTATAAGATACTTTGTACAAAAATACGTCTATATAAATGACGTGGCATGGAAAGAACTAGGTGACTGCAAAGGTTATAAGTTCCATTCTTATTTTATGAAAGAAGATATTTTATTCTCTCGCTTTCATATGAAGACAAAACGAGGCGTTTGATTCCGTCAATTTGACGCTACAATTAAGTGGTGTGTGGGAAACCCAATGTTTTAAAACTATTATTTCCCTCCCTACTTTGCTATATGCGGTACCTATACAGTATAAACTAATTGAACTATTTAGGCTTCACGCTTTACCATTTAGGGGCAGACTGAGTCAGCCCAATCAAGACACTATGTTTTTGAGACATTTCGTGTTGAGTGGCGGAACTCAACGCCGCGCTTTATGCTTCAAGATCAATAAAAACGCACCCAAAGAAATATATAAAGATGTACTGTGAGAAATCGTACACTATACTGTTCAAAGTAATTAATAAATATAAACAAGTTAGTAAATAACCTAAAAGTGTATAATTTTAATATATCTATACAAGTCTCAGTTTAAATTTCCATATTAATCATCTATAATGAATTTCTCATATTCTACAAGCGGAAGTGATTTTACTTTTTATTTCTTCACAGTTAACTTAATTATCTAATTAAATATATCTAAATATTAGTTTCTTTAACACTATCGCGTCATTATTTCGACATCGTTCGTTGGTCTATGAGAAGATGTTAATAACATTTCATATGCACTGTTAGGCCTATTGTAGGACAAGGGCATGCGAAAAGATAAAAGTAACTGGTTCAAACACCACTTAAAGAAATGTAATATTTAATATTTTCATTTCTTCGTTCTGGCAACAAGGCAGAGTGTAGCGTTGAGTTCCGCCATCCAACAAGCAATGTCTAAGTTCTCAATTTCCTCTGTCTGCCGTGTCCATAGACAAAATTAATATTATGTATAGTGATGTGTCTGCATATTTAATATTTAATACCTATATAAATTTAAATATTTTTTCATGACAAGAAATTGAACGTCAACAAAAATGAATGTAAAATGTCCAAAATGTAGACGGCTAGGCAAAGGGTGGTAAAATTTTGATCCTTTATTTATGCTGAATTTTCGTGACGTTACTTGAAACATTCGTAACAATGCGTGGCGTTGTTACTCCAACTCCCAATGTGATTTCCGCATTGAGAATTCCTTTCCATAGTCTTAATACCAGGTTTAGTAGTATATTTTATCCCGGATACATCATATATATATATATATATATATATATATATATATATATATATATATATATATATATATATATATATATATATATATATATATATATATATATATATATATATGTATATATATATATATATATATATATATATATATATATATATATATATATATATATATATATATATATATATATATATATATATATATATATTGTTAAAAAAACTAAACAAATATATTTACAAAGTAATGTAAGTAATGTACATGATTATCTTTTACTGTTTAGATAATAGGCCTGTCTTGGCACAGCGGCACAAGGGTGTGTCTGTAACCAACAGGTTGTGGGTTCAATTCTCACTCGACGATGTGAAGTATTGAATCTTTCGCTCCAGTACAAGGCAAAACGTAGCGTTGAGTTTCACCAAACAATACGTAATGAGTCCAATTCGGCGGAAAGTGGGGAACGGAAGTTGAACAGAGTATTTTAACACTAAGTTCTCAGGTTTCCTCTGCCCACTTTGTCTTGTGCGAGATACAGCGTGAAGCTGTGTTATCTAAATGATATAACGTATTATATGTTATATCCAAGAATAGTAGACCTATAGAATTCTAATGTTATCTTATCTTATTATTCAATTTTACATTTTTTAAACTATTATCTTTCTTTTAAAGATTCTTTTGTTTCTTTTAAGTACGGAAAGGGTACGTATTGAGATAATGTTTTTTTAAAGGTTCACACTGTATACCGCACATGGCAGGGTAGACAGAGGGGAGCTCGGGAATCTAGTGTTAAAACACTCCGTTTTGTTCTCTACTTTAAACCAAATTTGAGTTATATTATAAATATTGGCACTGCGCCGTTCGTAAACGTGTCCCACTAGCATATAACTTAGTTTTTTTATACCGACTAGCACGCTTTATCTCGTAAAGCACGTAGGCTTAACAAATCGTTCTCAATTTTTCGGATTATTTCGGACATTTCATGTTGGGCACCGGAACTAAACCCCGCACGTCCTTCGCAATGTTCTCCAAATGGGTATCAAACCCGCAGTCATCACTTACAATTAAATGATTATATGTTGAACTTATGTTTACGTTGTTGTACATTTAATGTTTGTGCTAGCCTGTGTTCATCCATATTTGGAATCAGTTAATCACTTTAATAAAATATTCGCTTATCTTGTTATACTCGTAGGTACAATTCAAATGCCGCCAAGTTGTAAATTCTAATCAATTCATAAATATCCTAAATCGTATTAGAAGGTTGAACGATTTGTGGTATATTAAATTAACTTGAAATGTATGTATTTATTATATTACATAATTATATAATACACTATGATGATGGTAAGTTCATTTAGACACTCTGTTCCCAAAAAGACACTTCTGTTCCCAACTTCTCAGCAAAGTTAAGACATTATGTGTTCAATAGTGGAACTCAACGCCTTTGCCTTGTCATCAGGACGAAGGAATGTAATTATCAAATATTTTATTACCTCGATTGGGTATCGAACCTGTCGCGTTTACAGTCGCTATTTTGTGCCACGATACCTCTCTTCTACAATTACGAGTCATTCGTATTAAGGCGTATTTATCTAATATATCTTGGCCTGGTTAGATTATTTACGCTGCTATTGTATCGTTTCAGAGAGTCGAGACACCATTATTTATTATGCACGTGATATTTAGACACTGGGTGTCTTCATCAAACTGGTATAATGAAAATAATTAATTCTACAACGTGGTATCGAACCCACAACCCGCATGTAGTCAAACGTGGTCCCTTCTTCGTGTAACTTTTTTCATGTCAACTGACATATTGCATCAAAAAATAAAAAAAAAATCGGAGAAAGGAATTTATCAATAGGCCCTAAAATACATCCAATTTGCATACTTGTGAGGTTCTTAAAATTACATAACATAATTCATCTATCTGGCAACATTCCCAGGTAGAATTATTTTGGGCTTTATCGATTATTGTTCGGCAATAGCGTCAGCACCACGGTATTGTACGTGAAAACAAAACTAAATTTATTGTTAGATAGCATCGTTTCCACTTTAACTTAAGAAACAATGGAATGAACGTCTGCGAAATATATAATAAATTGAAATATTTGATCAGATATTTGTCAGTTTTTAGAATTCAAAAGTTGGGAAAGTTTTGAGAAATTTATTATGGTATAATAGGCTTGTCGAGGTGGACCGGCACAAATGTTTTTAAGCGAGATAGGCTGTGGGTCTCGCTTTAAGCGAGATAGGCTGTGGGTTTGATATCCGCTCGATATATTTTATATTTTTATTTTTTCACTCTGATTACTCTGTTAAATTGTGTAAGAATTTAGTAATACCTTGACGAGATCGTTTGGCTTAGCGGTCGGAGAAGACGGTTTCCAAGAATAGTGGCACCAAATCACGTATTGAGTGATGGAACTCAACGCCGCGTTTTGCCTTGTACCAAAGCGTATAAATAAAAACATTAAATATTTTAATTGAAAAAATTACATATATCATTTCCTCGAGTGGGGATCGAACCCACAACCTGTCGGTTACAGTCACACGCTGGTGCCGCTGCACCACGACAGGTCTCGTATCATTATTTTATTTTACCAACATTAAAGATTTTAACGTTCTATGTTCTAAGTCAAGTTAACTCTTGAGGCATGTAAATCATACTCCGTGGGCAATAACAAAACAAACAATGAGAAAAAAAAACGAACATTATATATATTGTTCGGTCGGACTTTTGAAGTTATTGCGGCGTCCCTGTTGCTACAATCGTGTTTTATATATGCTTTTCATATTTATTCTAAATATGTAGTAGTTTATTATAAAATCTCACTTTTACTTGTGGCTTTGCCAGTGACTCAAAGTATTAAATCGTAAATATGAAAATATTAACGTTAATGCAGTCCACAGGATTTTTTTCGAAGCGTTGACTGTAGAATGGACGGCGTTGGGTTCCGCAATTAAACACTCAATTTGGCGGAAAGTAGGGAACTGAATGGAGTGACTTAACACTAGGTCCCCAGGTTCCCTCTGTCAACATTGCCATGTGCGGGATACAGCGTGAACGCGTGTAAGTAATTACTTAAAAAATGTACAAAACGGCCTGTCTTGTCTACAGTTTTCTTTAGTTACCTTATATACAGATTGAAGCTAAAAAAATTTTTTTTACGTCTTAACGTTTTGGAGGAATTTGTTAAAATAAGTCTGTAGCAATGTGTCGAAAAACGTTTCGAACACTCCAGTAGGCCGTGGTCACGTGAAGACGTCACGGATACTCTGTTTCATTTATAATGTACAATAATAGCGAATTTTAAAATGGTAAGGGTAAGGTATTTAAAAAAAACATTACTATAAACACAGGCACAGCTTCCTTTAAATATGAAAGTTATTTTGTTTTTGAATAGTAAAGAAAATAGTGGGTACGACCATTTTAATACAATCTCAATGAGTATTTTTACTTATACATATACATATTTGTTCTATAGTTACCGACATGTGTTACCGATTTGGAGACAACGTGGTAAAATGAGTGCACCATTTTGGTAACGACAGAGACATATTATAAATTGGAAAATTTTGACGTGACAGTAAATGTGAGAGGTATTTGCTTTGGTTATTTCGATTCCCACTCGGGGAAATGAAATACTTCATATTTTAATTTCTTCACTCTGATAAGGAGGCTAAGCGCGGCGTTGAGTTACGCCACTGAATACGTCATACCTCAAGGGCTCCGTGGATAGTGAACAATAGAAGTGTCTTAACTGTGCCACATAGGAAGCTAATATTTTTCTTTTCTAAAAAATGTATATACAATCTTTGAGCAGAGATTATGATAAAAAACTAAGTAATTAAGAATTAATGCTTTCTAAAGCACTTTTTTTTTGCCTGAAAATACAAAACAACCAATAAAATCAAATTAGTATAACAAGTAAGCAGTATAAATATCAAGCCACAATTTTCAATCTCAATACAAAATAAAGTAACACTTCAACCAATTTCGATAACTGCTTTTCAGAAATAGGGGCAATGGGATGAAAACAATAAGCGGCGTAAACTCTGGAACCAGGACCGCATCGTAAAATATATATATACAGTTCAAAAAAAAAAAAGAAAATAGTAAACGGTTGTGGGTTCGATCCCCGCTCGAAGAAGTTGATATTTTCAAATGAAATATTTAATAACTTCATTTCTTCGTTCTGATTACAAAGCAAGGCGCGCCGTCAACAACCGCTCAACACGCTATGTCACAGTTTCGGCGAAGAGTGTAACGGAGTGTATTAACACTTGATTCGCAAGTTCCCTCTGCCCATCCTTCCATATGCGGGATAGAACGTGAATCTAAAATAGTAAAACATCGTTCAGGCAACGATGTTTTTAAAGGATGATTGATTATTATACTACTACAGTAGTATTTTATGAAACATAGCAAATGTAGTCAAAACTCTTCTAGCATTGTTTTTACAATCATCTCGTGTAAAATACTTAAGGCATTTATGGTTAAGCACTAAGTCCGGTTTGAATTGTAAATAAGTTTTCTCTTTAAAATAAGCTGATTATTTCTTATCTTTTTTTATTTTATCTACGGAAATGAAATAAATATATACATACAACAACATCGATTAAGCTAAACATATCACATAAAAAGAATAATGTTGCTTTGTAACTAGAATATTTTTTAATTTCAAGTCACGTATATCTATTTACAAGAAGATCTTCTATTGTTTATTTATACAAATGACGGTAATTTTGTTATATGAGAAACCATAGTAGCATATCTGATTGAAGAAGTATATATATATATATATATATATATATATATATATATATATATATATATATATATATATATATATATATATATATATATATATATATATATATATATATATATATATATATATATATATATATATATATATATATATATATATATATATATATATATATATATATATATATATATATATATATATATATATATATATATATATATATATATATATATATATATATATATATATATATATATATATATATATATATATATATATATATATATATATATATATATATATATATATATATATATATATATATATATATATAATTCCCAATTTCCCCACAGAACGGTGCCGCGTCAAAATTGCCGGTAACAGATAATAAATACTATAGAACTATCGCTTTAGGCACAGTAATTGATAACCATTTGATTTACCGACCAATCAGCATAGACGTGCTGAAACTTTCAATTAATACATAAATATGAGGTGATAAGAACCCCGTTGTTTCCTTGTTTATTAATGGAATTTTATGGAAAGATAACCCGCCTTTGCACGCCTTTGCCTTACTGATAAGGCACTTCATTATCCACTTTGCACTTGAAGTAAAGACACTGAGTGTAGTAACGAAATTAATATCTGTTATTAGTCTAATCATATTTAGAGCAAATGCGTAGGACATTAAGGGCGACAGGTTGTAGATTTCATCCCCACTCGTTGAGTTTTATTTATTCTCTGAGATAAAAAGACAAAACACGGCGTTGAGTTCTGCCAGTCGACACAAAACGCTTCAAATTGGCGAAAAATTGAAAGTAGGAGGTTGGCACGGAATATTATAAAAGCACTAGGTTCCTAAGTTCCCTCTGCCCACCCTCCCCTGTACGAGATACAGCTTTTCCACAATTGGGGAAACTTAGGGCACAAGGGTTTGTCTATAAATGAAACTGACTGGCTGTGATTGGATTCTTACTTGAGAAAATAAAATAACTCATATTTTCATTGTTTCGCTATGGTAACGAGGCAAAGCGTGGTGTTATTTTCCTCCGCAACCACACAATATCTCAAAAATTCACAAAAAAGGAGAAACTCTCTCTCTCACTCTCAGCTTCACGCTGTATCCCGCACTAGGCAGGGTAGGCAGAGGGAACGGAAGTGAAACCTAGTGTTATGACACTCCGTTCCACTTCCGTTCCCCAAGTTCAAAGGAGAAACGGAAGTGCCTTAATAGGATATTACTTCCACAAGTTGAGATCGAACCCACAACCTGTTTTATTTACAGTCACACGCCTCTGCCTCTGCGCCACGACAAAGCTGTAATATTTAAATGCTGGCAATATTGTTCGTGGCCTAGATTTTATCGGAATATGGCTCTTTAACTAATATATGTATGTTATTTGATACACTGACACTGATATTAATTCAGATTGGCCGAATTGTTTAGAACAGCATAAACATTGATTTATAATTTAATAATAGTTACATATACTATGAACTTTATTTGTATACGCGATTTTATTCAACGTGGTTTGTATAAGGAGGGATGAAAGAAAAAAATAATGAATTATGCCTGACTATAGCGCTTGGCGCTCCATTCTCTCTACCCCCTTAGGGATAAAGCGCAAAGCTAGGTACTCGTAAGTAAGTTTTTATTTAAATACATAATAATAGAGCGAGACCTGTCGTGGCGCAGCGGTACAAACGTGTGACTGTAACCGACAGGTTCTGGGTTCGATCCCCAGTCGAGGAAATGAAATATTTAATATTTCATTTCCAATTTCAATTTCCATTTCTGTATTTTAAATTGAAATTAAATATTTAATGTTTCATTTCTTCGCTCTGGTAATAAGGCAAAGTGCGGCGTTGAGTTCCGCCACTCAACACGCAATGCTTCAAATTCGGCGGAAAGTGGGGAACAGAAGTGGCACGGAGTGTCTTAACACTAGGTTCCCGGGTTCCCGGGTTCCCTCTGCCTACCCTGCCTCGTGCGGGATACAGCGTGAAGCTAAGAAAGAAAGAAAGAAAGACATAATAATAGAGCGTTGTGCAGCTGTACAGTTTATATCTATTAGAAATTAGAAAGGTAGTTGTAGGTTCACTTACCAGCCGGAGCGATGAATTATTTAGAGTTCCCCGTTCTCTAGTAACAAGACAAAGCGCAGTGTCAAGTTTCACCAATCTTTGCGCAATGTCTCAAAATTCAAGGTTGACAATACAATGCCTTAATACTAGCCTCTGTCGAGTTCAAGTTTTCTCTACCTAGCCTGCTCTACAGTCTGGTATATCAAGCATTCTTCTTACGCTGTAACTGATACATATTATGATTATGTGATATTAATATCAACAACAAAATATGATTATGGCAAAACTAGGATCTGTCGCTTCTATTATAAATATCATAGCTACTCTTATCCATCTGTAATTTAACTTAACCTCACGCCGCCTTTCGACAAAATGAAAATATTATATATTAAATGTCTTCCAGAAACCAACCCCCATTCTATGTACAATGCCACGATTGTGCCCCTGTGCCACGACTGGCCTAAACAAAAGCAATCTACAAGTTAGTTCGTTTGTGCAATCCACTCAAGACTATCAGAGTTCATGGAGGCCACGCCACGATATTATTGAGTTATTTGACGTTCTGACTAATTTACACTCACCGTTGTCACTTTGAGACGTAAACGCATTTGGCAAGTTCTCGCAAATGATGATTCATTGCATTTCGGTTTAATTAATAGCTTTTCATTTTGTGGATTTTATGTTGTTTATATTACTTGCGGCGTTTAGTTACGTCTCGTAATGCTTTCAGGATTCGTTGGTTGCGGAAACTGTGTAGTAATGGGGACGGAATTTTTTTAACTATAAGTTCCCAAGTGTAAGTATACAGGGACGGCAGAGGGAACTTGGAAACCTAGTTGTGAAGTTAAAATATATATTATATAAAAAATATGATTTAAAACTACGTATGATTAGTGTATAAAGCATTATGTGCGTTATCAGTCTAAGCGTGAAATGGATCGTCTTTGTTTCCCGTAAGGTTTGAATAATAGATAAAAAGAATTGGACGGCAATAAAATATTCAATTTATTGCATATTATAACTTAGTAAATTTTCCTATAAAAACTAAATAAGAAAAAATGTATGGTTTAATTCTTGTAGTATGTACGTAACTGAAGTAACTACAGCGATATATCTTTAGGGTACATTGAAATGTTATATAAGAATTGTCGTGTTTTTTTTTTTTCATTTTGACGGGGCAATGTAGGCAGAGGCAACTTGGGAACACAGTGTTAACATCCTCCGTTCCAATTAAAAAAAAACATCCGATCTCCACTTTTCCACAGGGCATTGCGTGTTGAGTGTAGCAACCCTATGCCACGCTTGGTCTTTTTGAGAGAGGAAATGAAATTACTAATAACTCATTTCATCAACCTGGTATTGGGACAACGCGCGGCGTTGAGCTACGCTAGTCAATACAAAATACCTCAATTTCGATCGAAAAAGGAGTATGGAAACTTTTTAATGGATTCCCATTAAAAAAATTCTATAAGATTATCTTAACACTAGGTTCCCAGATTTTCTCTGCTTACCCCTCTATAAGCGGGATACAGTCTAAGGATAAACAAAACGTTAATATATTTAAAATTCTCAATCCACACATTAAAATAAGAAAACAAAAAAAACTGAACTAATTTTTGTTATGCCTGGGAGAAACCGATCTCAATATTGTATACAACCAGGCGCCACCCAGACACCAATACCCATTGTTGAGTGTAACTTTGAAGTGTAAACAAATGATTCTTTTATCCACTTTACTTGGAATTGACATCTTCAAAGACGGACAGACGTTTTTATTTAACCATTATGAGGCAGAAAATTTGTGAAATGGTCACGCTAATTCATATATTTCAAATAAGATATCTTTTAAATTGTTTAAAATAGCTCATATGGTATTGTTTATAACTGTTAACGCTAGGGTAGTAGATTCAATCTCTGAATCTTCAAGGGGAATAATTGTTGTTGATTTAGTTTCTCGCGGCGTTGAGTTCCGCCACTGAACACGCAATGCCTCAAATTCGGCAGAAAGTAGGGAACAAATCAATCAATCAAAATCTAGATATTATAAATAAAGAAAACTGAAAATAACCCTAAACGGACGTCGAACTTAAAATCATCATACTGCTGTTAATGACGCGCCAACATCCCGAAGATGGCGTCAATATTTTTTTCTCAAGTGATCTCAACAGGCACACGAAGACATTATTTGAGGCTCTTCAAAAGTAACATGATTCCTTAACATTCTGCGTAAACAATAAAAAAAACCTTGCCGAGAATGAAATGTGCACTTTCGTGAGCACACTGCTGTCGTGGGGAGAATTTGCGTTATATTTAAAGTATTTTTGAACCGTCTCTAATTTACGGTGACAAGACTTGTCAGTCTCAGTCGATGTCACTCGCGAGCTTATATATAAACACTTTGAAAAACACTTAGGTATTGGGAATTCTTTTGGGAAATTGTATTTAAACAAGATTTTTTTTTAAAAGAAAGTTCATTATACTAATCGGTTATTTGTAATGAGAGAAAAATTTGTACAATTTTCAATTAAAGATATAAATATATTTTTCGAGGCCTGTCGTGGCGCAGCGGCACAAGAGTGTGACTGTAACCGACAGGTTCTGGGTTCGATCCCCAGTCGAGGAAATGAAATAATTAATATTTTCAATTTAAAATATTTAATGCTTCATTTCTTCGCTCTGGTAATAAGGCAAAGCGCGGCGTTGCGTTCCGCCCCTCAACACGCAATGCCTCAAATTCGGCGGAAAGTGGGGAAAGGAAGTAGAACGGAGTGTCATAACACTAGGTTCCACTTCCGTTCCCTCTGCCTACCCTGCCTAGTGCGGGTTACAGCGTGAAGCTGGAAATATATATATATATATATATATATATATATATATATATATATATATATATATATATATATATATATATATATATATATATATATATATATATATATATATATATATATATATATATATTTGAATTACGTTTTTCAACGCGAGTGTTCTATGCCAATATCAGGAGTATTGGCAACTACAAGTTTTTAAAACAAAAAAAAAATAGTTTATGTTAAACATATATAAACTAAGTTTGTAATATTTTGTTTTATATGAATCACCTGTAAATTTGGATCATTTGCTTTATTACTCCTTTAAAGCTTGTTCTTCGTGTTAAATTTCACAACTGTATGTACACGGGACGTACACTACAGGTGCTGATTAATATTATCAATTAATTTTAGAAAAACAGACTAATAAAGTTTACAAGAAGGAATAAGGGGGGAAAGGAAGTCTCTTAATATGAACAATGTATTTTAACAGTAGGGTCTCACATGCCCTCTGATTACCCCGTTAGTACGAAACGCAGTGTTGAAGAATAAGATATATTCGTAATGTAATAAAAGGGATCAAGTACAATTAAAACAACATTATTATTTATATATTTTATTCAATACCAATAAAACACTTTTATATAGCAATTCAACAGGCACTAATTGTTCCTTAACAACCAATATATCATCATTTTGTAAGACAATAATTTACATACTTTAAATAAATGCCAAGATTCGTCGTTAAATAGTCATAAATCAGATTATTTGTATAAATGTCGTATTAACAGCTCCTGTATATTGTAATTACTCGTTTTGTATTGAATTCTGAATCTAAAGGTTTAGGTTTCATAATGGACTTGTGATATCTTTTGAGGCTAGAAGTAATGATGGGGCAAAACTTACAACACGTCATGGGTTCGATGCTCGCTTGAGGAAATAATATATTTATTTTTATTTCCTCACTCTGGCAAAGTGAGAGGTTTAATTTCGCCACTTAACAGGCATTGCTTCAAATAAGTTTGAAAATGAGACACTGAAATGTCTTAATCGGAGTGGATTATCTTAACATTAGATTGTCTAGTTCTCTCCGCTTACCCTGTCGATATTATCAGTAGAAGAAGATAATATGTATATCAATTATTTACCTGGTATATCTTTCGAGAGAAAAGCCTCTCATAGCGCCATTTCACTCTCTTTTATTTATTTTGTATAAGGGTATTGTCTAACTACGAGTAAATCTGAAATATCTTTAGTAAATGTTTTAGGTAAAAAAAACCCTTGAAAAAGAATAGAGGCCGCTGTGGAGCAACGGCAAATACGTCGTTGGATCATAAACATGTTGTGTGTGCGTTCGATGCTCAATCGCGGCCACATTTTTTTACTTATTAATAATCAATATCTCAAAAATGAAGCGGTAGGAACAAACCTTAATACTTGACTCCCTCTGCGTCCTCCTAAAGAGGGCTTAAAATTAAGAATCTGAAAAAGTTCTTATGATGATTTCATTACTAAAAATAACTCTAAATTATTAGGCTAGTCGTTGAGCAGGGACACAAGCGGGTGGTTCTCGGCTCGATTTCCACTTGAAAAAACAAAATATTTAATATTTTTACTATCCTGATCTGGATACAGCAAGCATGGCGTTGAGTACCGTCACTCACACAATGTCTTAAGAATTCGGAAGAAAGTGAAGAACGGAAAGTCTTAACGGAAATGGGATTTCTAAACATTAGGTTCCTAAGTTCTTTCAGCGTATCCAACTTTGGGCAAGATACAGAGTGAATCTAAAATGTATAAATAACTCACCTTCACGCTGTATCCCGCATAAGGCAGGGTAGGCAGAGGGAACTTGGGAACCTAGTGTTAAGACACTCCGTGGCCGCCGAATTGAAGTTGCGGAATTCATCGTCGCGTTTTGCCTTGTACCACCAGAGCGAAGAAAAGAAAACATTAAATATTTAAATTAAAAATATTAAATATTTCATTTCCTCGAGTGGGAATCGAATCCACAACCGGTTACAGCACCACGACAGGCTTTAAGATATAATATTGCCATACAGAACCGAGACCTCGCTGTCTGTCACACTCGGTGCTTGTAACTTGTCTCGTGAATATGCTAATGTTGACTAAATGGCCGCAACCAAAAGCAACATAAACTTAGATGATAGATAAAACTGGTGGTTGGCCACTTTGTGGTGCGATTTACTTGAAATATTGACCACTAGCCTCTGTTCATGACTTCCTTTGACTAAGAGAGTTTTATGACTTTTAGTTTCAAAAATACTTTTATTTGATAAATCATAGCTTATCATGGCTAACTAACTACAAACGCAACGCGTTGTGGGTTCGGTCCCCGTGAAAATTAAATATTTCATATTTTTAAAATAAATATTTAATGTTTTAGCTCTGTCACTCAACACGCAATGTATAAGATTCGGCGGAAAATGGTACACGGAATGGAGTATCTTAACATTAGGCTCTAAAATTTCCTCTACCGACCCTGCCATTTGCAGCGACGTAAAGGTTACAATTTAGATTTCAAGGAAGTCATGTAATATAAAATATGTATTATATTATTTTATTATATTTTGTCCCATTAAGGGACATATTGTCTGTACACTAGCTTGACTTTGACTAATAAGGCAGAGTAAAGCTAATCCAATTTTCGAAATATTTTGTTGGTTGTCTGAACTCAACGCTGTGCTTTGTCTTGTTATAAGACGAACTAATAAAAATGATTGATTCTCTAGAGTGGGAGTTGAAAGCACAAGCGTCGCTCGCACAGTCGGATGTAATCTTGCTGAACCACAACGGTCTTAACTTTTATTAATTTTATTATAAGGTAGGCAGTGGGAGCCTGAGAACAAGGTACCTACCCTAGTATACAGACACTCCTACCGTGATTGTTCCTATTAAGGTATTTCAGTTTTCCACTTTCCACTGAAGTATCTGTGTTGACTGGCAGAACTTAACGACATTTATTATAATTATATTAAATACATAGCATTCCCTCTTGCAAAAAAATAATTCTTACGAGAGATGGTAACAACATAAATAAGTTGTAACAAAGGTATAAAAATTTCGACGTAGCTTGATAAAAACGTATGGCTTAGTTGGTCAGAGCGCTTGAACGGTTTTTAAGAGGCGCGGATTCAAATCCTGCTACGTTTGAAATTTCTATAACGCTTCTATATTTAAAATCAGAACGAGGAAATAAACACATTAAATTATTAATTTCCTCAAGTGGGGATCGAACCTACAACAACTATCGCATATCCAGGCACACGCTTCTGTCCTTGCGCCACGATAGGCCTGTGTATATAAACTCGTTATAGCATAAACTATTTCGCAATAAAATGTGTCTAACAGCTGCAATTTTGTTTCATATTAAGTAAATGGTTGACATCTGTATATGGGAGATGACACCACTTAGTTTTGAAGATACTGTCCTAAATGCATTAATAGAATCCTCTTTGAGCGTATTTGACACAATGTATGGTATTTTTCACACTCAATTTGGTTACTCAATCTGTCAAAGATAATGTAATTATATATATTGTAGAGACGCTATTCTTTATATAACAGGCATGTTGTGCTCAAGATGTTTATTGATGAAGTAGTCTTCGCCCGCAGTTTTGCTTGCCTGAATTGTAAGACGTAAATTAAAAATCTAGATATTTATTCTCAGCTTCACATTGTATCCCGCATATGGCAGGGTAGGCAAAGGGAACTTGGGAACCTAGTGTTGGGACATTTCCTTTCAACGCCGTATTTTTTTCGTCGTTACTAGAGAGAAGAAATGAAGATATTAAATAATTAGTTTACAATCAATCGCAAGCTTTTGCCTCTTCCCTACAAAAGGCCTCAAATTACAAAAAATCTTACGATACGAAAAAAATCTAAATGTTGCTCGTTATCGTAAGTATTTTTAATAATCTTCTCTTGATGCTCGGAGAAGCTCCTTAATCTATATATGCCGAATTTTTTTTTTTTAGTAAAATAGGTTATTATGTTTCTTGTTTAGTAGAGGGCAGAATTTTATATAAAAATGAAAAAAAACCTTTATTGAATGCACAGCAGTTCTGAGGTTCCCTTTGCTTAAGAGAGCGAGCTTGGGAACCTAATTTAAATATACTCCATTCCTATCGAGATTTTTCCGTACCTACCCCACTTTCCGCTGATGTCTAAGCAGGGTACGTTCAATAGTGAACGCATGGCTTAGTTAGTCAGAGCGCTTCGACGGTTTCCTAAAGGTGCGGGTTGAAATCCTGCTGCGTTAAAATTTTTATATATTTTTAAAAGATATATATTTTTTTCTTTCGTAAGTCTGGTATAACATTTTAGACATAGTAAAAATATCTGCGGCATTGCTTGTCGAGTGACAGGGTGATTGAAAACTGAAAATCTTTGACCAACTAGGCCATTCGTTCTCCCATGCTATGTCGAAATTCTTATAGACTTGTTACAACTTATTTATGTTGTTAGCATCTCTGTATTGTTATTTTCTTTAATAAAAATGAGATAAATTTACAAAAAATAGAGAACGAACGTTCTTACCGCTAGGTTCCCTCAGTTAAATTTATTTATGATAAATTTAAAAAAACAAAAAAAATTGCCATAAAAAGTCCAAAAAAAAAAAAAGAAAACGAAGCCACACTGAGCATTGTACGTGTTTACGATACATCGCCCAGTGGAATGTTCAAGTGGCAAATATTGTGATTCTTTGTCGAGGAAAACACTTTATGCGTCGCAAGTGACGAATGTGCATACAAATAAACAATTAGTATTAATTTGTACAATGGAATTTCGAGTGTTGTTCTGATATATTATGCTCTTTTCATTTAAAATGACGCTGTATATCACATATTCGGCAGAAGAATCCTGGGATCCTGGGAAACGGATTTCTTTCCCATGACTGAGAATTGAATCTACAACCGTCCCCTTATACCACTGTGCCACAACGACATCAGGCCATAAATAGTTTATTACTTGTAATTCTAAATATGTCATTATATTTAAATAATTACCAATTACAACATATACATTTCTATTTTTAACCTATTGTATTTAAATTCGGCTAAAAAGTGACATAAAACTTATTTTTTAATTGCGTTACTTCCCGAACTTGACAGAGGGAACTTGGGAACGTAGTATTAAAACATTCAGTTCCGTTCCCAACTAAAAAAAATTAAACTTACCTAATAATTAAGCAATAATCTACCAATTCCTATAACAATACATACAATACTTCTAACATTTTAATAAGGTTCCGATCGATCGATAGTATCTCAATACAGAACAAGCCTATAAAATCTGACCGCCGATCGCAATCGCAAATATCTCACAATCGGGAATAGTTGCATAGCTGGAAGTAATTGGACAACTGTCGTGGAATCGGCCTTTGTTTAATTCTTAGCTTGTGAACTATCAGTTTGTATGGATGCAGGGGTTTCACGCTGAATTTGATATATAATATGGTAGGCAGAGGCAATTTAGCTTAAAAGTATTGCGTTTTGAATGGATTGCATAATGTCAAGATATAGTTTGTTGAATTGCGGAACTCAACGCCGCGCTTGTCTTACTACCGGAAAAATACCTGGTTCCTCCAAGTGACAATCGTATCCATAACCGACACATATACATGTATCCTATATCTCTGGGCTACCATGGTTGCATATGTATATCAAATTTCAAATTAATGTTTTTTGTATAAAAAAATTTTTTGCAGTACAAAGTACAATATTAAATTATAAATAATTCTTCCTCATTCTTGAGAAAAGCTAAAACTCTTTAAACTGCTGGACCAGATAGTTACCACAAATCTAATAACCATTATTTATATTCACATTATTGATATATGCACTTTCGTTCTCCACTTTCTACCGAATTCTAGAAGCACTACGCGTTGAAAGGCGGAGCTCAACGCCGTGCTCAACTTGTTTAATAAAATATTTAAATTTCGTTTGGATCGGACTCACTTCATTTTGCATTCACAGTGGCAAATTTGTGCCCCTGGCCCATCACGAAAGGCCCCTGCTTCTTATGTAATAATAGCCCCTGCTTCTTATGTAGTAATAATTAAACTATTATCCATCTACATGTTTGGAGTAATCGTGGTACTACTAAGTAGAGCGGTTAAAGATATCGGTAAAGTAATGACTGTACTTATTTTAATGCAATTACGATGATCGTTAATCGTAATGATATGATCACTTCTCACAATCAGATATATCATAATATTCTCCAGGGGTATCTAGAAAATATTTCTAGATACGCTGCCATCGCCATCCAACCCCGCCATAGGAAACGAAATATTAAATATTTTCAATTTAAATATTTAATGTTTCATTTCTTCGTTCTGGTAATAAGGCAAAAGCGCGGCGTTGAGTTCCGCCACTCCACACGCAATGCCTCAAATTTGGCGGAAAGTGGGGAATGGAAGTGTAACGGAGTGTCTTGAAAAAAAAAAGATACGCCGCCGATACGGTGTCTCCCATTGGGAAATAAGCATAGTTAATAAAACGTAAATCTAAACAATAATTTTCTTTGGTCTATAGCAGCGACTTATTTTAAGCCAAATGTACAACACTAGAAAGCTCCATAGAAACGACGCGATGCAATTTCGACATCTTTCACAATTTATAAAAAAGCAAATATCACCGACGCCACTTCCATAAAAACAGCGTTTAACAGAACAATTCAAGTCGAAATCCGTCTTCAGAATGCAGTACAATAGTATCAAATAAACAGTCGACCGCACGGTTTCATCATGAAAAATATAATGTGGAAAAATGACATTTAATTCTATGGTTTAAGGTTGATTATTACCTAAATAGTTCAACGTTTCGGAGTAATACTGTAACAATCGACAAACAAAACGATAATTTTTTCCCATAAGCCCAGAATGAATGACCATTTATCGTGTATTCGACGAAGTATCCATTGAGTGTATACAAACACTTAATGACGCGAAAAGTTAAATGAAACTACCTATGTATGACGCCCACGCACCTACCTACTTCAACATTCCTATGGAGGTACGATCTGACCTTTGGTGGAGTACTGATATCGGATTGATCAATCACTTTCATCTGTTGATAGGGTTGTTGGTTAAACATTTCATAGATTTTTGAAATTATGCAATTGCTTGGTTTGATTTTGATTTGCTTTTGTAAAAAAGATTGAGAAAGTTAAAAATATATTTTAAATGTAATACTTATCTCAAGTTTCAAAGCATCGTGACGCTGAGAGCTGCCATTTTGCCGTGTGATTCCGGCTTAGAATAGGATCACCCTGGTACTGATGGTGTCGTAAGAGGTGACTAAAGTGCGTGTGGTAGAGTCACGTTGCCAGTAATGGCAACACGCATGGGCAGACTCGACCGGATTATTACCACCCCCGGCATTTAAGACCGGCGTTAATTAGTGGCTTTGGCCACTGCGTTTCGCATTAGGTAATGCCGGGCCCCGGTGCCCTTCCACCTTAAAGGACGGCAACGCTCCTGTAGCTCTTCTGGAGTTACTCGGAGCCGTGGGCGACGGTGATCACTTACCATCAGGTGACCCGTACGCTCGTTTGCCGTTTTTTCCATAAAAAAAAAAGCGTTCGTAAACCATGGTTGTGAGTTCGATCCCCAATCAGGAAACGGAATTTGTCTCCTTTCCCCACCATAGAAAATTAAATAACGGTGGAAAAGAATAAGAACTGCTCAACACGCCGTATTATATAATTTGAAAGGTAAACGGAGTCTTCGTCTGGTCTTTTCTTATCTAATCAAGTCTTTCTTTCTTTTACATTATATGCAGGTATATAAAGGCACATTCTGCAAGTTAAAAATATTCCATATATTATACACAAATGTCTCATTTCCAGTAGTGGAATTTCTCACCGCGCCAAAATTGTCTAAAATTTTTGAACAAATATTATTAAAATACCTCGACAGTTTCAAAATATGTTTCGATTTAATTTGTATCAGTCTAACTAGATCATATAAATTTCTGTAAATTTCAACTACGTAATCTAAAATATTAAATAATGACAATAATTGAATATTATTTTACATTTTTTTATATTTATATAGCGTAATACGTAAGCGTGTGGCGGTAACCGACAGGTTCTAGGTTCGATCCCCAGTCGAAGAAACGAAATATTTAATATTTTCAATTTAAATATTTATTGTTTCATTTTCTTCTCTCTGGTAATAAGGCAAAAATCGTGGCGTTGAGTTCCGCCACTCAATACGCAATGCCTCAAATTCGACGGAAAGTGGGGAACGGAAGTGGAACGGAGTGTCTTAACACTAGGTTCCCGGGTTCCCTCTGCCTACCCTGCCTCGTGCGGGATACAGTGTGAATCTCAAAAAAAAATTGCACTCACTCACTCACTGAGTATCGCGCCTCAACCCGTTCATTGCAGGCTAGACGGAGGGAACCTGGGAACCTAGAGTTAAGACACTCCGTTCCACTTCCGTTCCCCACTTTCCGTTGAATTTGAACTACACTGAATTTAACTCACAACTATCGCTTTTAGAGATAACGTGCCACTGCGCCACGACGGCTTTCAATAAAAAATATAATTATACAATATAAAACATATAAATAAGTTTAGTTTACTTTCACCTCGGGTCATGCAATGTTACGATCGGTCCGAAGATAGCCGTTCATTCGCAACCGGCGTACTATCAGCACCTTATCAGTAATTTAGACGTGTTCTCTGACTTATAGTCTTACCTATAGGGAAGTAGCGAGGTTAGGTTAATTGTATTTATCGTATCTCAGGTCTAAAGTGCATGGGAGCTTTCAGAAACTATATTATTAGCGAGTAATAAAATTGTATATATACATATATGAGAATGTAGATATGTTGCCGTAGCGTCTCTAAACGTTTAGGTTTTGGGTTCATCTCCCCGTACGGGGGAATGAATTACATTGTACTGATTTTCTCAATCTGTGATAAGTGATAAGACAAAACCTTACGTTGAAAATACGCAAATTCCGAAAATGAATGTCAAAAATTGCTTGGAAGACAGAAACAGAGTGATTTAGTACTTGGTTCTCTTTAGGGACCGTGCTATGCGGATTGCAGCGTTTGCTAGCTAAAAAAAGGTTTATAATTCAAAGTCGTATAAAAAGAAAAGGAGGCCTGTCGTGGCGCAGCGGCATAAGCGTGTGACTGTAACCGACAGGTTCTGGGTTCGATCCCCAGTCGAGGAAATGAAATATTTAATATTTTCAATTTAAATATTTGATGTTTCATTTCTTCGCTCTGGTAATAAGGCAAAAAAAAAAAAAAGAAAAGGTCAAGTGCAAATCGGTCTTACACATCGAGGTTTCTATACAAATTTCAATATTGTCTGTCAACTGAAAGTACAATCAATAATGATTGATATAAACGATCAGTAAGCACGGCTTAAAAGGAGCCAACGTTTGCTACGTTGCGATCGGAAAATACGCAGGTCCCACTTACGCAGTTTTCTTGAGTGTAAAATTATAAACCATTTATTTAATAATTTTACACTCAATATTTGAGGCCTGTCGTGGCGCAGCGGCACAAGAGTGTGACTGTAACCGACAGGTTCTGGGTTCGATTCCCAGTCGAGGAAATGAAATATTTAATATTTTCAATTTAAATATTTAATGTTTCATTTCTTCGCTTTGGTAATAGGGCAAAGCGCGGCGTTAAGTTCCGCCACTCAACACGCAATGCCTCAAATTCGGCGGAAAGAGGGGAACGGAAGTGGAACGGAGTGTCTTTACACTAGGTTTCCGGGTTCCCTCTGCCTACCCTGCCTCGTGCGGGATACAGCGTGAAGCTAAAAAAAAAATATTTAATACTAGCAACTCGACCGAGGCTTCGTCCGCTTGTGGTACTCTTTTTTATATACTAATTTCAATTTGTTGTTCTACTAAACATATCACTTTTAAAACAATATCTATACAATAAAAACTAAAATTTAAACTAAATAAATTGTAGCAATTTTGCCCAATTAAATATTTGAAATTAACTTAACCTAAGTATTTAATTTATCTTATATAGATATTACGTTGCCCTCTTACATCCCGCATGTGGCAGGGTAGGCGCAAGGAACTTGGGAACCTAGTATTAAGACACTCCGTTCCATTCCCCATTTTCTGCCTAATTTGAGGCTTTGTGTGATGAGCGGCGGAGCTCAACGCCGCGTTTTGCCTTGTTACCAGAGCTAAAACCATACAATATAAAATAGTCAAATTTGCCTTATTACCAGAGCTAAAATCATAAAACATAAAATATTCAAATTGAAAATATTAATTATTTCATTTCCTCGAGTGGGTATCGAAGCTACAACCTGTCGAGTGCACAAATCACACGCAGGGCCTCTGCACCACGACAGGCCTCGTATATGTAGAGATTACAAAAAAAATATCTTAAATAATTTATTTAATATACGTACAAAAATTTCTGCCGGCATGTTAGAAGAAATATCAAAACCACCTTATTAACATATAATCAAGATATTGGAATTCGACGCAATCGGACCCCTTTATCTCGTCTTTTTAAAAATAATGAGCACGAAATTTATAAAACACACAAAAATTAACATACACATCGATTGATTTTTCATAATATACATAATTATGTTATAATTTAAATTAAAATCTGATTTAACTTTAAAGGGTACCCAGATAAGGTAATTGTATGGAGTCGTATTTTTAATATATGTAAACAATATCGGCTTCGGTGTTTTCTTAGAAGCGACGTTTTGGCTAACGAACGTCTGGTATGCCGGTAAGGGACAAGGTCGTGTTACAATAAAATGTTTGACCAATTTAAAAAAACAGAAGGTTGTATGTTTGACACCTATGTCTTTTTTATTTATATCATTTGTTTGTCAGGTAGAAGGAAGTTAGGAACCTAGTATTAAGACATTCCGTTCCACTCTCCACTTTCCGACAAAATTGAGGCATTGTGTGTTGAGTGGCGGTTCTCAGCGCCGCGCTTTGCCTTGTTACCAAAGCAATAAATTAAAATCAAAATATAAAATAATTAATTTCGTCGAGTTTTAATAGAAACAACAATCTATCGTTATATAAAATAGATAATTACTTTCGCGCTTTGATAATAAAATCTGCGGCGTTGAGTTACGCCGAGGTGTTTATTAAGGACAGAAATGGAGACCAGGTGGCAGCTACGCCACGTTCTTAAGCTATGCTTACCATAATACGCCAAGCTACAGGTGCAAGCACGCAAATAAGTTGTATTGATTTCCAATATCCAAATCCTGAATGAAAGAAACAGGAAGCATTTGTCTCGGTCAGCCTTCTAGGAATAATTCGAGCGACAATTTATTTGCCTACTTTGTAATTAATCCTTTCCGCTGTCGCTGAGACATGCTCGTGCTTTTGAAAATGTTGTTAGTCATGGAACTTTGTATTTTTAGAAATTTTGGTTTTAAACATCGGTTTGAAGGCATATGTGATACAATAATATCTGATAGTGATAAATATTTTGTGATCGACTGTAAGTGACAGTTCTTAGTCTGATCTCTAGAAATGAAATATTTAATATTTTTAAATTAAATATTTAATGTTTTCATTTCTTCGCTCTGGTTACAAGGCAAGGCGCGGCATTGAGTTGCGCCACTCAACACGCAAAGCTCTTAAATTCGGCAGATAGTGGGAAACGGAAGTGGAACGGAGTGCCTTAACACTAGGTTTCCAAGTTCCCTCTGTCTACCCTGGCGTGTGCGGGATACAGCGTGAAGCTGAGTAAGAGTAGAAGTAATATTTGGGGATCTGGGAACTGAGTATCTAAACCTTAGGTTCCTTCTGAATATATACCGTATTCTATTTTTTGTTACTATTTCTTCAGACTAACTAATGAATAGTACTACACACATACTATTCAGCTGACACGTCGCCACGGTGATTTAACGTTATACGTACTAGTATTTGGATCTTCGTACTTCAGAGCCAGACAAAAATAAAAAAGAAACACTTTTTTGGGCCTTATTACATAAATAAACGGCACCTACAATTTTTTTTAAATATATTTTTTCCGTATATAGACAGTGATCAGTTACAAATTTATTATAAGTATAGATATAGATGTAAAACTTAACTAAAATAAAACATGTAATTACCAGAACTATTAGGCAAGTTCGGACATGTTTGGACAAGTTCGCTCGATCAACTTTTCCATAAGCAATTTGAATGAAGTACAAAGTGACAGTAGCATTAATATTACCCTATTATATGTAGAATAATAAATTGCGTACAAATTACTGATATTGTATGTTAAATTCAATGTTTCAGCGTTCAAAGTTTGTCGTATCGAGGCTAAGTATAAATACGGTATAGAAAGCAACTTGTGTAATAACGTATGTACATTTAAATGGAAATATTTAATCCAGCTCGAAGACATAATTAAATAAAAAATATTTTCATTTCAGCTACTCTAATAAAGCTACTCTAATATTGGGCGGAAAGCAGAGAACGGAGAGACTTAACACTAAGGTCTCTCTGTTTTCTTAATTGAAAAAACTTAAATTTCTCTTGTTATTTCAGTAGCAGCTTTGTTATTTTTATGGTCATTGCCAGCAAACTGACACATTGTATATATATACAATTATAGATCAGTGGAAATATTCTAAACATAGTATCCATATTACGTAAGGTTACTTTCTTAGGATTGCGTTAACTTAAAAAATGCATTTTTTTTGTGCTCTAAGCGACCTGGTTATTTGATAACAATTCGAGATCGCTAAATCCACGTAATTCTAAGATAAAATCCTGACAGACGGGCAGACGGAGACGGACGGTAAAGTGATGTAATAAGGCCCAAACTAGTGTTTTTTTTTTATTTTCGTCTGTTTATCAATATGTCATTTCAGAAACGGCTATATTAGTTAGTATTATGTTACTATTATGCAAATCGGGTAACAAATAAGAAAAGGTTACGTTATTTTAAAACATTTATTTCAACAAAACTGCTACATATTATGTATTCATTAAGCTGAAATTTAGTTTTTAATGTAAGGATATAAATTTATTTGTTGTACCAATAATATTATACCTTAAAAGTTATAATATTATTAGTACAATAAATTAATTGAGATTATTAAATTAATTGAGATATGAGTGAAACCGCGGGCGGCAACGTTATTATTTTTTTACAGTCATGACGCAGTAGGCATAGGGAACTTAGGAACCAAGTGTCGAGAGGCTCCTTTCCATTTCCCAATTTTTTACTAAATTTGAAATTGCCTTTATTACTACAACTTTCTTTCTTTCTTAGTTACACGCCGTAGCCCGCACGAGGCAGTGTAGGCAGAGGGAACCCGGGAACCTAGTGTTAAGACACTCCGTTCCACTTCCGTTCCCCACTTTCCGCCAAATTTGCGTGTTTAGTGGCGGAACTCAACGCCTCGCTTTGCCTTATTACTACAACGATATTTATTGTTACCACGAAAAATATTTCAAAGTAAACATAAATATTAATTTATTCTCGAATGCATAATGTTTTTGTTCATTTACATAGAATTTGACACACAATATGTACCTATGCTAAATTATTATTTATACGCAATTTTACATATAGGGTGGTTTTAATACAACTGTCACTGTGCACTATTCAAGTTGCACGCTTTTGGAGAGCCGATCTGAATTATTAACTACTTGCTTGCATAATCTGGTAATCAGTTATGCGTTAAATGATCTCGGAATATCTAGACCTAACTTATATTTTTGTCTAAATTGCTGTAGTAAATGTGCTATAATAACTGGATACGGTGTAAGCGCTTATTTAAATAGATGTTATTAGTTAACGTCTGGTTTTAGTGTTAACTGGCCTTATTACTCGATGATTATGTGTTCTGTGGCCTGTCGTGGCGCAGCGGCACAAGCCGCCTGTCAGCGTGTGACTGTCAACGATAGGCTGTGGGTTCGATCCCCAGTCGAGGTAATAAATATATAATATTTAATATTTTCAATTTAAATAACCTTTTTTGCGTGTTGAGTGGCGTGTTAAAACGCCACTCAACGTTCGGTTCGTATAGTCGGATTGGGGTACGGAAGTGGAACGGAGTGTCTTAACACTAGGTTCCCAAGTTCCCTCTGCCTACCCTGCCATATGCGGGACACAGCGTGAAGCTGAGTGAAAGAGTGAGTGAATATTTATCAATAGTAAAATGTTAAACGACTTTTTTTAATGCTTTTGAGCTTTATTTTGGATCAGTAAGAGTAGACAGAGGGAACCTAATGTCAAGATACTCCCTTCGTACTGTGTAATTTTCTAGAAATTGCGTGGCTTAACACCGCGTTTTGTTCTAAAAGCTAGAAAATAAAAGTAATTTATTATTTTTAACTATTTTTAGCATTTTTGAAGTATGTACAGTGGTTTTTGAGTTCCGTTCTTTGACGTCTTGGAAACTGTCCAATAATTTATTTTCTCAGTGAATTGAACTACAACAGTTGTTCTGTTGTGCCACGACAACCTCTTCCTAGAGGACCTCTTTTCGTGAAGCAACGGTAATATATAACAATAAATATATATAAAAAAACTAATCTAATTAAATATCAACATAGAAGAGTTTCCCACGACAGTTTAGACAATATGCGTATTTACTTGCGAGTTAGAACAGAGACGCAGTCACGCATCAACCTGTTTGTCATATCGGTAATAAGCTAAGAAAATAAAGAATCTATTAAACTATTTTAAACTTTAACACATGTGTTTAGGATTCATTTTCTATTGATAGAATTTGTATTGGTATACGATACAAGGCTTACAGGACAGTATTTTGCTAATTAAACTTAGGTTATAAGTCAAATATTAAATTTACTCAGCATAAAGATGTACCGTGTGATTTTTGATGAATCATTGGGTCATATATAAAAAACATTGAAGCCATGGATTTTGTTTAGAGTCCGTACCTCAAGTAGTGAAAACGTTATCCTTATAAGACCACTTCGTTGTCCGTGTGTATGTCTGTGAAAATCATTCAGGACCTCTTTGGAGCATAAAAAATCACATTTCAAAGTCAACATAATCAAAAGATATGAGCATTTATTCATAATTTTTGATCGTTTTGTATGAACTTCCCATGGAACGTTCTCGTAATTATGGAATTATTCATTATGGTTTTTAAGTTGTATATGTGTATCTACATACATTTTTTTTATAAAAACAAGGCCCATCTTCCAACGATCATGTGTAGATGATATGTTAAATAGTAAAATAAAAAGAAACATATTACCTATATGGTAAATAAAATTAACTTGACTTAAACTCTTTTATCGCTACTTAGGTACTTGATTACACAAAATACATACAAATTGTATTTAACATTTCAAGGCTTTAGATTTATACATGAACCCGTGGAATACTAAGTAGTGTCGTTTAGTAAAATTTTTAAAATGCCTACAAGGACAAATACTGACGCAATAAATAATAACATAAAGTAAAGTTTCAGGCATGTCAACCAAAATGCACTATGTAGTTATAATGAAAATTGTGGATTGTGGATTCGATGCCCATCCGAGCTCTAAAAACCACCAGAAATTAGATGATGGAAGTGTTTTAATGGGCACAGTGTCTTAATTCTAGGTTGCCAAGTTCCTTCTACCTCTTAATTTTGATGGGCACAGTTTCTTAATTTTAGTCTCCCAACTTCCCTGAGCCTGCTAACTTAAAGGACAGCGTGAAAGCTTATGATATATAAGGAATGAGATTTAAACCAAAATTCACACGTTAATATCGCGATTAAATATTTCACTTAAGACATTGTGCGTTGAGTTACGTAACACAACACCGCATTTTACGTCCTTTCTAAAACAACACTTGTTAGTTAAATATTTCATTGCCCCAAACGGAAATCGAACCGACAACCGTACATGTTTTACTAATACAAGATCCCAACTCACAAACTACTTTTTGTTCGCTTATACAAATTTCAAAACTAATCTAAACCAATTTGGAGTCAAGTAACATAGCCATGTAACTGTTTGTCAGCCCATAATACCAGTAGTACAAAAGTGACATGTATTTATTCTATTACTGAAGTCGACAAGTCCACGTAGAAAGTGTAATAACTAAGACAATAACAATAACCTATTAAATAGAGAAACTGTGATTTAGAAACAAATTTTCTATGTTTATTTTATAAAAGCCCCGTCGCGGCGCGGCGGCACAAACGTGTGACTGTAAACGACAGGTTGTGGATTTGATGCCCACTCGAGTAAATAAAATATTTCATCTTTTCAAATTAAATATTTAATGTTTTCATTTCTTTACTCTGGTACAAGGAGTTCCGACACTTAATGGCAATGCCTCAAATTCGGCGGAAAGTGGGGAACGGAAGTGGAACGGAGTGTCTTAACACTAGGTTATCAAGTTCCCTCTGCCTAACCTGCAATGTGCGGGATAAAGCGGGAACCTAAAAAGCGTGAAAAAAAAAGAAATAATTTAAAGAACAAGCGTCAGACTGAAAGCTAGTCTAGTTTTGGGTTCAATTCTTACTTAAGGAAATTAAATATTGAATATTTCATTTTCCTCGCTCTGGTAACGACACAACGCATGGTATTGATTGTGATTTAACACTTTAAGTGAGGACCGGAAGTGTCTTCATGGTAACGGGGTCTCTTAACACTCTCCCCACCCATCTTCGTAAGAGATACAAGAGAGAATTAAAAAAAAAAAAATAAATAAGATTATTATTATTTATTCAAAGAAAATTTTAAATGGAAATATTACTACATTTTGTCTGTACTATACGTATATATGTAGACTACGACGTAAATAACCTCATCTTGGTAAAAAAAGGTACACAATAGTAAACGTAAATATTAGTTTATTCTATTATTTGTATGTGTTTCACATTTTTGTCTGTCCATCTTTTTGTCCAGACGATTTAATAATAGAAAGATCTGATTCATTTTCCACAAGAATTTCATACGTACGTTTGTTTATAAGTTATTTTTGACGAAATCTTGCCGAATCGTCTTTTTTGTGTCTGAGAATGTTTCCTTACAAAATATAGCATATCTTAAAATGTTATATAACTTTCACTCTAAATCTATACTTATAATAATTCAGTAGTATTTTTTAATATATATTTTATGTACAGACAGTGATCACACTGTCTGTACATAAAAGATATATTAAAAAATATATATCGAGGACGTATTTTTAATACTACTTTTTTTTGTTTGTACGAGCTCATATCAATAATGGCACACCAGATGTATATGCAGTTATATTATATTTTGGCAATCCTCAATATTTAGTGTTATTTAACTCAAATGAAAAATTTTTAATTTTTGAGGCCTTTCGTGGCGCAGCGGCACAAACGTGTGACTGTAACCTACGGGTTGCGGGTTCGATCCTCACTCGAAGAAATTAAATGTTTAATATCTTCAATTTAAATATTTAATATTTTCATTTCTTCGCTCCTACAAGGCAAAACGCGGCGTTGAGTCCCGCCACTCAACACGCAAAGCCTCAAATTCAGCGGAAAGTGGGGAACGGAAGTGGAACTTAACACAAGGTTCCCAAGTTCCCTCTGCCTACCCTACCATGAGCGGGATACAGCGTGAAGCTGAGTGAGTGAGTAATAAGCTTCACAATCACAAAATCCTCTACATCCTCATACAAATCCTTGTTGCAACATTCTAACATATAAATTTTCTAAAACAATACATAGAAATAAAGTTTTGTAACCAAATAATTCCCACTCCGAGTCACATTAATCAGTTTTATGATGCATATTTCACAAAATGCTTTCTCTCGTAAAGGCACTAGGCCCTAAGTACATATTGTAAACTAGAAGTTCTTGAACATAATACCTCAAGTGAGTCATGGGAACTAACACCATAAAGAATAGTAGTATTAGTCTTTTACGTTTTTATATTTGATTTTAATGTAATTTGCAATGTACACAGCTTCACAGTTTTCCTTGTATACGTGGAAACAGAGGGAACGTAGTGTTAAGACACTACTTTTTCCACTTCTGCCCAATATTTAGAGCATTGTGGGTTGACGTAACTCAACACTGCGTTTTGTTTTGTTACCCGAGCGACGAAACGAAATAATGACGAGAAACTTTTTATTTTTAAATTCACACTATAACTTGCCATGTGCAAGGGAGACAGAGAGATTTTGGATACTTAGCGTTGAGACACTCCGATCCGCACCCCACTTTATACTATAAATATTTAATTACCTCGAATAGGGAGTGAACCCACGACCTGCCGCTTACGCGTACGATTGTGTCCCTTGGCCACGACTGGCAATTTTGTTATGTAAAAGTTGAACACAAGCCATTGTGTACCATTTTATTATTGTTACTTCTTACGCTACTGACTCATAATCCTTACCTTTTGTTATTATAATATTATTTTTTTATTTTTTTTCTATTACACTCTGTTCCATTTTCTTTACACCGAATTTGGGAATTGCGTTTCGAGTAGCGGAACTCAACGCCACGCTTTACTTTTACTCTTAACGCCAAACGCTTTGCTCTTAAATGAGCGAAAAAAATTAAATTAAATATAACATTAAAGTTCATTTTCAATTATTTAATTTCCTCGAATGGGTATCGATCCTGTAGCGTTTACGTAAACACGTTTGTGCCGCTGCGCCATGTCAGGCTATATTAATTGACAGTAGTGTTATGTTTGTTGAAACAAACACGCAAATTGAAAAATAAAAAAAACACTTAGAATTATATTATTTCCATTTTCTAATCGCGTTAGGCATTAAAAGCATTTCATACTCTTGAAAAAAAAAAAATACTACAATTTAAAATATTAACTTTGAGAAAATCGAACTAAAAATTTAACTGTAACTTTGATGTTTAATGTATACCTATAACATTGCCTTAAAGATGAGAATGTTATTAGAAAAATCTACATAAAGTGTTTTTATTCCAGCGGGCGAAGCCGCGGGCGGGCTAGTTACAAATATATTTGCCTATTAATAATACTTGATGAAATAAACCAATTACTGAGTTGTCTGCAGTATACCTGCGCGCGCGCATAGCACGTGTAACAAGAACATCGGATCGGAACTAGATGTAACTAGTACACACAATCGTTAAGACCCCACACATATTATATTAACTAGACTCAGAGCCTGGAAGTCATTTAAAGATAATAAAATTGTTTTTTTTTGGATGAAATAACAAGTAGGTACTTAACTGACTTACTGAGAAAATATTAAATGAAATTATTTTTTTTATTTTTCATTTCTTTGCTCTGGTACCTCGGGCATTTTAGGGCATTGAGCACGCAATGTCTCAATTGGAATTGGTGGAAAATGGAGAGGAGAAAGTCTAAATTGGAACGGAGTGTCTTAACACCAAGTTCTATGACCTCTCCTGATTGCTATTTATTATTTCTTTGGGACAATACAAAACTTGCTCTTAATGACCCCAACTGACGCATCGAAAAGTAGATTTTAAGGAGCCTTAAAATTAAACATTAGATCGTTCAAACTAATAAATATTATAAAATTTATATAGAAAAAACATTAGGTACAGCCGCGGGACCACCCCTAGTGAATCAACAAAAAACAACACAAGCGGGAACCGAACTTGTTACCCATAAATAATAAAAGCTAATGTTAATTCCAATATAGTTTACAACCAATAAATCTTTGTTAGCTCAAACTTCATACAAATATACCTGTAAAGCTAATTCTAATGCTAAACACTGATTGTATGTTAATTGTTAGTCGTGATACGTCGGGGATAAGCGATAAATTACTGGTATAATTACTGTCGTACAGTTTTCTTTGATGTTATCGATTCGGAAATTATAAAATAATATTGGCTTATAGCTATCGTTGTGTAGAATATGATATGGGCTCTATTCTTATTTAGGGTATTCCTAATTCAGTAATATAAAGTGCAGTGTTAAGTTAAACGAGGAAAAAGTTCTCCCTGCTTAGTCGATATTTTGAAGAGCTTTCATATGTATTTGGATAACCTTTATGAATATTATAGTATGATTTACTTAGCTTCACGGTATATCCCTAGCGGCGTAGGCAGAGAGAACGTAGCGCCAAACGCTATGGTCTCGGCATACCTCTTACGCTTCGTCCATTGTCATCAACCTCTTTATGTATTAACATGCCCATGATAAAAAGCATGATGAAGGGGGGAGCTCCTTCATTCTTTTTACGTGACTTTCCACCGGTAGATACTGTCGATCACAATCCAGGTCTCCCCGTCCATCTCTTACCACTCACTTTTCCTTCATAAATCTTTTTTGCCATTCTTTCTTCACTTATTCACTTGACGTGCCCAAACCAATTATACGGAGCTACAAATAGCTATTACAGTAAAAGTGATGAAATAATGTTAAAAAATTGCTGCACTTCGTTTCTCCAAAAAACCCAAAATTTTGTCACTGTTGTTTGAGTAGCGGAACTCACTCAACGCCACAAATATTTTTTTTCAAATCACAATAAGCAAATACAACACAAAAGGAAAGGAGTAGATATATCATAGGGTTTTAAAGAAGCAGTTGTATTATAAAGTAAGCGCAGAATTAATAACTCTGACTCAGCTATATGCTGTGTCCCGCACATGGCTGGGTAGGCAGAGGGAACTTAGCAACCTAGAGTTAAGACACTGCTTTCCGTGCCCCACTTTTTAGTGAATTTGAAGCATTACATGTTGAGTGGTGGAACTTAACGCCACACTTTTTGTTACCAGAGCAAAGAAATGAAAACATTAAAAATTTAATTTGAAAATATTAAATATTTCAATTCCTCGAGTGGGAATCGAACCCACGACCTATCACGTTTACAGTGCACACGCTTGTGCCCCAAAAAGTTAACTAAATACAGTGCAATCTTAATATTCTAGAACACACGTGGCTTCGCCCGCTCAAATTTTATTATTACAGACAATTATAAAAAAAAATATTTGCAATAATTTTAGCCTATCTGTTATTTTGATGTATAAACTATAATTCTGTAAAGTTTCATCCAAATCTGTTCAGTAATTTTTACTTGAAAGTGAATCAAACATTCATCTTCACAAACTTTTACATTTATTTAACATAACTTAGTAACGACCTAGTGTTTATACACTCTGCTCTGTATTTCTATCATTTTAATGACATTGCGTGTCTCATGGCGTAACTTAACGCCAAGATTTTTTTTCTTGCCAGAGCTAGACAACAGAAATAATTAATGACTTCAAGTGGAAATCGAACTACGCGAACCATCTCGTTCAGAGTCAGACAATGAATCACTGCGTCCAAACGTACTACTGAAATAACTTAATTACATATTAATATAACAGGACTCTTATCTAAAAGTCAATTTATAACTAAATTAAAATGACTTTATACTCTTATAAATTGGCAGTTTATCTATTAAGTCTCGAACACGATAAACTTGATAGCTACATAATCCTCAAGCGAGATACAAGTTGAATACACGTATAAAAATATATATAAAAATATATTTTTCTTTATGTTTGTGTAATGGTTATATTATTTTCACTTTGTATGGTTTAACAAAGCCTTGAATTCAATCGGAAGTTGAAAGTTGGAGTATCTTGGACTACTTGAGGGGTAAAGCGTTGAGCTAAAACATATAATAAATAAATTATTGGCTATGAAAACTAAAAATACGTTAAGGTTCACTAGTAGGTAGTCTATGGTGTCATCAGCCATTTTCCAATTCCATCATCAGACCAGCTCGATGGTACTATAATATTGTATTTTTATCTAACCTTGATATACTTACCAAGTTTCAAAATGATGCAACAATTAGAAGTGATGAAGATTTTATTACATTATAAGCACGACTTTATAAAATCGTTTTAAAAAATCACATCTAATTTCAATATTCAAACCAAACAATGTTTTTACGTTTTCACATTTTTTCGTTTTATCCTAGCGGGCCGGGAATTTAATGTACAACGACTAAACCACCTTTAGGCCCATCTGTACTCTACTCTATTTAGCTTCACGTATCTCGCACATGGCAGGGTAGGCAGAGGGAACTTGGGAACCTAGTGTTAAGACACTCCGTTCCACTTTCGTTCCCCACTTTCCGCCGAGGCATTGCATGTTGAGTGGCGGGACTCAACGCCGCGTTTTGCCTTGTACCAGAGCGAAGAAATGAAAATATTAAATATTGAAATTGAAAATATTAAATATTTCATTTCCTCGAACCCACAACCTGTCGTTTACAGTCACATGCTTGTGCCGCTGCGCCACGACAGGCACAGTATATCATCACAATTCTAAGGAAGTTTTAAGGTATCCCGTCAATCTAAAATGGCGATTTTTAGTTATTTTTGTCCTTTTTATCTGTGATTTTGTAATTTTCTTCTTGTTGTCTGTTTCCGCTATTATAATTTGGCAAACTTTCCTTAATTTCAAATATTAAGTTCGACATATATATATATATATATATATATATATATATATATATATATATATATATATATATATATATATATATATATATATATATATATATACATATATATATATATATATATATATATATATATATATATATATATATATATATATATATATATATATATATATATATATATATATA
Source organism: Eueides isabella (assembly GCA_019049475.1). Classification (NCBI taxonomy): domain Eukaryota; kingdom Metazoa; phylum Arthropoda; class Insecta; order Lepidoptera; family Nymphalidae; genus Eueides; species Eueides isabella. The sequence continues at coordinate 1,403,142 of CM032401.1, forward strand.
CATATATATATATATATATATATATATATATATATATATATATATATATATATATATATATATATATATATATATATATATATATATATATATATATATATATATATATATATATATATATATATATATATATATCGCCTTAAAAGTGATAATATCATTAAAATAAGAAAATAATTGAGATTAGTAAATAAAATATTATAATTCGAGCAGACGAAGCCGCGGGCGGGTCGCTTGTTGATAATAAAACATAATCGGCATTAAAGCAATCGCCCAATAAAAGCTACAAGCGCCGCCTTGTCCAACACAAAAAATGACTTAATTACTAACCCACTAAACCGATTTACATCGTTTTTTCGTGTAATTTATAGTTATAAAAATAAATAGATTAGATCATTATTGATTTTTCTTTTACAATCTGTAAGAACTTGTAAATTAAAAAAATAAAGATAATTTCTCTTACTTTTGACCTGTCGTGGTGCAGAGGCACAAAATTGTGACCGGATATGTGATTTTCTCGGGAAGAGATCTCATCGTAAGCGCACTAACAGTCGCACGCTTGTGCCACTGCGCCCTGATATGGCCTTGACTATGGTTTTTACTCAAAAAGAATATTCAAATAAACAGTAACGGTAAACATTTCCAGTTGAGCGAATCACTCAGAAAGAATCTATCTCTCAGCTTCACGCTGCATCCTGTGCATGGCAGGGTAGGCAGAGCGAACTTGGGAACCTAGTGTCAAGACACTCTGTTTCGTTCCACACTTTCCGCCGAATTTGAGGCGTTGCCTGGTGAGTGGCAGAACACCACGCCGCGCTTTGTCCTTTGTTTTTGTGTTTTGTTTGTTACCAGAGCGAAGAAATGAAAACATTAAATATTTAAATAGAAAATATCAAATATGTATTTCATTTTCTCTAGTGGAGTCCGAACCCAGAACCTGTGGTGATTTAAGTGCACATGCTTGTGCCCTTGTGCCACGATATACCTCGAATTAGTCATTCCATCGAGCGGGAATCGAATTCAGAAACAACTAAAGTCAGGCGGTATGACTCTGCGCCACGATAGCCTTGGTGCATTGTTATCAATACAATATTTATCCAATCACACTCTAAGCTTACAGCTCTGAGAACTCACATAATTATTTCCATAGCGTGAAGTCGGTAATTAGCCGCGAACAGTTTACGACGTCCGCATCATATGGGGTTTAATTTGATTATCGAGTCGATTCGAAATCTATATTGTATAGATTGTTGATTTCTATTAACAAGAATGTATGAAACGTTTTACTTTTTTGTAAATATAAAGCATGGGAAGATTCTAATAATATTTTTAGTTGAGGCCTGACGTGGCTCAGATTCGATTACTTCAGGAGGGAATGAAATATTTTATATTATTATATCCTCGCTCTGGTGACAAATTAAAGCGCGTTACAGAGTTTCACCATATATAAAATATATGAAATTGGGAGAAAAGTGGAGAACGGAGTGTCTTAACACCACGTTCTCTTTATCTACACTACTACATTTAGCATACAGCGTGAAGCAATCAAAAACCAACAAATACAAATCTGGGACACATTTAAAAAACATCAAATAAAAACCGCTTACTATGTACATCCAAACAGTTTAAAGCAACAAAGAATATATGTATACTGTATCATTTCCAACGTAAACGCGGCACCCGAAAGGAGAATTGTCATAAAAATGAGAAAGGCAACCGAACCACCCATGACGATGTGCCAGCAATAAAAGTGACCCACAAAAATGCATTATTTACTATTATATATCGGCGAAGCGACAGGCTAATCAGAAACCTAAATACAAACTCGACGTAGGTGTAAAAGGCAGGGGAATTGTTTGACGGTCTCCAAAGCTCCTACAATCGGTGGAATGAATAGACGAACTAATATTGACCGTAGAAACGTTCCCACGGGGTCCTGGTAAAATGTTTCTCATATATAAAACTTGGATGCCTCCAATCAGTAGATCAAACAAATTGAGGCACAAATATGTGATCATTTGAGGGCGATAGCGGCTTTTAAAGCATAAAGGAATGCTAATTCGATTGCCTAATGTCCTAGTTTGAACTTTCGATTGGGTGGGACTGGGTGTAGCTGGAGCTTTTTATATGTAAAGTAGATAATAATGAGAGCTATCTGATGGTGCTTTCGAAGTATTCGGTTCACAGTGTATATATCTATTGAGTGTTAAACAATTTTAAATGTATAGAGTTATCCTAAGACGTGATTAGTTTTAATTTCGTACGTACGTAAAAAAAGGCGATGATTATAGGACTAATTATTTTGACTTTACTTCGTGAGAAATCGTAAATACAAATAAAATTATATTATTTTTCTTCCAAAACATTGCAAATACAAGAATTTTATTTTGCTTCACGCTGTATCCCGCACGAGGCAGGGTAGGCAGAGGGAACCTAGTCGTTCCACTTCCATTATGCACTTTCCGCCGAATTTGAGGCATTGCGTGTTGAGTGGCTGAATTGAGTTCCGCCACTCAACACGCAATGTCGCTTTGCCTTATTACAAGAGCGAAAAAATGAAATAATAAATATTTAAATTGAAAATATTAAATATTTCATTTCCTCGACTGGGGATCGAACCAAGAATCTATCGGTTGTGTCGGAACAGTCACACGCTTGTGCCGCTGCACCACGACAGTCCTCATTTTATTACAAGAAAATATAATATTTATTTTATTAATAATATTTTTTTCTAGTATATTTCCGGTTTTACGGAAGATAAATACAAAGTAAACCAGTAAACGAAAAACGTTGTTTTATTAAAACTTTCCTCCAATCTGGAATAGAACCTACACCAACGCCTTCATAATCCAATACCACCATACCACAAAGACGTCGAATAGTTTCATAATAATACCAAACGTATAATTAATTCATGAAATGCCTCCAGTAGCAAGATACAGACGATAAATTTTACGTAAAACCGCATATTCAATGCGGTTTCAAGAGTTCACGTGTCAAGCTCATTATCGTTTCACTGGTCACTTGCACATAATAAATATGACTTGAGGAAATAATTTTAATCAAATATATTATTGATAATGGTTATTTTAGTAATAGAATAGTTAATTCTTGATTTAAATTACAAATGTTATAAAAAGTTATGCTGTAACGATTACACTTTGTGACAAAGTAATGTGTCCAAATTTATTTTTATTTCACCGTTTGAATATTTTTCGTTAATTTATTTTAAAAGATATGTTTATGTATGTTATCTAATTAAATTTGATATAGATTGAGTTAAAAGCTTAAGTTAGATTTATATATATATATTTTTTTTTGTATCTTTACATAAATTATATAAACTAGAAAAAAATAAATATCTTACTGAACACCTCCTAACTAAAAAAACTACGACGTTGCTATAACCAGTTATTAAAGAAACGGCATTTTTTAAAATAACTATCTAAGGTTTCAAGTTAAAGGGCCATATTTATTTTTAATAACGCTACCGTTCCATACAAGTAACTAAAACAAGAAATCAAGATTTAGCTCTCCGAGCGATTTACGCATGTATTACTCTTAACGTTCGCTTAAATGTAATTACTTTAAGTATTTATAATGTACTTTTCACGTCTGGATGGTACCTGATACACTGTAAAATTATTACAAGCATCAAACCACTTGGTATTACAAGATTTCAACTCTAACCACTAAAGAATAAAAGAGAATATCGATTGTCAAACTCAATGCAAATAAGTAAAATCATCAATTTTTACATCACAATAATGTTTATGATCGAATGTAGAGTTCATTTCAAAGAGATTAATGCAGTGAGAGTCCCGCTGCGTTGTTTGTAGCAGTTGTCAGTTATGTAAGTTTAATTTATCATTTAAAACGATATATGGACCGCCGGGGCAATACAAATACAATATAATATTGTAAGTTAATACAACGAGTACTAGCTAAGAGGAAGTGATTAAAATTACAAGTCCAGTTTATTTACGTATATATGAATCAATTATAAGTAAATAATAATATTGATGGTAGCGTCTTGGATTGGTTGACGTGTTGTAGGTGTGACGGTATAAGGTGTGATTAAAAGTAAATTATGCGTAATAGGTGGTGGTTATTTTATTTTAATAAACATTGCAAGCTCCATGTTTTAATTACTATAATTAAAATTGATTTGTTTAATATTTTAATTGACAATAATTTAAAAGCGTTTTATTGTTTTGTATTTTTATCAAAATGAATGATGAAATTTGCGTACTTAAGAAAATAAATATTAATACACAATATGGTGTAACTTTAATTTACAGAAACAATGTTGATAAATGACAGTCCAACAGCAAGCGGTTCTCTTTGTATCAGGCTCTATCTTAGATTCGGTCACGTCGCGAGTTAACAGATTATGTCCGTAATAATACAACAATAAATTTTACAAACGTTTCACACGTCAGTTTATCCAATTAACTGCATAAGCTGAGTTAAATGTGATCCTATGAAATTGTAACAACGTTTTGACAATTAACACAGTGTTAGTTATCATGATTTACTTTGTCGGTCACGAACGTACAATTTTTCAGTTTACGCGTTTTGTCTTTTTGTTTCAATAAAGACTATTAAAAATTGCATAGAATGTCTGATAAATAGTGCAGTGTTTCTATAATCTTCTATAAATATGGCAGTTAATTATAAAGGGAATCTGCAAAATATATGGGTATATGTAAATGAAATTGAATCGCTGGAGCTTTAAGCCTGTAGCCAGTATATGTTCTTTCTATTTTTATTGCTTCACGTATGTACGAGCTTTATTATATAAACGGGTATATGGATAAACTTTCAATATATGAAGAATTTTGTCTTATTTTCTAAACACTGCTTGATGAGTTAGGCGGCTCACAAATCCGCGCTTTGTCTTACTACCAGTCCTAGAAGTTGAAAATTATCCATTTCTTCAAATAGGAGTCGAAGACACTACTATCACGTACACTGTAATACTATACTGCTGCTCTTTCTTCTAATATAAAAAAAAACAATTGAATGAAATATATTTAAATAATTTAATACATTTGTTCCAGATACCTCCCACAGTCATCCTGAGCAGTCAAAAGGCGTGGAATTAGCAAGGTACTTACACGTGGCGCCAATGAGATGCTTATAACAATTTTACGATCTATCGTTTCTGTCATTGACGGCACTCAATACATCAACCATAATAAATCTCGATTTAGCATCAAGTGCAATATGTTATTCCTAACACAATACTCGTTTATTATTTACAAAAGTAACGTAAATAATAAATTGTTAATTTAATTTATATTGACACTTAAATGACGTTAAGGATGTTCACTTTTTATGGAATGGGTGGTAAAGACGATATCAATATATGTAATGTTTATAGGTATTTATCGTTTGAGTTCTTTTAGAATAGATGTGTTTTTTCACATATCTTCTGCTCTTTTGTTTATTAATTTCTATATTTTTATACATTTTTCGAAAACGTAAGAAATATTAAAAAAAAAGTATACTTATTTTAAATATTTATACAAATTACTTTAAATACATATAAAAACAAAAACAATGAAAAGCATATTTCACTTATAGAGTACAGAAAAAATATAACATTTAAAAAAAACACACACAAATTTAAAAAAAACATATTAAAAAAAAAAGCTGTCTCACTCCTGTCATTCACCAATTATTCAACAAACCGTTTCACTAATCGCCGAACGGACTGCAGACGTTCACACTCCGCTCTGACAAATGAAACGGCGTATCATCAATTTGCTTTCTTTGTAGTGACGCCGCTGTTCTCTTAATTACTTGACTGTTAAATGTCACTAGGGATTTTAACAACAATTTAGCATAAGAAATTGTATTGAAATAAATCATTTTTAAATGCATGACGGTTTGACCTAATTTTGGGTTTCTTTGAAAAACTTGTTGATATATCTGTACTTCCATACTAATATTATTATTTTTATATATGAAGCTAAAATTCTTGTTTTTGGTCGAACTCAGTAATTTCAGGAACTACAAGTTCAAATTGATTTGGTTGTGTCAAGGAGTCTATTAAGCGAGGAGATAAATTGTTTTGTCAAGCGTCAGAGTCGGCGGTCAATGTTACGGGCACCTCATTTTAAACTATTTGCATTTAGCAGACGGGAAGGATCTTAGGGTAAAGTCTCTCACGTGGCAGTGTTGTTAGAGGGAACTTGGGAACCTAATGTCTCGAACTTGAGGCATTGCGTATTGAGTGGTGGAGCTCAACGCCTCGCCTTGCCTTTTTATCAGAGTACCCAAGTAATGAAAACATTCAATATTTAGTTAAACATTATATATTTAATATGAAAATATTAAAAATGTTCTGTTCGGGGATCAAACCTAGAGCCAGTCACGTTTACAGTCATACGCTATTGCCCCTGCGCACCGACAGGCCTCAACTGACTCATTGAAGACTACATAGATTCTCATAAAATAGCCTCATAAATCAACATCACTTTAAACATATTGTAAATAAATTGTCCACACTCCATTAAAGAGGCCGACGTGACCCAAGAATTAATGTAAAGTATAATTTGCCTGTAGAATTGTATTCTACATGACATGTTTGGTATTTGATTCTAGAAGTATCATAGCGATGGTATGGTATAGATAGATTGAGGCCAGCTGTGGCGCAGGCACATAAGCAGAGACGCCACTGTTTATGGGTTCAATTTCCTCTCGAGGAAAAGACATATGGAATATTTTCATTCTCTCGTCCTTGTAACACAAGGCAAAGCGCGGCGTTGAGTTCACAGACATTTAACAGGCAAAGGTTCCTGAATTCGGTGGAAATTTCGGAACAGAAAAAAATGAAAAGTGGGAACGAAATGTACTTAACTAGGTTCCCAGGGTACCCTACCGTACGCAGAATACAGCGTAAAGCTAAAATCATAACATCTATCCATTTACTCAGTATAGGTACTTTTTGGTGACCTTTTCTAAGAATAATATTAATTGTATATTTATACGATACGTAGTCAAGTTAGTTTACATTGAAATGTACAAGTTGTTGACACCATTGTGACATAGTAGTGTGTACGATGTACGTGTGATTGTAGGCCATGGTTGTAAATTTAAATTTTACTTGAAATCATCTTCAGAATTATAAGCTAATTATTCAAGAATATTAAAGGCCACACAGGGTAGACAGAAACACTGTGAACCTAGTGTTGAAGCATTTCGTTCTCATTGAGATATTTTTTTCCTCCACTTTTAAGCGGATTCCAGAGGCATTGTAGAATGAGCAATAAAATTCAACGCCATATTTTGCCTTTACCCTCTGGTAATGAAGAAGAACTCTAGAGTAGAAGCTTCACGCCGTGTCCCGTACATGGCAGAGTAGGCAGAAGGAACTTGGGAACCTAGTGTAAGGCACTCCGTTCCACTTCCATTTCCCACTTTCCGCCAAATTTTAAGGCATAGTGTGTTGAGTGGCAATCTCAACGCGCGTTTTGCCTTGTACCAGAGCGAGAAAATGAAAACACTGAATATTTAAATTGAAAATATTAAATATTTCATTTCCTCGAGTGGGGATCGAACCCACAACCCATCCGTTACAGTCACACGTTTTGTGTTGCTGCGCCACGACATTCCTCATGAAGAAGTAAAATATTAAATATCGTATCGTAAATATTTCATCGTATCGAGATCGCTCAACCAACAAGCTGTCGTGTTGGTACACATGACATGTCACTATTATATTTAAACTCTTAAAACACGTTAAAATAAATTCATTAATTGCGTTCTTTTAAAAACGTTATTATTTTCGTAGGCCTCAACACGCAATGCCTCAAATTCAGTGGATCCTAGGTATCAGAACCGAGTGTCTTAACACTAGGTTCCCGAGTCCTCCCTACCCTACCACGTGCTGGGAACACCGTGAAACAGAAAACAATGATATTCAAATTTCCAACTTTGGCACGTCATTATAACGAACACCGTATTCTAAATAGCTAAGGTCAAGATCACCAAACGCCTTTTGATTGGAGCAAATTGCGCTTAATACTTTTGTTCAGTTTCTTGCAAACGCCCTAACACTAACTTAACTTTGCCGTTCACTTATAAAAAGAAAAGAATTTCCAACTCTATTCCACTGCAATACGATTTAATTTAATCAGTTTAATTTTTAAGTGCTCTACATATATATTTGTAGAGTCGCATTTCTCTCGACATTCAAAACAACTTAATAGATCGCTTGACATTGTTTCATTGTCATGTCTGTTTTGACTTTCTTTATAAGCGGTAATAATTTCTTTATTATTTACGATCGTTTAACGATAGCTGTTATTAAAATTATTAACTGTATGAAAATAGTCGTTAAAGCGTTCATAGAATGAGACCATAAAATTTGAGTGTATATTATGAACAATGCTAATAAACTTCTTTGATTGGCGTATCGTGGTTTTGGTTTAGTCTGTAGTACGAATATTGTCTACAGTTAAAAGATGTCTCTATCGTGGCGCAGCGGCACAAGCGTGTTGTGGGTTCAATCCCCACTCGAGGAAATGCAATATTTAATCATTCCATTTAAATATTCAATGTTTTCATTTCTACGGTCTGGTAACAAGGCAAAGCGCGGCGTTGAGTCCCGACACTCAAGACGCAAGGCCTCAAATTCGGAGAGAAGTGGGAAACGGAAGTGGAATGGGGTGTCTTAACACTAGGTTCCCAAGTTCCCTCTCTGCCAACCATGCCATTTGCGGAATGTATCCGCTTCACACTGTAGTGTAAAGCGGAGTGATTACCAGATGAGGTCATCATGGCGCAGTGAAGCGTCTGACCATCAACTCAATAGATCTGGGTTTATTATTTTTTTTTGGCAAAGATGGCATGTATGAGTAACCAAAAAAAATATTTGGAAATACTGCATGTTAAATGGTATTGCTAAATTCGCGCGTTAATAATTCTTGCCTTGTTACCAGAGCGAAGATATCAAAATATTAAATATTTCAGTTTCTCGAGCGGGAATCGAACGCACAACCTGTTGCACGTACGGCGGTACGACTAAGCCCTTGCGCCACGAAAAGATGAATATTAAAATTACCCAATATTTTGCTTTCTCCCATAATCTTGAATAATCATTATTCAAATTCTTAAAAGTTTCAGTTTGCTCTGCAAAATTCTATAACACGGTTACATTTATGAACGGCTTAAACCATTTTTAAACTGAGTTGTGTGGTCGCCGGCGAATTTGTTTTTGTATCAATCGTCCCCGGTGGTCGGCGCGTGCGCATGAATATACCTAATACACTGTCATGTTAACTTCTATTTTATTTACTGTGGTTTCCTTTTTTCATTTTATGGGTATTAATTTCTTTCTTTGACTTATTTTAATAGAATTTATCGACAATTTAGTGTTTAGACACTCCGTTCTCTACAATTCTCTATTGAGAAAACGGAAATATCTAAATGAGAACGAAGCGTGAAGTAAAAGTAATATAATATAATACTTTTAATTTCACCATATGGCATAAAAATATAACCTATATTAAGTACATTGACACTGTCAGAAGCTCCGTACATCATCGAAGTATTTTAAATGTCTATCTGTCAACGCTTGTCATTACTTCGCCCTTTAACGCGATTGATTTGTACAGTTATTCTAAGAACAGTTTCAAACTTCCAATGTTTTGAGATTCGATTTTTTAACATTTTTTTCTGTGAGGCCTGTCGTAGCGCAGCGGCACATGCGTGTGACTGTAAACGAAGGATTATGGGTTCAATCTCCAGTCGATGAAATTAAATATTTGATATTTTCCATTTTAATATTTAATGTTTTCGTTTCTACGGTCGTGAAACAAGGCAAAGCGCGGCGTCGAGTTCAGCCACTCATTACGCAATGCCTCAACTTCGGCTGAAAATAGGAACGGAGTGTCTTAACACTAGGTTCCCAAGTTCCCTTTGCTTACCTTGCCATGTGCGGGATACAGCGTGAAACATAGTGAGTGAGTTATAATTATTAGAATGTAAAACTGCTAAATGCATTTTCTAGAGTTATGTAAAAAAAATACAATATAAATTGGTCGATTTTATTGCAAAAATAGAAAATTCATATAAATTTGCAACCTTTTATCCTCCTGATAGATATGTCTTATCAGGAGGATAAAAGATAACAGATTTTGAAATTGTATCTTTCCTTCTTGACATTTTTATAATAGTTACAGACAAATCCAAACAGTGTGTGTACACAGATATATCAAACTCCTGCATTACATAATGACTAAAAGGCAACGCACTAAAATATACTAGACTTAGAAAATTGTAACTGGGCAAGTACGTAGTAATGTAGGGAAGTGTTCAAAATAACTTACCGGAAGCCTCATAGTCTAAGCAAAGTTTCGGGTGACTAGTATAACGGAGAAAACATGTATGAAACTTTAATGAGCCTCTGACTAACCTCTTCATGTATTATTCTTCGTGCTATTTAAAGGTTAATTTCGTGAAATTTGAAAAAAAAATCAATACAATTCCTGTTGTTACTAAAAGCGTACAGAAGACTACCATACGTAGTGTTTTGTTTTAAATTTTCTTTATAATTTTGACTATCGTTTTCCAATTGTAGAAAATAATGACAATATTAGACAAAATTGAACCCCTTTGGTAACTAAAACTGCAGGTTTTTAAGACACTGTGTTTTCATCTTCCTTATTATTACTTAGAGACCCAACTTGGATTTCAACCTAGAATCATTTAGTAAAATGCTATACCACTAAGGCACGACGGTCTTAACAAGCACCTATCAGTGTAAAGTTAATAAGGCGCTACTATCTAACGACTTGACTTGTTAAATGGCTGTCATATTAAATGAACGTCGACTTTAAGACGACTCCAACAACGACCGGCAAGTACTTGTGATAGATAAACTGAAGATAATGATATCGATCTGTATTTTAAAACGAATCTTGCGGTATTTGGCTGTTTTTCTTCAAGTATCTTTTAATGTGTAAACAGCTTTTACATAGTGAGATATCTTCAAGTGATAGTAATGAGTTCAGATCCCGCTCTGGGAAAATATTATTTCTTCTGTCTACTAAACTGTCATGCAACTCGTTCTGGTGTTAAACCATGCCAGCAGTAAGACATTGTCTTGGAAATAGGGCTGTGTAAGTGGTATACGCCGTATACGGAATGTCTCAATTATCAACTTTCTTTACGAATTACGATGTAGAAGAAAAGCGTAAAATAATAGATGTGTGGAAAATTTAAATAATTAGAAATAAAACCATACCTACTATCACCGCCTTTCTAGTCAAAGCTTCCCAAGTACGTTAGATGATCATTTAGCACAATAAAATGAAATACATTATCTTGAGGCCTGTCGTGACGCGGTGGCAGTCAACGTGACTGGTTGTGGCTTCGATCTCCAAACGATAAAATAAAATATTCAATATTTCCATTTCCTTACTCTGCTAATAAAAGCCAGATCGTGGCGTTGAGTACCGCCACCAAACACTGCCCTGCCTCAAATTTTACCAGTGTCTTAGTGTCTTAATTGGAACTGAGTATCCAGTGAACACTAGGTTCCCATGACTCCTAAGATACAGCATGTAGCTGGCAAAAACGATATGAAAACCCGTAATAGAAAAAAATTAAACATCTAAATATACATAGATCTTCATTAAACGACCATGCAATATAATTATAAAGTAAAATATATATGTAAAATTAATAAATTGTTGCATAAGTACCGTACCTATCTACATAATCATCTGCCTATCTCACTACCTGCCTACCTACCTACCTGCCTACCTACCTACCTGCCTACCTACCTACCTACCTACCTACCTGCCTACCGGCCTACCTGCCGCAGATCTGCTCGCTAATGTTGCTAATGAATTGGAGCGTGACCCACCATTACACAGATTAGACGATATTTCAACACGATCGCAATAACTTGTCCTGATAGCTCGTTGATACGGAGTTACTGCAAATTAAATGAGAATTATAAATTTATGTCCAGTTCTTACTTGTGCTGTTTAGGTAATAACGTGTATATTCATATTTCTGTAGAGTTCTCTGACTGGGTTTTAAATTTGATTTAAATGGTTGATGTTACTAGGAGTTTTCATAATTGATAGTGACCAAATAATGAAATATATATTTGTTTTTTTTTTTATTATTATTTTTATTCAGCTTGCCGCTGTATCCCGCGCATGACAATGTAGGCAGAGGGAGGTAACTTGGGAACCTAGTGTAAAGATACTGTGTTCCACTTTCATTCTCCATTTTACGTTTAATTTGAGACATTGCGTGTTGAGTGTGGGAACTAACCTCATGCACAACCTGTCGGTTACAGTATGACTAATACGCTTGTGCCGCTGCGCCACGACAGACTTAAATTTTATTATTATTATATTATATTAAATTATTTGTCAGAAATAAATATTTGCAAAAAGTAAAGATAAGGAAGGAAACGGAGAATTAATTAAGAAGAATGAAAATTAAAACATCAATTAAATAAATAACAAAGTTTTGAAGTGTTCACATTTAGGATCTTCTATATAAGTATATTAGCAAAGTAAAATTTTGGCAGCCACATTTATTAACAGGTCACAAGAAGTGAGATCTTCCAGTTACTGTTTTCTGTTTTACTTCCATTTCCTTCCGTTGTGACGTCATCAGAGTAAGCAAACGGAAATTCCACCATTAAATTTGATCCCATATCCACCGCTTTTACTGAGGAAGTACCATTGACTCACATTATAATCTACTTTCTATGGTCAGAATTTGGAAAGGTAATTTGGAAATGTAGGGTCCTAATGAGAATAGAATATTCCCTTGTCTCTAGGTTCCCAAGTTCCCAATTTCTTTCTACTTATATATATATATATATATATATATATATATATATATATATATATATATATATATATATATATATATATATATATATATATATAATATATATATATATATATATATATATATATATATATATATATATATATTCTTACAAGTTCTAAATTCATACAAGAGCAAACTTAGATACGTTAATTATTTGACAGTAGTCGGTTATCACAAATTCAGCTGTGGCTAATCTGTCGTTACGTATTCATTTAGTTAAGCGACATTTGCAACAACATGTGCGCAATTTAATACGGCGGGCAGGTACTCTGTCAAATGCATAAATCGTAAACAGCTAATTTGTTTCTTTGTATCGATACGTAATCTGAGATACGCTTCGGGGAGTGCCGCCCGTTCGCTGTACTGGTATGGAGAAAAGCTATTAATGGATGGTTTTTTTTAAATGTATAAAAATTCGATCGTAACTTTTATGGGATTTTAATTAGCGTCGCTTTGAAAACTGTCAGAAGCATACGTTTACAGTAAATATAGTAAACAGTGTTTTTCTTGTCTAAATATACAAAATTATTTGAAAAAATATGTTAAAAATATATATTTTTTTGTATATTTTTGTATATTTTTGTATAATTTCACTTAATGTTATGTCATAAGGAGTATCGTACCTAGGTACCTCCTCCCTCCCTCCTTACCTCCTTCGAAACATTATATATTGAGTAGCGGAACTCAACGCTGCGCTTTGTCTTGCATCTACAGTGAGGAAATCAAAATAGTTAATCCCATAGTAGAAATCGAACACAAGACCGTAGAGTACACCCAATACTGTGAAGATGTGTTATGACGGCCTCAATTTAATAAGGTAAACACCTTATAATTAAAGCCTTTGTTTCACTCAGCTTCACGCTGTATCACGCACATGGTAGGGTAGGCTGAGGGATCTTGGGAACCTAATGTAAAGGCACTACGTTCCACTTATGTTCACCACTTTCCGCCGAAATTGAAGCATGCTTCAATTTCGGCGGAAACACGCTATAGCGTGTTGAGTGGCGGAACTCAACGCCGCGCTTTGCTTTATTACCAAAACCAAAAATAATTCCTCGAGTGGGAATCGCGCCCACAACCTATTGTTTACAGTCACACGCTTGTGCCGCTGCGCCACGACAGGCCTCAAACCTTTTTTATTTATTAATTAAAAAAATATATAAAAATTAAGTTTTTGTCAAATTATTAACACTTCTCTTATTAAATTTTATATAAAAAAATGTGTATATATAAAAGCTAAGCAATACCTATTACGATTTAAAGTTAATAATTTGATTTACACCGATTGTACTCAAGCGTAACGATGTAAGCAAGATTCAGATCTTAACGCATTCAACTCAATATCTCAATTAAGGCTTATTGGCCAATTTGCTCCCTAACTATTTAATTGTACTTTTTATTGGAATATTATACGGTTATATTTTTATGTGTCTAAACAATATTATTCTATAAGGAAAAGTTTAACAAGGTAGAACGCGGCGTGGAGTTACGCTTGCGTGTAATCTTGAATTTGAAGTATTGATCTAAAATTCAGTGGAAAGGATAGAAGTGCCTTGAGGAAAACGGAGTGTCTAAACACTACGTTCCTAAGTATACCATTCCCAATTCGGAATAAGGCGTGAAACTGAAGGAAAGAAAGAGCCTAAAAGAATAAGAATATTTTTTAGATGTTAAATTTTTCTTTCAAAAGCCCTACTTCCACCGCTAAAGAGAAACAAGCTAAATTACACATGGGTTGCACGAGGCAGGGGCTCTTTTTTAATATCAAAGGTTTAAATTTTTACTAAACAGGCGAAAAGAGCACGTCATCATTCAGTTTAACTTTCTTTTCAACTAACGTCCCCTATGTGTGCGAGTGTTGCCATATTTAATACCTTTTTTATTTTTAGTATTAAATTGTTTGATTATTTCCAGGAACATTTTCTGTCAATTCAATAATATTAATGTCATGGTACGTTTCGATACATCTCTTTTTAAAATTGATTTCTATAGATAAAAAATCCATAGCTAATATAGTTTGAAGAATATATTAAGTAATTCTTCCGGTAGATCACGTAACCTAACGCCGTATATTGTATAATCAAACTTATAATATTATAAATATGCCCTAAATATATTTCAGTAAGTGACAACTGAAAATAATCGGGAACGACTAGAGATAGAATTCAATGCTATTGCGTTATAATTATATTTAAATAACATCTTTGATGACGTAACGTGCCAAATTTTATAACCGATGTACTAAATGATCCTATAGGTTTTGAGTAAACGGCGGATTTCATACAAAATGCACCAAAAACGATCCATAAATGATTGTACTTTATGATTCATTGATTTAGAAGCCAATTTGTGCTCTAAGTGACATACACTTAAATATTTCTTATCAGCTTGATACCTACACGCGATTACTCGAAACAAACGGTCTTAACAGATGGATAAGTAAGTGATCCTATGAAAGTTCCAGCTTTTTTCCTTTTGAGGTACGGAACCCGAAAACACCAACCTGGCTTTGATTCCAACCAAATAATACGTAACTTAAAACAGTGCAATAAATGGGTAAAAGGACAATTAAAAAAGCGAAATAATAAAAATAGAAGCAAAAAAAAAGTATCGTGATTCAATTCCCATTTGGGGAATACATTATTTTAAAATATTTTTAAAGTGTTACTCCACACAAAATTTCAAAGCGTAGAAAAGTTTTGAACGTAACAGGATTTGAACCCGCGCCTCTTGGAAACAGTTCAACGGCGCTCTGACCAACTAAGCCATACGTTGAGCTTAATTTATTTTCATTCACTTTTACTTTAGTATCTAGGCAAAAAACATTAAGTTCTACCGCTCAGTATCTTACAAATTAAAGAGAATGTGGAAAACGTAGTGTCTCAGCACTTCCCTCTGCCTACTCTGCTGTAAACGGGGTACGTGAAAAAAAAAAGAATCTATTTAACTAAGCGTACAAGGTACTACCGGCCCATATTCTTGTATCAAGGTTATAGACTATAAATTATATATTTTTCAAGATCGTAAAATAAATGTCCGCGATCCATCTAGAGCATCGTATAAAGACTTGTGTGTGGTCTTTATACGATGCTCTTAACCATATACTATGTGCCAACTTTTTAGTGTGTCCTCACACTGTCGAGTTATTCTAAAAGCGTTTTATTTAATCAGCTTTACGCTGTATCCCAGTGGCAGTATATATAGAGGGAGCTTGAGAACCTCAGCTTCAGCTGTATCCTGCACATGGCAGAGAGGCAGAGGAAACTTGAGAACCTAGTCGCAAGGCACTCCGTTTCGTGTCCCACTTTCCACCGGATATGAGGAATTACTTCCTTTTAATAAATTTACGTGGCAAGTAATTACTAAATAAATTTGTGAAATGATATTAATAATACTTGGGATTGTTTTATATTTCATATATATTGTTTTTATTGTTTTCACCTCTGAATCAATATTTTATTCTGTTTAAATTAAATGTATTTTTTATTGTTTAGACACTCTGTTCTCCACATTCTAACAAATGTTCGAGTGCAGTGCTTCGTTACTAAGAATAACCCCATTATTATTTATAACAAAGCGTGTAAAGTAAAGACATTAAGTGATTCATTTCTCCGAATGACAATTAATACCGTAAACGTCAAAATATAAAAAAAAACAACCCAGTCCTAAGTTAGTGTCTTAATAATAAACACCCTCAAAGTATGTTTCAATTTTTTATCTACAAATTAAAACAAAATAACAAAAAAGTGAATAAATCGAGAGTATGAACACAAATCAATAGTAAAATCATTCGCAAAGTACTGTTCCACGCTCCAGTAAGGTCAAACGGGCCATTCGAGCTCCGCAGCTAATAGAATATCGCTCAATACTTACCTACCAACACCATAACCACGTCTTCAGTTATTTCACGCTATAAACGTTAAGGTTCAAAAAAACATTGTTTTTTTATTCTATTATATATGTTATTTGTCAGACTTTTAAGGGAGCCTTTTTTATTTTGTGTACTATTTATGTTGACTGCTTTATATGGGTATATATAGGGTTAATGGCGTTTGTTTCTTTGAATGTAGTCTAGACAAACTTTATTTCAGTTGCATATAAAATTGTTGTTATATTTTTAAAATTAATTCAATTTTTTTTTATTTTGTTTCTCGATGTATCCCGCACATGGCAGGGTAGGCAGAGGAGAATTGGGATCCCAGTGCTTAGACTCTCCGTTCCATTCCCCACTTTCCGCTATATTTGAGGCATTGCGTGTTGAGTGTCGGAACTTATCATCGGGGATCGAACCCACAACCTATCGTTTACAGTCACACGCTTGCGTCCCTGCGCCAAAACAGGCCTTTTTTCATCTAATAAAAAAAATAAAGCAAGAGTGACTGGTAAGAGACTCCGGTCAACCTTCAAGAACACAGTAACGATGATACTAGAGGAAAGTCAAGAAGAGGTTGATGACGGTCGTCGAGGCATAAGAGGTGTACCTTTAGAGTACTCTCTACTCTTTATACCTTGCCTGATTTAGCAAGAGGCTAAAAAAGTAACTCTATAGACGATATAAGAGATGAAAGTGAAAAGTCTGATTTTGTCATTATTGTTCTTGTTTTAAAGAAAAGGAAAAGTTTCAAAACTAAAAAAAATTGGTCCAACGTAAATGGAACAACGTAACGAAATAACTCAACATATTTCTTGCAATTTTTCTAAGTATTATATTAGATCATATAGAGTCATAGGCAATAGATACGCTTCGTAAAAGCTTTGTAGAATCTTTATAAAAATTAACATACTATACAGAGGCCTGTCGTGGCACAAGCGTGTTACTGTAACCGACAGGTTCTAGGTTCGATCCCCAGTCGAGGAAATGAAATATTTAATATTTTCAATTTAAATATTTAATGTTTCATTTCCTCGCTCTGGTGATAAGGCAAAGCGCGGCGTTGAGTTTCGCCACTCAACGCGCAATGCCTCAAATTCGGCGGAAAGTGGGGAATGGAAGTGGAACGAAGTGTCTTAACACTACGTTCCCGGGTTCCCTCTGCCTACCATGCCTCGTGCGGGATATAAAGCTAAGAAAAACGTTTACGTGTGGGAGAGTCACGTTGTCAGCAATGGCAACACGCATGGGCAGACTCGACCAGATTGTTACCACCCCCGGCATTTAAAACCGGCGTTAAGTAGTGGCTTCGGCCACTGCGTTTCGCATTGGTAATGTCGGGCCCCGGTGCCCATCCATTTTAAAGGCCGGCAACACTCCTGTAGCTCCTCTGGAATTACACGGGGCCGTGGGCGACGGTAATCACTTACCACCAGGTGACCCGTACGCTCGTTTGCCGTCTCTTCCATAAAAAAAAAGAAAGAAAGATAGAAACATACTATAGGTTAATTAATAGCATTAGGTTCCCAAATTCCCTCAGCCTACCTTGCCTTGGGCATGATTACGTGAAGCTGACCTAGATTCAGATTTTTCGCAGCTATTAGTTCACTTCACATTATTAATACACTTCTTTAATCTTTAAAGCCTGTATCCTATTACATAAATTAATAATTAACCTAATTATAACTAACTAGAGAACTAAAATGGCTACAAAAACGATAAATTTATTAAGTCAATTAAGTACAGAGTAAAAATAAATGATTACAACAAATGCTGTATACATAATGTCTTACATTACCTATATTAAATCGCTTCAAACTTGTTGACACGCAAAAACATTATTCACAAGGCTTCCTTGTTGCAGTTGATGAATAAAGATGTTGTACGGGGATCGTTACAGTAATTATTAAGTATTTAGACTCGGATTTAATTATAAATATAGAAAAAAAATGATCTTTCTTGTTATTACTTTACAGCTGCAGTTGTTTATAATAAGTGGAAAGTGGAAAACAGAATGTTTGTTTTTTTTCCTTTTTCAGCTTCACACTATATAGCGCAGGGCAGATCTTGCGTTGGCCACTTCCTGCTGAATTTGAGGTATTCAGTGTTGAGTGATGGGGCTCAACGCCGCGCTTTGCCTTATTAACAAAGTGAAGAAAAGAAAATATTAAATATGTTACATTTCGTCGAGTAGAAATTGAATCCTCAACCTTTGACCTAAAAACATTCACGTTTTTAAGAGGTAGAGAGAATAAATAATTCTTTCTTAATTGTTGAATCTATTCAAATGGAAATAACATCATGAACGTCAAACACTACTTAAAATGTTCATTTTATATATTTATATAATATATAAAATGATTTATGATGATGATGATTTATATTTATATTTTATTTACCTGCAACTTTTTCTGGTAGGAAATGACAGTGTCTTAATAAGGACGGCGTATCTTAACACCAGGCTCCCTCCGCCAACTCTATTGCAAGCAAAATACATCGTGAAGCAAAAAAAAATCTGAATTAAATATCGAACCTAAAACAAATATAAGTTATAAAATAACTGCAACTGCTCTGCTACGACGCTCTACGTGTTAAATAATCAATAACTAAGCTTACAGGAAGCTTAATACAAGCTAAATGAAATATTACTTGGCTCGAGCAATCTATCACTTCTTTACAAGCCTTATTTAGTTAGTAGCATAGAATAGCGACTATTCAGAAATGGTAAGACATAATTTGATTTTCCTTATATATAACATATAATTATGTAAATTAATTAACTATAAGAAAATGACAAGTTCTCTTAACGATCACAAAATGTAATAAACTTCAGTCTTGACATATACATAATTCTTATATATGGGTAGTATAAAATCGTTAGTATATCTATATAAAGTAAATTGTTTTTGTTTTATTGCTAACAAAGTTTATATATATATATATATATATATATATATATATATATATATATATATATATATATATATATATATATATATATATATATATATATATATATATATATATATATATACATATATATATATATATATATATATATATATATATATATATATATATATATATATATATATATATATATATATATATATTTATAATAAAATTATTGAACTGGAAATAATGTTGTAGAGTAGCCTTTGGCACTCCGTTCTCTCTACCTACCCCGCTAGGGATACAGCGTGAAGCTAAGAAGTCTTCTTCCAAAGAAGAAACAATTCACTTTAGAATGTTTGATTTCGTGACACATAAAGTAGTAACAAACAAACAGCACCGTATATAAATTGATTTAATTTTAATAGAATGGTTTATTTTATCAGTCTATTGTGGTACAGCGCCATTCATAGAGTTTAGCATAAATCTCAAGTAATCGCGTTGCTTATGGGTTCAATTCTCAGACATAGGATTAATCTACGTAATACATTACCTTGATGAGTTAGGTTAATATACAACGTAAACTTTAGAGATTTTTTAGGCCAAATCCAATATAATTGTATCACTACCTAAACTACGTTACGTGTTAACTATTTACGTGTGGTAGAGTCACGTTGAAAGTAATGGCAACACGCATGGGCAGACTCCACCGGATTGTTACCACCCCCGGCAATTAAGACCGGCGTTAAGTAGTGGCTTTGGCCACTGCGTTTCGCATTAGGTAATGCCGGGCCCCGGTGCCTATTCACCTTAAAGGACGGCAACGCTCCTGTACCTCCTGTAGAGTTACACAAAAAAAAACTGTTTTAAATTACAAAAATCACTTTCCGGCAATTCAAATAAGTGCATTACATAAGTTTAATAAATATTTTTAATAAAGACATTCAAGAAAAATAAAAGAACTAAATATATTTTTAAAGTGATGAGTATTGCGGCCATCGTAGTGCACAGAATCTCACTGCAAGGGTGACAGTTATGGAGTCAATTCCCAATCAATATTTTTCTTAATTCCTCTTTCTGATAAGAAGACAAAGTGCCGCAAAGTAATGTGGTTACAGTGCAATGTGTCGAAATATTATTTATTGAAATTAGTCAAAAGTTGTATAAAGATCCTGCTCTCCACTTTACGCCCATATTATCAACAATCTAATTACTGTTTTTAGTTAATTAAAACTCTATACCATACTTTTAAATTTTAAAAGTATGGTAAATAATTTTATTTTTTTTATTTTAATTTACTTGTAAAATCTTAAATAAAACCTCTTCTACAGTACCATATTCTGTGCCCACATAGACCCTCCAGCTTACTTTGAAACAAGAAATTATTACAGCGATAACGTCATAAAATACAATTACTTTTTCTTCAACACAGAGCTTGGATTAAATTTGCACCTGTTTTACTTTTCATACTATCTCAGTTTAACGATTAGAAATTATATAGTTAAAATATAGTTAATAAATACCATTCTCTGGACCTGAGGAGGGAATGAGGCCTGTCGTGGCGCAGTGGCACAAAAGTGTGACTGTAATCGACAGGTTGTTGGTTCGATCCTCACACGAGGAAATGAAATATTTAATATTTTTAATTTAAATATTAATGTTTTCATTTCTTCCAGAGCGACGAGGCAAAACGCGGCGTTGAATTCCGCCACTCAACTCGCAATGCCTTAAATTCGGCGGAAAATGCGGTGGAAATTTTTTGCTCTGATAAGTGATTTGTTTGAGAGTAGATTTTTGATTATGATTCAATAAAATTGGCGTTTGAAGATTATAAGCGCTTTTATAGTTCCTTGATTATTTCTTGGAGCTTTTGGTAGCAGGGTTTCTTTATTGATATTTTTAATTAAAATCTGTACTAAAATCATTTTTCAATATAGTTGATAATAATATAAATGAAATCAGAAAGGCTTTTACGTGAAAAGCTGCCACTCAATCTTGCAATTAAGGATAAAAGTTTCTAAACACTAATTTTCATCAACAGACCCTTTTATATACAGGTTGTGCGAAAAAATTATGGACAATTATGTACAATAATTTTACCAAGTATGTCAAATCCGCTACCTCTTTCACATTAGGTGATAATCACTACTGTACTCAAGGTTAATAAATTGTTACACCTATCTCTCGTAATAACTTTCATACCTTTTATAGGCTCACGTGTCTCGTGGAAAAATTATTAACGGCTACCTGTAATGATAGAGGCGAAGATTCAATTTGCACTTCTTCAGAAGAATTACTTGCGCCGGTTTCGTTATTTAGTACACATTTTTTTTTAACTTACTTTTTGAAGCCTGTCGCGGTGCAGTGGGACAAGAGTGTGGCTGTAAACGAGACAGATTGTAACTCAGATCCTCACTCGAGGCAATAAAGGAAATAAAATATTTATTAGTTTCATTCCTTCGTTCCAGTAATAAGGCAAATTGCGGCTTTGAGTTCCATAACTCAACATTCAATGCCTCAAATTCGGAAGGAACGAAGAGCAAAACTCGAGACTTTATGTTTTTTTTTTATTATATTATTTTTGTAAAAGAGTATTTAACTAACGGCATTCTATTTATTTTCATTTTGCATATACTAAATGGTATATAATATTTAAATATTATTAGAGACTGTCGTGGCACAGTAGCACAGCATCAAACTGTTAATATTAAGATTATAAGTTGATTCCCACTAGGGAAAGTATGATATTTTTTTAATTATTATTAAAAAAAAAGAAAATAGAGACGATGATAAGAAGAGTATTCCTTCTAAGCGAATCGAGTAGGAACTTGATCGATCCGGCGCCCGTCAGAGTGATCAACCCTATCTTATGACAATTTGCTTACATAGACCATAGAAAATATTTAAAGTGTTTTTTTTTTCATTTGAATTAGTTTGGGTGTGAGTTAGTCTTATGTAGATAAATGATTATTATTTTTTAAAATAAATATTTTCAATATAAATATTTAAATAGCAACTTACAATAACAAATTTTAAAGCAGTCAGTGCTCACTGATAAACTTGACCACATAATTCATACCGAATCTAATACTTCCATATCTATTTCTTATGCTTTATTACTTAATATTTTTTCCTAAATATCAATTAAAGATACTCTCTTGTTCACCAAGTACTATAATATAAATTAGCTCTGAGTTGCTAAATGTCGATTTCGACTAATTTACATAGTCTGGCTTAATTTCCCCTTACCTTGCCATGCAGCAAGGCATGCGTGTCGCGCAGCGTAATTCAACGCCACGTTTTGCCTCGTTATATATATATATATATATATATATATATATATATATATATATATATATATATATATATATATATATATATATATATATATATATATATATATATATATATATATATATATATATATATATATATATATATATATATATATATAATATAATTATTTTTATAAAATGGTATATCTATATATTGTATAGTCTACAAAGATCAAACAATCGCGGAAGTATCTAGTTGAAGGTGTCACGCAACTACTACTGAGGAAAATGACTGGGTTATAAGAGCACTTAGGCTGACCTTCACTGGAGAAATGGGTCAGTGACCCAAATTTAAATGTCTACAACTGTTTATTAAGACTTAAAGAAGACGCATGATTTAAAAGAAATTATGTGATATCAAAACCTTTATTTTTTTTAATAGTTAAATATTAGGAATTATAACTTTTTTTTGCAATGTCTACACGTGTGTACAATTCCTGAAGTGGAGAACGGAAGTGAAATAGAGTGTCGTAACCCTGGGTTTCTAAGTTTCCTCTGCCTACTCTGTCAGGTGCGGGATGTAGCGAGAGCCTAAAATTCAGCGGAGAGTTGGGAAACTGAGAAACTGAGTGTCTTAACACTAGGTTCCCAACTTCTTCGCCTATCCTGCCACGTGCAGATTACAGTGTGAAACTAGAAAAATGTACAAATTTACCATCACCACAACCGGGGTTAAGCTTACCTAAATAGTTCGACCGGTAACTTGTTTCTCCAAAGTTAGTGTACACTTAACGCTTTTAGAATAATTTTATTAACTATTAAAGACTTAAATTTCTACGGAACATAGAATAGCTTTTATGCAAATTCGATCATCACCATACTTCACTGTGTCACATAATTACCTAATTAGAATACGATTTAAAATACTTTAGAGTCGTTTCTATGGCTTTTGGACATTTTCGCGGAAAATAATGTTTACCTTGAAATGAGCATAATATTTTTTCTTTTTTTATTATTATCTTTAACACAAATGTTTATGGGAATCGAACAAACCGGTGGAACTAATGATTTCTTATTTTATATTTTTTTTAAAATAGTGTAAAATATTATACTTTTTAGGAAAAATCACCGTTCTGGTGTATTTGTCTCCGTTTTTTATACAATCCAAATTTGTCATAAAATCGAAATCAATCCGTTCGATCCAAACTCAACGAAATGAAATATTTAATAAGTTTAAATTAAATATTGAATCGTTCTGGTAAAAAGGGAAAGTGCAACGTTGAATTCCGTCACTAAACACACAATGCCTCAAATTTGGCGGAAAGTGGGAAACGGAATAGAGTGTCTTAATTCTAGGGTCTGAGGTTCTCTTTGACTACCCTGCCATGTGCGGGATAAAACGTGAAGCGATATGTAATGATAGGTATTGAATACCTAAATGTGTAAGTAATGTTTAAAATATTCATTATTTTTACTTTCACGCGATGCAACTTGTTTACTTCCTTACTTTTCGGATGTTTATATGTACTGACACCATTGCGAAATACAAATTTTGCCGTCTTCAAGTAGTAGTAGTTAGTGTGTACATAAACGACCTCTGTTCCTTGCAAATTCAAAATTGTAGAATAATATCATATGCAGATGACACTGTGCTCATATTTGAGGGTGAGGACTGGAAGGGTCTTAAAGACACTACTGAATGTGGCCTTAGTATAATTAGAAATTGGCTTGATAACAACTTACTAACGCTGAACGCAAACAAAACAAAATACATGACTTTTAGCGCTAATTCATCAGCACAACCTGATTCATCTTTTCAAATCCAATCACATTCTTTTTGTCAAAACATTAACCTACCCAGCTACAATATTTGTGAGTGTATGGAAATTGAAAAAGTTTATCAAATTAAATATCTGGGCGTAATTATCGACCAACATCTAATGTGGGGAGCTTACACAAATTTCTTAGCATCTAGAATTAGAACCTTAGCGCGGCTTTTTAAAACTTTACGACACTTAGGTTCTTTTGACTTTATTACTATGATATACAAAGCCCTTTGTGAATCGTTAATTAGATATTGTATTACCTCTTGGGGTGGTGCAGGTAAAAATGTAGTTCTTGTGGTGGAAAAAGCCCAACGCATGATTTTGAAAACCATTCATTTTAAAAACTATCAATTTCCTACAACTGACTTATATAAGTATAGTAAAGTGCACTCGGTTCGTAAATTATTCTTACTTCAACTCTTATTACATGAATATAAATTAAGTAAAGAACACAATAAAATAATACCCCAAAAAAGAACTAACCCTTTAGGTACAGTACCTACTACAAAGAAAAGAATTGCCCAGAGATTTTCTTTATTTCTAGGCCCATACATTGCAAACAAAGTGAATAAATACCTAAATATCCACAAACTTAACTACTTTAAAACAAAAAAAATACTAAACGAATGGTTGCACACGCTAGATTATAACGAAATAGAAGATATTATCAAAGTCCCACAGTAAAGACAAGTAACTTTATATTTGACTGACACTTCTCTTTATTTTCTTTTTTTATATTTTTTGCTTATGTACTTTCATTATGCCTAGTTATTTCATAGTATATATTTAAATATATCCATAATTGTATGTCCTATGTTCATTCATCTTTTATAAGTTACATACTTTGTGTTCATAAGTACTCTCATAGTAATAATATGTGTATGAAGGTGTATTTGTATGTACGTGTGTATATATATAAGCGTATAGGTGTATATGTCTATGTATGTTTATGAATGTACAATATATATATATATATATATATATATATATATATATATATATATATATATATATATATATATATATATATATATATATATATATATATATATATATATATATATATATATATATATATATATATATATATATATATAAATATATATATATATATATATATATATATATATATATATATATATATATATATATATATATATATATATATATATATATATATATATATATATATATATATTCAATTTAAAATTTTAACATCCTTATTTAAATTTCAATATAGTACAAACGGAAATACGCTACAAAGATCCATACAGCAATCACTGGATATCTCTGCACAGGGGATCCTAGTGAGATATCCATGATTCATATCACGACATTTAAGCGATTTTCTTGTAATTTAAATGAATCTTACCAGTTTTTTTTGTATATCTTTCACCCTTAATTGTCAAAAAATGTAATTATTTTGTTTTTTTTTGTAAATAAAGAAATATATATATAAATATATAAATATTCAAGTGCATATTAGATCAGGTGAAAGTCATGTTTTCTATGCAAACTAAATTGCAACTAGCCGAACAATATTTACATATAATTTTTTTTTCAGCTTTACGCTGAAGTCACGTACATAGATAATGTGGAAGATGAGGGAATTTAGCGATCTAAAGACACTCCGCTTCTACAACGTCACTCTCTTTCTCTGCTTTCCACCAAATTCTCGAGGCATTGCGTGTTGAGTGGTGGTACTAAACACTGAGGTCTATCTCCGTAAAATAATATTTAAATTAATTGAAATATTTAATATAATAATTAATTGAAATTAAAAGCGAAAAGGTAAAAATTTGACCCATAAAAACCACACCTCTTTTGTAACACCTTCAATGCCTTTTAAGGGGATTGACGCAATTTAGTAATATATAGTTGTTAAAGATAAAAGATAATTGCAATTTTGTATACCTAAATACAAAACATATTAAAGCTCTCACGATTTTAGCTGAGATACTGATTATCGGCAATAGATTATTAGCAGATTATTGTAAGGCCGAATAAACATTTTACAATAAGATTATAGCTAAAATTCAGCCTTGTTATTTTTATACGAGTAATATTGCGTATATGTACATATGTTATTGTAATAGTTTACAATGAAAGAGATAATCCATTTATCGTGAATCGTGAAAGCTATATATAATTAGTTGTTTTCATTTGATCATGTTGGCAGAGCCGCAAGTAAAACCTATCTATATTATATTACTCATTCACTCAGCTTCACGCTGTTCCCGCACATGGCAGGATATTCAGAAGGAGCTTGAACTGTTAAGACACTCCGTTCCACTTCCGTTCCTGCCGAAATTGAGGCATTGCGTGTTGAGTAGTGGGACACAACGTCGCGCTTTGTAAAATTTGCGAAAATTGTTCCGCTGCGCCAAGACACGCCTTCATATTTATATAAAACAAGAAAAAATATTTTTACATAAACAATACAATAGATTGGTATGGATACTCTCAACCTGCTTTAGCTGGCAAAGCACGGCGTTAAGTTTCGAACACAACGCTCAATGTCTCACGAACTTAGGGGAAAGTGTGTTAATAACAATAGAATATCTTATTTATGCTCTAAAATGTAAAATAAAATCTTCAAATTTAATCATGTCAATTTAGAACAAGCACATTATCGAGGCCTGTCGTGGCGCAGCGGCACAAGAGTGTGACTGTAATCGACAGGTTCTGGGTTCGATCCCCAATCGAGGAAATGAAATATTTTATATTTTCAATTTAAATATTTAATGTTTCATTTCTTCGCTCTGGTAATATGGCAAAGCGCGGCGTTGAGTTCCGCCATTCAACACGCAATGCCTCAAATTCGGCGGAAAGTGGGGAACGGAAGTGGAACGGAGTGTCATAACACTAGGTTTCACTTCCGTTCCCTCTGCCTACCCTGCCAAGTGCGGGATTCAGCGTGAAGTTGAAAAAAAAAAGAGAAAAAAAAAAAAAGCATTATCTATAGTACTGCCATTAAATAAGGGATAAAATTGTAAATTTTATAGGCTATGGTCTAACAAAGCTCGCTTACTCATAAATATCCCAATAATGGTAATTATTTGTATCATAATTCTGCCACTTAGGTATTCGGCCTCTAAAGGACTTTGTTTCCAGCCTTATTATTTTCGATACTGATCTCGCTGTCATCGGTTATTGATTGGTGATTGAATAGTTAAAACATAGTTTTACACTGCATAAGAAAGACTTGATTAAAGTTAATATCATACTGCAATTAAAATATTATTAATAATCTGAATTTGATCTTGAGGCCTGTCGTGGCGTTAATATTTTCTGTTTAAAATATTTAATGTTTTCATTTCTTCGCTCTGGTACAAGGCAAAACGCGGCGTAGAATTCCGCCATTCAACACGTAATGTCTCGGCTGAAAATGAGGAACGAAAGTGAAAGGGAGTATATTAACACTAGGTTCCCAGGTTCCCTCTGCCAACTTCGCTATGTTTCATTTTTGGTTTTAGTTTGAGTAGATCTTCCAGATTTTATTTTCTTGGTAGATAATTTCTTTACGTATTCTTTAGTTATTTAAATCATATATTTATTTTGTTTTAACCAATACTAAGGTGTTAGGGCAGCAAAACGTCAATATGAATAAGTGTAGCGCCATTCATAAATCTGCAATGCAAATAGTGTAACAAGTTGAAACAACTACTTTGCGTCCGTCACTTTAAAATTGAATATATTATGTCTATTACAACCGGCAATTTTGTTGACTGAATTGATAAAAATATTCATAATTTCATTGACAGTAGAATATCTGAAGGTGTAGCATATAAAATATATATCTTATAATATTCATTTTAGTTTAAATAAATGAATTCATCAAACAAATGCTTAGAATAAAAGTTTGCTATGAGATTCTTTTTGGCTTCACAGTATCAATGGGCACATGGTGAGGGAACACATTTTTCAGTTCTCCACTTTTTTCTGAATTTAAAGTATTGCTTGTTGAGTGGCGGATCTCAACGCCGTGTTTTGCCTTGTTACCAAGTCGAGTATATGTAAATATGAAATATTTGATTTTCTCTAGTGAGGATTGAACCCACAGCTTGTCGAGTTTACAGTCACATGTCGAAAACACATTTTTAAAGGTTAAATATCAAGACACGAGGATTTTTTTTTTAATTTGTTTAAAAATTTCAATAGGTAACATGGTAAGTGATTCGCAAAAACTAGCTTTTCTTATACTTTTGGTATAACAAAAACATTTTTAAAGGTGACATACCTAATCTCTATGGTAAATTAATAGAATAGTAAAATACTGGACATTTACTTAAGGGAAAAATGCGTGTAAACTCAATAATTATGAAAACAACGTTGTATCCCGCATATAGCAGGAGGCAGAGGGAACTTGGGAACCTAGTGCTTAGACTTTCCAATCCTATTGAAACATCTCTGTTCTCCACTTTCCTCTGAGGCCTTCCTCAGCAAGAAAATGAAAGTTATATATTTAATTTCTTCTAGTGGATATCGAACATACAACCAGTCACGTTTACAAACAAATACAAAATAAGTGAGATCAATTATAAAGTAGATATATACACCTATAGTTGAATATAAATTAAATCAATTTAATCACTGTCATGTACATTTGCGACCGTAAACAAAGTTTTGTACTATTGTAAGTCGCTACCTGTAAGATAGACAGATACCTGTCGCTTATTATTTATAGATCAGCTACTAGAATGCAAATGCTTGTTCTCTTCCCGGCCATTTTGAAGTAATACGCTAGCGTTTATCACCTTGTGAATGACACGGTTATTTAATATAAAGCCTACTTCGACTTTGATTAGCGCCTGTCACTTCGCTGTTATAGTGCTAATGATAAAAGTAATTTGGAAAAATTTTATTTACTTAAAATATTTATCCATATATGTGGATAGTCATGAATTTAGGCTTTTTCTCAGTTAGATTTTATCACATATGAAGTAAAATGGATTAGATAAAAAAGAAAATGTATATTACATCGCTATCCAAATGACGCTGTATACTCCAGCCGTGCAAACTTTTTTCGGGAAAATGTCGACCAGTGCCGAAATAAACTTGTTTCCCCTGTTGAGGCGTCCCTCGGGAATGTTTCCATATTAGAAAAATAAATTTAAATGAACCTCCAGAAGACACAAGATTACGCCTTAACTAGATTCTAAGAAAACCCTATTTTATTTTTGGATCTGTCTATGCAGGACCCAGGTTCGGCCTCATATAGAATTCTGTTCTCATATCTGAGCTGGTGTACTCCAGTATTAGCTTTAATCATTTCATCGCATTCAACGTAGAGCCAATGATCTATATAGTCGTAGACGCAATGATCTATCAGGGACTTGACACTTTGGCTCTGGGTATAGACGTCTCCTCATTGTGTGTTCTCCATCGCTTTTATCACGTAAAGAATTTTTTGCTTCCTGCCGCCGATTATTTTGAACCGAACGTCACAATCTATCTGAACACGTAAAACTCTACCTTTATGCGGTGTCTTAGGAACTTCTATTCACGCGCCACATATCTGTGCAACGGCCTACTTGCCGCAATGCTTCGAAGTTGATACGATATGGGGCCTTCAAAAAAACGCCATTATTATAACTTATCATAAGTAGATATATTATAGGATATTTTAATTTTTTTTTTGCTTCACGCTGTTTCGCTCATGGTAGGGTAGGCAGAGGGAACTTGGAAGCCTTGTACTAAGAGACACAATTCATTCCTACTTTCCGCTAAATTTGAGGAATTGCGAGTAGAGTTGCAGAACTGAACTCCGCGCTTTGCCTCGTTACTACAGCGAAAAAATTAAAGTATTAAAGTTCACTTTCTTGACCGTGGATTGAACCCACAACATTTACAATCGCACCACGACAGCCCTCAATCTATAACACTTGGACTTTCTAAATCAGTCTAAATACCTCAAACAAACGAAATACAACCAAATAACTACTAAACATATATATTTATAATCTTACCAGCTATCACTGTACTTAATTGCGTTTCGCTATGTCAAGTATTTTAACGAGTCGAGCTATGAATACTTTTGTATTAAATAAATTATTATTGAGGCAACCGTTTCTGCTAAGTGACACGCCTATTTTTTTGTTGAGTTAATATGTATTTTGAAGACAACATACCTTTTTTTTATTTAAAGTTCACAGTTAACGAGGTTATTAATATTTAGAATGGGGAAATTTGGTGAATTATGTATATACATACAGTTCTTTGGTTTCCATCCAACTTTTTAGACATTACTTGTTTGAACTGAATCCAGAGTCGTAGCGGTTACATTGAAACGTTGGCCCACTGCACCATGACTGCCACAATTTGCATTCTCACTCTCAGCTTCACGCTGTATCCCGCACGAGGCAGGGTAGGCAGAGGGAACCCGGGAACCTAGTGTTGAGACACTCCGTTCCACTTTCGTTTCCCACTTTCCGCCGAATTTGAGGCATTGCGTGTTGAGTGGCGGAACTCAACGCCGCGCTTTTGCCTTATTACCAGAGCGAAGAAATGAAACATTAAATATTTAAATTGAAAATATTAAATATTTCATTTCCTCGACTGGGGATCGAACCCAGAACCTGTTGGTTACAGTCACACTCTTGTGCCGCTGCGCCACGACAGGCCTCAATTGCATTTTTTTTAACTAGATATGCCGTTTATCATATAGTTCTTTTTTTTTGTATTGTGGACTTAATATAACATCGTCTGGAGGTCTTGTATTTGCGGGTTGATGGCAGTAAATGACGCAATGAGGCCAGCAAAGACCATAACGCTTGGTGCTCTCTTCTCTTTAACCACCCTACTATTGATTAGCTTCAATCTGTTTTCGTACATAGCCGTTCCCAATACGATACTTCTGTTCTCCACATCTAAAATCTGGAGGCAATTTACCGTTTTACAAGGGCATCAATCAATCTACCCTAGACCGTGTAAGAAATTATAATCGTTGAAATTTCCTAAATGTATAATATAAAATATACGCAATTAATACGGTTAAAATAGTGTCATTTAAAATGTGTAACAATCGCGAAATCATAGATTTTATTGAAGTAACGTTCTATTCTATTCCAAATAGGCCAATATTTATAATAAACGAAAATTAATTACGAGCTACACAAAACTTTGTTTTACTTTGTCTTTACTAAGTAATTTATAAAAAAAACCAACATATCTACACATTGCCAAGTGATATCTTATTTACTTACAATATGTATATATGTATGTATGTCCAATAAAAATGCTAAACCACCACATGAATGCTGCAATAACAATTACATTAGTACGTGCCGTTAATAGCATTTAGAAATTATTTATATTAATTATTATTAAGGAAACATTTACACGCGGCAGAAACATTTTATGTATAAATTAGTTATTATGTATTTTTTTTTGTCAATACCGTCTAGCCATGTGCACATTCTTTGTTCTTAGGAACATTTTATATTAAACGTTTCTTATGAATTTATTGTGATTTCATATTTTTAGGGTCCCGTAACTAAAAAAGGTAAAAATGGAACCATTAAAGGATCACTTTGTTGTTCTTTTGTCAGTTTCTCAAGGACATTTATATCAAGATCGCGATTAACTCGGTGTTTCATAGAAAAATAATTGCAAACTTATAACTGTAGTTGTATTGATACAAAATATATCAATACAACTTGTTATACAACCGTTGACCTACAATCTTGAAACAGTACAGAACATAAGGATCATAAATTTGCAACGTTTGAAGATTTAAATTTTATTATTATTAAATACCTGTATTGGCCATAATATAGTTTATACTTTTATATATAAAAGGTCATATCTCTAATCATTTATAGCTTTATTTCTGTGTAACGATGACTTTGTTTTCTTTTGATTGTCATTATCAGCTTCACGCTGTATCCCGCACATGGCAGGGTAGGCATAATGAACTTGGAAACACCCTTTTTATCGAATTTGACTGCCATTGCCTGATGAATATCGGAACTAAACGCCGCGCTTTTGCCTTAATTACTGCGATTTTATTTAAATATTTCACATCTTCAGATGGGAACCGACCTATCGTTTACAGTCACACACTTGACACTTTTTATAGATATTATCGAACAAAATCATATTTTCGAGAAATGTTACAATATTTTGTATCCCGCTAGTTAAAGTAGCTAAATTCACAATGTTGATAGTCTACCTTTATTTAACTATGAACAGTAAAACATTTAGTAATAATTAGTACATACAAATATATACATATATATGTATGTATGTATATGATGTATGTGTACAATTTAATATTTTATGCAATCAAGAGATTAAATCGTAATCTTATCGCAAGTATTTAATCGTGCATATAAAATAAACGACCACTGACATTGAGGACTTAAGTCTATTCTAACAATCACATTTGTATTTTATTTATTAAAACCTTACGTTTGAGACCTGTCGTGGCGCAGCGGCACAAGGGTGTGACTGTAACTGACAGGTTCTCGGTTCGATCCCCAGTTGAGGAAATGAAATATTTAATATTTTCAATTTAAATATTTAACCTTTCATTTCTTCGCTCTGGTAATAAGGCAAAAGCGCGGCGTTGAGTTCCGCCACTCAACACGCAATGCCTCCAATTCGGCGGGAAGTGGGGAACGGAAGTGGAACGGAGTGTCTTAACACTAGGTTCCCGGGTTCCCTCTGCCTACCCTTTCTAGTGTGGGATACAGCGTAAAGCTGTGAAAAAAGAAAAAAAAAGAAACCTTACCTTACATTATTAGTACATGTTTTTATATGGATGACATTTAAAAGGCTGGCGTGATGTAGCGATATAAGGAGACTTAATATGACTTTGGAAATAAAATACTTACTATGCTAGTGAGTTACTACTACTAATGGTCCGGGAGCCAGTGACAATTTTTCGTCACGAATTTCCTCCCGAGTGAAAATTCGTCAAATGCATTAAGAAGTTGTGTTATGAAGCTTAGCGACCGTCAGCTGCGGCTCTGGTAGTGGGGCAGGCAGTGGCAGCCTCCCACGCACGACGAAAAAAAAAGTTTTTTTAGTCACTTCCTCCCGTTCTAAAATTTCTTGATTAATAGTTTATTTAATATCTTGAAGGAAAAATAAAGTCAGCTGACCATAACATGGCGGATTATACGTCAGCTGGCCGCTTGAATATGAAAAAAAAAATGTATATTTTCAATGATTTCCTCTCAACTAAAAATTAAACTGGTTATAGTTTATATGTTACTGTCAATAAAAATTAACGTCAGCTTGCTGTATCTCAATGGAAAGTTTGTCAGCTGGTAACTTGAAATGTGCAATGTAGCAGCATCTATCACCTACTGAATCTTATCAGCTGACGACTTTTCCCTTGACTTACAGCTAGCTGATTTTTTGAAGTGAAACTTCTTTAGGCGCATGAGGGTAAAATTTTTACAGATGAAACGTCACGCCGGTATGCAACGGAAGTGTCGGAAAAGAGAGAGAGAGTGATCGAGACCGATTGAGAGAGAGTAAGACAGGGCGAACGTAGCATGAGCAACTAGCCGTGGAGTGACTTTGTGAATAAAGGACAATGACATGCAATTTATAAACATAAATATTCACGTGTTTTATACTATAATAATCAAATATTAGTATAAAACGGACACTTCAGATTCTCATAAACATATTAAATAGTATAATCATTGATATAATCGCATCCTATTAAGCCCGCCGGCCATTGTAAATAAAAACAAAATAAACGTTTCAGCGCTTTAGCGAAACTGCGATTTATTGCCCGTTTAATGCTAACAAAATATATGCAGCGCTAAAGCGCTTGGCAATACTACATTGACTTGCAAACAACTAGAGAAAAGTGATTTCCTCCCGGATGAAAATTTATAAGAGAATAGTTAATATACTCTGGTGAATAATAAAAAAAATCAGCTGGCTGTAAGTCAAGGGAAAAGTCGTCAGCTGATAAGATTCAGTAGGTGATAGATGCTGCTACATTACACATTTCAAGTTACCAGCTGACAAACTTTCCACTGAGATACAGCAAGCTGACGTTAATTTTTATTGACAGTAACATATAAACTATCACCAGTTTAATTTTTAGTTGAGAGGAAATCATTGAAAATATACATTTTTTTTTTCATATTCAAGCGGCCAGCTGACGTATAATCCGCCATGTTATGGTCAGCTGACTTTATTTTTCCTTCAAGATATTAAATAAACTATTAATCAAGAAATTTTAGAACGGGAGGAAGTGACTAAAAAAACTTTTTTTTCGTCGTGCGTGGGAGGCTGCCACTGCCTGCCCCACTACCGGAGTCGCAGCTGACGATCGCGAAGCTTCATAACACAACTTCTTATTGCATTTTACGAAATTTTACTTGGGAGGAAATTGGTCATGAAAATCTGTCACTGGCTCCCGGACTATAATAATATAGTTTATTTACACTTGGAAAAAATATTACATATGTAAGTATTGTGTGCGTCGGTAAATTTAAATATTTATTGAAAGAGGAATAATTATAGCCTGACTAGTCATTGGACTCCAATGACTATGTATATGGACTACGTTTGTATATAATACAGTACATGATAATGTACAATGTCAATGTCACTGCTGTCTGTATGTGTCAATTTTTGTGTATGTATATATACATATATATATATATATATATATATATATATATATATATATATATATATATATATATATATATATATATATATATATATATATATATATATATATATATCTATATATATATATATATATATAAATATATATGTTATTTTCCCTAAAGCGCAAAGCTATTTGCACACCTTTTTCTATCATTCTATATTTTCTGTATTTTGTTTCTTGTGTAGTACATAAATTAATTTAAAAAGTTTACTTTATTAGTATACCTAATACAGTAATATACTATATTAGGTAAACTAATATGTATACATGTATACTATATTACGAGTAGCATTTTTATCATAAATTGAGTTATTATTTATATATATATAAAAGGCTTAATCGTGGTGCAGGTTGTGAGTACGATTCCTACTAGTAGAGGTGAAATATTTAATACCTTCGCTTCCACGCTCTGGTAAAATGCGGCGTTGGCCATTGTTTTGGGCCTCATAGCACGCAATACCTCAAGAAGTCGGCAAAAAGTAGGGAGTGGAACTGCCTTAACACTAAGTACCCAAGCTTTTTCTGCATGCCCTGCTATATTAAGAAACAGCAAAAATCTATACAATATCTATCATAAACCGTCAATATTAAAAAAAAATCACATAATTATTAATATTTAATATTCATATACCGACTCATTACTCAATATTCATATACCGACTCAATATTCAATATTCATATACCGACTCAATACTTAAATCATTCAAAGAGCACTTAATACAGATTATTCAAATTTATATAGTACAGTGAAATGTATTTCCCATATTAACTCTGAACCAAAAACCACCGTTAATTTTCCCAAGTCCCTATATTAAGTAATCGGTACACGTCGGTATGTGAGGCGCCAGTGGCCTGATAAATAGACATAACGCCAACAAATGCACTGTCGATTTCGCACTATCGATTAACTATAATGGATCTTGGACGTGCCTATGTTATATTATAGTATATTTTATTATATTAATATTATATGGATCTTATTATTCATATATACGTATGGAAGTAACGACTTCCGTTTCCACTGTTAAAGTAAAAGCTTTTACGATTAGTGCTTCATTGAGCTTTAAGTTGATGTATATACTACTGATATTATAAATGTGAAAGCTTATGAAGATGATGAGAGATGAGATTTTTTTCACTTTCAAGCAAAAATTACTGGACTGATTGAGATGAGACTTTACTGTAATATAGCTTATATATTAGAATAAATTTTTTTTTAGCTTCACGCTGTATACCGCACATGGCATGTACGTAGAGGGGACTTGGGAAGTTAATGTTAAGACACTCTGTTCTGTTTCCTACTTTCCGCCAACTTAGAGTTATTGCGTGTGGAATGGCGGAACTCAACGCAGCGCTTTGCCTTATTAGAACTGAAGAAATGATAATATACATTATTTTATTTGAAATTTAAAATATTTCATTTCTTCGAGTATGGATCGAACACACAAGCTATCGTGTTTACAATCACACTTTTGTGCACCAGCACTACGCCATGACAATCCTACAAAAAAAAATTGTAGTTTAGAGGCTTGTCGTGTATATATTACTAAGCATTTTGAGTAAAATGTATATAAAGTATAAAGATTTTGTACAATTTGGTCTATAATAAACTTAAAAAAGTAAAAATGAGCTTGAGTCGCTAGTGTTCTATGTTTCCTGTCATTGTATCGTAATCCCACATATTACGAAACATTGTTCCCACTTTCTGATCATTTTGCGAGATATTCGTATTAAATGGTAGAATTCAACGCTGTACTTCATACTTTAAATATTATATGAAATTAAAAAAATCTTCTCGCCCCAGTGAGAAGTGAACCCCTAACCACTGTGATAACTCAAACATCATATCAAGAACATTTTTAATAGAATTTAAAGAAATCACCATAATGTAACACCGATATTCGATAATTAATCATGTTTACGTCCAAACAAGTCGAAGTAGATCGTTAATTGTTTTTAATTAGAAATACACAAAGTGCCAATTTCGTAATGTATATTCGCTATGGGCTTGCTATTGGCCAATATTTAAAGACTATTTACTGCTTAATAAACTTAACTGTAGTAAACATTGAACATGATTTGTTAATTCTATTTGCCATTTTAAGTGTGCTTTGGACGAATTGAACGATCACTGTGACATACAGATAAATTAACTGGATTTTATGCATAGAAAATAATATTTTTGTATGTAAAATGGATTATAATCTGAATTATTTAACGTCTTCCATAGACAATACTACTTCTGTGAAACAGTGTCTTAACACTATGTTATATATGCCTAGCTTTTTGCGGGTTGACAAAAAAATATGTAAATTAAAATTATTATTTTCTTGGCTCTATGCGTGAGTCACCGATTATATATATATATATATATATATATATATATATATATATATATATATATATATATATATATATATATATATATATATATATATATATATATAAATGAAGAAAAACTTAAGTTATTACTCAATTTTTAAGTATAATATTAAATGGAAGCAAAATTTTATGAATAATAAAATCCTTTATAAAAATATATTATTGTTAGTTATAATTTTTACTAACCGCTGTCAGAACTACGATTCCCGCTGTGCTAGACCGAAAGAGGAAGCCTACCTATCGCAAGAAAAAGGGACGTCAGACAAATTCGCGCCGTAACGCGTTACGTAACGAAGCGAGTTACCCTGTCGCAAAAACAGCATGTTTATGAAAACTTTTCAACAAAAACAAAAGCTCTTACATCTATGTACACACTACTTAAATTGCTATCAACAAGTAAAATCAATAATAAAGTGGCGCCGTGCTCTTGACACATCTTATTAATGTTCACGCGATTATTTATATAGTAATTGTATTGAATAAAATTAATTATATCATTATGTATAGACTGCAATTTATTCTGAGTAGCGTATTTATGATGCAGGACTCGGTAGGGCCATTCGAATATGTTTGAATGTGTACTACGTATTTACTTATAATGATAAAACATATAGATGACTCATTTTAATATTATAGTTTACAACAGATGCTTTATTGGAAGAAATAAATATGAATTTAATAAACGACAATGGTAAACAATAGTTTTTCCATACAAAGTTTTAGTGACACTACTTCTGGCCGTTGTTTTCTATTCTAATTATCATTAATTTATATTCTTATTATTATTTCTGTTTCATGATAAGCGTGCAAGTTTGGAAAAATCAGACAATATTAATGACTTTTTAAGTTGAGTAGCAAAACTGAAGGCTTCATTATCTCTTGGTAACATAGCGAGGTGTTGAAAATTGTACATTCTCTCAAGTAAGAATCGCAACCGCAATTGCAAAGCCTAAACGCCCCCTGAGAGCCTCCTCGATTTAGTTTAGAGTAACAATAGCTGATTCTGAACTTTTAAAACAATGTCTTAATATTGAAAACTAAGTAACTTAAGATTTTTTTAATATATGTTCCATGTACATACATTGATCAGTTACAGTGATTAGTTATAGAATATAATATATATAGAAATTGCTTAGTATTTTTCGTGTGAAAATGTAAAAAATATCCTTTCTAACAAACAAATACATTTTTAACTGATTTCAAAAGCTCTTTCCAAAGCAATACTTGCAAGTGACGATGCAAAGTAATATCTACTTAAAGGAACTTCTACCGAACTGAAATAAAGATAAGAAAACAGCAATTGTTTCCATCTAAAGTTTCCATATTATACAAAATAGATAGTCTCTTTATTTGTTTTCCGTGTTCATAAACCTTATCCTGGACGTGAATACTCTATAACATTAGCATACGGCCATATAATATATTTGTAACATCTTTATGTAGATCACATCTTTAGATAAGTTCAAATCGTAGTAGCTTCATACCAGCTGTGAATGTCAAGTGTTTTATATAGGTGTTATTGTGAATGATTGAAGAAGTGAGAAAGTTATTCTGACGGCGTTGAGTTCCGCTACTTATAAAATAATGTGCAGAATAAATTTTTATATACACCATAAAAATTATAATACTTCTAAAATAGATCAGAACAAGCTGAGATTTTGTTTATTTTTACAATAAAAAATATTTTAAAATAAACATAAATAAAGTCAAGTGCGAGTCGAACAACTTATCGAACGTTGAACATATTGTATGATATACACTACTTTGTAATGGCTTGATCGCTAAATATAAGATTTTTTTCTATTTATAATATAATATATGAAGCAACGGAAATAAAATTGCCTGAATTGACTTAAAAACTTGACTTCTTTTAACGTACAAACCCTTAAAACATGATAATGATAATATGAATAAGCATATTTAAGGATAAATGAAACAGCTGTATAACATAGTATAACAGGAAAAGCAAAGAGAACTTAGAGCTTAGGCACTCCGTTGCCCACTACTCGCTGAATTTTCAATAAAATGCATGTTGAGTGAACATAACGACGTGCTGTACCAGCCAGAAGCGATAAATGAATATTACTTTTCTAAGGAGGTAGTTATATCCCTACACTATGACGGCTTTTAATTGTAAAATATAACAAAATACTACAATAATTAGCTTATAACGATTTTATTGACTATAAATAGAAATATAACTTAACTTAGCTTTACGCTGTATCCCTAGCGGGGTAGGCAGAGAGAACGGAGAACGGAGAAAAACGCTACGCTCTTGACAAATCTCTTTCACCTCGTCCACTGTCATCAATCTCTTCGTATATGCCCTCCGGTGGGTCTTTATGGTCTTTCCTTTAGTATCGTAGATACTGTGTTTTCGAGGATCAACCGAGGTCTCCCCAGCCTCTATTACCACTCACTTTTCCTTCATAAACGTATAGTTATCGAATAATTTTCTTTTTACCTTTACGCTGTATACCGCATAAACAATGTTACTATCTATAATGTTAAGACCAATCGTTTAGGACCCAACCAAAAAATGTTATTTTTTCCCTCGACTGGGAATCGATCTCACAACCATCGTTTTAACAGGCAGAACGACAAGAGTCTCAAGTATTATAATAATTTAAATAATACCAATGGAAATTCTCAGAAATTGTAAGACACACATTTATTGCCCCGGATTACCAACGATAAACGGCTGTCGATCATTTTGTATTGATAAAGTGGAATATAATTAAACTACGCAATGATTAATTATAATGGTTATAGAAATTTTAACATTTGTTTGGCACTAGATTATTTAACACGTAATCTATAATCTTCGACGTAAACCTAATTATTTGTTTAAGCTGGTGAATGATAGATAAGGCATAGAATTATAAATTGGTTGTTCGCTTTCTCAAAATATCTATCTATATATATAAAAAATAATTTTGGCAATCAGCTACTTTGGAATAGCGACATGAAGCTAGAAAAATATATGAATAATATCAAAACATACTTTGATCACATATCTTAGGCGACTGTAACGCGATCTGCTTCTTCTTTTTTTTTTCTTCATTATTTTTTTTTCTCTTTTTATTATTTCTAGTGGAATAGCCAGAGAGAATGGAGAGTCTATTTCAAAGATATCCTCATGAATATTACGTGACGCTTCTCCAGTATCATCGATACTATGGTGTCTAAGGCCTTCTACCTCTTTTATCACTCTTTTTATTGATACCATTTCTAAAATTTCAAGTTCTAATAGATCTAACAAGAATTTGACTAATTGGACCGTAGTAACGAAAGTAATGATTACCGTATACTAGGAAATTTAATTAAGACTGGAATCAGTTTACTTACCAAGTGTTTAGTCATATTATAACATAACATTTAAATCATACTATAATTAAATGTTTTGATAACAGGAAGTATTAATGAAATTGTTAAATTAGATATTATTA
Source organism: Eueides isabella (assembly GCA_019049475.1). Classification (NCBI taxonomy): domain Eukaryota; kingdom Metazoa; phylum Arthropoda; class Insecta; order Lepidoptera; family Nymphalidae; genus Eueides; species Eueides isabella. Next base: position 1,444,355 of record CM032401.1, read on the forward strand.
TTATCAAAAACACTTACAATGTACGGAACAATTGAATAGATCGAGATAATCAACGTTATTTCCATGTAATAACAGTAATACGACTGCATTCTTTGCTATATTGATTTGTTATCCATTGATATTCAATTTCAATTAATTGGTAAATCTAATATAAATAAAAAATATAATATAAATAAAAAATAGATTTATGAAGGAAAAGTGAGTGGTATGAGAGGTAAGGGGAGACCTCGGTTGACCTTTGAAAACACTGTATCGACGATACTAGAGGAAGGTCACGTAAAAAGCACGAGGCCCCTCCGGAGGGCATGTATGAAGGGGTTGATGACAGTGGACGAGGCGAGAGAGGTATGCTTAGACTGTTTGGGGCTCCGTTCTCTCTGCCTACCCCGCTAGGGATATAGCGTGAAGCTTAGAAAAAAAAAGAAAGAAGAAGAAGATAAATCCAATACATCAAACTTATTATTTTTTTTATGTTGACACTCTATCCTGCATATCCAACCTGGGAAACTAGTGCTAAGATATTCAGCTCACCATTTTTTTTCGAATGTTGAGGCAGTACTTGTTGGGAAGTGAAAGTGACGCTCAGCTTTGCCTTGTTACTAAAGCGAAGAAATAAAAATATAGTGATTTAATTCCTTGAGTGTGGATGGAACCCTTAACCTATATCCATTACAGTATCTGACTTGTGTCTATTACTGTTTTCAGAATTAAACCATAATTATATTTTTATAATATTTATTAGGTACATACAAAATGTGTAAGGAACAGAACAGAGTGTCTTAATACTGAGTTCCTACCTCTCTGCCTACTCTGCTATGTGCTGAATAAAACGCGAAAATGAACTTTTTTTTTTCTTTTCTTAACGCAGTATATAGCTGACTAGTGTTAAGGCTATTTCAGGAGTATAAAGACAATGTTTGTGTTTTTTTATGCAAAAGACAACGTCAACGAGCGTACGGTGCCACCTGATGGTGAGTGGTCACCGCTGCTTGTAGAGACAAAATTTAAACATCAAATTGTTCTTTCCCCCGGGAATCGAACTGATTATTATAAACCTTTACACCACGCCAGTTAATGAAGAATACTTTCAAATTTGATAAGGAAGAAAGAGAAACTTGGGTAAGTAGGAAAGGCGAGTGTATGCGCATTTAAACGGATAAAGATGTAGAAGTCTTTATTTGAATTCCATGTGAGATTTGTTTTCTTGTCTATAATAATGTCGTATACAAAAATAGCTATACGATAAACAAAAATGTACAGGCATAGTTTTGCTTATATGTTTTTAATAGTTTTGCTTATAAATTATGTACGTCACCATTAAAAAAACATCCTTTTTACTATCTCAATTTTTATATACAAAAAAAACCTTCAATTCTTGAAAATTTATAAATGATTAATTCGTATAATCCGTAGAAATCTATTCTAGCAATGCATTCCTGAAAATAATGTTCATGAATAATATCACAAATATTTGAAAGTACAAGATAAGTCTCGGCGCCATTTTCGATAAGAAACGTCCGAACAATTGACATTCGGCTGGCTGAAGAAAAATTACGCTGTTGCATTTTATCGCTTATTTTTTATCTATTAAGTACTAAATTTCCATTGTTCTTTTGATTTAAATTGTTAATTCTTATAATAAATGTAAGGAGGTGTGTAAATGACATCAGTATCGATTGCCAAAGGGCAAAGTCAAATGATGATTTGCGAATGTTTAGATAATTAGTCAGTATCACAAAATCTTACAGTGTTCTTTCCTGAAATAGCATATGTTATTGTGTACAACTACTTTATTTTAGCTTTACGTTATGTTGCACACTCTATCAAGGTGTACAAAGGGAACCTGGGAACCTAGGGTTGATACATTCTGATTTAATTTAGGCACTTCTATTTCTCATTAACCAATTGAGTACCAGGGCGCGGTAATAACAATATTCACTATTTTATGTATAAGCATTAAACATTTTTTTTAATTCGTAACCATCTTATAAAGTATAAAAATTTACATAAAATACTTTGAACGTATTTATAAAAATCGCTACGGAGATTCTAAAAAAAAAAAATCTGATAATATTTTCAAGTATTTTTTTCATTCATCTATTGACGTATATATGAATCACGCCACTATGTTGACCTCTCCCCTTCAAAAATGTATGTAACTAATGACTAATTATATTCATTTAAATAAATATTTAATTTATTTAAAGCTTTTTCATATTAACATAAGCGTTCCTTACTTACTATCTGTTAATGAATGGAATATATATATAATTATTGTAATATAATTTTACGCAAAACAAAAGGTATTTTAAGTTTAAACTGTTTGTCTGTCTATCTCTCTGGGGCACCGTAGCTCTTGAAAGAGTAAACTTTTCTTTTTATTATTAGCTTTACGCTGTATCTCACACATGGCAGGGTGGGCAGAGGGAACTTGGGAACCTAGGGTTAAGACACTCCGTTCCGAGTGGAACAAAAGTCCGTCCCCACTTTCAAATAAATTTGAGGGATTGTGTGTTGAGTGGCGGAACTCAACTCGATTTTGCCTTGCTACCAGAGCGAAGAGATGAACACATCTAATACTCAATTTTAATATATTAAATATTTCATTTTCTTGAGTGACGATTGAACCCAACCAGTTTACAGTCAAACGCTTGTGCCGCTGCGCCATGACAGGCCTCAACTGTTTGAATGCGTACACTGATTTAAATGCATTTTTCTAATCAAAATCCTTGTTGCTCGTTGTGGATTTTAGCGGAAAGTTTAATGAAAAACGGCCGAACAGCATAACCGCTACAATCATTTTGCCCAGCTGAGGAAATAATCTTTTAGGTCAGAGATTACAAATAAAAAAATCAAAATAACCAAATGCAGATCGTCTCAATCGTAACATTGAGATCGGTGGTTGTAAATAATTTCATTTCCGCTTTCTGATAAACCAAATGCAGCGTTTAATTTCGCCATTCAATAGAAAAAAATTCTATTCAATTCATTTTTTTTATAGTATTTATTAATTTTAATAAATATATTAATTCCAGGTGTGCAATGAAGGTGCAACGGTGGTAGAGGGCCGGAGGGCGGCCGGACGGGGCTCGCGCGCGCCCCTCCGCCCGCCTACCCCGAGCGACCCGCGCGATGCTCATGGCAAGCGCCCTGTCCACTTTGCTCGCGGTAAGTTTAAAATAAATATAGTAGCTCCAAATATCTACGTGTTTTTTTAAGCTTTATCCTGGCAGCATAAAGCCTAAAAAGTGGGGAAGTTGGGAACTTGAGGCCCTCCTTTCCATTCCGTACTTAGCACTGAGTTTAGACATGGAACATTGAGAAATAGAAATATTAAATATTACATTAGTTTGATCCGGGACTGAACCCACCGCCTGTCGCATGTATACTCGCACGCTAGTGGTCCTGTACCACGACAGGTTTTTTCTATCATGTATCCTTTCTGTATAAATGGACAGAATCTAATTTGACGACACTTCAGTGGCGAAATTTAACGCCGGACTTTGAAAAGGGCTGAAAGGTAGGTAATTATTTTTTTCACTCGAGGAAATTAAATATTTATTATTTTTCATTTCCTCGAGTGGAAATCGAACTTCGCGCTGGTAACAAGGCAGAGCGCGGCATTAACTTCCGCCTCTAAACATGTAAAGCATCCGGAATTCGTTGAAATTGGAGAACAGAAGTATCTTAATGGATACTAAGAGTATTAACCAGTGTTTACAGGTTCCTTCTGTAAGCGAAAAAAAAAATAACTATTTGTTTTGTAAAACGCTAAAGCCCAATTCTCTCTCTCCTTCAAACTAAATCAAAATAATATCTAATCTGAACGTATGGCTTAGTTGGTCAGAGCGCTGGAACGGTATTCCAGAGGCGCGGGTTCAAATCCTGCTTCGTTCAAAAATTTTCATACGCTTTTTAAATTTAAGTTTAGTAATATCTAACGGTTAACAAAACGTAACGTGAACAATAATATATAGCTGTGTGGTTTTAGAGAGTCCTGGAGCGACTATATACAGATATGAAACGCGCCTAATACTCGGTAGCGGCCATCGACATGGAGTAATTTCAACACTCGTTAAAAGTTATAGTATTAATGAAATTTAAGCATGCAATTATACAAGAGCTAGCAAAAGTATCCAAACTCTGCGTTGTCGAGAATTATTTTGATTATTATCAACGTATATTTTAGTTAGTATTTTAGTTAATATATGTTTTTTTTGTAACTTTACTAGTAAACTAGTGTTAAAACTCCTAGTTGCCCAAATTCTACTAAGCTTTCGAGGCATTGTTTATTTAGTGGCGGAACTCAACGCCGCTATATAACTATAAGAGTGTATTCCTTCTACATACCTTGCCATATGCGAGATACAGCGTGAAAGTAAGTAAAACTGTATAAAACAATATCGCCACGGCAATGAATTCACTCAGCTCAACTCAACACGCAATGCCTCAAATTCGGCAAAAATTAGGAAACGGAACAGAGAGTTTTAATATTAGGTTCCCGAGTTCCCTCTAACTACCAATGTGGGAGATACAGCAAAAAAAGAACACCACCAGACAAAGTCACGAAAATCTACTAAACTCGTAAACGCGTTGACTTATATACTTAAACATGAACGTAGTCGCTATGGTCCTAAAAGCTGCAATTCTCCTCAGTTATATTCCAATTTTATGGAAACACTATCTAATAAAGTGTAATAACGTTTCGCTTTTAAAATGTCTTTACTGCTTTAACGGCACTATTTAACCATATATATTGTACGCTATGGCATAGATATAATATGATTAATTTAAATATAAATAAAAATTTGAGATATTACTCATTTGATACAGCAATAACGAAAGTACAAAAATCAATCTAGAAAAACTGTAAAAGACTTAATTTTTGTTTGTAAATCGTGCTTCTGCATACGTTGACTTATTTTTTTATTTTCTCTATTAAAAATACGAGAACTGTTGACGAAACTTACGAATAGAAAACTGTCAAATGTTGATAATTTAAAAAGAGTAGAATGGCTATGGTATCAATTTAAAAGCGATGGTTGTATGTTCGATACCTACTTGGTGAAAAGTAATATTTTTATTTCCCTTGTCTCATTCACAAAATGTGTTGTTCCACCACACAATATATAATTTATCTAAAATTTGGCATTACTTGGGGAGTGAGGTTTCCTAACATTAATTTTCCTCTGTTATATAGTTATATACAGAATACCTTAAAAATGTTCAATTAAGTAGTAATAAGTTTTTCCTTAAATTTCTAGCCGACATCACCTTATTCAACTATAATAATTGCTTTATAATGAAATAACTAATTTCACAATATTAACACTGTTTGTATATTTAATTATAAATTACATTGTTAATTAACTTTTTTTTTTTATTTAAAATGATATCATAGTTAAAAAAATAAATTGTTATTCCCAAACTATATTTTTCTTATAAATATATAAGTGCATGCTTTAAGCGTTTACCTTTTTATCGTGATTGAAACACTAGCATTCCAAGCTAACTAAAATACACACCTATGTTACACGAGGAAGCGCAATTCCGTCGGCAGTATAGCGTCAGCTGTTAACAGTGCAAGTCGTCCGTAAAAAAAAAAGAAAAAACTGTCAATGACGCGTCCGTCAAAAAAGCGCGCGGATTGTACATAATATAAAAATATTATTTTTTTATTCGATATGTTTTATTTTTAATATTATTTAAAAAAATATAAACTTTAAAATTTATATCAGTGATGAAAATGTCGATGTGCTTTATTAGATGTGACTGGAAAGTGTTTGAACGGAAGTGTTAGCCTCAAATTTTATGTATGATTTATTCAAGACCTTGGATAAATTTACTTTTGCTGATGGCAATTAACGTGGTAAGTATAATGGTTTTATTAGTAGATACAAAGTAGAATATAATCGATTTATTAGAAAACGAAGTCTCAATTTACTTTACAATTTACGATAACGACTTAGCACTAAATATTAAATATAATTAATTTTTAAATTAAAGTTATTATCTTACAGTTATAAAGTTTCACAAATTTAATATTATTTTTCATTAACTTACACCATGTATTTAGTATATTAGTATTTTACCACCCAGCAAAAGCAAATACCTATATAGCTTTTTTATAAACATTGAAAATAATATATAATAACAAAAATAATATATATTCTAAAAAGAAAATATTGTCATTAAGATAAAAGAAACAGTATTCTACAACGTACCATACAGTAAAGTTCCTCTCAGTTCCACCGCTATGGCGACAATCTAATAATCAACTGGTTTTATTTATTTAGGGCGGTTAAACGCGGCGGCAACATGTAAACGAAATTAAACAAACTACGATCTACATATATACATACATATAAGCTAATTTAATATTCTAAAACGTCCAAAATCGGTACCGATATTCAAATACTTGTCACCGTTTTAATTTGAATTTAATTATCTCAATGTCTATTCAGAAGTGATTATTTTAACATAAGAACATCGTTTGTAAGTATGTCAAAAATTTAACTTAAAAGGCAAAGTCATTTATGCTAAGTTCCGTGTAATAGATAAAATATGTTATATAAGAATGTTGGTGAGTGAGTGAAAGAAGCACAGATTTAGTTCACTATTTTTTTTATTATGGTGTTTCGAGCGTGCATTTGCGCTTTGAGCATAAAATCACGTCGCCATTGTCACGTTGTATGGAGAGCACACAAGAGGTTGTATGATATGCACCAATGTAACTACTGGATGTAGAAAAAGGGAAATTTAACATCTAGGCAGGTTAGCTTGTTCGATACTCGATATTCCTTCGGAAACGAAAAAAAAGGAGAGTTTCCCGCGAACGAAATCCTATTAGATACAGAATTAAACAGAAACTCAAATAAACAAATTTATTTATTATGAAATTTATTTTGGCTTGCAATTTTTTTTTATTTTATTTTAAATCTATATGTATTCGAAATTACTTCCGTGCGGTAAACGCATTCTGCGTAAATTCCGATCCCGTGGTAACTCCGAGATCCAGGAAAATAGCGACAACTATTTTCTAAACGCTCCTGTATTCCAGTTATAAAAAACATAAAAACATAGTATTGATAACAAAAAATCTAATAATATTAGATATACCACCTAACACATAATTAACTAAATATCTCAAGAGTAGACGTCATCGTCTAACGCTCCCTCCTCTGTGGCTGCTTCGCTGTACCATTCCTACACAGTCGGAAGAAACAAAATAAAAAAAAAAGTTACGCTCAACCAAAAAAAAGTTACGCTCAACCAAAAAAACGCAAATTAATCTGAAAAAATGCATAATAAAAAAATTGCATCGTAGATTATGAAATGGTAAATAATAACGCATAAATACAATAAAGGTCAATGTATTGGCCCATTGTTCTAAAGGGTCAAAGTCAGCTATCGATAGACTTGATTTATGTGTAAAATGCGAACATATCAAACGATTCGAACGATCGTTTCGCCACTAGCATTTATATTTAAGTACGTCAATATTCGGTTAAAATCGATATTAAATCGATAATTAATTATAGAAATAATTAGGAGTGACTGAGAAAAAAGCTTGTCCCACTGAATTTCTTGCTTGGGTTCTTTTCAGGTCTGAGACAATAAGTTTAGTGAACTGGTGGTAAATTATTTGACGTTAAAAAAATTAAGCTTGTAACTTCTTATTTTGAATAAAAAAAATTGAATTTAAAAAAAAAAACTGAATTTGAAAAATTGAATTTGAAAAATTCGATTCTTACGACTATAGCAGACAGGTAGGCAAACCTAGTGTTCCAGAGGGACATTTCATTTCTTACATTTCCGAGTTGAGTTTGAGTTGAGTTGAGTGGCAAAAGTCAACGCTGCCTTTTGTCTTGTTACCAGAGGGTCAAAATAAAAATTTTATCTAATACTAACTAATAAAAAAGTTTAAAAAAATTAACGTGGCGAGATTTGAACCCGCGCCTCATGGAAACCGTCCAAGCGCTCTAACCAACTAAGCCATACGTTCTTATCAACCTACGTCGAAATTATACTTATATATTTGCTACAACATATTTATGGTGAATGAAATGTTATTTATTAAATATTTTAACTATTTTTAAAATATTATTCCACACTTAGGACGTTCGCTACGTTCAAGCTTTAATACGTTTTCAAAATTATATTTTTTCTTTTTTAAGTGTCGAATAACACTTTATAGATAGTAACAATGAATTCACTTTCTCGAATGAGAATTGAAGCAACAACTGCCATTTGCAATTAGATACTATGCCGCTAAGCTACCAGGGTCTTTATGAGATATAGTATTGTTAAACGTGTAAAACCAACAGCTATACAAACATATAAATAATTGTAATACGTCAACCGTTTACGACTATGTCTCTTTTTCACACTTACTTATTATGTGCATTATAGTTTAAAAATAATTACCTACATTTTATAAGAACTGCGTAAAGTTTAAAAAGAGTTTGATCTTAATGTTTGTGCGGCGTTGTCGCAGCGTTAAGTTCCGCAACTTTTAAATTATAATTATAATTTTCTTTTTGTTTTTCTTATCATTTTAGTTTTCTTGAAATTACTAAGATATAATTACAAAAAATGATTTGAAAGTAAGAAAAAGTTTACTTTTTACCTACAGTTTTGTTGATTTAAGTATATATTGACTTTTATAAAATGTAATAAGTATTTAATATATAAACAACTTCGCACTGTGTCCTGCACAAAGCAGGGTAGGCATAGAGATATCGGAAACCTAGTTTTCTCTCTTTTCCGCCGAATTCAGGCATTACCAGGCTCAAAAAGGGATAAAAGCCACAACTTTTCACTATTATAATAGCACACATGTGCCCAGGAATACCACTACAGACCTCAAATATATAAATATTTTACTTACCGATATTACAAATATTTACAAATATCTATTTCAGACACCCCATTCCCTTTACAAAAGAATTAAGAAAGTTATCATCAGACGCCAGAAAAAGCTTCGTAAAGCCAGTCACTAAATAACATCTTTCACGTTAATAACCTCAGCGATATTTACGACTCGCAATTTATGATCATCCATGTATACTGTCAAACAAATTTTACACCGTTTCCTTATTGTGCCTTAGAATTGATAATCGGAATTTTATGAGCACGTACATTCTATAGTAATATATCTAACAATAATCATATTTCATGAGCTATTAATATTATGTTCATATAAATTATAGGAAAATTTTTGCATATAAAATAATGGGATAGAGTAGAATTTTCCGTTTGTCTATTTTTTGTGTTTTTACGGAATATCGTGAACCATCACCACGGCTTATCTTACTAAATTGGAATTATTATTTAAATTTATTTTTTTTGCCGTGTGATTCCGGCTTAGAATAGGATCACCCTGGTACTGATGGTGTCGTAAGAGGCGACTAAAGTGCGTGTGGTAGAGTCACGTTGCTAGTAATGGCAACACGCATGGGCAGACTCGACTGGATTATTACCACCCCCGGCATTTAAGACCGGCGTTAAGTAGTGGCTTTGGCCACTGCGATTCGCATTAGGTAATGCCGGGCCCCGGTGCCCTTCCACCTTAAAGGACGGCAACGCTCCTGTAGCTCCTCTGGAGTTACTCGGGGCCGTGGGCGGCGGTGATCACTTACCACCAGGTGACCCGTACGCTCGTTTGCCGTCTTTTCCATAAAAAAAATGTTTTAATTTCCTCGTTCAAGTAGACGATTTGCGGCGTTAACTTACGCCGTAAAACGCTATTTAACAAGACTTAAGCGAAACGTAGCGAATGCAGTATCTCTACTATGCAGAAAAAACGTGAATATAATTATTTCTAAATATTTTTAGAAACTTTCACTAACAACATACAATAAATAAAAACAAAATATCTTATCTAACTATTGTCTTTAACTAATAACTGAACGAAAAACAAACAGGCGGGATGTCATAAACTAAGACCGGAATGTATCTAATTAATACGTCGTTACTTTGGCTCATATCGCTTTATCTTTTGGTATCCGACAACGAATTTGTAACATCAGCGAGCTTGAATAATGAATTGAACTCGTTTAAAGATATGAAAACGAACAATATAAGATTTATTTAACATAAAACTTTAATTTTAATTATTTACCGATATTTTTTTATTAAAGCTTTTTCAAGCTTCATTTGTTGTATTTCCGTTTAATTTTTGAAATATTGCGACTTTATCTAAGAAGATACGTAGCTGCCATACCACGGCGTTAAGTAATAGATAAAGGATCACAATTATTTATGTTTAGGCACATTCTAAAAGAGTTTGCTTCTAACTCTGTGGAATATTTTTTTCTATTTTATTTGCTTTAAAGCGCGAACTTAAAATACCGTCACACGCAAAATGGATGGGAAACTTAAGTAAGGTTAACCTTAGGTTCCCTCGACCTTCCCAACATCTGTGAGAAGCAGTGTAAAACAAAACTATCGTAGCAGGAAGCCTAGGGCATTGTCACGATACATTACCCAGAGCGCCCCGGTCTTATACCAGTATAAACTAAACCTAATCACGACCGATGTACTGATCCTGACACTGACACTGACACTGACCTTTATTGTCATTATTGTGACTGATTCTCCTATTTGTTAAATTATATGATAAATCAACCAATTTACAACCCCATACTATATTGCATAATCATGTGAACAGTACGCAGAAGTAAATGATGTAATGTATACTTGATAGTTTAATGAGTGTTTAAGGCTTCACGCATTTTCCCTTATATTACTAGACTTCACGCTGCCGACCCATCTAAATGCGTGATCCAGCGTGAAGTTAGAATGTTAAATTAAGATCTTTATGAATTAAACACTGTGTAATTTAAAATTGATTATAAATATAATTATTGCTTCGATAAGATACATTCTTTCGATAAAATGCTTTAAAACGTGACGCTCGCCAAATATCTTAGTTTGAAAAATCTATATTGAAAGTTATTTTATTTTAATACTTCTTTTTATCTGTATAAACAAAATTATAATTATTTATGATATGTTTTATAAAAAAATCATGAATAATTCTTTATAAACATTTGAATAAGCAAAACGTTGTTCAATTGTTTTAAGTTATTAATAAAACTAAAGTATATAAATGTGTCAAAATCTGTCTATATAAACATTAAAAACATGGCGGGATTTCAATACGCTCTGTCTATCAATATTTTTGAAATATGAAATATTTTCTTCTCGAGAGGTATTTTGTAAATAAAGTAAAGACAAATAGCATAGCATATTGTACATTAAGTTCCTACAGTACGATTGACTTGTTGTGGTTGCTCTGAAGTTAGGATTTCTGAACATTTCCGGATTGTTCACTGGGAAAGAAAACAATCATAGGCAGAAAACGTGTTACAATCAAATTGCCATCCATAACTTATTTGTTGACCGTACTGTAAATTATACGATTAGTTGTTGAAGTTTCTTGATTTTATATTTCAAAAACTAGAGTTATATAGAAATATATATTCTCTTTATCTACGCCTTCGCCAGCGTGACTCAAATAAGAGAAACTAAGAATTATGTATGACACATGAAGTGCCCAAGATAACTTTAACTGCAGGTAGCCCACCCTGGACTACGTCAACCTGCATAACCAGATATTAGCTCGACTCAATAGTTTCTAAGATTATCGCGTATCTCCCCAGCTTTATAATATTAAAATTTATTTTTATCTCAAATAAATTATGGAAAAACAACAAGAAGCCAAACAAAAATGAATACCGGCGTCTCAACTTTTTATCACGTCCACATTCCGATATAATCAATAATTATTTTCTCTTATCATTTATATTGTAAATAATTTCTTGCCATTTAAAAACCAGAAAGTAATGCTCGTCTTCGTAAAGCATTGATTTATCTAATACAATATAATATTTTACAACTTAGTATGGATTATTTTCAGTGTTATGTAATTATTTGGTGTGGGGTTTCAAGCAACAAAAAAGGTGACGATCAAATATTTGATATATTTAATATTTTTAAAGTCTTTATCGGCGCTTAGAAAATGTTCTATTATACTACTCGTATTTTTATAACTTTTGTAATTAAGTAAACTTATTACTTTCTTTATCTCGTTCTGGTCACGAAATAAAGCATGGCGTTGAGCTCCGCCACTCAACCTAAATATCTGGAAAACTGAGAACATGTACATTATTACTACTAACAATGCTGTTCAAAGGCCTCCCCTTATAATTATAATAAAAAGTATACACTTTTTCGTATTTGATTATCTTAACACTAGCCTTGCTATTTGCGAAATACAGTGTTAAGCAAAACAAAATTACGCCTTCTAATAAAAAAAAACACATTTCCTTACCATTAATATTAAATAGTATGTAGAAAGTAATCATGCGGGTGTCCAAGGCGTGTTAACATACATACACGGACATACCTACAATGTTTGTTGAAGCCCTTATCGTTGGCAAACAGGAAATCGAATCCCATGCCGCAAGGTGTAGGCAAATGTGTACAGGCACCATTGAATGTGTTTAGACGTGATACCAAATATTGAGATGACACGGCCCCTTTACATTTCGGGCAGCGTCTCTGTAAATATATTTGGTGAATGAGAATAAACATTGGTCATTCAGTTCTGGAGGTGAGGATTAGATGGTGAATGGTACGTTAAGTCGCTATTATACGTTGATTTACGAAAATTTTTGGTTGCTTGCCAGTTGGTTAGCAACTGTGGCGTTTATTGATATATATAGTGTAGACGTCTTTTTGTCTTTTAGCTTCACGCTGTATCCCGCAGAGAGTCTTAGGAAATGTTAAAACAGTATATTTCGTTCTTCACTTCCCGTTGAAATTGAAGCTTTGCGTGTTGAGTGGCGGACATTAAAGCAGCGCTTTGCCTTGTCACCAGATTGAAGAAATAAAAACCTTAATATATTTAATTTAAAAATATTAAATATTTCATTTCCTTGAGTGGGCTTCGAACAGATAGGATTTTTTTTTATTTTAATTATATATATTACATATTATTACTGAGAATATCTATCGACTAACGCTATAATATAGTAATATATAGTTGTCAGTCTTCCATTATCTTACGAGTAAAGGTGACGAAATTTTAAAATATTATATGTAACGATAGTTGATAAATGTACGAGTACGAAGTACAAATGGTTTATCATCACCAAGTCATCTAGGCACATCCCTATAGCACTAGTGATGTCTAGACATCTCGTCGAACATTTCCTGTCTGTCTGTGGCACTGTGGCACCGGAATTAATGAACTAATTTGAGTACGATTTCTTAATCAAAGCTTTGTTCATAGCGGCGGTCCTTAACTATGTTTTATTTTCGTAGCTACAAGCACTTTGCCAAAAACAGTAGTCAATTTTTTTGGCAGATGTTTCTTTACAATGTTTTATACTTATATGTATTAAGCCTTAAAGCATTTAGGAAAAAGTGAATCAATCAAGAAAAGAACTCTAAGCAATAAACTTTTCAATCCGACGCTGTCTTCAGCCAGCGCCACCATAACCTAATAATAAATAACGTCAAATAATTTTCAATTTATGCCCTACAAGCGTACATTAATAGTTTTATATTTAGATGAAAACTTTCAATTAATCCCGACACACTGCAAAACAGTTAAATTATACTGTCACCCACTTTAGCGGCTGCATGGAAAAATAAAAGCACGCTTGGATGTGGTCATGCAATATATTTGAGTGCTTAACTTATAATCTTAAACTGTCATTTTTCAAGAAGAACGAACGGGAACTGTCAAGCTATTTTCGAATATCTTTTTTTAAATTTTTAACCAAATTTTATCGAGATATGCGGCACTATGCCCGTTTTCCACTATCGATGCTTAAATCGACTGTTGTACAACACTATTTTTAAGTATTACGTAAGTTTTTTCACTTGGACTATTCATTATATCATTAGAAAAAAATTTTTTATTAAAACTTTACGTTAAAGAGAATCATAAAGTATTTACAATACTAGCTTATGTCTGTGTCTGTGTCAGAGTGAGCAAATGACAATCATTTAGAATTTGGTATGATCAAGCGCCGCCTGAATATTGAAACATCAAAACGATTAACGTAATATAGCAGAGCCTTCTTGATAAATGGAATATTCCACATGAAAAGATTTTTTTCAATCTCACCAAATACCACAACAAACCAAACAAATACTTTAGCTTTTAAAATTTATATAAACATTTAATTATTTAAAAGCTTATTATACATTTTTAAATCATTCCTGCATAAAGCTCTCCTTTTAATCCATACAAAGACACCGCATGTTGCAATGTGTTATAAATCAATTTTAATTTCTGACATACAACAAATAGACGCGCTTTGCGTATCTTGGGCTTAGGTCTGAGCGATCTTTTTTTTTTTAAGTGAATATCTTGCTTTATGATTTTTAATTGAAAATCATGTTTTTCTTGATTTTAATTTACATTGCTTTTGCCTTTTAAGTTAATGTAAACAACCCCTGACTATAAAGGTAACTGAATTGTCTTAACACTAGGTTCCTTCTGCTTACTTTCGCTTTTATTGTTTTATTTGAGCTGCATCCCGCAGCGTTGAGTTCCGCAACTCAACAAGTAGCGGAACTCAATGCCGCGCTTTGCCTTGATACCAGAGCGAAGAAATGAAAATATTAAGGACCTTTATATTATATTAGTTACATTTTATGTATAATCATTACACATATTTTCGTTTTCAGATTTTATTAGTAAAATAATGACATAACATGAATGATGCATTGATGTTAATAACACGAATGTCTACAGAGGTCTTGAAGTATTTTTTTATTACAATTATCAAACCCACGATTTCCGTCTCAGTGGGCAATGCTGCCTCCCGCTGAGCGTTCACTTTATATTGCGTAAGCAAATTTAACATGAATTTATTCATTTTTGTACAGTTATAAGCAAATAGATAAAAGATAACAAAATATTATCTTAACTTAGCTTCGATAAGAAATCGAGTTACATCACTATAGTAAATCTATTAGGAATGATACTATTATCTATCATAATATATATTTTGATGAAAAATGTTTTAAAACGTTAAGTGGCTAAATGAGAAAAAAATCCGACAAAAAATTAGCCCGGCCTTCCGACTCAATGTACTCCACTTTGTACAGTCTTTTACCATGGCTTCCTTGGTTGAAATGTCTTACTCCAAAGACAGATACAACAAAATATCAAACATAGTAAAAAAGAGCGAACATAGTCTTAACTAAAAATAGTAAATCTAAATTCTCCCGACTCTGCAGGTATTTCAAGAAATCCTGTCTGATTACGACGCCCTGCACTCCTTAAACCACCAACTTGCCGAAATTCAACTTTTAAAGCTCAATAATCCCATTCAACATTATCAGTCAATCACTTTGTAACATAGGAAATATAATTTCTTTTCAAAACCATTTTTTTTCCTTAAGAAATGTATTTAATCATCAAACCAGGTCAAAGCTCAACGGGTTGACAGCTTAACAAAAGCTACTAAGGTCCTATTATCTAACCAAATATGATATCTTAAAAATATTGTGTAATAGATTGTTTTAAGTAACAAAAAAGCCACAATATAAATTTTAATTTAGGTAAAAGTTCTATCATCACCATACTTTCTCTCATTACCGGGCGCTGCGTCGAAATAAATGGATATAAATTATAATAAAGATAAGTTAATGTGATCGCGTACTTTCAGTTCCATTATTCAAAGTTCTCTAAGCTCTGGATGTATGTACTTATTGATTCATATAGGGATTTATAACAGGGTTGGAAATAATGTTTTGCTACATACGAGTATATGTAGGTACATTTTTTATTTGTTTCTTGTTATAATTTCACGCTGTATCCCGCATTTAGCATGGTAAGCTAAGGGAGCCTAGGGATGTAGTGTTGAGACACTCCTTTCCCCACTTATCGTCAAATTCTGGAATTGAATGCCATCTTTCATATAAATGCGAGGAAATAAAAATGTTATATATGTACACATTCCCTCGATAATTCCTCGATAATAATTTAATGTAATATAAAAGTTAAAGTTAAATATAATAAATATTTCTTTTTGTAGTTTCTTACAAAAAAAACCAAGGAATAAGTTGCACACTCAATTTTTTTCAATCCTAATTTTATGCAGTTTTTACTATTGTGTCTTAATATCACGCGTTTTTTTTTTGAGATTAATATGCCTTATCGTAAATTCTTTTTGTTTTGATATACTTATACATTTTTATATTATATGAAAATAAAGAAAAGTAATAAAATATAATTCATAGAGTAGAAAGTAAAGATCAATTTTAAAAATTATAATAACCATCTGTTATATGTTATTACGTTTATTTAAAGTTATTAAAAACGTTTCACAGATCATTCAATTTTATAAATAGGTTATTAACAGAAATACTCTCTAAGCCTACTATATTAGATATAATTATAAAACTCTCTAACGAATAGCATCTAACTGAAAGAGTTAGAAAAAGAAAACCACTACTAGTTCCTCTTGGGTATGATGAATTATTTTCCTTTCTCTTTTCTCGTGTTATATACATAACGTGGTGTAGTTCCACCTATATAACGTCATGAATTCGGACGCAAAGTGGAAAAGGGAGGTGTATTGGCTTCAGTTACTCTTCTACCCACATGTAGCGCGGTAGGCAGAGGGAACTTGGGAACCTAGTTATAAAACACTTCGTTCCCATTAATATTTTTCTGCTCCCTGACTTCCGCGTTATTCTGGAGATATTGCGAGGTGATTGGTTGAAACTCAGCGTCGCGCTTTGCCTCATTACCAGAGCGAGGAAATGAAAAAATAGAATATCTGAATGAAAAAAAATACAGTAATCTTAAATAGATAGTAGCAAACATAAAAAATATTTAAATCTTAAACTCTTCCTCTTCTCTTTCCCTTAAGTATCTTATAGACTACGCACAGGTGAAACAAGGCATCCTATAATATCCCCTCATCATCGAGGACATGAAATATTAATTATCATAAATTTTTGATATATTTACTATTAATAATTTACATTTAATGTTTTCTTTTCTTCGCTACGGTAAGAAGAGCAGAGCAGGGCACGGCGTTGAGTTCCGCCATATAACCTGTAATGCCTCAAATTCGTCAGAAAGTGGCCTATGGAACGGAGTGTCTTAACACTAGGTTTCCAAGCTCCCCCTACCGATCATGCCATGCATATAGCGTGAAGCTGATAGAACTACATTTACAGGCGCTGTGTACTTAAAGTATTTATATATTTCAAACAATTGCAAGTATCAACCCTATAGAGGGCGGTAAGGAAATGAGATAAAGGGCGTATACACACTCGTATATCTCGATTAATCCCGTTCCACATAATTCAATGTCACCGTCTCGTGTTTGGATATTTAATAAATGACTCACAAAATGTATTTTGTTAGAGCATTATAATCATTGTAAGGTCTGATTCAAATTATATTAGGTTTTTTCATTAGCCTCACGCTATATCACGCACATGGCAGAATAGGCAAAGTGGCTTTAGAAACCTAGTGTTAAGGCACTCCGTTACATTCTCCATTTTGTGAATTTGAGGCATTGCGCGTTGAGAAGCGGAACTCATGGCCGCGTTTGATACCAGAGCGAAGAAATGAAAGCAATAATAATTTAATTTCCTCAAGTGGGAATCGAACTGTCGCAGTTACAGTTTCTTAATACACTCTTTCTTAGAACACTCAACATTCAATTCAAGTAGAAAAGCGAGAACGAAAAATTTTAACACCATATTCCCTCTGCCTTAAAGTGTCAAATGTTTTTTCTGTCTACAATATCGAAATACAGTAACGAGTTCGTGTAATGACTTACATTCTTATCGCGCAATATGATTCCTAAGCAAATAGAAATAAATAAAAGTATTAAAGTGAAATTTGTACGATAAGCTGACCTATATTACTGTGGAATCTCTACCGTTTGTCTTTTTTGTACCACTGAATGTCTTTGTTCGTATATTTATGTTTTTTTTTAATATTTTATAGTTATTTTTTAGTTCAACGCCATAATCTCAGATACTGAAACGTTCTTTTTAATCTTAGTTTAATTTTAACGCACTAATCTTAGGAAGTACCTACTGGATTTAATTGAAACAATATTTTTGCATAAGATCCAGAGTCCATATATGGATAAAGTGTTAATTAATTCAATTTGAGTTGACGAGCGAAGCCGCTTACGCAAGCTAGTATATACATATAAATAAATGTATTCATAAGCAATATACAAATATGTCCATATAAATTGGCAAAGAAACCATTACTTACGACGCCTCCTTTCAACGGATTACACGGGCGTATATTTGACGTACAATTATTCACGCCGCAAGGATCTGTCCGTCAGATTTGATCCTTAAGTTATTAACTTTGCAATGTGACATATGAATTTATTTCGGTTACCGATTCGATTACCGGTCTTCTTATTTGATAATCTGACGTTGTGAGATTATTTGGAGGTAAGATCAAAATTATTGATGTAAATTATTTATTAAAAATTTTGACTTTTCATATATTTTTTTTATCGATAATGTATAAAATGTATAGAATTTTTTATATAGCAGGATATGAACACGCGTCTCTTCGAAACTGTCTGAGCACTCGGACCAACTAAGCGATATGTTTTCGTCTAGATACGTCGAAATTCTTATAGGCTTGCCATCTCGGTAGGGAAATATGTATATACAAATATTATTTTTACATTAGTTAAGAGATAATTTTTGTGCGTTTTCTAAAAATGTATTTTCTTTTCTAAGTGTGGAATAACAAATTGAATATGTTAAAAATTCTTATATATGAAGTTGAAATCAGCATATCTAAGATCTTGTCTAGTAACTTTTAAGTGACTTTTTAACTTTCGGCTATTAACCATACTGCATTCAATGTTTATGTATTGAGATAAAAACCACACTTATTTACTTTATATAACTAACCTATTTCCTTTTTCAATTCTTTATTTCCGGCTTATGTTTCCAGAGTTTGCTTTACAATTCAAAATACTTGACTTTGACAGATCTTCAACTTATTCAGCGATTAATTCATTGACACCCATGTTCTCTATTTCTTTGTCCTTAAAAAATATACAAAAATAAAAAACGAAGAAAATGTCATTAAAAAAAGTATTTTCAGTATATAAATAATTGAAATAATAAAATAGACTTCAATAAATGTAATATGGCGTTTAAATTTAATCAACAATAAAATAAATCACTCCCACTGTCTCTGTGTAATTTATATTACGTATAAAGTCAGGATAATATTATCGAATGACCATCAAGTTGCTATAACGACTGTCACAAAATGCGTAGGGCTTGTCATAGACTTGAAACAAAAAGAAATAGCATTAGTCTCTTTTTTTAATTTATTAATTGAGTATTGAAAAATCTTCTCTTGTATAGTTCTCATAATAATCTCAAGAAATTCTTATTTAGTGCTCTTCTATTCTACCAGACCTATACACATGCTAAATAACTTACAACAGTCAGTCAGTCACTCAACAGCCAGTCAGTCAATGACGAAATATATAATAGTATAAATAAAAACTGTTCATGTTTTATATAAAAAAAAATACATTGATTACTATTAAAATCCTTTAGTTGTAATTACATATTGGCATTTCTCTCTGTTTTCTAACTGTTTAATAATTAAAAGGTGCCTCGTGAAGTATAAAATATAGCTAATTGTTCTCAGTGAAGGTATGTTTATGTCATTATTACCGAAGCAAATATATATATATATATATATATATATATATATATATATATATATATATATATATATATATATATATATATATATATATATATATATATATATATACATATATATATATATACCACCTTATATTTTTAAAAATACTATAAATGTTATATATTTAGCAGTGTTAACACAATATGCAATGCCAGAAGTGAAGAGCTGAAGTGTCTTAATGAGGACGGAAAGTCTTCAAACTAGCGTAAAAAAAAATAAAAAATCCACTTTCATACAAAAACTTAAATAAAATTTTACAGTTTTAATTTATGTAGAAATGTTGTACAAGTTTGCTGTAGTATATCACCAACTTTAAAGGGTAACTTGCATTTAGTTAGTTGAGGCCTGTCGTGGCGCAACAAAATAGGCGTGTTACTGCAAGCGACAGGTTGTGGGTTCAATCCCCACTCGAGGAAATGAAACATTTAATATTTTCAAATTCAATATGTAATGTTTCTATTTCTTCGCTCTAGTAATAAGGTAAAGAGTGGCGTTGAGTCTCGCCACTCAACACGCAATGCCTCAAATTGAGTGGAAGGTAGGGAACGGAAGTAGAACGGAGTGTATTAACACTAGGTTCCCAAATTCCCTCTGTCTACTCTGCCATGTGCAGGATACATCGTGAAGCTGAATAGAGTGCTGAATGATATGCTGAATAATTTATAAAATTCGCATATAACCCTTCCTTATATCTTTTCTACTCTATGTTTATTTATAAACTGTCAGCTACGTTATGATCGGTACTGACATTATAATTGATTTATTCAAACGATCTTTAATAGTTTCTCGATTTACGTAGTTCGTGTATCGTTTTAGTGTTAATTAATTATGGCGCTGCGTTGATAGATGCTTGCTTAATATTTAAAGTTGGTCATTTTGAAGTAATTTCGTAATTTATCTATGAAGAAACAGTTAATTTTCCGTCTCTCTCCACTTTTCGCTTACTATCAAGACATAACTTATCGAGGGGCGGAATTCAACAGGAGATGAAAATAATAAACAACAAAAAATGACGCACTCAACGTAATTTGTACGCATTTCGGAAAAAAAAAACTTTGATCATTTCCCATTTTATTCGTTTCATATATTTCATTAAATAAAAAATATCAAAATATTACATCAGTTCGAGCCACTATGTTAATATACTCGACGCCCTTTAAAAACGAGCTTATAAATCCCCAAGTCTAATACGACTATTGTAAATAACAAGGAGAACTAAGTTACATCGACCTTTCATTGCGCGGCAGCTTTTATCATTATCTAAAGTGTTTCGCACGCTTCAACAAGTGTTGGCTTCTGTTTCGGTAATCCTTCTAATATAATAGTCACGGGAGGCCGTGTAGTTGTAAATATGATGGTGTGGGTTCAGTTCCTGATCAAGGAATAAATTATTTTAATTTTGTTACTCAGAGAAAAAGGAGCACCGCGTTTAGTTTTGTCACTCACCACGTAATTTCTAGAAATTACACTTCAAAATTCAAATATTTTATTTATATTTTCTTTTTATTTATATTTTTATTATATGCTAAAAATTAAATATTAAATTTCACGCTGTATCCCGCACTTGGCAGGGTAGGCAGAGGGAATATACCCTTGGGAACCTAGTGTTAAAACATTCCATTCCACTTCTGTTCCCTACGCCGAGTTTGAGACATTGCGAGTTGATTGACGCAACTCAACGCTGCGCTTTACCAGGGCGAAGAAATGAAAACGATTAATATTAATAATTGAAAATATAAAAAAATAAAATAAAATGTATTTAAATGACAACGATAAGAACGCATATCGTTAGAACAATTATTGGGTTCCAAACTTCAATGTGTAAATTATAAGCGGCGCTTCGTATCTAACCCAATTCTTTGAAAATTAAACAGAGTGCCGTAGCACTAGATTAACTTAACAAAAAAGTTCTAATTTAACGAGAATCATTTAAATATCCTCCACCTAAGATCGAAACCAAACCCATTGTATACAGTCAGACACTCCACTACAACGAATTTGTACAAGATATCTAAAAGACGTTTCTCATGCACCATTATATTTCATTGTAGATAAAACACCCAAGTACACTATATTATAGTAAACACAACTAAAACTCAATAAACTATACGTAAAAGGGATTAAAGGTGATAATTTTGTCTAAGAAACGAGACCACTAGGCGAATGCAGATCGTAAATCACGTCCATTGCTAGTACATAAAGTCAAAGTTTATCTCGTCTATAAAAGTGGATGAAATAAAATTTTAATACGCATAAACGGTGGTTTTACAGCTTGTTTTGACTGTGTTAGATTTATTTGTACTCAATATCGGTATTGAAAGTGTTCATTTCGTACTTTCTTTCAGCTTCTGTATCTACTGTATCTTCTGTCCACCTACCTACTAGACAGAGCCAAAAAAATTTGTGTTAAAACACTCCGTGTCCATTATTACTAGACTGCCCTTCTCTATTTTCTGCTGAATTTGAGGCATTGTGTGTTGAGTGGTAGATCTATACGCTACGCTAGCGAGGAAAATTTAAATATTAAATATTTAATTTTCTCATGAGGCCTGTCGTGGCGCAGCGGCACAAGCGTGTGACTGTAACCGACAGGTTCTGGGTTCGATCCCCAGTCGAGGAAATGGAATATTTAATATTTTCAATTTAAATATTTAAGGTTTCATTTCTTCAATCTGGTAATAAGGCAAAGCGCTGCGTTGTTCCGCTACTCAACACGCGATGCCTCAAATTCGGCGGAAAGTGGGCAACGGAAGTGGAACGGAGTGTCTTAACACTAGATTCCCGGGTTCCATCTGCCTACCCTGCCTCGTGCGGGATACAGTGTGAAGCTAAGTTAAGTTAATTTTCTCATGTGAGAATCGAACCCACCTTCTTCTACCATTATTTATAAATTATAAAGTAAAACCTTTACAGATTTTTTTAAACAACTTTAAATATATAATAAATTTTTGTTCAATGCAAGATGAAAATAGTGGGGAATGGAAGTTTCAGTTCGAAGTCAGAAACTACTAGGTTCCCAAGTTCCCTCCGCCTACCATGCCATGTGCAAGATTAACGCTATGGTAAAAAGAAAATGTTATTTGTTTAAAAGTATATATTTAAGAAAAAATCAACTTTCATTTTATTACTCGACTTAAAGTGTATATAAAAGCTTTCAATATTTCTTCAATACATAAAATTGGTTTGTAACCATTTTCTGTATTATTTGTTTTCATTCACATTTATCGATCGTATTTTATGACGTGATGTTAAATCAGGGGCCTGTTGCGGCGCAGGGGCACAAGCGTGTGGCTGTAAACGCGACAAGCTGTGGGTTCGATTCCCACTAAAGGAAATGAAATGTTTAATATTTTAAAATTCACTCACGCAGATTCACGCTGTATCACTTGGCAGGGTAGGCAAAGGGAACTTGGGAACCTAGTGTTAAGACATTCCGTTCCGTTTGCCCACTTTCCGACAAACTTGAGGCATTGCTTGTGGTGAATTACAGAATGAACTTTCAAAATTTTCTTTTATTAGATTGACATTGTGTCATATACGAGAGTAGACATACAGTAGAATCGCAAAGATAGTTTATTGCCTTACTTCTTCCGCCATACTTTCACGACTTACATATTGAGTAGAGTAGTTTAACGCTGAGTTATGTCTGCTCTTATCATATCAACAAGTAAATAAAATAAATCCCTCAACCGGAAATCGAACCCACTCCATCCCGTTTACACTCACACTGTACCACTACACCACAACAGCCTATTGAATTGTGATTTGTAAATACATATATGCAAGTGTTTGGTAAACGAAAATTAAATTATATCCAACAAAGCATAACGCAATAATCACATCGTTACTTCTATTCAACTACATTAGTTCATACTTTAGTGGGTATGCTTTGAATAAACAAGGCTTTTAGCTCTCTCAATGTATTGTACTAATGAAGTTGTCAAATAATTTGATCTACTATACAATTTGCGTACATTGTATTGTAGGAAAGGAAATTAACTTTTATTAGCTCTGTTGAGGCGCAGGGGCATAAGCGTGTGACTGTAAATGACAAGTCATGAGGTGTTGGGAACCTAATTTTTTAACACTAGGTTCCCAAGTTCCCTCTGCCTGCCGTCTTTGCATAGTACGACGGCTTTTAGTTGTAAACATGACTGCTGAAGATTTTCACTCGGGAGAATTATCACATTACATTTATTATACTTGATAACGCACAGTGTTTGAGTTACGTCATATGTCTCAAAAATTATAAGTAAAAGTTCAGAACGGAGTGTCTTAACACTAGGTCTCAACTCCTTACCCCAGTATGAAGTCTGTACGATATATGTGTAAACAGACACTAAATTTATCATTTTTCTTTACTGATTTCACCTTATGATATAAAAACGAAATATATATGGTTATCTGCTTAACACTTAATTATTCTTCATTTAAGACACTTCTGAAATACAGTATATACAAAAAAAATATATATCTAGAATTGTTGGTATAATAGATATGTGCATAAGTTAGTAACTATTCAAAAAGAAACTTATTTTTGGCTTCACTTATTTTTTGGTATCCCTCACAAAATGGGGCGCATAGAAGAAACCTGGGAACCTAGTGGTACGATATGACGTTTCCGGTCCAGTCTTTTCGTCAAATTCTGAAGACATTGCAGCTGAGAGGTGAAACTAAACGCCACTCATTGTCTCGTTTCTATAGCGAGGAAATGAAAATATTAAATATCCTCAACTGGGAATCGAACTGATAACCAATCGTACGTTCCAGTCCCTGCACTACTACTTATCTTAAAGAGAAACTTCTGTAATACAAATACAAATATTAACTCTATCTTCACTTAGACTTCGATTGAACACGAGTTTCTTCACATATTAGTCAATGTTTGATCGCCTGCGTTGTAGTTTCCTGCTTATACGTTTTCATAATAAAATTTTGAGAGTACTTATGTTACTTTGCATTTCTATCTTATATCATTGTTTGTAAACTGTTAAAAGGGGCTTCTTATGCAAGGACTTGGTAGAAAGTGGTAACAGAAGTGTGGATTTATAACCAGGCCAAACACGGCGTTGATTTCCGCCATTCACTGAGTATCTTAACACTGGATTTCCAAGTTCCCTCTGCCTAACCTGCCATTTGCGGGATACAGCGTGAAACTGAAAAAGATCCTTTTTTATTCCACCAAGTCACCATTTCCCCTAGCGGTACACTTTAAGGACTTTAACCTCAACACCTGTCATATACGTCTATCAGTTAATTTCTTCTATAACCGCATATAAAAAGTTAACAGCGTGTTTACGACTTAACTGAACAGCGATTAAATGACCCGCCGGCGATCAATTACGTCGGATTCATCAACTGTTATCAACGTAAAGTGTTTTCAATATATCTTTTTAAACCGTGCCTCGTATTTTATTATACTGGCTCTACCTGCGATGTCGTCTGCTTTGTTGTTACTTTTGTTATATTTTTGAACTAACAATAAAAAATCAACAAAGAAATCAATATTTTTTTTTGCCAAATACTTTTATTTAAGTAAAGATTTTTTTTTCATTTTAAAACATTTTTTCCGCTTCACGCTGTACGTGAAGATTTAGCGTTAAACACTCCATGTCCCCCAGATAAACTTACTACAAATAAATAGGCTAATAATACTAAGTAAATGTGCATGTGGCACAGCCCAGGGGCACAAGCATGCTTCTTCCCGCTCGAATAAATTAAATATTGCAAGCCGCATTG
Source organism: Eueides isabella (assembly GCA_019049475.1). Taxonomy (NCBI): domain Eukaryota; kingdom Metazoa; phylum Arthropoda; class Insecta; order Lepidoptera; family Nymphalidae; genus Eueides; species Eueides isabella. The sequence continues at coordinate 1,469,850 of CM032401.1, forward strand.
ATTTCCGCTAATCAACAACAAATCGGCAGAAAATAGAGAACGCGGTACCTCAATTTGAAGGGAGTGTCTTAACACTAGGCTGTTAGGTTGTCTCTACCTACCTCACTGTATACGGGATACAAACTATATTAAAATATACGAATAATTTAAGTTATTAGTTCATTTTAATTTAAAAATTAAAAAAAAAAATTGTCAATGTCACTAATTTTAGATTTTTTAGATATATCTTCCATGTACAGACAGCAATTTGATTATGTATTTATTATGTATGTATAGAAGTGCCACTGGATTGCATAATTGAAAAGTTATATCTTAAACGAATATTCTTTTACTACTCGTATCTGTAAAATTTATATCTGAATACATTACTTTTAAATGTGTTTAACCTTTTTGTTTATGAATTGTCGTTTATTTGTTTCTATGGAGATTAAAATGGGAACTGTGATATTTTTAAGTGTAATATGGAATAATTATTATGAATTTAATATAATGAGGCCTGTCGTGGCGCTGCGGCACAAGCTTGAGACAGTAACCGACAGGTTGTGGGTTCGATCACCACTCGAGGAAAGGAAATATTTAAAATTTTCAATTTTAATATTTAATGTTTCATTTCTTCGCTCTGGTAATAAGGCAAAGCGCGGCGTTGAGTTCCACCACTTAACACGCAATGACTCAAATTCGGCGGAAAGTGGGGAACGGAAGTGGAACGGAGTGTCATAACACTAGGTTTTACTTCCGTTCCCTCTGCCTACCCTGCCTGGTGCGGGATACAGCGTGAAGCTGAAAAAAAATAAAAAAATGTTTTCATTTCTTCTCTCTGGTACAAGGCAAAACGCGGCGTTCCGCCATTCAACACGCAATGCCTCAAATTCGACGGAAATTGGGGAAAGGAAGTAGAACGTAGTATCTTAACTTAGGTTCCCTAGTTTCCTCTGCCTACCCTACCATGTGAGGGCTACAGCGTAAAGCTGAGAGTAATATAATGAGGCCTGTCGTCGCGCAGCGGCGCAAGCGTGTGACTGCATTGACAGGTTGTAGGTTCGATTCTCATTCGAGGAAATGAACTAGCTATTGTTTTCTTTTTTTCGCTCTGGTAACAAGGCAAAGCGGAGGGTTAAGTTCCGCCACTCACCATACAATGCCTCAAATTCATTCATTCATTCATTAATTAGATTTTTAATTTAAATATATAAATATTTAAATCCGTATGTATGAGCGGATTATCCCAGTCATAAATCAAGCGGTACTTTTTTCGTTCAACGTCTATAAGAGGGAAAGAAAAAGAGACGTAGTATTAAGACACTCCTGTTCCCCTATTTTCTTTAATAATGGAGCTTAACGCCGCACTTTGTCTTTATACGAAAATAATGAAATAATCATTTCACGCTCAGGGTAATGTCCCTGAGCGAGGATCGAACCGTCTTATTTACAGATAGTACGCTGTACTTCTACTTCGACCTCTTTATCGAATGCTAAAAAATCATTAGCTAGCCCGTTATAAATATTCATAATATGAGATCGTGTATCACATATTCGATTTATTCTCACCTGTTTTTATTAGGTTACATGCTTAGAACTAACATTTACGCGCGGCTTCGCCCGCTTAGTCTGATTAGAATATTACCAAACAATATTAAAGACTTATGGACTCATTTTAAGTAAGTCAAGTACTCAAAGTAACTCTGAGTGCAGATAATGCGTTAAATCAAACCAATTGACGTGATATAAAATAGCCTTTCAATGTAAATAAATTTATTGCTTTTTTTTTTCTTGATCCAGTAGCTAATGAGTGGCGAATCTCAACACCGCGCTTTGCCTTATTTCCAGAATGAAGAAATAAAAACATCAAATATTTAATAATAAAATATGAAATATCTCATTTTCTCAAGTGGGGGTCGAACTTACAACCTTTCACGTTAACAGCAACACGCTTGTGTCCCTGCGTCACGATAAAAACAATATAAGAATAGCATGACATGGTAGGCAGAGGAATCTTGGGAACCTAGTGTTAAGACACTCCGTTCCACTTCCGTTCTCCACTTTCCGCTGAATTTGAGGCATTGTGTGTTGAGTGGCGGAACTCAACGCCGCGTTTTGTCTTGTACCAGAGCGAAGAAATGAAACATTAAAAATATATTTTTTTTATAGCTTCACGCTGTATCCCGCACTAGGCAGGGTAGGCAGAGGGAACCCGGGAACCTAGTGTTAAGACACTCCGTTCAACTTCCGTTCCCCACTTTCCGCTGAATTTGAGGCATTACGTGTTGAGTGGCGGAACTCAACGCCGCGCTTTGCCTTATTACCATTACCATTAAATATTTAAATTGAAAATATTAAATATTTCATTTCCTCGAGTGGGGACCGAACCCACAACCTATAACACGCTTGTGCCGCTGCGCCACGACAGGGTCATTCATTTCAAATTTCATTTATATTAAAAAAATACCTAAACAGAAGCAAGACAATAAATAATGAACATTTTAGTAATGAACAAGCCTAAGTTGTTAAATCGATATTTAATACACTATTTGAATGCGTCCTCGAGATACTCATATGTTCATTTTTATGACATCGTCGGAATGCCATTCAATTCTACATATTAATAGTATCGCTTAGCTAGATATCTCTACCAGTTGTCGGCTTGCGTATTAGTAAATTAATACTTTTATTTATTGATTTGTTCGTCTTTATTAAAAGTATAAATAGTAACAGATTTAAAAGAAGTGCATGCATGGGAACAAAGTGTTTTAACACTATGTTCCCAATGTCCCTTTAACCAATCTTCCATGTGCACGTGAAGCTGAAAAATCTTTTGCTAGAATTATCTTTTGCTTGCAAAATTTACTTGTCTATAAAAAACCGTTTTACATTTACTCCGCCAAACTGGTGTTCTTATTTTTTTGTTATCTTACATATGAGACGTTGCTTTTTGTATAGTTGAGCTCAAAAATGCGCTATATCTATCACAGTCAGTTAATTAGAATAATTTATATACACACATACAAACGTTCCCCAGACTTGGGATTGAATTTACAACCATCTCAATTGCGCCCGAAAAGCTTTCCCACTGCGCCACGACAAGTCTTAATTACCTAACATAATTAGATAAAATCTTGCTATCGTAATTGTATCGTAAAATATTGCTACATATAAACATTAAAAAAAATACTTCTAAGAATTTCATAGAAAATTACATAGATATGATGTAAGAATAATTGGTGAAAGTATTCAAAACTCAATTAAAGATGAACATCTGAACAAACTCCTGAAAGACTCCTTAAGACTGTTCGGAATCATTATATAAATCTGTAACCACACAGAGAAGTATAAAAAAAGAAACTTTTCAAATGTATTTTTATTATCGCTCCAACAAAACCTAGCGTTCAGACACTCTATTCCCCATGTACCGCTCATTTTAAAGAAAGATATTTTTACTGTTTATAAAGTGTTATTCTAAACTTAGAATAGAAAAATACTAATTGAGAAAACGAGGCCTGTCGTGGCTCAGCGGCACAAGCGTGTGGCTGTAACCGACAGGTTCTGGGTTCGATCCCCAGTCAAGGAAATGAAATATTTAACATTTTCAATTTAAATATTTAATGTTTCATTTCCTCGCTCTGTTAAAAAGGCAAAGCGCGGCGAGAAGTTCCGCCTCTCAACACGCAATGCCTCAAATTCGGCGGAAAGTGGGGAACAGAAGTGGAACGGAGTGTCTTAGCACTAGGTTTCTAGGTTCCCTCTGCCTACCCTACCTCGTGCGGGATACAGCGTGAAACTAAATACTAATTGAGAAAATGTATAAAAAAATTCTAATTTAGTAAATTAAGAAAAAAAATCAAAGATTTTTTAGTTTTACGCTGCGTCTTGCTCATAGGATGGTGGTTAGAGAGAACCTGGGAAACTTGAGTTAAGACGTTCCCATTAGGTTATTCCATTCCCTACATTCCACTAAACTAAAGTATTGCGTGTTGAGTGGCGTAACTCATCGCCGCGCCTCGGAACCATAATATAATATTTTATTTCCTCAAGTGGATATCGAATCCCCAACCCTTAACACACTCTTGCGCCACTATACATAAATTTTATTCTAGCGTAGCAAAAAATGAAATAATAGTCCTAATTAGTCCTAATTAGTCTGATATAAATAAATAAATTATACATAACCTAATTTTTTTAGACAAATCATTTCCTAACAGATAAATAACATATAATAAAAAAAAACATTAAAATTACAAAATATTTTGAATCACGCAATAAATAAATGGAACATAGTAATAACGTGTATAAATTTATTATCGTGTCTATTAAAATAAAATTAATTATACACAGATAAAATACTTTTAATATACATACAATTAACTTACAATGATAAGGCAATTATAGTGCCGTCAATCATTTACATATGTATATGTTATGAACAGGCCTAGCTCTAGAGTTATGTCACATGCAAATTGATTATATATAAAATGCGGCGTTGAGTTCCGCCGTTTATTCTGAACAATAACTTGGACAATAAACGGTGCGTAACAGATAGAGTATCTTAATATTTAGTTCTACCTGCCGAAACTATACGAGGGCATATATGATGCTTAGTTTTTTTTATTCCAAATAGTCAGAGTCAGAGTTCCAAATAGTCAGAGAGATCTTGAAGACATAGTGTTGAGACACTTAGTTCTCATTGAAAGAATTTCTCCACTTTCCGCCGAATTCGGGAGATATTGCGTGTTGAGTAGCGAAACTCAACGCGTCTTACTTCTTCGTCCTTACCAGAGCGAAGGAAATGAAAATGTTAGATATTTTAGATCCACTATTGGAAATCGAACCCAGAACCTGTCACGTTTACAATCACTATTAAGACACTAATTGTGTTGATGATGTTGTATATATTGATGCTATTAAGACACTAATTAGTCTACATTTCATATAATAAACATATAATGTATGCTTATGCATATATTATTTTACATCAAGTTTTATGTGAGTAAATGGCAATAATAAATGAGACAGATTGTGGGTTCGATACCCACTCACGGCGATTAAATATTTAATATTTTAAAATTAAATATATACAAAGATCTCTCTGTCTCTAACTAGCCATGTGCGGGATACAGCGTGAAGCTAAAATTAAGAATTCGAAAAGGTTTAAAAAACATCTTTCACAACCACGCCCAGTATATGTCTACATCTGTGTTATGCTACTTTAAGTGCTTCCCTATGAACAATATATCTCTTTAAATGGTCATAAATCAATGATAATTTATTCGTAACAGACATTCGAATGGATTACAGTGCTAAGTTACATCTGTTAAATTTGGAAGTAATAAAATTGCTATAAAATTTAACTCGATTGTTTTTTTTTTATCTTCTTTAGAATGAAAATGAAAGTTGGTTTTTCATAACAAAATACCATATTCATTTAATTCAATACAATATTTTTTTAAATAAAAAGGAAATATGTCCGGGATGTGTGGAAGCCTTAACCCTCCCTACCCTAGTCCTACCTTTCTACTATGATGTAGGGAAAAGCATGATATTCCATAAAAAATATTTTTTTGCTTCACGCTGTCTAACCAGACAGAACGTAGCGCCTAAAGCTAAAGTCTCGGCATATCTCTTTCATCTCGTCCACTGTCATCAACCCACGTCATACATAAATACGAGGTGTCCTCATGATTTTTACATGACTTTCTTCCAGTATAATCATAAAAATATTTAAAAAATCACAAATTACGATAAAAATATTTAAAAAAAATCACAATTAATTTTATTATTTAAGCACTACATACAAAATCATAAGATATATCCCAACAAACAGCTTAAACTTTGTTAAATTTGCATAAGAATCTAACACTTCCCTTTTAACATGTACGTAACGACGATTGCAAAATAACATAAGCAAGTATTTCTATTGTGTTAAAGGTTGTACAAACAATTCCCTGTGAAGCTGTCGCTGTTTGCATTCTAATAAATCCAGAGATTGAAAGATATAGGTCGGGCTATGACAACCGTGGTCCGCTGGTTTGTCACAACAAATCTTGTATGAGCTGCACGTTTCACACGCTACTGGGAACTCGTTTCTTACTTAAATTAATATTGAAATTATATATTTTTTCAGCTTTACGCTGTATATATGTCCCGCACATGGCAGGTTAGGCAGAGGGAACTTGGGAACCTAGTGATAAGACCGTTTCGTGTACCCCACTTTCTTCCGAATTTGTAGCATTGCATTTTGAGTTTCGCCGCGCCTTGCTTTGTTACCAGAGCGAAGAAATAAAAACATTTAATGTTTAATATGAAAATATTAACTATTAAATTTCCTCGAGAAGGGATCGAACCCACAACCTGTCGCGTTTGCAGTCACACTCTGTGCCTCTCCGCCATGACAGGCCTCGATATAATAGATAATAAGTAAATTTTAATTTTAGTATAATATTAGCAAGAAATATGAGAAGAAATTGGAAATGGAGTGTCTAAACTCTTCTTTGGGCTCTGGCCCAAGACTTCATTTGAGTGAATTTTAGAACGTTTAATCGCGTTTTCTTTTTCACTGTTGTTGGAATTTAAAGTAATTTCCCTGATGCTCTCCCATAATCCCGAATAAAGCTTTATAAAATGTCAGTTTTCTACGGCGCGTAGTTTTGGTTGAGTTGTGTATAGTAAATAACTATTTCGCAATTGAGTACAATTGCGAAGTAGTTATTTATACAAAAAAATATTTGACATTATAATATAATTATATTAGGGGCCGCTATTGACGGACGGTTGTAGCCGGGATTGGGAATCGGGACATTGACATATTTTATTTTATCACTCCTCACTTTGGTAAATAAGCAAAGTACGATGTTAAGTACCGCCACTCGACACGAAATGTCTGAAGAATTCATTGAAAAGGGAAAGTGAGGAAAAGAGTGCCCTAACACTAGGTTCCCAGGTTCCCTTTGTCATATGCCTATTTAAAAAAAAATGCAACCAAATATTTAAACTATCGTCGATTAAATTTTATGCTTATTAGCATAAAAATTAGCAATATCCATAAATGTATATTTGTATTTAAAAAAAAAGTATACATTGAATTTATGACAAATGATAATTATATTGACATCTGATTACATACTATGATGATATCATTGGTAATATATTAGTATTACCAATAACCGGACCTCTAGAGTTATTACTTTGTGTCATCTCCTGTATTCATATTTATCTTTTCTTGAAGAGTCTTTGACCAAAAAAAAACTTAATGAGAATATATCAATATCCACTAATTGTAGAATAGCGTAACTCAACGCTGTGCTTTCTTTATCTACTTGTTTTACACAAATTTACACAAATCAAGTAATTAAAATTTTGTTACAACATAAATAAGTTGTCAAAAGCGTATAATAATATTGACGTAACTCGGTAAGAACGTATGGCATGGTGGACGGTTTACAAGAGGCGCGAGTCGAAATCATATGTTAATCAAAAATATTAAAGCTTGAGGCCTTTCGTGGGTCAACGGTACAAACGTACTACTGTTAACGCGAAGGGTTATGAATTCGATCCCCACTCGATGAAATAAAATAATTAACACTTCGGTTTTATCGCCTTGGTAACAATGCAACGCGGTGAGCACATTGAATTCAAATTAGGCGGAAAATTAAACACCTAAGTGTTTTATCGGGAACACAGTGTCTTAACACTAGTTTCCCAAGTACCCTCTGCCTACCCCGCTATATGCGTGATACCGCGTGAAACTTGTAAAGAGTATTATAATAAAGAAATATTAACAGCTTTAAACAACAAATATTAACTCTCAATATAGCTACTGACAAAAAAAAATTAAACATATGTATATTTCCATACAATGAGAAAACAAGTATATTAACATTTCTGTATAGAATTTGACTTGCCACGTTTTCAAACACCGTGCCATGTGAGCCTTGCAACATTGCGATGTCAGCTCCCTTTGTTGCTTTAATAAAATATAGCGTTTAATCTGACAGTGCATGGTCGTAGACGTTTTTTACTGACTGTTTCTATACGTTTGATCTGCTTCCTATGTTCATGTACGCTTATTTTTAGATGGTGAAATCAATATTTAGGCCTCGATCTGGTACCTAAATAAAGCTTGGCGATAAGTTCAACCATTAGTACTATATGTGTAACTTTCATATTTCTATTTGTATTGTCGCAGATTCGATTCTCGCTTAGGGATATATATAAATTAAAAATATAGACGTCGGACGCTTATACTCGTATGCCACATAAAGTAGCAGTAGATATCTACCTAAAGAAAAGATAAGTATGTTCTGCAGAATCCTCTCCAGAACGAAGATATGATATATAATTAAATGATGTTGCGCTACGGCGGTCTCAAGATATACTCTCTTTCTCTCTCTCAGCTTCACGCTGTATCCCGCACGAGGCAGGGTGCAGAGGAAGCCCGGGAACCTAGTGTTAGGACACTCCGTTCCACTTCCGTTTCCCACTTTACGCCGAATTTGAGGCATTGCGTGTTGAGTGGCGGAACTCAACGCCGCGCTTTGCCTTATTACCAGAGCGAAGAAATAAAACATTAAATATTTAAATTGAAAACATTAAAAATTTCATTTCCTCGACGGGGCATCGAACCCAGAACCTGTCGGTTACAGTCACACGCTTGTGCCGCTGCGCCACGACAGGCCTCAAGATATACACAATACAAAAAATACAACTCAGCTACACGCTGTATCCCGCAAATGGAGGGGTATGACAATCCGTTCCACTTCCGTTCCCCACTTTCAAAAAAATACAAATACAAAACATATTGCGCGTGCAAACGTGCCAAGTTGTGAGCACGACCTCCACTCGAGGAAATTAAATAATTCGTATTTCCATTTAGTAAACAAACAGACAAAGCAACGTCAACATATACTATCTCATACATTTTCCGAGACGCATGTCCTATTTAATGGCGGAAACGAAACCTTTCTTTCATCATATCGCTTTCATTAAACAAACGATTCATTTGTTGAGATAACAAACTAACAAAGGGATAACGTGACAGTCGCAGAATATAATCTAGATCTAGATCAGACAAGCCGGAGTAAAGTCTAGACATGTAAGAATTACTAATCCGTACTTAATGCTGGGGGTAGGCAACGATTTTATTGACACTTTGGTTGATTTGTCAAGCAATAGTCGTTTGTCATTCATCCGTGCAAAGTAGCATTGGCGATATGATGTTAGCTGCAACTGGCCAGCTCAGAAAACCTTAATTAAAGAACATAAATGAAAATATTTTATTTCTCTATACATAGTTAAAAAGAACTCTTTAGATAAATTATACGTTATCAGGGGTTTTTTTTTTTGGTTTTACTTTACTTTTAACTGGATTGGTAAAGGCAATCTGGGAACCCAGTTTTAAGACATTTCGTTTTCATTCAGACATTCCCATTTCACAATTTCCGTCAAACTCATACTGTGTAGTAAATAATGAAATAGTTAAAAAACTAAAAAAACACGCTTAGGCTTTTGAACTATTATTTATTTTCTCCCTTTTTAATATTTATATATTGTTATATGTATTTTGTTTAGGTGTTTTTTAGCATGCTCAGATGCGCTAGCTCTATCACTTTTTCGGGGAGTAAGAGAGATAGAAGGATCCGTAACAGTATTTATTAATCCTGACAGTCCTCATAATGATAATGGGACACTGTTTTCATGTTATTGAATTGTCATCAGCCCTTGATAGGTGTGCAAAATTTCAAAGTAATCCGACTTCTGGAAATTGCTGAAAATCATGCTCAAAGATTCCATTACATACGTACATACATACAATCTAAGCTAATAAAAGCGTGTTAAAATGACATTGCATGCTTTCGGAACTCGATGCCGCGTTTAGCCTCGTTACCAGAGCGATGAGAGAAAAATTATAAAAAAAAAATAATTTACTGGAATATGGGAACCCACAACCTGTCGTTTACAGTAATACGCCTTTGCCACTGCGCCACGACAGGCCTCTGTACCTATCACCATTACGTATGTATAAAAATAGATGAAACTCATATCAGAACCAAAGGTATAATAATAATAAGTGTATGCCATTTCACACTCAATATTTCACAATCTTTAATATGTCTGCAATCATCTGTTCATCTGAAAGTTCTTTCGTAACACTTTTAAATATAAAAAATAAATGTACAATGTTACTAACCTAAATTCTTATATCCAAATATTTTTTAAATCATCTATCTAAGCCGTATTTCTGCGAAGTTGGTAAAAAAAGTAACATCATGGATATCAGGGTAAATATGGACATGTTGGTCTCCACTTTCCGTACACTTTTCAAAAAATATTACTTCTGTTCGTCTATCTGCCTTACTTACTATATTTAGTATAGTTAGTATGCCTATTATATACTCATGTATAAATTTAAGATGGCTATACCGTCGAGCGGCTTATCCGATAGCAAAAGTAGGGTTATACTTTTAACATCTTTAAAAAGTCACTCAGAAAACATTTTGATAAATACGTTTAAAGATTGTTAAGTTTTTATTACTTCCCTACCTCTTATCGCATTAAAGATAGGGAGTAAATCTGTTAATTCTGTTATTTTATATGATATATTTTCTAATACATGAAAATAAAATTTTCAATTCCAGGTGCTGTGTGGGGCAGTGGCGGGCGCAGGCGACGTGATGGGGAACGCGAGCCGCGTGCGCCGCGCACCCCAGCCTCACCACTCGCATCGCGTACTGTAAGTCAGATCTAGGCCTAGGCCTAGACCAGACCTAAACTTATGTGTATCCCGCACACGGTAGGGCAGGCAGTGGCAACTTAGGAACCTAGTGTCCTTCCCTTCCCATTAAGACACTTTCGTTCTTGAGGCAAAGTGTGTTGAGTAGCGGAACTCAATGCCGCGCTTTTCCTTGTTACCTAAGCGACGAAATAAAATATTTAAAATATTAAATATTTAATTTCCTTGAGTGGGAGTCGAACTGACAACCTGTCTCGTTTACAGTCGCACGCTATTGCCCTGCGCTATGGTCTGTAACCTAGTAAAAACAACAAAAAATGGTTATTAGCGTACATTGATATATTTCATTCCTTTTACATAAAGACTGCAATTCCGTCCGTGACCGTCAATATTAAACCACATAACTGATACATATCATATAATTTTGCCACATTTTAAAGTAAAAACATCCTTTAAAAAATATTATAACGGACAAACAATTGGACTAACCTTATATAGTAATTGAAAATGAATACCTACCAACTGTTTACTGCGTCAATCGCTTGTGGTTCTGTTAAACATTTTAACTTGACAGCTGTATTTATTTGATTTGTGCCGGTATTTCACATTTGTGATAGGATACGCTGATTCATCGATTTAATTCTTACCTACGTACGTACTTTGAATCAGAATTTTGAGCGAAAAGTAACTTTTTTTGCACAAGCCTACGACGAAAGAAAGGTTGTGGGTTCGATACCCATTCGAGAAAATGAAATATTAGCTGAAATATTAGAATAATACTTTAAAAATAGTAAACAAAAAATATTTTATTATAAGGTTAATTTTATTGACAGAGCAAAAAAATGAGGCGCTTAAGCGATGCGTTCATTTCCGCTACTCTGTCACGCAATGCCTCAAAATTTGGTTGAATAGAATTGTTTTAACGACAACTGAGTGTCTCCGTAAAAGGTTACAAAAGGTTCCCTCCACTTACTCTGCTAAGCGCGGGATACAGCGTAAACCTGAAAAAACAAACAAACAAATATATAAATAAATAAATTAATAAATAAATTAATAAATAAATAAATAAATAAATAAACAAACAAATAAATAAATAAATAAATAAATTAATAAATAAATAAATAAATAAATAAATAAGAAACATACAAATGAAAAGAAATAACAAAAATTATCGCTCAATTTCATCGGTCGCCAGCCTGCTTGCTCATTTAGATTCATTCAATAACATATCCAATACTCATAACGTACCTGTTTTAATTGAGATACCATTTAAATTTTCTATCAGAAACCATCATTTGCATTCGTATCTTTCATTTTAAATTACAAATTATTTTATTTCCTCCGTGAAATTTTAGTTAATATGAGAATTTTTAATACTAAGTCAATTAATTGAATTAATTTAGGCATTATGTTTGATACTGTTTACGAGAGGCCGATAGCAGAGATGAGGCATTAGGATGTCTCACGCTGTCCAGCTGTGTGAAAGATATACGGCAATCTTATATTATCAATGAAACAGTTTATTAAGATATTTCTCATTCACCTGTTGAACCGAAATGTGTTTCTGGGAAACAGTTTTAAATTTGTAATTTTGTAAGCAAACATTGATAGCAGCGGCGAGAGAGAACCTAGTGTTAAAGTGTATTGGGCAGAAATAGGGCAGTAATAGGGAAAAGACTGTTTTTTCCCCCATTACTGCCCAATTTATGCCCATATCGAGTGTGAATCGAACCTAAAACGATCAAATTTACAGTGAGACACAGGCCTTTTAGGCCTTTAGTCACGATGGTCTAAATTTTATAATCACTAAGTAGGTATATATTATATTATTATATTGAGACCAGTCTTGGTGTAGGGATACAAGTGTGCGTTGTGGGTTCGATCGATCTTTTCGATCCTCACTCGAATAATATATTTAATATTTTGTAGTAAAATATTTAAACATTTAAACAATTAATTGTTTAATTTTTCGCTCTAACAATACGACTAATCGTGGCGTTGAGTTCCGCCACTCAAATTCGGAGAAAGTAGAAAACAAAATTCTTAGGTCTTTCTTAGGTCTTAATGGTTCTTCCTTAGGTCTTGATGTCCCCCGAAATAACTACACTAAGTTCCCAGGTTCCCTATATCTACCCTGATATGTGCTGGATACAATGTGAAACTACAAAAAAACTAAGTTTAAATGTCACTAACCTAAGAGGAAATACAATCGATTTTCGTATCAACTTTTACGTATAAATAAGGCATAAATTATAGGAAATAAACCGACCAGAAATTACGAGTCCCGCTGTGATCGAGACGTTGAAAATTAAATGTATAATATACAAATTTCATAAGTAACGCATAATATACTAATTTTGTGGCGATCAAATTTTAATAATTTAGCGTTTCGACTGCAGTCGTATGGTCGTCTGGCACAATAGCAATGATTGCCTCATTAATTGCAGATTCAATTTCCGTTTTACGCAATTTTACTGATGATACACATTTGATCTTTTAATATATAACCTAACTTAAAAAAAAATTAAACATTAAAATATTTTAAATATGTTTGTGTTTTCATGAAATGTATGAATATTTTTATAGGGTTTGTTTCTATAGGGTTTTTACGCTGTATCCGGTATATAGCAAGTAAAGGCTAGCTTTATATTCACGAGAAATGGGCGATAATTAGAGATTTTCGACCAAATTGTTTGACCCCTGTCGGTACGCGTAGCTTAAGTAAACGCCAAATTTTGTTTTTTTATTAAAAAATCCATTGGCAATGAAAATAATTCTTTCCCGAAGTAAACGGACCCTACACAAGTATTAACAATTTTCATATTATTTTCAGGACGGACGAGGAGCTAGACGCGACAGCGTCGTGGAAGCGGTCGCATTGGCGCGAAATGCAAACAATACTGCGGAAAGAGGGCTCTCAGAAAGACGTGGTGGAGTGCTGCCCATCAGTCCTCGAAATGGTCGCCAAGAAGGGAGGTCGGACACCCACCGGCCTGTACGTAGAGTTGTACGAGGACGGTGAAAACAAACAACGGCTGTACGAACTATCTTGTGCCCCAGAAATAGTGGATAAGCCGTGTCGTTTCGTAGACGCGAGACTGTATAATCAATCGAGGTGCGTGCAAAAATATTCATACTCGTACGCTCTAGTTAGGTATTCTTCAGCTAATGATATGCAGAAGCATCGCCCAGAAGGTCACTTCTCGGTGCCAGGTTCCGGCGGGTGGTCGATGGACTATGTAATAGTGAGGGCGGGATGCGAGTGCCAAATAACGCCGACGAAAAGAAAAAATCCTCATAGAAAGAGATTAGAACGGCACAGGCAAAGAAAGAGAAACAGACGCCTGGAAGAGGATGATGACACTTGATGTGAATTTAAAACTGTGAATTATTTCCCTCCTAGTATAGGTCGCAGCGTCATATCAGTGTAACAGTGAAGTGTTTTACGGACTTGTATTCTTATATTTATCTACGATTATCAAGAAGCATTGAGCAAATGTAGGAAGTAACTGGTAAATGCGTGTATATACAGTATTCATTAAGTCGCTAATAATGATGCTACGGCAATTAGCTGTAAAAACGTTACCGACGCCACGCAAGTTTGGTCTATTTCGGTATTATTTCGGTATTTATTTTGACATTTTCTATTTATAACGCTTCTTGTCTTATTAACTTTGATCTTATGGACAGTGCCTTCATTTTGTGCCTTATACGTAATGTCAATTATTAACAGCCTATTAATTAAGAATAGATATATAGAAAATAATATATGTATATATAATTAAATATATTTTTTACTATACATACATAATGATTTATTATATCAGAGAAAGTATACACTTGGTGATTATTAAAATATATTGTTAAAGCAAATTAAATTTCATATAAAGTTTATGTTTCATTTACTTATAATTATTGAAATGATTGAGGACAGAATATCACAGATAATCTTATTTTCTTTAAACGAAGGCACAAAACTTAAGTTAACAAAATAAAGTCGCAACGATTTTTGATAACATATTTGACATTAAAAAAAAATATACTGACATTGACATAATTTTGACATTTCAAAACTAGTTTTCTTTTTCTTAATTCAACAATCAGTGTCTCAAAACCGTTGTGCCATTTATTACTTATGCTCTCTTATTTTACAATTTAAGAATATTTATTCAAAACAACTTTTTTTATCATAAACTATTTGTCACATTGTATTGTAACTGTATTTCCTTCTAGTTTTAAGTGTCGAGTCAAAGATCTGTATTATTTTCTATTTTGTAATACTTTTTTTAAATATTTAATATAGAATAAGTTTATTCGTCTATTTATAAAATACGAGGTATTCCGTTCTGTAGTTAGCTTAGATCGCTTCTTTAATAACATATCGTTCATTTGTCGCAACAATGACGTTTGTGCGGTTTTTTTTTAAATTGCAAGAGCCATAGAGTGTAAATTTCTTTACATTTTACACCATTACAAAGTGTGAAAGAATACAAAATGTACCATTATCTTATTCTATATTATAACATAGAATGCAAATAAATTTTCAATATTGTAAGAACATTATATTAGTATACTGTTAGTTTTATAAAAACTTTGGCAGCTATGCTATTTGATACAAATAATTTCCCACACTCCCCGGAAAATGGAAAACGGAAGTGCCTTTAACGGAACGGAGTGTCTTACTACTGCACTAGGTTCCGAAGTTCCCACTGCCTACTCTGCCCCGTTCGTGAAGCTGAAGAAAGAGAAAGCTTCTTTACAAATACGTCATTGTTGCACCAAATAAGCGGTATATGTATATGTATATAATAACAATAGTATTAATGACTGAGATTATTTTGTGCATTTAAATGTGGATATGAAATTCAATGTCATACAAATTAGATCGAGTCCCGCCATCTGTAGGTGAATAGCTGATTCGATACTAAATTAACGTGAACAGATGGCGTTAGTTACACTTGTCTTAGCTAGCAACACTGTCGTCGTGAATGGTTTTATTTTAACAATCTGTTCATCAAAACTGTAATTTTATCTGTGGACTTCGCTTTTTTTTTGGTTTATTGAATTGTAAAATAGTAAAATACGAGAGGTGGCTACTTCATAATTCTCAATTTTGAACGTTTAACTGTTTTTTTTTTAAATGAGTAATATTACAATTTTTTTATGTATATATATTGTTTTTCAGAAAATTATGCTATATTTTTTTTTATTATAAATACCCAACATTAACATTTGATATAAAATGTATTTAAAGTTAAATATTAATGATTACTTTTTTAACAAAAAATATTTTGTATTTTGTTTAATTTTTTTTTATTGTTTTCTTACTACCGCTTGTACAACGACGACAGAACCGTGCCATTTTTTATTATATAAAAGAGAAATACCAGAAATATAATGTATTCTAGTTGTAACCGTTGAATTGTAGTACTTATTTTCTATTTATTCACAATTTATCGTACCAAATTATAATTTTCTAGAATTAACAATGGACCTACTTAAATTAAATATTTATTTTATAAAAACATTTGTTACTCAAATTGGAATTTGGAATTGGAATTGGAATATTGTTTACAGTGAAATTTGTCACAAATCACTACCGATGTAAAATACTTGTTGATGAACACACCATTTTAATGAAATAAAAAAAAAAACAACAAAATAAAAAAAAACTTATTGTTTTATTGTCATTTTTAAAACATTTTTATTTAATCTTATGTATTATTAATAATAATTATTAACATTATTTAAACAGAATAAATATTTTTGCAGTAAAAATATTAACGTAGGTACGCTACATTAATAATTTGCCAACAACTTTATTCCAAGCATAACATTATATTTATCAAGCCTTATTAAATCATTACATTTTTTTTACTATAGTAAAATATCTTTATAAAGATAGTGTGCCTTATGGGAAAGCATGGTTTAATTTTTTTATTGCATTCAATTTATTTTAACCTTCACGTTATATCCCGCATATGGTAAAGTAGACTAAAGGAACTATGGGATGTAGTGTTAAGACATTGCGTGAATTGAGTCATTGCGTGTTGAGTAACGGAAGTAAACGCGCCTTGCCTTGTTACCAAAACGTACAAATGAACATAATAAATACTTTATTTTCTTGAGATTTCGCGTTTACAGTTGCATACGTCCCCCTGAGCCACGACAATCTCTTGTCAATACATTTTTTTATCCAATATATAAATATTTCCATAAATAAAGTCCACTATAAAAAAAACCATTAATGTAAGCATATATATATTATGCTTACTATTGATCTTTATATATATATATATATATATATATATATACTTATATATATATATATATATATATATATATATATATATATATATATATATATATATATATATATATATATATATATATATATATATATATATATATATATATATATATATATATATATATATATATATATATATATAAGTATATATATATATATATATATATATATATATATATATATAAAGATCAATAGTAAGCATAATATATATATGCTTACATTAATGGTTTTTTTATAGTGGACTTTATTTATGGAAAAATTTATATATTGGATAAAAAAATGTATTGACAAGAGATTGTCGTGGCTCAGGTGGCTATTTTTCTAAATGAAACCTATTTGAACTGACCCACTGATGTATTTAAATCACATTATCTACAACAATGTACTGTACTGAAGCCACCCGATCTGACCTACTCTCTAATTACCTTAGGAATTAAGGTGTTTTCTAAGCGTCGTGATCTGAAAAAATAAATAATTTTATTAACATATGTACATCATACTACATATATT
Organism: Eueides isabella; assembly: GCA_019049475.1. Classification (NCBI taxonomy): domain Eukaryota; kingdom Metazoa; phylum Arthropoda; class Insecta; order Lepidoptera; family Nymphalidae; genus Eueides; species Eueides isabella. Next base: position 1,487,390 of record CM032401.1, read on the forward strand.
CTTTGTATGGTGAAATAGCATTGCGTTATTTATTAATAGTTTTTAATATCCGTATATTGTGCAATATTTTTTTAAAATTCAACGTTTAATCGTCAGAACTACATCTAAAAGTGGAGGGCAGTGTAGGCAGTGGGAACTCATTTAAATTAAAAAAAGTGTCCAATTTCCAACACATATTACAATTACATACCTAACCCATTAAATTCTCTGGTAAGAAGACATAGCGCGGTGTTAAGCTCCGCCACTTTACATGCACCTCAAATTCTGCAAATAGTGTGGAAGGGAACGGAGAGTCTTAACACTAGGTTCCCAAGTGCCCTCTGCCCACCCTGTCATGTGCGGGATACAGCGTGAAACGGAATGAATGAGTAAGTATAGATGTCACAACTCACCCAAGTATCTTGTTGATAGATACATGACGGCAAATCCAACGCTCACAGCCAAGAACTGTACAAATCCGGCAGCCCGTTTGCGCTCGTGCCAACGCGCTCTTTCGCGGGGTAGAACCTCGCTTACTGTCACGTAAAGGAGAGTGCCAGCTGCTAATGCCTTAAACATATAAAAAATATAAGATAATCAAAATTGCACATTATATCTTTATCACGATTTTATTGATTTTTGTTTTAAATTACGAATGAATATTCTACAAACAATAAACTTAGATAGTCAATAAAAACAAAGGTATAAAAGTAAACAAGAATTTCGGCATAGCTTAACAAAACTTAGAGCTTGTTGTCAGTGATCTGATCGCTTGGATGTTTTGCAAGGCCTCGTGATAGATTTTTTTTAATTTTCTGAAATGTTTTCTGGTCCTGTCACAAATTTTAATATAAAACTTCTAGTTGGAAATTTGTTTCGCAAGCACACAAAATTTTAAAATTCTGGGATTCCATCATCAGACCCAGACTAAGGAACAGCTACGAAAATATTTTCTATGAAATAAAAAATATATTTTTAAAATCCATTAACAAACAACAGAAGAAATCGACAAACATACATAAAAAATTAAAATGTTGATCATATAAGCACTTAATTTATTCTTTCTTTTAGCTTTACACTGTATCCAATATTATCCCTTACTATATCTTTCCTTGAAATAGGAAAGATATATAATATTAAAAGGTCACGTTTCCTAGGAATATGAAAGGTGATAATATTATATGAATTAAGAAAATCTTTCAAACATTTGTTCATTATCTACTCGAAAAGTAAACCATAAAAAGTCAAAAGAAAAATAAAAAAATATACGCAGCCCTTTAATATAATTTAGCTGACATCAAAGCAGCCACTATTCATCGATATTACTGTACTCACCTGCATAACGGGTATAGCAACAGAGTCATTCAACGCGACGGTGTTTAACACTGCTCCAACCGCAATACCGGCCACGGAGCCTCCACTGAACAATGCTACGCTGACAATGTGCATACATATGCGACCGGAAGTACTCTCACACAGCTCAGCACCAAGGCAAAAGCCGACGACATACTTGTGACTGGCGACTGCAGCTAGTAAGAGGAGGACCTGAAAGTTAATAGCTCGTTGGAAGAAGTTATCTCAGCTTAACACTGTATCCAGCACATGGTAGGGTAGGCAGAGGAAAGTTGAAAAGTTAGTGTTAAGGCACTCCGTTCCGTTCCCCACTTTCCACTGAAATTGAGACATTGTGCGTTGAGTGGTCGAACTCAACTCCGTGTTGTGCTTGTTACCAGAGCAACACAATGAAAACATTAAATATTTAAAAATATTCAAATATTTCATTTACGCTAGTGGGAATTGAACTAAAAACAACAACGTGTCGCATTTAAAGTGACACGCTTGTGCCCCCGCGCCGCTACAGGCCTCAATAAGTATACTAGAATAAGTTATTAATTATATACTAAATGAATGACCAAAAAGAACAGCTGACAAATGTGAGTTGTGGGTTCAAGTCGGGGGACAAACTAAACATTTGAAATCATAATCAAGAAATTTATATAAAAAACAATCTTAAAATTAATCAGTGTTAACATCAAAGTGGCCAAGACTCGTCGACCGTACTGTGCCTATACAAAAGTGCAAAGTAGCCAAATATCTAACGTGGTTCTATGTACAGTACTTAGAAGTTGTATAATCAATCTTATGCCAATTCTTATTAAATTGCAACACAAAAATATATATAATCATTAAAGAGAAGTCATCAAGAAACTATACTGTATGTATATATATATTTTTTTTCTAGTACCGACAGATTGTCTGTCTATCACACCCCAAACTACTACACACTTTCAACTTCACGCTGTATCCCGCACACGGCAGGGTAGGCAGAGGGAACTTGGGAATGTAGTGTTATGATACTCCGTTTTACTTCCATTCCCCACACTCCGCCGCATTTGAGCCATTGCGTGTTGAATGGCGGAACTCAACGCCGCGCTTTGCCTTTTTACCAGAGCGAAGAAATGAAAACATTAAATATTTTAATTTAAAATATTAAATATTTCATTTTCACGGGTGGGAATCGCACCCACAACCTGTCGGTTACAGTCACACTCTTGTGCCGCTGCGCCACGACAGGTCCAAGTTCCAAGTTCCCTAGGGCTTAGGCAGAGGGAACCCTGCCACGTGCGTACCTTATGTGCACTAAATACCTATACCAATAATCACAAAATTATTATATACTAAATGTATAAAACAAAAATTATATATATTACAATAAAGATATTTCCCTAATCGTATAAGGCCTTCAACGCCGTTAATTATCTTACACGTAACTAGGTCACACTCATTGCACAAATACTTTAGATAGCTTACGGCTACCTCACTCACTACTTCTATGATATCGATCATTTGATGTTACAAATCAAAATTTTTGAGGCCTATCAGAAAGTAGGAAACGGAAATGTTTTGTTGGAAACGAAAGTGCCTTAACACTAGGTTCCCAGGGTTCCTCTGCCTACTTAGACAGACACCTCTGCCTACTTAGAGGTAGACAGTGTCTTGAGACTAGTTGTATGTGGAGGACGCCTGAAGTTAACAAAATATATTTATTAGAGGTCAGTTCTGGCACTGCGGCATGAAGTATTAAAGCATTAATACAGTAAAATGGACATATGTGGTTAACAATATCACTAAAAGGTAGAAATTTATTCCTGGTTAAGTTATACTGGGTTGTGGCGAAAGATTTAATTTCATGCGAGAAAGTTATGGTTGAAATAAGATAGTGAAGGTATCCTGTACACTTCATTCTACTTGTGTCTTTTTTTTTTCTATATCCAGCACATATAGGGTAGGCAGAGGGAACTTGGGAACCTAATGTCAGGACACTCCCGTCGTTAACCACTTTCTGCTGAAAATGAAGCATAGCATGTCGAATGTCAATAAATTAATTATTTATTCATTTTCTCGAGAAGGTATCGAGCCTACAATATGTATTATATTCATAGTCATTTATAGCCAGACGGTTGTTACTCTGCGCCACGATGCCTCATCAATATAATTCAATTTGACGTGTTCAATAAACTTAGATTCGATCCTTACTCGAAGAAATGAAATATATAACATTTTCATTTCTTCACACCGGTAGCAAGGCCAACGCGCGGCGTTAAGTTACGCCACACAGCACCCAATTCCACAAATTTGGCGGTTAATGGTAAACAGAACGGAGTATCTTAACGCTAATGTCCCAACTTTTCATTTGCCTACCATGCTATGTGCCGGATATAGCGTGAAACCGATTCTGTATCGTCTATTGCAATACGATTCACTTACCTTTATTTAAAACAGCGGACTAGAAATAATGAACAACGAAAGAAATCCATAGATAAATTTGGATAATATAGAAATAAGGAAAAATAATTTAACTACATTTAAAGCAGGGTGTATTCTGAATACTATCATATAACCAATTATTTGAAGAAAATAAATTTCTTAAAGCGTTCTTAATTCAATGAACGTTAAAAGATTGTTTTAATTTGTTTAACATTTTCTCCCATCTTATTTTTATATATTCAAATGTATCCCGTAGAGACATAGCTGGTCAGTGTAAGTAAGAACGCACTCCATTCCCTAGTCAGCGCGTAATTTAAGATATATTGTTGACGGAGCTCAACGCCGCACATTGTGGGTACAAAATATTAATATGCCAGAGGGAATAGAGCTTACAACTTTCGCGTTTACAGTGAGATGGTTAGCCGCTGAACCACAGTCAAAAAAATTGCTGTAAATATCCGTAATTTTGTCAAACTTAATCATTTAAATTGCCGTAACTTTTTATTTTTCAACCGAGGAAAGATTGCCCAAATGTATTAGTTAAAACTGCATTTATTTTTCGCTAGCCGTTTCTGAGATAAGCACATACAAATGCACAGACAAACTGACAAACATTTTAAAAATCACTATTTTGGACAAATATTATATTAATAAAAAAAATTTTTTTAATATAACTTACATGTACAGACAGACAGTAATCAGATCTATATAACTATAGATGATACGCCTGAATACATGAACAAAGAGATATTTCTCGTAAGGGGACTTTTCTGCTACCATGACACATTCTCGTATGTACATACATGTAGGTAGGTAAGTATCGTCGTACGTTTGTTAGGTTACATTACAGCTACAACCAATAGTTTCTGAGATTTGAGCAATAAATCAACAAACTTTTCAGTCCCATAATCTATACTTCTAATAAATATGTAACAGATCACTGTCTGTACATGGAAGATATATTTCAGTAGTAATTTTTTCGTCTGTTTGGCCTTGCGTCTGTAGACGGTAATATCAGTAAAAAAAAAAGCTAAATTTAAATGTGGTTTTCACTATAATCTTTTGGCAACTATCCTTAAATATTTTCCGATGATTTTATTTAAATCGGTTAGTAAATATAATATAATGTAAATATAATATATATTCGACAAAATTTAAAAAAAAAACATTTATTCATAAAGCTGGAATTTTAGTTAACAATGTACACATATTGTCTTAAAAGTGATAATGTTATTGGAACAAGTAATTGACATAAGAAAATTAAATAGGTTACTTCAAACGGGCATCCGCGGGCAGGTCGCTAATATTAATATAAAAGTATCGATAAAAATTTGACATTTGCAGTTTGCACACGATATATTCAGTGTCATTCGCAAAGATAAGATTAAAATTAGCCTTCATAACAGCAACTAGCAAAATGTTTCATCAAAATAAATCAAGCCGTTTTTTTTAATCGGTTCGAAGTAATGACGCGTTAAATTAATAATTATCAAGATAATTTCAAAATTTGCCTTTAATATTGCATATATTATGTTGCATTATCATTAAATCCTCTAAAATTCGGCTGAAAACGGACAACGGAAAGGCCTTAATGTGGCCGAAGTGTTTTTTTTTAATTAGCACTAGGTTCCAAGATTCTTTTTATTCTCTGCCTTTCCTGCTATGTGAGAAAAGCATTGAAACTAGAAATATAAATAACTTTTACCTGAGAGGACGATTCTTGCAACCCTATAGCCAGACCTTCCAATAAGCTATGCACAACTAATGCACACAACAATCCAATTACACCAGACGAACTCCTATTACACGGCTCCGAATGACTGACATGACACATCATAGGATTTTGCAGATCCCCATGACATCTTCCGAGTTCCCCATCAGTCCCCCCCAATAAAGCTGTTCTTTCTCCACTTCCGTATCTTCCACGGCTTACTCTTTCTTCGGTTCCATTGAAAACGTGAACAATCTCATCGACCATATAAACTAGGAAGAAACCAAGGCACAGCATAAGTTCTGAATATGTCGGCAATTGCTCTCTAGCTTCAGGCAGCATGTGTATTAAAGAGGTCGCTAATAGAACTCCTCCACCAAAGCAGAGTAAACAAGATAGTAGTAACGGATGACGTTGCCTTGCACTTTGAGATATGCATATAGGCGCCATACCGATCACGAAACTCCCCAATCCAAGAGCTAGCATAGCCACCGCTTTCGCTGTTGTCACATCCATTTTGATAAATCAAACTATATCTACTTTACAGTATTCAAATACTATAAGTTATAACGTATTTATGTAAACCGGTATAACGACGCAACGAATTTAAAAAAAAAACGTGCACTGTGTAGATAATAAAAAACTACACAGCCTATCGAATTGAAATAAACAGACAAACGAGTGTCCGCGGCGTAATAACGATATTAGCGGGCGATTCGTTACACTTTATCCACCTTATCTTCTATTGACACACTGTTATCACACACGTGTTATCATTTATTTCCTATACAAATTAAATATTGTTAACTACAGTTTAGTGAGTACACGTCTGATGCACTTCGTTGACTGATTCTCTGTGGTCGTAATTCATACCCTACAGTAATATTATGAGTAATTTAACATTATGAGTAGTTTAACATTTATGCTGTTTTAAGCCTTATTTCTAAACGTTTACGTTTAAAATTGTTAAGTTAATGTGGTTTGATTTAGATTTACCTTGGTAATAGTTAAAAAGGCAATTTTCAAACTTGTTCAGGTTCACACGAAGTTGTAAGAACTTGGGAACCTAATGTTGCCGGATTTAAGGCATTATGTGTTGATTGACGGAACTCAACGCCGCCGCTTGCCTTGCACAGTTACTTTTTATACTTCTTTATTACATGAGTAACCTTAATTTTATATTGTAATGGGGCTATTTCACAATTTATTTTTAATTCGCACTCTGTATCCGGCACATGGCAGAGTAGGCAGAGGGAACTTGGGGAACTAGTATGAAGACCTTCCGTTCCGTTCCTCACTTTCCATTGAATATGAGAAATTACGTGTTGAGTGGTGGAACTCAACGCCGCGTTTTGCCTTGTTATCCCAGCGGTCAAGTCAAAATATGAAATAGCCATTTCTTCGATTGCCTGGTGTATTTTGGTGGTTATATTTAACAAAAAATCTAGGTAAATAGCACTTTATTCCACTAATTTATATGGTAGTAGTGACACATGGTTTTAGGTTCGATCCCAATTCAGGGAAATGATGCTACGCTTTGGTAACGTGGCAAAGCCCGGCGTTGAGATCCGCAACTTAGCATGTAGCATCTCGAATTTCCATCGAGAATTTTTATGAAAACAACGGACACTTTGGTTTCTGATAAATTATATAATTGGATAGAGTAAATTGCCTATAAAAACTATTTACTAAAACAATAAGGAAACTTAATTAGAAATAAAAACATTATGTCATATTTATATAAATATTTATTACGCGCATTTTATTTATGCGCTTCGAACGTTTAAGGCGATAATATTAGAAAAATGAACGAACTGCTACAGAAACACGGGTGTTCCAACGTGTTTACTATACCCGAGGTCTTGAAAGAGCTTATGTCTGATATATCTCGAGAAGTAAGTATTCGTGAATTTTATATGTTTATTGCGTTTTTTTTTCACGCTGTATCCCGTAAATAGCGGGTTAGACACTAGATGTCTCTAACCTCCGCCTCAATTCAGACATTGTGAAGTGGCGGAACTGAACACCGCATGATCCCTTATCAGAACTGAGAAATGTAAATGATCCTTTCCTTTCAGTGGAGATAAATTATATGAAGCTTAGGGTTGGCAGTGCATAAATAGGTTGAAGCAAGCGTATAAGAATTATGACGTAGCTAGATAATTATCGTATGGCTTAGTTCGAGCGCTTGGATAGTTTCCAAGAGGCGCGGGTTCAAATACCGCTAGGTTCAAAATTTTTATATTATTTTATATCAATTTTTCATAAGGGTTTTCGAAAATTCTTGTGATCATTCATGTTGAATTCCGAATTCATGAGAATTCCTGGCAGTTACTGGCACTCTTGTATTTGTAAATACATTTTAAAGTCACGTAAAAAATATAATATATAGGCCATTGAAAAGTGTTCCATTTATTAGTTAACAATTAATGTTAGAACTAGGATGTGTTCAATATTAAATATTTTTAAATTATTCACATTGGGTTTTTATCTTATTGATAAAAACAATGTCTCCAGTTATAAAGGAAATTAAGTGCCTAGGGCAAGAAATATGTATTGTATGGTTGTAACATATTTTTTGTTTTATTATCTCGTTAACAGCTAGCGAAAAGCTAGCGGCTTCGCCCGCTTGATATACATAATTATAAATTTATTTATCTGCATTGAATTCTGCATTAATATCATTTTAAAAACAATATCTATCTATGCCTAAAGTTTCAATCGATTTATTTATTTGTTTATTTATTTTGCTTCACCCTGTATCCCGCACGAGGCAAGGTAGGCAGAAGGAACCCGGGAACCTAATGTTAAGACACTCCGTTCCACTTCCGCTCACCACTTTCCGCCGAATTTGAGGGATTGCGTGTTGAGTGGCGGAGCTCAACGCCGCTCTTTTGCCTTATTACCAGAGCGAAGAAACGAAACATTAAATATTTAAATTTAAAATACTAAATATTTCATTTCCTCGACTGGGGATCGAACCCAGAACCTGTCGGTTACAGTCACGCGCTTATGCCGCTGCGCCACGACAGGCCTCATTTATAAAAATGTTATTTATAGATATTTTGTAGAACTAATTTATTTGCCAATATTTACCAACCAAATACATATGTATGTCTTCAAGCTTTTATATATATATTACTTGATTCCATTCATCAAGAAATCAGAAGAAGAGAGAAGAAAGAACTAGGGAATACAGTGTTAAGTCACTCCTTTCCAAACTTTTAACCCAATCTGAGGTACCTTCAATATTGAATACCCTTACCAGGTATTACGCGACCAGCCGCCAAATATCTACAAATTCATAGCCAGCTATCTCTCAGCGCTTCTCATCACACGGGAACATGGTATAATGGCAACTAAGATCCTAGACGACCTTTGCGACTGCAGACCTTCTGTATCGGAGCATCTGATGCAGTTGGGTGTTCAACACGGACAGGCTGGGATTATATCCGAAATAATTAAGGAGGAAATTGAGAAAAAACCTGAAGATACTACAGGTATCAAGAAACCACTGTGTTCAGTGGTTAACCTTATCCTGTCGGCTTGGTAGGTAGTTGATTCGATGCCGAATCGTTACATGTTTATATTTTCTAGGGCAATTTTCTGTTTTGTATGTGGGGTACAAAAGGTACACATATTTAACTTTTCTTTTTTTTTTTTTTTTTTCAAATATACAAAAACATAAGTTCTATAAAAGGAAATAGTTAAATAGTTAATAATCATGTATCTATACAATATTATTTTATTTATTTATTAACTAAATACCAACCAAGAAAACAGTAATAATGTTTCTTGATAACATAACTACAGATACCAAAAATAGTTTCAATATTAACATTGAAAATTTATGTTATATAGGTACATACGCAGTTCTTATAATAACTTAAATCATTAGAACTCAGTTGAATTGGAAAATGTCTTAAATAGGACACTCTAGGAAACAAGGCAAAGGTTCCCTCTGCCTACCCTGTTATGTGAGGATAAAGAAAAAAACTGGGTTCTAACACTAGGTTCCCATGTTCCCTCTGCCTAGCCTGCGTGTAATGTAAATCTGAGTGACTGTGTAGCAATTTATACTTTTTTTTAATAGAAACAATTAAAGAACAGCAAATAATGAAGAAAATTTTAAATCGAACTCCTCTGGACGAGGTGATGGCAGCCAAAGTTTGTCAAGTTGCGAGAAATGCCTATCGCGAATATTGGTATAGGAAAACCATTTTAGAAAAGGTATACCATTATTATGACAGTTTCAGTTGAAATTCTAGATATTTAATATTTTCATCACTGATTTTGATGCGTGTTTGTGCAGCGGCACAAACGTGTGACTGTAACCGATAGGTTGTGGGTTCGATCCCCACTCGAGGAAATGAAATATTTAATATTTCCAATTTAAATATTTAATGTTTTCATTTCTTCGCTATGGTCGAAAACCAAAAAGCGGCGTTGGCGTTAGCGAAGCTGACAATAATTATTTAACAGCGTATCTTAACGCCACGTATTGTCTTATCTGATCTAGAAAATGCATATTTTTAGTTTCTACTAAATAATTAGACTAATCATTCATTGTAACATTTTAATTTTGTGTATATCATATAACCTATCCTTTACATAAATAAAAAATAGTTACTACCCCCGAATGGAAATCGAACCCATAACCATCGAATTTAGAATATGACCTATACCTATTTATTAATATTTTAAAACAAATTATATTAGAGATTTTAAAACTAATAATATAAAATACTAAATATTTGTATGTAAATAAATAAAAGGCCTCTTCAAACTGTACTGTTTATTTATTTAAGAACATAAATTTATGCTTACTTAGTCATTAAAAATGAAACCTGAAGAGCCATGGGAAAAAGCAGCGAGAAGGACATTAGAGATCTACAAAAGAACTAAGCCATCGTTGAGTGAGTTAACTCGAGCGACTCAAAGGATACAGGTATTTTTTTTATTAGCCCTGCACAAGCTGTGCGACACGGGACCCAATCATGGCAGGGTAGGCAGAAGGAACCTAGGAACTAGTGTTGAGACACTCTGGTCTTATCAAGATACTCCCAGACTTCCCACCGAATTCTGAAGACGCTTTTAGTTATGACCAGAGGGAGAAACAGAAAATATTATTATTTAATATTAAATATTACTTCGAGTGGGTATCGAGCTCACAACCTGTTAAGTTTTTTTTTTTATATAAATATTTGGCTATAATTTTGGATTTTAAAAATTATAAATTGGGCTTTTCATGTTGTTATTAGTAATTGCTTTACTCTCAGCTTCACGCTGTATCCCGCACATGGCACGGTAGGCAGAGGGAACTTGGGAACCTAATATTAAGACACTCCGTTCCACTTCCGTTTCCCACTTTCCGCCGAATTTAAGGCATTGCGTGTTGAGTGGCGAAACTCAACGCCGCGTTTTGTCTGATTCCAGAGACGAAGAAATGAAAAATTAAACATTTAAATTGAAAATATTAATTATTTCATTTCTTCGAGTGGAATGTGGATTGAATCCACAGCCTGTCGGTTACAGTCACACGCTTGTGCCGCTGCGCCACGACATACCTCCAAAATATTTAAATTGCTTTTGTTTTGTTTTTATCTTAGAAGTTAGTGTAATAAGTATAGAAGGCTTCTGAGAGCCACTGTATATACTCGTTTTTAAGTGACCAGAGTTCCTTTATTTTATTTACATGTATTACATACATTTATTGCAATACATTTATGTACTCACGATATTTTTTCCACGTGCTCAATCTACTTTATTCATTTAGAAATGTTGCAATCAATATTTAACGTTTTTTATATACTGTAATATTATTATTTTTTTTTCCAGGCTGCCTATAGGGGTTATTATGTACGCAGAAACCTGCTTCAACATCTAAAGGCCAAGCAGAAAAGGAAGAGAGGTCCAAAATTGGATCTACCCGGCCCGCCTATAGATATAGCTGCTTCCAGAGAAATTGATTTGGGACCATTGACTGTATGAAATTTTTACAATTACAAGCATATAGTGAGGCCTGTCATAGTGCAGATACCTCTCTGTGGGTTGATATGTACTTTGAAAAATGAAATTTTTAATATTTTAAATGAAATATATATTTTTTTTACGTTTTCACTCTGGTGACAAAGCACTGAGTTCTGCCACTAGCCATGCCTCAAATTTGAAGGCAAGTGACGTATGGAACGGAGTGTCTTAACATTAAGTTGCCAATTCTCTTCTGCCTATACCTTGCTATGTGCGGGATACAACGGGAAGCTGAAAAAAAAACATAGTAAATTTAAATTTAAAAAGCGTATAAAAATTTAGAACGAAGCAGGATTTGAACCCGCGCCTCTGGAAAACCGTTCCAGCGCTCTGACCAACTAAGCCATTCGTTCTCACCAAGCTCCGTCGAAATTCTTATACGATTGTTACAACTTATTTATGTTGTTAACATCTCTGTAGAGAGATTTTTACAAATTTCCTGTCCTAAGTGTGGAATAACACTTTAAAACATAGTAAAAATATAATATAAAATATAGTATTTTTCAGCTTCACGCTGTATACGGCCTATCGGCCAAGGAAACCTCGTGTTTAATATCCTTGTGTTTATAATGTTTTATTTATCGAATGTGGCGATTAACTACAACCATTGTCCTCTACAGTCTGATTCTGAGTTAATACTAATTGTAAAGAACTTGAGAACCTTGTGTTGAGATACTGCATTTCCATTAAAACATTCTGTTCACCACTTTCGGATTTTCGGAACATAGCATGTTAAGTGACGAAATTCTACGCTTCACTCAACACGCAATGCCTCAAAGTCGGCGGAAAGCGGGGAACGGAAGTGGAACGGAGTGTCTTAACACTAAGTTCCCAAGTTCCCTCTGTCTACCCAGCCATGTGTAGGATACAGCGTGAAGCTGAGTGTGATCTAAGTGTGTATTAGCACTTAAAATAATAAAATATGTCATGATAGGATATTGACGTACCCAAAGACGACGTACACTCAATGTTCGACGAAGGTCCACCTGATACACTCAGTATTTCGTACGAGCCCCTGACAGCTATAACACATGTGCCTGAGGAGGATCACCTGAAAGAACTGCCATCACTTCAGGAACAAACGTCTAAGATAGAATCTAGACAGAGCAGGCCACCGAGCCTTGTGGCTAGTCAAATATCTGAAAGTAATTTTTATTTTTGGTTAACCTTTCTAAATACAATGTAGATATGTTAGTTGACGGGACTTAACGCCACGCTTTGTCTTAATCAAGATCGAGACAAAGTATAACATGGAAATCGAGCTTATACCCATTGCAGCTCAACCTGATACTCTGCGACATCATCACGATGGCAAACATTTCCGTAATTTTTTTTAATATGTCTGCTTACCAGACAAAAACACGAAAGTAATAAATTCATTTCTCCCAGTTGGGATCGAGCCTACAACCGTCTCCTTTAAAGTCACACAAGTTTGAAGTTACTAAAAGTATTGTAAACAAGAATATTGTACTAATGTCCTTAGGCATGCGCCAGTCTCAGCTAAGTCAGCCAATTCGGACGGAATCACGCAAAAGCCGCATCGACAGTCAAATTGCGCCTTCATCCACTGGGCAAAAGATATCATTTGCGGGAGTATGTAAATACTGAATTATTTCTTTGAATTTGTAACTACTGTTCATATATTGCAAATATTATTTTTATTATGCCATTATAAATATTATGGAGTCGCTCAATGAAATATATAAATAAAAAAACGCCGCACCCGAAGCACCGCGTCTTGGAAACTTTCCAAACACTATCGCCAATTAAGCTATATGTTATCATCTAAACGAGAGATAGAGTACGTCTAAATTCTTATACGTCAGATACAATTTAAGGTATTTCTTTCATGTCATGTATAGCTTCACGCTGTTTGCTTCACATGGCAGGGTAGGCAGAGTAGGCAGAGGGAAGTTGGAAACGTACGCTGTATCCTTCACATGGCAGGGTAGGCAGAGGAAACTTGGAAACCCAGTGTTAAACACTCCGTTCTGTCGTGTCTATCGTTATTATATATCCTTTACTGTGTTAGGTCCCTCCAGAGACTATACCTGATGAAGAGGCCTATGAAGAAGAAGACATAGAGGTTTTACCGCCAGAAACGACTGAAGTAAGTGAAGTTGGTGACTATGGGGAAGACTCTGAAGGTATGCAGGAAGATATGGAATATGTACCAGAGGACATTACAGGTACATAGAGATTGGTTAATATTAAATATATACGAAGACAATTTACTATGTTTGTGTTTACATATACATTGTACATTTTATATCGATTAGAAATCAGGTATTATTTAATGATTTAAGAAGAAGTAGTTCTAATTACTGCTTTACTAATAGTTTCATCATAATCTCAAGCATATTGTTGCGGTCCCCTCTGTCGTCAATGTGAGGACACTGAGAACCATAAAGACACTTCCGTCCTTAATATCTCCGAATTTTTGACAAAATGCGAAGTTAAGTGGCAGAACTCAACACAGCGTAACCAGAGAGAGGAAATTAAAATATTAAATATTAACTCGAGAATTAAAATATCGACAACCTGTCGCGCATCACTAGCCCCAAAATCTCATGTAATTGTAGACCCACGCTTTTTGTTTTGTTTACAACTAATGAAGTAAACTTATATTATATAAAATATCAAATTTATGTGGAAAGCATCATGTTAGTGTTCAGTTAGAGGCCATAGTTTCCATTTGGAATGTTTTATACGCCAATATCCATTTATGTTCCATTTGTCCACGCGGACGATGCCGCAGGTTAAATCTAGTATAAGATAATTTTTCCCTTAAATAAGTATGTTTCATTGGACTTAATAATTTTAATTAAATATGATTGCCCTTTGGTAAAGCGATTGTGTTTTGTTTAGTCTTTATCACTACGAGTTACAACAATATATCTATTTAATGTTGATTTGACTTTATTTATTAAAACGAACGTGAGAACTTGGCATTAAAGAAATATGTTTTCTGTCAGTTATTTTATTAGATGTAGAATTTCAACGTTATCACACGACACGTTTTAATTTAATGTCAAAATACTTATAGTTAACTTATTTAGGCCTGACGCACAAGACTGTAAACTACTCAAATAAGAAATTAAATATTCAATGTTTTCTTTTCTTCGGTTTGGTAAGAACAAAAAGCGCGGCGTTGAGTTCCGCCACAAAATACGAAATAGACCGTGAAGGTTCAAAATAAACTTTTAAGTATATTTAAGTCCATGTTTAGATTCAATATGATATATACAGTTACTTATTTTTTTAATAGTAGTTCAAGTAGAGGCAGACGGTATATGGAGTTTTGAGAGACAAAATGCAACGCCGTGCTTTGTCTTGATACCGCATAGAAATAATATTAGATATTAAAATCATAGACAGTTATTATAATTTGCCTTTTATCTTTATATGTATGGAGGCCTATCGTGGCGTAGTGGCACAAGCGTATGACTGTAACCGACAGGTTATAAGTTCGATCCCCACTCGAGGAAATGAAATAATTAATATTTTCAATTTAAATTTGTAATGTTTTCTTCATTTCTTCGCTCAGGTACAAGGCAAAACGCGTCGTTGTGTTCCGCCACTCAACACGTGCCTCAAATTGAGGAAAAGGCGGAAAATGGGGAATTGAAGTGGAATGGATGGTCTTAACACTCCCAAGTTCCCCCGTCCTACCCTGGCATTTGCGGGATACTGCGTGAAGCTGAGTATGTTTATATGTTATTGGTAGTATATATTTTGCTCGTTTTCTATTAGATCACAGTGAATATGAAGAAAGTATTCCAGCGTCACTACCGTCGTCAGCTCCGCTGACTGCGACTGCTACAGACGTGGAAGACGAAGGCGAAATGGAAGAAGTTAAAAATGAACAATAATGGGAATCTTCTGCTAAAATTTTCCATGAAAAGCAAAAGGAAATATTTTTAAATTGTTTGTTGAATGGCGGAACTCAACGCCGTGTTTCGACTACCAGAGCTAATAAATATAATTATTGCGTAGCAAATTTTTAGTCCGTTATTACCTTTTTATAATAAATGCTATGTGTTTAGGGAATAAATCAATAAAAATGCTTTTAAATTAATTAGTCGTTCATTATATAAATTTTTGTTATTATATATTTTTGTTATTATATATTTTTGTTATTATATATTTTTGTTATTATATATTTTTGTTATTATATATTTTTGTTATTATATTTAATTTCGTTCTGTCCTTGAAAATTATTTCAATATAGCTCATTGTGACTACTGTACTTGTTCTTCTTCTTCTTCTTTTTCTTGGCATTAATCTCGGCTTGCTGTGCCAGGGTCTGCCTTCCTGCTAAACCTACTCCACTTTGCACGATCTTTAACATCCTCGGTGGTTAGACCATTGGCTCTCATGTCCTGTATCTCGACATCCAACCAGCACTCCAGGGACTGACATGTCAAGGCACTTGCGTCCTACATAGTTCCTACGCCGGCGCGTAACGTTACCTTACCCGCTATGTCACAGACTCCAAGACTACCTCGAATGAGTTACGTATGCGGTCAGTCCGCTATACGCCGCACATCCACCTCAGCATCATCATTTCCTTGACATGGAGCTCCTGAGAGAGCTGATATAGTATTGGCCAACATTCGCTGCCATATAAAAGAACTTGTCGTAAGATGCTCTTGTATATCAGCCCCTTGAGTTTGGTCGGTATTCTGCGATCGCAGACCATCAGAGACCTCCCACCATTTGGCCCAAGCAGCGCTAATCCGACCATGGACATCGTGATGGATGCCTCCAGACTCGTGCACAACGGATCCGAGGTACCTGAACTTTGCCAATTTAACGGCTGGTTCAGACCTACATGGATAGTGCTCAAGTCCGATCTCCAGCAAGCCATGTACTCGGTCTTCGACGCATGTAGCTTAAGACTGCCGTTCTCAAGTGTACTATTCCAGAGGTTCACTTTTCGCTCTAGTATCAGCTGATTCTCGTCAATGAGTGCTATGTTCTCTGCATTGTCCGGTTAAGAGAGCCAATATTCCACGTTGCAAAGCGGAGTTGCGAATGGAGAATGTGAAAAAGACGAAGATCTGATATTTGAAAGAATTCTGATATTTGAAAGAAATGAAGAAAGAATAGAATGCAAGATCAGTTTAAATGATACAATATTAGAACAAGTGAATGAAGTAGTATATCTGGGAAGTATGTTTAGCAGAGACAGAAGATACGAAATGGATGTAGAAAGGCGTATTGCTGCCGGTAACAGAGTTAACGGGGCCTTAGCTGCATTGTTGAGGCGACGAAACGTCAGCATAGCTGCGCGTTTGGCCGTACACAATGCAGTGTTGGTATCGACACTGTTATACGGCAGCGTAACGTGGGTATTACAGAAGAAGAATGCAAGAAAGATGAAAGAATGCAAAAAAGCATGAGGGCATGTGTGAAGAGGCTAATGACAGTGGATCAGGCGAAAAAGGGGTATGCCAAGACCGTAGCGTTTTGCGCTCCGTTCTCACTGCCTACCCCGCTAGGGATATAGCGTGAAGATAAGTAAGTAAGTAAACAAAGCGGAGTTTCCGTCTGGGCACGTCTTCAGCAGTGCCCATACTTGACATGGTAGCCCTGGCCTGGGCTGTGTCCTGTCAAGGGCACCCTCTGGATAGGTGTATTTGTATTAACCTCAAATTTATTTTAATTAAAATTTGCATAATATATAAACTTATATGCCGATATAAAAAAATAAATGTAATCTAATTTTGAAAGCATAGCCATATTGATATTATCAAAACACATATATTCAATTGTATACAAAAAATCATTAAACATGACCGATTTATTACAAAAACAAATACAAGAAAGTTGCAAGTTGGCGTTGCCAGAAGGTCTTAAAGACCTCATGAGTGATATTTCAAGAGAAGTACGTTAGTTTATAAGCTTTTTTAATTTAAGTTTAGGATTTTCTGTCCTAAGTGTGGAAAAACATTTTAAAAAATAGTAAAAATACGTTAGTTGCTTTTTAATTTTGTGCTTTATCATTTGAGACTGAAATTAAACATTACGTATTAAAAAACCAATATTGAATGGCAGAGGGCCAGGCCGATTCACAGCTGCAAGCCGAGGTTCGAGGTTCGCCCTTGTCACCCTCGCTAGCAATTTCTCAGGGTCAAAGCATTGTGTCACTAACCGTACCTAAATAGAAAGCGCGGTGTTCAGTTCCACCATCTAACACACAATGTCTCGAAAGATGGGCGGGACTGCACAAAGTGTTTTATTTTGTACCAATAATAATTATAGGTATTACGAGCACAGCCCAGTGATTTATATAAGTTTATAGCAAACTACTTGCAATCTATGTTGGAAGTACGTGAGGCCCTCGTCATCGCTTGTCGTATATGTAAGGAGACCTGCGAGTGCGCCTGTGAATTTGACATATTTGAAGAATTAAGAATTATAGGCTTAAATGAAGAAAATGCAGAAAAAGCTGTTGATATCATAGAGGGATATTTTAAGAAAGAAACAGGTTAATTTAAATATTAACACTTTTCATGTCATTATTTTTGTAGGGTAACCATAGCCTAGTCTACCTTTTCATCATCCTAGGGGTGGGGACATTAAAGCCCGTCCTTTATTTTTCTTTACTCAACCTGGGATCTTTCGCACCTAGAAAGCTACAGGTACGTTGCCAGCCGCCAACTGCCTACGGCAGTGTCTCCAACCTGGAAACACTGTCGCAGGTAGACCATTTCCAAGTGCACAGTAGTAGTGTCACATATCCAGTTGATAAGGATGATATCTCAGACTGTGACGTACTGTGCGTTTTGAAAATTTGACGGCAGGAATAGAATTTTGACCAGTCGAGGCGCAGTTGCACAGCAATGCAAATTTCTCAACATTCAAATTTCTCCGCTCTGTTAAAAGTGCATCAACAAAGTGCATAAATTTAATATTTATACATTCTCAATATTTATATCACAACCACCACGATTACTTGTTATCACTCTTAATATATTGTAATGTCGAAACATTTCCTCATTACGTATTTCACAGAGCCAGATTTAAGGATTAGAGCGAAAATTTACTACTATCTTGGTACTGTAATACCGATGCATTTTTACCGATACTAATTGCACATATTGTGCTAATACTATAATAACATCAAATAATTAATTGAAAAAGGTCTGTGAAAAATATACTAAATAATACTATAATAACGTTTTAAAAAACTTAAAAAATCTTTTTGAAACACTATTTTCTTATTTAAGAAAATAATTAAAAAAATCTCTAAATTCGGTCCTGTATTCACGGATAGGACCGTCTCTTGTAACTTTAGAGGGTCTAATATAACTTTAATTGTATTTTAGTTAAAGAACAAAGTTTATTTTTAAAATTAATGAGAAAAGTCAATATTGAGGAGAAACAAGTTGGGGCACTGAAAAACATAGTACAGAGGGCATTCAACCAGTACCAGCCCTCTAATGTTGACGTAAGTTTTTTTTAACTTCACAGTGTGTCCCGGAAGGAACCTTAAGATACTCCGAATTCCACATATTGCGCTATTTTCAGAACATTGAATGTTGTGTGGTGAAAGGTAACTAATAATAAAATATTATATTTTCTTTTAATAGAAGCTGACCTATAAAAACTACCTTCAGGCCGTGGAGGGCTGTTCCCTTCTCCCATTTTAAGTGGATCACTTACTTTAAAAAACCTACAGAGTATTCTACGTAGACCTAGAAGTATTTGATTTTTTAAAACTACATGTCCCGCTGAGTGAGAATTTTTTCTTTTATAGACAGAACATGAAGAAAGTGAAGAAAATAATGCAGCTCAACACACACTCGGCCAATACAATAAAAATGTTCAGGTAATTAAATATAATTTATAATATTTTATATCTAATAAGCCCAATGATACAGACAGCCGCGATTTGTCTGTAAAAGGAATGGTAATTTCTATGTTTCATAAATTATTATGAAACTGCCAACCCGCCCGCGGCATCGTACGTTTTTATTACACTTTTTTATTTGCTAACCTCAATTACTTTGTTGTTTTAATAAAACAGGATGTCTCAAATGAAATTTTATATTAATTTAGCATTTACTGCGTGAACGCAAGGTATCTGAGGGGTTATATCAATCGGTAGCGTCATTCACTATGAAGAAATTATCGGGAGCAGACCGCGCGTTGGCCGTGCGAGAGTTTTACAAAAACGGTGATTCGGCTACTGTAGCGCGTAGAAACTTAAGATACTAGAAAATTCAGCAAGCTTTTCTCTCATTTGATATTGAGTTAAAAAGTTTGAAGAGACTGGTAGAACGCTGACTTAGGTCATCAAGAAAAAAAGAAAAAGTGGAGAGTGTTAATCAGTCTGTTCGTGACCTTTTAATTCGGAAGCGCGCAAGTTCTTTATATGTGCACAGATCATCACAAAGACTTAAAGCTACCACCCATACCAATTTCAATTGGTACAAGAATTAAAGCCCTAAGATGCCAGCCAGAGGCCTGATTTCGTAAATCCGTTGATTGAGCGATTTTAAACGTTTTATGTTATGCAACTTTTAGTGGTACCTAAACTGCAAAATTTTTCTGGCTTTAACCGAAGCACAAGGTTCCAACAGGACGGAGTAACTTCACACACGTTAAATATTGATCTGCCGGAGAGGTGATTTCTTTTATCGAAAAGACAGGGCAAACGAGCGTATGGGCACCATATGGTGAGTGATCACCGTCCCCGTGTAACACCAGGGGAGCTACAGGTGCGTTGCCGTCCTTTGAAGTGGAGGTAGACGTGCTTTTTGAGGGTACCCATGTCGTATCGACCAAGAAATACTGCCACGGGTAGGTCGTTCCAGAGATATGTGGCGCGTGGAAGGAAATCCCTACGAAACCGCACAGTCGTGGAGTGCCACGTATACAGATGATGTGGATGGTACATTAACTTGTGATCTACTGTACGGTTACAAAAATCGGCAGCCGGAACCATGACAAACAGTTCTCCAAAAGACTCCCCGTGATAAATGCGGTAGAGAACGCACAGTGAAGATACGTCTCTACGCAAAGATCATTGGGTCCCCAGCGATTCGAGGGAGTGTTCTCGAAAACTGGTGATACGACAAATGGGGTTTTTTAGTATTTAACGTGGAGACTTGTGCCTTCTGGGGGTTGAAGTGAACCAGGTTCTTTTCACCCCATACGGAGACATTCAAGGATGCCTCATACATTGAGGGATGCCTCAACGAAAGACACAAGTATCAACTTGTGTCTTCCGTCGACCAGTGCCGAAATCATTCGGCACTGGTCGACGTTTTCTCGAGAAAGACTTGCACGGCCGGAGTATACAGCGTCCACGGTGCTATCATCTGCGCATATCAATGTATGTAAGAGTCCTTGAATATATCATTGAAATGTCGAAAAAATAGCGTAGGGGACAGCACGAAGCCCTGGACGGGACGTCGGTATTCACGGGCATGTATTCAGAGCAGAAACCGTCGACAGCAACCTTGATGCTGCGCCCAGTGAGAAAGCTAGCGATCCACTTGCATAAACTCTCGGGAAGCCCGTAAGATGGAAGTTTCGCAAGGAGCGCCCCATGCCACACACGATTGAAGGCCTTCGCCATGTCCAGAATAACTTCCAGGCCCTCTCCTTTGCTATCAATAGTCGCAGCCCCGCGGTGGGCTAGGTGAACCAGAAGATTACCGGTTGAGCGACCCTGACTAAAGCCATATTGGCGCTTGTTAATCAATCGGTGATCCTCTAGATAAACCAAGAGCTGGTTATTGATGATGAGAGCAATAGGATCCTCAGTGACAAGTGCCTCGGCCCAGGTTCGATATGCCTCGCGCTTGCCAGAAGCAGCAAGTTTGCAAAACGCCTCAAACCAAGGCTGTGACTTGCCACCGATTGGCAATACAGAGCTAGGAATGTAAAATTCCATACCGTACAGAACCACATCGGCGATAGCAGTGGCACAAGCACTAAGATTATCAGAAGAGAAGCAAACCGGCCCCCAGGGATAAGATGAGTAAAATGTACGCATCCCATTCCAATCTGTTGACTTGTAGTGCCAAAATAGACAACCCCGGCATGAGGTATAAAATTATGTCCTATTTTGTAGCTAGGGTATTGAAGATAGGCTGTGTCGCTCGGTCGGGCAATCTGGGTTCCGTCAGAAATAACAAGGCCGGCTGTGCCGTCTCAAGATGGTGGTGGACGGAATTCATATTTGAGTGTAGCCCCTGATGTTGGTAAAGATAACGCTGAGAGTAGCAGGTGCTGCCGTGGAACGTACGTATTGTTTGCCTTGTAAAATACGCGGTACTGTGCCCTCCCTAGAATTGGACAGGCGGCCTGAGTTTGAAGACTCAGTTGTCATTGCTGACAACATGACACGTACTTGAGTCGCCTCTTACGACACCATCAATACCAGGGTGATCCTATTCTAAGCCGGAATCACACAGCAGGTATAAATAGACCTCCACTCAGTCCATATTTAGTGCTTGTGGACTTTTTCCTATGGGGTTATCTTAAATCTAACAATTTATGTACTAACTATTAACTACTAATAAACGGACTTCACTGGCGCATTTGAAAGAAAAAAAAACCCAGCACGAAATGGAAGCCTTTCTTAGTCCGCTTGCCGAGCCGTCTTAAGAATTTCACTGCTTAATAGAATGAGTGCGGAGATAGTGATGGTCTACATTTGGAAAATATTATTTTTTAGAAATAAATCTTCAAAAAGGTATTTTAATAATTAATAAAAATAATCTATATATGGCTTTCTTTCGTTTTTAATCGATGTTCTAAATATAAAATTTCTTTTGAGACACCTTGTATTATCGCTTTACTCACTCAACTCTTACTTGTGTTTACATCGAAATCTAAAATTTCAGCCAAATGAATAAAATGTTTGTACCAATCTTGCTGAACTAAATATTTTAAACTAATATTACTTTTTTATTAATAAATCTTTTATTATTTAATTATTACAAACATATATTACAGATTTTAGGCAACATTACTTCTGCGAAGAGACCAAGTAAGTAATGAATAAGAAGTTTTTTTTCTCACGCTGTACCCCGCGTATAGCAGGGTAGGCAAAGGAAATCAGGTAACTAATATAAAGACACCCCGTTCCAATTAAGATATTTAAATACCTCACTTTGTGCCGTATTTGAATCATTGCATGTTGAGTGGCGAAACTCAAAACCGCTCTTTACTTCGTTAGAGCACTATCAATGAAAATATTTTATTTCCTCGAATGAGGATAAAACTAACAGCCTTTTGCGTTTACTTTCGCATGCTTGGTGCCCCTGTGCCACGACGGACCTCAAACCTAATATGAAGGTTTAATTACTTTTCAGATCTAAAAACAGTATCTTCAATATCACTGGCAGGTTCTTATGCTTGTTCACAGTCAAGTGAATGTTCGGTAAACCCCGCGGCGTTATCTAAGATATCCGAGGAATGCGCTTCCTTTGATTACACCAAGAGTAAGTTTAGGGAGTCAACATTTAATTTCAATCTTTTTAAAAAGTTTGGTTATAAAAATCTATCAGTTGATCGTTTTCACTAATGTTATATGTAAGCAGATGTGTTTTTTGTATTCTTTATTATTATATGTTGTTACAAACTAAGTTCCCTACGCACTGCCTAATTTAAGAAATATTACGTGTTGAGTGGCAGAATTCTACACCGCGATTTTCTTATCGTATACTTCATAAATATCAACACATATCATTTCGTACTAAACTTAAATTTAAAAAGCGTATAAAAATTTTGAACGAAGCAGGATTTGAACCCGCGCCTCTGGAATACCGTTCCAGCGCTCTGACCACTAAGCCATTCGTTCTCACCGAGCTCCGTCGAAATTCTTATACGCTTGTTACAACTTATTTATGTTGTTAGCATCTCTGTAGGGAGATTTTTACAAATTTCCGCTACCCAAAGACAACTCATAAGAATTATCGTTTGGCAAGAGAGAATACTATTTACTTTTTAAGATTTTAACTATGTTTTAAAGTGTTATTCCACACTTAGGACAGAAAATACTAAACTTAAATTTAAAAAGCGTATAAAAATTTTGAACGAAGCAGGATTTGAACCCGCGCCTCTGGAATACCGTTCCAGCGCTCTGACCACTAAGCCATTCGTTCTCACCGAGCTCCGTCGAAATTCTTATACGCTTGTTACAACTTATTTTTGTTGTTAGCATCTCTGTAGGGAGATTTTTACAAATTTCCGCTACCCAAAGACAACTCATAAGAATTATCGTTTGGCAAGAGAGAATACTATTTATTTTAATATTTTTACTATGTTTTAAAGTGTTATTCCACACTTAGGGCAGAAAATACTAAACTTAAATTTAAAAAGCGTATAAAAATTTTGAACGAAGCAGGATTTGAACCCGCGCCTCTGGAATACCGTTCCAGCGCTCTGACCACTAAGCCATTCGTTCTCACCGAGCTCCGTCGAAATTCTTATACGCTTGTTACAACTTATTTTTGTTGTTAGCATCTCTGTAGGGAGATTTTTACAAATTTCCGCTACCCAAAGACAACTCATAAGAATTATCGTTTGGCAAGAGAGAATACCATTTACTTTAATATTTTTACTATGTTTTAAAGTGTTATTCCACACTTAGGACAGAAAATACTAAACTTAAATTTAAAAAGCGTATAAAAATTTTGAACGAAGCAGGATTTGAACCCGCGCCTCTGGAATACCGTTCCAGCGCTCTGACCACTAAGCCATTCGTTCTCACCGAGCTCCGTCGAAATTCTTATACGCTTGTTACAACTTATTTTTGTTGTTAGCATCTCTGTAGGGAGATTTTTACAAATTTCCGCTACCCAAAGACAACTCATAAGAATTATCGTTTGGCAAGAGAGAATACTATTTACTTTAATATTTTTACTATGTTTTAAAGTGTTATTCCACACTTAGGACAGAAAATACTAAACTTAAATTTAAAAAGCGTATAAAAATTTTGAACGAAGCAGGATTTGAACCCGCGCCTCTGGAATATCAGAGCGCTGGAACGGTATTCCAGAGGCGCGGGTTCAAATCCTGCTTCGTTCAAAATTTTTATACGCTTTTTAAATTTAAGTTTAGTATTTTCTGTCCTAAGTGTGGAATAACACTTTAAAACATAGTAAAAATATTAAAGTAAATAGTATTCTCTCTTGCCAAACGATAATTCTTATGAGTTGTCTTTGGGTAGCGGAAATTTGTAAAAATCTCCCTACAGAGATGCTAACAACAAAAATAAGTTGTAACAAGCGTATAAGAATTTCGACGGAGCTCGGTGAGAACGAATGGCTTAGTGGTCAGAGCGCTGGAACGGTATTCCAGAGGCGCGGGTTCAAATCCTGCTTCGTTCAAAATTTTTATACGCTTTTTAAATTTAAGTTTAGTATTTTCTGTCCTAAGTGTGGAATAACACTTAAAACATAGTAAAAATATTAAAGTAAATGGTATTCTCTCTTGCCAAACGATAATTCTTATGAGTTGTCTTTGGGTAGCGGAAATTTGTAAAAATCTCCCTACAGAGATGCTAACAACAAAAATAAGTTGTAACAAGCGTATAAGAATTTCGACGGAGCTCGGTGAGAACGAATGGCTTAGTGGTCAGAGCGCTGGAACGGTATTCCAGAGGCGCGGGTTCAAATCCTGCTTCGTTCAAAATTTTTATACGCTTTTTAAAATTTAAGTTTATATTTCCTGTCCTAAGTGTGGAATAACACTTTAAAATATCAACACATTATATCATATCGTATAAGTATAAAAAAATATTTCTGAAAAATGTAATCTCACATTATTTATTATTATTTCATAAGTTTCAATATTTGTCAACAACTACTTTGTAGATCACATAAAGTAAAATATAGACTAATATAAATAAAAACCGTAAGTGGATAATAATTTTCGCTATACTTCATCTAGTATAAAGACACTCCGTTCCACTTTCGTTCCCCACTTTCCACCGAATTTGAGGCATTGCGTGTTGAATGACGGAACTCAACACCATATAATAGTGATCTAGTGTTAAGACACTCCATTCCCCAGTCACCGCCAAATTTCTTAGGCATTGGCATTATATTGAGCTGCGGAGCTTAACGACGCGGTTTCACGTTATACTTAAACATTGAAATGAAAATAATACCTTATTCCTAGCAGGAATTGATCCAACAATTGTCATTCTAATAGACATACAACGCCGTCTATTCTATTAATATTTTCCAGATATGACAAATAAAATGATACAAGATCTTATCCCAGGTGTAAAATTTTCCTTACTCTACGATACTAAACACACAGAAAGTTCAGGCAGTTCTGAATTGGATATTATATACGATAATAAGCAAAAAACAGAAAGGAATAAAGAACAAGATATTTTAATTAGTGATGATGAAGAAGTTGAGGAAATCCAAGAAGAAGAGAGAGTTTCCACTGAATCTTCTATTATAGAAGAATCGTTATTGAATAGTCCTCGTGGCAGTGATGACTAGACTTTAAATATTTATGCATTAGTTATTTATAAATTGTGACATAAAAAATATGTTATTAGGTGTTATAAATTTTCTTTAAGAATTTTCTTTTAAGTAGCGAACGGTATTGGTGCTACTCTATGAAGGTGAGGGTCTTCGCTCAGCACTGGGCGTCGATATGCTAGAAAAATAAAATATTTTCTTCACCTTACATTTATCATTTGGATGAGAAATATTTTAGGATTCCATAGTTATACAGTACAGGTCATGAAAGAAGGCTTGCAGTGATGTCTGAGACCTTTACTATTCAGCTTATCCAAAAAAAAATAGAAGATAAGACTATATAAATCAATATACTGTGTGACATACAGAATTTGCCTTATAATAAAAAAATAAATTATATGTATAAATTGACTATTTATTTACAAAGGCACAGATAATATTGAAAAAAAAAAGAATATTTTTTTAATCAAAAGTTTATTATGAGTCTTCCTACAACTAATTGAAGAGCACAAATCGTCGCTATAAAATAATATTTTTTTGGTAAAAAGTATAATATAATAAAAATTTATAAATCATTCGTAACAACAAAAAATAATGCAAAAGTAATCTTATTATTACATACATTATGTATTCGAATGAAATGTTGTCATCAAAAAGATATTTGTTTCATAGTTTTGGGCAAAGAGAACTTAATTAAAAGAAAATTATTTTTTGAAGTTATGACTTAGTAAATATAATAAATAATACTATACAGATAAAAAATATCTTTAGAAAATCCAAAATACTAAATTACATATATAGCAACTTCTTGCACAATTTTTTTTCTATAAAACTAAAGTAAAATATAGGAGGCAACGACTATCAGCTACACAAGAAAATTATTGCTCAAAATAAAATTTATCTAAAATATATTCTCAAAAACTATACAACGTAAATTTAAATAATCATAAAAACTAACGTGGAAAATAACAAGTGAATTAAAAGCACACGTCGAACCTAAAGACGAGTATTATGTTACTTTGTGTTGTAAATTTTGACAAGTATTTAAAAAAAAAGATAATTACGATATGTATTTATACATTTATTTATTTTATACATTTATTTATTTTGAATTACAAATATATGCAGGAATTTATGCTTTTTTTTAATATATATAAAATGTATAAATTTTGATTTACCACAACTAGAATATTTATATAGTTTAATAATAAAAAAATATGAGCTTTTCAATTTTTCAAATCAAATTACAACACAAAGCAATTATATATAATTATTGCATAAAATTAATCTTAAGTAAGAAAATATTTCAATTATAATATATCAACATAAATAATGCAAATTGTAAACGTTCGCTTCCAGTATTTGAAAAACATGGCGGGCATTTCATCATTTTTCTGTAATTTAAGTTATTCATATCGTTCAATGTCAAGAATTAAATTAAACTTTTAGTATATTCCATGTTAATAAGCAGAGATTAACACCGAATTTTGTCTTTTTATTAAATATATAGTCAACAATTTGCAATATTTATTTAAATACACAAGAAATCACAGCAGATATCGATAAATACTATATTATGCATTTAATATTAAACTGCGTTTCAACACTAAGGTAACATTGAAAATTGAGTTTTTTTGGTAATACAACGTGTAAAGACTAGCGTACTGGATGCTAACTAAATTGTTCTTCAAATCTTATTATATACATCCTTTCTTTAACTAATTTTATATATACTAAGTGTTTCAAAAGGCTTTTACATAATATTATAATATTTAAAAGTAAATAGAATTAATAATATCTCTTTAAAGGTAAAATAATAGGCGAAAAAACTTATTATTCATAGACAAACTTTGACGTTTCAAAAGTGTCAAATATAATTATTATTATTTTTTTTCATCTTAAAAATAATGTTTTTTTTTTACAAGAATAAATAGAAAATAACGAACATATCACAAATTGTGTTAATATTAATAGTAGAATTATTTCCATAACGTAAAATATTATATTTTTCATAACTATTAGCTACCAAATGAGAGTCTTACATTCTAGAGTAATTAGTTTTAGCTACCGGAACAGTAGAGATCTAATGTATACTTTGGTATAATCTAATTTAGGCTGAACATATTTTTCTTTAACAGTATAGGAACCGAAATAATAATGAATATTACAAAATTACTTTGTAAAGTATTTTTTATATACATTGTGACAAATAATTAAGCATTATGTTACGTGCTAAGTGTCTTTTTTTTTATTTAAAAAATATTCATATCGGTATAGTTAATAGTTATTGTAGAAAAAATTGCAGGTATTTTTCTTATGTTTCGAATTGGAATAAAATATTTTAGGTTAGAATATATACTAATGTCAATGGCTACGCCATTTTACTATGAAGATATATTATAAAAAGGCTATTTATGTATTTGCTTTTGAAATTTATTGTTTTCTATGATAAATTTTCCACAATAACTACAGTAACTTGAGTTTGCCCTAACCACTCTCCTTAGACGTGGTAATGTTTTTGTCAAGTTCGTTAAAATCGACGCTGAGACCTGAACTCCAGCTTTTGTGAGTTACAAAGGTTTGGGGACTGCACTTTTGATATATTTTTATACTATATCTTTACTATGTAGAGTGAAAATCTTGAGCAATACATATAAATGTAATTTTGTTCTTTACGTGGTTAATTAACCCGAAAAGCTGAATCAGCATCGAACCCAACAGCCTCTAAGCTTAGAAACTTCGTCATTACATAAAAACCCTAAATAATTATTGTGATGTATAAACAGAATATATTATATAATATCTTATGAATACAAATTAATTTTAAACTTATTTATAATATTTTTTTATGTCAGACTTCAAATGGTATCCATTCCTCCTCCCATCAGCTTATTACCATATTCACTCAATAACTGCAAATAAAAAAAAATCAATAAATATTTATATTGTTTTATCATTTATTTTTGCTTTAATTACAGTAAGTAGTAAAAGAATATTATAACATATATTTTTTTTTATATAATTATATTGACGTAGAAAAAAATATCAATAATGGAATTAGATATATAAATATTTACACGCACATGGCATGGAACTTGAAACCACTAGGTTCCCACAATCCGTTCCCTTCCCCACTTTCCACCAAATGACGTGTTGTTTGGCGGAAATAAACGCTACATATTTAGAAATTTTTTTTTTCAGCTTCACGCTGTATCCCGCACTAGGCAGGGTAGGCAGAGGGAACGGAAGTGAAACCTAGTGTTATGACACTCCGTTCCACTTCCGTTCCTCACTTTCCGCCGAATTTGAGGCATTGCGTGTTGAGTGGCGGAACTCAACGCCGCGCTTTGCCTTATTACCAGAGCGAAGAAATGAAACATTAAATATTTAAATTGAAATATTAAATATTTCATTTCCTCGACTGGGGATCGAACCCAGAACCTGTCGGTTACAGTCACACTCTTGTGCCGCTGCGCCACGACAGGCCTCATTTAGAATTTAATTTGGCAAAAACATGTTCACCAAGTAGTCAAGTTTGAAAGATCGCTTACTGTTTTCAAATATAACTTAGTTGACAACGAAAAATAAAATTAACATACCCTGTACAAAAATATGTAATGATGTCGGTTAGTTAATGAGTGCGGTCGCTGGTCTCTCAACTTCCGCACCACGCGTGGTACATCCGCCCGTCCTGCAGAGAGCGCCCGCGAACATATATCCGCGGCGATTAACGCCGCTGATCGCCCAGCTCCTGACGCGCATACTACAGTGCATGGGCGGATACCTGAAATATACACGTTTTTATGAATATTGATATAAATTTTCTGGTCTGTTTGAGGAAAACGGCACATATAATAATTACTTTTTTCACGCTTTATATATTGCTGTATATGTATAAATATAGGGAATTTGGGAACCTAGTGTAAAGATACTCCATTCCATTTCTGCCTATCCGTCGAATTTAATAGCATTGCGTGTTACGTGGCAGAGCTCAACGCCGTGTTTTGTCTTGTTACCAGAGCAAGGAAAATGTAAATATTAAATATCAAATATCCTCGAGCGGGGATCGAACCCACAAGCTATCGTATTACAGTCACATGCTTGTGTTTTTATATAATAAAAACTGCAATCTAGCTTTAAATCTCAAAATTTTATGAAATTCGTTGAATCCGTTGAATTCGAGACATATGTATGTATACAAGCATTGCTCATTTAAAGATGTAAGACCTTTTTTTTAGCTTCACGCTGTATCCCGCACGAGGCAGGGTAGGCAGAGGTAATCCGGGAACCTAGTGTTAAGACATTCCGTTCCATTTCCATTCCCCACCTTCCACCGATTTGAGGCGTTGCATGTTGAGTGACGGAACTCAACGCCGCGCTTTGCCTTATTACCAGAGCGAAGAAATGTAACATTCAATATTCAAATTGAAAATATTAAATATTTCATTTTCTCGACTGGGGATCGAATCCAGAACCTCGGTCGGTTACAGTCACACGCTTGTGCCACTGCGCTACGACAGGCCTCAAGATTTACAATGACGAAATTAAAAAATATTTGACATTTCAACATGCCTTCAACTTCAGAAGCGGCTTTCATCTTGCCCAAAGTGCCATTAGTCGGGTTGCTCTTCCTCATCATCTCTTCAGCCTTCGCGGGAGAGTAAACATTCATTCCGTTGCCCGAGCCGTTCTCGTCGCTGCGTAGTTTTGACAGATTGTGGTAGGACGATCTACTCTGGTCTTGATATATTACTTCTACTCCTGGAATAATGTAAAGAAATAATAACTATAACTGTATACAAAAAATATTTACATGTAATAAATAAAGGGGCCTGTCGTGGCACAGGGGCACAAGCGTGTGATAGTAAACGTGACATTTGTTAGTTTGAAGAAACCTACAATCGAGAAAATAAAATGTTAATCATTTTCAAATTTAATATTTAATGTTTTCAATTCCTCGCTCTGGTATCAAGGCAAAACGTTGAATTCCGCCACTCAACACGCAGGTGCCTCAAATTTGGCGGAAAGTGGGAAACGGAAAATCTAGTGTTAAGACACACCGTTCCGTTTCTTCTGTCTACCCTGTCATATCCGGATTACTGTATGAAATGGATATATAAAGAGATATGCTAAAATATGAAATTTCATCTTTTAAGATATTTTATTTTATGAAAAATGCATTAGGCTTCTAATTTTACTCTGCCTAGCCTCCTATACATTACCACCATACATACTGTGATTGCTACATAAAAAAACATATAAATTAAGGCCTACCCTCTTCATCGTACTCCTTTGCAGTTTGCGACACTTTCATATAACTCCTCATTTCTAACAAAAAATCTATGACCGAATCATAATCATCAGGAACTCCTTTAGCTGGCCAGAAGTACCACATGTGCGTCACTTCCCGCCACGTCCTGGTACTTAGATTGATCAACTGGACGCTGGAAACAGCGTATTTGTCTTTCTGTTCCCTTTTCTTGAGTATAATCTGGAACTCTCCAAAAGTTCGTTTGCTGTCCGATATTTCTGATGGTGGTAAATATTCGTAGCATTTCTCCTGTAAAAAATGTATAGTTTAAAGTATTGTATAAAAAATTCTACAATTAATTATTTGTACCCAATATAGTAAAAAAGACGTTTTTGTTGGAAACCAAAAATTAAACAAAAACACCAAGGGTTGGAATGATACTGAATGTACTAAGTGCCATAAATTATAAGCTCAAGAGACTTTCTAGTGGCCTCTAAAAAGTATACTACTGAGGACTTGACCGTATACTTAACATTTTCTTGTCATCTAAGATATGTTTACCTGTCAAGTTTGTTGATGACAGAATTGTCATAAGTGGATCATATACAGTTTCTTAAATATGATTACATAGTTAGGAAGCCAAATAGTTAGGACTGAGACTGATACTTCCAGTAACTAAATATTGTAAAATACTTTTTCGACTTGAAATTTTTATCTTATTCTTATGTTTGAAAAGCTTTTAATTTCCAAAATATCTAATATTTCTATCGTGTTGACTATAAACGCCGAGATACTCGTATGAATTATTATAAAGAGCTCGAGAATATCAATTGTTTTTTTTTTTTATATTTTCGCTTTGATAACAAAACAAAACCCGTTGAGTTCCACAAACTTCCTTTTGGGGAACGAAATGTTCAACAATGGGTTCCCCCGGCCTACTTCAAATATATATATATGTACAAATAGACTTACAATACCATTTTCCATATACTCAGTAAGCATAACGATCAGCCGCGAGTTCTGTTCCCAGATCATTCGCCAGAAGTCAGTGACAGTATTAGAAAGCGGCGCCTGACAAGCTATGTAGTAATTGCGGATGTTACCCGGACCCTAGAAATAAAAAAACATACATAATTAATTTAATTAAATTGTATCAATAATAAAAAAAAAATTAAGTAAAAATTATGTTAAAGTGTTAATAAATAATTCAATTAAACATAGAAAAAAGTGTTAATGATTATTTTCTTTTTTTTTTCAGCTTCACGCTGTATCCCGCACTAGGCAGGGTAGGCAGAGGGAACGGAAGTGAAACCTAGTGTTATGACACTCCGTTCCACTTCCGTTCCCCACTTTCCGCCGAATTTGAGGCATTGCGTGTTAAGTGGCGGAACTCAACGCCGCGCTCTGCCTTATTACTCTGCCTTATTTTCAAAAATAATTATAAAAGTGTTCCTCATTAATTACAATAAACATTGTTAATTCATTAATTACATTAAACATAGAATACATAAACTCATCTATGGCCATCTTGGCGCTGAGCCTGCAAAATAAATGCAATAGTTATGTATTGATTGATTTCCAAAATAATTAAATGAAGTGTGGCATTCCGTTCGTACATTAGGTGGAAACTGAGGAATAATTTAAAAGCTATAATTTAAAAAAGATATCAAGGAGTTGTAATGTTAATGGTTAAGCCCCATGAAATATCATGGTCAAAGTAATAACGTTCACTTTTATTTTGGCGGAAATGTATATCTATATTATATATGAAAAAACTTTTTCCTAACTATACTAGGGTTAACATTACAAATATTTATATTTAAAATTACGCTTTATTTATGAATACCTATGTAAGGATCTCTCTATGAAAGCACTCTCTAAAACCGACATATATATTATGGATAGGTGGAAATGTTTTGAGCTACGTAAAACGTATAACCAAAAAAAATGTAAAGCTAAAAGTTTTAAAAGAAAACTGATATTTTAAATACTTATTCTTATTAATAGTTTTAGTATAAATAAGTAAAAAGCTCACCGTAACATAATTAGCGTTAATATACTCCGTAGTCGGATCATTGCCAATCCTTCTTAAAGGCACTCTGGTCTCCGGCAGCGGGAGGACATTGGAGTACCTGTTCTTGTCTTCGCAGCCTGGTGGTACCTCATCAGGTCTGACGGTCACTGAGGGGATCTCAGAGAACTCAGCGGATATGGAGTCGATATCCATTGCGAAATTTGCTAACGCTGGGTATTGCATTGGATGTGACGTCACCTGATTGTATAGAATGTAAAATTATTGTATATGTATGTATATGTATACAATAATTAAAAAAAAAATACCAAAATCATTTTTTTTTTGGAAAGGCAAAACACATATTCAATATACTAACAAAATATGTTGTTTTTAATGAAACAAAGAATATTTATACATACTTTATTAAACCACCATAGAATTAAGTTAAATTTTACTGAAATCTGTATATTATTATATTTAATTTAACGTCATCATGACGCAGTAATAAAGTAATGTTTAAGGGTTCAATCCTCATTCAGCGGTGAATATATATATTTTTTTAAGATTGTCTTAATTAATAACACAAAAGTACATTAAATATATTAATATCGCTCTCTACCATTCTTCGCCATTCCTTTTTCTAAAAGTTAACTAGGCCTTACCTCGTCATCGTAAGCAGGGTTGCCATAGCTTCGTTTGCTAGCTCTCAATCTATGGTTGCCCTTCCTGTGGCCAACGCTTACGCTGTCCAAGCTGTACGCGTCGAGAGACACGGGCGTACACCGCTGGGCGTACACACCGCGACGACCGCGACGACGGACCACCAGCTACAAAATTATATTATTATTAAATGTTATAGAAAATAGAACGTAGCGGATTTATTTCTTTTTAATAGTTTTTTACGTTTTCTAAATAAATATTTTTCTTTGCTAAGTGTATTCCACACTTTAAATCCCATCCATTCCATTCCATCACTTTATATGTTGAAAAACAGTTATAATACATTTGGTCTTGGTGTGAAGCTTGTCGTGGCGCAGCGACACAAGCGCATGACTTTAACCGACAGATTGCCAATTAAATATCTAATGATTTCATTTCTTCGCTCTGGCAACAAGGTTAAAGCGTTGCGTTGAGTTACGCCGCTCAACACGCAATACCTCAAATTTGGTTGAAAGTGGGGAACGGAAGTAGAACGGAGTATCTTAACACTAAGTTCACAAGTTCTCTCTGCCTACCCTGCCATGTGCGGGATACAGACACGGCTAACCAAATTTAAATGCAGTTTTCAGTAATATATTTCGACAACCTCCAATCAGTATTTAATGTTCGTTTTTTTTAGTTAGTTTATTACATCATAGGAATAGTTTAATACGTATGTACGTCGATTTGAAATATTTTGTTCGGCTAAATGCCTATAAATATTTCATCTGTTCATCTTAAATTTAAATTTTTAATATACATATATGGTCTTAAAAGTGATAACTTCAGTAGAACAAGAAAGTAATTAAGATTAGTAAATAAAATAGTGCAATCAAGCGGGCGAAGCCGCGGGCGGGTCGCTAGTAATACAGAACAATACAGTTTAAAACGTGGGAATTTAGTTCGTACTTACGAGTAGGTGTTTAAAATATTTAGCTGACGTCAAGAGAGACGTAGTCAAATTAGCACTTGACGTTCGTTAACCACTTCTAGGTAACAGTGCTTTGGGCTAGGCACTTATTGTTCAGCATTTTTTTATTTATTGCCTATTAAAAGTGTCCATTACACGATTTTTTGTTAGCGTATATGTTTTTTCAGTATCCCACATATGGCAGGGTAGGTAGAGGGAACTTGGGAACCTAGTGTTAAGACACTCCGTTCCACTTCTATCCTTCACTTTTCGCCGAAATTGAGGCATTGCGTATTGAGTGGCGGAATTGACGCAGCGTTTTGTCCAGGCAAACCGCGGCGTTGAACTCCGCCATTTACCAAGCAATGCTACAAATTTAGCAGAAAGTAAGGAACATTTACAATGTTTCATCTCTATATCTCTAGTACAGTAAAAAATATTACTTAATTAATAATTAATCAACAAGAGTGAGGCCAGTTGTGGTACACGAACACACGTGTCAGACTATGAACATAACAAGATGTGAATTAAATTTTTCGTTCTGCCTTAAATTCAGTGGAAGTTTCGACGTAATAAATCACATGAACTACTGATACAACCTGCTGCATTTAATCTCATGACAGGGGTGTATTTCGTGACAAAAAGAAACAGTTCTTTAGGTATAATGGAAACGACAGATTCATCATCATCTAGCTTTGTTTATAATTTATATTGTAAAAACATCCTTTACTCGCGATACGGCGACACTTAGCTTAGTAAGAGCCTAACAAAGTGTGGTTATAAGAAAGTTTTGCATATATATTTTTTTTAATTGTATGTCATTTATTATATTATTTTATTGAACTTTTTTTATTGAACTTTTTCAACCTTTTAACCTAGTGCTAACACACTCTGTTCCCATTAAAATATTTCCGTTCCCCATTTTTGCGGGATTTCGAAGTTTTTACCAGGACAGGAAATATATATGTTAAGTATATAATACAATAAAAATAATACTTATTGGAATCTAATTCCAATGTTATATTTTTTTCGTTTACTAAAGTTTTTACGTCTTTTTATTTCCACAGTGAGTGAAAATAAAAAAATAAAGAAATACTTTCCATATCAAGCACCCTAAATAGTTCCCACTGCCCTGAAACTAAATCACGCATCAACAAACGAACTCAACTCACAACTCTATAGAACAGTAGAGTGCGCACGCGCATCTCATACACACTCTCATAATATATTTAACATATATGTGAATATTTTTTTAATAATATAAATAATATTAAAAAAATATTTTATATTGTTAATATATTTACATATATTTAATATACTTAAAAAATATTGTTGTACTTTAAAAGTGTTGTATATATTTACATATATTTAATATACTTAAAAAATATTGTTGTACTTTAAAAGTGTTGTTCGTGTAAAGAAAGAAAGAAACTTATTGTCAAACGTCTCTTTGGTAAGTGTTATTTTCTTTTAAATATTATTATCATTTTAAATTTATATGGAGAGAAAAGCGGAGACTAGATTTAAGACACCCCGATTTTTTTTATATTGCTTAGCGGAATTAAGCACAGTGCCGGTCACAACAGTTTTTTTATTTAAATAAATATACGTAAGTCAAATAATATACTTTACCAGACAAACATATATTTTTGTATATATACCACTCCTAAATACAAATTTTATAAATAATATTCAATCATTAACGTTCTTATAAACTAATGCATTTCATTTATCTGTCATCAATAGAAAATGTAAATAAATAAATTGAAAAGTAGTCGATGGCGACGGGTAAAACTCTAAAGTGAGCAAATTAATTATCTTTTCAGTTTTGTTGCAGTTTAGCTATTATTTTTTTGAAAACGTTTAAACAGGAAATGAACCCGCACCTTATCATTTAGCTAATCGTTATCATTTAGCTGTATAAAAATTCTTATAATATGCATATTTGTACATGACTATAATCAATCATAATTTGGCAAAAAAAAAATATATTTATTAAATATTTTTTAGCATACCTCTTAGGTAATCTGTTGATATTGTCTATATATTATGATGTTGGTATTACCGTTTTGTAAACATTATTATTTATTTAAGTTAGCGGGATTTGAATCTGCTTTATATAGATTATTTTTAGCTTCACACGTATCCCGCACACGGAAGAGTAGCCAGAGGGAACTTGGGAACCTAGTGTTAAGACACTCCGTTCGACTTCCTCTCCTCATTTGCTATTTAGATTTTATTTTATATATTTGGGATTATAATACGGTATCCTAAAACAACGTGCCCTACGTCAAATTAAGATGCTGGTCGTCTTTCCGGCTGCTTTTGTCCATCGAGATCAGTTTTCTAAAGAACGTGTAGAGGCATCTTTTCAATTGTATCGTAGCCCAAAAAAATACTAAACTTTGGTCAACGCAGATATCAAAAGATACTAGCGATTATGCACAATTTTGCATAATTTTATTTTAAGTTTAAAACAAAATCCTATAGTTAATTAATTTAATTATAATATTTACATTTAATGAGTTGAGTTTTCGGGGTGAAGTAGGATGGAATATTTATCTTATGTATATCTTTTACACTTAGACAGATCAAA
Source organism: Eueides isabella (assembly GCA_019049475.1). NCBI lineage: Eukaryota > Metazoa > Arthropoda > Insecta > Lepidoptera > Nymphalidae > Eueides > Eueides isabella. Next base: position 1,524,813 of record CM032401.1, read on the forward strand.
ATATCCACATATTATTTTAAATATTTGAAAGTAGCATGTGTTCCTACAAGAGTGTGGCTGTAAAGGCAACAGACAGGTTTTGGGTTCGATCCACTCTCGAGGAGATGAAGTATTAAATATTATCGATTTATATTTTTTAAAGTATTCATTTCTTTTGCTCTGGTAACAAGGCAGATCGCGGCGTTAAGCACCGCCACTCAACACGCAATCTCTACATTTTGGCCGCACAGAACAGTCTCTTAACACTAGGTTTAACCTTTGTTTAACCTACTCAGTTCCGCAAATTTAGGTTATAAAGTCCTACATTTTACAAGATAGGTAAAGACTTAGCTCACAATTTTTTGAAGTGAAAACTTCTTTAGGCGCGTTGAGCGTTGTGGTAGAGGGTAAAATCCTCGGTACGCGTCACCGACATGCTAATGATAATAGTATATCTATCGCTATGGAGACCCAGACTAGCGCACGCGCAGTAGCCTGTGTACACGTATACACTAATACATCGACTATTTCTGACTGTATTATGTGCGCGTTGGACGATTTTTGGATAATTATAATTTTGTGAGTCACGACAATGATGTAAATAATGAAAATAATGTTCAAACTTAGATTCATTGAAATTCGTGTAAATATAAATACTATGTATGATTAAGATAATTGTATATTAATTATTTTTTCAACCACTTTGTATTTATATTTTGTTCATGATTTGTTTAACCCATCATATGTAACTAATAAATAAAACATAAAAAAATCATATAATTTTTGCATATAGTTTTAATTACTCTCAACTTAATAGTTCCGTTTTCACTTCTATCGGCAGTCCCACGACTGCTATTAGTTTTTTTAATGACATATACGGCTAGACGCAATATAAAAAGTCTTTCTATATCAAAATTAAAACGAATCGAACATATCGCAACTCGAGATCTATCACTGTGCAGATGCGAGCTGTTGTAAGTTAAGAGACAAGTTGAGGGTTCGATCCACAATCAAGGAAATGAAATATATATATAAATATATAATATTTTCTTTTTCTATCTATTTATGTGGCGTTGAGTTCCACCTCTCAAAACGCAATACCTCCGGAATTGAAAGTGAAAAATAAGAAGCTTCGCTCAATGAGAACCGCGTTAATACTAAGTTCCTAAGTTCCCACCTACCCTATGTCCGAGATACACCGTGAATCTAAAAAATCTAATTATATATACCAAAATATCCTAGATATTACAATCAAATATTATAATTTGACTTAACCGGATGTTTAAATAAAGTAATGTTATCAATATATATAGCATAAAGCGCTAAGGCGGGCCGGTAAGTTCTCGCAACTGCGATAAGAGGTGTCGGGTAACACCGATAGTGTTGGTACAAGGAATTTTTATGAGCTTTTAAAACGGTTGGTGTCCAACTACGTTATGAGAAATGATTATAATTATGTTTGGATCTGTGATATCTTTGGTGCATTCAATTGTATTTGCAATTGCACATACGGATCTGCAATTGATGCGTGCTATAGTAAGTAAAGCAAGTAGCAAGTGTCAAGTTTTTCAAGACACTGATATGTCGGAAATAAGCTCGTGACACTAAGATGTACGTAAATTAAAGATTTTTTAATCTAGAATTTTTATTTTATGAAGCTTTTATACAATAAAATATCAAAATACGTGAAATATATATATTTACGATCGATCATTGATTTATTTTAATGTTAGCCATCAATTTATCACAAAAAGTACTAGTATCTTTTTAAGAAAAAGGTAACATTTTGTTTTCAAAACGTGGAAATGAAAGTAAATCTTTGCCCCAAGTGGGAATTGAACCCCATGCCGTCGTGTAATTCAAAGTACGTATCATGAGATAAATAAATATAAGATGAATAAATAATATAATAATATTTTTTGTAAATTTTCTATATACTTTCAAATAATATCAATAAATTTAATATTGTTTACTACAATTGTACTCAACTCTACTCAGCTTCACGCTGTATCCCGCACGTGGCAGGGTAGGCAGAGGGAACTTGGGAACCTAGTGTTAAGACACTCCGTTCCACTTCCGCTCCCCACTTTACTATAATTGTATTATTATAATTTCAGGAGCAGTTTCAAAATTTTTCGTAATTCTCCTTTCAGTTTGAAACTTCAAAATACTTTGCGCTCTGAAGAAATAAGGTATGTTGCTTATAATCTATTTTTATGTAAAAGTTAATCAAATTACTATACTTATTCAGAAGAAATAACTCCTACATAAAAAGCTAAGCAATATTATTAATGAGGTAAAAATACCAGAAGTAAACAGGCGTTAACAGTTTTTTTTTTTTGTAAAATACTGAACTAATCTCCATTAATTAGGTATATATGGGACTATACCTGAAGTGTATTTTATTTGAAAAAAAAAAAAAATCCAATGAAAAAAAGTTATCAAAATCGAAATAAAAAAAAATTGTTTCAACCTATGTAATTTCTTACTAGCGACCTTTATATTTACTAATCTCAATTAATGTCTTTTTTAATAACATAACGTAAGTCATAATAAGACAACATATAAATACATTGAAAACCAAAATTTCAGCCGATTTATAAAAAAAAAAATTTTTTTTTTAACCAAATATTTTAAATTGACGTAACTCTTTAAATTATAAGCCGATTTACAAGTAATAAAACAAAGTTGTGAAATATAATAGTAAACCTGCATTTAAATCAGTTTAGTGGTTTTCGAGATAAGCGCGTACAAACGTACAGGCAAACAGACAAAAAAGTTTAAAAATAATATTTTGGGTCCTATTACATTATTAACTACTAACCTATTAACCTCAGACAATTAACAGTTACAGATATATTAAAAGTATAGATTAATTTTGCAACGTTGACTCCCGCTACTCAACACGCAAGTGCCGGAGGCAACACGGAGTGTCTTAACACTAGGTTTCCCAAGTTCCCTCTGCCTACCTTGCCATGTGCGGGATACAGCGTGAAGCTGAGTAATAGATTCTTTTTTTTCCAATATTTACCTTACCTAGTGTTACTTTCTCTATTCGTTATATCTGTTATGTGGCTGTAAATGATTGTACTTGATACAAAATGTCCAAAATTATATTACTAACTGGGAATCGATCCTGCACCCATCGTATACAGACAAAACTAAAACTTAATAATATTTCATTTCAGAACCCACCGTATTTTATTATCTGCATATAACTATTCTACAACGCCACCCAAAGTAGTGAACGTAATTTATCGTGAGCTATCTATAGATATTATGCTCATTACTTTGGAGAAGTTGTATGAATATTCATCAGTGGAGAATAATTCATGAAATGTGTAGAAAGAAATTATGAAGTTTGAAATTAAATTGAAGAAAGAAAATATGTTTAATATTTATGTTCTTGCTATTTCGTTTTTATTGTGTATAATAAATAAAGAGATGCGGGCTATTTTTATGAAATGAATATGAAATATTTAATATTTTCAAATTAAATATTTAATGTTTTCATTTCTTCGCTCTGGTAACAAGGCAAAACGCGGCGTTGAGTTCCACTCAACACACAATGCCTCAAATTCGGCCGACCACATTAAAAATATTAATGGAAAATATTAAATATTTAATTTCCTCGAGTAGGGATTGAACCCACGACCTGCCGGTTACAGTCACACGCTTGTGCCGCGCTGCCTCAGCCTTCTTAATTACTTTCTTGTTCTAATAATTTATCACTTTTAAATATATATACTTTGAAGACTAAAATTTTAGCTAAATAAATAATCATTTTTTTGTAATTTTGTCATGGTAATATTTAAAATTGAACCTATTTTATATATTAACCAATTTAAAAATAACATACACATATTGAAGTAAGCTTGCTAAACTATAATAATTAAAACTGCTTTTAAATCTGATTAGCCGATACTGACATTAGCGCGTACGTTAAAACGTACGCATTATGTGCCAAATTACATTAAAAAACTTATACAAGACTTTTCTTAAATATATCTTCCATGTACAGATATCGATCGGTGACAGATTTTTTATAAGTATAGATATTAGTTTTTCTAACATGATACAAATATATTCGTTCGTATCTCGTTTTTTTTAAACGGGATCAACCATAGCACCACTTTCTTTCTCATTAGGCATGTAATATTAATTTAACACTATAATTATAACAAAATAAATCGGTCGTGGACATGAGCGTGCGACTGTTTGCGTCAACGCGACGGTGGCTGTGGCTTCGATTACCATTCGAGGAAATAAAATATTTATCATGTTTAATTCCTCGCTCGCCGATAAACACGCAAAGCCTCCGGAAGTTGGCGAAAGGTGGAGAATGGAAGTGGCTAATGAGAACAGTGTCTTAATACTAGGTACTAATGTACCGTCCGTCTACCGCTGTATGCGGGATACATTGTGAAAATAAGAAAAACTATAAATGCTTACCAACAATCCAACTAGTAAAACAAGCGCGATGACTCCGATAGTACTGACCGCTATCGCTATCGCCGCCCCTGAACCACTTTCCTCTTCGAGCGTCCTCAAAGACGCTTCAGTTGTCACATCAGAATAACTTATAAGATCTTCCAAGTCATTTATCGTTTTTGTTGTAATTTCCATAAACTCAGTCGTACTTTCTACAAGACGTGGGAGTTCTGTTGTTGGTATTGTTGCAACAGGTTCCGCGGCTGGCATGTACTTTATTGTTGTTGGTTCTGGTTTGGTTTGCATTGTTGTTGTGTATACCTCAGTTTTATCAGTCACGATAGGTTTCTTTTCATGTGCTATTATTTCATTTTCTTTATCTTTTATTTCTTCGACAACTGTAGTTTCTGGCAAATCAGGGAGGATAGTTATTGGAACCCTTTCGGAGTTTATTTCAGTTGCCACTGTTACTATTATTGTTGTTGTTTCGATTGGTGTTGTTGTGGACTCTGTTGTTGACGTGACATCTTCTGTTGTAGTGTCAGGTGCACTCATATCTGTAGTTGGCATATCAGTAGAAATATTTATTTCAGCCATCTCAGTTGTTGTTGGAATTTCTTTATGGGTTGAATTTTCAACAGTTTGAGACGATACTTCAATTGATGTTGTAATATTGTCTACGATAATAGTCGTTTCTTCTAAATTCTCAGTAGTTGTTATATATTTTGGTCTATAAGTGGTCACAGGAGTATCGTCCGTAGTAGTTTCTCGGGTTCGTGTGGGAGATACCGGAATCCAATCTGTTACATCTGTTGCTATGGTTTCTTCAGTTTCTACTGGAACATAAGAAAACCTAATTGTTGTAATTTCATAATTATCAGTATTAGATACTGCATGCTCATTAGATTCTTGCGTCATATTCTGCACTTCTGAAGAAGCCGCTGTGTCATCACTAGGCGTAGTTACACTCGAAGGTAATTTCGTAATAGATTCAAATCCAGTTGACTTGGTTGCGTCAGCTGGCGGAATTGTTTCAGTTTTATTTTGCAAGGAGTTATTATTTTCTACAGTTTGGTCGTTATCTGTCACTGGTATCCAAGAAGATTCAGTTTCAGGGTCAGAATCAGTGTCATTGCTTGCCATTACGTTCATTGCTATAGTACTTGCGGGCTCTGCACTACTTTGAATCAATATTTTACTTTCTGCTGGTATACGTTCAGATATCGGTTCAGATTTTTCTTTGATGTCAAGAACAGAATTAGATAAAGTAGGTATTATAGGCTTCCACGGTAATTTGTTCTGATAGATTTCGGTAATGTTTTTAGAAACAAAGTTGTTTGCAGTCGTAGTAGTAGTTGTTGTGGAACTGGTAGTAGTTTCTTTCTTATCTAGAAAATGAAAGTCTATCATTAGACATTATAAAGTGCATTATAAAAATAAATATCTAATTAATTAGATAATTAATTAGATCTAGAGGCCTGTCGTGGCGCAGCGGCACAAGAGTGTGACTGTAACCGACAGGTTCTGGGTTCGATCCCCAGTCGAGGTAATGAAATATTTAATATTTTCGATTTAAATATTTAATGTTTCATTTCTTAGCTCTGGTAATAAGGCAAAGCGCGGCGTTGAGTTCCGCCACTCAACAGGCAATGCCTCAAATTCGGCGGAAAGTGAGAATCGGAAGTGGAACGGAGTGTCTTAACACTAGGTTCCCGGGTTCCCTCTGCCTACCCTGCCTCGTGCGGGATACAGCGTGAAGCTGAGTATATCTAATTAATTCAAATAATAAAATTTTTACGTACCTAAAACTTCTGCAACTTTTTGTAACTCATTTTCGTCAAAACTTTTTTGTGTTGACACCGTGCTATTTACCGCACTGTTAGACGTTGGGGGACTTCGCAAGCTAGCCAAAGCCCATGCTGTCATAGTTGGAGGTATTTCTAAATCAAGTCCTGTATTTCTTTCATCAGACGCAGAAGTAGAAGTCGCAAATTTCGTAGATCCTCTTTTCCATAATGATGGAATAGTATTATCAGATATAGATTGAGAATGGACAATTTTTTTAACACCACTTACTTCACTTTGTATCACTGGGTCAATATCAGATGACTGTGTTGTTAAACTTCCTCTTATTTTGCTTTTGTTCATTATTTTATCTTTTATATCAAAATGTTCAGAGTAGATCGTAGTCGGAACTCGAGGCCTAGTGTAATTTTTTCTCGGAGCCATCCATATGGGCTTTGTTTTCGGTGTGGTAAAATGAAATCGTCTAGTCTGAGGCCTGTTAGCTTGATTTGGCGACGCTTGCTCTGATGGCATAGTAGAAAATACACTATTTGGTGAATTCTTGGTGCCTGATAAATTAAGACGTTTAGAATAATTTCTATTTCTACTGTTATAGTTGCTAGAATATGTTCTACTTGTTTCAGTAGAAAAAAATGCATTTTGAGTAGAAGTAGGCATTGGACTTAATGAACTAAGCACAGACTGTGGTGTACTTGGAAAAAAGTGTGAAGCAACTGTCGATATGGATACAGGACTTGGTTCAGAATCGATAATTCGTTTTATAGATGTCATTTCTACTTTTTTAGAAACCTTGTCTTGTAAAGATTCGATTTCTTCTTTCATAGCAGTACTCTGTGTTGTAGAGGACGTTTGAGTGTCATTTTCGCAGTCATAATCGTTACTATCCTTAAAATTATATGTTTCTGTTGATAGAACTGTCATTTCATAATAAATACTTGTACCCTGTACATCAGATAACTCATCATTGCTAGAACCAGCCTTATCACTATCTAGATAACGAATCTGTTTAGTATTCTTTATAAATACACTTGATTTGTTAGCTGGCGTATTGTTACTAAGCTTGTCAAATTCTATATTTTTCGTAACTACTTTATTCATATCCGTTATATTCGGCGGTGGGGATATTGATTTGATTTTATCTAAATGACCTAAAATACTAGACGATATTTCTTGATATTTTTTATCAAAGAAATTATTTTTAGGCGTAGTGAGATCAGAATTAAAGTTAAAATAGGAATCTGACGTGAATGAAGATTCCTCTTGCGTATAAATACTTTTAGGGAATAAACTAGAGAAACTATCATATGGAGGTTTATTGTGGTCATTTTTCATATTCATATCGAAATCGTTCATATATTTTTTGCTACTAAAATCATCGTCGTCATCAAAACTTGGCATTGTAAAGAAACTTCCACCATCAAACTTGGTAGACGAATATTTTTCAAAAAAATCACTATCCTCATCCTCATCATTGGCATCATCATATTCATCATTTTGGATGGACGACAGCTCACTTGGCTTGCTCGTGCTAACCACAGTCACCGCAGGCATTTTAGTTTTCTTATAACTATGCATGCTGCTTATAATCTCCGCAGGTTTTTTTATTTCTGGTGTCGGTGTCACTATTATGACGTCTGATACAGATGCTGTTTCTCTAGCACTACTTTGCGTTGGTTTAGACAAGTTGAACTTAACCCTTCCCCTGTCTTTATATTTAGCATTTTTCTCTGTATGTTCTTCACTAGTAGAATCTTTTGGATGTAATTCATTTAAAGCAATATCTGGAAGTTTGGTTTTAGTTCTCCACGTGGTGACGTTAGTTTTGCCGAAGGGATTTTTTGTTGTTTCTATAGGCAATGTATTTGCAGTGACAGTGCTGGTTACCAGCAACAAGGTCACTATTAATGCCGCACCTGAAATTTTAAATAAACAGATTTTAACGTGTAACGTAACGTACAATTAAATACGTATTTTTATAAAATGAATATTTTATTTATTTTCTCAGAAACATTATATGCCCGTGTGATTTATGTATATCGCTCATTTGTTACCTTATGCATTTTATTTGTACTTTTTTCAACTATTGGTAGAGACAGGATCGAAGTTTGAAAATATTCTTATTGCTAATAAATTAACACATAAAACGAATTAAATCAGAAAAGTGCAAATACGTTATTAATTTACCAACGGACCGAAATTGTATGAGCAAACTGAAATTGTAAGAAGCATCTATTATTATAGAAATTTACTTCAGATTCATAAAGATATATTTTATATATACTAATGAAAGTACTAAGGTCTATTGAAGAAGACATTTTTTTAAATATTTAAATAATATATTTATATACCTATACATATTCTGACCGGTGATTCCATATTTATTTCATATTTTTGTATGACAAGATATCTTCAACAACACCACCGCATATCGAAGACTCAATGTGTTTCCTGAAAACAAAAACACAAAATTATATACATTATATATAAATATTTATAAAATTTAAATATTTTATTGTTTTTTCGACCCTTTTCAGCAGTTATTTTATAATATTATATTCTATACATTTTTTAAAATAGTATAAAGACAATCCATCTTAGTGGCAGAAGTTAGCGCAACGCTAAGTGACTGGCAAATTTTCTGAGGAATAAAATTAGTTTTTGAATTACTTTTTAGAAAATAATTCCCATTCCTTCTTATGTATGATAAATGCAAAAACATTATTCTTAATTTTTTTTTTCAGCATCACGCTGTATCCCACACATAACATAGTAGACGGAAGGTATTTGAAAATCCAGTGAACCCGGTGTGTGTCCCCACTTTCTGCTGAATTTGAGCCATAGTGTATTGAGTGTTGGACCTCAATTCACTTGCCCTTTTTACCACAGCGAAGAAATGCATCTTCAATTTAGAATCGAACCTATAACCTGTCGTTTCCAGACAGACGTTTGTGCTCCTGCGCCATGTCAGACCTCATTATTCTTAATGTTTTTTAAATTAACGCCGTACATACAGCTAAAATAACCTGACTTATTTGACAAGTGACCTCATCGAGGGACTTTCGGAAGTTATTAGAGAAAAAATGTTGGCACAAAGCATAATTTCATCGAGTTCAGTTCGTAATGCGCGTTCGTATTTGGGTTAGTTCACGCACTTAAGTTACAGATTACTATTACTGTAATGACTATTGTTTGTGGTCTGATATCAAAAAGTTTGTGCTATATATATAAGTACTTATATATATATATATATATATATATATATATATATATATATATATATATATATATATATATATATATATATATATATATATATATATATATATATATATATATATATATATATATATATATATATATATATATATATATATATATATATTATATATATATATATATATATATATATATATATATATATATATATATATATATATATATATATATATATATATATATATATATATATATATATATATATATATATATATATATATATATATATATATATAACCTATAATAAATCTGTAACCGATAACTGTCTGTACATGGAAGGTACAACAATAAAAATTATAGAAGAGCTTATTAATATAAAAATTATTATACGGTTTCTTAACTAAGTTAATGTTTTAAGTAAATTAAAAAGTCTATTTCAAGCGGGCGAAGACGCGGGGGGATCGCTAGTACAGCATTGTACTGCAGTATATATAAAATGGTTACAATTAATTTTAATAAAAAATATATTGTATAAGTTATATATTATTTTTTTATTATTTAAAATATAATTGCAAACGGTTTTCATGAATTATTAATTTTGAATATTTTCAGGTCGATAAGATATTGCTAAATATAAATACAATTAAAATTTTCGTCTTATTGTGTAGACCTGCCAACAGGCTATTAAGCGCATTCTAAAGAGACAAAGAACGCTCCCAAAAAAAAACTATGAGTATACGTATCGTATTAGAAGGATTTTACAATGTTTATATAACTTAATTTTTCTTATTTTTAAATTAAAAAGTAATTAGACCCTTGTCGCGGCACAGGAATACCAGTGTGTGATTGTACATAGATAAATTGGAATGTTTCGTGTTTTCACATTAAACATTTAATGATCACATTTCTTCGCGCTGGTAACAAGGCTACGGGCAATTCGGCGAAAAGTGAAGAACAGAACGGAGTGTCTCAACACTAGGCTACCAAGTTCCCTCTGCCCACCCTGCCATGTTCGAGACACAGCGTGAAACTGAAAATAAAATATAAAATAGATCTTGTATTTTTTTACACTTTTAAATTACCTAAATAAAACGGACTTGGCAGGTTTACACACTAAGCTGGAGAAAGGTAATTTAAAATCGATGACGCAAAGGATTCTCACAAAGCATAGTGCACTTAGCTAAGCTTTATCAATTCCCATGTTTACCATCTCTATGGTAATTACTTTACTCAGGCATTGTTTCTGATATTTCATTACCCTATATTATATGATATATAATTGTATATACATAAGTTTATATTGTTTTTATTATAGCTTCACCTTTTTCCCCTTAAAAGGAACCTGTTAAGTCATTTCGTTAACCAAGCATTGCCTAATTTACGACAAAGCTAACTTCCACCAATCAACACACAATGCCTCAAAAATTTGTTTTTTTTTGTATTGCTGTCAGGGCAAAACTTGCGTTTATTAGAACAGAGCAATTACATTTACAGAGAGTAGAAATGAAAAAAATAAATATTTAATTTGAAAATGTTAAATATTTCATTTCCTCGAGTGGGGATCGAACCCACAACCTGTCGGTTACAGTCACATACGAGAGCCCCCGCGCCACGACAGGTCTCTAGGCTATTAAATCAAATATTTTGCGTTCTTAATTATGAAATTGTTCTAATTTAAAAAAAAAACTGTATAATAGTGTTCAGGCACTACGTTCTCCACTACTCAATGACTGGTTATCTTGTTACCAGAGAGATGATATGAAAATAATTAACTTCCGGTATGCATTTATACAATGAATTAAATAATATTCCGCTATACAGTGAATACGTAATTTGAAGTAAACCTTATTCACCATAGCTCTTTAGTGGTTTAACGGCACTTTAAAGCTTAGACTGGCATTAAGGCATGCCAAAGAAGAAAAAAATGGTAGTGACACGTGCGAAGTAGACGTTGGAATATTTTTTTTTTTTTTCAATTTAACAACAAAGTTTTATGAAAATCGATTGATTATATTAATATTAATTAAAAATTATTATTAGAGTTATAAAAATATTTGGTTTAATATTTTTTTATAATTTGTACTATATAATATGAATGACAAATGATGAAAACACACAGATGAAGATTTGATAAAAGCGTACTTATTTTAGAAATTTAAAATAAAAACAGCCCTTTTGTGTTCTTTCATAGTTGTATCAATTTATATTAGAATTTAGCCGTGTGATCCCGGCTTAGAGTAGGATCACTATGGTACTGATGGTGTCGTAAGAGGCGACTAAAGTGCGTGTGGTAGAGTCACGTTGCCAGTAATGGCAACACGCATGGGCAGACTCGACCGGATTATTACCACCCCCGGCATTTAAGACCGGCGTTAAGTAGTGGCTTTGGCCACTGCGTTTCGCATTAGGTAATGCCGGGCCCCGGTACCCTTCCACCTTAAAAGACGGCAACGCTCCTGTAGCTCCTCTGGAGCTACACGGGGTCATGGGTGACGGTGATCACTTACCATCAGGTGACCCGTACGCTCGTTTGCCGTCTCGTCCATAAAAAAAAAATTAGAATACCTTGAATTTCGCCTGCTTAGTAAAATCGTATGATACCTAACCAAAATCCCTTGCCCTCTAAAGTTCTCAAGCTCTCTTGCTTTAGCAACATCTTGTAGTATTTTTGCTATTCTTAAACTGTTAATCCATACTTAGTAAAGAAAAGTACCTATTAACAAAACGTATAAAAGTTTGAACGAAGTAAGATTCAATCCGCACCTGTTCCGGAATCCGTCCAAGGACTAAGATCAAATGCAATACGTATGTAGTTAATTTTTCATATGTTTTCCTAATAAAAATAAATATGATAGTGTCACTTCGATTCTTTCGGTCTTACAGTGACTCCTTCTTCATAAAGAGACTGTTAACCAAAAAAATTCAAACCAATAGTTCTTGAGATAAGCGCGCTCAACCAACATTTTCAGTTGATAATATTAGTAAAACAATATAATTTTAATTCCTTACTTAATGTAATGTATTAAAGTCATTTCTATTAAAGTCTTGCATGACCTAAGTTTCGAAACCTGTTAGTGCATACACTAAGTTGAACACTAGATGCAAATTGCCCGACCTAGAATTGCTTTCTAAACAGCATGCTGTTCAGATTCAATAGAAGAAAAGGTTACATTATAAAATTGTATCTCGAGCGGTAAATCTGATACTCTTTTATCAATATTACAAAGAGAAATGTAAAGATTTCAACCTCAAACGAGCTTCATCTAAGTTGTTATTAAATAATAAAGTTAACTAAATAACTATAAATAACACTGGTCAACAACGGTTTTGTTGCCCTTGATGTGAAAGTAGTTTCGAATAATTTTATGCATACAATTTATAAATCTGTGAATGGTTTTGGAATATTGGCTCTAGTTTTTTTTTAATCTTTATTTTCCTATTTTACTACAAAACACAGAATGAAACAGTTAGTATATTTTTTAATTTCATTTATTTATTACCAAAGTGTCACTATTTTTTGTTTAAGTTTTTAATTAATTAACGTAGAAATAAAAAGAGAGAACAAACTTTTAAACTTTATTTATTATTTAAAGAAACGCCTTTTATAAGCTTTGCGTCTATAGGTAATTTGGGGACAACAATCTCTTTTTAAGGACCAGCTGTAATCTGCCATCATGTGACAATCCCATCTGTCCTGATACTTTTCTTTCATCACTTATAGTTTCTCTTATCTTGTTGAAAGCATTCTCCCTTTTTTTCACTGTAATCTCCCAGATTGTTGGGAAATCTATCCAGATGGCTGTGGAGGAAGTGTAGCTTTATTCTCATATTTGCGCCTAAATTCTTGAAGCTTTCCAACATCTGTTGCAAAATTTCTATATAATTTGGTGCTTTATAGTTACCTTAAAAGCTTGTTACTACTAACACAACACCTTTCCATGCTTCACGTTCAGCATCAGTCATAGCTTTTGAAATTTTCGTCTTTTATGAATGTTCGTATTTGAAGACCGTCGAATATTCCAGCTTTTAACTTTTCCGTACTCAGCTTAAAAAATGTTGTACAAATATATTTAAAACATTCTCCTTCCATGTCCAACGCTTTGACAAACTGTTTTATCATACAATTTATAAATCAACTTAATGTGTAATGGCGGGAGTATGATTTATTTCTCTACATAACAGTGGCTCATTTAATACATTGAACGCGGAGGACACATGGAACGAATTTCGTAAGTTGGTCTTACGAAATTCGTTCCATGTGTCCTCCGATGTTTTCGAATAACAAAGAAAAATGCAGGAAAGCATGCGTGGTAGTAAGAAGTTTGCTTTTTGCGCATGAATACACGAAACCAATCGCAGAAAACAATTTTTTAATAATTCGTGTTCAAAACAACCGACGTAAACTGTTAAGAGTTTTAAATTTATGATAAACCAAATTAAAAAAAAAACTAGAGCCAATTAAATATTTTTACTCAATAGATTCGCAAACAGTGTACTTAAAATATATAAATCTGAAGGAATATCCAGGGCAACAAAAAAAAATATATTTTTTGTTGAGCTGTGTAATATATTCGTTCCATAATTTTTTATTTTTATATATCTTATACAAACAGTTATTTAGTTACTATACTCTACTCAAGTAAACGCTGTATACCGCATATGACTGGGTAGGCAGAGGGAACTTGGGAACCTAGTGTTAAGATACTCCGTTTCACTTCCGTTCGCCACTTTCCGCCGAATTTCGAGGCATAGAGTGTTGAGTGGCGGAACTCAACGCCTCAGTTTGCCTTGTACCAGAGCGAAGAAATGAAAACATTAAATATATAAATTGAAAATATTAAATATTTCATTTCCTCGAGAGCGGATCGTATTCACAATCCAGCGGTTACATTCACACGTTTGTGTCACTGCGCCACGACAGGCCTCAGTTATTAGTTACAGATTTATTATAGGTCTTAATTACTTATACTCAGCTTCACGCTATACCCAGCGCATGGCAGGGAACTTGGGAACCTAGTGTTAAGACACTCCGTTCCCCACTTTCCACCGAATTTACGAATGGGAATGCATGTTGATTGGCGGGACTCAACACCGCGCTTTGCCTTATAACTGTTAATTAAACGTTAATGAATGTCTCTGAGTGCTATTGATTGCTGAAATTGAAGCGTCCTGTTATTTTTCCTCATATCATACTAACAGGTTTCCAAGGCAAATTACCGCGTGAACCTGACCTTATTAAATTACAAAGAAATTAGCAACGCCTACTCCATACTTTAATATGAAGATGTATTACTTTTAAGGACAGTGCTGACTGTAATATTAAAATTAACACACCAGCGACCCGCCCGCGGCTTCGCCCGCTTGAATTATACACTACTCTTTATAATTTTATTTACTAATCTCAATTACTTGATATAAAAAAAAATAAAAGGATTCACTAGTATTTACCATCATTTTTTTTTTTTTCTTCAGCTTCACGCTGTATCCCACACTAGGCAGGGTAGGCAGAGGGAACGGAAGTGAAACCTAGTGTTATGACACTCCGTTCCACTTCCGTTCCCCACTTTCCGCCGATTTAAGGCATTTCGTGTTGAGTGGCGGAACTCAACGCCGCGCTTTGCCTTATTACCAGAGCGAAGAAATGAAACATTAAATATTTAAATTGAAAATATTAAATATTTCATTTCCTCGACTGGGGATCGAACCCAGAACCTGTCGGTTACAGTCACACTCTTGTGCCGCTGCGCCACGACAGGCCTCAATTTACCATCATTAGGCTGCTTATTTCTATTGATGCTTAATATATTTATGCGTTAAGTAGACACAAAACGTCTGTGACTTCGAAATAAGTATATTAGAGGAAATAAATTAAATACTTTTATTGTATGTCTCTGATAACATTACAAAACCGCGGCGTTAAGCTCCTCCACTCAACACGGAATCTAGTGACTGAATATAAATTAAATATTCCTATGTTAATCAGAAATATGCCGAGATCATAACGTAAAGGTAGTGTTGACAAAAACTATAAAAATATTTTTAAAAAATTAGAGAAATTTCTCCCTTAATGAGAGATTCGACAATATTTATTTCGATCTATCCCAATGCACCATTGATCCACTAAATTATTTCCTTTACAGTAAAATTGACCAAGGAAACCTAATGAAAAAACAATCTGTTCTCCATTTAAGCTTATATAATGAATATCTTGTATACTATTCAATGAGTGGCGTAATTCAACGCCGCTTTTTATCGTTTAACCAGAGCGAAATAATAAAAAAAATATTATAAACTATTATCGAACCCACATCTGTTACAACAATGAAACACTGCCACTGCGCAACGAGTTTAAAAATTGACATACAATTACGTCTTTTCATCATTTATAATACACAAAGAGAAATATTTACATTGTAGTATTGTACAGGTTACGTTATAAATTACAAAACTTCAAGTTACATACAACAAAATGAACTTATTATTCGTTAAAGCTGCCATTTTGTCCTCATAATAATGCAATCACCATTTCGAAACTGTGCAAGCCCAAACAAATCTTGTCACTTATTAGGGTTGCCAGTTTTGAGAACAGATTAAATATTTAGCTTTAGGTAAGCAGAGGCACTTGGCAACCTATTGTTAAGACACTTCCTTTCCCCACTTTCCGCCGAATTTGAGGCATTGCGTGTTGATTGGCAGAACTCTATGCCGCATTTTGCCTTTTTACCAAAGATAAGAAATGAAAACATTAATATTTAATTTGAATATATTAAATATTTCATTTCCTCGAGTGGGGATCGAACCCACAACCTATCGTTTACAATCACACGCTTGTGCCGCTGCGCCACGACAGGCTTTTAATATAACTTTATATGAAAAATTATTAATTTTTTTATAAATTGAACTAAATTAAAGAGAAGGCATGTAACTAAATATTCAGTATTTTATTATATTTTTATAAAAAAATAACTTAAAAAATGTAAAACTCCGTTTAGCAAAAGAAGTATACAAAATTAAATTTTACGCTAATTCGGTCTACAAAGATTAAGTGATGAAATTTTAATTCTGCCTTAGCATTCGGAAACTGATTGTTATGAAATTCATATAAAAAAATATGAATATAAAAAAATATCTAAAAAAATTCTGCTATTAATACTTTTTATATGAATGTCACAACATTCAATTTCTGATTGCTAAGGCACAATTAAAAACTCAAATTATATATATATATATATATATATATATATATATATATACATATATACATATATACATATATACATATATACATATATACATATATATATATATATATATATATATATATATATATATATATATATATATATATATATATATATATATATATATATATATATATATATATATATATATATATATATATATATATTACAACAACCACCCTACCAAAATAAAAAGCATCCGGCAATCTATGGTATTATTTCGTAAGTACATGTCCATGTCGGCTTCAAATAAACTGATAAAGGTTCGTGTCTTATGAAATGAGAAATGTATATTGTCACATAATTCATTTTATATTTGGGCCTGTCGTGCGAGTCGTTCGTTCGTATCAAACGTGCGTTTGTTTGTGGTTTTGACCCTCTCACTCGAGGAATTAAATATATTAATTTCTTTCCTCTGGTGTGGAGACAAAGCTCGGCGTTAAATTCCGCCACTCAACACGCAATGTCTTAAATTTAATGGAAAGTGAGGAATGAAAACGGTTTCTTAACATTAGGTTCCCAAGTTCCCTCCGCTTAGCCCCGCTATCTGCGGAATACAGCGTAAATTAAAGAAAAGTGTTTTGGTAAAAGAGATTGCTTCATAATAGTTATTAATAGTAAGACTTTGGTCGTGATAGAATGCGCGTGCGCTCTTTATAGTGATGTGCACTAAATGTTAAGTGGAGGTTTAAAGGATAGTAAAAACTGCATTTAAACTTAATTAGATCTTTATTATAATTTTTTTTAAGTGTTATTCCACACTTAGGACAGAAAATACTAAACTTAAATTTAAAAAGCGTTTAAAAATTTTGAACGAAGCAGGATTTGAACCCGCGCCTCTTGAAAACTGTTCAAGCTAATTAGATCTCTCCGAGATAAGCGGTTACAAACGCACAGACAAACATATAAACAAAGAGATAAACAGACAAAAAGACAAAAAAAAGTAAAAATCACTATTTTATTAATATTAAATCTGAAAGTTATCGGTGTCTGTACATAAAAGATAAATATAAAAAAAATCTTATAGAGGACGTTTATTAACGCGTTTGTACTCGCTAATCTTAGAAACGGCTAAACATATCTAAATGAATTGCTATGTGTACCAATATATAATGTTTTCGCTATTTTATATTGGCAACATTCCCTCAACATTAACTATTTGTGTTATTCAAATCGGTCAAAAATAAAAAAGATACATGAATTTAAAATTAAATTCGACAAAGCTGCAACATTTTTTTTTATTTATTTCAATGAAATTTAGTTTACAATGTATAGATATTGTCTTAAAAATGACAATGTTATTAGAACAAGGTAAACAAGTAATAGAAATTAGTGAATAAAAATAATAAAATTTAAGCTGGCGAAGTCGCGGGCGGGTCAAAACAACACTAAAACACTATACAATGATGATATGCATCTCACGAACTGAACGAGACATTCACCACGGCGGCGGCGTACAAGCACGACACTATGGCAGTGCTATTGTGTACTTGACTTGAGATAGTAAAAAAAACATAAAAATCACTTTCAATAATTCGATAGCATTGAATATTTATTTTTAGTATCACGTCCGTTTAGCAGGGAAGGTAAGGGAACCTAATATTCCCCTCGCACGTCGCTGAATAATTTTTAAGATAATGAACATTTCTTGTTACCAGAGCGAATAAAATGAAAACATATAATATTTCAATATTAAATATTTCACTTCCTCGAGTGGGGATCGAACCCACAACCTGTCGTTTACAGCTACACGCTTGTGCCGCTGCGCCAAGATAGGCCTCGAGCACTATTCATATATTTAGAGTAAGACATTAAAAAATAAACTGTACTTAAACGTAGAAGATAATGATGTGTAGGGGAGCACTAATAAAGGATCTTGCGAAATCTATACGACGACAGGAATACTGATTGGTCTAACCTAACATATTCTACCTACCTTTGTAGCATCCCAGAAATACGATATAAATATATTTTTATGGACAAGACACGGCAAACGAGCGTACGGGTCAACTGATGGTAAGCGACCGCCGACGACCCCGTGTATCAACAGTGGAGCTACAGGGGTGTTGCTGGTCTTTAAGATGGGCACCGGGGCCCGGCATTACCCAATGCGCAGTGGCCCAAAGCCACCACTTAACGCCACTTTGGGGTGGTCGGCCGGTCGAGTCTGTCCATGCGCATTGCCATTGCTGGCAACGTGACTCTCCCACACAATAATCAATATTTAACCATCGCAGTAACAAAATCAAGTATTCACTACTGAATTACACAACGGTGTCAGAGATGTCAAGGAATGATTAGTAAAAAAAAGTCTTTTACTCTTATCTCAAGCCTCAGATATCAAAAAACGAGGCACGTAGCGTACACCGACATCGACAGTGAGCCCTTTCATAGAACTATGATGCAAGCCAAGGCCTTAGAAACCTTTACACCGCGTCTATGGGTCGTTGAGGTGACGGAGCTGTTGAAATAACTTTAGAGATAAATTTAGCTTATATTTGTTAGCATCTGGGTAATGGAAATTTATTAAATGATATCAGGAAATACGGCGATTATGATATAGTTAGTGGGGCTGTTAACGAAGTGGTTGTGGGTTGGATTCTATCTCGATTTTTTTTGCTTTGGTAACTAGACAAAGCGCGGCGTTTAACCTCTCGATGTGCATTCTCAAAAATATGGCGATATGGGGGAAAATTCTCCTTAAATCAGATAACTTTCTTTAAATTGTATATTCAATTACCTTATTTCCCCTGAAGTAAAAAAAAAATAGTATCATGATACTCTGTTATTCGCATGTTTTGTTAAGTGGCGGAGCTTAACGCCGCACTTTATCTTGTAACCAGAACGGAACGGAATTAATATATTTTTTTTTTAGAAAATGTATATAAATTTAACGGTAGCGGCATTTGAACCCACACCTCTTCGAAAACCGTCGACTTTTGCGTTTACAGCCAACTAAGCCTCGCTGGCCTCTTTAGAACATAAGAGATAAATACACGAATATATTCTATAGGCAAATAGTGATAATATAAATTTACAAACTGCAATAAATTACTTTTACTATCTATTGTATGGTAAGTTCTTTTGTTTTAACGTATTCTCTCATACATTGTTTGATGAAATATATTGATTTTAAAGATTTTGGATTTTTCTGGGCTACGATCTGTTAATATATATATATATATATATATATATATATATATATATATATATATATATATATATATATATATATATATATATATATATATATATATATATATATATATATATATGTATATATATATATATATATGTATATATATATATATATATATATATATATATATATATATATATATAGAGAAGGATTTAATAGCACATAAAAAAATAAATAAAAATAAAAAAGGGTATGGCAAACAGTTCATTAGGATTAACAGTAGGAACCTATATAAATACTTATACTTTCGCAATAAGTTTCGCAGACTAATGAAATAAATAAGTAAGAAATGCAAAAGCAGTTAATTAAATAAATTTTAAATCGCTAATGTAAAAAATCGGTTTATAATAATAACTGGCTATCTAAATTGAAAAGCATGAGGACCACATGGAGGACTTGTATAAAGACATTGAAAACAGTTAACGAAGCGAAAGATGTCCATACATCTTTCTCTCCATAACTTTTCTTTACATTATAGCATTTAGCTCTATGATTACCACACAAGGGATACAGCGTGAAGCTTAAATAACATCATTTTATCAGGATTATGTTGAAAGAGGTACCTACCTATAAATCGCGTGCAGTACGATATATAATATATAATATTTGGTTGTTATTACACAGACATTTCAATAATACTAAGTATTAGAGAATGTTCGAGTTCTAGATGTAGCATATGGATTTTTTTTTCAATTTCAAACTATATCCAGAACAGGTGTAGGTTCCCAGAAGACATCTGGGAAACAAATTTCACTCTGTTACCATTAAGTCATTTGCATTCCCCACATTCAGCTGAGTTGGAAGCTTTGTGTGCTAAGTGGCGGAACTCAACGCCGCGCTTTGTTTTGTTTTTAGAGTGAAAAAATATAATATTAACTGTTTTATTCTATTTGATAGAGATCGAACTATTATCGTTCGCTTTTACAGATGCATTCTTTTGGTTTCGCACGACACCTGCTATAATTATGAATGATAATATAAAGCAATAATAAATAATCGTAAAAAAAAAATAGAAAACGTAATGGCATATCCGTAAACCCTCTATTCCATATAGTACGAGCCGCTTAATTTTTAAAACAATGGATTTGGCGATGGATGGCGAAATTAAACGCCGTGCTGTGTCAAGCACCGGAGTAATGAAAATAGCTTATCCCCACGAGCGGGATTTAAATCCGCAACCGCCGCGTTTATAGTCACATGCTATTCTGCTGCGCCTCTAAATCGAAATTTCTTAATACATTTTTTTTCAGCTTCACGCTTTATCTCGCACGAGGCAGGGTAGGCAGAGGAAACCCGGGAACCTAGTGTTAAGACACTCCGTTCCTCTTCCGTTCCCCACTTTCCGCCGAGTTTGAGGCATTGCGTGTTGTGTGGCGGAACTCAACGCCGCGCTTTGCCTTATTACCAGGGCGAAGAAAAGAAATATTAAATACAGTCACACGCCTTGCCGCTGCGCCACGACAGATCTCTATTTTCTTTATACATAAAAGTAATTTAAAGAAAAATGTGTTTAAATACAATGTTTTCACAAAAAAGTGAATTAAAAGCCCAAATTAACACGTCTAACTGTCAACACATCCTTCATAGTACACGCGATGCATTCATCATAACAAATTACACACCTACATAGTTTCATAGATAGATTACCAACAATTTTGTATCAATAAATAATATAATTAATTGCTATAACACTATACTTTTATAAAATGTGTATATCTTTTTTTTTTTATTAAAATACTTCCCTTTACATATCGCATACTCTAGGGAACATAGTCCAGGTTCCTAGTTTCAAGCGGGATACGTTAAATATATATGGAAATTAAGCATAGGGAACCTAAGTACTAAAACACTGATTTCTTACCTTTTTTGCCCGTTGCTATTTTTGAGACATTATGTGTTGAGTGGTGGAACTCAACGCCGCAGTTTATGATGAAAGATATTTTTTTTAATATAATGCTAATGTCACTTGTTTTTACAATTAATTAAAGGCACATTATTTATGCTTTATAATTAGTAAAAATGTTGAACCCAGTCTACTTAGATCAGCTGCTGTAGCCAACTAAGCTATCTGCTTATGTGTTCTTACAACTTCAATACAAAACACTTCGTCCAACTTTGCCTTAACCGACCAAGTCACAAAATAAGAGTAAGCCAACGAGGCCAAGTAACCTATTAATCATAAACAAAACCTTTTCTTTTGAGTCATACGTTTACTCGTACATCTTTAGAGGACGTACAAAGGAACTGAGTCTCGTTGAATTAGTGTTTTCAAGACAATGGATAGCAATCCCTATTTAAATATTTAAAATATTACTACCATGTTTATATATTTGTTAAGCAAAGTCTGTAATTTTTTACTGTTAATATTTAAACAAAATATTCATTTGGTAAACGTAAAAACCTGTTGCCTGAGCCGTTATTTAATTTAAAATTATAAAAAAAAATTATGTTATTAAAAGATAATTTTAAGCAATTTTATTTGCATAGCGGAAATTTGAAAATATCTCCCTACAAAGATGGTAGCAACATAAATAAGTTGTAACAAGCTCATAAAAATTTTGGCGTAGCTAGATAAGAACGTATAGCTTGGTAGTCACAGCGTCGAGACGGTTTCAGAGAGTTACAAGTTCAAATCCTTCATTAAATATTTTTTTTTAGGATTTTTTTTTATACTTTTCCTAAAAAAAATCAATTAAAAGTCGTATAATTTTACAAGTTACTACTGTTCTCCTCCTCGGTATATGAAATAATCAATACTTTTTTTAATACGAGCGAACAGTTCACGAGATTAGCACATGTAAAAAAAGCGTTCAGCTATTACGCTCAGCTATTAGATAGATATAATTCTGTGTTTGCAAACACATATGTCACACACACGGAATGTTATTTATATAAAAAGACCCTATTTTTTTGAGTGGTAGAACATATCGGTGCGACTTGTCAAGTAATTAAAGCAGATTATTATTCTTTACCTTGAGAGGGAATCGATCTTTCAACCTTCACGTTTGCAGTCACACACCATTTATTATCTAACTCCACGTTAATTATATCGATGATAACAAATAAGTGTACAATGATCTCGTTCGACGTAACGCTAACTAAGAAGATACACAAGCAATTGCACGTCCACGCTCCGCTGACCCCAAATTACGATACGATTTTCACTTTTGTTTAACATTCAGGGAAAGTCTAAGAAAATAAAACTTGTGGGCTTTTTATTAACGAAAATATGTATTGAGATTACTAAATGTTAATAAGTACATAATTACTTTCGCTTTTTTTGTGGCTGTTTAAATAATTTAATCAGCATGAAGTAAATTTAAGTTAATTCTCATTGAGGCCATCGTGGTGCAGTGGCACAGTGTGTGACTTTAAGCGTGACCGGTGTGGATTCGACATTCACTTGGTGGAATTAATTTGACATCCCAAAGGTATTTCCGAATAAAGTGTATATAGTGTATATTGCTCCACAAGTTCTTCTTTCTTCCATTTTAAGTCCTATAAAAGTCTGTTCTGCAGTTCCAAAGTCTTAACAAACAAAATGATGGATATATGGCAAGACGGACAACGATTTTAAATTAATGTATTAATTTTAAACAATTATTTATACGATCTATCGTATCGTATAATAACTAACTATACTATGCACTTGAAAATAATCCATTATGTTGAAATTAAAAATTGATACTGAAATTTATATGTAGATATGTATAGAAAAATCCTAGTGGCTAACTAACGCTAGTGATGCGTGAGAGAGCATTTTAGATATTGAGTGGAACTCAATACCGCATTTTGTCTCACCAGAGTAAAATAATAAGTTTCTCGAGTGGGTCCCCTTATGTCCCCTTTAACCTAAACTCTATAGATTTTTGGTTCCATCCTAACTCAGTAATTAAATATTTAATATTTTAATCTCTTCGCTCTGGCTACTAGGCAACGGGCGGCGTTGAGTTCCGCCACTCAACATGCAATACTTCGAGATACAGAGTGAAGAAAAAAAAATCAATGCTATAATATAAAATAATAACAATACCATATATATTTATTTTGATTGGGAAATTTGAGTAGAAAACCTGACCAATCTATTGTAGATTGACGTAGTTCGTGACGCAACGTGAACAGACATTGTAAAACGATACCCATACGCCCCTTTATTGGTGACTAGTAAATAATTGAAGTCATAAAATTAAATATAATTTGTAATAGAATTGTTACTGGAAATTTAAGATAGCATTGATATGTAATGAACGATATATTTTTTTTTTTTTATGGAAAAGGCAAGGCAAACGAGCGTACGGGTCACCTGATGGTGAGTGATCACCGTCGCCCACGGCCCCGTGTAACACCAGGGGAGCTACAAGGGCGTTGCCGGCCTTTAAGGTGGAGGTAGACGCGCTTTTTGAAGGTACCCATGTCGTATCGACCTGGAAATACTGCCGCGGGTAGGTCGTTCCACAGATGTGTGGCGCGTGGAAGAAAATTCCTACGAAACCGCACAGTAGTCGAATGCCACGTGTCCAGATGATGTGGATGGTACTTTAGTTTGTGACGTACTGTGCGGTTGGAAAATTCGGCGGCAGGTATCAAGTCAAACAGTTCTCCAGAACACTCCCCGTGATAAATGCGGTAGAGAACGCACAGGGAGGATACGTCTCTACGCAAAGCCAAAGTATCAAGCCCCACACAGATCACTGTGTTCCCAACGATTCGAACGGCTCTACGTTGTATGCGATCAAATGGTTCAAGCTGATACTGGGGTGCACCAGCCCAAAGGTGAGAACAGTATTCCATATGAGGCCGCACCTGGGCCCTATACAGGGCTAAACGGTGTTTTGGCGTGAAATACTGTCTCGCTCTGCTGATGACCCCCAGTTTCTTCGAGGCCAACTTGGCCTTGCTTTCCAGATGATCGCGATACTGGCAGTCGTTCGAAAAGCTGAGACCCAATATACTGATACAGGGCGCGGCTTTAAGGGGAGTGTTCTCGAAAACTGGTGATACGACAAATGGGGTTTTTTTAGCGGTTAACGCGCAGACTTGTGTGTTCTGGGGGTTGAAGTGAACAAGGTTCTTTTCACCCCATGCGGAGACATTCTCGAGGGATGCCTCAACGCAGGACACAAGTTGATTTCGGCACTGGTCGACGTTTTCTCGAGAAAGACTTGCATGGCCGGAGTATACAGCGTCCACAGTGCTATCATCTGCATAACAATGTATGTTAGAGTCCTCCAACATATCATTGATATGCAGAAGAAATAGCGTAAGGGACAGCACGCAGCCTTGGGGGACGCCGGCGTTCACGGGCATGTATTTGGAGCAAAAACCGTCGACAGCGACCTTGATGCTGCGCCCAGTGAGAAAGCTAGCAATCCACTTGCATAAATTCTCGGGAAGTCCGTAAGATGGAAGTTTCGCAAGGAGCGCTCCGTGCCACACACGATCGAAGGCCTTTGCCATGTCCAAACTAACTGCCAGGCCCTCTCCCTTGCTATCAATAGCCGCAGCCCAGCGGTGGGTTAGGTAAACCAGAAGATCACCGGTTGAGCGACCCCGACGAAAG
Organism: Eueides isabella; assembly: GCA_019049475.1. Lineage (NCBI taxonomy): Eukaryota > Metazoa > Arthropoda > Insecta > Lepidoptera > Nymphalidae > Eueides > Eueides isabella. Next base: position 1,550,245 of record CM032401.1, read on the forward strand.
CCATATTGGCGGTCGTTAATCAATCGGTGATCCTCCAGGTAAACCAAGAGCTGGCTATTAATTATGCTCTCCATAATTTTTGAGAGCAGGGAGGTAATAGCAATAGGCCTGTAGTTAGTTGGATCGGCACCATCGCCTTTTTTCGGAATCGGGTGGATAAGAGCGCTCTTCCACGAATCTGGGACTACGCCAACTGAGTAAGAGTGCCGAAATAGACGCGTTAGCACCGGTGTCAGCTCAGGAGCACACGAACGGAGCACAAGAGGAGAAATGCCATCTGGCCCACTCGACTTGTGGATGTCCAAGGAAGACAGAGCTCGCCTAATGGCTTTCTGACTAAATTTAATGTCAGGCATTGAGCTTTGACACCGCGGGATGGTCGGCGGCGTTGTTCCTCGGTCATCCATAGTCGAGTTTGAGGCAAAGAGAGCGCCCAGGAGATCGGCTTTCTCTTTCGCCGTATGGACCAGGATGTCATTTTCTGTGCGTAGCGGCGGAAGTGATGGCCGGCTAAAGTTGCCAAGCGCAGCCTTTGAGAGGGCCCAAAACTGTCGAGTTCCGGACGGATAGCTCTCAAGCTTCTCGCCGATTTTAGCGATGTGCTCGGACCTTGCTCTGGCAATTTGCCACTTAAAGTACCTAGAGGCACGGTTGTACTTTCTTTTTAAGGTTTTCACCTTCGGATCCTTAGTGGCAAGTGCCTTGGCCCAGATTCGATATGCCTCGCGCTTGCCAGAAGCTGCAAGTTTGCAAGACGTATCAAACCAAGGCTGTGACTTGCCACCGATTGGCACTACAGAGCTAGGAATGTAAAGTTCCATACCCTGCAGAACCACGTCGGCGACAGCAGCGGCACTAGCACTAGGATCATCAGAAGAGAAGCAAACCGGCCCCCAGGGATAGGATGAGTAAAACGTACGCATCCCATCCCAATCTGCTGACTTGTAGTGCCAGACGCGACGAGTCGCTGGTGTTCTGCGACTGACGCGGTTAATGGGCACAGCACTCTGTACCAGGCAGTGGTCTGAAGACCCTAGGGGGGGATCGACGACAACCTGGTACTGTTCTGGGTGTGAACTCAGCAGAAGGTCCAATAAAGAGGCGTTGTGGTTGTCCACGTCCGGGATTCGCATAGGCGACTCAACCAATTGGGACAATCCATTCGCCATAGCAAAGTCAAATACAGCCCTCCCCGCGTGGTCAGTGGTGCGTGACCCAAGCCAACTGGCATTATGCGCATTAAAATCGCCAAGTATCACGACCTCTGCGGTGGGGATCTGTGAGAGCGCATCGTCAATAGCCGATTGCATGTGCTCCATAAGCCGATCCGTTTCTGCATTACCACTGTGGGACCTGTACAGGCATGCGTAGATTCGGACACGATCGTCCATGTCCACACGGAGCCAGATGGTGGACAGGTCCCGACCTTCAAAATTGACAAGACGACGGAAACTCAGGTCCTCCCTCACATACACAGCAACCCCGGCATGAGGTATGAAATTATGTTCTATTTTGTAGCCGGGGTATTGAAGATAGGCTGTGTCGCTCGGTCGGGTAATCTGGGTCTCCGTCAGAAATAACAAGGCCGGCCGTGCTGTCTCAAGATGGTGGTGGACGGCATTCAGGTTTGAGTGTAGTCCCCTGATATTGGAAAATTCCACGTTAAGAGTGGCAGGGGCTGCCGTGGAGCGTTCGCCTCGTTTGCCTTGTGTAGTGCGCGGTACTGTGCCCTCCCCAGAATTCGACGGGCAGCCTGAGGTTAAAGACTCAGGGAGGGATTCTCCAGCACCAGAGATGCTGGTACCCTCCTGGGGTAAATTCTTCTTTAGTGCCGCTTTCATATTCTAGAGAGGGATTGGGGATGGGGATGGGCACCGGGGCCCGGCATTACCCAATGCGAAACGCAGTGTCCGAAGCCACTACTTAACGCCGGTTTTAAATGCCGGGGGTGGTAATGATCCGGTCGAGTCCGCCCATGCGTGTTGCCATTACTGACAACGTGACTCTCCCACACGTACTTTAGTCGCCTCTTACGACACCGTCAGTACCAGGGTGATCCTATTCTAAGCCGGAATCACACGGCTAAAACGATATATTTGAAAACGTATAAAAGCGGCTGGTTTTGAACCCGCAACTCTTGACAGCCGTCTAAGTCAGTTGAGCACTAAGCCTAAGTTAAAAAAGGCGCGAGTTTAAATTACGCTGCATTAAAAAGTACTTTTTCTAAAGGAAGAAAGCCTGGAATATAACAAGCCCGACGAATCGCGCATAGCTTTATTTCGTTCTCAATATTTACAACTGATACATACTTATATGAGTTTATAGTAGTTGAAGGCGTTCGGTCATACTACGTTTTACGCATTTCTCGCGAAAACTTTACAACTTTTCTTACAAGACGCTCTGAGCCTCACGTAACGTCCAAATTCCAAAATATTGCATGTTGAGTAGCGGAACTCAACGCCGCGTTTTGTTCTAATATTTATATTATATAGGTATGTTAATACTATTTCTATGAAATTATCTTTATTTTTAGTACCACTGATATATTGATTCTATGGCCAAAAGCTCAGCTAAGCTTTAAATAATAGAATTTCGTGTCTTATTTTCAAAGCTCCGTATAAAGCTTCAATACAATAACCCAAAAACATAGCAAACTAGAGTGAAACTAATCCACCTTTTACAAAGACGAAAATCTGAGAGGGAAAGTGTCCGATATCTTCTAGTATCTACTCAATACTTTCTCACAAGCCTACAATGGCCGGAAATATATATATATATATATACATATATATATATATATATATATATATATATATATATATATATATATATATATATATATATATATATATATATATATATATATATATATATATATATATATATATATATATATATATATATTATATATATATATATATATATATATATATATATATATATTATATATATATATATATATTATATATATATATATATATATATATATATATATATATATATATATATATATATATATATATATATATATATATATATATATATATATATATATATATATATATATATATATATATATATATATATATATATATATTATATATATATATATATATATATATATATATATATATATATATATATATATATATATATAATATATATATATATATATAATATATATATTATATGAGTATTTATATAACGGTTGTGGGTTTATTTTCCATACGAGTTAATCATTTTTATATTTTTTTTTTCTTTGGTAACAAAACAAAGCGCTGGCTTCACAGCATTACCACGAATTTTGACTGTACATGACAGGCCAAGCAGAGGTATCTTGGGACCCTAGTGTTAAGACACTCCGGTCCCATTGAGACACTTCCTTTGCCCACTTTCCTCCGAATTCGAGACATTGATTGCGTGTTAAGTGATTAAATTTGATGTTACGTTTTGTTTTGTTACCAGAGCAATGAAATGAAAGTATTGAATATTTCATTTCCTCGATTGGGATCGAACCCATAACCTATCATGTTTACAGTCACACACTTGTGCCACTGAACAGTAAACCTCATTTATCCTTATATAACATTGCTAATTTATAAATAAACTAATTATTACACAGAATACTTCAACAAAAAACATTATAATTTAAATACAAAACGTTTTTTATGTAAATTTTAAAAGTTATTTTCTACAAATTCTATAGATACTTACCTAATAACTAAAAAAAGTAAATACAATTTTCGCAATATTTGTTTACAAGCAGCGACCCCCGTCGATGGATAGAAATTGGACTAAGTAGTACTTCCAAAACTAATCGAGTGAAGGTCAATTTAGAAAATTTGTTAAGCTCAGTTGTTACAATTATTTTTAATATTACTTTTTGTTCAAATTTTCATTGCAAACAGATTAAAAAATGCCATTTTTATTGCAGTCTCAGCTTCACGCTGTACCCTGCACATGGCAAGGTAGACAGAGGGAACTTGGGAACCTAGTTTTAGGACACTCTGTTCGACTTCCGTTCTTCACTTTCTGCCAAATTTGAGGCATTGCGTATTGTGGAGTGGCGGATCTCGACGCCGCGCTTTGCCATATTAAACATTGAAATTGAAAATATTAAATATTTCATTTCCTCGAGTGGGGATCGAACCTACAACCTATCGGTTACAGTCACACGCTTGTGCCGCTGCGCCCCGATAGTCCTCTCGTTAATTTCAATATCAAAATTTATTTTATATACTTAATAATATAGCGATATGAGTTTTTTTTATATATTATATTTTCTGCAAAAACAACTTATGCATTACTGATTCAGTAATTCCAGTTAACAACCTTCGCCTTATACGGAAACGCATTTTATGAGATCAAAGATTCAAGGCGTATCAGATTTGGTCACGATTTAAAATGACTTTTAACACAGCTTAAAACTTATAGTATAAAACATATAATAATAATATAACATAAATATAAATATAAATATGTTTTATTTCTAGAGATGTAAACGTACTTGTAACAAGTACGTTAGTAGAACAGAAAAAACAGGAAAGGAACAAAGTGAAGTAAGTAGGTTAGTAACAAAAATAGTTATGGCAATTAAAAATATTTAGTTCAACAAATTGCTACAACCTCTTTTATAATCGAGCTGAACTTTAAATATTCAATATCTTCAAAATGAACATGTTCTTACAATAAGAAAGAATTTGATTTTAGAACATAAAAAATCTCAAATTCAACCGTAAACGGGTGGCTAGTAATAAGAATACGCGATTAATTCGGTCAAAAGCGAGAGCATAATTCACAATTTCACATGCCCTTCCATATCAACCGCTCTTGACACACGATCAATGTGTCACTAAAGTAATATTGGTCACTGGTCAGTTGCGCAAGCGCACCACTAAACGACACTTCCTTATTAGCGATGTTAACATTTCTTATGATGATTTGACGTGACTTTCTCTAGTATTACCTAAGTTGTTTGACAAGTCCTTGGTACTAGACCGTTTTTATGTAACACTGTGAATGTAGGCCTAAGAATTATAATTATTTTTCTTCACGCTATATCGTGCATTTAGCAAACTAGACAGAGTGCACATTTCCATCCCTTCAACGTGATAGATCGCGGAGCTTAACATCGTACATCATCTTTGAAATGTAAAAAAATAATAAAGAGGCAGAATTGTATCAGTAAATTCACATTAATAAACTATTGTGTCACCATACGTTTTATTGATGTTTTATTATTTAAAATAACTGTTTTATGATGAACATAAAAAACATTTTGGTTCTACCAATATCACAAAATACTCTCTCGAAAGATTTAGGAAATGCTATACATAAAATATATATAGTCATAAGCACAAGGACAAAAGCATAAATTTTAATACAAATATTAATATAAAGGCCAGAATTATTTATAGTTTTAAGGCAAAGCGCGGCGTTGAGTTCCGCCACTCAACGCGCAATGCCTCAAATTCGGCGGAAAGTGGGGAACGGAAGTGGAACGGAGTTTTTTAAGACTAAGTTCCCGGGGTCCCTCTGCCTACCCTGCCTCGTGCGGGATACAAACGTGAAAGTAAAAAAAAAATTTTTTTTATAACTTTGATATCAATAAATAATTATAAATTGATATATGGTGATACCTATGATATACAATTAGTTACCAACACAACATGTTTTTAATATAGACAAGATTATGGATTACTCGATCAACTTTCCAATTAAGTATCTTAAGTTTTCTTGCAATTTTCTATCATTTTCTATAATACCGGCCATACTGAAGTTTTTAACTTTCCGTACCTCAAAAAGAAATAACCTTTAGTAACCCTTGTAGGATTATTTTGTTTTCGGTTTGCTTGTTTGCGTGTCCGTCTGATAAAACTTTTATATCCCGTTCGTTCCCCACTTTCCACCGAATTCTTAATACAGTGTATGTTGAGTGGCGGAACTCAACGCCGCCTTTTGTTCAGGACAAGGACCGGCGTTGAGTACCAGCGCAAGGTAGAACATAAATTATTAATAGGAAACAACACTAATTATTGTTTGTTTTATTTATTTATTTTTTTTTTCTTTTTTTTCAGCTTCACGCTGTATCCCGCACTTGGCAGGGTAGGCAGAGGGAACGGAAGTGAAACCTAGTGTTATGACACTCCGTTCCACTTCCGTTCCCCACTTTCCACCGAATTTGAGGCATTGCGTGTTGAGTGGCGGAGCTCAACGCCGCGCTTTGCCTTATTACCAGAGCGAAGAAATTAAACATGAAATATTTAAATTGAAAATATTAAATATTTAATTTCCTCGACTGGGGATCGAACCCAGAACCTGTCGGTTACAGTCACACTCTTCTGCCGCTGCGCCACTACAAGCCTCGCAATTATTAATAGGCTTTTAGATTTTATCAACAAAGTCAATATTTTTTGTTGTATTAAGTAAATATGACCCACAGTGAAACTCGCCATTGTGCAAATCCGTATTAGTTCCGTTTACAAAAGAACACTACTTTTATCGTACCTTACGCAATTTAAAAATTTTAATCAATTTACATAAATATTTCATAAAATCGTTATAATGTAGTAAACTTTAAGAATATTCGTATATGTAAGAAGAAGTGAAACATTTAATGTTTTTAATTTAAATATTTAATGTTTTCATTTCTTCGCTCTGGTAACAAGGCAAAGCGCGGCGTTGAGTGCCGCCACTCAACACACAATGCCTCAAAGCGTCGGCGGTAAGTGGGGAACGGAATTGGAACTGAGTGTTTTAACACGAGGTTTCCAAGTGCACCCTGCCATGTGCGGGATACAGCGTGAAGCTGAGTGAGTGACTGAGTTTATATATTCACAGAAAGTAGCCAGAAAGAATTCGGGAACATAGTGTTAAGACACTCCATTCCATTCCCCACTTACCTTATATAATTTACTTGATTTAATGATTTATAAAGACGTTTATTATTAATAGAAAAAAATACGTTTTCATTTATTAGCTTCACGCTGAATCCCCGCTGCTACATTTCCTCGCCTTCCATCTATTCTTCTTTCAGATTAATTGCGTGTTCCGTGACAAAACTCAACGCCGCCCTATGTTTTGTTACCAGAAAGAGAAATTGATAATAACTCTGTGCCCCGAGTGGGAATTGAACCCACAACCAAACGTTAAAAAACCAACCGCTTATAACGAAACGGTCTGTAATATACAAATAATTTTATGATTTTTGTGATTGTTGAAAGTTTTGTAAGTAACAATTACAGTTAAATCGTGTCATAAATGCCTTTTAATGCGCTTTTGTGTTCCGAATGCGTGAAGGAAATGATCATCGTGACAATAGCAACGGTGTCATATTTAAATTTTACTATCGAGCTTCATTTTGAATAGCTTTGGGAGGAAGTTAATAAAGCTTTCTAAAATTTTATTTGCAATTAAACAAGCTCGCGGCTTCGCCCGCTTGATTTATAGGAATATTTATAATACAACGTAAATTCTTCTTCAGTGTTGTAAACTTAAGTGGTTTTAGGAAAAAAATATTAATAATTGTAGTATAGTAATATATTATAGTACTAAGTACCTAGTAAATAAAAGTAAGAATATCGTTCAGACGTCCTGGAGATTAGTCCGGACAAACAGACGGACAAAACATTCATTTTTTTTTCGCATATATTTTGATATAATGTAATCAAAAATGAGGTTATTTTGGAATCACAGACAAACATTTCAATTTCATACATATTTATATATTGTTTACATATATTTAGTCCACTGCACATAATTATTCGTAATTTTTATACAATTTTGTATTGTAAGTCCCATATAAATCGGTTCAGCGGTTTCGGGGCTAGAACTAGTTCCTGGAGCGGAAGACAGATCTTACTCCCCCAAGCGGGAATCAAACTTTTAGAGTTTCGCCATAAAGATTTTTTTACTTGAAATTATTTAGGAGGCCTGTCGTGGCCCAGGCACAAACATGTGACTGTAAACGAGACAGGTTGTAGGTTCGATCTACAGTCAAAGAAATGAAATATTTATTTATTTTACTCACTCACTTAGCTGTATCCCGCACATTGCAGAGTAGGCAGAGGGAACTTGGGAACCTAATGTTAAGATACTCCGTTTAACTACCGTTCCCCACTTTCAATTGGTGTTGAGTGGCAAACTCAACGCCGCGTTTTACCTTGTACTAGAGCGAAGAAATGAAAACATTGAATATTGAACAATTAAATTGAAAATATTTCATTTTCTCAAGTGGGGATCCAACTCACAACATACACTTTATTTATTTTCTATTCCAAATTAAACAGTTAATATATTAATATCTTCGCTCTGGTAACAAGGCACAACGCAGCGTTGAGTTCCGCCACTCAACACGCAATACGTTAAATTCGGCGGTAAGTGGGCAATGGAACCGAGTGTCTTAACAGTAGCTTCTTAAATTCCCTCTGCCTACCCTGCCATGTGCGGGATACAGCGTGAAACTGAAAAAATAATAATTTAGAGACGTAAGTAAAAGGATAATTATGTCGATCTTACGGTACGATAACTACACGACCGACGAGGCTAAACAGATCACGAGACGAATAATTGTCTAATGCGAAGGTTTACTCGTTTTCTAGGTTATATATTATCTATACATAGATACACTACAGTGTTGATGTGCGACATGATTTTTGCTCTATTATTATCTTACTGGTCCATGGGTATTATAATTGAACAAAACCACGCGGCTTCGCCCGCTTGAATTATACTTATTATTATTTTGTATTACTTAAATGTAAGATACTAAGTGTATTTAAGGCCTGTCGTAGCACAGCGGCACAAGTGTGACTTAAACGACAGATAGTGGGTTCGATCCCCACTCGAGAAAATGAAATATTTAAAGTTATTACTAATTACTGATCTATACAGTTAAGTAAGCAACTTTTACTGCAAATTTTATATCTATACTTTCGGCATCGCCCGCTTGATGCTATGGCTAAGAGTATTGTAGGTTTATTTTTGGAACATCATAAGTACCGAAGGTACTTGTGAACGTAGACATATGTACAATAGCTGCGACTTTTTTTGCGGGGAAATAAAGATTTTTGAAATTAATTTCCAATTTAATTTAAATAAAACGATTAAATCATCATACCAAAGTATCGTATAAATATGCCTTTTTCATTAAAGAACATGTGTATATAGTGTGTATGTACTGTGTATAGCATCTCGTCGAGATGGTAGAAAGCGTAAAGCCCGCTGGACCGCGTCGACGCGTGCCGAACAAATGTTCCAGTGCCTAGTGATAAGTTATGTGAATCTGTGGCAGACCGAGTGTTACCACTATTTTTATTCAACGACGGAGAGACGAAGGCGAGAACCTAGTACCAACACTCTATTTCGTAATATTGCATGTTGAGTGGCGGAACTCTCTGTCGTGGCGTGTAACTGTAAGGGGAAGGAAGAGGAAATGTAGTATTTATTATTTTTGTCCTTTCGTTTTGGTAGCAAGGCAAAGCGCGGCGTTGAGTTCCGTCTCTCAACTTGAGGGGGAAGTGGGGAACGGAAGTGGAACAGAGTGCCTTAAAACCATGTGCAGGTTAATGCTTGAAGTTGTATATTATTTACGAAAACCCACATCCGTTTCCAGCCCCGCTGACCGCCCCGACAGCATTTTTTTTATATACCTACTATTATTTTAGGCTTCTGTACTTCCATAGTAGTGGAGCAACTGACTGTAAACGCAATGATTGTGTTGAGATATTAATTATTTTCATTATTCGGCTATGACAAGACATAGCACGGCGTTGAGTTCCGCCACTTAACAAGCTTAGAAATTAGACAGAAAGTGAAAAACTAACTAACTAATTATTATATTTATATATAAGGTCTCTTTCTCAACCATGCTAGTTGTGCCGAATACAGCTTGAAATTTAACAAGTATATTTACCCGTATTATTTCCCGTATCCAGCTCAATCTGTAACAAAGAAAAATTATGGATTTCTTAGTTATTGCTGTAATGAATGCTTTAAATTTATTTACTTTTTTTGCAAAAGGTTCTTGTAACGATTTAAACTGCGGCGTTAAGGTTCACCAATTAACACGCAATGCCTTATTGCCTTAGAAATTGGTGAAAAGTGTGAAAAGGAATGATCTTAAGTGGAAACGGAAAGTTTTAACACTAGGTTTTCAAGTTTCCCCTCAGCGCCTTGCTAGGCGAGATACAGCGTCAAACTAAAAATATATATTGTGATTATGTGCCTTTAGCAAAACATTATAATTTTAATAGACTTTGCTAAAATCCCCCTTGAAATATTTAACATCTTCATCTTTCTTGCAACAGGGCAAAGTGCGGCGTTGAGTTTCTCCACTCAACACGCAATGCTTCAAATTCGGCGGAAAGTGGGGACGTCTTAAAGGAGACGGAGTGTCTTGACACTAGCTAGCACTAGCAAGCTTCCCTCTGCCTACCCTGCCCTGTGCGGGATACAGCGTGGAGTTGAAAAAAATAATATTATTATATCAATTTCTCAAAACTCAAGACCCATCATAAACATCACAAAGAACCACTTTGTAAAGTGTAATCGATTATTCTGTAGTCGGCAAAGTCAATAAAACACTTGTTCCCTATTATTAAGCGGAGTGACCAGCGACACTGACCTGAGCTCACATCCCCTCAGTGCACAGTGCGGGTTCATTTAAAATTTGTCAATGCCAGCGAATGGAATTAGTGCTTGTAAAACCATGCGCTATGAACAGATTATTTATTAAAAATAATGACACTGTGACATGTATGGGACGTCACTATAGGCTAATGACCGGAACTAGGGATGTCATTGTTTTTACTATAGATAAAGTGATTTTCTTTGTTTTTTTACTAATTATAATTGGATTTGAAGAATTTAATTAGCTTATTTAAAAAGTTCTGAATGCCAGACAGTAAATTAGCATTTACTCGAAGCTTTTCCTGCCAACCTTACCAAAACATGACGCCTTTCGTCTGTCTTCACACTTCATTAAGAATATCCTACTAAAAAATGAAAAAGACAGGAATGTTTAATGCGAAAACTCTACAATAAATTAAACTGCCTAAAAGAAATCACATTACTTAATTGTCACATGAATTCAACAACCACATTTCTTACATAAAGATAAAATACAATCTAATAATTCAAGGCAACTGTGTACATAAGAATAAAAATACAATTAACTTTTACTTTCTCGCGTTTGAGGCGTGAAAAGTAATTAACAAAAATTATAATTTGTACGCTACATGTTATACATTAATAAATACAGCGAATTTGTGTATAATTGACCTGAAAATTTAAAAAAAAAAGCCTGAACTCTTAATAAAATGTTAGAAATTCGTTTCGTTAGAATTTGATTTTATCAGTCACTCTTTCTCACTTAGCTTCACTCAGTATCTCGCACCTGACAGGGGAGGCAGAGGGAACTTGGGAACCTAGGTTACGTTCCCCTAGTTTCACCGACATTGAAACATTGTGTGTTGAGTGGCGGGGCTCAACGCCGCGCCCTGCCTTGCCGCGTTTACAGTCACACGCTTGAGCCCCTGCCCCACGACAGACCTATATTTAAATTGATTCAAACGGGCGATCTAATAATAATAACTTTAAAAATTATTTTTTCTTTTTCGATTTTCCTCAAATTTTAATGATTTACTGTTACATAAGAGAAAATAAAAAAATAATTAATCATTTTTCCGACGAATCCGAACATACAACCAACAAGGTACTGTGCCACTGGTTGATATGACAAAAAAAAATAAGTTGACTAAGTACTTATATAAGAAATGAAATTCATTGCTAATTTATATTTTATCAGCCCTAGGTCAAAGGCTCTAAGGGCTATTGAACTTATATTTACGTGTAAACTATAAAGGCACATTGATGTTTGTGTCCGCGTTATTAGATACAATTATTTCTATATCTACAACTTCATGACATTTGTACATTTTTAACTGAAACAGGAATTTTTCATTGCATTAATTATCTTTTATATTATAGGAACAGCAAATGTATATTGAAAAAAATTAAATATTAGAGGTCAGTCGTAGCGCCGTCAGAGTGCGATTGTTAGCGCGACAGCTGTCGGTGCGTTTCCCAGTCAAGGAAATGGATAATTTTTTATTTCATTTGCCTTGCTCTGGTGACCAGTCAAAGCGCGGTGTTAAGCTCCGCCACTGAACCCGAAATATCTCCAGAATTGATTGTTAAGTAGATGACGGGAGAGTATTTTTACTTTAGGTTCCCTCAGCATACCCTGCTATGTACGAGAAATTGTGACTAGCTATAATAATTACCTAAAACAAATAGATTGTTTTACATCCTATACATATTTGTAACATGTGGGGACGGAAGTGAAACGGAGTGTCTTAACAAGTTCCCAAGTTCAAGGTGAGAGTGTTTATGTTTAAATTACTTTATTTCACCAATCTAGTTAAATAATGTGTAAGGAGGGGTTCTACTTAAAATGCAATTTACGTACAAAAGATAAACAACAACAACAACAACCTTTTGTACTGTTCATAAAGCATGAAGATGAAAAAAAAAATTAAGAACTTTATTATTATATTCATTATTTTAACTAAAATTAATTTTAATCTATGGATCGGCAACAAATAGAACGAAATAACATGTCAGAAATAGATAAAACAGTGGAAAACCGTAAAAATAATATTACGTATTGCGTGTTAGCTCCACGCTGTATCCCTTACAGGGTACACATAGTAGGCAAAGGGAACTTGGGAACCTAATGTAAAAAAACTCCGTACTCCTCCCTCACTACTACTCAATTTGAGACGTTTAGTTGCGGAACTAAACACCGTCAAAGAACATATAAGAATGAGTTGACCAGTATATTTCCAAATTGTAATGCATCTCGCGCAAGTCGCTAGTTTATCTCAAAACACAAGCATTGTGTAAGGCCCATGTGGCCTTTAAATCCGGTTCGTGCCTTGCAGTGTCTTTCCTTATTCCCACAGCATAAGCTCTGTACAACTCGAAGGTTTAATATTTTATTGACGATAAAGTTCAGCGCTTTATTAGTTGTCTTGAAAAAAATCTATAGATATAAATATATCTATCATTACTGAGTGATTGGTGATGCGCAAACTAAACTAGTGGAGTTGACATGTATACGCGAAGGTTATGACACTTAATGACCTGATTCGGCAGAAAGCGGGGAAGGTATGTGTAGTAAAAGTAAATGTGGTAACGCTAACTACCCAGGTTCCTTCTACCTTCCCTGGAATGGAATATTATCCATTTTACATTTCGTACAAATACAAATGTGTAAAATTGGATGTATTCCCATATTGTATTTCTAAAATTCACTTTCTTCTCTAAAATCATCACTAATATATCTTGTATATATTAGCTAATTTCAAAATTATCAACTTTAATTTTGTGTTGTTTTTAATATTAAACTTTTAAAAAGTTTCTATTTTATGTCAAGCAATATAATCGAATTTTATTGCATGAAAGTGAATATTTGTTCATATCAAATGACGTAAAACATTTTATTAGTAGATACAATTAACCCGTTGTCTCCCGGAACTTCAAATTTCATAAGTATTCGAGCTTTTCAATTTTTTTTTTATTGCTTTACAATGTATCCCACACACGGCAGGGAAGGCAAAGGGAACATGGGAACCTAGCATTAAGACACTCCGTAACTGAATATGACAAATATTATAAAGACTGTACCAGATATGTAACCACTCTGGTAACTGTAATATCTATCTTAATAGTACTTTAACTTCACGCTGTCTTATGCAAATAAAAAAGTACAGTGAATTACAAGAGAATGGCGGAACTAAACACCGCGTTTTGTGTTGTTTGTAGAAAACAATATATAATAATAAATTCCTTTTACGTATTTACTCACCGTAATACTGATATTAATAGTATTTTAATTTCACATTTTTCTCTGCATAAAGCAAAAAGGGTAGAGAGTGACAAGAGAGTGGAGGAACTAAGCTCCACGTTTTCTCTTATTTATCGGAAAAAATTACTCTCAGCTTCACGCTGTATCCCGCACGAGGTAGGGTAGGCAGAAGTAACCTAGTGTAAACACACTCCGTTCCACTTCTGTTTCCCACTTTCCGCCGAATTTGAGGCATTGCGTGTTGAGTGGCGAAACTCACCGCCGCGCTTTGCCTTATTACCAGAGCGAAGAAATGAAACATTAAATATTTAAATTGAAAATATTAAATATTTCATTTCCTCGACTGGGGATCGAACTCTGAAGTTGTCGGTTACAGTCATACTCTTGTGCCGCTGCGCCACGACAGGCATCATGATCGGAAAAAATGAAAATAATTAATTTCTATAATGTACCTACATATTGTAACACCTACATGAATTGTATTTCAAGACAACCACACGAGCCGGTGACACGAGGGTTGCGGAACTAAACGCCGCAATTTATCTTGTTGTAAATAAAAAAATAACTGCTTCTACATTAAAGTAAACAGCAATAAATATCCAACAACTACGTCGATACGTGATAAGTTACCATTCTTATATATTTCGTAGAAACATGCACATTGCCCGTTGCACATGCGCTGGCGTGCAATCAGAGAAATCATCTATGCATATTTATGATATAGCTTTCTCTCTCTAGTATTTGAGATCGAATTAAAACTAATATTACCTTAATAATTGTTTTTGTTTGTTGATTAATTGTTTGTAGTTCACGCGTATCCCGCATGAATACGGTGAACATAGGAGCTTTTTTGGAAAAGCTGTTTTGGGACTGCGTCCTGTATTGTGCGGGTAACAGAGTAGACAGAGGAAATCTGGAGCTAATGTCATTTTTCCCATGAGGTGTTGCATGTTGGCGGAACTAAACGCCGCACTTTGCTTCATTCAGAAATCGAGGAAAATGAAAATTTAATATATTAAATATTTCACTTTCTGGCTTAATTCTCCGAGTGGGGACTGTAACCACGATCGACTTACAAATATATATATATATATATATATATATATATATATATATATATATATATATATATATATATATATATATATACCTCAATACAAGGATGCTTGTAATAAGTAGAATTCAACATACCGTAATAATTTATTGTTTCTTTTATTAACATTCCTCGTACAGATCATTAATTGCGCTATCAGACTATTGTTAGTTATATAAGAAAACTCAAGTTGATCTTACAATTTTATTTGATTCTAACAAATATTTTTAAAAGTCGTAGTTGCGCGAGTTGCCAGTTCGATTTCGACGTACGATGGCCATTCAGATTTTTGATCTATAATGTTAAATTATTACTTTGTCAAATTTATGACAGTTACAGCACTTTTATTCTACACATAGATACTATTTGCAAAATGCAACGTTGAGTTACGTTACTCAACACGCAATATCATGTAAAATAGGTAAAAAGTGAGGAAATTGGTTTCCTTAGCTCCCAGCTAGCATATATGATCATAAGCGTTAAACTAAAGTAACCATATAAAGATAAGCAACTATATATAAACTATTGAAGTGAACAGTAATCTTAGTAGTACAGGTACATAAGTATCCAAGTAATAATAATAATTATGTTATACATTTATATTGTATATCGTGGCTTACCAACGCCATATTAGATCAATTCTATACATTACATCTAACCAATTTTGAAGATTGGAAGTACGAGTTCCATATGAAATTGTGTTTAAAAGTTTTACCGATAATTTAATTAACTTTGACAAAATTAATACAGTGTTAAATGAAGTGGTTTTTTTTAGCTTCACGCTGTATCCTGCACGAGGCAGGGTAGGCAGAGGGGACCCGGGGACCTAGTGTTAAGACACTCCGTTCCACTTCCGTTCCCCACTTTCCGCCGAATTTGAGGCATTGCGTATTGAGAGGCGGACCTTATTACCAGAGCGAAGAAATGAAATATTAAATATTTAAATTGAAAATATTAAATATTTCATTTCCTCGACTGGGGATCGAACCTAGAACCTGTCGGTTACAGTCACACGCTTGTGCCGCTGCGCCACGACAGGCCTTCTTACGTTATATGATAAGAATTACGTAAAAAATATATTAATAAAGATTATTTCTATACAATAGCATATTGTAACAATAGGTTTTGAGGGATAACAAGTAAATAATGTGAAATAATTACACCGATGCTGTTCACGGTCCTCGCGCAGAACGAACAAAGACAAGGTTATGTCTCGATACACATTCAGTACAATTCTGTATTCCACTGTCTCTAGTATTTCTATTGCGTAATTATGACCTATATATTTTTGTGATCTGTCGTGGTACAAGCGTGCGACTGTAAGCGGGACAGGTTGTGGATTCGATCCCTGGTCGAGGAATTGAAATATTCAATATTTTCAATTTAAATATTTAATATTTTCATTTCTTTGCTCTGTTACAAGGCAAAACGCTGCGTTGAGTTCTGCCACTCAACACACAATGCCTCAAATTCCGCGGAAAGTGGGGAACGGAAGTGGAACGGAGTGTATTAACACTAGGTTCCCAAGTTCCCTCTGCCTACCCTGCCATGTGCGGGATACAGCGTGAAGCTGAGTAGAGTAGAGTATATATTTATTTCTGAGCTCTAGGAACAGCGCAATCCGCGGCGTTGAGTACCGCCTCTCAACACTGAACACCTAAAATTTGGCGGAAAGTATGGAATGGAACGGATTGTTTTAACTCTAGGTTCTCAAGTTTTCTCTGCCTACCCTGCGATGTGCCGCGATGACCGTGTGTCATAGATAATGATGATATATATTTTTTCTTGATGATCAATTCTAATTGCTTAATTCTATTACAATTTTATTACAATAAAGTGTTGATACACTCACTCTCTTAATGACGAATTAGTTCGAGACAGGGTGAGTGGTAAGTATCCGGATCAACGATGGTCTATGTGCATTGAACCTTAGTAACTATCCATCTCAGTCCAAAATAAGCTTATTTATTTTCTGTGAAAATAATCAAATAAAAAAATGCTATCAGAAGAAATAATCATTATTTCGTAACCAACAACACGTGCAAATTTCTTTTTAAGTTTATTGAGAATTTAATCTACTTAATGATACAAATTGATCCCTATTACAGAAATATAATATAGAAAAGCCTCAAACTGAGGGAAAACAGTGGGGTTGTATATTCAAATCATCTTTCAGAATGAGATTTTTTCAATAGAATCACAATATTCACTGTACTATTAAAAAACGCTGAACATGCATGGAAATGAGATAAGTAGGCGCTCAGATACCTTACCTCCACAAAACCGTTGATCCTTCGATCAAGTTACACAGCCTAAATAAAAATTTTGTAAAAAGTTTTATTGGTTCAATTGGGGAAAATTAAGTATTATCATTTCATCTCATTCTGGTATTCAGACAAAGCGCGGCGTTGGCCGATATTAGAAAACAGAGTCTTTACACTAGGTTCACTCTGCATGATAAAAAGAGCTTTAAAACAACCAAAATCCAAATCCATGTTTACTTTTTAAAAAGCTTAAGTACAACAGGAAGTTGCGTTAAACATAATATTTGTCTTTACATAACGTCTAACCTTATGGCTTTAAGACAAAGAAATGAGTAATGTTTAGAAAGTACAAGTTTGTCTAATGAGATTGATATATTATGGCGGTGAAAATGCCATTAGAGACACGTAACATCGTAAATTCTTGGCTTCCATAATTTAAGTCTTTCACTGCGCTGCACAGTGCGCTGCGCAGTCAGAACTATTGGATATTTTTTATATATTTTGAGGCTTGTCGTGGAGCAGTAATATAAGTATGTGACTGTAAACGCGACAGATTCGATCCCCACTGAATAAAATAAAATATTAAAATTTTTTACTTTAAATATTTGATGTTCTTATTTTTTTAGTCTGGTAACAAAAAAAACGAAAAACACTCCGTTCCATTTTTCAATTTCTGCCGAATTTGAGGCATTGCGTGTAATGTAGCGGAACTAAACGCCGCTAATACAAAGAATATTTATTTATTAAAGAATAAAGAATCTGTAACCTTCTCTAGCAAAAATTTAACATTATATATCTAAAATGTAAATGGACGGACAGTCTGTTAGTGAGAGGTCACGAGCACAAGTCACAATGAAGTATTTATAGAGTATGACCGTCATACATAAATGAACCAGTTATCTCTAATGCTGGCCACTAATAAAGCTGCCATGTACGATCTGATCTCGAGATATATCGTATATAGATAATAATTTATAGTAAACTTATTTATAATAATATTAATACTTGTCTAACTGTAGTTTGTTATCACAGGATACATCCTGTACATGGCAAGGTAGGCAGAGGTTAAACCTTGGAAACTAATTTTAAGATACTCTTTTGATAATAGCACACTTTCTTTTCTCATTTTCTACCATATTAGAAGATAGATCTGAGTGGTGGAACTCAACATTACGCTTTGCTTCGAACGAGATCAGTTTCAAACCGACAAAATGAAGGTATGGTTTTGATAAAAAGACAAAACGCGGCGTTGAATTCTACCACTCAACACGCAATGTCTCAAATTCGGCGGAAAGTGAGAAACCCAGTAAAGTGTCTTAACATTAGGTTTCCAAGTTTCTTCTGCCTTTCCTACTGCTTACCTACTGTTTACGACATTCATCCTGTAACTGAAAAAAATCTTATATATACGGCCACGGTATGCGTTCTTATTCTACTCAATTAGGTGCATATTCCACTTATGAATTATTTTATTTTTTTTTATTTTCATTTCAAGTTTTGGTAATTAGCCAAAGTACGGCGTTAAACTCTGCCACTAGACATATTATTTTGAAATTAGGGCCAAAAATAGATTTCCTTTGGCTACTGTGCCATATACAGAATACAATGTGAAGATAAAGATTCACATCTTCTGTTTTTGACATCGTATGTATTGTACATGATCAAAGAAACTGGGTTTAAAGTGAAAATGTTAATAAACAGTGATGTTATGAGTGCCATAAAAATATTTTATATTGTTATTGATAATAATATAATTTTACGACCTTTTATTTAGTTGGTTTGAATGTTATTGTCTCTAATAAAGAAGACTGTGGAAGAATACATCTTTCATTGTTTTTAATCAAAGAACTTTATATATACTCTAAAAGTTTATACGTATGTATATATAAACTACTTTGGTAGGCACTACCAGTCCAATGAAACTCAACGCTGTGCTCCTCTGAACTGTTGTGCTTTTTCAAAGTGAACGATTTTTGTAAGTATGCAGAGGCCGTGCTCTATACTTCCCCACTACGATAAAGGCCCACTAAAGATTTGAGGCACGTCGTGGCGCAGCGGCACAAGCGTGTGACTGTAAACGACAAGTTCTGGGTTCGATCCCTGTTCGAAGAAATGAAATATTTAATATTTGCAAATTAAATATTTAATGTTTTCATTTCTTCGCTCTGGTAACAAGGCAGAGAGCGTCGTTGATCTCCGCCACTCAAAACGCAATGCCTCGGCGGAAAGTGGGTAGCGGAAGTGGAACGGAGTGTCTTAACACTAGGTTCCCAAGTTCCCTCTGGCCTACCCCGCCTCGTGCGGGAAACAGTGTGAAGCTGAGAGTATAGATAAAGGGTTGAGAGCTAAAACCTCCTTCCGCCTAGTAAGGATCGACCCTACAACCGTTGAGTTTTCAACTACACGCTGTGCTCCACTACGGTGGCCTCTACAAAAATAAACAAGAATGATATTGCTATATAAAGACAACTTTATTTCCTTTGTAATAGAGTTTAGTTTTATAAAACTTGACACATTGGCATATGACCTTTTGACATGGAACAGCGTTTAAGGATAAAAACATGTCGATATCAATATTGTTGAAGCATCGCACATTGTAGACTTTGTGACAATTACTTTTAAATTATAAAATAAAAAAAGAAATATATAAATTTCAACTTAATTAAATAAATTATTTGTGTTTAATTTAATTGTTCTAAAACTAATTATCAATTAATTGGATAGTAAAGAGTAAGAAAAATAACAGAAGAAACATGACGGCGTTAAGTTCAGCCACTCAACACGCGATGTCTCAAAAATTTGGAAAATGGGGACGAGTGGTCTTAATGAGTACCGACGTACCCACTTTTCCTCTGCCTTAAACAATAAAGTCACTTTAATCGCACTCAAGATGCATGTAAATATTTTACTGGAAAAACATGTAAACATTTTATTGGTAAAAACATGTAAATATTTTATTGGTAAAAACATGTAAATATTTTACTGTACTAAGTAAAAATTACCAACTTTACAAAAACGTTCAGCATTTTTTTACTACATTAAATTTAAAGCCGACCGAATATAAATTAATGTGCGGTGTCTATTATATGAATGGAGGTTTAGTTTTTGCGATACAATTCTCCTCGTGAGTTCTGTTAGCCTGGTACTCGGTGTTTTATAATGGCTTAAGCTGCAGAGAGCTTTTTAAGTAATAAAAATAAATTTAGCCTTGATAGTTACTTGCATCCTTGTTGGTGGAACTAATTCGCTTTTATTGACGGACTTGTTGTATCTGAAGTATTCTATACTAATAATATAAAATTTAAAAGCTATTATTAATAACTTTTTGGTGATTGAGACCTGTCGTGGCGCAGTGGCGCAAGCGTGTGACTGTAATCGTCAGGTTGTGGGTTCGATCCCCAGTCGAGGAAATGAAATATTTAATATTTTCAATTTAAATATTTAATGTTTTCATTTCTTCGCTCTGGTACAAGGCAAGACGCGGCGTTGAGTTCCGCCACTCAACGCCGCGCCACACGCAATGCCTTAAATTTGGCGGAAAGTGAGGAACGCAAGTTGAACGGAGTGTCTTAACACTTGGTTCTCAAGTTCCCTCTGCCTACCCCGCCTTGTGCGGAATACAGCGTGAAGCTGATTAAGATGTGTTTTTCAATGTTATAGTAAAAATATCTCATTATAAAATATGAGGCCTATAGTGGCGCAGAAGCACAGGGATGTGACTGTAAATTCGACCGGTTGTGGGTTCGATCCCCGAGGAAATGAAATATTCGAAAGTAAGTAAATATATGTTAATAGCGTCATTCTATCTAATAGCTGTACCTACTCCGAGACATCAATTAGTATTTAATTGTAATTAAATTAATATAAGTACTTAAGGTATTGATTTAATGTTATTTTAATTTACATCTTTAGTCTCACGCTCAAAATGGTAAAATTAAAAAAAAATAAGATATACAAAGCTTACTCAATTAAATACAGAAAGTACGTGACGATACAAAAAATAATTTACTCTATTAAGAATTAGTAAATGATACTCGTGTAATATCTACTTCCAACACGAGGACATCTGTACCGGAAGTAACGGCAAACAACAATTTCCGCATTATATTTTAAATATTTTTATATTATTTATTGGGATATGTACAATTTTTTTTATATTCAATAACAACAACAATTAAACATTTTATTGTTTAATTTTAAATGTTATTTTATGATTTAATGATAATAAAAGACTCTGGTTGTAGCACAGGTAAGTTCGAGTTTATTCAAAGTTTATTTTTTTTTATTAATTTGGGTCTAGGCCTATTGTGGCGTAGGGGCTCAAGCGTGTGTCTGTAGCCGCGACAGGCTGTGGGTTCGTATATTAAATTATTCCTTGAATGGGGGTCATACAAGGAAAAGAAATATTTTATATATATATACTTCTTCCCTCTGATAACAAAGCGCGGTTTTAAATTCCACCAATCAACACGCAATGACTCAAATTCGACGGAAAGCAGAAAATAGAACTGTGTGTCCTTACGTGTCTTAAGTGCCCCAGTTACCTCTGCCTTCTTGCCTAAGATTTATTTATTTATTTTATTTATTTTTTAAGGGAAACAAACAGTACATTACAAAAAATTAACTAATAACACACGTAATTAAAACAGAAACCAATAAAGTGTCCGCAGCTTAATAACACACGTATCTAAGGAACAATATTACTTACTAAAATTAATATTCTTTTTATTTACCAAATAAATATATAAAAAAAATACAGGGCTTTTTTTTTTCAAAAAGACAAGGCAAACGAGCGGCCCCGTGTAACACCAGGGGAGCTAAGCGTGAAGGTAGACACGCTTTTTGAAAGTACCCATGAAGTATCTGGACAAACTGCCGCCGGTAGGCCGTTCCACAGAATCGTGGAGCGTGGAAGGAAATTTCTACGAAACCGCACTAGCTAACTAATCTCGGCCATCGCGCTAGTTTGTGATAAGAACTTTTTTCTCACTTTCGATTTATTTTCGAGACAATGCGTGTAGAGTTATTAGAACTCAACGCCGTAGTCTATCTTGTTTACTAAATTAAGGAAATCAATACAATTTATTCCCGTGAGTGAAAGCGCCATGACGATGAAACGCCTAAATATTCTTATTATCAATTTATATTGAGTAATTAATATATCTCTTTAATTGCTACATATAAAAGCAAAAAAATAAGAGCAGTTGTATGAGTCATTAAATTCAATACATTGCGTGACGATAAGTTAAAATAAAATAAAAAGAAGAGAAATTTGAATCCACGATTATTTTGTACATACAATAACATCATATAAATGTTTCCATACCAGACAAGCTTTGTGTGCTTAACCCTAATCTCAGCTAGTGTTAAGACACTCCGTTCCGTTCCCCACTTTCTGCCGAATTTTAGGCATTGCCTCATAAGTGGCGGAACTCAACACTGCGCTTTATCTTGTGGCCAAAGTGAAGAAAAGAATACAATAAATATTAAATTTAAAAATATTAAATATTTCATTTCCTCGAATGGGGATCGAACCCACAACCTGTTACATTAACACCACCACCACAATACCACCTCGGCGGTATTTAGATACATTAAAACAAAAACAACGTATTAAATACACAATGATTACAATTATTAGTCAAAATAACTGTATTTTGTAACTGTTACTAATCCTGAGACGAATCGGGCTCATTGGGTCACTTGGGAATCGATGACACGACGATGATTGAACGTGTTTTTGTCGGTCTTTCACTTATATAACCTTTTTTATCTTAAAAGGTGTCTCTAATATTAATTTAGACAGAACCTAGCGTTGTGACATTAATTTTCTGTATTTTATCTATTTTATCGATATTACAAGTTAGTTGGCGGAGCTCAACGCCGCACTCTGCCTTATTAGATCGAAGAAATTAATATAAAAATTTTTTTATAACCTCGAGTGAAAATGAACCTACCTATGTTTACACAGTCGTAAATGTATTTTAAACTAGAGCAAATAATTTTCTTCTCGAACCTTCACCTTACACAGTCTTCACCACTGAGCTACTGCGGCTTCATGCTTTGTACAGTTACTAATCCCGAGATATATCGGGTTCACTGGGTCAGTCGGGAATCAAACCGGTTGGACGACATAGCGAGCAAACATGTTATTTAATTTTGTCATTCGGTTGCATAAACTTGTTTTTTTGTAGTTTCTTTTTTAGTTATATTTTTTTTATCTTCACGGTCTACCCAGCACATGGTAAGATAAGCAGAGGGAACTTGGGAACCTAGTGTTAAGACACTCCGAGCCGTGTCCCACTTTCCACTGCATTTAAGACATTGCGTGTTGAGTGGTGGAGCCCAACGCCGCGCTTTGCCTTCTTACCAAAGCGAAGAAATAAAAAGAAGAATTTCAAAATATGAAATATTTCATTTCCTCCATCGGTTGTGCCCCTCATCACCACGTGTCTATATTATAATATAATTTAACAATAACAAACAATTAGAATATTTTTAGAAGTCTTAAATAGTCAAAAATCATTATTCTACCTAATATTCGTACCGTAGTTAAGCAAAAACAACATAATGTGAAAGCACTCTCTATACGCTTTCCTCATTCGATATATAAATCGCATATTGAGTTGCGCAACTCAACGCCGCGCGCTGTCTTTCCAAAGCTAAGACTGTCTGACTGACTTACAGGGTCTGTCCCTAAAGGCTTAATGCAAAATGAAGAAATTCAATTTTCCAAAATTGAAGATGAAAAAATATAAGGAAATACAAAAGTTTATTTATAAACACAACGATCAGTTTTTCCATTAAACAAGCTTTAAGGATTGAACTTCTTGTGAAATCAAGTACATCGTATCTTCATACTTCATACAAACAAAAAACACGTGTTGTAAAAATTAAAACTCAGTATTACTATTGCAGCTGTTGTTGATACGCTAAGATGATATCATCTTTATATAACTAGATTCTATGGAAAAAGCCAAAATATACAATATTTTTAGTTATTAACAGGGACGAAACGGAGTGACTTAACACTAGCTTCATAAGTTCCCTCTGCCTACCCGACCATGTGTGGGGTACAGTGTGAAGCTGAAAAAAAAGAAAAAGCCTTCTAGGTTCCCAAGTTCCCCAGTGACTTGAGCTTCTCCACTCAACACACAATGACTCAAATTGAGTGGGAAGTGAAGAAAAAAAGAATTAACAAAGAAATAATGAGGCCTGTCGTGGTGCAGCGATAGAAGCGTGTGACTGTAAACGACAGGTTGGTGGTTCGATTCCACTCGAGGAAATGAAATATTTAATATTTTCTATTTTTATATTTAATGTTTTTATTTCTTCGCTCTGGTAACAAGGCAAAGCGCCGCGTTGAGTTCCGCCACTTAACACGCAATGCTTCAAATTCGGCGGAAAGTGAGGTACGGCGTGTCTTAACACTGGGTTCACAGGTTCCCTCTGCCTGCCCTGCCTTGTGCGGGATGCTGTATCCCGTAGTAAAGCTGAGTAAATAATAAGGCAACATTTAAAAAAACCTTTTAAAAAACTAATAACTCGATGTATTGCGTTATTGTAAATAAAAAGCGGTGCAACAGGTTCCGATTACAATATAACACAAGTTTTGTTGTAATTACATTAGAATAAACA
Source organism: Eueides isabella (assembly GCA_019049475.1). Taxonomy (NCBI): domain Eukaryota; kingdom Metazoa; phylum Arthropoda; class Insecta; order Lepidoptera; family Nymphalidae; genus Eueides; species Eueides isabella. Next base: position 1,575,110 of record CM032401.1, read on the forward strand.
TTTCTTTACATATATAATTACGTACTTACATTCGTTACATGCATTGTTTGCGTGAGTGCCTCCATTACCTAGTTTAATAGTTTATTTATCTTATTTTTTTTAATTTCACGCTTTACATATCCCGCTCATAGTAGGGGGACTTAAGACACACTGTTTCGTTCCCTAATCTTTGCCGATTTTGAAGCTTTATTCAGTGGAAGAGTTTAACGCCGCGCTTTGTATTATTTCATAAAATGATAATTATTTTATTTTTTCGAGTTGGGCATCGAATCCACAACCTGTCGCCTTTAAAATCGCACGCTTGTGCCCCTGCACTACTGCAGACCTCAATATTTATATACAAATTAAGAAATCGAAATTAAAGAGTTTGATAACTTCAGGAGTTAATCTCAAAAATGCTGTTACAATTTTTTTATGTTGGCTAGCCCGTTTATAGAGAAAGACTATCAAAAACACACAAAGAAGTCTCTTTGGTATTTATTAATTTTATAGCGGGTAAGACTGTTGAAATCTATAAAATGTTTTATTCTCAAGATATTTAAATATTATATATTTTATGCTTTTGTCGAACGTGACAAAACAATTTCTATTCGAAGGCGGAAAGGAACACTGTTAATCAATTTTTTTATATTTTTATATAACGAATTTATTTTATTTAAAGCCTTTTTACCCACTCACACTGGAAACCTGGTAACCGAGCGTTATGACACTCCGTTCCCGTTAAAACACTACTTTCTGCCAAATTCTTAAGAAATTGAAAGAGAGATTTTTTTTATAAAAAAAGGGATTTTTACTAACCTTCAATACAAAAAGCAAGTACAAAATTAGTTGAGTATTTATCGCAATATCGACATATCTAGTAAAGTATCGAAATATTTTCCTCGTTTATAATCACGTTTGGCAACGTCTAGTATAGATTAGCATAACATTTTTCGTTTGCAAAACCATTATTAATTCATTCGAATTTTTTTCCTGAGCGTATTACAAATACGACCCAAATCCTTACCGTTACTAAAAAGTCGATAACTCTGACTTTTTATCGTGTTTTTTTATCAATTTCATCTGTTGAGGAATTTCAATAAAAATTTTTTGGGCTCTTTGTGGTTAGTTATTCCTGATGTATTAACGTTTTAAAATACTTCAATCAAAAAGGCTATAAGTATCAAGTATATAGTATTGAAATCGTTTACACAGCAGGGTAGGAGCGGAGAAAGCGAACCCTCCGGTCTTTCAGTGGCGGAACTCTACGCAACGCTTTGTTTTGTTTCATGTGAGAGAAAAAATTAAAAAGTCAATTGCCCCCGCATGAATAAAGAACCCAGAATCGTTGTGCCTATATTTACAGCTAGCCGCAATCGCACTGCGCTGCGATTTATTGTTTTTTTTTTTAATATTTATATTGTATAGAAAGATTTAACATAAGTAAAACAAAATAGATAATTTAAATTAAAAAAAAAAGCATGTGGACCCCCCGGAGGGCATGAAGAGGCTGATGACAGTGGACGAGGCGAAAGAGGTATGCCGAGACCGTAGCGTTTGGCGCTCCGTTCTCTCTGCCTACCCCGCTAGGGATATAGCGTGAAGCTATATCCCATAGATAATAGATAATTTTAATATATTTTTTAAATATCTTGTAACCTATATAATTTAATTATAGCTTCACATATTCCACAAGCAGCCTTGTATTCTGAGTAACTCTAGAGTTTAGAATAAGACACTCTGTTGCTTACTTTTCTCTTAATTTTCCAGACATTGTTTGCAGAGTGGTCAAATTCAACGCTGCGTTTTGTCTTAAACTAGCGACCCAAACGAGGTTTCGCCAGCTTAATCGTATACATATGTTATAGCCAAAATTATGCAAAATCTTCTCATGCATTACGATAACTATAGTATGTTTTAATCTGACGTCCAGTACTTTTTAAATTCGAATAATCTTTCAAAGATGTAATAAGTACAAGTAGTTATAACGTTGTCAATTACTCCAGACGGTTTCATTAAAGTCAATCTACTATGAACAGAGACCTTGAGCTACATTTTCGTGTAAGCAAAGTCAGGGCGAACAGCTGGTGGTGCGTGAATAATGGTTAAAATGTAATCAAGAACCCATGACGAAGAAATCTGATATATATAATTACTTAATAATGTTTTTCTTTTTGTTTTCAGCTTTACGATGTGTCCTACTCAGGCTGTCTGGCAGGGTAGACAGCGGGAACTTGGGAACCTAATGTTAAGACACTCTGTTCCGTTTACGTTCCTCTCTTTCCGCCGAATTTGATACATTGCGTGTTGAGTGTCGGAACTCAACGCCGCGTTTTGCCTTGTGCCAGAGCAAAAAATGAAAGCATTAAATATTTATTTTGAAAATATCAAATATTTCAATTCCTCGAGTGGGGATTGAACCCACAACCTGTCGGTTACAGTCACACGCTTGTGCTGCTGCGCCGCGACAGGCCTCAAGTTGAGTCACAAAGTTCTCAATAAAATATTTACGTTTCCCACTTTCAGTCAAATTTGAGACATTGTTTGTTGATTGCAAAACTAATTGTCGCCGTCATTGCATCAAATAGAGATCGACCTCACAACTTGACGCGTTTATGTCGGCACACTTGTGCACTGCGCCACAACAGCACAATTTCTATAATGAGCTATATATAAACATATTTAAAAAGGAACACTTCTTGGTGTACTACAGGCGTCACGGGAAATGTAACTATTCATAAATAAAATCAACCATAGACATTTTTTAATATAATATAAAATTAACTTCTTTATTTTATTTATTTTCAATCAATCAAGTAATAGCAAGTGTTTGAAGTTTGCAGCGACCTAAATAACTCAATGTAGAGTCGTCTCACGTCACTATGCAAAAAGCCTTGCACAACGAAGCGCTAGTTTTGGACGAGAATAATTTTAAACTTGTTCAATCTATTATAATTTCAATATCATGACCTAAAAAAGTATAATAAATTCTTATAAAATAAGATAATAAAATGAAGACCGTGTTGGTGCAGTAAAAGAGCGTGTGATAATCAACACGGCAGTTCGATTCCCACTTGGGGAATCCAGGTAACAAAACAAACCACGGCGTTGAGTTCCGTCAATTACACGCAATGTCTCGAAAATTCAACAGAATACACAGATACAGAGTGTTACACCAATAACAGTACATTTTATCTGCCAAAAAAAAGAAGATATCATGTAACCCTTATTTATTGTTTCAGGAAAAGTTTTCAGGCACCCCCTAATGCTTTCGTAGTATGCAAAAATCTTATTATTTTTTTTTTTGGTCCAAATCCTGAAATGAGAATCGAACCTGGAACAAACTAGTATTTTATACTATGTGACGCTTCTTATCAAGTCTAGGAGGGATATTAATTTTAAATTAATTGAATAAAGGAGACCAGTTTGTTTTTCGTAAATAATAAATATTTTTAAGCATAAACATTTCTTACAACAGTAATTGAAACCACAACCTAAGTCCAATTATGTTTTCCTATATAAATTTAAAACGATAGGCGCTTCTCTTTTTTTTTTTTAATTTACAAGCAATCTTTTTTAGTATTACAGATTTAAAGTTATATTTTATAAGTTGTAAATTCGATCCCAACTTGAGGAAATTAAATATTTAATAATTTAAATTTACATATTTAATGTTTTTGCTCTGGTACAAGACAAAGTGCGGCGTTGAGTTTCGCCACTCAATATGGAAAGCGGCGGAAAATGTGTCTTAACACTAGGTTCCCAAGTTCCCTCTGCCTACTCTACTATATACTGAATACAGCGTGAAGCAGAAAAAAAAAGATCTATTTAGGTTATATTTTTCAATAAGCTCTTTGAATATATTAGGTAGTTCAGTTAGTCTGATATGAGTGCGATGGCGGCTGGCGCGAGCCGGCACCGTCGCATCTGGTCATTGGACAATCAAAGGTCAATTTGGCGAGCCGATTGTCATAATAGATCTATATAACGCTCGACGATGATGAATACCGCGGTAACAATACGTGTCCAACCTAACCCATCCATGATTGTGGTTAAATATGTTAAGTATTTTAATATTTATTTCAAATTTATATGTAATTTCATAATCATACTTGTCTAATATTATAAGAATGTTGTATCCCGCACATGAACGATATTTCATTCGGTTGTTCTTCCTACTTTGAAGCCGTAACCTATAGACTTATTTGAAAAGTACCACTGTTACTCAAAATTCGACGTAATATAGATCTGCAGATGTAGTAATTGAAGATAGAATGTATTGATATTCAATTAATGAATAAATGTTAAATAATATTCGCTCGTAATACTAAGTAGAAGCTCTCTTTTTAAATTTTCTCGCTCTGGTAGCAAATGATAATGTGGCGTTAAGTTCCGCCACTACGCGTAATGTCTCAAAAATATGAGTATGAAGAATGTAGTCTGCTAAAATAAGAAATTTGAAATCTATTAATATGTACTAACATTACACATTCGGGTAAGCGCTGCCTGGGCCACATGGAGGAAGATCACTGGTGTGATCGGCGATCGCAGAACACCGACCAAACTCAAGGGTCTGATATACGAGAGCATCATTCGACCGGCTCTTTTATATGACAACGAATGCAGAGCAGTACTATCTCGGCACACTCCGGAGCTCCACGTTACGAATCCGTGACATAACGGTGAAGCACCAAAAGCGCCTAGTAATTATATCGGATGCAAATGCCTTGCTACGTCTGTTCCTGTAGGAAGAGTCCCTGAACACTCAAAGAAGAACTGGTTGGTTGTGAGCCGCTGTATAGGAAGGCAGACCCTTGCAAACGCCTGGATAATATATCAGAGTTTAGTTTCTCACTTTCTATTGAATTCTTAAGGCAATGCGTTTGCGAGTGGCTGATTTTAACGCCGCGCCTTGGTTCTTTACTAGAGCGAAGAAAATGAAAGTATAAAAAAAATACTCCTTTGAGTAGAGGTGGACCGCACAATCTGTCAAAAATATTAATGTGCATCACACAACACGGCCTCTCCAAATAAAATAAACAAGATATGCAGTCGCACGTGAAAGGTCATTGCCGTGGATGTATTACGCGACCTTGTTCCTTTCTCACCGCACTGTAGTCTGTACTATACCATACTTGTATTCGTTGTCATAAAACAAACCAATTACTGTTATTTTAATATAAATGTTTAATAATTTAGTTTTATGTTGTTTAAAAATTAAATAAAAGGCTACATGATTGAAATTAAAAGAATTTTTAGTACGGCGTTTAATTCCGCAAAATAAACGCCTTTATCTTGAAAACTAGACGGAAAATGGGGAAAAGATTGACTCAACACTAAGTTCCCTCTGCCTACTCTGTTATTACTTACGAAACACTAATGTTCTACGCAACAAGAGTTTGTCTAAATGTTTAAAATTTAAATATTTCTTTAAGCGTTAATAGATTTTAATAGAGACAATGTGGTTTCTCCCAGAGATTACTTTTTTATTGGCATTCCTGCTTCGTACTTAAATATAAACAGTTTTTATTATAGCTTGCGCTAGCGCAGCGTCCTGCACCTGTCAGGGCAGGTAGTCTCTCCAAAATTGGGAACATAGTATTATGACATTCCGTTCCATTTAAGGCAGTTCTGGTTTACTAAGGGTCCTCTGAATCCGCAATCGGCCTCTGTGGCGGAGAAGTGGCGGAACTCAACGCCGAAATAGAGTTCAAGTTGAGAAATTGCTAAAATCCTCCGATTACTCCATAAGACTTAACGCAAAGGCTTATTATTAGAAGCAAAAAAGAAGGCCGTCGAGCATCACTGACATTAACAAAATAGGTGGTTTAAGTTATTGCCTACGACACGCCCGAATTAACTTGGTTAGTTGAAGACGAAAATAAAAAGATTAATTTCGTGACATAGAAAATCTGATTTTAAGTAATATATAAGAACAAGCTCAAAGCAAAACCAATTTTTTAAATATTTTTGTAACTAAGTTGAGATCTTTTTACTATGTTTTAAAGTGTTATTCCACACTTAGGACAGAAAATACTAAACTTAAATTTAAAAAGCGTATAAAAACTTTGAACGAAGCAGGATTTGAACCCGCGCCTCTGGAACGGTATTCCAGAGGCGCGGGTTCAAATCCTGCTTCGTTCAAAATTTTTATACGCTTTTTAATATTTTTGTAATTAAGTTGAGATCTGTCGTGGCACAGAGGCACAAGCATGTGCCTGTAATAGCGACTGGTTCTGGGTTCGATATCGACTCGAAGAACTTACTTACTTACTTAGCTTCACGCTATATTCCTAGCAGGGTAGGCAGAGAGAACTGAGCGCCAAGCGCTACGGTCTCGGCATACCTGTTTCGCCTCGTCCACTGTCATCAACCTCTTCATACATGCCCCCGGGGGGTCCTCATGTTTTTTTACGCGACCTTCCTCCAGTATCGTCGATACTGTGTTTTCGAAGGTCAACCGAGGTCTCCCCCTCCCTCTTTTACCACTCACTCTTCCTTCATAAATCTGTTTTTTACCATTCATTCTTCACTCATTGGCTGGACGTGCCCAAACCACCTGAGCACGTAGAATATTAAATCTCTGCAAATAAAATATTTAATATTTTCACTTTTTCAGAGCGAAAAAGTGTACTTTTTCAGAGCGAAAAAGTGTACTTTTTCAGAGCGAAAAAGTAACAAGGCAAAGCACAGCGTTGAGAGTCCTCCGAGTTCTCAAATATGGCGGAAAGTGGGGAACGGAACCAAGTATTTAAACATTGGGTTACCAAGTTCCCTCTGCCCACCCTGACCTATAGGATATACCGTTTTGCCCATACTATCCTAATTTCGTTTCTACCTGTTAGGGCATATTACCTGTTGAATGATGAAGTCAATGTCGCGGTTTGTCTTGTTACGAAAGCGAGGAAATGAAATTACCTCATCCCCTAATGGAAATCGACCCCACAGCCTCCATATTTACAGTCAGATGGCCTCAATTGTATTTCACATGAACTAAAATAACTGGGAATATTATAGGCTATTTTGGCTTTTTGCTCAATTTTTTGATAAGTGAAGACCTCTTAACCTTATTCTCTAGATAAACAGGGGAAATACCATGTATGAGTCATAAATCTAAATGATATTCGAAGTGCGTAATTTTCTTACTTGTAGTTATTAAGATAAACAAACTGTTTACGCGTTTGACAGATATCACGGTATATAAATTAAATTATATTCGCCACAGTAGTATTTCAATACTCATAACAAACTCCGATATTTCTAACGCGACGCGACTATATAAAAAGCAAAAATAAATATTAATAAGCTTTCAACGGACCAGTAGTTCCTAAGATTAGTGCTTTCAAACTAAACAAACTGTCCAATATTAAATTATTAATATAGAAGTATAGATGTTAGAAACGGAAATGGAATGGAGTGTCTTAGCACTAGGTTCCCAAGTCCCCTCTGCCTATCCCGCCATGTGCGGGTTACAGCGTGAAGCTGAGTAGAAGTATAGAAGTATAGATAACATTAATTAAAACGCCGGAATCATATTTTAATATAATATTTAAATAAACATTTCGACGTGTCGTACGTAACAAATATATATATTGCAGCACACAAGGAGGTTATACATTTATCAGTTGCTCCACCGATTGCGTGATACAAACGATACTTACGAGATGTGAAGTAACGACAAGACGTTTATTTGAGAACTATCGCCGAGTCACCATTGTGAACGCTTCCGGTCGTTTGTCAAATTTAATTTCAATTAAAGACCGAGGGAACTTGGGAACCTAGTGTTGAGACACTACGTTCCGTTTTTCAATCTCCTGCGACAAGTTGCGTGCAGAGTGGCGGAGCTCAACGCCGCGTTTTGCCTTGTTACCAGAGCGAAGAAAATGAAAATATTGACCTTTTATTTTCCCGAGTGAAGATCGAACCCACAAGCTGTTGATTGCATTTACAATATCACGCTTGTGCCCCTGCGCCACAACCGGCACGAACACGTTGAAAGTAGTGGAAGCAATTTGTATTATTTCGTTATTATGTTACCAAATGCATATTACGAAAGAATGACTGCAAAATTATAGTTTGATTATTCAACAATCCCGGCGTTAAGTTCCGCTACTCACTCGCACGCAATACTTAAAAAAATCACCGGAAATTGATGAACGGAAGTGTATTACTGGGAACAGAGTGTAATAACAGTGGATTCCCAAGTGCCCTTTGCCTACCTTGCGATGTAGGAAATACAGCATGAAGCTAAGAAAAATGTTTAACAAAATACTGTTACTTTTTTGGAAAGAATTACTTATTTATCTTGCCAAGTGTGGAGATTAACAGCTTAAAAATTTCAAACATCCTATTTCCGATTTGTATTCCAGTCTACGGCGATTTAACAAACGCAGTTGCGGAAATTATCGCCGCTTTTTACCTTATTTTATATCTCAACATTTTTTTTTTTATGGAAGAGACGGCAAACGAGTGTACGGGTCGCTTGATGGTAAGTGATCACCGTCGCCCACGGCCCACGGCACGGTAACTGCAGAGGAGCTACAGGAGCGTTACCGTCTTTTAATGTAGATGGGCACCGGGGCCCGGCATTACCTAATGCGAAACGCAGTGGCCAAAGCCACTACTTAACGCCGGTCTTAAACGCCGGGGGTGGTAACAATCCGGTTGAAGCTGCCCATTCGTGTTGTCATTGCTGGCAATGTGACTCTACCACACGTACTTTAGTCGCCTCTTACGACACCATCAGTACCAGGGTCATCCTATTCTAAGCCGGGATCATCACATGGCAAAAACCAGGAAGATATTAATATTAAATAACACTAGCCCTCAAAACTGTCGTTTGTAATACAGTTGCACACTATGGCGTCGAAAAAGACTTAAAAAAAATGTTCATCATAGCTTAACAAATCGCAGCGTTGGGTTCCGCCACTCAACTGGAACTACCAATTGAGTCTTGTTTTTCTAAATTCTTTTGTTATCTTTCTGCATCATGGAGTTTGTATGTAATAATCGTGTTTACGGTTAAGGTGAAGCCTTTGTAGGTCGATACTAAAAATAAGTATTATATAACATCCTTATGTTATTATATGAAATAATAATATAATAAGGTATTACAGTTTATGTTATAATATGGTAACATCGACGTAGTGCAGTAAACATTTAATGTATCAATCTTGTCAAGGAGCATTGATTCATAGAGATATCTCTCGTTAAAATACTTCTTTATCACCATCATCATCATCAGCTTCTCGATGTATCCCACACATGGCAGGGTAAAGAGAAAACTTGGGAACCTAATGTTAAGCTCTATTCCCCAATTTTCACCGAATTAGTTGTTACTAGAACGAAAACTATAAAAAAATAAATATTTCACTCCTTCGAGTGTAGATCGAACACACAATCTGTCATTTAGAGTCACACGCTTGTGTCCCTGATGATAAACCTCAACTCTACTTCTTTATTTTTTTTTCTAAAATAGAGAAATTAAATTAGCTTCACACTGTATCTTGAGTATGGCAAAACCTGATACTATGAAACTTTATCCTTTATTCCTGTTTTCCTGTACGCGTCAAAATAGGCAGAGTGAACTTGGGAACCTAGTATTAAGACACTCCGTTCCACTTCCGTTCTCCACTTTCCGCCGAATTTGAGGCATTGCCTGTTAAGTGGCGGAACTCAACGACACGCTTTGTATTGTTATCACAGTGAAGAAATGAAAACATTAAATATTTAATTTGTAAATATTAAATATTTCATTTCTTCTAGTAAAAATTGAACCCGCTATGTTTACAGTCACGCCACGAAGGCCTCTAATTTATATTTTGTTAAAAAATCATGTCATCAAATGCAATTCTTTTATATATGTGAAAAATTCCACCGGAATTGCGTGCATCAGTTACAAATCTCAATAATAATTCGGCCGCGACAAATCGATTTCATATCGATGTTTTGCTCAATACGGATTACTCAATTAATATCGATAACAATTATTATCGATTAATGATTAACACATTCGCTGTGACATTTAAGGCGAGTTGACGCTTTACGACTTCTAATTACTCAGCACTATTGAATAATATAAGCCACGTGTAAAATATTATACATATTTATTTTTAGCACAACTTCATTTCTATTCCTAGAAAGGCTAAGGGCAGACCTCTTTGGCCTCGTCCACGATCTGTCTACGACCTCTTCTTACATCCTGCGCCTGAGGGGCACCTCTTGTATAAATAATTATCTGTGCACCGAAAATTATGCAAATTGCAAATATTAATAATTTTAAAGGCCTGTCATGGCGCAGCGGCACAAGAGTGTGACTGTAACCGACAGGTTCTGGGTTCGATTCCCAGTCGAGGAAATGAAATATTTAATATTTTCAATTTAAATATTTAATGTTTCACTTCTTCGCTCTGGTAATAAGGCAAAGCGCGGCGTTGAGTTCCGCCACTCAACACGCAATGCCTCAAATTCGGCGGAAAGTGGGGAACGGAAGTGGAGCGGAGTGTCATAACACTAGGTTTCACTTTCGTTCCCTCTGCCTACCCTGTCTAGTGCGGGATACAGCGTGAAGCTGAAAAAAAATAAAAAAAAATTAAAAACCTCTAAAAATACTAAATTTGGCGATTCTAATAGTAGATTTCATTCAAAAAATTAAAACAGCAGCTTCTTCTTTTCTAAGTGTAATCAGGATATATTTATGCTAGCTTTAGAGCTTTAAGGAGGTTATCAATTTAATTTAACATATATATTTTATAATATCGCTGGGATTCGATAATATATCTAAAATATATTTAGATTGCCGAAGAAGTGTGCTCAGTTTTTAAAGTAGATACATAAAAACATGTATGTTTGTAATTTTGTCCTTAAAGTTATTTAAACAAAAAATCATACTGAGATTATCTTTTTGATTAAAATCAAGTGTACGTTCGATTAATTAAGTAATATCCTCGTTAATATAAAAAGCAATTTGAATTGCTCAATTGGCCGGACCGATCGCTGCGCAACAACTTAAGACTCTTGAACCGCAATACATTTGATAATATAATAATGATTCAATAAAATCATAATAGTTTCATTAAAACGAGGCCAGCGTTTCCATTGGTATTCAACCATGCTTGTGGTGTACATGGCGCACACCACTACGTCTTACGAATACAAATTATATACCGAATAGTCTTTACATAATGTTTACGTGTTGAATAATTGTTGCACTCTAATATGAAATTGTATGTACTTATAAAGATATGCAATTACAATTTTCTTATTTTCTTTGTTTTTATATCAGTGTATATGTTAAACGTTTAAAGCAGGGTGGTGGAGGGAACCTAATGTTAAGACACTCCAACTGACATTGCAAGTTAATTAGCGTAACTTAACGCTGCATTTAGTCTTGTCACCAGGACGAGGATATGTTAATATTTAATAATTTAGCCCCAGAAGTGGATGGAATCCGCGACCGTCGTCATCAAACTGTGCCCACTGCCCGAGGACGGCCTCTTATATATATATAATATACTCTATCTATAGTATAGATATGGGGATTTTGCGCACTTCGTTTCTAAGACCTAGTACCTACGCAATACGAAAATGTATCGAGGACAAAGTAATTGAGTTTTATAACAGCAATCTTATACAATCTTGTTGCTCTTTAAATGTTGAAAAGAAATAAATTAAAAATATATGATGTAAAGGTTCTTCTATAGTACTCTTACCTGACTATTAACTGAAACTGAGGATATTGGGTTCAATTCCCTGTCAAGGTAAACTTAAGGCACGTTAGGTTTAGATATTCTTTTTTCCAACATAATTAAACAAACCAAAGTAGATCTTCTACATTTTATACATTGTTTAGTACTTTAGATAATTTAAAAGTCATTAGATATAACTAATAAGTATGTTCCCTTATAGACACTACCGTTTCCAGTTTGCACCGAATTGAGACATTGCGTGGCGGAACACAACGCCGCGCTTTGCCTCTGTACCATAAGGGAGGAAACTGTTTTTTTTTTCTCAAATAAGATTCGAGCTCACGACCTATTACGCTTACAGTCGCAAACTTATTCTTGTGCTGTTTGACCACTATCCTCATAATAATTAATTTTAATATCACCTTAAATAAAGCCACTTACTGTTATAATACAATATTAGAAAATATATTACTAGGAAAAAAGAAACCTTCAATATATTCGTATATCTTTATTCAATAAGGCCATTAAAAGCACTTTTAAATCGTCAAGTTACATAGAAATGTGTGTCAGTCCACCAGGATGCTACCACCGTTTCGGGGGGTGGATCTGTTGAGAAGAGCTGGCAAGAACTTCAACAGTTGCTCATTTCAAATAATAATTTAAAGTAAATGTATAAAATAATTAAAAAGAAAAGTACTTATTTAGAAAAAGTATAAAAATTTAAACGTACCGGGTTCCTAAGAGGCGCGGGTTCAAATCCCACAATCAAAGGTCAAGGTTTAGAAGTTTTCTTTTTTAATGGTGATTTATATGATATTAATGTATTTAAATATTTTTGTAATGTATAACGATCTATTTTAGTTTGATGAGGCCGTTTCAACGGCTGTGTGCTCGATTCCATCGCGGTTATGAAAGCTTTTATTTATTCATCGCTTCGCTTTGGTAACAATGTAAATCGCGGCGTTGTGCTCCGCCATTTATTACATAGCAAATGGACGGAATATACGAGATGTAATTTAAAAAAAAAACTTGTATAATCTTAATATAATCCAATAAATAATGGGCGTGCTAAAATAATATATGATATTTTACAACAAAACAAGAATAGATATGAATAAAGAAATCACTTTTAACAACTAGTTTAACGTGAAATGTCTTCAAGGAATCCATAATTTGTTACGCACACGTCATTATCATTCGTATCTACATTATATATGTATTGTTTTCTAAGTAACTGGTTACAAAACTGCCCAAACAAGAATTTTGTATTACAAATAAATATATATTTTGCTTTCTATATATGAATATTTATTGTTCCATTGTACATAACTGCGTTATGCTGTTATTTGATACAAAAAACGAGGCATAATTGCAAAATGGTACTCAGTTTAATAGTAGTATTACCTAAGTAAGCGAATGTAATAGAAAATAATAAAAATAAAGATAACAGTCCCGGGCTCGTGGAGGCGCAGTAGAGCAAGCGTGTGATTGTAAATGCGACGGTGTAAGTTCGATGTTCACTCGAGGAATTAAATATGTATAGATAGATGGATATATTATCATTGCCACGCTTTAGTGAAGAGGCAAAGCGCAGCGTTGAACTCCACCATTCATTCGACACGCAATGCCTATAGAAATCGAAATTTAGGAACTAGTAGGTACTACTATGATTACAATGACAATGTAAAAGAGTATTTTTTTGGGTCGAAATATCTCACTACTAAAGAGAGTTTGCCCCATTACCGATAAGATAATCTTTCAAAAATAAAAAAACTTATAAGAGGAAAGAATATAAATATTAAAATAATATTTAGTTGCTTATATACAAATATTGTTACTATTTTAACAGCAAAGAAAGGGAGCTTTTTTAAAAAAAAACTAACTAAATACTACTCTGTATCTATATCGAACCCCTTACCCACCGCGCCTTCTATTTCCCAACTACTGTATTCCAGTAACATTGTAAGACAGACTAAGATTAAATCTAACATGCAACGTCTAGTTAATGCTATGCAATTTTGTATGTCGTTCTATTCAGTTCTTATTAAACACATCCGGCGCATTTATATAAATGAATTCATTCACTTACGCCATATCAATACGTTTATTGTAATACTGGAGACCCGCACGCGGCTTCGCCTGAGTGAATTATATTATTTACCAATCTCAATTACTTTCTTGTCCTAATAACATTATCACTTTTAAGATAATATATATCATTGAAAACAAAAATTTCGACCATATTAATATTTTTTTTGTAGCAATTTGGAATTGAAATTGAAAATTTATTATAATAGTGTAAACTGCATTTATATATTGCTAGTTGTTCTGAGATTGACGCGTACAAACGCACAAACCGAACACTGTCTGTACATGGAAGATATCATTAAAAAAATTATAATGCTATAATTATTATTTTGTGCCCTATTACATTATATATCTTTTTTATTATATCTTCTATGTACAGACAGTGGTTGGTTACAGATTTATTATAAGTCAAGACGTTTATTTAATTTCGCTTTCCTTTTTATTTTTTGTATTCATTAATCTTTAACTAAATAAATGTTCATTAACAGTTTTACGTATTAGAGAGGTTGACAAAGAAATAGTTGTTACAGCAGAATTTTCCTGATTTTTTTTTTATAATTAGTTCCAAAATGTTAATTACTGCAAATTTTACATGAGGATTAAACAAATTTTAACCTTTGTTAGTTCAAAAAATCATTTTTTCTAATATTTTTATTTTCTAGCTTAGTATAATAGCTTATCACAGACGAAGCCGGGTAGTCAGAGCGAATATGGGAACATAATGTTAAGACACTCAATTTCTATTAAGATACCCCTGTTCGTCGGAAAATAGGAACACTTAGTGCCGAATTCCGGAGGCATAGCTTGGGTGTGGCTGGCGCAACTTAACCGCTGCATACACGCAGAGATTTTAAAAAAGATCAAGGAAGTAGAACTCCAAGCAACTACAAGTAAAAAATATAAATTACACCGCTATACCTCTCTGTGCTATTACAAAAGATAGGCAGAACAAGTATTGTTGTGAAAAATGGCCTTGGATCTACTGATTGGAGACGAAACGGAAATATCAATAATAGTTAGCTACATTTTCTTTTTGTTGCGACCGATTTAGACAAGGGCATGCTAAATTATTGTCGGAAATCCACTAAATTAATATTTTGCTATGGAATAAAATAAAAAAGCATATTTAATGATACAAATTAAACCCGAAACGTTGGGTTTCCAAAAATGTATAGAAAACAATATACGCGATTAATCCGGTCAAATTTGTTTCATTTTAAATGAGAAATAATCGCAAAAATAAAAAATCTTGTTACAAAAAACAATTTCGTAAATGTATCAAGTTGTGGCGCAGCGGCACAAGCGGGTGACTGTAAGTAACAGGTTGTGGGTTCAATCCCCCACTCGAGAAAATGAAATATTCAATTTAAACTTTTAATGTTTTCATTTCTTCGTTCTGGTACAAGTCAAAACGCGGCGTTGAGTTTCGCCACTCAACACGCAATGCCTTAAATTCGGCGAAAAGTGGGAAACGGAAGTGGAACGGAGTATCTTAACATTAGGTTTCCAAGTTCCCTCTGTCTACCCTGCCATTTGCGGGATACAGCGTGAAACTGAGTATCAAGAAGTATTTATTTTATGATATAGTATGAGCTAGCTTCATGATCGATGTCAATTGTGATTTTCTTTAGCAGTGCAAAGTAAAATGCAAGAATACACAGCTATGTAGGTATGTAGGTGTTCAGTACCCATGAAATGCACTGGAGCCCATAGCGCCCGCTACCTGCGGCTAACGGATGACAACGATGCGGAACAGCTGCTATATCCAATTACAAAACGTCAAATAATCAATTATCGATAACATTCGGAGTCTTTTATATTTTTGAAGTACTAAGAATATAATTATGGTCTTTTTTATGATAAGTTTATTAGTTGTGATAAGTTAAAATTATGCTTAACACGTGTGTGTTAAAATAAATATGAACTTTAAAAGGACGTCATATATAATATTTTTGTGTGATGTCTCTTTAAAATATTGCATAAATGTGATAGATTTTAACTTTTTTATAAGTGTGACTTACTACATTTTTTTAGCTGTCCGCTATATCTCGCACATGGCAGTGTAGGCAAAGGAAACCTGGGATCCTAAGACACTCCGCTCCGTCCTCCACTTTCCGTCGAATTTAAGGCATCGGGTGTACTTTGCTTTGTCACCGGAGACAAGAAAAGAAAATATCCACGTGTGCCCGCCCCTGCGCTACGACAGGCCTCAAATTTTATTTCATGCAAACTTTGAACTTTATATGTAATTATGTCTAAGAAACTAAATTTGACCGACTTGAAATAATAATATGATCATAAAAACTCGTCAGTTATACATACACAAGCTACTCGACAGTTGACAATACAATAAAATAGAATCATCCTGTTAGTTGGGGATGTCGTGGCGCACACACAGAGAAATGAAATATTTAAATTCAAATTCAAATAGACTACAAGCACTTTTGAATCGTCAAACGAACATAAAAATTACTACCGGCTCGGAATGCGGTTCTGCTGAGAAGAGCCGGCAAGAAACTCAACAGTTGCTCTTTTCAATATTGAATGTTACAATTTCACTGTGTAATACAATATGTCACCATTGTATTCCTGCATGAAATTCAAATGATCTTAATTAAATACATTTTTATAAGTTAAATATTCTTGAACAGTAACATTGCTTTAACATTTACTTTAAATTTTTCCAGTGGCAAATTCCAAATATATTGCGGAATACTATTATTTACTTACTATTATATTGTCATTCCCTCGATTTAATAAAGCAGCACGCGTCGAGTTCCGCAAGTAAGCACTCTAAGAACTCGACGGTCAAGTCAAAAGTCACGTTCAAAATGCGGGATACCGCATGAAGATATGTATAGTGGCACTCTTTAGAACTTACAAAGTTACTAGTCTAAACACTGAAGCACTTTTTTTACACTTTTTGACTACTGTTGGAAGAGATATATAAGAATTAGCCGGAATTCGTAAATTAATACATTTCGTTACACATTCAGTCACTCAGCTCACGTTGTACCAACTTTCCAACTTCTTTTCTTTTTTTTGTTGTTTCCTTTTCTGCCGAAATTGCCTTGAGTGGCGGAGCTCATCGCCGCTGTATACATTTATTTCTTTGTATTTTAATGATGTTTTTTTTTTATTTACATATGTCAGGTATTAATCAATATTATATAATATAACATTGTTATAGGTCTAATAAAATAAATACACAATGTATCTCTAATCTATACGACGTTCGATTATTTTAATCATTTAATACGGCTTAACGGATAATGCTGAATGTTACTGATATACGATTATAATAAATAATATTGATAATTATTTTTATATTGCTAGTGTGGAATATCATTTGTTGTGCGGAATAATATGAAAAATATTTAAAAAAATAACATTCTCTTGCAAAATGATTTTATTGCAATATTTATATCCAATATATTCATGCTGGGAAAGTTTATAAAAATCTCCATACAGAGATGGTAAAATACATGGAAATCATCGCATGGCTTAGTTGTCAGAGCCCTTAGAGTTTGACCTTTGACCTATTTTGACTATTTTTTTTAGGTAAACAAAAATATTTTATATTTCTTTTAGCTTAACGCCGCCTGTACGTGGCAGAGTAGGCAGAAGTATAGATACTAAAATTAAAAAAAACGTATAAAAATCTGAACGAAGCACGATTTGAACGAGTGCCTCTTGGATACTGTCCAAGCGCTCTGACCAACTAAGCCATTCGTTTAAAAGCAGAAGGCAAAAGTAACTTAGGAGCCTGGTGTTAAAAGACTCCGTTTTGTGCACAACATGTTATATAATGACTATCAATTTGAAACAACAACCTTTGTATATAATGTGACATAAATCAAGTAAGCTACAATAGGAATAGATGATGCCAATGTCGTAAAAAGTGTTACTCAAACAAAATTTGAATGTAAAATATTGCAATGAATTGTCGTTACGATATAATTAAATCTGAATTGAAATAAAATACCAAGATTGAGGAAAAATGACAAGAATATATGATAAAACAGACTTATTCAAGTACATTTACTTATTTTGGCATTTATTGCATTTATGAAAGAGATATGAAAAAAAATTTTTTTTTCAGCTTCACGCTGTTGTATCCCGCACTAGGCAGGGTAGGCAGAGGGAACGGAAGTGAAACCTAGTGTTATGACACTCCGTTCCACTTCCATTCCCCACTTTCCCACGACTTTGAGGCATTGCATGTTGAGTGGCGGAACTCAACGCCGCGCTTTGCCTTATTACCAGAGCGAAGAAATGAAACATTAAATATTTAAATTAAAAATATTAAATATTTCATTTTCTCGACTAGGGATCGAACCCAGAACCTGTCGGTTACAGTCACACTCTTGTGCCGCTGCGCCACGACAGGCCTCCATGAAAAAATCTCAACTTTAAAAAATGGCAGAAAGTGTGGAGCCGAACGGGGGATTTAACAGATCGGTGGAACCAGGTTCCCAAGTTCCTTCTGCCTCCCCTACCAGGTGCAGAATACAACGTGAAGCTAAAAAAACGATCCGATAACTTCACTAGGGATGAATGATCGTTCTATTACAAAACATTATATGTTCAGTTTTGAACCTGTTGTCTATATTGTAATATATTTAGTAACTTTAGAGTAATGTTCGTTTATAAAACGATTGCATATAATTTTGTACATTAAAAGTAATGACTCTTGAATGTCGACCGACATCTTGATGTTATTGAAATTCCTATTAGCCATATTAGAATTTTATATGCAAAGCAACATGATAAAGAAGCCATAATGCTCTTTATTAAGTTAACGGCATTAAAATTGCGCTAAAAGTTGTAAAGATTCATCTAAAAGTTACGGCACATATGTAACATGTAGAATTATATATATTTATTTTAATCAGTAAAGACGTAAAAAGTCATTGTCATAAATAATACAGGTTGTCATTTAATTAAACAAACGACAATAAAATATGACTTTGTAATTAAAAATATTAACAAAGCAAAGTCAACAATGTAATTAATACACATATAGAGATTGTTCGGATTGTCAGCCTGAAGATTATATTCGATCATAAGTTATTTATAATATATAGGTTTTACTGGAACGTCATATTTCAACTTAATAAATATGGATTTGACGTTTAATACGTGAACGTGTCTATGCCAGAATAGATATGGCTAACCTTAGAAATACTAACACAACATGTACTATGGAAAAAAATAAGCAAAAATATTCGCTTAATGACAAAGTCCAGTCTCACCCTGGAAAACATAACTTTTTACACCCATGATAAGTTGGCACTGGCGTAGCTAAACACCGCATTATGACTTTACTACAGTAATAAAAATATGCAAAATTTTATCAAATAAATTCAAGATCAATAAACAAATCTAGTAATTTACAATCAATGACTCGTATTACAGCACATTCTTATAGGTCTTTATCAATTTAAAGAACCATTAAAAGTGAGCTATAATACCGAATGCGTAATATCCACTTAATAGGCCTCGGTATTTACTTATATAACCAGATAGCTTAAGTACCTGTTTCGTATTGTATTAGACAGTTAATTGTCATGGGATCGATAAATGTTGTAAGAATAATGGTTTTTTGATTGCAATTTCCTAAATGTAGGTACGGCACTTTATTTCATATTTTTCAGCTTTACGCACATAGTACCGTGCTCAAAACCGTTCTTTGTATTGTTTGTTACCAGAGCATAAAAGTGAAAATAATTAATTCCTAAAAATTAAAATCATATGAACGACCGTCTTGTTTACATTAAGCCCATGTACGTATTAAATCTAAATATTGATGATAATATATTTTTCCAAACAATGATCTCTGTTTTTTTTTCTAATTCTTTTGTCGAATCTAATAACTACAAATAATAGCTTCCCAGCCTAGTTTATTGTAGAGTATCTTATGTAAGTATTTAACATCCATACCAGGAATAGCAACTGTATAATTTGCAATAGCAAAATATTACGAGACGCTCATAAATAAATTATAAAACTTCTCTAAACCAGCATCTGGCAGTTGCAGAACAAGTCGACAGGAAAATAAAGATTCAATATAATCAGTAACTATTGCGAGTTGCGACTTAACTATGGTTGCATCAATGCAATGTTCGGATCGTCTTGGCTAACATCTTGTTTTTAATCATTTATTGTTAGTTGTAATCCTGCTTCTTTGTTTCGTTTATTTTTTATAATAGTTACAAGTTAGCGTCTCACTTTTGAAAGCAAATATTTTTTAAATATGTACACTTTTATGTGGTTTGATATTGATTTTATTAAAAATTGAATTTTAAAATTATATAAATATTAACGCAAAAAGATTGTATAAAAACTTTATGTAAATTTTCTCTTTGTGCTAAATAATATTCTTGATATCAGAATTTAAATTTTTATCTAATATTTTTACAAACACTCTTCGCTAGTAGATATTTTATTATTTAAAATTTAGGAATTAGAAAATATATTTCATTATATTTCTTCTTCATTTCAAAGTTTAAATATATTTTAGAAAATATAATTTATATATAAAAGTTATTATAACTATTCATAGCATTCTGTTCTTCTAAAATTATAAATTAAAATATCTATAATAACACTCTTATAAAGTCCAAGGACACTTTCCGTTCATGCTAATATAAAAAAATATCACAGAATTATTAAATTAACTTATCATTCATACATTTAGGAATTAAATTAAAAACTGAATTATTGTGTATAAATTGTTTAACTATATAAAAATAATATAATAACAAAAAAATATATAACTAACCTGAATCCTTTGCATCCAGTAATCAGTATATTTAAGGTCACGTACACAAAACACAGAGAGCACAATTAAAAAGTTACACAAATTTCGAGATTTACGCGGGAAATTCTCTTGACAGCTACGTTCAATCAACGCGACGCCCGCGAGTGGACTGGTTATGATTTTGCTTATGACCAGCGGTGAGTCTGACTCTGGCTGGTCGAGTGCAGTGAGTGAGTGATATTTCATTGAGATAATTGCACATCGTTGCTTAGAAAATTATAAAATATATATAGGTATACTATGATCAATTTTTAATCAAATTTTATTACTTGTTGTATATTAAATTAAGCCTTTTTTGTATTTGAATGTAGTTTATTTGAGAAAATATGCTTATATGTTAAGATTAAATGAATAGCGTCTAGTAAAAACTAGTCAACAAAATAATTTTTGGTCTATTAGTATTCACAATACAATTTAAGCACTTTTTCAAGAAGTAATTTATATATTGTTTTAATGATAAACTAACTATTTGACCTGTAGATAAGATAACAAACAAAGACAATACTTTTGTATATTTACAATATAATAATCATATAAAAATAAATATTTATGTTTTTAACAATAAGTAAGTACAAGTCATTGTTTTAAAAAACACACAGCAATATTTTTTTTGTTAACTTAAATGAAACATTTTTTTTGTGAATAAACATTCCGTTCCTATTGAGACACTTGTGCCGAAATCCAGAGGCATTGATGTTATTCTGTCAACTGCTGCCAGACGATTTATTACAATAGATTACTTAGTTTTCCATGTCAAATAATACAAAAGAAATCCCCCATATATTTATTTAAAGACGCAAAGCCACAGGCGAAGAGGCAAGGAGAGTACTCTTTTTAACTAAAATATATAACAGAAATTAGTTAAAGTTTACTTTAATGCTCGGTTAATAGCTAGGTAGATTGTACCAACCTTAATCGACTTTTAAACTAGCCATATGTATCTATGTTAGATTTAATCTTGTTTTTATTATCCTTACATACTTCGTTGCCTACTTAACCTCTGTATAAGACTCCGTTTAGTTGCAGCTGATAAGCGCATTTACATTTAATAAGGTATTTACATAATATTGTTTTTTTTTTTTCCTGAATCCTGCCATGGCGCAGGGAAGGCGTTGAGTTCCGCCATTCAACACGCAATGCCTCAAATTTGGTAGACAGTGAGGGAACGGAACGGAATGCCTTAATACTAAGTTCCCAAGTTCCCTCAGTCTACCTTGTCATGTGCGGGATGCTAAGCTAAGTTAAATATATATTCTATAAGGGAAAAAATTGAAGAAATTAATATAATACATCGCACCGTTGCATCGCAATACATTTTTGAAAATATTATGTAGGTATGTTAAGAAAAATATTAATAATTTAGCAAAATCGGGGATGTACATAATATTAATACAAGATATAAGTTTATTCTTAGTGCACCTAAAACTCGATTGCATCGAGTCCGTAATTCTTTTATGGGTCAGGGTGTACGCTTTTATAATAATCTGATTCCAGAAAACGTCCGAGAATTTTCTATTTCACAATTAAAAAAAGACGTTTGTGGGTTAAAGGTTATTACCATATTAACGATTTTATAAATGATAACACGCCTTGGGAATAAAATGCTCGCTCCAGGCTATTTCAAATGTATCATTGTCACATAATTATATGATGTAAAATTTTGATTAAAAAAAAAGACACTGAGTTTCTTTCGCCGGTTCTTGTCAGGTCTGAGGCAGTAACTTTAGTGAATTGGTGGTAAATTGTTTGACGTTCAAAAAACGAAGCTTGTAACTTGTTATATTGAACAAAATATTTAATTGAAATTGAAATTTGAAAATTTACCGACGCTTTGTCTTGGTTCCAAAGCGAGCAAAACAATAACAATTCTCTAGAGAGTCGAACCCAGGCTCGCTTACAATCTAGCTATACCTTTATAATACGACGGCCAGTAATATATAATTTTATTCTAAAAACACTGATATAATAAAGTATTATACCAGATTTTGTAAAATTAACATAGCGCTTTGTCCATTTCCATATATTTGAGTCAGCCACACTGTTGTTAACACTTGCAAAGTCACCGCAATACTCCATTAATAGACACCGTTAGCAAAATAACTTATTATTGTTCTTTCAAATAAAAGAATATAATAATGTCCATTGTAATAATTTAAAAACGTTAATATCCATATAATTTGCATTAAATTTACTTAGAAATTATATAATTATTGCTGTTGCATAAAATGTTACAAATTAAATTATCTTCTAGTTTTAGTCGTGAGCTAAACGATACTAAAACACTGCTTAACCCACTTAAAAGGAATTCAGTTCAGTAATAAAATACAAGTGCAATATATATAAGAATTCATATTAATTATACAAATTATTTTAAATTGAATACTTTTAGACGGATTAATCGCGTATTCTAGTATTTTATCAGGTTTGATAAACCCTACATACTCGCTAGAGAGAATAGATATATCCAAGGGCGTATTTTAAGATTGCGCGCCCCAGGCTACTGTAACTTTCCGCCCCATCAAGGAATGAAAGAAGTCCATAGGATCACAAAACATATTCTGGATCATAGGACCCGTTCCAAACACAAAATGCCGTCTGCGGCAATCTTCCTAGATGTGGCAAAGGCGTTCGATAAATTCTGACATACTGGCTTGATTTTCAAGCTCATACGTTAAGGGCACCTGGCACGATAGACTCGTGCACATCATACGAGCTTACTTATCGAATCGCACTTTCAGATTCCGGGTCGACGGTACCCTGTCCAGTGGAGCCGGTGTTCCTCAGGGCTTTGTACTCTCGTCTGTACAGTTTGTACACATATGACATCCCAAAAGCTCCACTGACTAACCTAGCCCTTTATGCGGACGACACTGCCATCTATGCGTCTGCCCGCAATTCAGTTCTGTTAGCCGATCGCCTACAGGTGGCCACCAATAGGCTGGGCACCTGGCTAAATGGTGTATCGAAGTTAACCTTTAAAAAGAGTACGTCAGTCTTCTTCCCTATTCGCCCAAACAAATGGCATGCCCTATGTTCCTCTGCAAGGCAAAATCATACCTCAAGCACAGAGTGCCAAATATCTAGGAGTATTCCTGGATAACAAACTCAATTTCTAAGAGCACATGAGATATATATATATATATATATATATATATATATATATATATATATATATATATATATATATATATATATATATATATATATATATACTAAGCCTACTCCACTTAGCATGATCTTTTAGGTCCTAGTGGATAGATCATTGGCTCTTAGATCCTGCATCATGACATCTAACCAGCGCTTCCTTGGGCGTCCGGGAGGTCTCACTCCAAGGACAGACATATCAAGGCACTTGCGTCCCATAGTTCCTAGGCCGGCACGCAACGTGAACATATCATCTCAAGTGACGCTCTTGGAGCTTATCGGCTATGCCACGGACTCCAAGACTACCTCGAATGAATGTGTTACGTATGCGGTCAGACCGCTTTACGTCGCACAGCATCTTCATTTCCGTGGGCTGCTCCTGAGTGTGCCGAGATAATACTGGCCAGCATTCGCTGCCGTATAAAAAAACCGGTTGAACGATGCTCTTGTATGTCAGCCCCTTGAGTTTGGTTGGTATTCTGCGATCGCAGACCATACCAGTGACGTCTCGCCATTTGGCCCAGGCAGGTGCTTATCCGACCATGAACATCGTGATCGATGCCTCCAGACTTGTGCATAACGGATCCAAGGTACCTGACCTTTTCTGACTTGGCGGCTGGTTTTGGATTGACTTGGTTATATGGATAGTGCTTGAATCCAGTCTTCTGCAAGCCATGTACTCGGCCTTCGACATATTTAGTTTAAGAGCGCCGTTCTCAAGCGTACCATTCCAGAGGTTCACTTTACGCTCTAGCATCAGCCGATCCTCGTCAGTGCGTGCTATGTCATCGGCATACATCATCAGCCACGGAGGCTGGTCTTGGATGTGAGCCGACAGTATCTAACACTACATTGAATAAAAATGGACTAAGAGCCCAGCCCGTACGTGTACGTACTCTCTTGCCTACACCCGCTGGTCTGTGCCAAATTTAAAATGACCCTTAGAAATAACACCTGTACACTACCTGTATCCGGCCAATGCCAGTGTTGTGTTCGTACACACTCACCTCCGTGGTTTAAAATTATGCACTGCAGAAAACTGTCCAGTTACTTTGAAAAGGCCTCGGCCCATCCGAACACCCTGGTGGTAAAAGCCTGCGATTATCCGCTCCCCGTAGCTAAGGGAATATTCCGTAAGGTCTACCGTAGACCACGCAATGTTCTATTCGATAAAGCTTACCATTACAGTCGCGAATAAAGTGAAACAAGTAGGTAGGTCCCCGCCGTTGGATACGAGGTCCTAGTTATACAGCAGCCCAAGCGCGCCTAGGCGCGGGAGGCCTACCCAGTAGGCCTAGCTCATCAAAAAAATAAAAAGGATGAAAGAACACAAAACAAAATATAGATTTTACATTTTACGCTATTTTTCTGTGGACATAATTTTAAATGTGAAAAGAAAACCGAGGCGAGGTTCAACCGATTCAGGACAAGGAGCGGCTTACATATTTCAATTGAATTTCGAATTCTTCAGATATGAAATCTACACGTAGAAAGGTGGTTCAGAGGCGTTCTAAACCAATGTCTTAAAATATTTTTTTGTATCTTTTCAAACGTCCAAACCGAAGCCCGCGCTGCCCCTGGGCCGCCCCTCGCGGCCTGCCGCCCCGGGCTATAGCCCTTCTAGCCCTAGGGTAAATACACCCTTGGATATATCCCTAGAATTATCTGTGAGGCTATTAAAATATTTTCATTTATTTCTTTACCATTCTTAGAAGCGTGTGATTATAAATGCGACCGGTAATAGGTTCGATTACCATTCGAACAAATTATTATTTTTTATTATGGCGTTCCGAGCGTGCCAGTTGAGCACATATCACTTGGCCAATGTGACGTTGAATGGGGAAGACACGAAGGAGGTTTTACGGTAGAAGAAATAATATTACGCAATAGGAGAATGCATATTAAACAAAAAAAATATCTGGTTAAAAATTGCCTTCAGATATAACAAAAAAAATATTATTGAAAAAAAAAAATTTTTTTCTTCTTCACGCTGTATCCCGCACTAGGCAGGGTAGACAGAGGGAACACACTCCACTTCCGTTCCCCACTTTCCGCCGAATTTGAGGCATTGCGTGTTGAGTGGCGGAACTCAACGCCGCGCTTTTGCCTTATTACCAGAGCGAAGAAATGAAACATTAAATATTTAAATTGAAAATATTAAATATTTCATTTCCTCGACTGGGGATCGACCCAGAACCTGTCGGTTACAGTCACACTCTTGTGCCGCTGCGCCACGACAGGCCTCGATTATTGAAAAAATAAATACATTATGCACATAACACACAATGTTAGTAATAATATAATACAATATATTGTTATATCTAATATATTAACATAAAGGACTAGACACAAACATTAACAAGCATTGAACATTAAGGGGACGGGGAATTATATGGGGAAGACATATACTAGGTTCCCAAGTTCCCTCTACGTACCCTGTCAAGGGGATAAGTGTGAAGCCGAGTGAGCGATTATTTTCTATATAAATTTTCAATTTTGATTTATTTTCTTTTCTTTCCTAGTTTTTATTTTCGATACATTAGTGTAAATGCCACCATTGTCCAGTTGGTATTTAAGAGGTTGCGAGATCAAATTCATCGCGGTATTTAGGTTGACCAGTCAAAAGTCAACTTAGCTAATTCGGCGTAAACGAGACGATCTACTTCCTCGATTACAATAATATATATGAAAATAAACTTTACATTTCATAATTTTACTTATTAAATTGGTTTAAAGTATTATTAAATACAATTTTATATTTATTTTTAATATTTAATTAAATTATTATTTAATAACTTACATAAATAGTGAAGTAGTTGTGTATAAATTTGGTCGCGATAGCACTTTTATACATCACTAACAGACTCCAATTGCCAACTTCGTCCGGTTAAACTTTATGATCATTGCCACTCAATTACCATTTACGACAAGTTTTGGTAAAAACTGTTGGCATTTTGACTTTATAACCTCAGACTGCAGGCTTTAAAGCTATAACTGAACAAGGAATTTATCCCACGAAAGCTTAAAAATCCGTTTTAAGCTTCATAGGACGCCTCACGTCACCGATGATGCGGACTAGGACTGCATTCGTCTTTGCTTTACCGAATGGATTGGCCCAATTCGATGATTCGCCTATGTGACTACTAGTAGTGGGCAACCACAATGAATCTAACTTCAGTTTCCTAGTTTCCGCCGAATATTTGAGACATTGTATATTCAGGGCCGTAACTCAACGCCGCACACTCTCTCTCTCTCTCAGCTTCACGCTGTATCCCGCACGAGGCAGGGTAGGCAGAGGGAACCCGGGAACCTAGTGTTAAGACACTCCGTTTCCACTTCCGTTCTCCACGCCGCACACAATGGCCTTTTTATTAATTTCACATCCAGAAATGAAAGAGACTTCGATGACAGCCTGGTACTGTTCCGGGACAGTGAACGGGTGAATACGTATAAACGCAGCAGCCGCAGAACTCCATCCACTCCTTTTATCTGGTTGTGTGAAGGCATTGCGTGTTGAGTGGTGGAACTCAAGGCCGCGCTAAATCTTGTTACCAGAGCAAAGTAATGAAAACATTTGAAAATATTTGAGATAAGTCGAGGAAATTAAATATTTAATATTTTCAATTTAAATATTTGATGTATCATTTCTTCGCTTTGGTAATAAGGCAAAGCGCGGCGTTGAGTTCCAAAAAAATATTTAATATTTCATTTCCTTGTCTGGGGATCCTCCCGATTTATTCAGTTGGGGTAGTCCCAGTCTTGTGAACGAACTATTCAACATACGTTAAATTTAAAATTTGAAATATTTATGAAATAAAACAAAGCATATAGTTTAATTTATTTATAATTTTTCAAAAATCTTGTCTACAACACAATGTACAAACAAAAAAACACGTAATCAATTAGTATTAATTAGGAATATTACAATAAATAACTAAATGTAAGATCTTGGTTAGGTAACTAATATAATGTCATTATACGCTTCAGGTACTGTCAAGTTATAACAAAAGGGTTCAGTCGTATATGGAAATTACATAATTTCAATTTTGATAAGCCAGATGTAAGGCATTTCTTAAGATGTGTTCATTATTTTAGCTCTTAATAATAAATAAGTTAAAAAAAAAATATTACTGATTTTTGGAATTGTATTTATCTATATATTTTTGTATTTTTACGTTGTATCCCGCAAGTAGCAGGGTAAGCAGAAGGGAACTTAGTGTAACCTAAAGGCACTTCCGGTCGCCATTTTCCGCCGAATTGAAAATTTATCATTTGATATTCATATTTGTAGATAAAATATATGTACATCACTAGAATTGTACGTTAATCGTTTATTCAACATTTTTTTATTAAAATCCATATACGACTGATTGTGAAATACAATTGCCTATCATAACTAAAATTATTAATTGATATTACAAGTGTTAGTGAAAATTAATGTTGTTAAATAAATTAATTACAAAATAGAAATTAATTTTGTGATCAAAATTAAAATATATATATATATATATATATATATATATAATCAAACACTAAATATAAAAATAAATATAAACATAACTTATCAATTTAAAATACTATGGAGTTAATTACTAAAATAAATTAACGTTACAATTTATTTATAATTAATTACAATTAAAATTTCACACAGTTTTTAATAAACAATTGATTATTAATTTAACTACAATTAAATGATATTCTAAACCATAACCATACAAGATGATCAAAAAACATAATACACAGATAAATTAATTCATCAAAAAAATAATTTTCGTTACAATAAAATACAATTATTACAAATTAAATGTAACGAATAATAAAATAAACAATAAATATATATAAGTGAGACTCGATTATCCGGCCTTCGGTTACACATATTCGGCACTATCCGGATGCAAGTGAATTTTGAATGAAAAACAAAATTTTACAAGTGAGGAACACTAATAATATTACTAAATAGTTAAAAAAAATGTATATCACGATATCGAAATGCATTTTATGAGACTTGACAAATACTATGTTTTTCAAACTTTTTATTCATCATACATTCGATTATGCGGATATCCGGATGCATTGTTATTTACTATAGTCAGATAATCGAGTTTCAACTATAATTAAAAAAAGATCGATCCTGCGATTTCTATAAATTACGTCATTTCGTGATAGATCTAAGCTATCACTGCACTGGAGTCGACAATACATTACCAATCTATACAAAAAATATTGTAAAAAGACAATACAAGAATATTTTATAATACTATATAAAAAGGTATATATATATATATATATATATATATATATATATATATATATATATATATATATATATATATATATATATATATATATATATATATATATAAAATAGTATGTAAAAAGGTATACAAAAATAGTGAATATTTAAATTCGTTTATATAAAACAAATGTTACATTAGTTGATAACTTTCATTTATTTAATACGTTCAGATCAAAATTATTTTACATTAATTATTCAATAAAATATATATCCAATATAAAAAAATTAGGCACATCTAGAGTTAAGGCCGTTCAGGAGATTCCTATAAAATCGATGTCAAATCGATATCAATATAAAATCGATACAAAGTCTCTCGAATCAATTGTCAATCATATTATCTTGTAATATGTACCACAATGGCGAATGTCTCAGTTACTTGCTTTCCTTTTATAGGAGTATGGCAAATTGTATAAAAGGTATGCCTTTAAATATTAGTTTATTCATCACTATGAAAAAAAATATTGAAAAAACCTTATTAGTACTATTTATTGCAAAAATGTACATATTATTTAAAACAAACATCGTATTTTCGTTAATAATATGTATTTTTTTGCAGTGAATATAGTTCCAATTGAATAATATGTATATGTAAGTCACCATAGTATGGTGTACGTATATTATAGACAAAATAAAAAAAAAATACTATATATTTAAAAGTTAGAACAAGTATGTAATAATAAAAAAATATTACTACAAATAAATGTACTGAGATGTTTATCTTCTGCGCCTTTCATATATAATATATACAAAAAAATTGTTATTGTGAACTGTACAAAGCTTCGCTAGCTTTTATTATAATATTTAAAATCTCAATTACATAAACATGATTAAAATATTTGTACTGTCAGGATATGGGAATGTTTTATTACTCTAATATATACATACATATTTTATTAAATATGTAGATATCAAAAATAAAGTATAACTGAAAAAAAATATTTTTTTTTTTAATATAGGTATTAATAAATAATTTAATATTCAAATATTAATAATAATAGATATTATATCTATATTAGTTGAGTTGTTTGTGGTCAAAGACAATGGAAACTATAAAGTATTAAATAAAAAAAAATATGTCAAAGAATATGATCTTCGATGTTATAATAAATACTTTAACGCATAATTTTTTTCTATTTTTTTTTTCAGAAAATAGTAGAGTAAATAAGTAAATTGGATGAAGATATTATATTTATATAATATTATGTACAAGAGTACACTAGTAGGGCTTCTCTTATATAAGCAGATAGAAGTACGTTATGTTAGAGTTATTATGAAATAAACCTTCTGCACATCGCATGTATGTAATATGTAAGTTATTTAAATAACAGGAATCGTTTTTCTAGTTTATAGCTAATGAGAATTTACGTATTAATTCATTTTTAAAACATTTTTTTTGGTTTTTTTTTTGTTTCATATTTTTTTTAATGACAAATGTCTCTTTTTTAAAAGTAAGGATATTAAGTATTATATTAAAATTAGATCAGAATGGGTACTGTTTTTAAGCATCATGTCACTGGTAAAAATAAAAAAAAAAACAAAAAATATTTGTGTTTGTTAAAATAAAAAAATAAATAGATGTAGCAATAAAAACAAATACAACGATTACAATAACTACAATAGAATTACATATATGTATATACACAGACGCAGTTACAGTATGTGCAACCACAAACTGCGTAACCAAGGCAACAATAGCTATGAAGAGTTTATGTAGTGAGTTAACATAAGACGCGCGTAACCATGGCAACCACAGCTTGTGTTACCATGGCAAGACTAAGAGTAAAAGGTGAGCACAGCGGCGTGGTTGCCGCGCACCAGCAGCACGGCGGGCGCGGCGGTGGCGAGCGCGGCCAGCCAGCCCGCGTAGAGCGGCGCGGGCAGGCGGCGGCGCGGCATGGGCTGCGTCACGCACACGAGGCGCGCGCCGCTCGAGTGCGCGTGGATGAGCTCGCGCACGCGCAGGTAGCGGTGCGTGCGCGAGCTGGCCGCTACCAGGTCCGCCTCGGTTATTGACACTGATGGAAAAGCAATACATAAATACTCATACTCAGCTTCACGCTGTATCCCGCAAATGGCAGGGTAGGCAGAGAAAGAAATATATATAAGATGGTCTCCACCATCAAAACCACGTACTATGTACTATGTTTTTTTACCTTTACGCTGTACGCCTCACGAGGTAGGGTAGGCAGAGGGAACCCGGGAACCTTGAGTTAAGACACTACGTCATTTTCCGCCGAATTTGAGGTATTGCGTGTTGAATGGCGGAACTCAATGCCGCGCTTTCCCTTATTACCAGAGCGAAGAAATGAAACGTTAAATATTTAAATTGAAAATATTAAATATTAAACTATTGAAAATATATAGATGAAACAATAATGAAGCTCACATATCAGAATAACAAATAAGCTACAATTTATGTAGAGACATATTTTATATAATGTGACCATTATAATAAGATAAAAGCGGGCGAAAATGCACTTGGTTTGCTAGTTTTATCGATTTCTTACATTTAAATAAATATAAGCAAAAAAAAAATCAACACATATTATACAAAAATCAAGATATAAAATATTAACATGCCCAATAAATAATTTCAAAATGTTCATTAAAAAAGAAATATATATATATATATATATATATATATATATATATATATATATATATATATATATATATATATATATATATATATATATATATATATATATATATATATATATATATATATATATATATATATATATATATATATATATATATATATATATACACATATATATATATATACATACTTTCATCATTACTATCGTCTGTTGTCTTGAAGGGCGCGATGAGGTCATCGAAGTACGCGAGGGTCGAGTCCTTGGGTTTCTTGTTCACGTCGGGTATCATTTTCAAAGCTGAGTAGTCTATACGGAACTTTGATAACAATGACGCCATGCTGAAACAAACATGTTTTTATTGTAATTTTTCGCTAGACTGGCATACAGCTGAAAAAAAAACTGCACGTGGTAGGGTAGGTAAAAGGAACTTGGGAACCTAGGGTTACAACACTCCTGCCATTCTTTGGAATGAGCTTCCAACTGATATTCGACATTCCAAATCTCTTGATATTTTTAAAAATCGTCTAAAAGAATACTTTTTCAAGTTAGAACAATAATTTATTTTATGGATATATAAGTATATATGTATGTTGTGTATATATATTGCGTTTGTATTGTGTATGTATACTGTATATTTGCATTTATGTTGTATTTAACTATGTATAATAGTAGTATATGTAGTATATGATATTTTATTTGTAGTTCATTGTTATTATATTATTTTATCAATTGCACTATAATGTTATTCCCACTATCATGTTGAAATTAATCCTTCATTTACCAAAGGTTGTCTGTAAGAGATTGCTTGAAGCAATAAGACCGCCTTTGCATACTTCTTGTACATTAATTTAATTTTTATTTTTTGTATTTGCTATTTTGTGTGCAATAAAGTATAAATAAATAAAAATAAAAACACTCCGTCCTGTTCCTAACTTTCAGACGAATTTGAGGCATTGCGTGTTAAGTGGCTGAGCACAACATCGTGATGTACCTTGTTGCCTGAACGACTTTGAACAACAATTTTTTTAATGAAACTATCATCCCAAATATATTTTTAGATTTTTAACCGACAATAAACAATTTTAATATTGACTTTTCATTTAATATAACATAGCAATGATAAGAGAAGCAACCATATTTTTTTTTCATCTTCACACTATAACCCATCATAGGTCAGGCAATGAAAACTTGATCAAGATATTCTATTCTCCGAATACAGACATTGTCCAATTCCAGACATTGCTTACTTTGCGGGATAAAGCGTGAAGCTATAAAAAAATGATACTAACTTTCTCTCCTCAATTTCCATTTCCGTGTTCTTATTGGCGAGGGTAAACACTCGCAAGGGGCACGCCGCCCACGCGCGCCGCGTCGACAGGATGTATGGCAAAAGGAGCGTAAGACCTGCAACGTTCATTATAATTAGAATTAATAACATAATTTCTTCTTCAAAATTGTGTATAAATTGATAAAACCGAATCGTTTTAATTGTACGACTCTCGGCTTCACGCTGTATCCCGCACGAGGCAGGGTAGGCAGAGGAAACGCGGGAACCTAGTGTTAATACACTCCGTTCCACTTCCATTCCCCACTTTCCGCCAAATTTGAAACACTGCCTATTGAGTGGCGGAACTCAACGCCGTGGGCCTTATTTTACCAGTGCAAAGAAATGAAAACATTAAATATTTAAATTGAATTTTATATAATTAATTATTCAAATTATGTAATATATAGAAAATAATGGATAATTTAAATGTTCAGTTATATCTTACCGCCGTCGTCGTACAGCCACCACACGTCGACGGTGCCGGGCTGCTTCTTGGTGAACTGCTCCACGGAGGTGAAGGAGGACGCGCGCCGGGCCTTCGTTATGCCGATGCGGCGGACGACCTCGCTTAGGGTTTTACTGGAACAACAAATATATTTTTATTATATGTATGTATATAAGGAAATTGAACGGAGTGTCTTAACACTAGGTACCCAAATACCCTTTGCCTACTCAGCCGTATACGACGTATAGCGTGAAGCTGAGTGAGTGAATGTATGTATAGTCTACTAGTTAGAGTACTAGTTCATTAATTACTAAACTTAAATTTAAAAAGCGTATAAAAATTTTGAACGAAGCAGGATTTGAACTCGCGCCTCTGGAAAACCGTTCCAGCGCTCTGACCAACTAAGCCATTCGTTCTGCTTCGTTCACCAGAACGCTTTTTAAATTTAAGTTTAGTATTTTCTGTCCCAAGTGTGGAATAACACTTTAAAACATAGTAAAAATAGTTCATTAATTATTTTATAAAGACTATGCTTAAGATAGTAACATTTATGTTTTTTATTAATTATAATAAAAGACTTATTTTATTTAATGTAGAAAAATGGTTATACTTTGAAACACTAACAAATAGTCAACACCGTAAAAGATAATAAAAAGTTGAAATTTAACTGATCACCAATTAAACGCATGCAAAAGGTACAAACAGAAACAAACAAAATATCACATATGTACATACATATACATACATGTATATAATATATTAGTTCATTATTATATGTTTATTAATGAGGTTTTCACTACTATACGCTGGTAAAAGCGTTAAATGCCGCCACTCTACACACAATGTCTTAAATTCGACAAAAAGTGGGGTACAGTTGGGGCCTGTCGTGGCGCAGAGGCACAAGCGTGTGACTGTAACCGACAGGTTCTGGGTTCCATCCCCGGTCGAGTAAATGAAATATTTAATATTTTCAATTTATTTATTATTTTTTTATGGAGAAGACACAGCAAACGAGCGTACGGGTCACCTGATGGTAAGTGATCACCGTCGCCCACGGCCCTGTGTAGCTGAGCCCTGAATACCAGAGCTACAGAAGTGTTGCTGGTCCTAAAGATGGATGGGCACCGAGGCCCGGCACTACCCAATGCGAAACGCAGTGGCCGAAGCTACTACTTAACGCCGGTTTCAATGGCGGGGGTGGTAACAATCCGGTCGAGTCTGTCCATGCGTGTTGTCATTGCTGACAACGTGACTCTCCCACACGTACTTTAGTCGCCTCTTACGACACCATCAGTACCAGGGTGATTCTATTCTTAGCCGGAATCACACGGCAAAAATATTAAATGTTTAATGTTTCATTTCTTCGCTCTGGTACAAGGCAAAAAGCAACGTTGAATTCCGCCACTCAACACGCAATGCCTCACATTCGGCGGAAAGTGGGTAACATAAGTGGAACGGAGTACCTTAACAGTAGGTTCCCAAGTTTCCTCTGCCTACCCTGCAATGCGCGGGATACAGCGTGAAGCTGAGAGTGAGTGGGGTACAGAAATGTCTTAATTAGAAATTTCGAGAAGCTAAAAAAATAACCTTTTATAAAATATCTTCTGTATTATTTCTTTACTTTTTTTTTGTATTATTTGCTTTATATTCTATAATTATAAATATCTACTATATAATTACCTTTCTTTCGCCTTGCGGTGTTTAGCCGCGGGATGAGGCGATACGCGGCGCTCACCCGATAGTGACACATCAGACATACTGCTGTCGTCTAAAAATAATCAAATTGGACAATGTAAATATCGATAATATATTCGGCCTTTTTATTGAAAGCGGTCGTGGCGTAGGGGCACAAGCGTTCATAAATGCGCGTATAAAATGTATAATATTTTAATAATAATAAGAAGTTACAAGCTTTATATTTTTAAAGTATTTAAAGTAGCCTGGATTGTACAATAACATATTCAATACAAATTAGCAAAATCCTCTCTCTTCTTTTCTTCACTCTTTTTCTTTTTTTATATATTAAAAAAAGATTTAAAATTATAATTAACAGATGATAAAAAGAAATAATATCTTTAATTAATAACAACACAATTAAACAACACAATTACCTCTTGATTGAGAATTCAAGCTTTCAGTAGACTTTGATTCCTTGAAACTGTCACCCATAGAACCTGTGGTTAGTTGAAAAATATTAAGTTTAAAGAAGAAACAAACTTTTAAATTAATTGATAAAAAATAATTAATTAAAAAGTTATCAAAATATTATTATTTATTAAAGGATCAATGAAATTCTTTTATTCGTCTTATTGATTGTTTAAAAAGCTATAAAAAAGGAAATCATTTCTATTTCATTTATTTTCATCACCATTTTCTAGTGCGATAAGTGTACGTATATATGAAGTTTGTTTACATTAGATTTATATGTAGTATATTTTTTTTTATGGAAAAGACGGCAAACGAGCGTAGGGGTCACCTGGTGGTAAGTGATCACCGTCGCCCACGGCCCCGAGTAACTCCAGAGGAGCTACAGGAGCGTTGCCGTCCTATAAGGTGGCACCGGGGCCCGGCATTACCTAATGCGAATCGCAGTGGCCAAAGCCACTACTTAACGCCGGTCTTAAATGCCGGGGGTGGTAACAATCCGGTCGGGTCTGCCCATGCGTGTCGCCATTGCTGGCAACGTGACTCTGCCACACGCAAATATAGTATGTTTACGTGGTGTACGTACGCGTGAACGCGGTGGTGTCGGCGGCGTCGGCGGCGTCGTCGGCGGCGCGCAGGTAGGCGTGCAGGTCGTCGTCCAGCGCGCCCCCGCACAGGCCGCCCGCCACGCGCAGCAGCGCCAGGGCCATGTGCACGTCCAGCGCTTTACTGTCACACGAAACATATAGCATTGTATATTAAAATAGAGACAATGTTGTCAAAATATATACTGACAGTGCAATAAAAGTAGTTATAGAACAAAATTTATAAAAAATCATAAATCTAAATGAGTCTGTTATCAATACACATTGTCTGTGTATTGGAAAACTAAAAATAGAAAATATTAAGTTAATATTTTTTTCTAACTTCACGCTGTATCCCATGTGTAGCAAAATAGACAGAGGGAACTCGGGAACCTAGTGTTAAGATAGTCCTTTCTCGTTAATTTTTTTCCTTCTACTTCCCAATGTCCATCAAATGATGATAGTACGGCTCTTGTTGACAATAAATTATATTAGTAACAAAAAGCCTTATTTATTTTGTAAAAAAAAAAACGAAAATAGTGTATTAATAATATATTATGCATATAAATCAACCACATTTTAGCTTCACGCTGTATCCCGCACATGGCAGAGTAGACAGAGGGAACATCGGAACCTAGTGTAAATAAGTAAATCACTCCATTCCGTTCCCCACTTTCCGCTGAATTTTAAAAACTGCGTGTTGAGTGGCGATACTCAACGCCGCGCTTTGCCTTGTTGCCAGAGCGAAGAAATGAAAATATGAAATATTTAATTTGAAAATATTTGATTTATTCTAGTGGGAATCGCACCCAC
This sequence comes from Eueides isabella, assembly GCA_019049475.1. NCBI lineage: Eukaryota > Metazoa > Arthropoda > Insecta > Lepidoptera > Nymphalidae > Eueides > Eueides isabella. Next base: position 1,612,044 of record CM032401.1, read on the forward strand.
AATCTGTAGTTAACAGTCACACGCCTGTGCCCCTACGCCACGACAGGCCTCTAAAAATGATGATCTCTATATAAATATACACATATACTGACTGCATAACATCAACATATTCCGCCAGCTCGTTGCGGCCACATGTCTGCCAGTCCTCCTTAAAGCCCATCATGAGGATGTTAGGCTTCAATTTTCCTACTCCACTTGCCTAAAACACATAGTTTTTCATTTAAAATTAAAAGGCTATGTAATAAAATTAAGATATAATAATATATTTTTTATTAAATATATATGAAACACAAAAACATATATTTTTTATTCTTTTATAAAATAAAACTAAATTAAAATGCACATCTAATTGGTGAGTAATTACTTAGCAGAGAACACTATAAATCTAAATTTAAAAAAAAAACTAGTAAATTTATTACCTGTATCAAAGCACTAGCGCCATCTTTGAACGAGACATCATCGACCAAAGTGTAGAAAGCCTTTATCTTCCGTTTAATAAACCAATGATAGGAACGATTTGTCAATGCCTCACGTGTACGATGATTTACTTGCGTCTGAAATAAATATTTGTTGTCAATTTTTATCTATTTTAGAAATTATGTTTCATAGAATTACCGGCTACACTGTATCTAACTAGACCTCAGAACAGAAAAAGCCTCAGGCAGACCTCAAAACAAAAAAAAATAATGAAGACAAACAGGCTATAGCTACTTATAACACTTTCGCGTGATCTCAAATTAAATAAACTTGAAAGACGGACACCAAAGTGATCCTATGAACGTTCCATTTCTACCATTTCATTTATGAAACTCTAAAAAATGTTCTTCAATGGATATAAACATTTACTCAAACAACGATTATATAAACAAATAATGAGTAGTAAAATTCTTACAAGATTTTTTTCAGCTTCACGCTGTATCCCGCACGAGGCAGGGTAGGCAGAGGGGACTCGGAAACCTAGTGTTATGACACTCCGTTCCACTTCCGTTCCCCACTTTCCGCCGAATTTGAGGCATTGCATGTTGAGTGGCGGAACTCAACGCCGCGCTTTGCCTTATTACCAGAGCGAAGAAAGGAAACATTAAATATTAAAATAGAAAATATTAAATATTTCATTTCCTCGAGTGGGGATCGAACCCAGAACCTGTCGGTTACAGTCACACGCTTGTGGCGCTGCACCACGACAGGCCTCTCTTACAAGTTACGATAGATAAATAACAGTACAATGCATAATATTTCTTTTATTAAGTTTTGAAAACAAATTATTGGACATTAATTAATCCTTTATATATTTTACTATTCACTTGTTTGTACATGTTTAAAGTTTTATTTGACATTAAGAAAACAAAAACACTTTCCTTCTTAGGAATTATATATATATATTTTTTTACAGAATTCCGACGTAGCCTAATGAGAACGAATAACTTAGGCTGCGGTTCGAATTGTGCTCACAGTGCTTACAACTGCTAACGTGCGGTCCGATATTAGTGAGCGCGCCAACGTCTGTTAGCAGTACTAATAATTCGGACCACTTGTGAGCGTGCTTACGAATTTGACAAGTTAAACATATCCTAACAGAGCATTTTTTGATATCAACATGAGTGAAGTATGTGGTGTAGCCGATGAGATTGATGAGCATTTTCCGCAATCGAGGAAAGTGCCATTGATGGAGGATATATAAAACGTTATATAAACGTCAAAATAACGTTAATGCTCACGGTGCTAACGTTTCGACCCGTCAGCACTGCAAGCACAAGATAGAGACGTCACATGTGACGTTATAGTATTCACAACGCTAACAGTGAGCGTGAAAAGCACAACCGCATGGTGGTGCGCTGTGAGCACAATTCGGACCACCGCCTTAGTTGGTCAGATCGCTTGGATGGTGTCTGACAGGTGCAGATTTAAATGCCACTACTTAATATTTACATTTTCTATCATTATCTATAAGTATTTCTCTACTAATAAGAATAATACAAGTTAATAACTACCTGCATTATATGTCCACAGAGCATCAAAGACAATCCCTTTGTTAACAGATAAGTGAAGTCAGTGAGCAATGGCCTCTCTCCGGGGAATCCTGTTAGAACTAGTATTTGTGGTCTGTAAATAGTTTACTTGGTTAAAATATCAAATATATATGTATATATACATAAGAAATTCATTTTTGGGTTAAATTTAGAAAAATAATTTAATTTTTCCATAACACTTTTAAATTATAACTATATTTATCAAGACGTTTTCCGCTAGTTTCGGTGGAACTTAACGCCGCTTCTTCTTCTTTTTGTCAAATAATCTGTATATCTATACACTACCTATACTAATTTTATGAAATAAAATAACATATTTAAAATTGTATTTCATATTACCTATAATTTTTGACATGTTCAGTGACTCTATTCAGTTGGTGTACACCGGACAACGCCGCCTTGTACGTCTGCGCTTGTGTTGTGGAGCCCCAATTGACATCTAATAAATTTAATATTAAATAACGAATATAAAAACATAATATGAAAACGATAATACATTTTTACATATTCTAGGGTAGGCAAACTAGAGTTCTTCGGTTGTGGAACATAACGCCGTGTCTTACTACGCTTTGATTTGATTTTCAACGTTATATTGAATTAAAATAATTGAATTGCGTTAAATTACCATTTAAATGTGCGTAGAACCCATAACTCTCTTCTTTACAAGCCTCTTCTAAACATACGGCGACGCCATAACTAATTAAGAGGTGTGTTCAAAAAGGACAGCGAATTAAGAATTTTTGGAGGTTACGTTTATTCGAATTTCGATTTTTTGTAACGCTATGTTGGTACTCATGGTCATGACTACCAACTATGCCATTTTGAATTTGCAGTTAATTATTGACAGCTGATGTGCTCGCACGTGTTTTAACTCATCTTAGATATGCCGTGGTCCGTAATTAGCTTACATCGCTCACAGCGCCCCAACGGTCGGTCCGTATTGAGCTTTTATCGCTCACAGTTAGCGTTGTGAATAGTATGACGTCACTTGTGACGTCACTGGCTAGTGCTTACAGTGCTGACGGGTCGGAGCGTGAGCACCGTGAGCGTTGATGTTATTTTGACGTTTATTTGACGTTTAATACATTCTACACGTCAATGTCACTATCGTCAATTTCCTCAATTGTGGAAAATACTTGAATACAACCATTTTTACAAGCAATTTATAATCTTCATCGGCTATACCACATACTCTACTCATATTTATATAAAAAAATGCTCTATTAGGTACTTGCGAATTTGACAAGTTAAACATATTAACTTATCAAAGTCGTAAGCACGCTCACAAGTGGTCCGTATTATTAGTATTACTAACAGACGTCAGCGCGCTCACTAATATCGGACCGCCCGTTAGCAGTGTAAGCGATGTGAGCAATGTGAGCATAATTCGGACCACGGGAATAGTTACCTATTCAAAAAAATGGATCAAAGAATCTGTATAAAATTTATCGTCAAAAACTTATTTAAATAGAATTTAGATGCGCGGATGCATTCCGAATGTTGACTGTGGCATACGGAAAAGTTACCTTGTACCGAAGGAACGTTTATCGATGGTACAAAATGTTTTACCTTGAAGGGGACAAAATAGATATTTATAAATAAATAAATAATTTAAAAAAAAAAACCTAAAAATTGGCGATACTTTTTGAACACACCTTGCATATATATTTGATAAAAAAAAATCTATAAAACAATAACTAACCAGGTTTCCTGTAGGACACCAGCAAGTACAAGGCCAGCAAGCACGCGAACGTCAACAAGGCCGTGCCCCACGATATGACGAACATGATCGCGACGCACACCACCGCGCCCACCAGCGACAGCCACATGTTGTACAACTGTTGGATATATACATATATTTCCAAATGGGGAAGTAAGAAGAGGGAAGTTGGGAACCTAGTGTTAGTATACTACCTATCTATTAAAACACTTTCGGCTTTTTAGACGTTTGCTTTTCTAATGGCAGAAGGGAAGAAATGAGAATATTAAATATTTCATTTCCCTGAGTGGTAATAGAACCGACAACCTGTCGCTTTCACAGTCGCATGCTTGTGCCACTGCGCCACGTCAGACCTTTATTGAAGATGTACATACATAGGCACATTTTGTTATTTTTATACGCCAAAAGATATTATTATAGTTTTTCTTTGTTGTCGCCTTTAGCATCGAATCGTTTTTTTAAGTTAAAGTTAGACTCTTGTGTCATAATTTACAAAAAAAATTTTTTTTTAATTATTGTGTCATCAAGAATTCAACACATTAGGTATTGGTTGGCAAAATTCAACGCCGCGCCGTGTCATGAAAAATTCCTAAATAATCATATCAAGTTCATAGGGGAGCTGTTTCAATATGCCACAACAGCCCCAAATATATATATATAAAAATATCAATTCTTTTTCATAAATTTACCCTAAAAGTAGGCCTCCATCCCACCGGCTTGGCGAGACTCGCGTGAAACGTCGCGAAGTTGATCAATGCGTATGCGGCAAGAAAGAAATTTGATATGAGCGGCGCTATTTGATTGAGGCCACCTGAAAATAATAAAAAAAAAGTAAAAATATTGATTTTTACATCACATTTACGGAAAAAAAATCTATTTATCAAAATTATAATGTAGCAGGATTTGAAATTTATACATTTTCTAAATAAGTATTGAACGTAGCATTCTCTTATGTATTTAATCACCTTTGATGAAATAAATGTTAAAACTATATAAAAAAAAATTATAAATAATACTAGCGACATAACCGCGGCTTCGCTTCTTGTTGTCCGTTTGTCTGTGCCTTCGTAAGCGCTGAACTCAGAAACAGTCAGAAAATTCAATTTTCAGTATTATATTTTGGTAACTTTTTCCAACATTTTATTTAAATCGGTATATAAATAACAATAATATGTTAGATTACAATATTTAGTTCGCCGAATTTTTTTATTCAATTAGCTGAAATTTTACTTTATCAAGTTGCATTATAAGAACAAGAATGTAATTAAGATTAGTAAATAAAATAGCGCAATTCAGGCGGGCGAAGCCGCGGACAGGTCGCTAGTATATAACATTAGTAGAATAATAAAAATCATTTAAAAACACACACACATACACACACACTTACCCATAAGTATGAAACTAACAGCGATGACAAAAGTGAGCGCGTATCCCCGCACCGGCTCGTTGTTGGCTCCGTAGCCCTTGGCGAAGAACTCCAAATACGGATACAACTTATCTTGACATAGAGCCTACAAAAAATTATTATTATCTTATTTCAGCTTCAGAAGGAACTGACTGAAATGGGAACGGAGAGTCTAAACACTATGTTCCCCATAGTGTTTAGACTCTCCGTTCCCATTAAAACCACATCCGTTGCTCACTTTCCGCCGAATTTGAGGCATTGCGTGATGAGTGACGCTTGTTCCGTTGCGTCACGACAGGGCCCAATAAAAATATTAGATATTTTATTTTCTCAAGTAGGAATCCACAATCCACAACTTATTGCATCAACAATCACACCTCAACTGATATATAGCTAATTATTATTCTCACAATCAAAGATAAATTAGAAATACAATATTTTAAAAAAAGGCCATTAATATATACCTGAAACACTTTCGGGGCGGACACCAGCGAGGCCAGCGCCGAGGACAGCGTGGCGGCGAAGCAGCCACCGTAGATGAGAGGACCAAACGCGGACACCAGACGAATTACCTGAAAAAATATTTTAAATATATATATATTTTTCAACTTCACGTTGTATCTCTTGGAACTTCGGAGCTAAAGAGCTTGGTATTTAGATATTCCGTTCCGTTCCCACTTTCTACCTACAAATTGGAGGCGTTGAGTAGCGGGATTGAAGACCGCACTTTGCATTGTTACCACCAGAGCGAAGAAATGAAAATATTCAATACTTCATTTCCCCGAGTAGGAATCTCACAATCAACCTGAGACTTAACACGTTTACAGTAGCATGCTTGTGCCTCTGCACCACAATAGGCTTCAAGATTTATAATTAATATAGTAAATTTATTATTTATCTGTATAGTTTTAATATATAAGTTATATAAAAATCATCCATAAATGAGTGACTAACAGTCAACGTACACACGACACAACTACTAAACTTAAAAAAGTTGATATATTACATGAAAATGCCTTGAATAATGTACGCGAAAAGAAAAAAGTACATTACTCTACATTACACCTAAAAGACACAAGCAAAATAGCAACAAATATAGCATAACAGTACATTTTTACTTACTGTATGTAGTTTTTTTTAACACCTATTTATAGACTACATAAGTAAAAGCCTAATATTAACATGACATTCCTAAAACAACGCAACTAAACGCCACGCCTCTTTCTTACTTTCCACTGTAATCAAACACGCGCATGCGCACGCGCGCACACGCGCACTCGCACACGCGCACGCACACGCACACGCACACGCACACGCGCACACACGCACACGCGCACTCGCACAAGCGCACTCGCACACGCACACGCGCACTCGCACAAGCGCACTCGCACAAGCGCACTCGCACACGCACACACGCACACACGCGCATGCGCACGCGCACTCGCACACGCACACACGCACACACGCACACGCGCACTCGCACACGCGCACTCGCACACGCGCACACGCACACGCGCACACGCACACGCGCACACGCACACGCGCACACGCACACGCACACGCACACGCGCACACGCACACGCGCACACGCACACACGCGCACACGCGCACACGCACACGCGCACATGCACACGCGCACTCGCGCACGCGCACAAGCACACACGCACTCACGTCGTTGCTATGGTGCAGGCCGTAGGCGCAGTCGTCGGCGGCGCAGGGGCGGCGCGCGTCCCCGCTGGCGTCGCGCAGCACGGTGCAGCCCGCCACGACGGCGATCACGATGTACGACACGGTGGTGAGCAGGATGGCCAGCAGAGTGCCTTTCGGTATTGATTTTTGTGGGTCCTGGAAAGAAAATTATCATTGTTTCTATTATATTTTTATATATATGTATAAAATTTCCGAAGCGTTTTGAAAGAAACGTGAAAATAGTTTATTTGCACGATTTTATAAGTATTATTTTTTGTTTTTTATAATAATTCTGTTTCTCACTTTCACATCTAATTCAGGAGGTATTTAGTGATTAGCAGCGGAACTTAATGTTAAGACACTCAGTTCCGTTCTCCACTTTCTGCAGAATTTGAGGCATTGTATGTTAAGTTAGTAGTAAGTAAGTTAGCGCCGCGCATTGCCTTGATACCAGAGCAAAGAAATGAAAATATTTCATTTTCTCCAGTGAAAAACGAACCTAACACTTGTGGCGTTTATAGTTTTCCGCAAATGCACTTACACCACGACTAGCCTCCATAGATGAAATGAATGAATGAGTACATATAATTATGTACTCATTCATTTAATAAAACAAGATAATAATTATGGGATTACTAATAAATAACACAATTTACCTTTAAATCACCAGATATGTTAGCACCAGCCAATATCCCGGTGGCGGCGGGGAAGAATATAGAGAACACTGAGAAGAAATTATGTTCCACACCTTCGAACTTCCTATAATCTGGCCCTACGTTATCGTAGAACACTGTCGCTGAAATAAACAAATATATTTTTTAATACTGACAATAAAATGAAGAGACAATAAAATAACAAATATTGCTTTACTATTGTCTTTTTTAAAACTAAGAATGTTTAAAACATAATATTATTATATACACATACAATTTGTAGTAAGTATACAATAAAAAGCTTGTATTAAAACTTTACGAAGCTAACAAAAAAGGGAAAAATTTAAATAATAAATTTGTCAAGACGACACAAAAAATACAAAATTATTACACAAAAAATACAAAATTACACAAAAAATACAAAATAGTTATCTAATATCTCTCTCTCTCTTTCTTATCTGTATCCCGCACGAGGCAGGGTAGGCAGAGGGAACCCAGGAACCTAATGTTATGACACTCCGTTCCACTTCCGTTCCCCACTTTCCGCCGAATTTGAGGCATTGCGTGTTGAGTGGCGGAACTCAACGCCGCGCTTTGCCTTATTACCAGAGCAAAGAAATGCAACATTAAATATTTATATTGAAAATATTAAATATTCTATTTCCTCGACTGGGGATCGAACCCAGAACCTGTCGGTTACAGTCACACGCTTGTGCCACTGCGCCACGACAGGCCTCATCTAATATGTACACATATATATATATATATATATATATATATATATATATATATATATATATATATATATATATATATATATATATATATATATATATATATATATATATATATATATATATATATATATATATATATATATATATATATATATATATATATATATATATATATATATATATATATATATATATATATATATATATATATATATATATATATATATATATATATATATATATATATATATATATATATATATATAATTATCTAATATGTACATATATACTTACAATTAAAACCAACAAATCCCTGTGCAACTTCCACATCACTTTTCGGTCCTATAATGGCTCCGATGCAAAAATCCAAAATGGCCGCCAGTAGGATAATTAAAAGCACAATTTGTGCTTTCGCCTCCCATTCTAAGCCAACTATGACTATACCCGTGAGCAGCACTATCGTAATACAACCGTAGATGGCTTGGTCCTAAAATATTAATTTATAATATTCAATATAAGATACTTTTTCTTTTTTTTTTTCAGCTTCACGCTGTATCCCTTAACGAAGCAGGGTAGGCAGAGAGAACCTGGGAACCTAGTGTTAAGACACTCCGGTACACTTCAGTTCTCCACTTTCCGCCGAATTTGAGGCATTGCGTGTTAAGTGGCGGAACTTAACGCCGCGCTTTGCCTTATTACCAGAGCGAAGAAATGAAACATTAAATATTTAAATTGAAAATATTAAATATTTCATTTCCTCGACTGGGGATCGAACCCAGAACCTGTCGGTTACAGTCACACTCTTGTGCCGCTGCGCCACGACAGGCCTCACTATATGCTTATTTAGAAAACGTATAAAAAATTGAACGCTCTTGGAAAGCGTTCAAGCTCTGAGCACTTAGAGAGGTGCTAGTTCAATCCCGCTACGTTATTTTTTTTTACGTTTCTTAAATAAGTACTTTTATTTCCTAATTGTGGATTAACACTTTAAAATCAGTGAAATCATTCAATATATTTTGCATTAATTTAATAATTTTACACTGTATTGCGCATATACTAGGGAAGGTAGACGGAACCTGGGAACCTAGTGTTAAGACTATTCCTCACTTCGAATTGCGTTGGGTTGCGGAACTCAGCGCCGCGCTTTGCCTCGGTACCAGGGCAAGGAAAGTGAACATATACCAAATACAGCTGTATAATGTAATTATTTAATTCGATCAAATAACATCGACCATTTTATGGATAATTTTACTATTGTCAAACGGTACGCTATGACTGAACTGCAAGAACATCACAATCAGACTCAAAATATTTAAAGAGCATTTCATGAAAATGAAATATTTAATTATTTCATAAAATGTTTAACCATTTTATGAAATCGTACTTAACATCATCATCTCTATAATTGACGGTGTAAATTCTACTTAAATTAAAATTTATTATTATTAATTATTTTCCGTTTCGTTCATCAACACATAAATTATCTTTAATTGTACGGAAGTCAAAATAAAATAAGAAAATTAAAATTAATAAATAAATAATAATAATGGCCGCCCCTTACCCAGCTCTTGCTGACCATATAGGCGTGTTCAGGTATCAAAGTAATAAGGGACTCCCCGAAACCGACCACATACATAGCGCACGCTACTGCGTTCGCCATTGAAAATATAAGCCCTATTGAACCACCAAACTCCGGTCCGAGAGACCGCGATATCATGTAATACGTACCACCTAAAGAAAATTATATAAAAAAAAAATTAAAAATATAAAACACAAAGAAAATACCATTTTCAAGTATAGTAATGACATATAACAAAAATAAAAATGATGCAATAATCATTATAGTAAGTGGGGAACGGAAGTGGAACGGAGTGTCATAACACTAGGTTTCACTTTCGTTCCCTCTGCCTACCCTGCCTAGTGCGGGATACAGCGTGAAGCTGAAGAAAAAAATAATCATTGTTAACAAATACAAGAACAAACGTAAGTAAGTAAACTACATTTCCTTCCAATTTATCATTTTATGAATAAATAAAATATTTATGAACTTTTTATTAGGTAATAACATAACTATTTTATTTTAAAAAAGGATAATTGAACGTTACCTCCTTTTATAACTCCATTGGTGCTTATGGCAGACATGGACAGCGCTGTGATAATGGTCACCACGGACGTCGTCAATATAAGAAGCGATGCCTGCGCTGCCGACAAAGGGAATTACTTTACCATATACTACTTATATAATTGGGTACTCTCTCTCAGCTTCACGCTGTATCCCGCACATGGCAGAGTAGGCGGAGGGAACATGGGAACCTAGTGTTACGACACTCCGTTCCACTTCCGTTTCCTACTTTCCACCGAATTTGAGGCATTGCGTGTTGAGTAGCGGAAGTCTTTATGATTAGAAATACAAGTAATAGCACACTAGTGGCTCTACACCTATTTTGGCGTAGGGTCAATAGTGTGTAACTATAAACGATACAGGTTGTAGTTTCGATCCACGGTCGAGGAGATTAAATATTTAATATTATAATTTTTTCGCTCTGGCAACAAGTCAAAGCACGGTGTTGAGATCAGCCACTCAACACGTAATGCCTCAAATTCACCGTGTCTTACTGGCTACATTAGATATCCAAGTTCCCTCTGCCTACCCTGCTAGATGCGGGATATAGTGTGAAGCTGAAAAATCTTCAAATTCTATTATTTGAAATGTGTTCGAAATGTGTTCGTGTTTCTATTTGAACATATTTTGTGCAGTCTGTCTTTGTTTAGATAAATATATATTTTGGACTTTATCGTTTAATTATCATGAATAATTAATAAAAAAAAAAAAATATAACAAAAAAAATAATTCTAATATAGGTATATCGAATATGATGTAAAGCTTTGATTTAAAAAAAGACATGTCCTGCTGAGTTTCTTTCGCCAGTTCTCCTCAGGTTTGAGGCAGTAATTTTAGTAAACTGGTGGTAAATTATTTGACGTTCAAAAAACGAAGCTTGTAACTCCTTATTTGCATTTGAATATATGGAAGGACTTACCTATTCCAGCTTGACCAACGACCCACGAGAGCCTTAAAAACAGCATAACACCCCATATGTTCAGCAGACATCGCATAAGCACTCCTTTGATCCATCCAAATTTCACGTTCGGAGACGGTAATATTGGCGTACCCTGTTCCTTCTCTAGGGTTTGACCTGGCTGGAAGTAAATAGATTATATCTATTTAATAAATTATTAGAACATAATATCAGAAAACATTAGAGAAGTTGTATATATCGGTCAAAAGCGAATCGGCCTTACCCACCGAGGGTTCCGTAGCAATTTCAGGTTTACAGGTCAACGATAATTAAAAATATGCAAGTTGACAAACTTAAGTTTACTGGCGTACGCACTTACTTTGTATGAAATAAACTACAAATATAATTTTGGAAATGGTATTTTTTTATTGAAATACCTATTAATTTTCACTATTCGTAGTTTTTTACCTACCCTATAGAGCGTGACGAGCTTCATAAACTTGTTCAGCAAAAATTAATTCTATAATAAAAATAAAACTTTACGCTTTTTAACGACTATATAACACACATACGAAACTATGGGGCTAAAAAGTTGAAAATTGATATTACGGTAGAGTAGGGTTTGAATTGCGTGTTAAATGACGGAACTCAACGCCATGTTTTGCCTTGTTACCAGAGCGAAGAAATTTAAACATTAAATAATTAATTTGAAAATATTAAATATTTTAGTTCCTCGAGTCGAGATCGAACCCACAACCTATTGTTCAAAGTCACGGTTGTGCCGCTGCGCCACGACAGACCTCAAATAACCACTTAAGACAACTTTCCACTTTAGTACTAAAAGCGTACGCAGATAAAAAAAGCTTAAAATTGTGGGAGGAATTGTTTATAAATACGTTTTATGGACTTAAAATCATTTAAGTAAGCTTTGCCCGTACATTGTACAGTATTTCAAAGCATGCATTTTTGTTTATTTCAAGAAATTAATTTTATTACAAAAATTCCAAGTACTAGTACCTAAGTCCTTGATCATATCATAAGAAATTATAAGACCCAATATGTAATTGTACCCAGTGATTTTATACATAAAAAGTGACATTGATATACACTTATTGTTTATCAACGTAAAATATCCATTTTTAATGAATATGTTGTGTATTAATATAAAGCGTATAAAAATTTGAACGTAGCAGGAATTGAACCCTCGCCTTTTGGAAAACGTCCAAGCCCTCTGTTCTTATCAAGCTACGTCGAAATTTTTATACGCTTGTTACAACTTATTTATGTTGTTAGCATCTCTGTAGGGAGATTTTTACAAATTTCCGCTACATTGGACAAGAGAGAATGATATTTATTAAATATTTTTATTGTTTTAAATATATTATCCCAGGGGTTCAAATCCCGCTACGCTCAAATTATTATAGATCTTTTAAAATCAGTATTTTTCTTTCCAGCATAACTTATCATTGATAGCACTTTAACAGAATCCAACCTAACGACCACCGACGTCCCAGATCGTACAAGAAAAATAACAACTGTGCTAGATGATGCATTATAAATTAAGCAATGCAGGTACCAGCGCATGAGTCACAGTCTCATCTATGCAATCATCTATCATACGCCTACAATGATTGCAACATAGGTAGTACCAAGGGGTCCTCTGGGGTTCACCTATGACCTCAACTAATAAAACCCCATTAAAAATGTAATTACGTCGATATAATCCGAAGAAAGCATCACAGGAATGTTCATGTTAATGAGTCATCTACAAAATAACTCTACTTTTCTTTATCGCTGTATGTTCTACAGTAAAAGTAACCTAACAATTAAAGTAAGAACTATTTATAACTGTTGTTTTAGTAAAAGATATCTTTTAAGAGGAATTCATTCCTTTTCAGTTCCTTAATTTTTACCATTTTTTTATATATATACATTTTTGATCCCGATATGTTGCAAATACGGTGTGGATTCGATTGGATAAAAGAATTATTTTATTTACCCCGCTGATAAGAAGACAAAAATCGATATATTGAAAATTTGGTGGAAAATGTAGAACTGTGAACAGAATGTTAAGTCAACGCTAGATTACCTCTGATTATTCTACGATATGTGGAATACTCTGTACAAAATAAATTATAATTATTTTGACTATGTTTTAAAATGTTATTCCACACTTAGGACAGAAAATACTAAACTTAAATTTAAAAAGAGTATAAAAATTAAACCGTTCCAGCTCCGTTCCGCTCTGACCAACTAAGCAGTTGATCGGAGCGCTGGAACGGTTTTCCAGAGGCGCGGGTACAAATCCTGCTTCGTTCAAAATTTTATACGCTTATTTTAATTTAAGTTTAGTTAAATGATAATTATTGCTGGTTAGAATTTTGTTATACCAAATCGTAGTATGAAATATATTAAGCAATAAATTCATATGTGATTTATAACGCATTTCCTAACTTATAGTGACTGAGAAATTTCTGACTATAAATCTTGAAGGTCATATACTATATATACATACACATATTTACATACAGTTTTTCTGTTTCTTTCAGCTAAACAAAGTATACTACACATACCGAGACAGGCTGAGGGAACCTAGTGTTAAGACACTCCGTTTCATTCCCCACTTTTCGCTAGGTGAGTAGGGAACTCTCTTTTCAACTTTTGAGAATTTTTGTGTTAATATTAACTGAACTAAACACCACTTTTTTTTTTTTTTTTTTTTTTTTCATTTCAGCTTCACGCTGTATCCCGCACAAGGCAGGGTAGGCAGAGGGAAAGGAAGTGAAATCTAGTGTTATGACACTCCGTTTCACTTCCGTTCCCCACTTTCCGCCGAATTTGAGGCATTGCGTTGTGAGTGGCGGAACTCAGCGCCGCGCTTTGCCTTATTACGAAGTACGAAGAAATGAAACATTAAATATTCAAATTGAAAATATTAAATATTTCATTTCCTCGACTGGGGATTGAACCCAGAACCTGTCGGTTACAGCCACACTCTTGTGCCGCTGCGCCACGACAGGCCTCACTAAACACCTCAGTTTATCTTATTTACTGCAACATAATGCAACATGCACAACTGCGCCACGACAGCGTATTTTATAAGGTAAATGACAATAAAACAAATCAGAAAATTAATTATATTCACAATAAGCGCTTCACGTGTAAGTAAGTACATATATCTATCGGTACGTGACGCAAGCGTAATATCGCATTAGCCGATACGTGGTCAGTAAATATTAAATTGCGTTATAATATTATATATTATTTATTTTATAAGGATTTGCATTATATATATTTATTTGCGACTACACAATGTCGACGCGTGTAGCGTGTTTTTATATAATAATTCAATGCAAAATCTTATTATATGTAAGCGTTGTTATATTATGAAGCTGTTTTAGCGGAACTACGTGATGAGTGTCGAATCTATTTTGACGCCGCTAAGTGTTAAAAAAAGGGCCAAAACTGAGAACGGTGTGACTTAACATAGGTTCCCTGTACCCTGAAATATGCTGCGTGATGCTAAAAAAGTTGTGCACTGAGTTACTTTAACCACTAGCGACCCGCCCGCCACTTCTTACTAAGTTCAATTACTTTCATAGTCTAATAATATTCTTAATTTTAAGACAATATCAATATATTGAAAACTAAAATTTTAGCCAAATTAATAAAAATTCCGTATCACTTTTGCCAAACCTAATATTTGAAATCGACGTAGCTTTCTTTACCCGTCTCTGTGATTAATGATATAACGATTAACAGAAAAAAAACACACAGTCACGTTGTCAGCAAAAGCAAGAGGCATGGGCAGACTCAGCAGGATTAATACCAACCCTGACATTTAAAAGTTATGGAGAGCATAACAAATAGATATTGATTTTCCTGGATTATCATCGATTAATTAACGACCGCCAATATGGCTTACGTCAGGTTCGTTCAACCGGTGATTTGCTTAATCTAACCTACCGCTTGGCTGCGGAGAAGAACTGGCAGTTAGCCTACACATAATGAGGGCCTTAACTCGAATGTGGCACGGGGAGGTCCTTGCTAAATTTTCATCACACCACACAACACCTGAGAATTTACTCAAGTGAATCGCAAGCTTTCTCACTGGGCACAGCATCAAGGTCGCTGTCGTAGGCTTCTGCTACAAAAGCTGTCCCCTAGCTGTTTCTTTTGTGTATCAATAATTTGTTAGAGGACTCTAACATACATTGCTATGCAGATGATAGCACTATGCACGCTTTAGGCCGTACAAGTCTTTCTCAGGAAAACGTCAACCAGTGCCGAAAGGAACTTGTGTCTTTTGTCTGTATTTGAACCATCCTTCGAGAACGTCTCTACTAAAAAAATAAATATGTCGTGTCTCAAGTTTTCGAGAACACTCCTCTTAAAACCACGCCTAGCATCAGTATACCGGACCTCAGCTTTTCGAGTGAATGCCAATATCGTAGTTATCTGGAAAACAATGCCAAGTTGGCCTCGAAGAATCTGATGGTCATCAGTAAACCATTTGGTCGTATAAAACGTACATCCGTAGAAATCGTTAGGGACGCAATTATCTGTAATGGGCTTGATATTTTGGCTCAGGAATGTTCCAGAGAACTGTTTCACTTGGTTACTGCTGCTGAAATTTTTATCCGCGTAGTCCGTCACAATCTGAAGTACCGACCTCTTTATCTGGATATGTGAAAAGAAATTCCTATGAAACCGCACGGTAGTGTAGGGACACTACCGTGCGGTTTTATAGGAATTTCTATTCGAGCGTCACAAATCTGTGAATTGGCCTACCTGCTTAGCTGTTTGTCTATAAAAAAAAAGATTATACTGTGGCTATAATTAAGATCTTTAGTTCAACATTCTGAGTGTTTAAAAGAAACCTTATTTGCTATCCCACTGTGCCTTAGTCACGTAAACTGCCTTGAATTTAATGAGTAACATACAAAATTAAAGTAGAACATTTCATACATTTTTCATTAAGAAAACGTACAAAGTAGATTCAGTAGATAAATGTTGTATAACAGAATTTTTCAACAATGTAATTAATGTAAAATATTATTCTCTTGTGTCATTTATGAATATAATAAATATCAACATTGTTGAATTTTGATACAAATTATAAAATGAACAGTTGTCAGCCACTTAAGTTAAATTCACGCCATACTATAGCCAATTCGACGAGCTCTTAGTTACGTAAAATATTTTTCATGAAAATTCATAAAATTATTTCCTGTCGTGGCGCACCGACACGACTGTGTGACTATAAACGACATGTCATGGGTTCAATTCCCCCTGAGAAAATTTAATTTTTTCATTTCTTCGCCCTGGTAACAAGGCAAAGCGCGGCAATGAGTTCCGCCACTCAACACACTATGCCTCACACACAATTTAAAATATTTAATGTTTTCATTTCTTCGCTCTGGTACAAGGCAAAATGCAGCGTTGAGTTCAGCCACTCGTGTTGAGTGGCTGAACTATGCTATGCCTCAAAATTCGGCGGAAAGTGGGGAACGGAAGTGGAACGGAGTGTCTTAACACTAGGTTCCCATGTTCCCTCTGCCTACTCTGCCATGTGCGGGATATAGCGTGAAGCTGAGTTTATTAGAAAATAAAAGAAAAATGACAATTCGACTGACGAATCGGACTGAAAGCGGCTAAGCGTGTGAATCGAGCCTAAGATGTCTAAAGATCACTCGACAGTTAGACAAAGATTGATTTGAATGTTAGCAATAAAGTAATTTTTAGAACGAGGTCTGTGTGGGGTCGCCTTAAAATCAGAATCTAGTCTAGCTATTATTGGATTTCTCAGGTCAGAATCCAAATGTATTTAACATTTTACATGTTGTGTTGTTACTTTTTAATACTATTTTCTTATTTCACCTTCACAGGATAGGCAGAGGATAGTTGGGAACATAATGTAGGCATACTTTGTTCCCATCAAGATCTCCCATTTACCAATTTCTTGCCGAATTCAAGAAGCATTGCGTCTTTAGTGGTGAAACTCAAAATTTGACTTTGCTTCGTTACCAGTTGAAAATATTAAGGATCGAACCCTCAACCCGCCGTGTTAACAGTCATACGCATGTGCCACTGCACCACGACAGCATCTGCTATAATTCTTGGGAAAATGTAATTAACAGTTCTTGCAATTTTATAAACCCTATTAATTATATTCGATATGAAATATTTGTCTACATCATATTTTTTTCGTTTCATTAATTGGCATTCGTGACCGACGTATCTCGATATCTAATGAATAACCTACATATTTCTGTCTGTGCAGTTTGTATTTAAAACTGATATGAGTTTTATGAAAAGAGAGGCCGGTCGTTGCGTAGTGGCACAAGGGTGTGACTATAACCGTCAGGTTGTCGGTTCGATTCCCACTCGTAGAAGTGAAATATTAAATGTTTTCAATTTAAATAAATCCGGTAAAAAGACAAAATGCGACGTTGAGTTCCGCCACTCAACACGCAATGCCTACAATTCGACGGAAAGTGGGGAACGGAAGTGGATCGGAGTGTGTTAACACTAGGTTCCCAAGTTCCCTCTGCCTACCCTGACGTGTGCGCGATACAGTGTGAAGCTAAGTAAGTAAGTAAGTATGAAAGAACATTATCAAAGTCATTAAGAAAACTGCTAATTATATAAGTTTCTGAATTGAACTGAACTGAATTTTTGTTACATTGACGGTATTTTTTCTATCTTTTTTATTCTTCCATAATATTCATTGTTTCTGAAGTTTAATGATATTAAGCTTTGCTTAAGTCGATAGAACTAGGAATTTCATAATTTTGGACTTGTGATAGAATTTTATACATATTAACGAATTTAAAATTAGTATTGTTATTTTTTTTTAATAAACAAATACAAGCTTCACGCTGTACAAGCTGCACGAGGCAGAGTAGGCAGAGGGAACCCGGGAACCTAGTGTTACAAATACAATATATGTATTAATATAAAATATATATATACATATATAAAGTAATGAACGTAACGTATTACCATGTACATATGTAGTTATTTAGGTCCATGGAATAAAAAATAAGTCCTATTTTCCATTTCTAGCCTATAAATGAGCATAATAATGCTTTCCATCAAGACACTTTCGTTTCCCACTTTCCGCCGAATTTAGAAAGCATTGCGTATTGAGTGGCGGAACACAACGCAGCGCTTTGCCTTATTACCGGATAAAAGAAATGAAAATATGTAATATTTCATTTCCTCAAGTACGTCGAAACTTCTACAAAAGGCCCACATGCGTCAAAAAAAAAATAAAATAGACAAACGATCATAAAAAAAAGTGATAATTACGTTCATTATTTTTTCCCCCATTACAGCTGCGCCGCAATGGCGCCAAGTACTGATACGCAATACACACATACATACATACAAACAGACGATGTAAATTAAGAAAGAAATCGTTACCCATATTGACCCCTAGACCCCATGACCGGGTAATTGAAGACGCAATTAGAAACGTCGTACCTGCCATCGTAATTAAGCGTGGCGTAAACAGTTCATTCGACAGGCCGTCATGTGACCTGAAGAATGCGTAGCGAATATTGTATGTACTTTTTTGTAAGGTCTACGTATCAAATGAAAAATGTAAGGAGTATTTTAGGGGCAATGCGTTTTAGATGTTAAATTACTGTCATCATTTATTCTATCGGGTCAAAGAATTAATAGGCCAAATATTATTTTATTATATTTATAACATAATCTTGTGACTGTAACCGACAGGTTCTGGGTTCGATCCCCACCCGAGGAAATGAAATATTTAATATTTTTAATTTAAATATTTAATGTTTCATTTCTTCGCTCTGGTAATAAGGCTAAACGCGGCGTTAAGTTCCTCCACTCAACACGCATTGCCTCAAATACGGCGGAAACTGGGTAACGGAAGTGGAACGGAGTGTTTTAACACGGGGTTCCCGGGTTCCTTCTGCCTACCCTGCCTGGTACGGGATACAGCGTGAAGCTGAATTAGAACATAACCTTCTACGTAATGGTGGCGTTTTTTTAAGATCACACTGGTCAAGCAAATATTATGGTAAGCAGAAGAAAAAGTAGTATCACACTGACACTTCGTAACCACTCTTTAACACAATTATCAAAAATATTAGTTATAAATCTAACAACTTATTGTTTTTTAACATGTGAACAAGAACATACAAAAACACACATTCGTCGACCTTCCTTTAGGTACCCTTTGTCATCACAATAAGGCGGTGCGGTTGTGTGAATCTACGACAACATTATAAATACAATGGAAAATAAACAATATTATTACGCTTTATACAACACTAAGCTTACATAGAAAATAAACAAATACTTTTTTAATATTCAACTTTTTTAACTTAAAAATTATCTTTTAGAAGCCAGCCTAGGCGCAGTAGCACAAGCGTGCGACACACGCAACAGATCGTGGGTTCGATTCTAACTCAAGGAAATGAAATCAATACAATGTAATAAATCTGTAACTGTCTTATCTGTATCAGTCTGTACATGGAAGATATATAAAAAGAAACACTTATAAGGACGATTATTAATGCAGTAGGGCCTAAAATAGTGATCTTTAATTTTTTTCTCTGCTGGTCTGTGTGTTTGTCCGTGCTATTATAAAAATCGGCTAACCAGATTTAAATGAAGCTTTATGAAGCACTATTATATTTTGGCAACCTCCCTATAATATTGTTTATGTTTGTTTCATTTAAATCAGTTGATAAATAAAAAAAAGTCAATTACAAATATTTACTTTGACAAAATTGCTATAATTTATTAATTTAGTTGTAATTTTAGGCTTAAATGTGAACGTCTGAAAGTGTAATTGAGATTAGATAATAAAATAGTTTAGTGTAAGCGGGCGAAGCCGCGGGTGGATCGCTATTATTTAACATTTTCATTTCCTTGCTCAAGTATCGACGAAAATACATTAAACAGGCGTTAAGCCACTCAACACGCAATATTATGTGAGAACGGGAATGTAATAATGGAACGGGATAGAAGAATGTCAGATAACGACATTTGTAGAAAATACGAGCAAACTTAGCCCTAATGCTGTGCCCGCTAACCTTTTAAGAAACCCATTTCCCCTGTTGCTTTCAACTTATGGTGATAATACGTGTTAATTGTAAATTTTTGCCGTGAGATTCCGGCTTAGAATAGGATCACCCTGGTACTGATGGTGTCGTAAGAGGCGACTAAAGTGCGTGTGGTAGAGTCGTGTTGCCAGTAATAGCAACACGCCTGGGCAGGCTCGACCGGATTATTACCACCCCCGGCATTTTAGACCGGCGTTAAGTAGTGGCTTTGGCCACTGCGTTTCACATTAGGTAATGCCGGGCCCCGGTGCCCTATCACCTTAAAGGACGGCAACGCTCCTGTAGCTCCTCTAGAGTTACTCGGGGCCGTGGGCGACCATTAGATGACCCGTACGCTCGTTTGCCGTCTTTTCCATAAAAAAATAAAAAAAAAATCTTAACCGCACATTGCCGTCACCATGGATAGGTAAAAAATACCATTTGCAAAATGATAAATAAAGCGATCACTTTCAACCCGCAATATTAAAAATAATAACAAAATAAATAAATACATCATTAATCCTAGCCGCGTATACTATATATACCTACATACATAGAGACCACGTGGACGATCATTTGTATGGCTTGTTTCTAACCTTGACTTCGCCTTGATAAACTATCGAATTATTGTAATTATAACACTATAATATTTAATTATACCTTTATGAATGAGCAATTCAAAGGAGCTTAGTTGATATAACATTATGATGTGTTTGCTGTTGTTTAATTTATAAATTGCTGCCTTTTTTGAACTATTTCAAACCGCTCCGTTTTTTTAACTATATTACATACATACATAGCTTCACGCTGTATCCCGCACGAGGCAGGGTAGGCAGAGGGAACCCGGGAACCTAGTGTAAAGACACTCCGTTCCACTTCCGTTCCCCACTTTCCGCCGAATTTGAGGCATTGTGTATTGAGTGGCGGAATTCAACGCCGCGCTTTGCCTTATTACCAGAGCGAAGAAATGAAACATTAAATATTTAAATTGAAAATATTAAATATTTCATTTCCTCGACTGGGGATCGAACCCAGAACCTGTCGGTTACAGTCACACTCTTGTGCCGCTGTGCCACGACAGGTCTCTTGAACTATATTAAAATTAAAAATTAAAATATCTTTAATAACTTATTAACGATATATTTATTTGTAATTTTGATGATAGTTCAAAAAAGGAAGCCAGTGTGCCATGACAGTTGTGGACTTAATTCCCACTCGGGAAATGAAATAGTTTCAATTCTTTACTAGGGAAAAAAAAATCGCTACCCAACACACTAGGTCTTAAAATGTTGCCAGTGCGTAAACAACAAAGCGTCTTCGCTATCTTAGCAGTTAGTACTAGGCTCCCTCCGCCAACTACCAAAACAAAACCTACAATAGTATAATTATAAAAACTTCTGATTTGGTTTTCTCTTATCAGTGTCAATGTAACTAAACTTCCTAAACTTTTATATCGAATTAAAAATGGCAACACTGGAGACATCTGTCTGGATATCATTATTATTATCTCGATTTCATTGATCCTTTCACATTTATTACTATTATGTAACGTGGGGAGTGTAACGCTTTAAGAAACTGAACATACAAAATTCAATAGTAATACCACATAGTGTGGTGGTCGGAACAAACATCTGCCGTTCTATTCACTATTCATATTAAACATAAAAAAAGTACATCGTCACGATCAGATAATAACGGGGCTTATTTACGTGTATAAAAAATTCGGCCTAATGCGTCGGACTCGCCCATCGAGGATTCCGTACCAATTTTGGGATTATAGAATACAAAATGTCATTTATAAAAGCTGATAAACTTAGCTAGCGACCGTATATAATCGTTTTGTATGAAATGAACTACAGGTATGAGTTTGTTTTTTTTTTCCTTTGTATCGATTATATATAACATTGACATGTATCAAATTTCATAATTGTAAGTTACAGAAAGTAGTATAGATGTTTGAACGCTAGCTAATACTCAGGGTATTTTATAATGACGTCAGTTTGATTGCTTCACGTAAAGTCAAGATAAATAATCTTGACAGACGGTTAGACGGACAACACAGTGTTCCTAAGAGAGTAACCGTTTTTACTCTATGACTTACAGAATCCTAAACATGGTAGAAGTCATTCGATAATGATTTTTATTAATTATTTTTATAGTTTAAAATATTTAACCGTATTTCAATTCAAATTCAAATATAATATTCAAATTTTGAAAACATCAAAATTTACTCAGGCTCAGACCCGAAAAGAACCGACGCAAGAAACTTAGGGGGATATGCTTTCTTTATCAAATGTTTATTATATTATTACAAATAAGCATTGTTCAAGTGCAATCCGAGCTTAAAGTTTTTTATGTACTTAATCTTGATAATCTCATTTTAAATTTTTAACAGATTTTTTCATTATATAATGCTTTTTGTAAAAATTATGAAACATTCCTAGGTTACACAGAAGGACGTACTCTGAATACATAAAAAGCAACACATGGCAGGACTTAGGGCAGATGATATTGATTCAGGTGTGCCCTCCGATAAATATTTGCCACGCCAAGGCAACTATACATCAAGTGACTGACACGATAAAAGATGACAAAAACCATCATGTGCGTAAGTAATCGAAATTGTAAATGTATATGTATATGTAATAAAAATATATGTATTTATTCATCATACCACAATCTGCGACCTACGCGTACAAGGACAAATTTTTAATTTCCGGTACAAATATAGCTTTTTACGTGCCGTCTAAAATATATTTGTAGCTCTTTATTAAATATAATTTATTCAGCCAAAATATATGTTTATTTTTTTTTCAGCTTCACGCTGTATCCCGCACTAGGCAGGGTATGCAGAGGGAACGAAAGTGAAACCTAGTGTTATAACACTCCGTTCCACTTCCGTTCCCCACTTTCCGCCGAATTTGTGGCATTGCGTGTTGAGTGGCGGAACTCAACGCCGCAATGCCTCAAATTCGGTTATTCGGTTGTTTATTTTATACAAAAAAAATAAAATATTTTCAAACTCTGTTGCATAAAGCATAGAATGAATTAGACATGAACCATATATTTCGACGTGGGACATCAATGTGATGAAAATTCTATATGTTTACAACAAAAATAGTAGTTACTATAGAAAGTAAATTTTCCACTCATTGTTAGTAAAGCTCCATCATTGTCCTTTCCTTTGTTTTCGCATCATATATAAAAAAATAAAACGAATTTAAATCAGTTAATTATTTAACTAATATCACAAAGTACAGTCGTGTTCACTAACATTCCCAATAAACGCAAAAAGCCAAGTAATTTGTGTAAAGTTCCATATAAAAGCTTAAATTGATTCGGAAAGTACACTATCAAGAATATTACTATATATATACATATATATATATATATATATATATATATACATATGTATATATATATATATATATATATATATATATATATATATATATATACATATATATATACATATATATATATATATATATATATATATATATATATATATATATGTATATATATATATATATATATATATATATATATATATATATGCCTATAAATATATATATATATATATATGTATATATACATATATATATATATATATATATATATATATATATATATATATATATATATATATATATATATATATAAATAAGTAGGTAAATTATTCTAGGAAAGATCTTAATCAACATATGTATATCTGTGCCAAGCTTCTTCATGGTTTCAAATTTTCTATATTCCCTAACATTACTCAGCGAGACATAAATGTAGGTACATAACTGACATTCGCAGTTGATGAATTTCCGAGTTCGTACGAAAATAACAGTAGAGGTAGAGCAATAACAAGATAATATTTTGTTTGTATTAGGTATTTACCATAAATACAAGCAATATGGATACAGAAAGATATCTATTTTTTTGAAAAGACAATGCAAGATCACCGCCGACCACGGCCCCGTGTAACACCAGAGGAGCTTCAGATGCGATGTCGACCACAAAGGCTCTAAATAGACTCGGTTTTTAAGGTGTGGTATCGAACCGGAAACACTGTCGCAAGTAGGCCATTCCACAGATTTACGACTCGTGGAAAGAATTTCCTACGAAACTGCACAGTGGTAGCGTACCACGTATCCATATCGTGAGGAAGATATTTCAGCATGCGCTGTACCTTTGTAAATGTATATAGAATATAAGGTGTAACTTTAATAAATATACTTACTTACTTACTTACTTAGCTTCACGCTATATCCCTAGCGGGGTAGGCAGAGAGAACGGAGCGCCAAACGCTACGGTCTCGGCATACCTCTTTCGCCTCGTCCACTGTCGTCAACCTCTTCATACATGCCCTCCGGGGGTCCTCATGCTTTTTACGTGACCTTCCTCCAGTATCGTCGATACTGTGTTTTCGAAGGTCAACCGAGGTCTCCCCCTCCCTCTCTTACCACTCACTTTTCCTTCATAAATCTTTTTTACCATTCTTTCTTCACTCATTCGCTCGACGTGCCCAAACCACCGGAGCACGTTCTTCTTCATTCTCACTGTGACATCCACGCTAGTACCTGCCATTCTGTGTATTTCTTCATTGGACATGCGATCAGATAAACTGACTCCGCATATCCGACGAAGAGATCGCATCTCTACAGCAATCATCTTTCTTACATTCTTCTTCTGTAATACCCACGTTTCGCTGCCGTATAACAGTGTCGATACCAACACTGAATTGTGTACGGCCAAACGCGCAGCTATGCTGACGTTTCGCAGTCTCAACAATGCAGCTAAGGCACCGTTAACTCTGTTACCGGCAGCAATACGCCTTTCCACATCCATTTCGTATCTACCGTCTCTGCTAAACATACTTCCCAGGTATACTACCTCATTTACTTGTTCTAATATCTTATCATTTACACTGACCTTGCAAACTGTTCTTTCTTCATTTCTTTCAAATACCAGAACCTTCGTCTTATTCGCATTCAGGCTTAGACCATTATTCGCGCATCCTTCTTTCAGAGTGGTAACCAGTGCCTGCAACTCGCTTTCTGATGATGCAATAAGCACTGCATCATCTGCGTACAGCAGGCAATTTATATTCGAGGTACCTACTTTCACTCCCATGTCACTTTGTCTCACTCCATGAAGACAGCTGTCCAAATACAAATTGAACAACCAAGCTGACATGGCGCAACCTTGTTTAACACCCGATTGGATGTTAAACCAAGGCGACATGCCAGCTCCTACTTGCACGCAGGCTGAGTGATCTCTGTAAAGAGACTTTACAGCCTGCAGCAAGGGTCCGCTCACATTGTACCGGGGCAGTATCTCCCATAATCTCTTTCTTACATCCCTGTCAAACGCCTTTTCCAAGTCCACAAAAGCACAGAAAACTTTTTGGTTTACTGCCAAAAATTTTTCCGTAATCATGCGGAGGGAAAAGATCTGATCCATACAACCTCTTCCAGGTCTAAAGCCTCCCTGGGCCTCCCACAACAGCCTTTCAGATCTATCTTGCATTCTTCTCGCTAATAATTTAGCATACACTTTACTACCTAAGCTAATCAAACTGATAGCCCTATAGCTTGCGCAATCTATCTGTGAACCTTTGCCTTTATACAAAGGCACGATGACTGCACCTCGCCAATCGTCTGGGACCTCCTCGGATTTCCAGCATAAATTGCACAGTAACCAGAACAAGTCCAAGACGCGTGGCCCACCATATTTGATCATCTCGGCAGTAACTCCATCTGCTCCCGCTGCCTTACCACATTTCAAACTTCGTATGGCACTCTCAACTTCTTTTATACTGATTTCGCCATCCGCTATATCAAGACTCAGCGTTTCGCTGTTACTTGAGGTAGAGGCGTCATCACATTCATACATCTCCTTGTAAAATTCCGCCCATCGCTGCAAAACCTGTGGTTGTTCAGTTAAAAGTTCACCGTCTTTCGAAAGCACCCCTTTCATTCTACAGGTTAGCGAGCAACTCCGGGAACCACTCACTTCTCGCCAGAAAAGCTTTGTGTTTTCCCGAAAGTTGTTCGTTAACCTTTCATCTCTTTCTTTCTCAGAGTTTTCACGCTTCATCTTTATCAGTACTTTCGTTTGGTGTTTTTGCAGCTTATACTCTTTCTTTCTTATCTCTCTCATGCTTTTATCCTACCCGAGGCTTTATAATCCTATTTAATAAATATATTATTAATTAACAGAAATTTAATAAAAATAATCACTATTAAGTAGATATTGTTATTGATCGTAAGGTGTTTTTTTCTAATAATATTATTTACCTACGATTATGTCATTCTACAAAGAAAATTCTGAGAATACGATGGAAATATATTACAGTAATAATATCTTACTCCGATCACAGTGTGATTTGTGATTTTCGTTTGACATTAATTGACTACATTTGCAACGGACACTGTTGACTTAATATTTCTTTTGTAAGAAGACGCGACTAAAATAAACTTAAACGTTCATATTAAAAATAAATTACTACAGGAGTTTTAGTTTTTACAGCCAACGTTCTTCTTTCTATTTTTAACTATCTGTTGATAGTTAGCCTACTGTGAAAACAAGTGTCATCATATCAGAAAAATACATCCACAAGACTGATGATAATTTTTTCATATAAAACCTGTCCGCTCTAGCGCGTGGGTAAAGGCACGTTACTGTACACACGACGTTTGTGCGTTCAATTCTTACTTGTGAGAGAAAAATATTAGATATTTCATTTTCTCCGCTATGGCAACGAGGCAATGCCTTGATATTACTATAACGAAAATGGGAAAGGGAAGTATCTTAATAGCGAACTGAGTGTTGCTACACTAGCAACACTCAGTTCGCTATTAAGATACTTCCCTTTCCCATTTTCGTTGTGTTGTGACTAGATTTCCTGACTCCCATTGTCTATGCACCTAATTGCCCAAATAAAGAGCTAAAAAATATCGCCCGTAGTCGCCCATGAGTCCAGTGTCAGATAATTTCCAAATAATTAACGACGGCGTCCAATGTTTTTATTATAGGCGTCCATTTTATAAGTTTTAGTATTAACATTATTTATTTCGACAATACGTTCCATGTAAATAAATTACACGACATATGTATGAATACGGTTTATAAATAAATATATTCGTTTGACTTCCAGCGTCGTAATTTGATACATTCAATGATGATGCGTACTTATCGTATTACAATTTAGGTGAAAGCTATTTTTATATTTAAATCAATAATTTACAAACAAGTTATTTGTGCGACATTCGTAAATTGTAATAACATCAAATCAAGATATTTTTTTTATTACCTAGTTTTAGAAATATTCATTCACTATCTGTAATTGGGTCACTTATTTTTATTAAATTTCCTTAATAAATTAAATTTCCTTAATAAATAAATAAATAAATAAATAAATTTGTTTCCCCAATTATACTGTTCTTATACTTTACTTAGGGGCCGTCCATTAATCACGTGAGGTTCGAAATGGGGAGAGGGGGTCGGCGAAAATCACGAAATATCACAAGGAGGTAGGGGGAGTACATTGAGATATCACGTGTACATATAAGTAAGTAAACAATAAGTTTAAACCTCACCACATATCACTAAAAGGGAAGGGGAAGTTAGAAAATTCTACAAAAAACATCACGTGATTAATGGACAGCCCCTTAGCTTCACGCTGTATCCCCCATATAGCATGGCGGGGCGGAAGAAATTTGATAAGTAATGTTAAAACACTACATCCTCTTGAGATACTCGTAATTGAGATAATTCCATTCCCCACTCTCCGCCGAATTTGGAGGCATTGCGTGTTTAGTGGCGGAACTAAACGCCGCATTTAGCCTCGTTACCAGAGCGAAAAAATAAAAAAAAATCATTCCCCAGAGTGAAAACAAACCCACAGCCGTAGTCTTTTATTCTAACACTAAAAATATACAAATAATAACATCCGCGCCATACATTTTGACAATATCATTAAAACGGTCGAAACAAAGCGTGTTCAATGGCGGAACACAACACAACACAACGTCTCGATCAGTCATAGATCTCCATTACCTCTTTCGAGACTAACCGTTTATGTTATACTGCCACTAGGGTAAGACCTGGTGGCAGGTATACTGGCCCTCCTGGTGCGACCTAAAGTTTGGTACTGGAGGATAATATAAGATAAACGATTAATATCGAAAGTGAAAGAGGGGTATCTCCCTTACCTTTCTCGATAGAGAAGCATTGTGTAGCTCATCTAAGGTCGGTCGGGGCGCGGCGTGCAGCGACAATACATTCCTATAATTGTCCAGCCGCGGCAACGCCTCACGTGTGAAGTGTCTAGTATATGAAGAAGAAAATGAGTTCAATTTCAATTATATTTTAAGTTAAAAAAAAAACATTTAATAAAAATACAAAAATGTGAACAAAACGGAACTCGAAAACCCGTGTCTTTTGAAAACCGTTCAAAGGCTCGTCACTGAATTTAGCCATTTGGATCGATACATGATGTTATCAATTGGGTAAAATAACTTTTCTTTTGGCTTGCCAACTTAAATAATGGATTGATCCAATAACTATATACCTCTTTCTGGTTACAACAGTAGAAATATTTTCAAATAAATAGCATAGTTATATATATCCAATGAAATTGATCTTGGATTTTTATAATTTATTACAATTCACATTGAGCTTCAGATCCCATAAATATCCAAGAATGAAATTTTTACTTTATGGGAACTTACAAAGTACGCTTTATTGCTTCGACAATTTTGTTAGATTAACACTGTATCCCGCACATACACTTGACACTTCCCCATTTTCCGTCGAATCTTGGTTTTGGTTTTGAATTGAACACCACGCCTTATTATCAGAGCCAGAACACAAAAATATTAAATATTTTATTTCCTACAGTGGGAATTTAACCCACAAACTGACTGGCGTCGGACGACTGTTCCTAACCAATCATTTAATATTTTATATTTTGTCTGTACAAATGAAAGAATTCGAACTATTTTTTTCAGTAAAATAAATTGTTCGAAACGTCGGGTTTCCACAAATGTATAAATATTATTGATCCAGTTTATCCGATTAATAAATAAATTCATTTAAAATGTGTATCTCTTGTGAAAACTTTAATTTTCACGAATATCTTTATTATAATTGTTTTCTATTTCTATAAGTTTCGACTTTCGTTTACTGATCGTGGTTATTTACGGTGCGACTGTTATTTAAACACAAGAATCTATTACTGTAACTTTTCATAACCAGGTCATATATTATTATGAAAAAATTGCTTAAGCTTTTATAAGCAGAAGTTAAATATTTTATATTTCTTTGTATACTTATTTTAACATCTGAGTATATTCTATTTGGGGCCTAATGAGGCTGTAATGACGTATGTTGCGGCGCAGGGGCACAAGCTTGTGACTGTAAGGGGGACTAGTTGGAGGTTCGATCACCACTCAAGGAATATGTAATGTATTTTCGCGAGAAGTGGGGAACTGAGTGGGGCGTCTTATTCACAGCTAATAATTATAGAACTAAAAATATGCTTACATTTTTTTACATTATATTAAAAATATAATTTGTTTTCACTATTTTTAAATTATGAATCCACATTTATAAAAAAAAACATTTCTAAAACGTATAATAGTTTAATCGTAACGGGATTTTTAAGTTCGCGCGAATTTTGATACGTTATTTATATGATTAACATGCAATGCTAATAACGATATATCAGTATGTAGGTAGTGTATGCAAATTTCGTTTTTTTAATAACGTGGCCAAGTACCTACCTTCCTACGGTGTGAGGGCTATTGCATAATCACAAATTTCTAATGATGAAAGTATATTGTATTAACTGGAACGTGTTTCGACTGTAGTTATACGGATTAATTCAACGTTACTATTGTTTAATATGTTTACTTATGTCTTTTATTGGGGTAAGCATTAAATACTAACTTGAGACAAATTACAATTCAATATATTAAGCATAATTATTTTAGTCTGGAGAATTTAGTTCTAACAGATGATAAGACATCCCGCGGCGTTAAGTGCACTCAACATGCAATGTCGGGAAACTGAGCACAAAATTTTAGTAACATTTTCTCTTACGAGAGATATACTGCGAAGCTAATCAAACTTGAAAATTTTGCTACAGAAATAAATCAGTATACAGTAAGAAAGTCACCTAAAACTTTTCCCATATTTAGTGTCAGTAGCAGTGAGCGGATCGTCGCTTTCCATGCCTGAACCGTCAGACTCCGTTGCTTCATCTTGTTTGTCTTCCATCTGAAACAATAATACATATTAAAAGCTGGGAAAAAACAAGAACGAAATCAAGACAAAATTAAATTATCACTGCCGAGTCTTTACAGCCGGTAACATATAAATATATACATATTTCGATCTATTTCCCGAGTTGACAGTAAACGCAATGCTGTCATTAACTCACAACGTTTGCTACAAAAGGGACAATTAATATAAAAACTTAATATTAATATTCTCTATAGTCTGTACAATGCCTCAAATTTCGGTTTCGGATTCGGGAAGTAGAGAATAAAACGGAGTCTTCTTAACACTAGGTTCCCAAGTGCCTTCTACCCTGCCATGTGAGGGATACAGCGTGAAGCAGAGTGAGGGAGTCTGTACAAGATATCAAATGACATCTCTTAAAATAAAAAAAAAACAATGAGATACAGCAAATTAAATTAAAATATTAAGCAATAAGCATTATAAATATTCAATTAAACGAACTGATTACAAAGCCTTCTCTACATGCGGCTTCGCCAGCTTTTTGTAATATTATAGCTGAATTACAGAAAATCTATACATAAATTAACTATTCTTATGTATATGCTGTATTGAAAGTCGATCAAATATCCATTGTCACAAAAAGAAGAAAAGTACTTGTTTTTAAAATATCGTCGACGAATGATTTCCAAGAGGCGCGGGTTCATATCCCGCTACGGTAATTTTATTGTACCAATACAGACTTTGTAGGACTTAACTATTCAAGTCACGTCGCATTAAAATTTATCCGTTACCGCTCATACGTTTCGTTTCCCATCACTACGTCATTTATATATCGATGATTCAATGCCTCTATATATAACGGTATCGATATGTGTATACGAAACTACTTTTGCTCGACGGTTACCAGTTAACTAGTTATTTTAGTCTATATTTTGTTTGTATTAGAAATAATAACTTGAGCATATTTATTAAACATTAAACTGTCGTGGTGTCATTTGTCGATCGATTTCCATTCAGAAATAATGATTTACATAATATGGTGGTATTTTTTTTTAATTTGACCAATAAATTATATTAACACTGTTTTATTCCGCCTACCCCGGTTATGCGGGATACAGCTTAAACCATTTGTATGGTATGTTATGTCTCTGATACAACAAGAATGCCATCAGGTGACCCGTACGCTCGTTTGCCTTGTCTTTTCCATAAAAAAAAAATGAATTTTTAATAATACACAATTAACAACAAAACCTATGACACAAAGACCTTTTTTATATCAAAAGTCTACAATGTAGATAATGTTCATAGAGTACCTTAAGTAATTAAAAAAAATCGCTAAAAAAATATATATTTCTAATTATTAAGCATATTGAACTTGAGAACCTAGTGTTAAGACACTCCGTTCCGTTGCCCATTTTCCGAATTTGACACATTGCGTGTTAAACGGCAGTACTCAACGCCGTGCTTTGCCTGCTTTACAAGCAAAGAAATGACTGTCTGTGATTTCCACCCGTTAATCGCAATAAAAAGGAGCCAGTTTGCTCCATTACAATTATTCTTGTTTGTTTATTAGTGGAAATCATTTTATAATCGCTTACTAAATTTTTTTTTAAAGCCTTAAAACCAGTCAAGTGCGAGTCCGATTCGCGTATCAAGAGACTCGTACCAATTTCAATATATGTAGCAGGTAAAAGGGAAGTAAAATTTAAAAAGTTAACAAACATAATATTGTGGGCGTATGCATTTGCTAACTTTTTAGTTTCTTTTCTATTTTTGGTGTAACTGTTCAATTTGTGTCGAATTTTATACCTGAAAAATCAGCCAAAATGATGTATAAATTCTTATATCTTTCAATTTCGCTAACGAATAAACTTCTTTTTCTATGCTCCAAGAGATCATAGATCTGAAATCGTGATAACAATTACAGTTCAATGTAAAAGTAAGACCTTTTAAGAAGAAAGTAAGACGGACAGAAGAATTAGTTTTTTGCCTTTTGACTAACAGTCCTAACAAACAACTTTCATAACAGAAAATTTAACCAAAGACGTCTGACTAATATTATTTTTCGTTAGCGCAAACGATCTCTTAAATATACTTAAAAAAAAATCGAGAAACACATTCTATGAATATTTACCAATTCCTTACAGTAACAAACGTAACTACCTAATCGATTCCTTCCCCTGTCTACGACATTTCCCGAAGCCAAAGGGTCCAAGTCAAGTTGAATTCAATCATTAGACCCAAGAGAGCAAGGATGGGATTGCCACAGCGTGTATTTTTAGAAGCGCTATATTTAGCTGCGCCCACTTGTACTGGCCAACGGATTCTGGACTCGCTATTTTCATATTGCTTTAAGTGGTTGAAATTTGTATAACCTATAGTTTATAGTACATACTGCTAAAACTGTAAGTAATATATCCTGTGAGCCAACATGTCAATTAAAGAATACATGATATATCAAGTGTTTCATAAAGAAAAATTTTGTATATTTAAGTTGATATGTTAAAGACCTCATCCTCAAAATGGACAAAGTTTTGAGAAGTCTATTTAATGTGAATTAGTTTATTGTATAAAGTCAACTGAGCATGAATATACATACTGACATATGTATATGAAATAATACATTGATATTATTTTTGTAATAGCGCGCAGTAATTTAAAAAAGTTATGTTTCCGCTGTATCCAGCTCATTGCAGGGTGGGCAAAGAGAATTTGGGAACCTAATGGTAGGACACTATCTTTTCATGAAGACACTTTCATAAAAAAAATTAAATATTAAACATTTTATTTTCTCGAGCGGCAATCGAATCTACAATATGTTGTATGTAGAAATATTTGCTACAACTTATTTATGTTAATTTCTAATTATTATGCATTTGCTATTAAAATAAATAAGATTTTTTAGCTTCACGCTGTATCCCGCACGAGGCAGGGTAGTCAGAGGGAACACGGGAACCTAATATAAAGACACTCCGTTCCACTTCCGTTCCCCACTTTCCGCCGAATTCGAGGCATTGCGTGTTGAGTGGCGGAACTCAACGCCGCGCTTTGCGGCGTATAAATAAGTTGTAACAAGTATAACAATTTCAACGTAGCTTGATGAAAACGTATGGCTTGGTAGGACTATTTGGACGGAATCCTACACGTAAAATTTCAAATATCGCTACGTTCAAATTTGTATACATTTTCTAAATAAAAAAAATCATATATATTGCTAACATATATATTAAATAATATATTCAACCATCACCGCGCTCATTTTGCAATAATTTAGTATACAGGTGACTCCTCATTATGCTCATTAAACTATTAATATAGTAGAAAAAGGGCATGCAGTCTATATTCTATATCTGACAATTAACAAAAAAATAAGAGTTAAATCGTTATATATAGTATCTTAAGATATTGGAAACAAATCCTAAGATACAGGAAAATCCTAGAATTTGTAGTCTTTAATATACTCAAGTCACTTATAACATCTTCCTAATATACCTAATACTCAATTAAGAATTATGAATGTGTATGTATAAAGTAAATGTATTATCTTGTAATATTTTATTAGCGTCCCTTGTAACTTCTTGGAATGTCAGTACGTGAACAAAACCAGTCTGATCCGCTATTCATTGCCAATCCACGGCCCCCTACACCTAGCCTTAAGGTAAACGTCCACAAGCCTATAGACGTTTTTTATATGTTGTTTTTATGTGGTGTTTTTATAATGTTACATGCAGAGTAGAAAAATATTTACTTATATATATATATTTCGTATTTTGTTTTTACACAGCTTAGAACAATACTTTTTGACAAACGACATAACATTTTAAGCGTAGTGAAATTCGAATATTTAATAAAAAAGCATTTTCTCTCTTACCAAGTTAGTTCTAAGTAATCTTTGGATAGCGGAAATTTGTAAAAAAAACATTCCTACATAGATCCTAACAACATAAATTAGTTATAACAAGCGTAAAAGATTTTCAAAGTTGCTTGATAAGAACGTATAGCTTAGTGGGCAGAGCGGCTAAAACGGTTTCCAAGAGACTCGGGTTCAAATTCTGCGAACGTTCAATTTTTGTTTTCCAAAAAATATTTTTCCTTTTTTAAGTGTGGACCAACATTTTTTAAACATTAAAATATCCAATAAAAATATGTTTATTGAAGAGTTCTATACGCATTTTTAGTCAGTTAGTAGTTTCTTCACTGTCTTTTAAGCTATAAAAATCTATCGCTGCGCGTGCAGGTGGTTACATGTTACAATATTAAGACGTACGCCGAGGCTATGGGAAGTATGGTGATTATCCAATTTATTGCTATTATGATTTATCGGTATAGGCGCCGCTAACGTAGACCGCAGCATTTGTTCAAATAACCCTCCTTTGGTATTGCCGACGGTGCCCACCGTTGCTTCCTTACCGAGTTTTAAGAACAAATCCATAAAGGACCGAGAGCAAAAGAGTAAAATAAATAATTTAATATTTTCGTTTAATCTGTCCGGTAGTCAAAGCCATTAGTACCGTTACTCTACACGCAATGCCTCCAATTTGGAACGAAATGTTACGAACTCAACACTAGATTCCCAAGTTCCCTATGACTTTACTGCCATGTGCAGGACACAGCGTGAACCTGATAAGTCTAAATAAAAGAACAGAAAATAATTTTATAGGTATAAACGTAAAATACAAAACTTCAACCATTTTATTCCACTATAAAGCACCTTATCTAATTCCATTATATGAATCAGTCTATTTCACACAATGCAGGCCTTCCATTATTTGTAGTTAAAATAGCTTTTGAATATAATTATCAAGTTAAAATCATCGCTAAAACTAGTGTGGCAATGAATATTGTTCTATAGCATTGACACAATACCTGTACGCATGGTTTATTTCTTATCGGAATGAGGTCATTGCTTGTTCCTGTTGCATACATATATTCATTAATATTTTTCTACTATATGCATGCACAACTTGTGTAATTAGACCACAGTAGGCAGAAAAGACTTTACAGTATATTTTTTAATTACAAGCTTTAATAAAAAACTGTAAAGTGGATTCGAACTCCAATCGAGCTACTTTTATTCGTTTGACAAAGAACTCGATTAGAAATTCACTAAGCTAAACACGGAGTTGGTAAATAATTAAAACTTATACGTAGCTAATCCAAATGAACAAAGAAGAACAAAATATTTTAATAGCCGTGAGCCCTTGCGCAGGGGCGCAAACTTGCGATAGTAAGCGCAGCAGGTTTTGTATTGGACTCGAGGAATAGAAATATTTAATATTTTCAATTATTCTTCGTTCCAGTAATAAGACACAGTGCGGCGTTGAGTCTTGCAACTAAACATGCAACGAGTCACATTTGGTATCCTATCAGTACCTACAGCATGATATTATATGATATTTAAACGGTCCCTCTGCCTGTCGTGCCATTTGCAAAATACAATATGAAGCCTTTGAAGAAGTTTGACTTCTTACCGGAGACAGAGACATGGAAATAATTTATTCCCTGAGTGTGGGATCAAACTTACATACACTACTTTTACAGTCAGATGCTATCCTATTGTACTACAGGGTACTTAAGTAAGATACGTCTGATTATTAAAGAATACATCACAATGTTTAAGAAATATTGTTTTGAAAACAAAACAAGGATAATGTTCATCTATGACAGTTACAAGATGAGGTATAATCTTAGTGTGTAAAAATATTATATTAAATAGAGAATAAATACAAATTAGATTTTAAAATATTTTTTTATATATTCATAGGATATTTTTCACTTGTTTACTATTATTTACAATACATTAAGCTATTTCATGCCATAATAAACATGTAAACATGAGAGCAACTTATGAATCTCTTGGGAATATGACAAAATTAAGTATAATATAGAAAGCTAGTGCCCAACTGAAAATACAATAATTGTGTCGGATACAGCATGAACCTAATAATAAGAAAGCTACAGTAAAGAACAGAAAGTAATTCTGTGCCTTAAAATAAAAAACTTCACATTCCCTTCACTGGCTTACTAAAAATACAATAATTGACATCATACATAAAATATTTTAATTTTCTGACTTTAAGTGGATTAAGTCTGGCAATATCATTAATTCCACAGGATTCAAGCTCTTATTTATATAATAGTGTCTCTTTTACATAGGTACCCTATTATAATAGGGGCAGAATAGTGTGAGTAAAAACTATTTCTTGACATGATATATAAGGTATAATTTGTTTAAAACTTTAAACAAGTTCTTGTTAATATTTTTAAATAATATTAATTGTTTGTTTACCTTTCGTTACCAAAAATTTTACATACCTGAAATCTTGTAGTTGAAGGCTGATCTTTAAAACGAGAAGGTTTCTCAACATCTCTAAAACTGCTTTTTGTTACTGGAGACTTAGGGCGAAGTACTGCGCCATTGGTAACAGTTTCAAGAAGTTTGTCCTTCTCGCCTTCCTTTGCTCTAAACTGTAACCCAGCTTCTAGATCAGTGTCACTTCGTATAATTTCAGAAGGATATTGAATATTACCGTTTGTAGCAGCCATAGATTTTGCTGAACTTATCTTTCTGAAACGTCCAATGATAACATCTTCTTCGTCATGCACCGGCACATTTGCCGCCGGTTTATTATTGTCCGGTTGTGTGTTGACGGGGCTTAATTCAATATCTTTGTGTGACGTTGCCATTTTTGTATAAATTCAATGTGATTTCATCAAAAATATTGTAATGTTTAATTCATAAAATTCATTTCGTTTACCACACTATTGAGGTACTAATTCAAAAATCCCAGTTACGCGCGAAGTTTTTACATACCGTAACAATTTGGTATCCTATTAAAAAAATAATAGTATAACAAAATATCAAACATTTTTAAAACAAAATAAACTAAATTTAAATATTAAAATATTTAATTAATAAAAGTACGCGCATTTTACAAGAACATCAGAATATCGTTTCAACTCAATGATGTATTGTATTTAACTGATCTTGTTCACAATTCACATTGACAAACAAGTCAAATAACCAAGCTACAATTGACAACAATTTTTATTGCCACAGGCTATATAAAAAACTATAAAAATTAAATTGAATGGTTGGTGGTTTTATTTTCGGATGTTAACAACTTATTGTACACAACCCCACGTCTTAGAAAAACATATTGTAGCTTTGTTTCGATAGAAATATTAGGTATTTTTTATTATTAAATTAATTTAACTACCCGAAACAATAAACTGGTATGTTTCAACTTTTATGATTATTTAATTTGCAATGATAAAAAAATATAAGATTCAATATCGTACCGCATCGTTTAGAAATCGCTACGGTATACAATATTTATTGTTTAGTTTAATGCTTTTTCTCTTTAATTTAATTTCTTTTTAATCTGCGACATGTAGTTGTCAGCTGTAAATAATAAATTGTAATTCAAATATTATATATATTCATATACAACTTAAAATACAGAACGTCAAGTTTCGTTTTTAGTACGTATTTGCCGATTTTGCCGGCTATTTTTATTATTCGCAATATTGAAGTCGATATGATAACTTGTGATTATGAAGTTTAGATAAGAAAAAATATAAAATAAAATTTAATACGTTTTTTCGGTATTACTACTACATAAGTATACTTGTGTGCAGCATATATCTAAGTTTAATTTACATTATAATATTGAAATAAGAATAGCATATGAATAATATTAAAAGTGAAATATATAGTGCAACGAATAAATAAAAATGGGTTTTGATGAAGGTAGAATTGTCTTAGAAAGTCCTAACGGAACGTATTACCCTGGACAAACTGTTAAAGGTAAATTAATATTTCACCAAGAAAAGGAAAAAACTTTTCGAGGTAAGTACCTAAAGCACCTATTTATTTTCCTAGTAAAGTGTTGTATTTACCTTATATTTTTAAATGTTATCTTAAATTACTAATGGAGTTGAGAATAAGCTAATAGTTATTTACATTAACTTATCATTCAATTGTTATGTTATTCAAAACTACTTTAAAATATGAATTTGCTTATTAGTACTGAATCTGTACTTCTTTTATTTCATGTGGGAAAAGCACATACATATGAATTCATGATTTAATTTTTAAAATAAGTAATATGTGTAATAATAATATGTTACCATGTTTACCCAAATCAAACATGCCTGAGATGGTCAGAAAACATTATGGTTTTGGATTAAAGGTCTAGTCAATGGAATTAATAAATTTTTTTTTTCTTACTCTAATAAGTCAAACTACCACATTTTTTTAGCCCTTTAATATGTATACTCTTAACCGAGTGTGAATACTAGGTTCAGACCTCAGCCTACACAGCATACTGCATGCTGGACACAGCAGTGTGAAACTGAAGTAACACAAAGTACACAAATATTATATATCAATATAATAACTCTTGTTTAAGGTATATATGCAAAATTAAAAGGTTTTTGTAAAGTACATTGGACTACACAGGAGAGTTACACAGTAAATGGTAAGCGTGAAACTCGCACGGTCAGCCACGATTCTTATGAAGAGTATGCAAATGCTAAAATATAT
The DNA here is from genome assembly GCA_019049475.1 of Eueides isabella. Lineage (NCBI taxonomy): Eukaryota > Metazoa > Arthropoda > Insecta > Lepidoptera > Nymphalidae > Eueides > Eueides isabella. Next base: position 1,651,168 of record CM032401.1, read on the forward strand.
TTGATTGGTGGAGAATCAGGTAATGAATTATAAATTTAACCTTTTTAATGAAATTTTTTAAATAGTTTTATCAGTTATGTACTTCATATTTTGTTTTAGTTTCTAAAAAGAAAATTAAACTACATCTTTAATTTTTTTATGAAAAAGAACAACTGTTGTGGTTAATAATGGTGTTGTTTTCTTAAAATTTAGGTGAATGTCATCTTAAACCTGGTGATTATGAATTCCCATTTACTTTCCACCTGCCGCATAGCTGTCCATCATCTTTTGAAGGCTCCTATGGTCATATTAGATATCAAATAAAAGTTGTGGTGGACAGATCTTTTAAATTTGATCAAGAGAAAAAAGTTGCAGTTCGTGTTTACAGCTTGTTAGATCTTAACAAAGATCCGTATTGTAGGGTTAGTATTATCTTTTCTATAGCTTCATGCTGTATCCCATGTATAATAGAGGAAGAGATGTAAGGGGGCTTGTGCTAAGGCACTATGTTCACTATGTTCTATGCTTTGCTTTTTTATTCCTAGAGTGGGGAACTGACAACTATTTGCATGGCTGACATAGTGTTATGGGCTATGGGATTATCTATAGTAGTGATAAGTTCAATAGTGGTTCCATACTTGAATACGCTTTGAACAATGAGTTCAGTATTCCTTGTTATCATTACCTAGAAATGCACTTTGTAAATCTATTTGTACATTTTCCTGGTTCTCTATTCCTAGTAATATTTTTTTAGCTTCTCTTATCTGTGTTATATGTTTATTTATTAACATATGCTACTTGAGTGTAAATGTAATATTTTGAATTACTGACTTATAAATGTTATATGAATTGATATAATATTATATATGTAGAATTATGCACTCAAAAGTATGGAATGGAACATAGTGTCTTAACACTAGGTTCCTAAATTCCCACTTCCTACTGTGCCATGTGTGGGATCCTGGTCTATCGTCCATCAGCGGCACAAACGTGTGACTGTAAACAACAGGTTGTGGGTTTGATCCCTGAGAAAATGAAATATTTAATATTTTCAAATTAAATATTTAAATGATTTCATTTCTTCGCTCTGGTTACAAAGCATAACGCAGTGTTTAATTCCGCCACTCAACACGCAATGACTCAATTTCGGCGGAAAGTGGTGAATGGAAGTGGAACGGAGTCTTAACACCAGGTTCCTAAGTTCCCTTTGCCTACCCTGCCGTGTGCGAGATTACAGCGTGAAGCTGAGTGAATATTATTTATTTATTCTAACCATTAAAAATCTTCTCCTTAATAACTATAACTTAATAAAATAACAGGAACCTATTGAAATGGAATTCAATGCATCATACTGTTGTTGTTGTATGGGCTCCGGGAAGACCAACACTGTTATCAATGTGCCAGTCTCGGGTTTCTGCCCCGGACAAAATATTCCCATTGAAGTCAGTTGTTCCAATAATGGTACTGTTGATATTGACGACATTAAACTTTCTATTGTGAAGGTGAGTGGTTTAATGGTTTTGATTTTTTATATTTAGGTTTTAGTTTAAATTAATTATTTAATATTATTTAATTATTTAATATCAAAGACTTTTGATTTGTAATTGAAACATATACGCATATAATATATATATGTTTCCGGCTTGGCAAGCACATTGATACGAGCGTGCGACTAAACGCGATTATACCAAATATTTAATATTTTATATTTCTTCATATTTTAAATTCATTCTGATGAAGAGACAAGGCGCGGCATTTAGTTAAGCTACTCAACATGAAATGTCTCAAAAATTTGGCAGAAATTGGAGAACGCAGTGTCTTAACACTATGTTCAGAGGGAACATAGTGTTAACCTTGTGTGCTTACCTTTCACGAATAAAGTATCAGGGATACAGCGTGAAGCTGAAAAACAAAAGATATTATTTTACTTTACACTAGAATCGGCAAGGTTACATATATACGGTTACTTCTGATTCCTATATATAGCGCAGTTTATATTATTATTTTTCATTATTAAATACATATTTTTTATAAAATATGAAAAGGATTTTTTAAATCTTTAATTTACATGATCGATATGCTTAGTTTTTTTTTTAAATACCCTTTCTTAATATAAGAATGCGTTCAATAAACTTCGACGAACTTTTTGCCGTGTGATTCTGGCTTAGAATAGGATCACCCTGGTACTGATGATGTCGTAAGAGGCGACTAAAGTACGTGTGGGAGAGTCGCGTTGTCAGCAATGGCAACACGCATGGGCAGACTCGATCGGATTATTACCACCCCCGATATTTAAAAGCGGCGTTAAGTAGTGGGTTCGGCCACTGCTGTTCACATTGGGTAATCCTTGGCCCCGGTGCCCATTCACCGTAAAGGCCGGCAACGCTCCTGTAGCTCCTCTGGAGTTACCATCAGGTGACCCGTACGCTCGTTTACCCGTGTCTTGTCCATAAAAAAAAAGACGAAAAATTACCTCAGATGGAATTTGAATACAGAACTCTTTATGCCAGTCACACATAGTTAAAAAACGACGACGGCGCTATACAAATTTCTTATTTACATATTAATTATAAAATTTAGGTATAATTTTGTTATTTTTAAAGTCAATTTTATTGAAAAATGAAATAAAATAATAAATATATTTATATATCGTCAGATAATATGTATTTTAAGAAATTATTTGAGAACTTGCGGAGGATTTTGTAATGAAATAACATTAGCCTACTAAGATTGCGAACGTAACAATTTCAATGGACGATCTAATTTTAAACTATAAATACATTTTTTAACTCATCTCGACCTACAATACTCATTGACACAATCCAAGTCATAGTTTCAAAGATTTTAGAGTTTGTTCGGACTATTCTAAGGATAAAGTATTTTCTTTTCTTTAATAAAAAAATTATATACTGAGGTTTTCATTGGAATATATTATAATCATTGGCGTAGTATTTGAACGGTTGTGGTCTCACCAGAGTAGTTGTGAGCCCACTAAAGGTTAGCTAGCCCGTAAAGGTTGTTGGCTCGATCTCCAATCAAGGGAATGAAATATTTAATATATTCAAATTAAATTTTTAATGCTTTCATTTCTTCGCTCTGGTAACTAGGCACCTGACGTTGAGTTCCGACTCTCAACATATAATCCTTTAAATTTCACGAACAAACGGAGTGTCTTCATATAAGGTTCCCAAGTTCCCTCTGCCTATCCTCGCATCGAAAAATAAAAAGAAAATTTTGCACTAACATATCTATTCAAAGCTAAAGTCTTTACCACAAATACCTCTACTATGATACAGCGTGAAGCTGAGTAGAGTAGTGAGTCTACTCAGCTTCACGCTGTATCCCGCACATGGCAGGGTGGGCAGAGGGAGCTTGGTAACCTAGTGTTAAGACACTCCGTTCCACTTCCGTTTCCCAGTTTCCGCCAAAATTGAAGCATTGCGTGTGGAGTGGCGGAACTCAACACCGCGTTTTACCTTATACCAAAGCGAAGATATTTAAACATTCGTTATTTAAATTGAAAATATTGAATATTTCATTACCTCGAGTGGGGATCAAACCCACAACCTGTCGGTTACAGTCACACGCTTGTGCCGCAGCGCCACGACAGGCCTTAGTTATTTTACCTATAAGTAAAAATAACTAATTTGCATGGAATTTGAGCTACATTTTAATCTAAATAAAAATAAAGTCCAATACATACCTATACTATGTACATTGTATTGTAACACAATAAATATATATAAAAAATATTTTAGAAAATAAAATTCATAGCAACAAGCAACCCAGACGAGCGTTCAGAAAAGGATACTGTAGCAAAAATAGCGAAGGGCCCCGTACCGGCCAACACTTCAAGGAATTATACAGTGGAAATGGAAGTGCCTGCGTTGGATGTTTACAATTTGAACGATTGTAGATATATCGATATTTCTTACAAGTTTAAGGTAAGAATTGTATTATTTTTGATATATGTATTTTGGCGTATATGTATTTATATATTGGTTAAATTTTGCAGTCTGTCACCCTGACAGGGCGTGACAGCAGTAAACACGAGAGATTGTGTGTTCAATCCCCACTCGAGGAAATGAAATATTTCATATTTTCATTTCTTCGTTCTGGTAACAAAACATAACGCAGCGTTGAGTTCCGCCACGCGCAAAACGGAACGGAGTGTCTTAACACTAGATTTCCAAGTTCCCTCTGTCTACCATGTCATTTGCACGCTACAGGATACTAAAAAAAGTAGTAAAAAAATCTTTATATTTCTTCTGGAAGTTAGAAAGCTCTACATCAATAGAAAATTGACACCTTTTAAATTGATTATCAGTATAATAGGAAATGCAGTTGATTTTTATATCAGCGAACGTTTGCATCATTTTGTTCACTTTAAACCATTGTGTATATAACATTTTAACCCTAAGAATATTGTAAAGGCAATTATATTCGCTTTTAAAAAATAGGTTTTTGTAAATACTAACTAACAATAATAATGATATGTAACTTATTACGCAATGTAAACTCAAACCACTCGACTACAGAAACAAAGATAATGAATGATATTATTATGATATGAATTGGAAAACGATTAACTTTTATTAAAAGAATATTGCATACATATATATTTACTAATAATAAAAAGGCCTCAGTTCCGCCACTCGACACACAATGCCCCAACTTTGACAGAAGGAGGAAATGGTCGACGTGTCTATACACTAAACTCGTTTGCTTTGTCTTTTTCATAAAAAAGCTCAAAAAGAATTATGGACATATTGCCAATTGCCATATCATATTGTTCTAGGTAGTTGTTAGTCCATCCGGATGCCACAGTAATTCTGAAGGGACTCACAATATTATAATCGGCAACGTTCCTTTAGTGGGCTTCCAAGATAATGTGCAGAATCCATTGCACGATCAAATGCCTCAACAGGTGGTGGCTGTTACCCAACAACCATTGCCATCTCACTCTGGGAACCAATTTTACCAACCCAATATTACCCCTTATCCGGGTGGTAACGCTCCTTATCCCTCTGGTAACGCTCCTTATCCATCTGGTAACGCTCCTTATCCATCTGGTAACGCTCCTTATCCCTCTGGTAACGCTCCTTATCCGGGAGGTGATACTACTTACCCCATTTCTACTTCTTATCCATCAGAAAATAAATCTCCATACCCAGCTCCTAATGCCCCATATCCGACCAATGAATCAAAAGCACCATATCCTGTAGAAAATGTACGTATTTTTGATAATCCTCCTCCATATCCTGGCAATACTCTAGAAAAGTCACCTAATCTAAATGACGGTCCTCCTTACCCTACAGAAAACACGCCTTACCCTACACAAAAGCCACCTTACCCAGTGGAAAATTCTCCTTACCCTACGGGGAATTCTCCGCATCCTACCGGAAGTTCTCTAAATCCTGCAGGAAATTCTCCATACCCTGCACAAAAGCCACCTTACCCAGTGGAAAACTCTCCTTACCCTACAGGGAATTCTCCGCATCCTACAGGAAATTCTTCAAACCCTGGAGTAAACTCCCCATACCCTACGGGAAACACTCCATATCCTACCGGAAATTCTCCTTTCCCCGCCGGAAATCCTCCGTACCCAATAGAAAGTTCTCCGTACCCTCCTGCTACCTCTCCTTACCCTACCGGGGCAAAACCTTTGCCTGGATCAGGCATAAGTTCATTAAGAACAGGCACTCTAGGATTTAGAATACCAGGGTCAATGCCGTTATCATCTAACTTGAATATGCCTTCTGTAAGTATTTTTATATTTTCTTTTGGGGTAGAAAAAACAGCACCTTTTTATAAAATGAATAATGTTCATTTTGCAGCTCTGGTAATAAGATAAAATGCGGTGTTAAATTATTTAATAAAAAGTGTACTGCAAATTGTCTAGAATGTGGGGAACAGAGCATTTTAAATTCCCGGGATAAGGTCCAAAAAGTATTTTAATCACAATAAAAATATCTTTTTGTATCTAATAGTATATATTTTCCAGCCTGTTCCTGTAAATCCTTACGCATCTGCGAGCGCTCCTCCGTCTGACTCGCCCGTTGAGAGTAAGTTAACATATTTTATTAAATATTATTTGTATGTATATATAATATTTTTCCAAATTTCAAATTTGTTAATATAAAGTTGTTCATTTGTAGAAAATGAGTGAAAATTTCTACGTAGAAAACGGGAATTGAACCCGCGTCTTTTAGACGATTGAGTGTGACTCTAAGTGCGAGTTTTGTGTTCAATTTTTTTTATGCGTATAAAAATACGTTTTTAAGTTAAAGAATTATTGAAACTATTTGTATTTTTGTTTCAGAGAAAGAGTAAATAAATAAAAAAAAACATGCGAATTAACGAAACTGAGAATGGTTGGTAACTTTCAAATACACTTATAAACATCTTTTGATTATTAAAGTGCAGTATTACAATAAAATATGGAAGGTAAAAAATGAAGATTTACTTTGAACTATTAACGGAACTAAAGACTGTCTAAAACGCTTATGTAGAAAACATTGTTTTGCCTCCCCCGTGTTGCATAGTAAAGGAAACTTAGGAACCTATTATTGAATACTTCCCTTCGCCAAAACTATTCTATGTATTTTTTCTCGTTCGTTTTATTCAATAAGAAGAAGTATTTATTTTTTATCCATACTTAAAACTTATAATGGTGCTAATTTATGTTTAAAAGAATAAAGTACAACGCGTAGGGATAAATTCATATTATATTTCCCTTAATAACTGAGAAAATATTTACATTAGAATCCTCTTATAAAATACTTATATAACTAATTTATTACAATTAAGGCTTAATAAAATAAAAATAACCTTATTACAATAAGTAAATTTGTAAAAAAAAAATACAATATTTTACATTTATAACTGTTATTTCCTACCTGTATTTTTCCATATTTTCCAACAAGTAACTCTTTATTTTTACTATTTTTAAAATGTTATTCCACATTTAGGAAAGAAAATACTAAATTTAAATTTAAAATATAAAAAAAAAAACGCGCTTTTTAAATTTAAATAATATAATAAATGTGGAATTATAACAAAACGATGAAAATGCCAAACGATAATTCTTACTGTAACAATCTTTACTTTTGTAAAAATCGTCCCTACAGAGATGCTAACAACATAAATAAGTTGTAACGAGCGTATAACAATTTCGACGTAGCTCAATAAGAACGTATGGCTTAGTTGGTCAGTGCGCTTGGACGTTTTCCAAGTGGCGCGGGTTCAAATCCTGCAAAGTTCAAAATTTTTATACGCCTTTTTAAATTTAAATTTAGTAAATAAATTACTTATTTTCGTACCAATTAAAGTTAAACAGGAAAAGGGGAATAATTCACCAATATGAAAAAAACTTTTAGGAACAACAATATATTACTTAATTATATAAAATAGTATTTTACTGTAGGACATTTAGAAATTAAGAACCAAGAATTATAATAAATTGTGTTTCTGTCCGTTTAAGGGCTAATTTTAAATACTCTATGAGGTATTCTCGTTAATAACGCAAATGTAAGTACAGTACAGCCGACAAGTCGTGGCCGCTAAAGTTAAGTGTATTATGTAGATGTTGCGCTGTTTTAATTATTTACTTATTCAATATGTTAAATTTAGAAAATATTCCTTACGAGTGGCCACAACTCGACGACCGCACTTATATAGTACGGTGCTTCATGTTAAAGTGCCTATTTACAGTTAATAATTAAAATTAGCTATTTTACAAATGCGTCAGTGTAATATTGCCAATGTGCCATTTTTATATTGTTAATTGTTATTCTTTAGTGAATAAATGACTTACGTTCAGTTATAGTTAAAATGTATGTATTTTTGTATGGATTATTGATTATATCACAAATGTTACTGGATTTCTATAGTATTTATAAAGCAATATACGTGAAACTATGATATTTTGCCTTAATATATCTACTTATGCAACAAAAAGATTTATTTTATTTATACATAAAAAATATATAAGTTGTTTCCTTTATTATCATTTTTTTATTGTACATTTGATTACATTGGCAGCTAGGCTCTATCTTTTAGTTTAATTATTAAGAACAGCAATTATTTCTGTCGTTCTTCTTTCAAATATCTTTTTAATTATATATATACTATTTTTACATTCAAAATATTGATATCAAATTTGTACTATTGCTGCCCTCCTAAGTAACTTATATATTTTTAATATTTATCTGGTATGTACGGACAGTGATCAGTTACAGATTTATTATTAAGTATAGATAATACGTATTACAAAGTTTTTTATATATCCATAAATAGTCCATTCATCAATGTCGTTGTTGTCTGGTGCAAGCCAAGCTCGAGGTCAGCCCGTCTGGCGCCATCTTTGTATCATAATTCATACATATATTGTACAGTACAGCCTATATGTTGTGGCCGCTTGGTTGTTGAAGTTGGGCTTTTTGAACTTTAGTTTTTTACACTCGTGAAGAAATTAAATATTATTTATTTTTTTTTATTTTTTATTTTATTGTACATATATAATGATTACATTTTTGAATAGTTCAAGGTGCTGTAGTATAGTATTCTGTAACAGTATATAATACAGCTATTAACATTAAAATTATTAAAATTAAACAAAAAAATCAAATTTAAAAAAAGAAAGTTAGAAAATATTTGAAAAAAAAAGTGCTTACCCACAGACAGCTAACTTGAGTGTGGCCACGACTGATCAGTCTACTGATGGGCTGTTCTATACAATATATAATTATTTATAATTTAAAAAAAAAACAATCATATATAGAATATTTATGTAAAAATGTTATTGTTGTGCAATTTTGATGTTAAGTGAATATATAATGAGATAAAATATTATTATTAGTTACGGTTTTAAATACGTAGTTTTGTATGTTATGCCTTTTTAAATATATTTTTTGTTAATAATATTGAACGGACAAGTACAATAAAATATTTTATATGACAAGTGTTTTTTATTGCGTAACCTTAATCTGTATGAATACTGAAATGCTGAAGAGCGTTGATTGTTGGTTGGGTACGCTAATCTCGAGTACTACTGGTTCGATTTAAAAAATATTTTGATAGCCTATCGCTATCTAATTTTTTTTATACGCTGTATCCAGAACATGGCAAGGTAGGCGGAGGGAACTTGGGAACCTAGTGTTTAGACACTCCGTTCCACTTCCATTCCCCACTCTCCGTCTAATTTGAGGTATTGCATGTTGAGTGGCGGAGCTCAACGTCGTGTTTTGCCCCGTACCAAAGCGATGAAATGAAAACATTAAATATTTCAATTGAAAATATTAAATATTTCATTTGCGTGGGGGAGTGGGGATTGAACCCACAACCTATCGCCGCTGCGACACGACAGGTCTTAAATACGTTAATATTTTTTTCTAATTTTATATTCAATATTCTATATATTGGCTGTCACAGTACTGTCAACGAGTCGTGGCCCCTGATTTAAGCTATGGACAGTTCTGTAGATGTCGTTTTAGACCTTTTTTCGAAAATTCGCTATTTTTTTCCCGAACAAAAAAATATGATAGAGAAAATGATTATTTCTAAGGTTTTATATAAAAATTGATAAATGTGTGGCCAATAAGTAATCAGTGAAATTAAGTTAAACGAGAAACTTCAAACATAATTAATATGGTGTCCTTTAATTTAATATTCAATTTAATTTAATTTAAGTCAGTAAAAATTTTGGTCAACACAGACTTTATTGTAATTCTTAAATTTGAACAAAGGATAAAAATATAGTAGAACGTAAAGCTGATACACTTTAGCAATAATCTACACCCTTACTTAGTCTATGTATATAATTGTTTCGACCCTGACGTCTTCTTGATACAAAAATCTGCCTTCGTCATACTAAATGTTTTTGTTACTTTAAACAGTAGATAGAGGTCATCTGGGAACCTAGTGTTAAGACACTGTTCCCATTAAGACACTTCCTGATTTTGTAAGGTGGCGAAACTCAGAGCCTTTGCTTCGTTGCCAGACTGAGGAAATGAAAATATTGAACTACCATTTCCTAGGATGGGACTCGAACCCCCAACCTGTCGCTTGTACCGAGCACTTTTGTATGAAAAAACCGTTTCAAATATGTAATAGAAAAGAAACTGAAATAAAACCATAGTATTGTAGTTAATTATATTTTAATTACGTAAAAAAACAATATATCACATACAAAGAGGTCTTTATATCGTCATTTTATAATAGATATAGAACATTATTTCTGGATTTTTTTTATAATGTAATTAGTACATATATATATATATATATATATATATATATATATATATATATATATATATATATATATATATATATATATATATATATATATATATATATATATATATATATATATATATATATATATATATATATATATATATATATTTATATATATGTACTAATTACATTATAAAAAAAACCAGAAATAATGTTCTATACCTATTATAACAATAAAATAACAATAAAACCTTAAAATATTTAATTACTAAATATTACATGTCATAACAATTTAATAATATATTTATAAAAATAGCAAAATAAAATAAACTGTACCAAATGTTTCCTTACAAGTAAAATATGGCACTTGCGAGACTAATTTGTTGCCCTGTCCCTCAGACGTACACGGCTAGCTTATATTGTAACACTTCTGTTGTGAGTCGGGCGTTAAAAAAAATACTTATATCGATTTTTAAGGCCATTATTTGAACACAGTCCGTTCACAAAAAGATAAACTTCATCTAAAGTTGAGTACAATTATTTTAAAAAATCTTATAACAAATTCTGTGTAAGATATAATTGTAAAACTAACAAGATACCAGGAAAATCTTAAATAACAATATAACATATATGTATATCATAACGTTTTGTTTTACTTCGTGCACATTTACAATCTTAACATTTATATAGATATAATTTTTTTTGATTGATCTGAAAATGTTTAGAAAATATCACAGAAACTTTCCATTAGACGTGCGCTTAAGATACTCGTATATGTATTCTATCTCGTTTATTTAAGGGAGGGGGAATTTTAGTGGAGTAGAAGGGAAGATGTCCGAGAAGAAATTTACGAAGTTGTACATTTTGGATAGAAACAGGTTGAGGACTTTGACTATGGGGTGTATGAGAGTACCTAAGGATAACCAGGTTATACTTAATTAAAGCAACATAATAATCATGTTTTAGGGGGGTGGAGCTGAAGGGATGGCGGAAAATGATTGTCCAGGGGGTAAACTCGGAAATTGTGCATATGAATGTCCGGGAGTAGGAAAAGAACTTTGACCCTGAGGGATATTGGGGTAAGGATAACCTGGGTACTGAGGGGCGTTTTGATTCTGGGGTACATTGGGGTACGCTTGAAATCCAGGAATAGGTGGATTTTGAGTATAATGTGCCGTATGGGTTTCAAAGGCACCCACGATATTATTTTGAGAGCCATACATATTTTTATCGACAACATTTTCCATAGGGTAAGGCATAGGCCGAGGTGGACAGATTTGTAAATTTGGCACATTCTGAGTAACCAAACTATCATAAGATGGTGGTAAAGCGTTATTTGTAGGGATCGATTGGTTGAATGTAGGTATCGGCGCCATTGGCAGGCATTCCGCCATTGGATGTGTTTGTTTCACATCTAGATTGCTTCCAATTGGCACTAGTCCAAGGCAAAAGCCGGCTTCATCTGACATCTCGTCGTTACACCCTGATACTTTAATCTTGACCTGTTTTAGATTACAATATTTACTTTATTAAAGAACAATATATCACTTAATTAGTGAACATATATGTACATTTATATTATTAATGACAACAATACCAAAAATATAAAAAACTATTAATGGTGCATTGGTCCATCTATTATCTGAGAGGAGTTTCATAAAAATATGTTTAATATCCCAAAGATAAATATATCTTAATTCGTACGTACCTTTAAAAAATATCCCAAGTCGATAATCCCACAATCGTCGAGATTCAATGCGATAAAATCTGGTAATTTCATTTCAAAGACGTACTGTCGGTTGGTTTTACTCAAAATGGGACCTTTCTTGATAGCAACCACGAGTTCTTCAGGCGGTATGACCGACGACACCGGCTGTTGACTTAGATACCGCATTCTCTACAAAAAAAATAGACAATTATATTTTTTTTAGTTTCTCGCTGTGGTAGGTATTGGAGCCCGAGATATTATTGTCAAAAGATTCAGTTAATACACTTTTGTTACTTAATGGTAACAACTTTTGCACTTAATGGTAACATTTTCAGTATTTAATGGTAACATTTTCCGTACTTTATAGTAACATTTTCCGCCTAACTCCATTTGCATTGTATTGCGTATTGAGTGGCGGAACTCAGCTAATATAATATAATTTTGTATGCTTTAATTCTGTGTAAATATTTTTTTTCTTCTCAGCTTCTCTTTTCATGTTGTTGTCTTTCAATGATGTTATGTAATCATAATACGAGGCAAATGTGCATTGATCGTCTTATACCAGAATGTTTACTCTTTAAAGGCCGGAGCCCAAAAAATGGATACCTCATATATTCATAATCTGTACTGTACGTAAAATACATTTTAGTATAAAATGTCGGTAAACTTCCCTTAGAATACTGACTTAATATAAACTTTGGAATTTGCATTGCTATACTAACACAATATAATTGATATTATTTATTTACTGTCTATAACATGTTTTATAATGAAACAAATATATAATTAAATAAAAAAACATATCTAATAGATTAAGGAAAAATAAGGTACCTGTAATGCACGACTTGGCTGCATTACAAATACCTTATAGCATGAAAATAATTATGTCTACATAAAAAAAACAACTAGCAGCAGAACAATAAATGAAATGTATCTTACATTTTACATAGAAATAAGAATATAAGTTTATGAACAATTCATTTTAAGTTTCGGTACTTAATACCGTTTTTTGTCTTGTCACCAAAGCGAGGAAATGAAAGTATTTAATATTGAAATTCCTTAAGCAGGAATAAAATCCACAACCTGACGCATTTACAGTCGCACGCTGGTACTCCTGCACCACGAAAGGCCCTAGTAAAACTTTTAGTAAAAACATTCGAGACAATACTAAACTTAAATTTAAAAAACGTATAAAAATTTTGAACGAAGCAGGATTTGAACCCGCGCCTCTTGAAAACCGTTCAAACTCTCTGACCAACTAAGCCATTCGTTCTCACAGAGCTTCGTCAAAATTCTTATACGCCTACTACAACTTAGTTGATAGCATCTCTGAAGGTTTTAAATTTAAGTCAATTTCAAGAGGCGCGGGTCCTGCGCCTCTTGAAAATCGTTTCATATACTGCTTCGTTCAATTTTTAATACGTTTTATTAAATTTAAGTTTAATATTTTCTGTCTAAGTGTGGAATAACACTTTAAAAAATAGTAAAAATATTTTAGACATTTTAGCCCCAAAACTTACCTTCACAATTTCAAACATGATCTTGCTGACTTCAACATTGGACTCATTCCTGGCGTCCACAGTGATGGGCACTACCTGCCCGGGACAATATCCCGAGTGAGGTATCTTAATGGTTAGGGAGAGAGGACGCGACGAACACGACCAGTTACAACTGTATACCTCTTCGAATTCCATTTGTATGGGTTCCTGGATAAAAGAAAGATCTCGTTTATAAGGTCTTGGTGGAGTGGATCAGAACTAGAATAAATGCTTGTAAATTGAACTTGGTGAGAATTAATATATAAATTTATTTTCATTATCTCATTATGGTAAATAATATGGCATTGTTGGATTCTTAGATTCGTTTTTATACATAATAATATTTCTCTCTCTCCCACGTAACACGGTAGACAAAGGGAACTTGGGAACCTAGTGTTAAGACACTGTTCCGTTCGGTCCTTGAAAAAATGCTTGTTTGTATACATAATTATAATCTCGGGAACGGCGTAAACCATTTTGGAACTTAACGGGTGTTTCGGGGCAATAAGTCGATGTAGCTGGGTTTCATTATTAAATAAGTAGTTTTGTCGGAGTTTTGGGTCAGTAAAAATATTACAATTGTCAATGAAATAAGGAGGTTCCGCAACCTCGCAGCTTAGAATATTACAGTAACTCCAGGAATCGCGTTTCGTCTTTTTTTACTTTTACTTTAGAAGCCGTCCATTAATCACGTGAGGTTCGAAAAAAGGGGAGGGGGTTCGGAAAAATTCACGAAATATCATAAGGGAGGTAGGAGGGTGCAGTAATATATTATGTGTAAGTAAGTAAGTGTGTAAGTAAGTAATTAATAAGTTTAAACCTCACCACGTACCATCAAGGAGGGAGAGTAAAAGTTAAAAAATACTACAAAAAACATCACGTGATTAATGGACGTCCCTTATATGTAACTTATATTTAAATATATTTTCTAAAAACCACAATGCACCAAAAAAAATCGAGCAAAGCTTGTTTATCCGGGTACCAAATTATTAAATCAGTATCTCAAGACTGCTCTCAGAGTTGAAAACGATTTATAACGCCTTAAAACGGTAAACAGACTGCCTTAACAGCTAGGTTTACTCAATGTATACTGCTACGTACATACGTGCCTACAGCCTATATAATTTAAATAAGACACAACTAATAACAAAAATCTGAAAAATATATTGTGTATAAAATAGTAATAATATCAACTTATCCATATCAGAATATATTTTGAGGCTTGTCGTCGCCCAGCGGCACAAGCGTGTGGCTGTAACCGTCAGGTTGTGAGTTCATTCCCCACTAGAAGAAATGAAATACTTAATATTTTCAATTTAAAATATTTAATATTTTCATCGCTTCACTTGAGTTCCGCCACTCAACACGCAATGCCTCAAAATTCGGCGGAAAGTAAGGAACGGAAGTGGAACGGAGTGTCCTAACACTAGGTTCCCAAGTTCCCTCTGCCTCCCCTGTCATGTGCGGGATACAGCGTGAAGCTGACTGAGTGAAAATATACTTTTATCCTTACGTGAAGATGAGTGATGATGATTACTTGAAATTTACCAAAGGAATGATATTATTGTGAAATCGCTTACATTAATATCTTTCAATAAAGAAATACATATGCATGAATGTATTTCTATATTTAGATTTTTTTTATCTATTACATATTATCATGTGCGCGTCACTAATCGCAATACATTCTCCTATTAATACAATGTTATCATTGTACGATTGTACATTTGTTTGTGTTATCCTATTAGTTACTAGAGAATTTGATAATGCCTGAAGCCATTATACATGGAGCCATTATACATGGAGGAAATGAGATATTAGAATGAGATATTCTCTCTGTAAAAAGAAATGTCACAGTCTTGAGCTTTGCCACTTAATTTTCAATTTGTCGGCGTCCCAAGCGAACATACATATCTATATGTATATATATATATATATATATATATATATATATATATATATATATATATATATATATATATATATATATATATATATATATATATATATATATATATATATATATATATATATATATATATATATATATATATATATATATATATATATATATATATATATATATATATATATATATATATATATATATATATATATATATATATATATATATATATATATATATATATATATATATATATATATATATATATATATATATATATATATATATATATATATATATATATACTGTTCACACTGTTCACATAATATTAAAGATATATAATTAGAAATATAGAAAGTTTACGTACAATGTTTACCACGTTCATATGTCAACAGTCTATGTTTACATAAATCTTTCATGAGCTTATGAACCCCACCGTGGCGTAGATTTGCAATAGATGCTACTAAGGATCCTGGTACCAGCTCATGATTTTTCATACCCATTTCTACCTAAAATTTATTTGAAATTTAATTGTATGGTTCTAATAGTAACAAGAAGGTTAGAAATGTTAATATACTTACAGCTGTAAGAACACGAAAGTCTTCAGGTGTTAAATAGCGTAAAATGGTGACATCTAATTTACCCATTTTAAAGTATTTCTGTTAATAATATATTAATATATACTTTAAAAACAATTCATAACATTACACAGAAACGTGGATGCCAAAATAACAAATCCAAAAGGAACATTGACATTTAGACGTTCCATTAATTAAATCTCTAAAGGACGTTTATACGTTTGTGAATGTTTGCCAAGCTTCCACCAGCCCCAACGAATAGGCACTCACAGTTTGGTCATGGCTTGTGATTGTGATGGCTTGCGAGGGCTTGACGCTGATCCAGGCCGGTGACAGTTTTTCCACACAATTCGTAGGAACTTGTTACAAGCGCTGGCGGCGTATTTACGTTGGTTCGTATTCAGATCCTAACGAACTTAAGTATGTCACTATTCTGTATCGCCATTTTTTTGTCAGTGACTCCTATACTCTTTGTATATATATATATATATATATATATATATATATATATATATATATATATATATATATACAAAGAGTATTTAATCAAACAATGAAACAGATCAATGAAGCTTGTGATGTCTTGGAAGGCGCCCACAAACGCTGAACTTTTCGTTTATTTTGTTTTTGCTCTTGCGCTACGTTTGATATATGTACCTATTCTGATTAAACGAGAGGATGATCATAATTCTAGTCTATTTTTATGTTATTTTCTAACTTTTTAAATTTAATAAATAACGTTGCTAAGACGCGGTTGTATAAATATTTATATATTAACACAAAAATACAGAACAGTCAAAGGGGTTCTCTACAAGTTGGGGCTTGTGGAAGCTTGGCAAACCTTCACTACCGTATAAACGCCCTTTAATATGTTTTGCTTGTCATATGCAACTTTCAAGCATTTTGACAGTGACAGCTTATGCTTTTGATATTTTACATTGCAATGTTTTGAGGTTTTAAAACGTTGCAATGTTTTATAAACTTGTTTAGGTGGTCTTACCTCGTCAGTCAGTGTATTTTTAGTTATAAATATTTAAGAATCCCTGATAGAATTATCATTGATTAAAAGGTGCTCAGAGCTAAATTAGTAACTAAATTAATTTAAGTTTTCGTCTGTTTTACAATGCAATCATAGGAAAATTAGCAAATATTCATTTATAAACGAATCATGGAACAAAATAGATCAGAATTTGTAAATGGATTGATCTTTTTAGAAGAACCAAAATGTGTGTTTTACTCAGGACAATTGGTAACAGGAAATGTTAAATTCGATCTAAGTAATCCACTGAAGTTGTTGTGTAAGTTTTTACTAGTAACATATTGTTCTAATGACTAATAGCTCATTCCATTAATTATCAGTATTTTTTAAATGTTTCTTTATTTATAGATATTAACATAAATTTCAAAGGCGAAGCCAATGTGGAATGGTCAGAACAAGAGGTGGAAACTTATTCTGGTGTTACAAGAAAAAGAGATGTAAAATATGTTGGCAACGAAGTATATTTCGACTTTACACTTTGTGTTTGTGGAGGAAATGGTTTGTTTTATTACAATAATTTACATTATTTTAACTGAAACGTTCTATAAAAATGTTACAGTCATTGTATTTATCTACTAACAGGAAGTAATTAATAATTATGCAACTAATTGTAATTTTTTATCCCACTTAGAAATTTCTCAGTGCCGTAATCATACTGTACAATTATAATTCAAAAGTTTCAATAATTTTATGTTTGTATTCATTCACCTACTAAGTATATTTAGGTTATAATGCTACCATAAGTATTTACAATATTCTGAAAGTAAAGACGACTACATGTATTTAAAATATAGAGACACTCATGTTATTATGCAAATATTTTTTTTTATCTAACACTTTTTAATATTATTTTATATACAATAAGCACAAGCAACTTATTATTAAGATGTTCTGTTTTCCATTCACCACTCTTATCTCTCTCTGTCTCTTGTCATCAGATCATGTAAATTAAAACGACTCCTAGCACCAAGTGCAAATTGAAGTTACATCTATCATGTTTACTGTTAAAATACTATTACTTAATTTAATTTTTAGGTATAACAGTACTTCAGTCTGGAGCACATTCTATACCATTTGTATATCAACTACCTCCTAACATACCTTCATCATTTGATGGAGAAAGAGGAGGTATATCATACAAAGTGACAGCAAGCCTTTTACATGCAGATGGTATCACTAAAGAGGAAATTGTCAAAAAGTTTGATATTATTGCCCCTATGGATCTAAATACTCAGGAGAATATGGTAAAGATGATAAAAATTGCTTATTTGGCTAGCTTACTTCGCTAGTAGTAAGATTGTTTCTCATGCGTAGACTGATTTACATATTGAAGCGCTTATTTCTCTGTTCTGTAAAAATCAAGCATAGTGTCAAGTATAGTGTCTACCATTTAACTATTTGTGTGACTGTAAATGTGACATACTCTACTCAGCTTCACGCTGTACGCCGCACATGGCAGCCTACCTTGTGAAGCTAAAAAAAAAAAATTTTTCATAAAAACAATTTCAATATTGAAGTTTCAAATATTTAATTTGAAGATATATTATCAGTAACATTAATTTGATTCATCATTAATCTACCACACAAACATTATGAGGTATTTATTGACTTTCATATTGGGTAATCTTTATAGGGATTTTTATATAAAAACACTAGCATGCCCGCTTTAATTATACTATTTAAGTTACTTATCTCAACTACTTTCTTGTTCTAATATCATTATCACTCTTAAGGCAGTATCTATTTATATACATTGGAAACTAAACTAAAAATTAACAGTGAATCTACAGACAACATATACTAATTGTTGTTTTAGTTATTTTTATTTGTGACCTCAGGAATGCCGGTTATAGTACATTTGCAGTACCAAATATTGCCAATAAAATATATTTAGATTGATTATAATTATGATCCTATAATGTTAACCTTGAAATTAGAAAATCTATTGCTACCATATCAAAATTTCATATTTTATATATATATATATATATATATATATATATATATATATATATATATATATATATATATATATATATATATCTTAATATATATAAATTACGTGTCACGTTGTTTGTCCGCGATGGACTCCTAAACTAATTAACCGATTTGAACCAAATTTGCACACCGTGTGCGGTTTGATCCAACTTGAAAGATAGGATAGCTTATATTTTAAATTATGGTCGCAATATTATTTTATTGCTAATTATTTGCCTATTATCTGTGGGCCTACTATTGAAACCAATACTCAATCCAAAATATATGTCATTTCGTACCCTCGAACGCAATAGTAATCTAAGTCCTCTACCTCTGTCTGCTTGACGATTGTGTGAACTAAAAAATATTGTAGAATTCGTTAGGATTGGTATTATTTGTATTATTTGGTACTCTTGACGCGTTTTTGACAGCAATAATGACAGCTAAATTACAATGAAATTGTAAATATTCTCTGAACTACTACGCACACCGATTGATGGTTAGACTAAATCAGGACAACTATATTCTACGATATCGTCAGCTATTCCATCAATATATTGTTGATATGTTTGCTAAGGTTGAAAGCGAACGCTTGCTATTTATTCGATACAACCAGGCTAAATTACGATCGGAAGAATATATTCACTTACGAGATGCTGTTGCTGGGAACATCGATGGAAATTTAAATGCCAATGACATCGACAATGCTTTCATTTTACCTTCAAGCTACATCGGCAGTCCACGGAACATGCAGGAATACATACAAGATGCGATGACTTACGTACGTTATTACGGTCGACTGGATTTGGTTATTACATTCACATGTAATCCGAATTGGAAAGCGATACAAACTTTACTATTACCAGGACAACAAGCAATTCATCGTCACGATTTAACTGTGCGTGTGTTTAAACAAGAATTAAAATCCTTAATTGATTTTATTGTGAAATATTCAGTTTTTGGTATCACACGTTGTTGACTGTATTCCATTGAGTGGCAAAAGCGAGGTTTGCCTCATGCCCACATTTCAATTTGGCTTCAAGATAAAATTCGTCCAGAAGAAATTGATCAAATAATTTCAGCCGAAATTCTAGACCCATTAATTGATCAAGAATTATTAGATATTGTTTACCAAACACATGATCCATGGGCCGTGTGGTGCTTTAAACATGACGTCACCATGTATGGAAAATGGAAGATGTAAAAAAAATTCCAAAGCCAATGACACTATCATGGATATTGACGGTTATCCAATATATCGCCGCAGAAATACTGCGAATGGTGGCCACACATTCACAATGCGATTGCCAACTTATCCAAATCAAGTAGAATTTGATAATCAGTGGGTGATACCATACTCCCCATTACTTTCAAAAACTTATGTAGCTCATATCAATGTTGAGCTTTGCAGTTCTGTAAAATCAATTAAGTGCATTTGTAAATATGTAAACAAAGGCAGTGATTTGGCCATATTCGAAGTACAAAACATAAATAACAATGACGAAATAGCACGGTACCAAATGGGCAGATATATTGGCAGTAATGAAGCTATTTGGCATATTCTTAGCTTTTCCATACACGAAAGAGATCCTTCTGTCCAGCATCTAGCAATACATCTTGAAAACCATCAACGTGTATACTTCACTGAAGATTGAGGCTCCAAAAATGACTAACAGATTTTTTTACATTGTGTCAAAAATGTGATATTTTTGGTCAGTTCGCAAAGACATGGATATATGCACATATATATTGATGTTCCACGTTATTTTACATGGAACAAATCCAGTAAAAAATGGGAGCCACGAAAACAAGGAAAACCACATCCTTCCACTACAAGCCTATTCAAAGCCTAGACATTGGGGCGACTTTACACGGTATATCCAAAGCAAGGTGAGTGCTTCTATTTACCTTTGTTATTAGTGAATGTTCCCGGACCAACGTCTTTTGAATTTCTGCGAACAGTTAATGGTCGAGTATTCAATACATACCAATAAGCATGTCGTAAACTTTAATTGCTAGAAGACGATAACCATTGGGACCTAACGCTTTTACTTGAATCATGACTGGCTCAGTCAACTGGTGATTTTAGCAGCCAAAAATGTTGATATTGACGAAATAAACTTCCAGATACAACAGTTGGTACCAGGCCATCTGATGTATTTTAAATCAATCGATACCGTTTTTGATGAAAATGAAAGTGTAAATTTTCCAGTTGAATTTTTAAACTCACTGCATATAGCTGGAATGCCACCACATAATCTGCGATTAAGATTGGTTCCCCTATTATTCTCCTACGCAATTTGAATCCACCTCAATTATACAACGGTACACGTTTGGTCATCAAAAAGATCACCGGAAATATTCTTGAAGCAACCATTTTAACTGGGAAGTTTAAAGGAAAAGTGGTCCTGTTGCCACGTATTCCAATGATACCGTCAGATTCTACCATACCCTTCAAAAGGCTACAGTTTCTAATTCGTTTAGCTTTTGCCATGTCTATAAATAAGTCTCAAGGCCAAACAATGTCCATTTGTAGTTTAGATTTAGAAAATCCATGTTTTTCTCATGGACAACTATATGTTGCATGTTCACGTGTAGGGAAACCGTCAAATCTATTTGTATTAGCTAAAGACAGGTTAGCTAAAAATATTATGCACCGATTAGTGCTAAATTAAGTTGAAATTAAATGTATGTATAATTCAATATAATAAATATTGTTGATAAAGATTTAAAACTATCTGCTTTACCTACCTTATTCATAAGTTTAAGTGTCACATGTTATTTACTAATAACTTTGTAATTTACTCATTTGTTACAAAATTAATAAAAATAATGATAAATTGTAAAATTAATTCCTTTGTATTGATTTTGCTCAATATCCACTGTACGAAATTTCAATCAATCGTGCTCAAAGTCCTAAAATATTGTATCATTGCTACGCTGAGGCGGTACGAAGTTCGCCGGGTCAGCTAGTATATATATATATATATATATATATATATATATATATATATATATATATATATATATATATATATATATATATATATATATATATATATATATATATATATATATATATATATATATATATATATATATATATATATATATATATATATATATATATATATATATATATATATATATATATATATATATATATATATATATATATATATATATATATATATATATATATATATATATATATATACTAGCTGACCCGGCGAACTTCATACCGCCTCAGCGTAGCAATGATAAAATATTTTAGGACTTTGAGCACGATTGATTAAAATTTTCGTACAGTGGATATTGAGCAAAAATCAATACAAAGGAATTAATTTTACAATTTATTATTATTTTTATTAATTTTGTAACAAATGAGTAAATTACAAAGTTATTAGTAAAAAACATGTGACACTTAAACTTATGAATGAGGTAGGTAGAGCAGATAGTTTTAAATCTTTATCAACAATATTTATTATATTGAATTATACATACATTTAATTTCAACTTAATTTAGCACTAATCGGTGCATAATATTTTTAGCTAACCTGTCTTTAGCTAATACAAATAGATTTGACGGTTTCCCTACACGTGAACATGCAACATATAGTTGTCCATGAGAAAAACATGGATTTTCTAAATCTAAACCACAAATGGACATTGTTTGGCCTTGAGACTTATTTATAGACATGGCAAAAGCTAAACGAATTAGAAACTGTAGCTTTTTGAAGGGTATGGTAGAATCTGACAGTATCATTGGAATACGTGGCAACAGGACCACTTTTCCTTTAAACTTCCCAGTTAAAATGGTTGCTTCAAGAATATTTCCGGTGATCTTTTTGATGACCAAACGTGTACCGTTGTATAATTGAGGTGGATTCAAATTGCGTAGGAGAATAATAGGGGAACCAATCTTTAATCGCAGATTATGTGGTGGCATTCCAGCTATATGCAGTGAGTTTAAAAATTCAACTGGAAAATTTACACTTTCATTTTCATCAACAACAGTATCGATTGATTTAAAATACATCAGATCGCCTGGTACCAACTGTTGTATCTGGAAGTTTATTTCGTCAATATCAACATTTTTGGCTGCTAAAATCACCAGTTGACTGAGCCAGTCACGATTCAAGTAAAAGCGTTAGGTCCCAATGGTTATCGTCTTCTAGCAATTAAAGTTTACGACATGCTTATTGGTATGTATTGAATACTCGACCATTAACTGTTCCCAGAAATTCAAAAGACGTTGGTCCGGGAACATTCACTAATAACAAACGTAAATAGAAGCACTTACGTTGCTTTGGATGTACCGTGTAATGTCGCCCCAATGTCTAGGCTTTAAATAGGCTTGTAGTGGAAGGATGTGGTTTTCCTTGTTTTCGTGGCTCCCATTTTTTACTGGATTTGTTCCATGTAAAATAACGTGGAACATGGATATATATGTGCATATATCCATGTCTTTGCGAACTGACCAAAAATATCACATTTTTGACACAATGTAAAAAAATCTGTTAGTCATTTTTGGAGCCTCAATCTTCAGTGAAGTATACACGTTGATGGTTTTCAAGATGTATTGCTAGATGCTGGACAGAAGGATCTCTTTCGTGTATGGGAAAGCTAAGAATATGCCAAATAGCTTCATTACTGCTAATATATCTGCCCATTTGATATCGTGCTATTTCGTCATTGTTATTAATGTTTTGTACTTCGAATATGGCCAAATCACTGCCTTTGTTTACATATTTACAAATGCACTTAATTGATTTTACAGAACTGCAAAGCTCAACATTGATATGAGCTACATAAGTTTTTGAAAGTAATGGGGAGTATGGTATCACCCACTGATTATCAAATTCTACTTGATTTGGATAAGTTGGCAATCGCATTGTGAATGTGTGGCCACCATTCGCAGTATTTCTGCGGCGATATATTGGATAACCGTCAATATCCATGATAGTGTCATTGGCTTTGGAATTTTTTTTACATCTTCCATTTTCCATACATGGTGACGTCATGTTAAAAGCACCACACGGCCCATGGATCATGTGTTTGGTAACAATATCAAATAATTCTTGATCAATTAATAAGTCTGGAATTTCGGCTGAAATTGTTTGATCAATTTCTTCTGGACGAATTTTATCTTGAAGCCAAATTAAAATGTGGGAATGAGGCAAACCTCGCTTTTGCCACTCAATGGAATACAGTCAACAACGTGTGATACCAAAAACTGAATATTTCACAATAAAATCAATTAAGGATTTTAATTCTTGTTTAAACACACGCGCAGTTAAATCGTGACGATGAATTGCTTGTTGTCCTGGTAATAGTAAAGTTTGTATCGCTTTCCAATTCGGATTACATGTGAATGTAATAACCAAATCCAGTCGACCGTAATAACGTACGTAAGTCATCGCATCTTGTATGTATTCCTGCATGTTCCGTGGACTGCCGATGTAGCTTGAAGGTAAAATGAAAGCATTGCCGATGCCATTGGCATTTAAATTTCCATCGATGTTCCCAGCAACAGCATCTCGTAAGTGAATATATTCTTCCGATCGTAATTTAGCCTGGTTGTATCGAATAAATCGCAAGCGTTCGCTTTCAACCTTAGCAAACATATCAACAATGTATTGATGGAATAGCTGACGATATCGTAGAATATAGTTGTCCTGATTTAGTCTAACCATCAATCGGTGTGCGTAGTAGTTCAGAGAAGATTTACAATTTCATTGTAATTTAGCTGTCATTATAGCTGTCAAAAACGCGTCAAGAGTACCAAATAATACAAATAATACCAATCCTAACGAATTCTACAATATTTTTTAGTTCACACAATCGTCAAGCAGACAGAGGTAGAGGACTTAGATTACTATTGCGTTCGAGGGTACGAAATGACATATATTTTGGATTGAGTATTGGTTTCAATAGTAGGCCCACAGATAATAGGCAAATAATTTGCAATAAAATAATATTGCGACCATAATTTAAAATATAAGCTATCCTATCTTTCAAGTTGGATCAAACCGCACACGGTGTGCAAATTTGGTTCAAATCGGTTAAGTAGTTTAGGAGTCCATCGCGGACAAACAACGTGACACGTAATTTATATATATTAAGATATATATATATATATATATATATATATATATATATATATATATATATATATATATATATATATATAAAATATGAAATTTTGATATGGTAGCAATAGATTTTCTAATTTCAAGGTTAACATTATAGGATCATAATTATAATCAATCTAAATATATTTTATTGGCAATATTTGGTACTGCAAATGTACTATAACCGGCATTCCTGAGGTCACAAATAAAAATAACTAAAACAACAATTAGTATATGTTGTCTGTAGATTCACTGTTAATTTTTAGTTTAGTTTCCAATGTATATAAATAGATACTGCCTTAAGAGTGATAATGATATTAGAACAAGAAAGTAGTTGAGATAAGTAACTTAAATAGTATAATTAAAGCGGGCATGCTAGTGTGGTAATATAAAAATCCCTATATAGATTACCCAATATGAAAGTCAATAAATACCTCATAATGTTTGTGTGGTAGATTAATGATGAATCAAATTAATGTTACTGATAATATATCTTCAAACTAAATATTTGAAACTTTAATATTGAAATTTCTATTGTTAAATATTTCTTTTTTTTAGCTTCACAAGGTAGGCTGCTATGTGCGGGATACAGCATGAAGCTGAGTAGAGTATGTCACATTTACAGTTACACAAATAGTTAAATGGTAGACACTATACTTGACACTATGCTTGATTTTTACAGAACAGAGAAATAAGCGCTTCAATATGTAAATCAGTCTATGCGTGAGAAACAATCTTACTACTGGCGAAGTAAGCTAGCCAAATAAGCAATTTTTATCATCTTTACCATATTCTCCTGAGTATTTAGATCCATAGGGGCAATAACATCAAACTTTTTGACAATTTCCTCTTTAGCGACACCATCTCCATGTAAAAGGCTTGCTGTCACTTTGTATGATATACCTCCTCTTTCTCCATCAAATGATGAAGGTATGTTAGGAGGTAGTTGATATACAAATGGTATAGAGTGTGCTCCAGGCGGAAGTACTGTTACACCTAAAATTTAAATTTAGTAATAGTATTTTAACAGTAAACATGATAGATGTAAATTCAATTTGCACTTGGGGCTAGGAGTCATTTTTATTTACATGATCTGATGACAAGAGACA
Source organism: Eueides isabella (assembly GCA_019049475.1). Lineage (NCBI taxonomy): Eukaryota > Metazoa > Arthropoda > Insecta > Lepidoptera > Nymphalidae > Eueides > Eueides isabella. The sequence continues at coordinate 1,677,372 of CM032401.1, forward strand.
GAGAGAGATAAGAGTGGTGAATGGAAAACAGAACATCTTAATAATAAGTTGCTTGTGCTTATTGTATATAAAATAATATTAAAAAGTGTTAAAAAAAAAAAAATATTTGCATTATAACATGAGAGTCTCTATATTTTAAATACATGTAGTCGTCTTTACTTTCAGAATATTGTAAATACTTATGGTAGCATTATAACCTAAATATACTTAGTAGGTGAATGAATACAAACATAAAATTATTGAAACTTTTGAATTATAATTGTACAGTATGATTACGGCACTGAGAAATTTCTAAGTGGGATAAAAAATTACAATTAGTTGCATAATTATTAATTACTTCCTGTTAGTAGATAAATACAATGACTGTAACATTTTTATAGAACGTTTCAGTTAAAATAATGTAAATTATTGTAATAAAACAAACCATTTCCTCCACAAACACAAAGTGTAAAGTCGAAATATACTTCGTTGCCAACATATTTTACATCTCTTTTTCTTGTAACACCAGAATAAGTTTCCACCTCTTGTTCTGACCATTCCACATTGGCTTCGCCTTTGAAATTTATGTTAATATCTATAAATAAAGAAACATTTAAAAAATACTGATAATTAATGGAATGAGCTATTAGTCATTAGAACAATATGTTACTAGTAAAAACTTACACAACAACTTCAGTGGATTACTTAGATCGAATTTAACATTTCCTGTTACCAATTGTCCTGAGTAAAACACACATTTTGGTTCTTCTAAAAAGATCAATCCATTTACAAATTCTGATCTATTTTGTTCCATGATTCGTTTATAAATGAATATTTGCTAATTTTCCTTTGATTGCATTGTAAAACAGACGAAAACTTAAATTAATTTAGTTACTAATTTAGCTCTGAGCACCTTTTAATCAATGATAATTCTATCAGGGATTCTTAAATATTTATAACTAAAAATACACTAACTGACGAGGTAAGACCACCTAAACAAGTTTAAAAAACATTGCAACGTTTTAAAACCTCAAAACATTGCAATGTAAAATATCAAAAGCATAAGCTGTCACTGTCAAAATGCTTGAAAGTTGCATATGACAAGTAAAACATATTAAAGAGCGTTTATACGGTTGTGAAGGTTTGCCAAGCTTCCACAAGCCCCAACTTGTAGAGAACCCCTTTGACTGTTCTGTATTTTTGTGTTAATATATAAATATTTATACAACTGCGTCTTAGCAACGATATTTATTAAATTTAAAAAGTTAGAAAATAACATAAAAATAGACTAGAATTATGATCATCCTCTCGTTTAATCAGAATAGGTACGTATATCAAACGTAGCGCAAGAGCAAAAACAAAATAAACAAGCTTGCAAGCCAAGTTCAGCGTTTGTGGGCGCCTTCCAAGACATCACAAGCTTCATTGATCTGTTTCATTGTTTGATTAAATACTCTTTGTATATATATATATATATATATATATATATATATATATATATATATATATATATACAAAGAGTATAGGAGTCACTGACAAAAAAATGGCGATACAGAATAGTGACATACTTAAGTTCGTTAGGATCTGAATACGAACCAACGTAAATACGCCGCCAGCGCTTGTAACAAGTTCCTACGAACTGTGTGGAAAAACTGACACCGGCCTGGATCGGCGCCAAGCCCTCGCAAGCCATCACAATCACAAGCCATGACCAAACTGTGAGTGCCTATTCGTTGGGGCTGGTGGAAGCTTGGCAAACATTCACAAACGTATAAACGTCCTTTAGAGATTTAATTAATGGAACGTCTAAATGTCAATGTTCCTTTTGGATTTGTTATTTTGGCATCCACGTTTCTGTGTAATGTTATGAATTGTTTTTAAAGTATATATTAATATATTATTAACAGAAATACCTTAAAATGGGTAAATTAGATGTCACCATTTTACGCTATTTAACACCTGAAGACTTTCGTGTTCTTACAGCTGTAAGTATATTAACATTTCTAACCTTCTTGTTACTATTAGAAACATACAATTAAATTTCAAATTAATTTTAGGTAGAAATGGGTATGAAAAATCATGAGCTGGTACCAGGATCCTTAGTAGCATCTATTGCAAATCTACGCCACGGAGGGGTTCATAAGCTCATGAAAGATTTATGTAAACATAGACTGTTGACATATGAACGTGGTAAACATTGTAAGTAAACTTACTATATTTCTAATTATATATTTTTAATATTATGTGAACCTTAATACATTCTTTAATAATAGATGATGGATATAGACTCACAAATGCTGGATATGACTACTTAGCTTTAAAAGCTCTCACAAACAGAAAAGTTATCACATCTTTTGGCAATCAAATTGGTGTTGGAAAAGAATCAAATATTTACACTGTTGCTGATGAAGATAGAAATCCCTTATGCTTAAAATTGCACAGGTAAAAAAAACAATACTTCAGATTTTTCATTTACTTATAAATATTTTTATATTTCATAATGATTATTTTAAATTTTAATATTAAAAGTATTTAAACCTATGAATGTGTAATTTTTATAATATTTTATATAAAAATTCTACATTTTCAGATTGGGTCGCACTTGCTTTCGAAATATCAAAGGCAAAAGGGACTACCATGCACACAGGAACCGCACCTCGTGGCTATACTTGTCTAGAATCTCTGCAACAAAGGAGTTTGCTTATATGAAAGCTTTACATGAAAGAGATTTTCCAGTTCCTAAACCAATTGACTTTAATAGACATTGTGTTGTTATGGAACTTGTTAGTGGAGGACCCATGTAACTTTTTTTTATTTATTTTTTCCTGCTTTATTATGCTATTTATTTATGAGGTATATACATATCAAATTTATGCCTATTCTATTACATATATATATATATATATATATATATATATATATATATATATATATATATATATATATATATATGTATATATATGTATATATATATATATATATATATATATATATATATGTATATATATATATATATATATATATATATATATATATATATATATATATATATATATATATATGTATATATATGTATATATATATATGTATATATATATATATATGTATATATATATGTATATATATATATGTAAGTGAGTGGTAAGAGAGGGAGGGGGAGCCCTCGGTTGATGACAGTGGGCAAGGTGAAAGAAGTATACCGAGACTGTTGCGTTTGGCGCTCCATTCTCTCTGCTTAGTCACTAGGGATATAGCGTGCAACAAAATGAAAGAGATTTTCCAGTTCCTAAGCCGATTGACTTTAATAGACATTGTGTTGTTATGGAACTTGTTAGTGGAGGACCCATGTAACTTTTTTTTATTTATTTTTTCCTGCTTTATTATGCTATTTATTTATGAGGTATATACATATCAAATTTATGCCTATTCTATTACATATATATATATATATATATATATATATATATATATATATATATATATATATATATATATATATATATATATATATATATATATATATATATGTATATATATGTATATATATATATATGTATATATATGTATATATATATATATGTATATATATGTATATATATATATATATATATGTATATATATATATATATATATATATATATATATATATATATATATATATATATATATATATATATGTATATATATGTATATATATATATATGTAAGTGAGTGGTAAGAGAGGGAGGGGGAACCCTCGGTTGATGACAGTGGACGAGGTGAAAGAGGTATACCGAGACTGTTGCGTTTGGCGCTCCATTCTCTCTGCTTAGTCGCTAGGGATATAGCGTGCAACTAAGTTTATAGTATGTATTTTTATTATTATAATTGTTTGTTTCTGACATAAATAATATTCAAAAGTAAATTAAAAAACATGTTTTTACACATTAAGGATAAACATATTAAGTAGGTATGTAGCTTCATGCTGTATCACCCTGTTACACTGCTTTTTGTTTTGTACCAGTGGCTTAGTTCCAACATTATATAAAAAACTTATTTATACAATATATTTATTTTAGCATTTACATATTTGAAATGTCTAGTATAAGCATAAAATAAGCATAAAATTTAAATGATAATTAGAATATTATTACAAGTTAATATTTATACATAATTATTTTCACCATACATCTTGTAGAATTGTTCAATATTTTTGTTTTTAAATTTAGGACCCATGTTTCTGCAGTGGAGGATGTTGAAGGTCTTTATGATGAGCTTATGGGTTTAATAGTTCGTCTCGGCAACTGTGGGGTTATTCATGGTGATTTTAATGAATTCAACATAATGATAGATGAACATGGTCACCCAATTATTATTGATTTTCCACAAATGGTGTCCACGAAACATCCTAATGCTGAGCTGTAAGTATTAATTTAAGGCCGCAGTCTGAATTGTGCTCACAGAGCTTATGAATGCTTACACTGCTAACTTGCGGTCCGATTTAGTGAGCGCGCCAACGTCTTGTAGCAGTACTAGTAATTCGGATCACTTGTGAGCGTGTTTACTAATTTGAAAAGTTAAACATAACCTAACAGTGGAGTATGTGGTGTATGAGTGGAGTATGTGGTGTACACGATAAATATTGTAAAATGCTTGTTATTCAAGCATTTTCCCCAATCGAGGAAAGTAACGATAGTGACATTGACGTGGAGGATATATTAGACGTCAAGATAACGTATACGCTCACGGTGCTAACGCTCCGACCCGTCAGCACTGTAAACACTAGGTAGTGACGTCACATGTGACGTCATAGTATTCACAACGCTAACAGTGAGCGTGAAAAGCACAATTCAGATCGCACGTTGGCGCACTATGAGCGTTGAGCACAATTCGGACCGCGGCCTAAGTTTCCATTTTTATTAAAACAAAACTTAAAAAATATCCTCTAACCCAAAAAAGTCACTACTTAATTGTAGCAAAGTGCTTATAGGTGTTAAACTGCTAATTCCCATTTCGTAACACAGCGAAGAACAAGGATTTTGATAAAACAAGCTTCTCAAATTGTTTCATTCATTCAGGAGATATGGTGCCTCAGACAGACATGTCAAACTTATATATATATATATATATATATATATATATATATATATATATATATATATATATATATATATATATATATATATATATATATATATATATATATATATATATATATATATATATATATATATATATATATATATATAATAATTATTAAATAATTGTTTATATATATGTAATTCAAAAAGAAAAATTTAAATCATTACTTATGTTTAACTTGAAATCAATTTCATATGTTACAGTTACTTTGACCGAGATGTAAAATGTGTACGTGAATTTTTCAAAAAGCGTTTCGGTTATGAAAGCAGTTTGTATCCAAAGTTCAGTGACCTCGAGCGGGACGATCACCTCGATGAAGAAGTGGCCTGCTCCGGCTACAAGAGGACCAATGGAATTGAAGATGAACTTTTACAAGTACAAATGTTATTGTATTATGTTTACTTACAGCATTTTTGTTTTAAATTTGAATTGATATATTTAATTTAAAAATTACAATTTAAAATTTTAAAGATGACGGAATTGCCTACAACCTGTCTAGCCTGTGTGTTATTCTCATGTGTAAGCTATATCACAAAAAATAAGAAATAAAAATGTTCATCTTAATCCACTAGTTTATGCCCAAAAGTGGAACAATCATTTATCTTTATAAAAAATCATATTTATAATACTTATTAGTATGCTGAATGCCTGTATATCGAAGATATATTAAAGAAGAAATAAAAGGCGTTATTAATGCAATGGGGCATAGTAGTGTTCTTTTTAAAATAATCTGTTTGTCTGTACGTTTGTACGTGCTAATCTGAGAAAAGGCCAACGATTTTATATTGTAGTTTTTAGTATTATATTTTGGCAACATTTATTTATAATTTAGCGTTTTTTTTTTCTTATTTGGATCGATTGGTAAATAAACAACGTTACGTCGTTTTAAAATATTCTCTCTGTATATCTCTCTGTCACTCTCTCAGCATCACGCTGTATCCTGCACATGGCAGGGTAGACAGAGGGAACATGGGAACCTATTGTTAAGACACTTCGTTCCACTTCCGTTCCCCACTTTCCGTCGAATTTGATGCATTGCGTTGAATTCCACAACTCAACATTGCGGAATTCAACGCCGCTTTTTGCCTTTTACCAGAGCGAAGAAATGAAAACATTAAATATTTAAATGGGAAATATTAAATCTTTCATTTTCTCAAGGGGGATCGAACCCACAACCACGGTTACAGTCACACACTTGTGCCGCTGCGCCTCAACAGGCCTAAAAAAAATAGTAATATATCATTTTACCTCCAATGGGAGTCGAACCAACAGCTAGTCGTGTTATTAGACCCACAATTGACCCCTGGGTCACAACAAATCTCAAATACAATATTTATTAATAGGAAATGGGCATTGGTCTTGGAGTAAGTGAAGATGAAGCCAGTGATGAGGAGGAGGCAGAGGAACGGGAAGAAAATAAAAATACGAAAGGTTCCGAAGATGAAATCACTTTGCTTAGACAACAGGTATACTTATAATAATAGTAAAATATTTTTATGTGTACTGTCAGTACATTGTATAGAAAAGTGAATGTAAACTAGTGCTTTAGTAATAATATCTTTGATTTGCCCGACTTTTATATGAGATAATATCTGGGGACGCAGTTAGTTATGACCGTGGACTGCTGCTAAGTGTTGGTGACACCAGATTTTTAAGGTTGCATATGATGATACTAAATATATGCGATTAATTCAGTAATTTCTGTTTGGTTTTCGTAAATTTAGTTACAACCTACGAGTATATGTTAAGTGGAAAGACATGCCTTATAATTTTTTTTATTTCATTTCTTCACTTTTTTACGCTTAGGGATTTATTATAACAATGTAATATATAAAAAACTGTTTAAAAAAACAATTGCCCACAGGTGGAAGCCTCAATACAGCACGACGAAACACATATACAAAACGTTATAACAGACACAAAAGACCTAACAATACCAGAAACAGAAGTAATACCAACACTCGTACCCATTAAAAGTGAAGAAGGAAAAGAGAAAAATGAAGAAGATAGCGTAGAAGATAAAAATTCCCAAAAATACAGACTAGCAATGATAGAAAAGGCACTATCTGATGTAAGATCAATGAGATCTTACACATCAGCGAGTACAATAGCACCGGAAGTGGTGAAACAGCAAGTGAAGAAGAATCTAGAGGTTCGCCAGAAGAAAATGGAGAAGAAGAAGGCGATTGCGAAGGGAGAAGCTAGTGCTGTGACGCGACAAAGAAGAGATAATAGAGAAACTATTAGAGAGAGCCACGGGCTGTGGGGGTGGGCGGAGTGATATTGAAATTAAATATATGTTTATATAAAGTTTGTTTGTTTTATTTTTGTAGCTGTATCTCATATAAATCAGGAGCAGCAGCAGAAACTTTGGATTCTAGTGTTAAGACACTCCATTTACATTACACTTGTCTCAACTCTTTACCAAATTTTTTAAGGAATTGCGTGTTGAGTTGCTGAACTCAACGCTTCATAATTTGTTTTATTTCTATAGTTGGTTTTACTTAAATTGGTTATAATTAAAAGTTATTAACTCCCGCCTCGTAGTTGTTTTTTTATAACAATGTACCTAATATTAATGACATAACATTAAACTGGAATCAAGCATGAAATAGATAACAGAATATAAATGCCAGTTCCAATAAAAGGTGTAAATACGTGAGCGTGTCATTGTACGTATGAGTGTGTGTACATGTGGTTGTGTATTCTCTTAGTCGGTATCTTAAATGATGGAGGTCGTGCCTAGACTGCATTGTCATTGGTGATCACACAACAACCTTGCTTCCATTCTGATAAAGATGCAATGAGAATAACAAAGTGTCCCACCTAACACAATCAAACGACTTAGAATAGTCAACGAAGCACATCAGCATTGGAATGTTGAATTCATAGCGTCAATAAAAAAACCCTGCTTGCTCTATTGGAATTTACCATTGCAAAAATGATTTCAGCCGTTCGTTAATTATGTATAGTAGAATTTTGCTTGCATGGGATATTATCGCTACAGTCCTATAGTTTCCACAGGACTTGGTTGACATTTTCTTGTGGAGCGGTACCAAAATATATTGTTGCCTGCCATTGATCCATTTGCCATTCCTCCATATCTGATTGCAGAGGTTTTGTAGAATGCATACACCATCATCCCCTATGAATTTCAAATCTTCAGCACAAATACAGCTAAATCCGGCTGATTTAGTGGGTTTTAGCTTTCTTAAAACAAGTTCTTTAAGATGTTTTAAGGACTTTAAGATGTTCAGTTTTTAAGGAATATCGGTTATGGTGTGTGGTAGGATCGCTGACGTTCCTGTGGCGTTATCGTATAACTGTTCGCAATAACCTTTCCACCTATCAACGACCTTATCTATAACAGTAAGCAAACCTCCATCTGCATCTTCAATAGCTCAGGTTTTGTTTTGAAATCCCGTGTTATAGATTTTATTTTCATAAAAAGATGCGTTTGTATCTTCTGAGCATGATTTTCGATTTCGGTACAAATTTTACTGAGGTGTTCGTTTTACCTTTCCTGGATTGACGCAGAACTTCTTTTACGAGAATTTTATATTGTTCACGACTGTCTTCATTTGTGAGGTTCTTCAGTAGTTCTTTCTTTTCAGTAGTTCTTTCTTTTTTCGTATCATATATACATATATACCTCATGTCTCATACGACAGCCATGAACCGCGGGGTAAGTCTGGCAATTTGCCGAGGCTCTCTTTATGATGTGTACATCATAACCTTCAAAATAAATCTCTGAACCCTCTCCAGAGGAAGCAAAACCGATCTAGTTGCAGTCGCACCACCCCAAGCTAATAAGCTTCACGCAATCACTTCTCATCTATTGCGTACTTACAATATAGCGATTGTACAAGATCATAATCTTATATCTTTAGAGTTTCAATGTCAGCACTACACCGTAGTTGTTTGAAAACATTTGCGAATTTTCGTACGTTTCGTATGAATTGAGTTCCCGCTAACTCATAGTCTTTTTAGCTTCACACTGTGCACTCCACATAGCTGAGTAGGCAGAGAGAACTTGGGAACCAAGTGTTAAGACTTATTATTCTGTCACCCACTATCCGCCGAATTTGAGGCATAGCTTGTTGAGTGGCGGGACCCAACGTAACATTTTGCCTTTTTACCAAAACGAAGAAATGAAAACATAAAATATATCAAATGTGTCATTCCTTGAATGTGGATCGGACCCACAACCTGTCGCGTTTAAGTTCTCATGCTTGTGCCCCTTCGTGAATAGCAACATTAATTACAATCGGCACCAAAGTTTAAAAATTCCAAAGACCAAAGTTTATAAATACAGTTATATCTACATTTTTTTTATGGAAAGACACGGTAAACGAGAGTACAGGTCGGGTCACCTGATGGTAAGTGATCACCGTCGCCCACGGCCCTGTGTAACTCCAGAGGAGCTACAGGAGTGCTGCCGGTCTATAAGGTGGATGGGCACTGGAGCATGGCATTACCCAATGCGAAACGCAGTGGCCGAAGCCACTACTTCACGCCGGTTTTAAATGTCGGGTATAATGATTCGGTTGAGTCTGCCCATGCGTGTTTTCATTGCCGTCAACGTGACTCTCCCACAAGTACTTAAGTCGCCTCTTACGACACCATCAGTACCAGGGTGATCCTATTCTAAGCCGGAATCACACGGCACTACATTTAAGGGCAAGATGTTACAAGAACAAGACAATCAATTCATTATAATTGTAAGAACATGTTCACTGCACTCTCGCTTGTCATCTGCATATGAGACTATTTTTCAGTTCCGTATTATTAAAGTTGCAGAGTCTATTCATGTAAATTGAGAAGAGAGTGGATCCTAATATACTTCCTCGTACCTCATATCAGATTAATCCTCCGAAAATTCGAATAAAATCCATCAATCAATTGCGTACGGGGTGCGGGACGGAAGCACCAACGGCAACGGTCTTTTGGAATTCAGTCATCATAGAGAGTCACCGGAGCGGACCGTGCTTTTTGTGTTCGTGAGTTTTATCACAACAACGATTCGGCCATTGCACGGCATAAATTACACATATACAGCTATGTCAAATTGTCGCTACTGGAGTAGCATAAACCCACGTCTCAAACATCAAAGGCCATTATGTAGCCCTAAAGTCATACTTTGGGTTGCTGTCAGCGCATGGCATTATAGGTTCCTCTTTTATGAGAACGAACATGGCTGTGCAGTTACTGTTACTTCGGAAAGATATGTGGCAATGATCGAGAATTTTTTTACACCAGAGTTGCAGAATTTTCCAAGTTTCAATACCCGGACCTGGTTTCCAATTAAAGGATTTTTTTCTTATAGGGTTACCTTAAGTCTAAAGTCTACGAATCAAATTCGCGGTCAAGTAATGAACTAAAAGTAAATATCCGGCGAGAAATGTCAAGCATTTCTGAGCGCACTTGCCGTGCAGTGATAAAAAAATTAGAACAAAATCGAGCACATTTGCTCAGTTTCAACTCAAAGAACTTATGGTTGAAAAGATGACAAGATAGAATAGCATTTACAGTAATAATATGAGATATAAATAGATTTCCACTGTTAAGGTAAAGGCTAGTGCGAGCGCTGAGATTCGACAGTGAAGGAATAAAAGAGAGCCACAGATTATCATTTTATGGAATAAACGTATTATTTACTAATGTATTTTAGTTTTGTATTTTATTTAAAGATTATGAGATTGTTTACAAAGAGAATGCATGTAAATGGATAAAATTATCTAAGTCATTTGTCACTCTTATTATCGAAGCATTGGTCAACACAACACGACGAAACTTATATCATTATAACAGATTAAAATACATCTTATACCTATTAATATCAGAAATAGAACAAACACCAACACTCATACCCATTAAAGATGAAGAATAAAAACAGAATGAAGAAGAAGATAGCGTAGAAGTAAAACATCCCAAAAATACAAATCAGCAATGATAGAAAAGTCACTGTCAGATGCAGGCAAGATCAATGAGATCTTATACTTCAGCGAGTAGTATACGGAAAGTAGTCAAATTGCAAGTATTCTTCTTTTCAAGAAGATAGAATATTTGATGTTTGACCACTTCCACTTTTCTCTAGAAGTTCATAAGAAAAAAAAGGGAAGGAAGAAAGCGATTGTGAATTGAGAAGCTGCTGTGATTCGACAACGAAGAGATAATAGAGAAATTATTAGAGAGAGCCACGGGCTGTGGAGGAGAGTGAAGTTTTTTGAGTTGCGTTCTTGCGTTTGTGGGTGCGTGCGTGCATGTGAATGTGTGTGCGTGTTCACATGCTTGTAGCTAACTCTCAGCTTCACACTGTATCCTGCACATGGCAGGGTAGGCAGAGGTACCTTTGGAACCTAGTGTTAAGACATTCCGTTCTGTCCTCCGTTTTCCGACGGACGTAGCGCTTTACCTTGTAACCAAAGCAAAGAAATGAAAACATAAAATATTTCATTTGAAAATATTAAATGTGGATAATTTTAAAAACTTAGTTCTTTCTGATTAATGGCTTTTAAAAAGATGAGAAAATATAGATAGAAATAGAATAATAAGAGAACCACGGATTATTATTTTATGGAATAAACGTATTTTTTACTAACGTAATAACTACTTTCATTTTATTTATAGGTTATAAGTTGTTAACAAAGACTTATTTTTAGAAGTTTTCTTACATTTCATATTTTTTTCCCAAGTGAAAAATGTGAAACGACCTTTCACTGTCGTGATTTGTAGACCGTACCTTAGGTATATATTTGTTAAAAACTTTCCGATGATATTCAGATTTATCTTGAAAGGTCAGTAAGGATTATCATATGTTATCTTATATTATTGTGAAAACTATTTTATAATATTATTTATTATTTAATTAAAATGACGCATGTGCACTAAAATTGATTATGAACTAGATAATATATGTATATTATATTCTTTATCTTGCATATTGCTATAGGCAGGCAGAAGGACTAATATAAAGAGACTATCCAGGACGTATTTTAAGATTGCGCGCCCCGGGTTCCTGTAGCTTTCCGCCCCATTAAGGAATGAAAGAAAACAAAGAAATATAGATTTTATATTTTACATTATTTTTCTGTAGGCAAAATTTGAAATGTGAAGAAAAAATCAAGGCAAAAAAAAATAACGGCTTAACCGGTTCAGGAAAGAACAAGGGGCGGCTTGCATATTTTAATTGAATTTCGAATTCCTTTAGATATTAAATCTACATGTGGAAAGGTGGCTCAGGGGCGTTCTAATATTTTTTTATATTTTTCCAAACGTCCAAACCTAAGCCCTAGGGGCGGATTATCGGCTGACCCGAGGCCACCCCCGGCTATAGCCCTTCTGACACTAGGGTAAATACACCCTTGAACGCTACGCTTATAATGCTGGGACCTTATAAGCAAAGCGTCAAGGTCTATAAAATCATACCCACAATAACTGCTCTTATAGTCAGATTATAGATAATTCTAAAAGTAGTTAAATTACATTTTTTGTTTGTTAAAAACTTAGGCCACAACTCACTAAAAAACTATGAATATTTAATTATTTTTTTAATTTGATAATAACCTAACCAAATGTTACACATTGCCCCTACCCGAAAAATGTAAAAATTTAATTTTCGTAACGTGATATGTTATTACGTTCAAATGTTTATTATAAAATTTATTATTATTTATTATTTATTTATTTATAATAAAATGCAAAATATTGATTTTTAATATTTATATACCGACTTTCAACTAAACTAGAAGTTTAAATAATAAATTAATTTACAATTCTGATAAAACTATTTTATTTAGGTGCATACTTTAAAGTTTTATTACATGACTAAGTACGTCATAAAGATTAGATTCGAAGAGTAAGCCGATAAGTAAGTTGCTAATTAAATAAAACCATATTTTAATACATTATATACCTAATACGTATTACGTACCGCATATGACGCGCAAGACAAAGCGCGGCGTTGAATTCCGCCACTTAACACGTAATACATTAATCACCCAATACGAAAATTATGGAATCACAATGTCCTACACTAGGCTTTTCCTTTCCCATGCCAGGCCAGGCCATGTGTCCGCATTCAAATTGTTCACACAATAAACGATACCTTGACTGCATTGATGAGAGGGCAAAACGTAGACACGTTTGGCGTAACACCAATACAGTGTTTATTATAACACTGTTATATGACAGTGAAACGTAAGTATTATAAAAGAGAAAAGAAAAATGTGGAGAGGTGATCTCTTTGTCTCTTTTGTATGCAAGATAAGCCGAGTTTGATTGGCTGACTGAATTCATAATGGAGAGGACAAGGTGAAAGAGGTAGGCAGATACGGTAGTGCTTAATACTGTTGGTTCTGTCTACACCACTAGGGATAAAGCGTGAAGCTTAAAATGTAACTTATTTCTATTTTGGCACAATACCTCAACGATGATGGAATTTAAAAACAATTAGTGACCGACCGAAAGTTCGGTTTCGGCCAGTTTCGGCCAAGAATTGTAGTTTCGGCCATAGTTTCGGTTTCGGCCAGAAAATAGCCGAAACTTTCGGCCAAACCGAAACTGGAGTATTCGTCAATTATCGTGTTCAGCCACCATGGCCGAGCGCCACCACTAGAGTAGTTCGCCTGTTTCATGTTTAAAATTTGATTTTAATTTGCAATAAACTATAATATGAATAAAGGTGTGAGGAATTCTATTCAATTTATTGACTTATCCATGTTCGCGCCTATAATTTTCTGATATCGCGGTAGTCCTGGGACTAACCCTAGATTCGAAACTTCAATGAGAGCCTATCTGTTTTTTCTTGCGGGCAGACTGAGCTCCGCTGTTTACGCTGTTAGAAATGTGAGACAGCTTACGGATGTTGATACTTCTCGGATAGTTTACTTCAGTTATTTTATAGCATATTGACCTTTGAAATATTACATTGGGTCAATGCTGCAAATATAGGGCCTATATTAAAGTAAGTAAAAAAAGAGTAAGTAAAAAAAGAGTCAGTCCATTTACAGCATGGGTGCTTAGGACCCATGCTGTAAATGGAGCAAACTCACTCTTAAGGTCTACTGGTTTTTTTAAGTATATATTTAAGTACATATATAATAATATATTACTTTTTCGCAAAAAATATTCACAATTACTTATGGAACACTGTTCCATAAGTAATTGTGAATATTATTATAGACATGGTACTAATACAAGAAGTTAGTAGAAGTAGTAGTAGTAAACAAGCTGAACACTCCTAGTTTTCGTCTTTAAAAAGTTAGTAAATCTTTTATGGGACATCGTGCACGTATGTATAATAAAATTCCAGAAGTGGTTTCAGGTTTACAAAACAACAATTTAAAGTGAAAATGAAAAATATATTATCAGCTAAGCCTAATTCAATTTAACTTTAATTCAAGGCTATTACCATGATAAGAGTTTGTGGGAGTGGGATATTATTGGTATTCAGTCAGCAAGCTACTTATGTTATACATTTACTTTACTTTAGTTATATTTTGAAAAGAGCCGGAGCGCTGTTGAGTTTCGTACCGGATCTTCTCATCAATTTAAACTATAGACATATCTATGTAACTTAACAGTTGAATAGTGCTTATAATGGCCTAATTGAATAAAGAATACTTTGATTTGATTTCAACTATTAATTAAATATGCAAAAACATTAAACTACATTCAGTATGCAATAGAACATTTAAATATGATCGGTATGTTTCGGTTTCGGTCGAAACTAAGAGCGAGGCCGAAAGTTCGGTTTCGGTTTCGGCTGAAAATCCTGTTTCGGTCGGTCACTAAAAACAATATTTTAATGATGATGGAATTGCAATTTAATGTATTCACAATGCAATGAAGATACAATTTAGAAAAATATAATAAAAAACCGATTAAAAAAAATTGAATAATTACAAAATTAAAAGAAAGTACTTTTTAAAGGAAATCAAAATCTAGTTTGCGGGAGGACCCCACTCATTTTGTATGCAATGTATACCAAAATCTAAAGTTTTTGTGTATAATATAAATATAAATTTCTATTTTTCAGAGTGTTTTCTTTACTTGTTCTGCAAGTTTATGCCAAATTTAAGAATTATAAAACAACGGCAAATCCATCGATTTTAATAATGCGTTTCCAAAATTTGACAACCGTAAGTTTAGGAGTGTGGCTCATTATTGTATGAAATTAAATAACAAATAGTTTATAATGTTTATTTGTATCAAGTATTTCCAAATTTTAAATTTTCGGACTTTTCCATTATTGTGATTTTTTAATAAGTACCCAATTTCACACTTTCCACGGTATATAGGTTTTGATTACGCGGTTAAATTCATAGAAATGCACCAAAGATCTGAATGTCTGATGTCAATTTTATTTCGATTCCACCACACGACCTGGAAATAAATGGTAAGCCATAAATAGTCGCTCCACTAATCTGTGTTTATTAACCAATTAACCGCCAAAATTAAACCAATAACATTATTTATGCAAAACTTTTATTTTACTATCATATACATGAAATAAACAAAAACTGAAGAAAAAAAGTAAAAAAATAAAATAAGTTATTGTACGATCCACATCATCCACTACTGTGCAGTTTCGTAGGAATTTCCTTCCACGCGCCACCCATCTCTGGAACGACTCACCCTGCGGCATGCGGTATTTGCAGGTCGATACGACATGGGTTCCTTCAAAAATCGCGTCTACCTCCACCTCATAGGTCGGCAACGCACCTGTAGCTCCCCTGGTGCTACACGGGGCCGTGGGCGACGGTGATCACTCACCATCAGGTGACGCCGTACGCTTGTTTCCCTAGTGTTGTCCACAAAAAAAAGAAAAAAAAAAAACCAAAAAAGGTGAATGATGAATCTTGTTTTGTATCTTCTAGCGCAAATAATGCCTTGCGATGGAACGTTGAAACAGCAGTTGCAGTACTAGTGTACGCGTACCTTAAATATTTAAAAACAACAATCCGATTACCTCTTAGTAAGATATTGTTGCAGAAACACAATATATATAATATATATATATATATATATATATATATATATATATATATATATATATATATTATATATATATATATATATATATATATATATATATATATATATATATATATATATATATATGTATATATATATATATATATATATATATATATATATATATATATATATATATAATATATATATATATATATATATATATATATATATATATATATATATATATATATATAATATATATATATATATATATATATATATATATATATAATATATATCATATATATACATATACATATATCATATATATATATATATATATATATATATATATAATATATATATATATATATATATGCAACGGATAGTTGTTTGGCCGGATACCGGATACCGGATATTCGGCCTGACCACCAGCCGAATATCCGGTATCCGGCCGCCGAATATTCGGCATGCAGCACCTACCTATATTTTAGGTTTCGTAGGTGCGTCCCGCCCGCCCGTGCAGGTTTAAACTTGTTTCATAGTAATTCGTGCGGGACAGATCTTGTCGAAAGAAAATAGTTTTATTGTGTCAGTCAGTACAGAACATTTTGGTTTAAAAGTTCGCTCGCGGATTCTTTTATAAGAAAAAAAGTTGGTGGTGTTAGAGTAGTTTTTAATTAATTTACTTTTATCTACTGTGTCATTAGTGTGCTTATGAAAAATGGCAACGAGAAGGTCTCCGCTTTGGAATTATTTTGAGATAGATAAAGAAGAAGCTAAATACGCTATTTGCTTAATCTGCAAATTAAAAGTTTCACGTGGTGGAGAGGGAAAGAAAGCTGGAACCTCGTGCATGAAAAACCCCTTGAAAGCCAAGCATTCTGATAAGTTTAGCGAAATTTATGGCAGTTCGTCCTCAGATGTTGGAACTGCTATTTCTACGAGCTCAACTGCAAGTACATCTGCCGCAGCCTCTCAATCGTCCTTGCAAAAACAATTAACTTTAGCTGAAACTGTTGAGCGAAAACAATATTGGGGGATAAATGAATCGAAGTCGAAAAAATTTCACTATTTAATTGGCGAAATGATCGCGTTGGATAACGAACCGCAATCTATTGTTGACCGAGTTGGATTTAATAGGCCCATGCAGAAAGCGCTACCTAGATACAAGTTGCCCAGTCGCACTTATATGAATGAAAAAATAATACCGGACATATACGAACGAATTACCAAAAAATAATGAAAAATATTTTAAACGCGGCAGTGGTTTCCATAACCTCAGATATATGGATTTGTGACCAAAATAATGAAAGTTTTTTGAGCTTCACCGCCCATTGGATATCTCCAGATTTCAATCTGAAACATGGCGTTTTGGCAATGAAGCCCTTTTCAGGGTCTCACACTGGAGAAAACATAGCTAACGGACTTAACATTATTGCTGCACATTGGAATATCCCGTTAAATAAAATACACGTTATTGTACATGATAGTGGGACTAACATGATTAAAGGAGTTCAAGAGGCTGAATACGATTCAGCTCGGTGTTTTATTCACTCTCTCCAGCGGGTCATTACCGAGTTACTTAAAACTCAACCTGATTTGATAGAGATGCTGAATGCTTCAAGACGTATCGTAACTCATTTCAGTCATTCAGGATTAGCACAAGAAAAACTCAAGGCAATTCAAACAGAGTTGAAGTTACCAGAACATCGGTTAGTGCAAGATATCAGTACACGTTGGAACTCGACGTACTATTTACAAGAGCGGCTGCTAGAACAGAAACGCGCTATTTCTTTGTATATAGTTGACCACAATAAACTCCTCAACTTGACTCCTCAGCAATGGAGTTTAATGGAGCAATGCATTCTCCTCAAACCGTTCGAGGAAATAACGAAGATCACGAGCTCAGGTTTGTCATGTATTTCAGAAATTATACCTCATGTGGCGGTTTTGATGAGGTACATTCAAAAAGAAGAAACTTCTCGCAAAGTCCCTAACTTATTACAATTTCTAACGTCCCTGAAAACTCAATTGCAACAACGCTTCGAATATCTTGATGAAAATCCAAAGTATTTCCTGGCTACATTACTGGACCCCAGGTTCAAGATCAATTTTTTTGGGGTAATACAAGCAGAAAAGGCTCGCCAAAGACTCTTATTGGAGAATCTAAAACTAAGTTGCAGTGAAGAGGATTCAGTCAGCAGTGATGGCGATTCACCTCCAATGAAGAAAAGAGTAGGCTATGGCATCGGTATTCATGAAACATTTTGGGACTGCTTTAATGAAGTTGCCAAAGATCAGACTGAAGACTATGGTAAAAGTGCTATAGCCAATGAACTTGACTTTTATTTAAAGATGGTTCGCTTTGATCGACAAAGTAACCCCTACGCATGGTGGGCAGCAAACGCCAAACAATTCCCGATTTTGGTTAAATTTGCCCAAATATACCTATCTTCTCCATCTAGCAGTGTGTACAGTGAGAGACTGTTTTCAGAGGCCCGGCTTGTATATGAAAACAAGAGGAATCGTTTGCGCCCTAACAATGCAGAAAATCTTGTTTTTATACATCACAATTTACCTTTAATGGATTTCCAATACTAAATTATTTAATATTATTTACTAGTTTTAACTATGAATATTAACTTTTTAACCATCAATATTATTACCAAATTTCTTAAAATATTTGATTTATTATTATAAAAGTTGTATAAAATAATAATAAACTTTTATTACAACTGTTTTTTTTATTTCGATTCCAAATCTTACAAGTTTACTACCTATCCGGTATCCGGCCGGATAGTACATTACCATCCGGTATCCGGCCGGATAGTAAAAAATGGGCCGGATAAGCCGGATACCGAATAGTAACCGAATATTCGGTATATATATTGACTGTAAACTTTTATTTAATTATCACATTGATCACATAGTTTGTAAGGCTTTTCGGATGCTGGGTTTTGTTCGTCGTGTAGCAAAAGATTTTTACAATAGAGTTACACTTATCACGTTGTACAATGCCTACGTTCGTTCTGTTCTCGAGTATGCTTCGACTGTGTGGAATCCGTTGTTTAATGTGTACATTGATAAAATTGAAAATATTCAAAAGAGGTTCAATAAACATATTAGTATTAAAGCCAACCAATACCATCTCGATAAACAACCTATTCCGACTTCTTTAAAGAACCGTCGTTTGGCTAGGGACGAACTTTTCCTTTTTAAAATAGTTAATAATTATATTGATACCCCTTTCCTTTTAAGTAATATTAGTCTGAGATGTCCTCGTCTACAAGCCCGTAATAGTTCTATGTACCTATTGCAAGAACTAAATATGGTGGAAATGTTTTTATTTATCGTGTTTGCAGCTCTCATGATATTGACGTATGTTTGGCGATATTGACATGTTTACTATAAATTTAAATAAGTTCAAATCACTTGTCATGGAAGCTGTTTCTGAATGATTTTCTTCTGTTTTATTTTGATTTCTTTTTGATTAACTGTTCATTTAGCTTTTTTTTTGTACTATTTTATGTGAAGACTTCATTGGTTAATTGAATGTAAATTTGGTTTTTATTTGAAGTACTTGTAAAACTGTATGTCTTCCTTAATAAATATATATATATATATATATATATATATATATATATATATATATATATATATATATATATATATATATATATATATATATATATATATATATATATATATATATAAAACTGAATAAGAATATATGTGTTGTTTGTGACTTTTATGGAGTCAGCGTCATAGAATAAAATATTACGGTAGATCTTAGTTTTGGGGAGCGAATTATCGCAGGCTTTTACCATCAGGGGATTCGGATGAATCGAATCTTATCAAAGTCGATATGAGAGAAAGAGAGAGAGAGAGTCGAGAAGATGGAGTCGAGTCTGTATTCCTCGCTACCCGTAACCCGAGATTTTGTGCCCAATCAAACACAAAAACTACAGCGCCAAAACAATTTCGTCCAACAGCGCCGACACGAATTGTTTTTCATGGCGATAATATATTTAATACACGTATTAAAATATTTTATATAACACAAATACCTTTTTAGATAGTGTGATAAGCGATAAAGCCGTATATTATGTTTTTAAGAATGAGTCAAGGGCAGGGCCATTGACGTATATAAAATTGTATAGCAGAGGGGGCGGGGCAACAAGACGTATTGAAATCTAGATCTAGCAAAAGTAGAAAGTAATAGGCAAAAGTGCTATCATGTGAAATCATTTTAACATTCCTTCTGTAAATTTAACTTGACATATCGCCAGTGACTAAACTCTGACATGAAAATGTTACATTATACATAAATAAATGAGCACAAACATTCTGCTTCGTTTCTAATAGTTTTTTGCTGTTTTACGCTTGTTATTGCTTAGTAGATTAGGTGTTAGGCAGACGGAATCTAGGGTAAGCTCAGTGCCCACTTTTATCGAGTCTTTATAACATTAAACATTGCATAACGGAACTCAGTTAAGTAATTGTTTTCATCCCTGAGTGACTATAGAACCCGCAACAGTTTACAGTTAAACGCTGTCTTACTGCGCCACGACAGATTTAAAATGTAGCTCAATACTCTCGATAACTATTTTTGATCTTCATCACCACCTTTAAAAATATATGTACAAAAAAATTTTTTACAATATATTTTTCGATGCATTTGACGAATTTCTAATACAATATCGAAAATCGATACAATATCGAAAATCGATAATTCACCCTAATTTAAATCAAAAATATATACAAAAACTGCCCCTACTACGTAGGACAGCTGCAATGCAGATGGACATCGTGTCATGCTTAATTTTGTTTCCATGTATTGACCATATTGATTTTCAGTTTAACCTATTTAAATTATCTTTTTTTAAATTATTTTATAAGTACCTATATATATATATATATATATATATATATATATATATATATAAATATATATATATATATATATATATATATATATATATATATATATATATATATATATATATATATATATATATATATATATATATATATATATATATATATATATATATATATATATATATATATATATATATATATATATATATATATATATATATATATATATATATATATATATATATATATATATATATATATATATATATATATATATATTATATATATATATATATATATATATATATATATATATATATATATATATATATATATATATATATATATATATATATATATATATATATATATATATATATATATATATATATATATATATATTATATATATATATATATATATATATATATATATATATATATATATTATATATATATATATATATATATATATATATATATATATATATATATATATATATATATATATATATATATATATATATATATATATATAATATGTAAAACGAATATGATTTTTAATTGAAAACTAAATCTACTTATAAGATAAAAAGACAATGAGAGCAGGTTAACAACCAGTTTATACAAATTTGAAATAAGTCGTACTTTTAACCCTTCATTGAGTTTGTCAGTTTTAAATAACTGGGTCTATTATATATCACATTACCCAAGATGCATTAATGTTATATACTTATAAAATAATTAATATCATGTTGCAATATCTTACAAGCCCGTGGAATTGGTTGAAGTTTTCTAATATTATCATAAAAGAGCTTTTATTGGCTTTTCTAGATCTAATCATATTAGTCGAGTGTTTTCTTAATTGATATTAATGATACCTGTAAGTAGTCTATTTTTTATCTGTAATACAAAAAAACGCATTGAAGTCCATTCAATTTTAATAAAATAGTATTTCTTTCACTGTAGCTACTGTCAATTCTTTGCTTAATGAAATAGACGAAATATCTACCATTTATTAATCGCATAAAGCAAAGGTCATTATTCTTTACTTAACTAATAGGAATAACGAGTTAGCGCGTATATATTTATATATATATATATATAATTGTATATTATATTAGTTTTAGTAGTACTACTAATTTAGTAGTAGTTAGAATTACTAGTTAGTTGTTGTGTGACAGTCGCGCAGAGCGCACGCGTGTACAATGGCGTTAGATAACCTCACTGCTGTTTTATATAAAACTAAGGATTTACGATTGGTAAGCTTAGTTTTTAATTTAATAGTATTCAAAAATAATATATACATGTTTGTTTATTTAAAAAAAAAGCTCAATGAGCTTTAAGTAAAAGCTACTAATTGACGCAAAATGTTGTTTGAAATTTAATTTATTTTTAAAGTTTCATATTATCAACCACAGACGTAAATGAACGATAATCAACATATTTATGTATAGTAGTTTCTTCGGGGTTGCCATGGTGATTTGTATCATAAAAATTAAATCTTATTTGACCTAAAGATAAATTACATGAGATAGTCATAAACACATAGTTAAGTAATATATTTTTTATAAATATTATAAAATTAATAAAAATTTTGCTAATGCCTAGTTAGGGTTATGTACAAGATTGGGTTGATGTGGAAAAAAAAACTTTTACTTTTAATTTTGGCCAGACGAAGCGCAGTTGTGGGTGTAAAAAATACGAATTAAGTTTAAGGATAATTTTGTATGTGAGTTCCGGAACTCATCGCCGCGATTTGCATTGTTACCAGAAAGCAGAAATGAATATATTAAATATTTCATTTTTTGAGCGGGAAAGAATCGTAACCTGTCGCGTTCACTCCGACTTACAGTCGGCTTGTGGCCTCGTGACACAAGAGGCGTAAAAAAAGGAAGAATAATATTTATAAATTAAACTAGCGACTATATTAATTGACGCATTTAAAAATTATAAAAAATGTTTAATTCATACATATACATATATATGTATCAATTAAATATTTTTTATAATTTTGTGTAGGTCAAGTGTTCTTTTGTTAGTACACCTGAACACATTCTCGTAGTTATAGAACATAAGCTGGACATGCCATTCTTTATCACCCAATGTTACTTAGTTGTTAAAGAAAATACATTTGTTTTTCATCGATTTAGCATTTAGAACCATTTTATATACAGAATTTGTATATATAATGGAAATAAACAAACTTACTTAGTTTTGCTTACCACAACAAGAGGAGCAATTCTGACAAGATTGATTTGATAAAATATTAGAATCTGTATGACAAATAAATTATACTCAAGTGTTTATTTTGACCTTATTGGCATATCTAAATGAATTTTTTATGTTGTGTTTTAGGAACAAACACCAATTCCAGAAATAGCTGACGATGGTAAGAATGTCTGCATTATTATATTTTACATTTAATAAATACTTATAAGAACACAACTGAAACGCTTTTAAAAATTAAAATAAGTTAAGTTTTTATACAATTCGTGTTTCATAGTTACATCCTAATCTTAAAACAAAAATGTTATTGAGATCATATTGTTTCTGTAATAATTTCAAACCATTAGGTGCTGTTATAGTTTTTACACAACTGTAACCGCGATCATGATTGGTTCGATCACCATGAAAAAGTATCACAAAAATTCTTCTTTCGAAATGTATCAAAGCGCAACATTTCGCCGCTCGGTACGCAATGTTCCGAACAAAAGTGGTAAATTGAGAACAGTGACACAAAATTTTTCCTATAGGCAATAACGGGAAATATTATAAAGATGAAACTAATAATTTTGACTGTATGATAATAAAATCCATCTAATTTGTAGAAGTTCTTCTGCGTATGGATTGCGTCGGCATCTGCGGATCAGATGTGCACTACTGGCAGAGCGGCTCCTGTGGACACTTCGTACTCAAGGAACCGATGATCATGGGACATGAGGCGTCCGGAGTAGTTGCTAAGGTATACATCATCATTTTTGGGATTAAGATATATTTTCTTAACTTCCCACTTCATTCCAAGGAGAATGATCGTAGATTTTAGGTCACCAAATGGTACTTTTTAGCTTCACTATATACAGCAGGTAGGGTAGTCAGAGTGATCTTGTGTTTCGTTCCCCACTTTCCGCTCAATTTGAGGCATTGCGTGTCGAGTTGCGGAACTTAACGCCAAACTTTACCATATTATCAGAGGGATAACTAACTGTATATAACATTTAATATTTATTTAATATTAATTCTTTTACATTTTTTTATGTATTACGCATAATTGTTTATACGTAAAATGGCAGAAACGTGTTACTTTAAACGACCCCACTTCATAGAAATCCACTTAATAGAAAAAGAAACATATTTATACGTATAAATATTATGAACACGTATAAAACAAAATGGCATATATATATTTTTATATGAATTTGTCCTTAAAACGTCTTTGTATAACTTTTAAAATTATTATATATGTATATTTATGCATAGTAACAGATACGATTTTTAACGACTGTCGTCACAATAAATGTGGCATTCGAACCGGTCGAGGCCGGAGGTGTGTCTGTTGATAATGTCAGACAAATTAACATACATACTTGTATTTATATTACATAAATTTAATAATTAATTATTATTTACTTGTTTTGCCAAATTATCCATTTATTTTACTTTTTTTTAAATCCACGCTGTATCCCGCACGAGGCAGGGTAGGCAGAGAGAATTCGGGAACCTAGTGTTAAGACACTCCGTTCCACTTCCGTTCACCACTTTCCGCCGAATTTAAGGCATTGTATGTTGAGTGGCGGAACTCAACGCCGCGCTTTTGCTAATTACCAGAGCGAAGAAATGAAACATTAAATATTTAAATTGAATATATTAAATATTTCATTTCTTCGACTGGGGTTCAAACCCAGAACCTATCGGCTACAGACACACGCTTGTGCCGCTGCGCCACGACAGGCCTCCATTATCTATTTATAGTAGTTAATATTATAGAAATATAGCAAATTTCAACTTTTCTATTGCTTGAACGTGTATATATTCTAGAGGCGATGATTGCTTTTTTGTTCCTAGTATTTTTCTTCTAGTTGGCACATTCGTTGTCTAATTGCCAAGGTCGAGCTTACTCAACGGCACGGCCTTCAACATCCTCAGTGATGACTTCCCTTGTCATGTTAGATAACATTTATATTACAATAATACCGTACTTATGTATATTAATAAACATATTAGGTACCAAAATACATCTACGTGGTACTAACCACATACTATGTGAGATTTACGAATACACTCGAAAACATATATAAAATGAACAAGAAAGTTTTTGCAGTTTACCGTCAACTACTAAGGTTATGCATTCATACTGTAAAAATACTTTTCTTTTTAAATACTTATCTCAAAACTGCTTTATTACAGACAAAACACATATCGTGTCTTTGTAAGTTAATAAAAATGATAATGAGTGATAAAACGTTATCGTTGTTATGCAACACCGACGTTATTTACTCAAGCAGCATATTATTACCACCAACTGGTAAGTAATACAAAAAAATACAAAGAATTTTGTACAAATATGCCTGACAAAATAAATAAAACGATAACGATAGAATTTTAATCTTTTATAATCTGTATTTGTTGGTGATATGATTTTGTTTGTTAAATTGTCGAAGGTGAGGAAGCAATATTTGAAGAACACAAGACATACTGATGAGATATGGTTGTGAATCTATTTTAAATGCAAAGTTCATGTTTATCTTGAAAATATTCATTTAAACTTTAAAAGTACACTGATAACGTATTAAAATTTAAAAAAGAACGTCGAAACAAAAATGATCGAGTTAAAGGTTAATCATAATAATATCAACAGATGATAACTATACAATATAATGTATAATAGGTACGTATGTAATTAAAATAAAGCATAAGAAAACTTGTTTTGGTAAACAAAATATATGGCACTTTATTACGCCACGTACAGTTTTTTTTTATGGATAAGACAGTGCACACGAGCGTACAGGTCACCTGATGGTAAGTGATCACTGATCACCGTCGCCTACGGCCCCGTGTAGCACCAGAGAAGAAACAGGAGCGTTGCCGTCTCTTAAGGTGTATGGGCACCGGGGCCCGGCACTACCCAATGCGAAACGCAGTGGCCGAAGCTGAAGCCTTAACGCCGGTTTTAAATGCCGGGGGTGGTAATGGTCCGGTCGAGTCTGCCCAAGCATGTTGCCATTTCTGACAACGTGACTCTCCCACACGTAGTTTAGTCGCCTCTTACGACACCATCAGTACCAGGGTGATCCTATTCTAAGCCGGAATCACACGGCTATAGGCTATATAGATGTAGCCATAATAAATATTCTTTGACATAATAATCACATGGACTGTTACCTTACTACTTAAAATATTTTAGTAACCTCTTATTTATGTTATTAAATATTTACTTTGTTTTCAAGACAATTCATTAAGATTTTACATTCGATCTGCACTTGGGGATTACCCTGTGTCTATCCTATTAAGAAAGATGGCCAAACGTAGGAAATATATGTTATTATAACGTGACGTGAGGCCTGTCGTGGCGCAGCGGCACAAGCGTGTGACTTTAAACGACAGGTTCTGGGTTCGATCCCCACTCGAGGATATGAAATATTTAATATTTTCAAGTTTAATATTTAATGTTTTCACGCACGTTTTACGCTCTGGTACAAGGCTGAACGCGGCGTTGAGTTCCGCCAATATATAGTTACTATTTAGTTAGGTTCAAACATTATAGAAAACTTACTTTACTGTTACTTCATGTGAAGTCAATAATCATACTATTGTTTTAATTTTTTTCATTACTAGTTAAAAAAATATATTAGAGGTTTTAATTAACTTTGAGTTTCATTAAATATTATGACATTTATCCTTGACATTAATGGACGTATTGTTTCGCCAATTGCCTTCAATTCTCGTTCATATCTAAATAAAGTTAAATGGAAAGATACATTTCGATTATTTTTATATGTTGCAAATATCATAAAGTGGAATTAAATCAAAATTAATAATAACATTCCAAGAGGTCATCCAGAACCCGCTAAATGTTGTGAAAGTTGAGGTGTATGAGGAAAAAAATAATAATTTCAATTAAAATCCGATACTTTATTTTTATATAGCCCTAAAAATGTAATACATTTTATATATTTAGGACAATATTAAAAAAATAGAAAACAACATATTTTTTACTGCTTACATCAGCTTCAATGCCTACATACAAAGTACAAATATAAATATATGGTCAAAACACTAATAAAAATTGACTCGAGGCCTGTCGTGGCGCAGCGGTACAAGCGTGTGACTGCAACCGACAGGTTCTGGGTTCGATCCCCAGTCGAGGAAATGAAATATTTAATATTTTAAATTTAAATATTTAATGTTTCTATTCTTTGCTCTGGTAATAAGGCAAAGCGCGGCGTTGAGTTCCGCCACTCAACACGCAATGCCTCAAATTCGGCGGAAAGTGAGGAACGGATGTGGAAAGGAGTGTCTTAACAATAGGTTTCCGGGTTCCCTCTGCCTACCCTGCCTCGTGGGATACAGCGTGAAGCTAAAAAAACTAATAAAAATTAACTCAAACAATTTAGTTTAAAAATTAGTGAATTTAAAAAATTAGAAAAAAAAAACTAATTTTACAGGTAGGTGCCAAAGTAAAAAATTTACAAATCGGCGATCGAGTGGCCATCGAGCCCGGTGTGCCTTGTCGTTACTGTGAATTCTGCAAAACCGGCCGATACCACCTCTGCCCCGATATGGCGTTCTGCGCCACACCGCCCTTCCACGGCAATCTGGTTCGCTATTACAAGCATGCAGCTGACTTCTGCTATAAGTGAGTATTTGTTACACTTCAATGATCTTTGTGATTGACTTTAATAAGTGTTGTTAACTAACTATGATTATGTTATATAACAGACAAGTTTTAAGATTATTCACTAAATTAAATGATTTCGAGGCCTGGGATATAAGCGTGTGAGTTTTAACGCTTTTTTATAGGTGGATCTGATGACTATTCGACGAAATAAAGTGTTTAATATTTTTAATTTAAAAATTTCATTTCTTCACCCTGGTAACAAGGCAAAACGCGGCGTTGAGTTCCGCCACCCAACAAACAATGCCAAAAACAAATTCGGCGGAAAGTAAGAACGGAACGGAGTATCTTTTTGTCTATTCTGCCATGTGCGGGAAACAGCGTGAAGCTGAGTGAGAGAGTGCGTTAAAAATAGTCTGTGTGTGGGTTTTACAGTTTTGTTAGACATTTCAATGAATGTAATAATAATTATGTAAAAGGTGTAACCAACATTTGTCCACAATTTCAATTGTATTGACTAAATGTTTTTCCAACGTTAAATTAAATATTTAAATAACGCAATTTATTGATTTAGTGGTATTAACCTACCTTGAACTTACGTAACGTTCTTACTAATTCAAAACTCTCACATTTATTGTGTTTTAAAAATGGATGGAGTATTTTATTCACATTATTTTAAGACAATTAAAACACCACAAGTTGATCTCTTGAATCTTTTATGTAATTATAGTAAAAACAATTTATATATACAAAATACCGCAAACAGTGGCCAGTGGCAGATTTCATGTGCAGGATACAGCGTGAAGATAAAAATTAAATATATATTGAATAAATTCTAGACTACCAGACCACGTGTCAATGGAAGAGGGTGCGCTCCTCGAGCCTCTGTCAGTAGGTATTCACGCGTGCCGACGTGGGGGAGTCACCGCTGGGCAAGCCGTGCTGGTGCTGGGCGCGGGGCCCATCGGACTCGTTACTTTGTTGGCTGCCAAAGCGATGGGGGCTAGCAAAGTTCTTATAACAGGTAGTTATAGTGTAATATTCAACACTAGCGGTCCACCCGCAGCTTCGTCCGCTTAAAGTACACAATTTTATTTACTAGTTTCTACTTCTTTCTTGTTTTAATTACTTTGTTACTTTTAACACTATTGTTTTATATACTTTCTATTTAATTGAAACTAAAAATAAGAGCAAAATGAACAGAAATTTGTAAAAATTTTGTTGCACTTAATATTTTAAAATGATGTTTTTTTCTTATTTTTAAACCGATTAAAATATCAATCATTAAAGACATGGTGAAAGTTGTGAAATATATTAGCGAATTTTGCATTTGAATCTGATTACACGTTTCTGAGATCGCAGCGTACTACCGTACAGACAAACGGACGAAAAAATAAAAATTACTATTTTGGGCCATGTTACAATAACGTAGGATTTTTTTAAATATATCTTCCATGCACAGATTTAAGGCTAGTCGTGGCGCAGCGGCACAAGCGTGTGATTGTAACCGACAGGTTGTGTGTTCGATCCCCACTCAAGGAAATTAAATATTTAATATTTTCAATTTAAATATTTAAAGTTTCCATTTCTTCGCTCTGGTTACAAGGCAAAACGCGGCGTTGAATTCCGCCACTCCGGAGCGGAAGTGTCCTATCACATAGAGTTCCTAAGTTCCCTCTGCCTACCTTGCCACAGAGTGAGCTGAGTGAGTGAGTGAATGTTTATGTATTTATTACAAGTATAGATTCAGAACCTGTTGGGGCGCAGGGGTACAAGCGTGCCAGTCACACGCTTGTGGCTCTGCAAGAAAAAGAAGAAAACGTAAATATGTAAATGAGAATGGAATATCTTAAAACCAAGTTCCCTATGCATATCACGCTATGTGAGATATATTATGGAGCTAAAAAACAATTATTATTTTGTTCCCAATATAGACTATAAACAATTTATAAAGTTAAAACAACAACTTAAATCAGATAATAATTATTTTAAATCATTTCTTTGTGAGCAATCTTCAGTCTTTTACAATTTGAACCTATGTTAATAAAAAAAATCTCGTATCATACTTGAAAAATACGAAGTAGAAGAGTAATAAAACCTCGCTATAACTATAGTATTATTCGTACTAACAGTGTGGCCCGTTTTAAAATATGGTTTGTTAGTATATTTTTTAAGGCAACAAAAAAATAATAAACTGAGATAAAATGACGGTCTAAAAATAATAATGTCATTTATGTATAGTATTTTTTGTTTTTAGATTTGCTTCAGTCTCGGTTGGACACAGCCAAGCAGTTAGGTGCCGATGACACTTTGCTGGTCACTAAGGATTCCAACGAAGCGGAATTAGTACATAAGGTAGTAACTATGGGTCGACTATAAAATAAAATATTTAGCAATAAGATTAATATATCAGATAAAATTAATAATAATTCTTATGAACAAGAGGAACATTTAAAATTTTAGGTGCACGAGCTTCTGGGAGGTCACCCAGACATCTCTATAGATGCGAGCGGCGCTCAGGCCACTGTCCGTCTAGCACTTCTTGTAAGTAGAAAATTCACTGTACATATATTTATTAATTTAGATTTTTTAATATTTCAATGACATTTTGTTTTTTTTAATGTTATATTGCTCATTCAATAATCAGCTCTGGCTCGAAGGACCATTTGAAGGTGAACCTTCACGCTATATCCCGCACATGGTAGGGAAGGCAGAGGGAACTTGGGAACCTAGTGTTAAGACACTCCGTTCCGTTTCCGCCGAATTTGAGGCATTACGTGTTCATAGGCGCAACGCCGCGTTTAGCCTGTTATCAGAGCGAGGAACTTAAAATAATATATAATTTAAAATATTAAATTTTTCGTTTCTTCCAGTGGGGATCAAACCCACAACCTGTCGTTTACACATTTTTGCCTATGCGTCAAGAGAGGTCTCAAATGAATAGTTTCTTTTTTTTTTGTTTAAATACATTATATTTGCTTTAGACTGACTCGTAATACTACAGTAGGTATCCTTAATTAGGTCCCCTTGAACCACATTTTAGCGGCAGCTTACGATCATATTTCACATTCTGTTTTGTTGATCACTCTGTTCTTCGTTAAAAACTAAAGGCAACAAAGTCGGGTGGTGCGGCAGTGCTAGTGGGGATGGGCAGTCCCGAGCTGACAGTGCCGTTGGCTGGTGCGGTCGCGAGGGAGGTGGATGTGCGCGGGATATTCCGCTACGTCAATGAGTACGTTGATTTATAATATTTAATACGAATTTATTTTATACTGCTATTTATATACAGTTTATTGTACACCGTAAATGGAAATACAAACCAATTAGAGTACATAGAAACATTTTGTAAAACACAAGAAGGCCGCTTTTTACAAACATATACACGTTTCTAATAGGATGTTATAAGTAGGTTGAACGATTGGTATGAACATAATCACATGTCTACAACATGAAAAATTCGGTAGATTTCGATTGTGTTTGTGGTAATAATTTGCCAAAATCATAGGTGCTAACTTATAATACTTAATTTAAAAAGATTATTGTGACTTTTTTTAAGGCCCGTGCGTTCAAGCACTTTTAGATTTTTTAGTTAATTAATTAGCTAGTTAGTAGTAGTTTGTTATTCTGTCATCAGTGGATATGTTTTGCGTAAATTATAAAAAAATATAATAAATGTAATAAATAATTTAATCATATATAATTTTTCAAAAAGGTACCCAATAGCCTTATCATTAGTGGCAAGCGGAAAGATAAACGTCAAGCCCCTGGTGACCCACCACTTCAGTATTGAAGAAACACTGGAAGCCTACGAAGTAGCGCGGCGCGGCGCCGGCATCAAAGTCATGATACACGTACAACCGAGAGACGCGAACAATCCTAAAAAATTTTAAATAATTATAAATAAGTAAATTATAGTATGATTGACAAGGCATGGCTACCTTGAAATTTTTAAGGCTTTTGTATTTTTAGCTAACCTCAGGACGCCACGACTTGCCGACCATAATGTATTTATATTTTTTAATTGAAATAAGAAATATTTTGTTATTAAATGTAACAAAATAATGTACTACCATAAAAAAAAATTACAAATGTAAATAAATTATATTTTTTATCTAAGACAGTAAATTAAAAATTTTAAACAACTTCCGGCGTGATAAAGTGGTCTATACATATTTTTTTAAAACATATATTGAAATATTAAAATATTGCGATACATAATAAGATCTTTTATTTTTGCGATTGCCACCATTAATAAACAAACAAAGCCTGCAAATATATTTTAGTAAATATAATTTAATTTTAAAAGTATTTATTTTGTTTACATTTTTTATATATATCTTGTTAGTTGATGTAATTAAAGGAGCTAGTGGCACATATAAAATAAAAGAACATTAGTTATTTTTTTGTTTTATTAAGTCATGTTTCAGGATATATTTTCATATTATTCTTAAAATTGATCTAATTAATAAGGATTCTGCTACAGTGTACACCAATTATGATTATGAAATACATGAACTACTTTCAGAGCTTTGGAAATAAATATAGTTTTACTAAATTTTATTAGTTTCATTGAAATGTTTTCTTTCCTTATGTACTAAGTTAGATATATATCAAATACCTACAAAAAAGAGGATTTATAACAAAAAAAATCTTTACAAAATTTATTTTATATTAAAATCAGTCAAAACTTAGGTATTAGTAGTAAAGTTAATAAAGACTAGCATCTAGATGAATAAATATAAGTAACCATGTATTATATACATAGTGTTAGCATAACATTTAAAATTACTAAAAATAACATCATTTCGAGCTTAGGTCTCATATTTAAAATATAATATCATATTTAAAAATTATATATAAACTAATATATGTATATAAGGTGTTGTTTGGTCTTTCTTTGCAAAACAGCCCAAATTCATATGTGCCAAAGGACCAAAATTTTGTTTGTGAAGGAGGCTCATCACATCCTCAGATATTAATGTGTAGATATAATAATATTACACTTATTAGATAAAAAGTAACATATCAAAATAATATAGAATTCTACTCTTGACTAAATTTTTTTTTTTATTAAGTATGATCACAAATGGCCCTTAGAGGACATACACAGTATTCAAAATTTATTTTATTCCATTAGACAAACTACACACTTAGTATGCAGAGTAGCATAACAGCTTAAACAAATGTATTAATAATGTAAACCTAAAATATTATTTTATATTCATATACAACAATTAGTAACATTATCAATATGCTTTAAAATTAAAATGTAGAAAATTAAAACAATAAAATGTATTTTTTTTATTGATAATAATCTCTACTATTTATTTTGCAAACAATAAGAAAGTGATCAGAAAAGTCTAGGTATTGATTATTGTATTATATATTTACATATCGCCTTGGCTATTTTGAAAGCTTTTAAGCTCCTCATATTTTTGACGCCACTTTTTTGCTTCCTTTTCAATTTCAATATATTTAGACTTTTGCTCTTCCAATGAACATAACGATTCCTGTAAATTTTCTTCCATTTCATCAATTTTTTCTTGTAGACGTTTTTCGGCATCCTCAGTAGCTGCTTCTGCAGTCATTTTCAAAACTTCTTGTGTCTTATCAATCATGGTGTCAGCTGTGTCTTGCAGATTAGTGTGGTAAATAAGGATGGATAGTACTCTTTTGATAACAAATGCCAACACCATAGAAAAGCCGGTAATATAGTAGTTTCTCTGAGCTCTGAACATTTTAAGATTGTTTTTTAAATCAATAGGCAAATGAGATTGGTTGCCATCAGAGTATGATTGAGCATATTTCATCATGTCTTTAACAGAATCGATCAAAAATAAGGTCATGATTCCCATATAACTGTAGAAAAATATTGATATATTTTCTCGAATACACTCTACCCATGATATCCGTAAAATAGTACTCCATGCTCTACAGAAAAAAAATGGTGAAACCAATACTAGGAGTATGAGTATTTCGACGTATAGGAATCCTGCTATAAGTGTCCACTGTATGGACATTTTATCGGGCTTACGATTTATTTGCCTTACACTACTAACTTATTGATAATTATAGTTTTTCCACTTTACTCTGGTTTATAGAAGGAGATAGAGCCCAGGACTAAAAGTAGTAAATATCAATAAAACATAAATATAACTTCAAGTCAAAATGTCAACTGTCATAATATATAACACAATCACCATGAACCCTTATCTGTTTAGGTTGTGTTCTGTGATTATAATTGTTTTTTTAAACATCATAATGTATTCTACATAACGAGGAAATATATAATTGTATTTTATAGTGACATACAATATATTCCCTATTTTATAATGTAAAAGTTAAAAATTTAAGTTAAATAACGTCTTTAACCATAAAAAGAGGGGGAAATAGAAACATTTCAACATTTTTATTAGATTTTTACCCATACAACGTGACATAAACGATGTTATTATATATGAATCGCATCTAGGCGCAAAAGAAGCCCGCAATTAAAAATCTAAAAGGACATCAAGAGTTCTGACAGTAGGACGAACTCGAACTCAACGAAGCAAAGTCCTCCACTACAAACGGTGTATGCAAATTGCGGTCCGAGTCTCACTGGAGATACCGTGTTCTCTATTGATAAAGAGCCAACAAGAGCAACAGCATACTGCTGATTCAAAAATATTGGCCAGGGATGTTCTCTTTTTTTAATTTAGAAAGAGTCTAATAATGCTTCCATAACTTCAAATATTAAAATTAATATTGGAGTACACGTTAATACTGATTTTACAAAAACAAAGTTAAGTTTCTATCTTGGTTGTCTAGATCTAAAGGTCTCAGCATCAAACATTTTTTATAATTTCGATGTTATACACATAAAAAACGGATGTACCATTAATGTACTTTTGAGTTTAGATAAAAATATTTTATAAATAGTCTTCTCTTTATTAAGTAATCCCATCTATATGATTCTAAGAATACAGAAATGAAAACTATTATTAAGTCGAATCAATGTAAAATTTCGTTTATTTTTTCTTAAAGCCTTAATTCAAAAAAAAATAACATAGAGCTATCATAGTGAGAGTAAACTACTTAACTAATTTTGAACCTATTAGTAAATCTTAACCACTATGTATTTCTTATTATATTCTGTAATCGTTCGTAATATATACATATATCAAATTTCAAATGTCAATTGTCAAATAAAACGTCACTCGTGTTATTAATTTGTAATTTCTAATAAGACGTGTAATTTCAAAATTATTTACATTGAAAATTGTTCTGTTAAACTATCTGATCATTTTTAATATTACTATTAAAGTGGTTACTTAGAATTGTAATTGCTTGTTTAAAAGGAACTTACATCAACGTCAATCTAACTTTTTGTTGGATTATTTACTTACAATTACATCTCCATCATAAAACAGTGTTGTATACCGTACGGTATACTTTATTTATGAATGTGGGAATTTTTAATAGAGTCAATAGTAAAGTGAGTTCCGTTTAATCTTGTTAAAAACATTGCTCTTTTAATTTTTTTTTATGTATTGTACATAGACAACTATATATAACATTTCTTGTGAAAGTATAAGATTTTACTTTATTTTGAAATAAATTGTATTTTTACATTACAATGCTACCTGAATATTTTTAATGATTATTCTAATGTATTGACATTAGGATCTCTCTGGAAGACAAAAATATATTAAATAAATATGTTATATCTTACATAAAGTAGACAATAACAGTGTCAAATTGTTATTTTATAGGTCAAGGAGGGTGACGGTATGTATTCTGAATGGAATTCTCTACCTCTAGAGGGAGGTGGGCGAGGAGTACTAGCAGCAGTAGGGGGTAGAGATGTGGTTTTAGCAGTTGTTTGTCAGCTTGCTTCACGTCAACATAGCCCACTTACAACAGATGCTGAGGTAAATATCTGGTATATTTTTTAAATATATAGTAGACAACAGAAAACAAAATTATGTAAAAAAAATTACAAAATTGAAAATAGTTCTGCTATATGTGATTTGGTCCACTAACTCATAGAAGCACAAAATATATGTAATTTTTGAACAAATCTTTTCCTTTGTATTACATCTCAGCAACGTCAGCTGAGTTGTTGCATGAATATTTTGTCCTCCCATATGTAATAATGAAATAAACACAAGTTTCTTCAAGTGTAGATTGGAGATTTTAAAAGTTATGTGTCCTTTGCCTACTTGATGGGGTTACAGCATAAAGCTCAAGAAATATAAAAAAATATATCAGTTTGGTGCATTTCAACAGTAAACTGTATTTACAGGTAGAATGGGTTTTAGAAGTAATCCGCTATGGATTATCTCTTCCTCTATCTGAACACGAAGCTCTGAGGGCTTGTGTGAATATCTGCTATGCGTGGCTCTCTGCCCTCCTACCGGCATCAGCAGCAGCCGCTCCGGTCCATCCACCCCAGCCTGCCGTACCACCACCATTGGCTGCTGAACCACATAGATATGCTAATAAGATATTTAATCATCTTCACAATCTGTTTGTACCGAGGCCTAATGAGAGTAAGTTTGTGTTTCATTATATCTTCGATATGAATAGTTATCATTTTTGAAATGTAAAATTGACTGAACTATGACATATGCATATAAAATTATTGACAAAATTGGTATTATTATGAAATAAGTAGTACTTATAGTCCATGAAATATTTTAAGGTTTTTAGCGTAGGTTGTCAAAATTTAAAATATTTAAAACTTTCTTTTCAAGCATTATCATTTATTTACCAAACGGACTTGGGTGAGTGAAGTAACAAATTGAAACATATGTTATTGTGAATAGTCCGACATGGTCATGCTATGTTTTATGTTCATTTTATGTTACATTTCGGTACTTGAGGGTGATTGTTAGATAATATATATTATATGTAATTGAAATGTGACAGTGTATGTTATTTATGCTTTTTGTTTAAATTTTGTCACTTTTTCTCATGTGTATGTCTATATTTGTATGGAATCTTTTTCTTATTTTTTTAAGTATATAAGCATATACATAGTACTCATTATTATATACAAATGTATCAATTTAAAAAATCATCATAGGCATCAACTATTTATACTATAAATTATTTATTATATTTATTTATCAACATACTCTGTACCGCATCTGTGTTGCATATGTATATGTATAAGCTACAAATTAAAAAAAAAACATAATAGGCGGGAACTTAATAAGCAAACACGCGGTGCTCTGCCATCGTGTTCTCCGCCTCGCTCGCATGCTGGCGGACAGTGGGTCGTTGGGGCCGCGCGAGTGGCGCTCCCTTCTGCTGCTGTTGCTGGCGGCGGCGGCCGCGCTGCTGGCCCCGCCCGGGCCCCTGCTGGGCGCGGCTGAGGAGCTGTGCGAGAGAGTGCTGTGTGTGCTGTTTGAGGTGTGGATACTGGCGTGTCATAGGTTTGTATCATATATTTGTGTTTACACAGTTTGTGGGTTTTAATGTTTTCATTTCTTCGCTCTAGTACAAGGCAAAGCGCGGAGTTGAGTTCCGCAACTCAATACATAATGTCTCAAACTCGGTGGAAAGTAGGGAACGGAGTGGACTCCGGTGGCAATGAAACAGCGTAACATTGTTATTTTATATGTATATACATTAGTTTCCTATGTACTTATCTGGCTATAAGCAGAACATCTGCGAGCTGTTTATAGTAATTTAGGAAATTTAATATTGTTTTTGTTTATCTAAATGACGGAATTCTACAGATAGATAAAATAAGTCACAGTATTGATGTCTGTCATTACTATCTAAATATTTTATCAAGTAACATTAATCATATTTACAGTTAATTTTATTCAACAGTGATGTATCTATTTTTAGATCGTACAAAATATATATATATTTTTATATATTTATTATTTTCGATTCTCTCTTAGGTATAATAAATGAATGAGTTTAATTTACTCGCTGCGGTTACGAGACAAGTGCGATATCCACTTCCGTCACTCCAGATACAATATCTCCATATTGGACGAAAAAGTTTTATATCCCAACCTCTCCAAATTCTAAATTCTGAATTTGAAGGTATCCATGTCGTATAATAATAATTATTCGACATGGGTACCTTCGACATGCGCGACTACCTCCACCTCAAAGGGGCCGTGGGCGACGGTGATCACTCACCATGAGGTGACCCGTACGCTCGTTTGCCGTGTTCTTCTCGGTAGTAATATTTAGTCGGGTGTGTCGGGCAGGTGCTTCCCGTCGCCGGCGCTGTGGCGCACGCTGCGCGAGCAGTGCGTGCGCTGGCGGCACCGCGCGCCGCTCACGGAGCAGTGGACGCGCGTGTCGCTGTGCCTCACGGCGCGCCTGCTGCGCCACGCCTACGGCCCGCTCTACCCCGCCATGCCCATTGGTACTTATATTATCCATTCAACGTAGTTATCAACCACCGTAAAATAATAAAATTACATTTTCTATGATGGAAGTTGATCTTGCAACATGAATAGGGCCTACCTCTACCTTCTCTTGAACAAGTGACTCATGCCGTGTGACCATAACGTCACGTCACAACGTTATTTCTCATAAATTTAATATCTTTATTTTTAATGTACAAATTTAAAAGAAAAGAGTAGATTAGATTTTTATTAAGCCTGTGTTGATCATAAGCTTAATAAAAAATATTTTAATATTTTAATTGCATATTTGTATGTAAAGGTCAGTTATATTTATGAATAGTGTTGATTATGTAAAGTTATTTAAAACTGGACATAAATATCAAAAACAAAGATAATTTCTACTTAAAAAGAGACAACACAATTTTTATTGTGTCTACTGAATTTTAGTAAATTACGATCAACATGTCGCGGCTACCCGAAAGTTAGACTTTCAAAACTTTTGCATAATGTTTTTTCAAAAAGAAAATAAATAAAAGTAAGAAATATTGTAAAATCAGATTGATTTTAGAACTTTTCTTACTTTTAAATATTTATGCTAACTTATTAACGGTCATGACTGTACTCTAATAAAATATTATTTTAGGGGAGGAAGATGCGAACTTAGTACCGGCGGACATGAGCGCGGAGGCGGTCACACAGAGCTGGTACCGCATGTTGCACACTATAGGGAATCCCGTAGACCTCACCAAGTTCCACCTTATTACCAATACGCCATTGTTCTTCCAGGTAAAAGCTTAATTGAATAATATTTCCTAGATTAAGAAAAATCAATACTATAATAATGCTTTTGATTTTCGCGATTATTGCACGTTTTAAATGAAACACTTTAAAACGGAGTAATCACGTATGTTGGAATTGAAACATTTTTGGAAAGCCAACGCTTCGAACCTTTACCGAAGTCCGTGGTCACGGGTAGACTCTCCCGTTGGGTTTTCAAAAAACGTAAACGTAAGCGTTGGGTTTTCAAAAGTGTTTCAAATCCAACACTTATATGTGATTAATCCATATTAAAGTGTTTAATTTAAAACTCATAGTATTGATTTTAAATGAAACAATTATTCAAAATTAAAATAATAAATAAAAATTTTTACTGTTTTTTTTTATTATTAATTATGTATTATAATTTGTATTATTGGATGTGTTACGTAACAATTTTTTTTTTCAAGTCATAATTATTATAAATATAACCTCATCATGATGATTAATTTAAAATCTAAACATTACATATATTTAAAGTTTTAAATCTACAATTTAATAATAATATATGTTAACTTTGTATAAATAAGCTGTATAAATTGTGAATGTGTTTGTTTCCAATCAGCATTGGATGACAGAAGACAAGGAAGAAGGTAAGGAGTCACGGGAGATGTGGGTGACGTCACTGGCGCATATCTTCCATCGCGCCATGCTCGGGGTTGCGGCGCACGTCGACGCCTTTCTCGGTAAGTCATTGAGGTTTTTGAATTTGGAATGTAGGTTTTGTTTTTTTTTTTGTTTTGTTTTTTATTGGAATGGAATTGTAGGTGTGTTTTGAAATTTGAAATTAGAATTTTCTGAATTTTAAATTAAGAGCTAAATATTCTTATTATATCTTTTTGATTGGATTAAAAGCGAAACTTATTTTAAAATTTAAATATGGAACTTTGAAATGTTATTTTTTAAAAAAAATTAATTTGGTAGAAAATTTAAAAAAATAAAATTAAAGTAGAGGCCTGTCGTGGCGCAGAGGCAGAAGCGTGTGACTGTAACCGACAGGTTGTGGGTTCGATCCCACTCGAGGAAACATTTCATATTTTCAATTGATATATTTAATGTTTTAATTTCTTCGGTCTGGTACAAGGCAAAATCGGCAGAAAGTGGGGAACGGAAGTGAAACGGAGTGCCTTAACACTAGGTTCCAAACTTCCCTCTGCCTACCCTGCCATACAGCCCTGCCCTGCCCTGCCTGTGAAGCTGAGATAGAAAATAAATTTGAAATTGAAATGATAAGAACTGTATCTACTTTGCTTGTGATTTGGGTGAACGACGGAGTTTGTTTTTTTGTTTAAGTTTTTTTCTTATAAGTAAATGTTGTTTTGTTTTCTATTTTGGAATGCATGAGAGTGTTTTATCTTAAAATTTAATAATATATATGCCAGAAAAGTCTGCAAGTCCCAATGACAACAGTTTTTATTACAGTATTTTTATTCACTTCCATATCTAATTCTTATCACTACTAAATAATCTTCTTTGGTGGCACAATTCTTCTGGGTGGTCTACTAATTCTTACATATTTTAGACATGGCAGGTCTAATGAGAATATATAAACACATTTAGCTGTATTTTTGCTTAACATATGATGTGTAGAACTTGTTTAAGCCTATTTTGCTTAATAGAAAGATATTGTCTATAATAAAGAAAGAAAATTGATATACATATTGTATGGTTTTATTTTTTGTTTTATCAAAATATAACATAAAATGTTATTTATTATTAAATTCTTTCTATTATGCTATACACTGTTGGTACATTGCACAGATAAAATATTATTATTTTTATTAAAATTTCAGTGAGAGAGAATGAGTGCATTATATATATTTCATTCAGTTTTTTTTTTCATTTATATGTATTAAGCACATATACAATATATGAAATATTATCTGTAATAATAATACATATATTATCTGTGGCAATAGTTAATTAGCGATAGATTCACATAGCACAAATAATAATGTTATATTACACTATTATCATTTTTACTTATGGATCTACTTTGACCTTTGCCGTGTAATTTAATTAGAATTTGTATATAACTGTTTATCAATTTTGAATTTCTTTATAAACTTAAAAATGCTTGACTTACGATTTAATATACTTTAAATAGCTATAAATACTGATAGTCTATACAAACGCAACAATCCAAATACATATAACACGATGTGAATCCATCTTTATATATTGTATAAACATGTATATACATACAAGCAATAAGTAGCGTAGCGGTGTGGTGACCGTACGACAGGGTGCAGCACGGAACGCTGGACGGTGGAGGCGGCGGGGGCGGCGGGCGCGGCGGGGGCGGGGGGTGCGGCGGGGGCGGCGGGGGCGGAGGGCGAGGAGGACGCCACGCCCCCGCCGCACCGCCGCCTCGCCAAGTCCTTCAGTGCGTCCCGGCCGAGGGAGAAGCCGGCTGATAAAAGTATGCTCAGCTTTTAGTATGGGTGTACAGTACGGTTGACGAGTTGTGGCCAGAGTCTGAACGTTTGCGCGTTGTTTACTTGGGAGAAAATTAATCAGTATTAAGCAAAAATCTGTATTAGTACAGAGACTGAAAGTATAGAGGGTTGTGGATTCGATCCCTACCAAATGTAATATTTTGCATTGGCTCTGGTCATAATGCAAAGCACGACGTCGAGTTGCACCACTCAATACAAAATACCTTAAATTCGGCAGTATGATGGCACAGAACAGGGTATCTTAACACTAGGTTCCCAAGTACCCTTCGCCTACGCTGCGATGTGTGCTACAGAGCGTGAAACTATAAAAAACCCAAATCTGCGCAGCCATCTGCAGCTAACTTCTTGGCGGCTATGCCTCGTCAACTGTACTGTAATTAATATTAGGTCGTTAATTTGTATGTATTTGATTATTTTTATATATTTTAATTGCGCTGTCACTGTGTAGATTTTAATTTGTTTTTTAGACATACATTTAATATACGTCTATGAAAGACGATTTTTAAAGACGGGCTGTAGTTTTTTTATTAAAATTTTTTTTATTAATATATATATATATATGTATATATATATGTATATATATATATATATATATATATATATATATATATATATATATATATATATATATATATATATATATATATATATATATATATATATATTTTATATATATATATTGTTTTGTAATAACTAAATATTTCATACATATATTTTAACGACCTAAAGTTAAGAATAACATTGTCCATATAAAGTACACACGTTTGTTGGTAATTAATAACATGTTATAAGTAAGCTGTTCTTATTAGCAAGTATTAGCTGTTCTTTTTTTATGTACTTTTTTGCTACATTGCCTGAGTTGCAAACTGTTTTTTTTGTTATACTCACTCAGCTTTGCGCTGTATTACGCACATGGCAGAGTAGGCAGAGGGAACTTGGGAACCTAGTGTTAAGACACTCCGTTCCACTCCCCGTTATGTTATATCTATTTATGTTATATATTTTTAAAAATGCATTTCAAATATTTTTTTGTTTTATAATAAGCATAAAAGAATTGAAATTTATTACTATTCTCTATACGAAAGTAGTACGGAGTGTCTTAACACTAGGTTTCCGAGTTCCCTCTGCCTACGCTGCCTCGGGCGGGATACAGCGTGAAGCTGAGTTTTTTTTTTATTATAAATCAAAAATAAGTGTTTATGCTTATTTATTACAACGAAATTTTATAATTTTATTTGTTTTATATTTCAGACATTTTTTCACTTTAGTTGGGCTGATTTTTAGTTTGAATCATAGTAGTGATGTAGAAGTAGTACTAAATATTGCACAGCTTTTTTGGGCAATTGCACTGTAGATAGATTTTTTTTTATAAAAAGCACATTTTTGTAAATTTATTCATGTTGTTATTTAATATTAATTTATTGTTTGAGATGTTATGTTATCTTATTATATTTTAGGTACTCCTCGTTCGTCGTTAATTGGTTTAACCAGCAGACCTTCTAGTGTTGTTCCAGCTACACCACCCAATTCTATTACTTCGCAAGGTAAAATGTTCATTATTTTTTTATTAAAATAAGGCTAAACGCATGGAGTTCCGTTTCCGTTTAACACGCAATTCGACGAAAAGTGGGAAACGGAGTGTAAGACACTCTGATTCCCACTTTCCAGAGTAGGTTCCCAAAAATCCTCTGTCAAGCCTGCCAAGTGCAGAATGCGGCGTCAAGTTTAAAAAATTGTGTTTAAAGATTTATTAAAAGCAATATTTATAAATCCGTTAGATAGTCTTATTTGAAAGTCTGCGAAACTATTTTATTTAATGGAACCAAACCATAATATAATTTGATTGTACCCTACAATATATGGATGCTTTGAAGGTATTAGTTATAATATGAAAAATATTAGTTGTAATATGTCATAATATTTCCCAAACGGTTTAAACGATTTTGATATATACGAGTACATGATTAACGTAGCGTGATTTAAGTATTTTTTTTTCTAAGTGTGGATAAACACTTTAAAAAATAATAAAAACTATTTTGATAGTTACTCACCCATTTTTTAGTCATAATTGAAGATTATGTTTACTTTTTGTACCTTTTTACGTCTTTTTAAATTTTACTATATATATATATATACTATTTTTTTTTCTTTTTTTTTTCTGCTTCACGCTGTATCCCGCACTAGGCAGGGTAGGCAGAGGGAACGGAAGTGAAACCTAGTGTTATGACACTCCGTTCCTCTTCCGTTCCCCACTTTCCGCCGAATTTAAGGCATTGCGTGTTGAGTGGCGAAACTCAACGCCGCGCTTTGCCTTATTACCAGAGCGAAGAAATGAAACATTAAATATTTAAATTGAATATAATAAATATTTCTATTCCTCGACTGGGGATCGAACCCAGAACCTGTCGGTTCAGTCACACTCTTGTGCCGCTGCGCCACGACAAACCTCACTATATATATACTAAAATATGATTTTAAGTAGTATAATTTTGATAAATTACAGTAGTGGAAATAGAGAAGCCGCCACTCACACCGCTCCGACCTAAAGTCAACTCGATATTTCACCTGTTCGGGGAGTGGCTGTTCGAGGCCGCGCTCGTGGGCACCGCGCCGGTCCAGAGCAACCAACGTGAGTGGTTTTATTGACTATTATATAAATATTATTATGTAGTTAAATAAAATGTAGTCCATATAATAATTTTCTTGTTAATTTTAATGTCTCTAAATGCTCTTTCTTTGTATTTTATATCTGTATTAGTTATTTTTTGTATTTTTTTTTTAATATTTTACCTTCTTCATTCTATACTTTAATAAGAAACTCAAAATATTTTTTGACTGTGACTGCGTGGGACTCCGATGTAATTAATAATTAAGTATTATTGATATAATATTCATATATGTATATTTCCAGAACGGTCAGAAGGGACGCCCCCGCCCGCCTCGTTGTCTGATGCGTCTTTGAAACTCAACATGAGCAGTTATCAAGCAGGTGTTTATATTTATTGTTTTTTTTCATCTACAAGTTAATTTTAATTGACATTTTTTTCCTAACAACAATGGCAGGATTTTGCGTTATGTGAATAAGTATCATTACTTTAAT
Organism: Eueides isabella; assembly: GCA_019049475.1. NCBI lineage: Eukaryota > Metazoa > Arthropoda > Insecta > Lepidoptera > Nymphalidae > Eueides > Eueides isabella. The sequence continues at coordinate 1,721,906 of CM032401.1, forward strand.
ATATAAACAATTTATTCATATAACAACTTGACAGGAGTTTGTGTGTTTGAAGTAAAAAAATAATAATATACTCAGCTTCAAGCTGTATCTAGCACATGGCAGGGTAGGCAGACAGAACTAGGGAACCTAGTGTGTTAAGACACTCTGTTCCACTCTCTCTTCTCAATTTCCGCCGAATTTAAGGCATTGCGTATTGAATGGCGGAACTCAACACCGCGTTTTGCTATTTACCAGAGCGAAGAAATGAAAACATTAAATTTTTAAATTGAAAATATTAAATATTTCATTTCCTCGAACGGGATCGAACCCAGAACCTGTCGGTTACAGTCATACGCCTGTGCCGCTGCGCCACGGCAGGCCTACGCCAAACAATATAATGCTGTATAATCCATTTATCCATTTATCAAAGGTCGTTTGAATGCGAGTGTGCGGGCAAATAAAAAAATAAATAAAATGTCATTTTGTGCGTCAGGCCGCGCTGTAGCGCTAGGTGCGCTGTGTCGCGTGCTGTGCGCCAAGCAGTGCCGCGAACAGGTCCTTGCGCCTTATCTGGCCCGCTCGTATGCAGCGCTGCAGCGCGGCTTGCGTGACCGAGCCGTCGCCGCTGCTGTTGTTAGACATTCGGAGGATATTTTCAGGTTCACTTGTACTATACATTATTTTTTTTAAGTTATATTTCAGCTTCACGCTGTATCCCGCACATGCCATGTTAGGCAGAAGGAAATAAATAAAAATAAAAAAAAAAAAAAAAAATATTGATACCAAAAAAAGAGAAACTAATGTTAAGACACTCCGTTCCTGTTCCCATTTTTCGCCAAATTTAAGACATTGTGAGTTGTGTTCAGTGGCGGAAATGGACGCTACATTTGCCTCGTCACCAGAGCGAAGAAATTAAAATAATAAATGTTACATTTCCTCGAATGAGGATCAAACTCATAACCTCTCGTGTTTGCAGTCGTGTGCGCCACTGCGCCACGAAAGGCCTTGATTAAATTAAATATTATAAAATCGTATGACAATTCCATTTGGGGCTATCGCAGTGCTTCAGTTACGACGGTTATAGGCCGATTTCCTTTTGGACGAACGGGTTATACCTATTTTTGGTCAAGCAGGTCAGGACAAGGATAAGGACAAGGTCAGTGTTGCACAAAATTGAAATATAAAGATTTTTTTTTTATTTCGCAGGATCGATCTAGATGGTGTACTAGTATTAGTTCCAGACTATATAAATGCTTTAGACCGGATACTCACGGAACGCGAACCGAAGTTGGAATGTGGGGCTATAGACAAACGGGAGCTGCGGAAAGCTGCTATCAGCTTACTGTTGTCTCTGGTCGCCTTCCCTTATCACTACAGAGGGCTGCCTGTGCCGGAGTTCCCCGGTTGTAATGAATAGTTAGTATAATATAATAGATTTAATAATTTACTACTAATATATATAAAATAAATTAAAATTTCGTAAATTTTAGCTTTTTTTAAATTTTCTATTGAATATGTTTTTTGTTTTATTATTATCTTTAATATTTAAACTATATAAGTATTAAAAAGAAGAGATGATATTCTTGAAAAATTGATTCAAGGTGTACTTATTATTGTTTGACGATCACGTTCACTCCGTTAAGAGTGTAATGACGAAAAATAAAATACAGTATGTATTTAAGAATCAACATTTGTTTTATAAATAAGTTAGAGAAAACAATATATTTTGTTGTTGCACTCTAAGCCGACGATATTCAACTCACAAATAGATTTATAATAAATTGTAAACAGCGCAGGGATGACCCTCGGCGAGTACGCGCGCGGCCGCCTCGCGCTGGTGTGCGTGGGCGCAGTGCAGGCGGAGGCGTCCGACGCGCTGGCCGTGCCGCTGCTCAGCGCCCTCTACCTGTGCGTGCGGCACAACGCCGCCGCGCCCGCCTCCCCGCCCGCCTCCGCGCCCGCCTCCGCGCCCGCCTCCGCGCCCTCCGCGGGGGAGACCAAAGGTTGAATTGATTAGTTTTTTTTTTTTATTTTTTAAATTTGGAACTGTGGCTCGTGACGTAACATAGTGCGTCTTCTCATTTGATATTTTTGTCTATGCATCTTTATGTGACTAGACGTGTCTCTAACTCAAAACATCACTTCCTCATCTTGGCGAAGTACTTTTAGCTCAAACTACTATTTAGATTTTCATATAATTACCCCATTGAACTACGATCTATATAAAAAAACACACCGGAATTAGTATATTAATTCAGGAGCTGTAGTGCCAACGATAAAGAGATAGATAAGTCAAACTTGTAAAATTAGGGGTTAACAATTTAACTTACAGTATTTCGTAAGCGCTTATCGCAGTCTACTTAACTAACCATAGTATTTCTTTGCCACACAAAATATATATAGTAAAATATAAATAAATATAAACATTGTTATTACAGATATCAATTGACTTTAATGTATCTGAATGTACTTGAATCAAGACGATAAATATTATGATCAATTCTGTACATTTTTTTTGAATTGATAAGTACTGAATATGTCAGATTGATCTTTCTTTATTTTAATTCATTGTAATTTATGCATACACATTGAACACAGAATACTTCACATCACTATCACATCTACTTCACGTCACTATCACATACATTTATTATTTACAAAGATTTTGCACAAGCTACATATTGTTTGCCTTAAACATTTAATCAATTGTTCATCAGCGGGTCTTTGATACCACCATTTTAAAAATTTGATAATACAAGATGTAGTTATAATATAACATTCGTGAGGTTAAATTATTTAAATAATAAAATTAACTAATATAATATGTTTTGTAAGAAATTATTTTATTGATATTTTATTTATATGACATATAATCGGTATTTTATAAAAATACTGTAAAATTAATCCAGCAAAATTAAATATATGCCAATTTTATATATAATACCATTTTACGAGGGCTCCTTTTAGCACGGTTGGATAGCACCGTACCAGCCAAAGTCATATATATACATATGTATTCATTGCTGCATATAAAAAATAAACAACAAAAAAGAAATCTTTATTTGACGTATACGTAATACACAACCAAATTAAATACACCCCAATTCCATATACAACACCATAAAACTGGGGGATCATTTTAGCGCGGTCGGACAGCAGCGGGCCGGCCAGCGCCGAGTCCTCGCAGGACGACTACGCGGCCGATGTTAGGGAGTTAGACCCGTCTTCGCCTTTTTTCGGTAAATTTTATTATTTATTTTGCTAAAATAAAGAGATTATATTTGAGTTTTTTTTATTGTTATAGTGTAGTATTGAGCTATTTTTAAATTATTAAAGTATTTTTGATAAACATTTATGTTTCAGAATTAAAATATATTTCTATACAATATGTATATATTGATTGTATTTATAAATAAAAACAAAAATACAAAAAAAATCTGTTAAATACAGTAACTAGTAAAGTAACTTTATTAGAATTTAAAGCCACCATCTTGTTATAAATTAGTTATCGTATCCTTCTAATAAATAGTTATTATTCAATATAAATCAAATATCATCTCTTAACACGTTATGATATAACGTGTTGCTTTTTTCTTTTGTTTTGTTGTTAAAAAATGCTTGCCGATATCAGTTCTTTTCATAATATGATTAGTTTTATTTTATCATTTCTATCACGTATTTCTTTTGTAGTAAAGGTTGTGTGTCGAGGGCTGTCGTGACAGATAGTTGGTTCGATCCCCGCTTGAGGAAATTAAATATTTAATATTTTTAAATTAAACATTTGATGTTTTAATTTTTTTTGCCCTGGTAACAAGATAAAGCCTGCGTTAGATACCGTCACTCGACATACAATGCTTTAAAGTGGGTGGAATTTGGCTGTGGGGGGGAACAGAACGGAGAGTCTGAACACTAGGTTCCCGAGATCCCTCTGCCTAACCTGCTATTTGCGGGATACAGCGTGAATGCGTGGATAAAAAAAATGTTCATTTTGGTAATGGGTTTTGTTCGGTAAATATTTTTTTATTTGTATTTATGTACCTCCCAGTATTGATATAAAAGTTATTTATAAAATTATATTCTATCTAATATTATTCCATATAAACTAAGTAAAAAGTACAATATGTAAAAATATATATATTTTTTATTATATATGTAACTGTACAATGTAAAATGTTGAGTATCTTTGTGTAGGTACTGGAGACATTCGATATTAATTGTATTTAGATTGTATTTTTTTAATAAATATTTTGTTTCTTACATTTCATAAATTATGTCTTTGTTATACATTTCTAAGAGGGTCGTGGCGCGAGATACAAGTGTGCGCCTGTAAACGTGTTTAACGTATATTGTAACGATTGTGCGTTAATTCGCAATCGTGGAAATTTAATATTTCATATTCTTATTTCCCCGCTCTGGTAACGATGTAAAACGCGGTGTTGAGCCACTCCACACGCAACCAAAAGTGTCCTGATGTGACTTAAATATCTTAACACTAGGTTCCCAAGTTCCTTCAGTCTACCCTGTTATGTGAAAAATACAGCGTAAAGCAAAAAAATGTGTATGTAGATATTTTATATTATTAGAATAATTGTAAAATTGTAATGTGACTTGTTTACTCTTTACAATGTAATGTTTTAATATTATGTGTACTTTTAAATTAAACAATATTATCTGGATTAATCGAGTATATTGATATTTATATATTTTTGTAATAAACTCTTCTTTTCGAACACTTTACAGTATGCCGTGCTGTAGACTGAGGTGACGCTCGTCTGTCAGTTGAAATAATAATATACTGTTCTGAATCCTTAGAGAATGAGCTTCTATGACTGTATCTTTTAAAATGTTTAATAATCGCAAAAATCAAACATATATAAGATATTTGTAGTTCGTATGTGAGTAGTTGATGTTGAAGTAATATTATAGGCTCAGCATTAGTAGTCCGTGCGACCTACCTGGTGTGCCACCGCCTCATATCGTCGTGGAAGGGGGACTTGCAAGTGTCGCTCGCGGCTCTGGAGCTCCTGTCCGGACTTGCTAAGTTACATTCTTCTAAACCAGGTACCCGCCATCGGGCCCGCTTGAATTGCACTATTTTATTTACTAATTATAACTTCTTTCTTGTTCTAAGGAAAAATTTTCATTTAATATCTTAAATTGAAAACAGTTAAAAAATTAAATGAAATTGTGGACATCCTGTGTAAGATTTTTTTAAATTTATCTTCCATATGCAGAGAGTGATCGGTTACAGATTTATTGCAAATGTAGATATCATTTATAATATAACAATTTTTGGTTGCATGCAATCAGAATTTATGATAGGTAAGTGTAAGAGTATTTGATGAAATTATAGAAATCATCAATTGTTGTAAATTACTTAATTTATTAAAATAATACTTTATTAATATTAAATAACATTCAAATATATTATTTTTATAAATAATTATAATTATAGGCTGTTATTTATTATTGAATATGATATCAAATACATACAATGATTGTAAGTTTGATCTTTTCTGGGGGGTTGTTTATATTGAAATATTTCTTTATTTATAATCTTATAAAAAAAGAAATGGCAGAAAATTAATATAAAATGCAATGTTTATAAATTAAGCAGAAATTGAAAAACAAGGGGCCAGGGGTCGATCGCCAGTCGAAGAAATGGGTTATTTAACATTTTTAAATTAATTATTTTATGTTTTCATTTCTTCGCTGTAGTAGCAAGTCAAAGTGAGTCGTTGAATTATGCTATTCGGCGGGAAAGCGGGAACGGAAACTTCCAAAGCTCTCACTTTCTTCTCTGTCGTGTGTGGTATAAAGCGCGAAAGTAATAAAAAAAAAGTATCTAATACTAGATTCTGCATTTGAGGGTATTTAAATACGAGTCTTTGTGAGGTGAATTAACAAGGCAACGCGCCCGCAGAGGCGATAGAGCGCAAGCGCGCCGTGCGCTGGATCTGCGACTACATCAACGTGCAGTGCGCGCGGCCGCCGCCCGCGCACTCGCGCGACCTGCACTCGTGCGTGGTGGGCGCCTACACGTGCCTGGCCGCGTGGCTGTGCGCGCCGCTGCTGGCCGACGCCGCCTGCCTGGCCGCGCTGCTCGAGGTCGTGGAGCTGGGCATGTCCGGCTCCAAGAGCCAGGGTAAACTCTCTCAACAACTGAACGGCTGAAATGCTCATATGTGTGAATGTGAGTGCGACTCTTGAGTTAAACGTTTCATCTATTGCAGGCAAACCCGGAGAGCCGCCTAAAATGAAAGATGAAAAGGAATTGAAGCCGGTATCCATGAGAGTCAGGGACGCTGCCGAGTCACTGCTGATGTTGATATTGGAACAGGTAATGTTTCTGTTCATAATATTTTAAGTATATTTCTGTTAACAGCGTCAGGCACTAAGCGCGCTATATTTGAGTTCATTTTCCACTAGGAAGAGTGGATTATTTCTTTTTTATGGCTCTGCTGACTAAAGCAAGTGTAATAGTGAATCACAATTCAACATTCATTTTCTTGAAAGTTGAAGAAAGTATGAAACATCAATCCCATAATTAATATTTAAAAAATACTTCGAATAAACGAGTGATAAGTCCCGGTGGTCCCCAGGCGGGCAGCTCGCCGGCGGGCGGGTGGTGCCGGCTGGACGAGCGCTGGCTGGGCGCGCTGGGCCACGGCCGGCTGCGGCACTTCGTGGCGGACGCGGGCACGCTGCTGGCGCTGCTCGAGGAGCCGCTCGGGAACAGCCAGGAGCCGCAGCCCACCGTCGTCGGTGAGTTGTTTGTGTCCATGCAAAATAAAAAATATTTTTTACTCTGATATTAAAGAAAAAATCCAGCGTTGAGCTCTGAAATTCACTACGTTTAATAGAAAGTGGGGAAGAGTGCTTCAACACAACGCTCTCAAATTATTTTAGTATATCTTGCTATATGCCGATTGAAGCGTGAAGTTTTTGATTGAATTAACAAATAATAACAACTCAATAAATATAAACATAGATACCAGAATGTGAAAACAATTTTCATTAACATGGTCTTCAAAGAAAAAGCCATAAAATTTTCATAATATTAATGTTCGATATTCATAAAAATACTATAACAGATAGTATTTTTTTAATTCTACATCTACATCCAGATCCGCAATTTTACACACACAATAATTCTAGTACAATACATTTTTAAAAATAAGGTTACTATACATCGATACATCGATAACAATCGTTGAGATGATAATAATAAGTGATGAATGGTCTCCCGGCAGTGATAATCCGGTGCGGCTGGGGCCGCTACGCGTGGTCGCTGTCCATGCGGGGCGCGCCGCGCAGTGCGCCGCGGGGCGCGGCCGCGTGCGCACGTCCCGTGCCCATGGGCGAGCCGCCCGCGCGCGCGCCGCCCGCCTGCCGCGCGCTGCCCGCGCCGCCCGCCTGCGCCGTGTCAGTCACTGTTTATTTATTCATGGAACGATTTGAAAACATATATTTTAATGAGTTATATAGATTATCAAATTATTATAGTGAAAACTTCGTCAGTTGGGCCGTTTCTAAGATATGTGCGAACAGACGCATAGATAGACACATAATATTTTTTAAAATTAACGTTTTGGATTCTATTATGTTAATAAAGGTCTCTAATTGGAGATCCAATGGGCACAAGCGTGCGATTGTAAATACAAAAAAAATATGGATTCAATCCATTGTCGAGAAATAAATAAAATATGTAATATTTTACTTTTAATAATCTGATAACAAGGCAAAGCACGACGTTTAGTTCCGCTACTTAAACCTATTGTCTTACTCAACGGAAAATGGAGAACGGAATATAGTGTCTTAACACTAAATCATATACTCTAAATATAGAGCTAATGATTACTTACATATAAATGATATGTAGTTATAAATGCGTGTATGCAGCGACAGCGCGTTCCCGTCCCTGGACGCGGTGCTGCGCCAGCTCAACGACCCCGAGGCGCCGGCGCTGTTCCGCCTGCTGGAGCAGCAGACGGCGCTCGAGAGACGCGTGCGGGAGGCCGAGGAGAACGTGGTCACTTATTATTTCAATTTTATATATACTCTTCTACTCATATTACTGAAAAGAATATTAGGAATTATATTTCACTCAATTGTACTCAAAAGTATTGGACGGATTTGTATAAAACTTTACTGTATTGTAATATACGTTGGTATAAATCCGTTATAATTATTTGAGACTTATCATGATGCAGCGGCACAATTGTGTGATTGTTAACAGCAAGTTGTGGGCTCAATCCGCACTCGAAGAAGTGAAATATTTTGAAGTATTGTAAAATATTTAATATTTTCATTTTCTTCCGCTGTATTCCGCTACTCAAAACGTAAATGTCATAAATTCGACGTAAAATGGGCTTGTGAAATAAAAAAAAATCTCTGATTTTCAGACACCAGAGGAATATGTCCCACCTGATCCGGTGACAGAATTCCAGACGGCGCGGCTGTTCCTATCTCATTTTGGATACTTAAATATTGGTGGTGAAAAAAAGGTACTTTCTTATATTATATTTTAAAAATAATGCAAAGGATAAATTTCTACTTAGCCGAATGTGTACAATTTTGCTTATAGTATTTATAAAATCTTCTCAACATCTGCCATACACCGTTCTGTACACAATAAACGTTATCACCAGCTTGCATGTAAACAGCTGGGACACAATATCTATATTCACATATTATAGTCACTTACAAAATAATGTGTCAATTTGTTTGCGTCAAGCAACATATATAAACACTAGATCAACTTTATCCAGTATAACCACGTGTACAGGGCCGCGTGCCGCGCCTCACGGCGCTAGACAGCGCGGCGCCGGGGTTCGCGGCGGCGCTGCGGCGCCTGGACGCCACGGGCAGCCGCGCCGCGCTCACCGTGCACGTGTTCTACGTGCGCGCCACGTGCGCGCCGCTCACGGCGCACCAAATCGTCGCCAACGCCCGGAGGAACGACCTCTCGCCGGCCTTCGTTAGGATGCTGCGCGGGTGAGTGCGGTATACTTTCTCCACAAGGCAATAACTTAAAGTCATTACAGAATTTAGCACGTCTTGAGAAATGTTGCTTTTAAATTATATTATTTATTGTTGTGCAATCAGTGCAAGCCTTAACTTGTCGTGACGTACTTGTTTCCATAAATACATCGTCGGTCTTGTTACCAGAGGGAAAAAATGAAAAAACTCAAATATATAAATTGAAAATATTATATATTTCATTTCTTCAAGTGAGGTTCCCTGCTTTTGCCCCTGAGCCACGACAGGCCTCTTTAATAAAATAAATTTATTATATTAATTGCTACCAGGCTGGGCACGCCGGTGCGCGTGGCGGGGCACGCGGGGTGGAGTGGGCACGCGCGCACCAGCTACGACGCGCCCCCCGCGCCTGTCCCCTCCGGCCCCCACGCGCCCCCCGCGCCCGACACGCCCGCGCTCTACGACGGCAGGGAACAGGTGAATGTTACGGACTAGTTGCAGTGAGGTTGACGAGTCGTGGCCCCTGTCTACTATTGCGCATATAGACAGCGATATACGAGAGACTGTCACTTGTTACGATTACAAACCTAAAGTTGTGACTAGATTTAGAGTGATAATGATTCTTTCAAATTTTAATTTTGAAATATTATTTATTTTTCAAATATTTATTTTAAATAACCTATTTTATAACAACGCAAAACTTATAAAAGCGTTAAACGTTGCTTCTTTCGTGAACGAATAGAAACATAATAAAATTTATTTATATAGATAATATTTTAATTAATAATAAATATAGCTTTTTTTATTATTAACTTTAGTGTCGCTATTTATTATAACGACTATTAACTAACAATTTTAAGTCTATGTAGAACTGTACAAAAAAGTAACTTTTTTCTAACTTTACGCTCTATTTGTAGGCAGAAGGAACCTAATGCTAACCCTAAGTTCCCGTTAATACTCGTTTTGTAATGGAAATGCACACTGAATACAATCATTGTGTTGCGTTTCACCAAGACTAGGGAAACAGAATTTCCTCGAGTGGAAATCGAACCCGCAATCTACCCCCTTTACCTGAAAAAAAAAATATTATTAATAATTCCAGGTGCTGTACTGGTCGGACTCGACGGACGAGATCGCGTTCGTGGTGCCCTCCGGCTACGAGGTGGGCGATGAAGACACTAACGACGTCGATGGCTCCTGCCTCTCTAATAAGTAACATTGCTTATTTTATATATTACCATTAAACTTTTATATAATATTATGCATTTAGTATATATGTTGCGGCGTTGAGTTCCGCCACTCGACACGCAATGCGTGAAATTTGACTGAAAGTATAGGAATTGGCGTGTTTGACTGTTAGGTTCCCAAGTTCGCTTTGCCCTACCAAGCCAAGCGTGAAGCGTGATTATGTGTGTTGAAATTGCATTTTATAATGTTGTGTATGTTATTTATACATATATATATATATATATATATATATATATATATATATATATATATATATATATATATATATATATATATATATATATATATATATATATATATACATATATATATATATATATATATATATATATATATATATATATATATATATATATATATATATATATATATATATATATTTGATAGTCCCTCTTAAGTGATAATTATAAATATTTATATATAAAATTAATGTTTAACGATACTTAGTTTTAAATATTAAACAATATACAGCCGCAGCTCAGACAAATCCTCCACTTCCTGGTGGGATGTGTCAAGCGGGAGCGGTGCGAGCGTAAGCTACGAGCGAAGCGTAAGCGAGAGTGAGCGAGGCGAGCGAAAAGCGAAAGAACAAGCTAGAGCGCTTTCGCTCGAATTGGACCGACCTGCGCCTACCGCGCCGCCGCCGTCGCAACCAAGCGGTCTTTCTGGTTACTACTTTTCTATTCTTTGAATATAATTATAGCGTCACACTTAATATCTTGTACGTTAGCCTACCTTATTACGAGAGCGAAGAAATCAACATATTAAATATTTGATATATCTAGAGTGGACATCGAACCTACAACCTGTGTATAAAGAGTATATTCTCCAAAATAGATGATTACAAACAAGAAGGTGGATCTTTTTTTTTTTTTTACACATTTTATGACATTTAATAAGCAAAAAGCATTTTTTTTATAAAATAATATTTTTTTAATTTTCATAAATGCTATTAGATAGCTCATTAATTCGAATACATATTTAATTAGTTACTTTATTCGATTATACATTTTTAAAACTTAGTTTTTGCGTTTGAAATAATAAATACGCTATAGTTAGTTAAAACTTCAATGTCCTATAACTCATTAACTATACATAATATTTCAAAAATATTGTATATCTAGCTTGAGGACATATATACAAATAACAAATTTAAACATTACTAAAATCGGTAACATCAAAAAATTTTACCTGCCCGCTTGACGTGGAATGCCCCATAAGTAATAAACATTAATTAGATTACCAAACATTTTTTAAAATTATTAACATATAATATTTATTTTGAATATGTGTTGCAAAAAATTAAAGATTTTTTTATGTTTCAGGTAGCGGCAGAAGAAACAGAGATTTCATGCCAAAGATTCTCATTATATGGCTGGAGGACTTTGAAGATCATCTTAATTTGCCTATTGGTAAGAGTTGGTTAATAATATTAATTTTAGTATAATATCACTGGCTTTTATTTGCGGCTTCGTCCCCATAGTTAGCGAAGTGAAAATGCTCAAAAGTATTTGGAACTACCATGTTTAACCAAAGAATATAAAGGTTGTATTACAAAGTAAATTGAGTAAAATAATGACATAAGAACCTAATAGTAAATGTATGTTAAATCTTATCAAACTAAATATTTTGACAACGATATAAAAGTGCTGGCAAAAATTTAGTTGAAATGATACTAATTTGATTTTAAATAAGTTGCGGTGTTGAGTTTCGCCAGTCAACAAGCAAGGCTTCAAGAATTCGTCGGAAAATTAGGACCGGATTTTTCTTGACGAGAACGGAGTGTCTTAACACTAAGTTCTAAAGTTTCATCTACATAATTATGTACAGACGACCTGCTGCGCTACTGCGACACGGGCGTGGCGGGTGCGGGGGGCGCGGCGGGGTGCCACACGCTGTGCGTGTCGGGCGTGCGCGGCGGGCTGGCGCGCGTGCGCGTGCGCGGCGGCGCCGGCGTGCTGGCCGACGGCGCGCTGCTGGCGCCGCGCCTGCTGCCCGCCGCGCTGCGCCGCGCCGCCTGCTTCATGGCCCGCCGCGCACGCCTCAACACCGACTTGTGAGTACTTGTCTCTGTCTTCAACAGTAGTGCCGTATTCAACGGAGGACGCGCGGCCGTGTTAGCGGATAGTGTCGACACTGACTTGTGAGTAGTTGTCTGTGTGTAATAGTAGCACCGTATACTACGGTAGGGGCGCGGCCGTGTTAGCGGATAGTGTCGCGTCTTTCATGGCCCGGCACGCTAGGCGTGATTGGTAAGTAGACTTTTAATAGTAAATAAACGCGTGTTCGTGTTAACTGAAGACGACTTCGTGGCCCCGCTGCTATTGGATGATGCTTTACGATACTCCGCATGGTTCCTGGCCCAGTAAGTGCAGCTTATTACTGATCTGTAAGTACTTGCTTCATAAAAATAGTATCATTCTTACTATACGTTATATGTATCTAAAGTACTATGCTGTGACAAGTACGTGCTAACAAACGGCGTCTGCGTGGCCTCACGTGTATATTACCGAAAGAGTTGGGCCGTGCCGTATGTTTTCTGGCCCGCCGCAGTGCATGTCTTATAGTAAGACATGTACTGCGACGTAACGCACAGACGTAAGTTAAGTATACAAGTACGGGCAGAAGAAGGTGCTATCGCACGTACAGTTGCTTTACAACACACCGCCTATTTCATAGCCATTGAATAACTGTTGTTATTACATTGAACTAAATTTGTAACTTGTCGCTGTCTGTACGTTCGGGAATGTGTATTAATGTAGTAGGGCTACAGGAACGTTTAGAAATAGTATTTTTTTGGCTTTTTTTGTGTTCAGAGTTAAACAATGTTGCAGCTAATTTTATACAATTACTACAATTTTATATAACATTATTATTCAATGCATATAGATCGGGAAAGATATTTCTTAGATTAACGTGAACACACCTACAGACGACATACTGGCTAGAAAGTCAAGAAGAAACTCGTAAATCAGAGAACTGGTGTCTTAATGAGAAACGGAGTGTCTTAACACTAAATTTTCAGATTCCCTCATCAGATCTTTATAAACAAATGTTACTTAAAATATTATAATAATATACATTGACAGGTACCAGCCGCCTCACGTCCGCAGACGCCATCTCATACAGGACATCGCGCAACAATACAAGAAGGACTTGTCCGAGCCCGAGCTACTCGAATCACTGTTCAGAGCACCGTGATTTTGTAAAATATAACCTTGTTTAGTGGAATTATATATTTATATTATTAATCTATTGAAATATGTAAGATGTGCAATTAATTAATTAATTTATATTTAATACATAGGTACCTACCCTCTATGGCTACCATTTTTAACATTTATTTTTTCTTTCAGTTTCAAGTTTTATCCCGCACATGGCACTGGTGGCAGCGGGAAATTGGAAATTGAGTGTTGAGACACTCCGTTCCATTTCAATTACCGCCGAATTTGAAGCATTGTTTTAGAGTGGTGGCACTCAATTTTGTGGCCTTGCTTTGTTACAAGAGCAAAGAAATGAAAATATTAAATATTTTACTGTCTCGGATCAGCACGACTAGCCTAAAGGCTTTCCTGTCCCTTTTGGGTTAAGTTTTTTAAATGTCAAATTAAAAAAAAAAAACCTTAATATAAAATTACACATTTTTATAAAATATATTTGATAGTTTAACGTGTGTTCAGAGTTATTTTATTCATATACGATGTATATTCTCTTAAGAACCATTCCATTTAACTTTAAAATGTTGGTTTCTTATAAAACTACATGTTTTAATTTGTTATTTGATGTAGGTATTGTTTTATATAGAAATATAACATTTTGTTATAATATTGAAGTAATTAGAAATAATTTAACAATTATGAGTAGAAAAGTGGTGTACACGTTAACAACAGATTTTAGTGAAATAATAGGTATATATTAAACAGCCGCGGCGTTGAGTTCCGCAGCTCAACACGCAATGTCTCAAAATCGGCAGAAAGTGGGGAACGTAACACATTGTCTTAATACTAGGTTCCCACATTCCCTCTGTCTTCCCTGTCATGTGCGCGATACAACGTGAAGCCAAACAAGATCTGCAACATCTTTAATATTGATTAATAATCATATTTTTTATGTAATTTTAAGACTGAATTTATTTTTAGAAATAATTCAAAGTTATTTATATATTTATATAACATTCCAATGTATCTATGGATTGTATGTAATGCAAAACATATTCTTTGTACTTAATTATTGTCAGTATTAATAAATCTTTAATTATAAATAAATGGTTTAATTCGCTTAACTTTCTTTTCGCTTTTACACTGTTCCTCATATGTCATGGTAATTGAAAAATCATATACTTTGTTACAGCAGAAACACCTTAAGTATAAAAGTACAATAGATTTGAAATTAAGAACCTTATTTTATATTTAGACACTCAGCTATAGGGGTGTCACAGTTTTTATGATTGTTTTATATAAAATGTCCACTAATGCTACCCTTTCATTTCATCCTCTTCATCTTCTTCCTCTGCACCTCTCATATAAAGAACATTGTCACATCTTATTAGTACTACACCAAGATTACCTGTGCATGACCCATCAACAATTTTTTTCAGTATTAGGTAATTGTAAGTTTTTTTTTTTATGGAAGAGACGGCAAACGAGCGTACGGGTCACCTGATGGTAAGTGATCACCGTCGCCCACGGCCCCGTGTAACTCCAGAGGAGCTACAGGAGCGTTGCCGTCTTATAAGGTGGATGGGCACCGGGGCCCGGCATTACCTAATGCGAAACGCAGTGGCCAAAGCCACTACTTATCGCCGGTCTTAAATGCCGGGGGTGGTAATAATCCGGTTGAGTCTGCCCATGCGTGTTGCCATTACTAGCAATATGACTCTACCACACGCAAGTTCATATAACCGTCTGCTGAGACTAGCAACCCTTTATATTCGTGTCCCCATTTTAATTTAACAAGAACAGACTTTCCTGTAAGGCTGTTCAAAAAAGGTTTGGGATTATATTTATATTGGCATAGCCGCCGTCATTTTTTATTTTTTATTTTACAATATTAGTTAAAACAGAAGCCGCTAAGAAATTCGCGTCGTTTTTGGAACTTGACATTGACATTCACAGAAGTAAATGGAAAAATGCTTAGACAATTCGCTTACGTTTGTTTTGGTTGACACACGTGCTAGTGAGAGTTTTGTTATTTTTATAAAGTTTTTATCATTTACTGTTGTGAAAAGTTATTAAAAAGATCTATATTAACAAGGTGATTGGTTGTAGTGTGTATTTGTGCCGTATTTCATGTTAGAGTAGCTGTATTATAGTTAGGTTATTTTTAGGTAAGTTTGAATAGTTTTATTTAAAATGGAGCCGGATCCTCCTCCCGATCCCCCTGATCCAGGTGGGAATAAAGAATCTCTCTCAGTGGCGTCTAGAAAACGACAAATTGGAGACGCATCCAGCAATAATGAAGGTCTTATTAAAAAGACCATTATAAATCCCTCAACCGCTACGCCCTCAATCCAGAACCTGTATGTTCATCCTTCCTTAGCAGAGAACCCGAAATCCTATTTAGATTCCGACAAAGGCCCTTTCATTGTGTATGTGTCAAGGGAAACTCCAGACCCGGCTTCGGGTACCTCCATCAAAGCCATTAAGTTTGGCCAGTTCTTACATAGGAATAAGGTAAATGGTATTACTAACGATGGTATTAAGAACATTGGCCGCAACAAAATAAGTGTTCAATTCTCAACTCCTACTGCAGCGAATGATTTTATGTCTAACCCCGTGCTAAGTCTTTGTAAATATGTAGCTATTATTCCTACATTTAACATCACCCGAATGGGTATAATAAGAGATGTCCCTGTGGACTTTTCCCTTGATGAGCTTGTGGAGTCAATGGTGTTTCCCTCTGGTAGTGGACTAGTATTGAAAGCAAGGAGATTGAATAGAAAGAATGTTAGTGAGGGAGTGACTACATGGATCCCGACTCAGTCGGTTGTGGTTACTTTCCGTGGACAACAGTTGCCTGATAGGGTCTTTTCCTATCATTCCTCCCTTCCTGTGGAACCATATAAATTTCCAACAATCCAATGTCTAAACTGCTGCCGTTTTGCACATGTTAAAGCACAGTGTCGATCAAAGCCCAGGTGTTACAGGTGTTCCCAGGATCACTCTGGTGATTCATGTGACACGACCAAGGATTGCTCAAAATGCTTGTATTGTAGTAGCAAACATTTTGCTACAGACAAGGACTGTCCTGAGTATGCAAGACAACAGTCTATCAAAATTGCAATGTCTCAAGAATGTATATCTTACATAGAAGCCTCTTCCCGATTCCCTCCTGTCAAACAATCTTACTCAGATATTGCTAAAATAATGTTTGCACCTTCAAATGCCACAAATTCTTCCCCTCAATGTCATTCCCCTGCTACTCCTACTAAGTCCTATCGTAAGACCATTGTTCAATCCCCTCGTCCCCGCGCTCCTGTTGCAAAGGGATACAATAGACAAGCTCACCAATCCATAATTGGTAATTGTTCCTCTCCCCTTAATAATGGTTGTGCTCTCAACCAGGATGTTGATAATCCAACAGTGGCTACAAAGGATCTGTTAGGTGCACTAACAGATATCCTTCTGAGCATAATTTCTACCTGTGATGAACTTCCTTTACCGTCCCACGTTGCCTTAAGTCTTTCCAAAATTTATAAAATCCTCCATAATGGCCCCACTGAAATTCCTGCAGTGGAATAGTAAAAGTATTCGGCCTAAAAAGCATGAACTACTTAATATTATTTCACTGTATGAACCTATCATTGTTGCCCTCTCGGAAACATGGCTGTTGCCTGACTCTTCTTTCAGAGTGTCTGGTTTCTCATGTTTAAGGGAGGACAGAAGTGATGGGTATGGAGGTAGTGCCATCCTCATCCGGCACTCCTCTCCTTACTCTCGTATCCCTCTCCCAACTCACAGTCAAGAGATTAATGCTGTTGCTGTGAGGTCCTTTAATATCTCCTTTCTCTCTGTTTATATCCCCCATCCTTCTTCCTCCATCGTTTTAGAGCTTAAGTCTATTATCTCTTCGCTTCCTGGTCCTGTGCTGGTCCTGGGTGATTTTAACACTCATCACACTCTGTGGGGGTGTTATTACTGTGATGAATTTTCTCCTTTGTTGGTGGACATGATTGATGATGTTGATCTCTGCATTCTCAATGATGGATCACCGACACGTAGGGTTAATCCTAATCAGAATCCTAGGACTGCTGTTGATCTTTCTTTATCATCTCCTTCTCTTGCCTCCCAACTATCATGGTCTGTACTCTCTTCCACCCATGGTAGTGATCATTTTCCAATTCTGTTATGTCTTAATAATAGGTTTCATCCTACATATAGCCCTTACCCGCTTCCTAAATTTAATTTAAAAAAAGCTAACTGGAATGAGTATGCCGACTCTGTGGATTGCATGCTGTGTAATCTTCCTGAGTCTGCTAATCATGAGAATATCTTTCTTTCCTATGATTGGTTTGTCTCTGCCATTTTGTCTGCGGCTGACTCACATATCCCTAAGAAACACTCCATTCAGAATTGGAAGCATTTCAATCCATGGTGGGATCAGGAATGCTCTGATTCTGTCAATCGGCGAATATCTGCCGAGGTGTCATACACAGCCTGTATTACAATGGAGAATTACACTGAGTACAAACGCTGCGATGCGAAATTTAGAAATTTGATCTGGAAAAAGAAAAAACTTGGTTGGGTCAATTTTTGTGAGTCTCTTAATCCACGCTCCTCCTCTTCCATTGTCTGGACAAATGTTAAGAGATTTCGCCGGTCTCTTAACAATGTCGACAGCCCTAACTCCTATAACCCTTCTATTTGGCTTAATGATTTTGCTGACAAATTGGCTCCTCCCTTTGTGCCATCCCAAGATCTCCTTATATCCACGCCGGTAGAGTCCTCAGAGGAAATGGATGCTCCGTTTTCCCCTGAAGAGTTCAAAAATGTTATAGCTAATTTAAAGGACACTAGTCCAGGTGAAGATGGTGTCTACTATTCATTTATTTTTAGACTTAATGAAAATTCTAAGCACCACTTTTTAAATTTACTTAATAATATATTTTTATCAGGCAACATCCCAAATTCTTGGAAATCCCAAATTATTATTCCTATCCTTAAACCTGGTAAAAATTCATCCGATCCTAGTTCTTATAGACCCATTGCCCTATCTTCAACACTATCAAAAATTACTGAACGGCTTCTCAAAAATCGCCTGGAATGGATAGTGGAAAGCAGAAATATCTTAGCTCCCTCTCAATTTGGCTTTAGAAAGGGGCTGAGTACTACAGATAGTCTCAGCATTTTTACTACAGACATTCGGAGAGCGTTTGCCAAGGGAGAGTATTTGGTGGGCGTTTTTCTGGATGTTGCATCTGCATATGATAATGTTCTTCTTCCCGTACTCAGGCAGAAGATGCACCAGCTGAGTATTCCGCCGAGGTTGAATCATTTTATATGTAGTTTGCTAACCGGTAGAACGGTATCTGTTAAACATCCGCTACTCACAATACCTTCCAGACAAGTCTGGAAAGGTCTTCCTCAGGGTTCATCTCTTAGTCCTCTGCTGTATAACATCTACACTCATGACCTAGAATTGTCTGTAAATAATTTTTGTAATATCCTTCAGTATGCTGATGATATCGTCCTCTATTACAGCTCAAATTCTGTGGAGGACATTACTTATAGATTAAATACTGCTTTGCACTATCTTAACCAGTGGCTCTCTAATCATGGTCTGGCACTATCTGTAGCGAAGTGTCAGGCGGTGGTGTTTACTAAAAAGAGAGTTATTCCAAATTTTGAAATTTCTTATGATAATGAATCCATAAATTTTGCAGATAATGTTAAATTTTTAGGCATGATTCTCGACAAACGACTGAACGGAATTGCCCATGCTCAATATCTCACAAAAAAATGTGAAAAAAGTATTAATGCTTTAAGAGCTGTATCTGGTGTGTGGTGGGGTGCACACCCTTATACTCAAAAACTGCTGTACAATGCTGTAATCCGTAGTCATATTGATTATGGATTATTCGTTTTAGACCCCTTCAATAAAATTGCTACGGAAAAGCTCAATAGAATCCAATACAAGTGTTTAAGAATTATATTAGGTGCAATGAAGTCTTCTCCCACCAATGCACTGCAGGTGGAATGCGTAGACCCGCCTTTTCCTATCCGCCGTCAATTCCTTTCTGACCGATTTGTAGGCAAAATGTTACAGCTGGCCTCCCATCCCCTATGGTCTAGGTTATCGGACTTAGCCCATCTCATCCCTCGGGGCAAGCCCCAGCCTTACCTACTCATTAGTTTCCTAAAATTTACTTCTCTCCCTCACCCCTTATCTAAGTATCCATCCAACCCCTTATTTTGCACACGCTATAAAGCTTTAGTATTTAACCCTCCTGTCATCACTAATCTTGGCCTAACCAAGGGAGCTGGTGACACCAACACAAAATTTCAGACCATAGTAAATGAAAATTGGCCAAATCATATCCTCATCTATACAGACGCATCGAAGCTTTCTAAGGAAAGCTGTGTTGGTGCAGCTTGCTGGATACCAAAATTCAAAATTATATTACAATTTAAATGTCCCCCCGAATCGACTGTGTTTACAGGAGAGGCTGTTGCTATTTTAGAAGCAATCCTGTTCACATCCTCCCACAATTTCAAACAGACTGTTATTTGTACTGACTCATTAAGCTGCTTACTGGCTATAAAGGGAAATCCGTTTTGTAGTAAATTAAGATCTTCAATTATTTTAAGGATTCGAGAAGAATTGTACTCATGTCATCTAAAGGGCTTGGATGTTACTTTGGCATGGATTCCAGGTCATTCTGGAATCTGTGGGAATGAATCTGCAGACTCCTGCGCAAAATTAGCCATCCAGTGTGGCATTTTAGGTAACTTCTCTATTTCGGCCCAAGACTTGTTGTCTCTTGCATCTTCTCATTTGGATACACCCTGGTCTAAATTCTGGGATCTGTCAAATCTCAGAAAGGTAAGTATTTTGCTTCCATTCAACCTAACATTCCAACGCGACCTTGGTTTTTTTCTCAAAAATTTACTGAACGGAGTGTTATAACTACTATTTGCCGCTTGCGCCTTGGACATGCATGTACTCCTGTTCACCTGGCTAAGATCAGGGTCAGGGACCATTCACTTTGTGAATGTGGTCTAGACGACGGTTCCCCATCTCACATCCTTTTCTCCTGTCCTAAGTTAATCCACCCCATATATGATGTTCTTCCTTATAAAGTTCCCCGTCCCCTTAATGTTCAATGTTTGTTAATGTTTGCGTTTAGTCCTTTATGTAAATTTTTATGTAAATATATTAAGTATAACAAAATAAAATTGTAACCTAACATTATTGTAAAATATTATCTACTACTAACCATCTATGTTTATTTTTTGTATAAATTTATTATTTTGTTTTAGGTGATGGTAATACTAAGTGGATCTTTTTTCTTTACATGCATTCTCTTATCGTTTAATTTTCTATTTTTTTTTTTTTTTTTTTACCGTACATTCTCCTTCGTGTGTTCTCCATTCAACGTGACATTGGCGAAGTGATTCTGTGCTCAACTGGCACGCTCGGAACGCCATAACGAAAGAACTGAACTGAAAATGCTTAGACAATTCTTTTCCCATTTTCCGTATAGTATTCCGTGTTAAATGGCAGAGCTTTCGTAGATCTAAATTTTAATAAATATAGATCCATTTTTTCATAAGGCTTACTACTCATTTTTAAGATTTTTCTCCAGTATGGTTTTGATTGTTACACCAAACTGAACACACTGTCCCATTGAACAGAAACTGAACAACGATTGAAATAAGGCCATATAAATACGTATTGAGTATGAGTAAACAATATCTGTGTCATATTATAAATTATCAAGTAGCGAATATAAAATACAAAATACTAAATATAAAATACTAAAGAGGAATGTTAGCACTCTATAATATGTAAAGCCACAATATTTGTACATAATATGTTTGTGCGTTTATTACAAATGTATAATAATTTTCATAGCTTCACCAGTGGCAGCAAAGTCTAAGGCCTCCTTTGATTTTTTCAATGGGAAGTGATGGGTTATGAATGATTTAAGATCAATGGCCCCACTCGACACCGCCGCCAGCGCTAGCGGATACCTTGAAATAATTTATTTAAAAGTTATCAATACATATAAAATTGATGTATAAAAATGTATGTTAATAAGGAAATTTTAATTTATTATTTTATATTTAAAATGCAAACGAATTAAAATATGCTATTGGTGCATTTACGCTACTACGTTGCATTAGTACCGTATAAACTATGCTAAGTAACATAACTCCAGAGATTACTTAATATTATTAATCAATATTAATTATTACACAAGCCAGCGATTGTAAGAGCGAGTTGTGGGTTCGATCCTCACTCGAGGAAACGAAATATTTAAAATTTTCATCTCTTTCCGCTCTGCTAACAACGCAGCTTTGACTTCTAACACTTAACACGCAATGCATTAAATTTATCGCAAAATGGGGAAAGAAAGTGTTTTAAAGAGGACGAAGTGCCTTAACAGCAGATCCCCAAGCCCCTGTCTTCCTTGCTGATAAAAAAATTACTTATAATTATAACATATTTTCTTTTATTTATATATATTATATATTGTTGGGTTCTTACGATTATAGAATTAAAGACGTATGAAGAAAAATAAAAAATAATAAAAATAAAATATTTACGAATTAAGTAGTCTGTATGCTCCTCGCACGTCCACTTCTCTCAACATCGCATTGCTGAGCGGGACGCGTGCATACGCATCGCCGATACCAACTACCAGCACGGTGCCGCCGGAACGAGTTACCTATACATAATATATATTTATTGACATGCAATAATTTGCATGTGATAAATGATGCAATATTATAAAATCACAGGGTCTGCCTGTAAGTGGGGTTGTATGCTCTAACGTCACTACTTGCGTAGGTACATTTTTTTCATTTCCCTACTCTAGCAAGGCAGAACAAAGTGTCTTGATACTAGATGTTCCTAGTCTAGCTGGTTTTAAAATATTCTTTATTTTATTCTTTCAATATCCCTGTATAAAAGTACAATGAAATAATTATTTACCAACATAGCCACGCTCTGGCTGGACTCATATCCGCACGCGTCTATGGCCACATGAGGAGAGGTACCCAATATTTTCGTGATTTCAACCACAACATCTTCATTCTTACTGTCCGGTTTCACGAGCAACGTGTAATCAGCAACCAAATCCTTTGCTATCTTTAATCGTGATTCAACTACGTCTGGAGAGTATAGAACTATGCTTTAATCCAAAATTAACTTTTAGGTAATCATTTCTTTTAATACATGTTATTTAAAATGTCTATAAAAGGTGAACTAAATAATTTAATCGTCGTAATGTTTAAAATAAGAAATGGGGATTATCAATACCAGTCATAAGTATCTTAGCCGCCCCCATAGCTCGTGCGGTGAGCGCGCACAGCACGCCGATGGGGCCGGCGCCGAGCACCACCAGCACGCTGCCGAGGCGGATGTTGGCGCGGCCGCACGCGTGGATCGCAATGGCGAGTGGTTGGACTGCGGCACCTTCTTCTAGTGTTAAGTTGTCTGGGATTCTGTAGATATTGTAAATTTAAGAGGCCTGTCGTGGTGCAGCAGCGCAAGCGTGGTACTGTAGTCGGGACCGGTTGTGGGTTCGATCTCCAGTCATAGAAATAAATAATATTTTCAAATTAAATATTCAATGTTTTCATTTCCTCGCTCTGGTTGTTACCTTGTTTGGTAATGCACGGCATTAAGTTCCGCCAACAAATGTCGTCGAATGTCGGAATATGGGAAACATAACGGAGTGTGTGAACATTAGGTTCCAAGGTTCCCTCTACCTACCTCACCATGTGCGGGATGCAACGTGAAGCTGAAAAAAAAGACTATAAATATACTCTTATAATAGTTTTCTTCCACTGCTTTAACATTCGGCACATTATAGAAGTTTATAAAGTACAGTACATTCTGTTATAAATTATAATATATATTAAATAATTTAACAAATGACCATGAATATTTAAAAAATGACCTACTTGTGACAAAAATCGGCGACATGCTTATAATAATTGCAAAGGTTTCCCGAAGTATCTGTGGTGGAGCAGTAGCTGGGTTTTACACACAGATTGTATCTGCCTTGCTTGCAGAGATCGCAGCTACGACACGGCTGCGTCGGCTCTACCGCTACACGATCCCCCACCGCGAAGTTCTTTACTTTACTACCTACCTAAATAAATTATAGTGTTTTTTTTTTGTGTTTTAGATTAACCAAATTAAAATATATACAAAAAAAATATAAATTTACTTACAGTTAACATGAAGTATCGAGATTTAAGAATACTATAAGCTCACTCACGCACATGGCAGGGTAGGCAGAGGGAACTTAGGAATTTAGTGTTTAGACACTCCGTTCCTCACTTTCCGACGAATTTGAGGCATTGCGTGTTGAGTGGCGGAGTTCAACGCCGCGTTTTGCAATACTATAAGCTAAAGTTAAAAGCTACAATTAAATAACTAAATAATGATTTATATTTAACATTTTATTCAACACTATGGAAAAAAAGTATTTATTCAAAACTATTTGAACCTGCACCTCTTGTAAGCGCTTTGACCACTAAACCACACGTCCCACATCCTTACGTACGTCGAAATAACGTTTTCTAAACGAGATAAATATGTTTTGTTCATTAAGCCTGACATAACCGTGTAAGATTTATAGTTTGTTTATTAAGCAAGCTAGTGTACTAAGTAAGTATATATAAAATTTCTCCTTCTCGTACCTGGACTACGATACCAGCGCCTTCATGACCCAAGACTATGGGCTCAATGAGAACCTCTAATCCACATTTACCACTAGAATACAATTTCACATCTGAACCGCATATTCCGACACATTCCATTTTGATTAGTATCTCTACAAAAATAGATATTTTGTGTTATATACTGAACAAATATATAATAAGTATTTTGTTATTTTTTTACGTTCTGTATAATATTTTTCAATACGTTTTACATTTACTATATTAAATTAACTGTAGAAACAGATAAATAGGCAATGCAGTCTTCCAAGGCCAATCTAAATATTTTACTTGCTTTAAATATTAATTATTACAATAAAAAATAATTAATTATATATAATATTTACCATTTTCATTGATCACTGGCACCGGCCATTTCACCTGTAACAAATATTTATATACTTTAACTGAACTCAAAAACTAATTTGTATCGATTATATTAATTATTTTTTAATTTTTACAGAGGAGGCATAGGAGGGAGCTTAGTGTTACTTGCCGCCGAATACTGGAGGCATTGCGTGCTGAGAGACACGACTCAACGTTACGTTTATGCCTCGTGTGGCTATAGCGAAGAAATTAAAATAAGTATTAAATAAATTATTTCATCGAATGCGAATCAAACCCACAACGTGTGTCACAGTCGCACATTTGTGCTGTTGCACTACTTTTTTAAAAAAAGTATATGTTCAAATAAGATCGAAAGTACTTAGTTTACTTACGACTCGCAAATCTTTAGGTCCGTACAAAACAGCCGCGTTGTTTTCCATTGTGTGTTTCAAAAAAACTGAACAATATATTACGTTATTTAGTTAAAATTGTTTCATAATACAAAATAATATGATAATTTTTGTGTAAACATTGATAACATTCTTGATACAGAGTTTGTAAACAATTAGTTTATTCGAAGTAAAACATAAAACAATAGTAATATTATTATGGCTGTATCAGTAATTAATTTTAAAACATTGTGTTATTTATATTTATCTTTTAAATCATAGCGATAAACCACTCAACTATTAAAATAATATAATATAAGTTAAAAGCAAATTTTCTCATTCCTGTGTCCTCAATAGCAGTTTATGTATATACCTTCAAGAAATAAAATGTTTTGAATGGGTATAGAAAATGCATTCATTGTTTAGACACTCTGTCTATATTTCCTCACCTAAATAAATTAATAAATGGAATATGCCAAAAATTTATTCATGGAACAATTAATTCATGGATTCCAATCCCCCATGGTGCTTGCAGTCACATGCTAACCCACTACGACATGACTGCTTCATTACACAAAAGTAAAGTATATATTTCATTGCAGTAACAACCTAAACCTAACAATAAACTTTAAGAAAGAATAGTAGGAGAAATGATAGAAGAGTTGTTATGGAATCTATAACAAAATATAGGTATTAACATAGGTACGTATGAAGTGGACCTAATACAACATTTTTGATGTTATTGATTTTATTTAAATTCTTAAAGTATTAACTAAAAATAGTAATAACTGCTAATATATATGATCGTATAAAAATATATATTTTTTAATTTTACACCTATGAATAGTGTAGTTGCTTAATATTAATTATTATTATTAAATATTATTTATATACATTTCCATTAGTATTTAGCCTAGTACATAGTTGTTTGTGATTTGCAATGAATTTTGCTTTGTCTGTGACATAACTTTGAGTTTTAATAACGACAAATGACAGCAATTTGACAGTATTTCTTGTCAGTTGTTTTGTTTCAAAGAAATGTGAATTCGGCTTTTAGTTTATAAAATATTCAAATAATGGCTTTTAGAAAAGCATTTTTTCTAACACGAGCGATTTGTTGTAATAGCCTTAAACTACAAAGTACAAATTTTTTGAGGCAAAATGTATTTCTGTTATCGACAAGCTCTGTAAGATTTTATTCTTCTGAAAATATAGGTTAGTTTCGTTATATATGCTTTTTTAAATAAAATGTTGAATATTTTTATATGAAATTGAAAATAATTTTCTAATTATATATTTGACGACAACTTTTAACGTGTTAATTAATTACAAAACCTCATAAAAAAAAATCGATTACAGGAGATAAGAATAAAAACACAAAAGAACCTGAGAAAGTAGACATCCTCGGACGATTTTTCCCTCAGTCAACTCCCAGTCAAAAAGATGCTCAAGAAATAAAACAAGAACAGCAAAAATTTGAGGAAGAGCAAAAAGAGAAAACCGAAGAGAATGAAAAGAGTTGGAGACGAATGAAAATTGGGTAATTTGATAAGAAATTGGCTTGAAAAACGTATATTAAGTAAATTATTATGAATACAAAATTATGTTTTCACTAGTCATAGCTCAGCATAGCCCAGAAACTGGTGACCGTAACTTTAAATGTGATAACCATGCAATGCAAAAATGAATAATTTTTATATTTATTTGTTTTTATATTCATCCTTCTTTTATAAATCTCTAATATTCTTAAAATTACGTAATTAGAAAAAAAAATAATGTACGCAAATTAACAATCACTGTACATAGTTTCGCGGCCTTTGGAGGAGCAATGACCATAATGGGGGGTTGTATGGTGATAGAAATGGGAGCTCCCCGGAGAGATGATGAAGGCAAACCTATAGAAGATGAGTTCACACACATGCCAATTGCTCTGCAGTACATGCGGAGAACCTGGAAGGAACTTACTTTTTATGAAAAGGTAATTTTAATATTATAATTGTTCTATGAAATGTTAATAAGGCATGTCTTGGCACAAGCATATTTTTGTAAACAAGACACACATGGCATTTTATAACTTTGAACCACTTGAGGAAATGAAATATTTAATATTTTTAAAAGAAATATTTAATATTTTCATTTCACTCTGTAGGCAAATAACATTTACACTTTGTGAGGAGAACTGCCTTTCTATGCACCTTTAATATACTACACTACCGCATAAGGATAGTGTACGATACATTTTCCTACCTACATCTTGACTGATGGTTGACCTGGAATAACAAATATATAACATATATAAAATCAATCTGGATGTATGGTATACTATAGGGTAGGGCTAGCAAGTCCAGCATTTCTATTCTGCAAAGGCTGCAGAATTATATCCTTAGAACAATAACACGAGTGCCATGGTTCATTACCAACTTGGAGATTCATGAAAATCTAAATGTAATCACAGTACAAGAAAAATTAAGACCTCCATGGTTAAATATCATCTATGCCTGGAAAATCACTTCAATATTCTTGCAAGTAATCTAAAAACACTCAGCTATCAGAGGCACTGTAAATAATAGACCATATGCTCACTGGAGCTAGCACTCAAACTAACATCACACAAAACCTTTGCTTATAGTGTGAACTGATTCGTCACTCTGGTAACAAGGCAAAGCACAACTTTAAGATATTCCTCTTAAAATCCAATGCCTTAAATCTGGTAAAAAGTGGAGTACTAACATATGTACTGAGTGTGTCAATAATAGGTTCCCAAGTGCCCTCTTTGCTCATTATGTGTTGAGCGGCAGAGAGTTAGTTTGATTCACATCATAAATATATTTCATTTCACAGATGATAAAAGAACCATCCCGGGAGAAACTTCTGCCGGACCCCTTGCCGCCGCCATATCAACCTACTTATACTTTAGTGTTAGAATTTACCGATGTTCTTGTACATCCTGATTGGTCTTATCAAACTGGATGGAGGTAAAACTGTGCATAAAATATATATTATATTATTTTTTTGTTTCTTAATATACTTAAAATTAAAACTTAGCTGCAATTATATTAATCAATACATTTAGAGAATGAGCATTTTGAATTTCTTATATATCTTTAAATTACAATTGTTTTTTTTATTAAATATGTTTTTTTTTTAAGTAAATGGTATGTCTTTTTTTCATATTATTTTATTAGTATTGAAAGTGTAAGTATGTTTGCTGTCATTGGTTAGAATGGCAGCAGCACTTTATTATTAATTTAAAAATATTGTCTTATTTAAAACAACTCTTTTAGAAAAATCAATAAAATCTCTTTAATTAGAATTTATAAATTCAATAGTTATTAATAACATATAAGTTTTAAGTTTGAGACTGTTGTGGCACAAAAACAATGTGTGCATAACTTGATGTTTTGATTCCCACTATGTTAATGTTTTTTTTTTTTTTATTATTTTACATTGTCTCTATCTCTGGAACTCTTATAATGAAAAATTTTCATTTCCTCATTCTTGTAAGGGGCAAATCGCGGCGACTTGGCTCATATATGTTGAACTCTCTGAATGCTGTTTATTGTATTTATTTTATTAGCTTCACGCTGTCTTAGTGAGGGACTAAGCAGTGTACGCAGAGGGCACATGGGAACCTAGTGCTTTAAGCTCAGCTCCCCTTAAAACATTACCTTTAACCATAGCAAATATATGAAAATATTCTTATGGATGCATTTGCTCCTGAGCCAAGCCAGACCTGACTCACAGTTTGTATATAATATTATTTTTTTTTGTTTTTTTCAGCTTCACGCTGTATCCCGCACTAGGCAGGGTAGGCAGAGGGAACGGAAGTGGAACCTAGTGTTATGACACTCCGTTCCACTTCCTTTCCCCACTTTCCGCCGAATTTGAGGCATTGCGTGTTGAGGGGCGGAACTCAACGCCGCGCTTTGCCTTATTACCAGAGCGAAGAAATATATAATATTCATTAATATAACAATTTCAGGTTCAAAAAACGCCCTGGCGTCGATCAGTTCTTACAAACGGTAGCTAATTCGGACTACGAAGTAGTTATATTCACTTCAGAGAACGGTTTCATGATTTGGCCGGTGCTGGACAAGCTGGACCCCGAGAACAAAATGATATCGTACAGATTGTTTAGGGATTCCACTCACTTTATGGATGGAGTCCATGTTAAAAATCTGGAGGGTCTCAACCGTGATCTGTCGAAGGTGAGATTGTAGTAATATAGGGGGAGGGGAGCGGAGGGGAAGGGTTCCCAGTTGATCACTTTTCTGAATTACTCTTCCTCTGTTTCACGCTATACAAAGCATGTGCTAAGATACTTCATGTAGTTAATTTTAGGCCGAATTTAAAGTTTTAAGTTTTAATGGTGGAAATCAGCTCCGCGCTTTAAAAGGATTAAAAAAATCGTGACAAATAAATTTATTTATCCGATTTAGAAATATCATATATTAGATTGTCGTGCAACTGTGACTGCATTCGGTTGTGGGTTCGGTCTCCACTCGAAAAACTGAAATAGTCCGTATTTATTTTATTTATTTATTTTCCTTATTTATTTATTTTTATGTTCCGCCACTCAAGACACAATGCCGTAATCTTAGTGGAAAGTGAAGAAAGGAAATGATTAATGAAAACGGAATGTCTTAACTTAAATAAAAGTATTAAATTACAAAAGCAAATATGTTTCCCTTAATCGTTTTTGTTTTTGTTACTCAGCTTCACGCTGTATCCCGCACACGGCAGGGTAGGCAGAGGGAACTTGGGAACCTAGTGTTAAGACACTCCGTTCCACTTCCGTTCCCCACTTTCCGCCGAATATGAGGCATTGCGTGTTCAGAAGCCTTAAGCTTGACTATACGATCATACAAAATTTTCTATTTTTTTTTAAAAATGTAATTTGGTTTTTGTTCTTTTGTTTTTTTTACTCCTTTGTTCACAGACGTGTTACCTGCATATGTGTGCATGTTAATTATATATTTATTTGTACATGATAATTATTTTTAATTAATTTGTAATAAGGCTAAGCGCGGCGTTGAGTTCCGCCTTAAATTCGGCTGAAAGTGGGGAACAGAATTGGAACGGAGTGTCTTTACACTAGGTTTACGGATTCCCTCTGCCTACTCTGTCTCGTGCGGGATACAGCGTGAAGCTGAGTAGAGTATAATTATTTTATGATTATAGATGTGTTAGTACGTTAATGTTAAATTTATTGTGTGTGTATTTTAAAATTTGTGAAAATAATGAAATTCCCCAGTGGGACACCACGTTGTATGCTGTGCCAGACAGCCTCAGTTAAAAAAATAATAATTTCTAATTTAAATTAAAGGTAATTGTAGTGGATTGGAACAAAATGACGACAAAGTTCCAACCGGACAACGCGCTCATATTGAAGAAGTGGAAGGGGGCGGACGACGACACCGCGCTGCTCGACCTGGCTAATTTATTACAAAGTTAGTTATAGATATATATGTAAATACACTTACTAGCCGTCATTTAATAGATGTCGGGTATTTTTTTAATTTACATTTTATTGGTATTTTTTTACATTAGAGAAAAGTATGGGAGTTATGATGTGACACACGGGCAAATATGTACGATTGTAAGCCCACTAGGTTGTGCGTTTCATCCAGCTCGAGGAATAATTAAAGAGTCACGTTGTTGCAATGACAACACGCATTGGCAGGCTCAACCGAATCATTACCACCCTCGGCATTTAATACCGGCGACTGTGTTTTGCAATGGGTAATACTGGACCCCGGTGCCCATCCACCTTAAAGGCCAACAACGCTCCTCTAGCTCCTCTGGAATAACACAGGCCCGTGGGCGACGGTGATCACTTACCGTTAGGTTTGCCTTGTCTTCAGTTCATGGAATCTGTGGACTCAAACGAAGTAGGGAATATTCGCTGACAAACTTCGAAATTCCAACAGGGCTACTAACGACCGCCTCGGTGCACTTGGCGAACACGTCGAGTTGTTCACCAAGTAGCAACGCTTTGAAGCTATAAAACTAATAGATAAGCTTTAAAGCTAATAGTAGCTAGTAAGCTGATAATTTTTCCAATGGCAGTTAGCACGGAAAATTTCTTTTCGTCCGACGCAAGACTCGCGAAAGTCAAGCTCCGCTCTTTAACCATAGAACTGGGGCTCGTGCGCATGTTTGTTAAAGATTAAAGTTTATTCTTACTTCAAAAGACGATCCTAAAAGCCAGCAAAATAGGACTCCTAAGGTAGTACTCTCATCTTCGTAAGAAGGACGCTCTACGCAGTACCGTTAGACCCGCCACCTTCGCTCGCCAAAATCGAGACGTCTGTTGTTCAGGTTTTCATGACGGGATATCCACCTATTATTATAGCCTCAACCTACTTATCACCCAGCAAGAGATTGCTTGAGGGTGATTTACAGGCACTCCTAAGTCAGAGAGGCTCGATCATTTTGGCCGGTGACCTCAACTGTAAACACACTAGGTGGAACAGCACTAGAAATAACTACAGAAGGGAAACATTAAATACGATCTGCAATCACCCCTCATTTCATTTTGTAATTATCGCACCCAATACTCCTATCAGATAAGGTGCTGTAGGTATCCCCGACATTCTCGATACAGTCATCACTATCGGGGTTCGCCCTATCGGGACACTCTCAGGATTAGTTTTGACCAGATAGATTAGCGGTTATGTAACTAGGCCCGGATTGTTCCTAGGCGGTCTCAAAAATCACTAACGAACTAGAAAAAAATCAAAGATTGCATAACCAAATCTGAATCGTGCGCTACCGTCACAACTCGAGACGACAGATTTGACTCGGTAGAGGCAGCTTCGGCGGCCATTAGCATTTCGATCGACGATTGCTCAAAAGATATGACGCCCACGACAACTATCCAACCCCAAACAATCGTAGTAGACTCTGGAGTCTCATAGATCAGTTCGAGTCCGAATCGTGGAACTAGAGGAACTAGAGGTTAGCTGGGACAAACACATAACATGAACCTTTTTAAAAATCATTTTAACTGCCCCGATCCAATATACTTCCTATTAACGTTCTATACTGGCTTGAGGTAGTTATCTTGACTTACGTTAGTCTTATGGCGCTACATTCGCACAAGTGTCGCATCAGAATTTAGTTTTTAAACCTAGAATATATAATATAATGATTGTTTTGTAACCGTGCAGCGATAGCGATGTCGAACGTGTCGGACGTGCGCGAGGTGCTGCGCTACTACAGCCAGTTCGAGGACCCCATCGCCGCCTTCCGCGACAACCAGCGCCGCCTGCTCGAGCACATGGAGCGCGCCGACGCCGCGCCGCCCGCGCCCGCCACGCGCGCCGGCTCCTGGCTGCGCGGCCTCACGCGCCGGTAACGCGCCGGTAACGCGACGGTAACGCGACGGTAACGTACACCGTAGGGAGGGACCGCTTACGGGTTTATTTCAATTTCAACGTAAATATTAAATATGGCTAATATTTCATTATTCTTAACATTTAAAATTTAAAATGTATGTTTCATTAAAAGATTTCTAATTTTATTTTTTTCTTTACAGTTTCTTTTGAGCAAAGATGTAGTCGGCGGATGTAGTAGCAAATATAAGTCTTCTTGAAACCCACGTAACTGTTATATATATGTTATAGATAATATCTTTGTCTTTTGTGTTAAATTCATGAAATTAACTTACATATTTACGAAATATCAAGCTTTATATACATACATACATACAATTATATAAATATTAATAAAGATTTAGATAAATTGAAAACTAAATATGATAATATTTTTCTTGGTTTTGATTACCAACGTACTTTCTATTTTAACTTTGAAGACACGATCAAATTAGCAAAAAGATGGCGGAAGAGACATTAAATATTCTTAAATTATTTTCTATTGCGTTAAACTAATCATTTATTCACCAAACAATATTAGTATAAACAAGGTCTTCCGTTAATTTAATATGGCTAGTGAGCATCTCTTTAGGAGCCATCCATAAAGTACAGAACGGGCGACGAGTCGTGGCCCCCTTGAAGTTACTCACTATCACTGTTAGATGACTGTTTTGATTAAATTTATTCGTATGATTTTTTTTTATTTTCCTACCGAACGTAAAATTTCAGAAAGCCTAACTTTAAGGGCCATAACTCGTCAACCGTACTGTAACGGCAAGCACGAAATCCTATTTCAAAATCTAGTTTACTACAGTTTAGAAAATCATAATTTCTATATGTAAAATAGCTAAAGTAAGGAGAAAATATAGCGAGAACAGGAATTCGTGTGATGTTCATTCATAGATGGCTCTGTCTTCTTGTTAATGTTAAAAATTATACTAATTTTAAATACATACTTTTCAATCGAGCTACGTTGAAATCTTTATATGTTTGTTACAACAAAAAAAATGTTTATAAATTGTTTACTTTTTTCAATTGTTTACTTTTGCAATACATCGCATCTGCTTATAGTCAAATGACTGATTGCAAGATTATATATATATATATATACATATATATATATATATATATATACATATATATATATATACATATATATATATATATATATATACATATATATATATATATATATATATATATATATATATATATATATATATATATATATATATATATATATATATATATATATATGTATATATATATATATATATATATATATATATATATATATATATATATATATATATATATATATATATTTTACTTTTTTAAATGTACCTATTACACTATTTAATTCATGTAACGTTTTCGGTACAATTTTTTATAGAATATCTTGAATAATGTTAAAAAAATCTAAGATATAAAAATATAATTAAAAACATAATATTTGATGTTCACTTTAAAGAATTATTGTAAATTTTTAAGTAAATTTTATTTAACACACCCATTCAATAATTATTAGTCAATATTTTATTTCATGGCATTTTAGTTCTCCGGAATGTGAACCTGTACTTATATGATTATTGCTGTAGTGTATGTGTGTGCGTGTGTGTGTGTGTGTGTGTACGTGACGTCACGACGTGCTTGTTATCTCACTTGTAGATATTAATTATAGATTTGTTAAATGAAAGCTCTTTTATTTATTGTCTTTGTTTTATTTTGATAATTAGTTTTGAAGATATAACACAGCCAAAAATAAATGTATAGTAAATACATAATACAAATATTCGCTAATTTAAATAATATTATAGTTAGCAGGGTAGGCAGAGGGAACTTAGACAGTAGACAGTTTCTTCACAGATTTTCGCCGAATTCTTTATTAATGCGAATTCTTTAGAACTGGCGGAACTCAACGCCGCGCTTTTATCTCGCAATTAAACCCACAACCAATCTCATTCCACAGTTGCATGACTCAGCGCCACCGTAGGACATATTTAAAGAGATGATACTATTTAAGACCACCAGTCGTTAAATCTGTGGCTTATTTGTGGCTTTCTTCATAATAACATAACTAATTACACTATTATGTTCTTATTTTTTGTAATTGTTAATGTGAGATGGTGCATATCAATATTTTATTCATAAGAAAACTTCCAATAGAGATTCTAATCAACAACCATGTTACAAGTGCACATTCAACATTCAATCGTTTTCATCTTCTGAGAAATGTAAATCTAGGGCGAACGATGACTGATCCACATAACTCTCGCTGGGCCCTTTCAACCAGACTTCCTGCAAGCCACTGTCCACGTCTTCGTTATCAAATGCTTCTGTAATCTCCGCTTTATCAAACAAGCTTTTATCATTAAGATCACCTTCCACTCTGAAGTTATCTGGTAATTTCTTCAATTGCATCCAAATGCTGGCTATGTTATCAACTGATGATACTTCATAGGTTTTACTCGGCAGCTTGAATGAGGTACTCCAGTCGTGTAAATTCTGTGGACCGTCATCATCGACAAATGTTTCCATGTACTCTGGAAAAAGTGTATGACAAGTTATGTCTCCCAGAGCGTTTTGCATCAAAATATCATATTTCTCACCCCTCTCCATTATTAAAACACCTGTTATGGCTGTACACAGTCTTGTATCTACCGGATTGTATAAGTCACTACATAACATTTTTTGCCGAGCTTCCTCCAGTGTGTTCAAGATACTTGGAGGGCGGTAAGGTATGAAAATACCGGAAGAACTAGGCTCCTTTATAATATTGGTACAATTTGGTAAAACACACATATCTTCACACCACTGACTGCTAAGAACTAAGAGTTCCTTATTCATTTCAAAACTAGTATGGGATATGTAAGCAGGAATACATTCCATGCCGTGTGTCCATCG
Source organism: Eueides isabella (assembly GCA_019049475.1). Classification (NCBI taxonomy): domain Eukaryota; kingdom Metazoa; phylum Arthropoda; class Insecta; order Lepidoptera; family Nymphalidae; genus Eueides; species Eueides isabella. The sequence goes on from CM032401.1 coordinate 1,757,003, forward strand.
CTGTACAACTTTACCTTTGTCGTTAAGGTTCACATTTCGTAAATCCATTAGGAACAGATGATGATCCGTGCCGAAATACAATGAATGATCACCAATGAATTTTGCAACACTTATATCGTTACAGCCAATTTCATCAGTTATATTTCTTAACTCTTTCCAAACCAAGACAGTGTTATTAGATCTTTTGTCATATATGGAAATAGATTTTCTTCCAACATGTGTATAATAGCCTCTTCCGGTTCCAATGACTGCGTTCCAGTTGTCCACCATTGAAATCTTGCCTTTAAGTTTAACACTCCTAGCTTTCAGCCTGTCTAAATTAACTATACTTAATTTACCATCTAGAGTTGTTATATATAATATATTTTTATGATAATCATCAAAAGATATGCTAGTGTAAGGTAGCTCTGAATCAATACATTTAACAATTTCCATTCGCAGTTCACAGTTTTGTGTGACTACTTTTAAAATGAAGATCTTGTATTTTGTTCTCAATGTAATAATGTTACATGGTGAACAAATAGTTTCTAGAATATTACAGTCTGTTCCACAATTGAATGACGCACCTGGTGTTTGGTCAATTATGTGTTCATTTTTGTTGAAATGAGATATATCTGAAATAGTTATAAATTTGATGATATAATATTTTATCTTTTGTTGTATGTCATTAAAATTTTCTTTAATATTTATTATTATTACATGTAATTGAGGCCTGTCGTGGCGCAGCAGCACAAGCGTGTGACTGTAACCGACAGGTTCTGGGTTCGATCCCCAGTCGAGGAAATGAAATATTTAATATTTTCAATTTAAAATATTTTAATGTTTCATTTCTTCGCTCTGGTAATAAGGCAAAGCGCGGCGTTGAGTTCCGCCACTCAACACGCAATGCCTCAAATTCAGCGGGAAGTGGGGAACGGAAGTGGAGCGGACTGTCTTAACACTAGGTTCCCGGGTTCCCTCTGCCTACCCTGCCTCGTGAGGGATACAGCGTGAAGCTAAAAAAAAAACAAAAAAAAATACATGTAAAAGCATTTTTAAGAACAAACATTTTTGTACATTATTCATCATTTAATATTAACTGATATTTTTACTATGTTTTAAAGTGTTATTCCACACTTAGGACAGAAAATACTAATCTTAAATTTAAAAAGCGTATAAAAATTTTTAACGAAGCAGGATTTGAACCCGCGCCTCTTGAAAACCGTTCCAGCGCTCTGACCAACTAAGCCATCCGTTCTTATCAAGCTACGTCGAAATTTTTATACGCTTGTTACAACTTATTTATGTTGTTAGCATCTCTGTAGGGAGATTTTTACAAATTTCCGCTACCCAAAGACAACCCGTAAGAATTATCGTTTGGCAAGAGAGAATACTATTTTTTTTATTTTAATATTTACTATGTTTTAAAGTGTTATTCCACACTTAGGACAGAAAATACTAATCTTAAATTTAAAAAGCGTATAAAAATTTTGAACGAAGCAGGATTTGAACCCGCGCCTCTGGAATACCGTTCCAGCGCTCTGACCAACTAAGCCATCCGTTCTCACCAAGCTCCGTCGAAATTCTTATACGCTTGTTACAACTTAGTATTCTCTCTTGCCAAACGATAATTCTTACGGGTTGTCTTTGGGTAGCGGAAATTTGTAAAAATCTCCCTACAGAGATGCTAACAACATAAATAAGTTGTAACAAGCGTATAAGAATTTCGACGGAGCTTGGTGAGAACGGATGGCTTAGTTGGTCAGAGCGCTGGAACGGTATTCCAGAGGCGCGGGTTCAAATCCTGCTTCGTTCAAAATTTTTATACGCTTTTTAAATTTAAGATTAGTATTTTCTGTCCTAAGTGTGGAATAACACTTTAAAACATAGTAAAATATTAAAATAAAAAAAATAGTATTCTCTCTTGCCAAACGATAATTCTTACGGGTTGTCTTTGGGTAGCGGAAATTTGTAAAAATCTCCCTACAGAGATGCTAACAACATAAATAAGTTGTAACAAGCGTATAAGAATTTCGACGGAGCTTGGTGAGAACGGATGGCTTAGTTGGTCAGAGCGCTGGAACGGTATTCCAGAGGCGCGGGTTCAAATCCTGCTTCGTTCAAAATTTTTATACGCTTTTTAAATTTAAGATTAGTATTTTCTGTCCTAAGTGTGGAATAACACTTTAAAACATAGTAAAAATATTAAAATAAAAAAAATAGTATTCTCTCTTGCCAAACGATAATTCTTACGGGTTGTCTTTGGGTAGCGGAAATTTGTAAAAATCTCCCTACAGAGATGCTAACAACATAAATAAGTTGTAACAAGCGTATAAGAATTTCGACGGAGCTTGGTGAGAACGGATGGCTTAGTTGGTCAGAGCGCTGGAACGGTATTCCAGAGGCGCGGGTTCAAATCCTGCTTCGTTCAAAATTTTTATACGTTTTTTAAATTTAAGATTAGTATTTTCTGTCCTAAGTGTGGAATAACACTTTAAAACATAGTAAAAATATTAAAATAAAAAAAATAGTATTCTCTCTTGCCAAACGATAATTCTTACGGGTTGTCTTTGGGTAGCGGAAATTTGTAAAAATCTCCCTACAGAGATGCTAACAACATAAATAAGTTGTAACAAGCGTATAAGAATTTCGACGGAGCTTGGTGAGAACGGATGGCTTAGTTGGTCAGAGCGCTGGAACGGTATTCCAGAGGCGCGGGTTCAAATCCTGCTTCGTTCAAAATTTTTATACGCTTTTTAAATTTAAGATTAGTATTTTCTGTCCTAAGTGTGGAATAACACTTTAAAACATAGTAAAAATATTAAAATAAAAAAAATAGTATTCTCTCTTGCCAAACGATAATTCTTACGGGTTGTCTTTGGGTAGCGGAAATTTGTAAAAATCTCCCTACAGAGATGCTAACAACATAAATAAGTTGTAACAAGCGTATAAGAATTTCGACGGAGCTTGGTGAGAACGGATGGCTTAGTTGGTCAGAGCGCTGGAACGGTATTCCAGAGGCGCGGGTTCAAATCCTGCTTCGTTCAAAATTTTTATACGCTTTTTAAATTTAAGATTAGTATTTTCTGTCCTAAGTGTGGAATAACACTTTAAAACATAGTAAAAATATTAAAATAAAAAAAATAGTATTCTCTCTTGCCAAACGATAATTCTTACGGGTTGTCTTTGGGTAGCGGAAATTTGTAAAAATCTCCCTACAGAGATGCTAACAACATAAATAAGTTGTAACAAGCGTATAAGAATTTCGACGGAGCTTGGTGAGAACGGATGGCTTAGTTGGTCAGAGCGCTGGAACGGTATTCCAGAGGCGCGGGTTCAAATCCTGCTTCGTTCAAAATTTTTATACGCTTTTTAAATTTAAGATTAGTATTTTCTGTCTTAAGTGTGGAATAACACTTTAAAACATAGTAAAAATATTAAAATAAAAAAAATAGTATTCTCTCTTGCCAAACGATAATTCTTACGGGTTGTCTTTGGGTAGCGGAAATTTGTAAAAATCTCCCTACAGAGATGCTAACAACATAAATAAGTTGTAACAAGCGTATAAGAATTTCGATGGAGCTTGGTGAGAACGAATGGCTTAGTTGGTCAGAGCGCTGGAACGGTATTCCAGAGGCGCGGGTTCAAATCCTGCTTCGTTCAAAATTTTTATACGCTTTTTAAATTTAAGATTAGTATTTTCTGTCCTAAGTGTGGAATAACACTTTAAAACATAGTAAAAATATTAAAATAAAAAAAATAGTATTCTCTCTTGCCAAACGATAATTCTTACGGGTTGTCTTTGGGTAGCGGAAATTTGTAAAAATCTCCCTACAGAGATGCTAACAACATAAATAAGTTGTAACAAGCGTATAAGAATTTCGACGGAGCTTGGTGAGAACGGATGGCTTAGTTGGTCAGAGCGCTGGAACGGTATTCCAGAGGCGCGGGTTCAAATCCTGCTTCGTTCAAAATTTTTATACGTTTTTTAAATTTAAGATTAGTATTTTCTGTCCTAAGTGTGGAATAACACTTTAAAACATAGTAAAAATATTAAAATAAAAAAAATAGTATTCTCTCTTGCCAAACGATAATTCTTACGGGTTGTCTTTGGGTAGCGGAAATTTGTAAAAATCTCCCTACAGAGATGCTAACAACATAAATAAGTTGTAACAAGCGTATAAGAATTTCGACGGAGCTTGGTGAGAACGGATGGCTTAGTTGGTCAGAGCGCTGGAACGGTATTCCAGAGGCGCGGGTTCAAATCCTGCTTCGTTCAAAATTTTTATACGCTTTTTAAATTTAAGATTAGTATTTTCTGTCCTAAGTGTGGAATAACACTTTAAAACATAGTAAAAATATTAAAATAAAAAAAATAGTATTCTCTCTTGCCAAACGATAATTCTTACGGGTTGTCTTTGGGTAGCGGAAATTTGTAAAAATCTCCCTACAGAGATGCTAACAACATAAATAAGTTGTAACAAGCGTATAAGAATTTCGACGGAGCTTGGTGAGAACGGATGGCTTAGTTGGTCAGAGCGCTGGAACGGTATTCCAGAGGCGCGGGTTCAAATCCTGCTTCGTTCAAAATTTTTATACGTTTTTTAAATTTAAGATTAGTATTTTCTGTCCTAAGTGTGGAATAACACTTTAAAACATAGTAAAAATATTAAAATAAAAAAAAATAGTATTCTCTCTTGCCAAACGATAATTCTTACGGGTTGTCTTTGGGTAGCGGAAATTTGTAAAAATCTCCCTACAGAGATGCTAACAACATAAATAAGTTGTAACAAGCGTATAAGAATTTCGACGGAGCTTGGTGAGAACGGATGGCTTAGTTGGTCAGAGCGCTGGAACGGTATTCCAGAGGCGCGGGTTCAAATCCTGCTTCGTTCAAAATTTTTATACGCTTTTTAAATTTAAGATTAGTATTTTCTGTCCTAAGTGTGGAATAACACTTTAAAACATAGTAAAAATATTAAAATAAAAAAAATAGTATTCTCTCTTGCCAAACGATAATTCTTACGGGTTGTCTTTGGGTAGCGGAAATTTGTAAAAATCTCCCTACAGAGATGCTAACAACATAAATAAGTTGTAACAAGCGTATAAGAATTTCGACGGAGCTTGGTGAGAACGGATGGCTTAGTTGGTCAGAGCGCTGGAACGGTATTCCAGAGGCGCGGGTTCAAATCCTGCTTCGTTCAAAATTTTTATACGCTTTTTAAATTTAAGATTAGTATTTTCTGTCCTAAGTGTGGAATAACACTTTAAAACATAGTAAAAATATTAAAATAAAAAAAATAGTATTCTCTCTTGCCAAACGATAATTCTTACGGGTTGTCTTTGGGTAGCGGAAATTTGTAAAAATCTCCCTACAGAGATGCTAACAACATAAATAAGTTGTAACAAGCGTATAAGAATTTCGACGGAGCTTGGTGAGAACGGATGGCTTAGTTGGTCAGAGCGCTGGAACGGTATTCCAGAGGCGCGGGTTCAAATCCTGCTTCGTTCAAAATTTTTATACGTTTTTTAAATTTAAGATTAGTATTTTCTGTCCTAAGTGTGGAATAACACTTTAAAACATAGTAAAAATATTAAAATAAAAAAAATAGTATTCTCTCTTGCCAAACGATAATTCTTACGGGTTGTCTTTGGGTAGCGGAAATTTGTAAAAATCTCCCTACAGAGATGCTAACAACATAAATAAGTTGTAACAAGCGTATAAGAATTTCGACGGAGCTTGGTGAGAACGGATGGCTTAGTTGGTCAGAGCGCTGGAACGGTATTCCAGAGGCGCGGGTTCAAATCCTGCTTCGTTCAAAATTTTTATACGCTTTTTAAATTTAAGATTAGTATTTTCTGTCCTAAGTGTGGAATAACACTTTAAAACATAGTAAAATATTAAAATAAAAAAAATAGTATTCTCTCTTGCCAAACGATAATTCTTACGGGTTGTCTTTGGGTAGCGGAAATTTGTAAAAATCTCCCTACAGAGATGCTAACAACATAAATAAGTTGTAACAAGCGTATAAGAATTTCGACGGAGCTTGGTGAGAACGGATGGCTTAGTTGGTCAGAGCGCTGGAACGGTATTCCAGAGGCGCGGGTTCAAATCCTGCTTCGTTCAAAATTTTTATACGCTTTTTAAATTTAAGATTAGTATTTTCTGTCCTAAGTGTGGAATAACACTTTAAAACATAGTAAAAATATTAAAATAAAAAAAATAGTATTCTCTCTTGCCAAACGATAATTCTTACGGGTTGTCTTTGGGTAGCGGAAATTTGTAAAAATCTCCCTACAGAGATGCTAACAACATAAATAAGTTGTAACAAGCGTATAAGAATTTCGACGGAGCTTGGTGAGAACGGATGGCTTAGTTGGTCAGAGCGCTGGAACGGTATTCCAGAGGCGCGGGTTCAAATCCTGCTTCGTTCAAAATTTTTATACGCTTTTTAAATTTAAGATTAGTATTTTCTGTCCTAAGTGTGGAATAACACTTTAAAACATAGTAAAAATATTAAAATAAAAAAAATAGTATTCTCTCTTGCCAAACGATAATTCTTACGGGTTGTCTTTGGGTAGCGGAAATTTGTAAAAATCTCCCTACAGAGATGCTAACAACATAAATAAGTTGTAACAAGCGTATAAGAATTTCGACGGAGCTTGGTGAGAACGGATGGCTTAGTTGGTCAGAGCGCTGGAACGGTATTCCAGAGGCGCGGGTTCAAATCCTGCTTCGTTCAAAATTTTTATACGCTTTTTAAATTTAAGATTAGTATTTTCTGTCCTAAGTGTGGAATAACACTTTAAAACATAGTAAAAATATTAAAATAAAAAAAATAGTATTCTCTCTTGCCAAACGATAATTCTTACGGGTTGTCTTTGGGTAGCGGAAATTTGTAAAAATCTCCCTACAGAGATGCTAACAACATAAATAAGTTGTAACAAGCGTATAAGAATTTCGACGGAGCTTGGTGAGAACGGATGGCTTAGTTGGTCAGAGCGCTGGAACGGTATTCCAGAGGCGCGGGTTCAAATCCTGCTTCGTTCAAAATTTTTATACGCTTTTTAAATTTAAGATTAGTATTTTCTGTCCTAAGTGTGGAATAACACTTTAAAACATAGTAAAAATATTAAAATAAAAAAAAATAGTATTCTCTCTTGCCAAACGATAATTCTTACGGGTTGTCTTTGGGTAGCGGAAATTTGTAAAAATCTCCCTACAGAGATGCTAACAACATAAATAAGTTGTAACAAGCGTATAAGAATTTCGACGGAGCTTGGTGAGAACGGATGGCTTAGTTGGTCAGAGCGCTGGAACGGTATTCCAGAGGCGCGGGTTCAAATTCTGCTTCGTTCAAAATTTTTATACGCTTTTTAAATTTAAGATTAGTAATATTAACTATTCTGAAGTAAATTTAACTTATTTCTTTTGACTAAATAATCAAGACTGTTGTGATACAGTAGCAATATTTTATTTATTTTGCTGCAATATGGTGCAGTTTTTGGTTATCTGAGAAGTAAGGTCAATTATTGAAAATTGCATAATTGACCTTACTTCTCAGAGAACCACAAACTGAAGGAAAAGGAATAAAAAATATACTTACAAACAGTAGAAAATTCACTATGTAGCAAATAATCTATCCAGTCAATACATATAAGTTGTAAATTGCCATTGCCAGCATAGTACCAATTATATGTACAATCAAAATAAGGATCAGGATTACTGTCGAGATGAGCTGCCATATCCACCATGTGCTTCGGACACTGCACTACTTCTTCATTTAGACTTTCATACTTCTGGATCATGTTAGTAAAGGCTAAAAAATGAATTTTCATATATCTGTTTCAGTTTTTTTTAGCAGATTAGAAGATGCCTAGGCATAAGTTGTGCCTAATTTTTGTGACAAAATTCTAAAATGTTGTAAAATTAGAATTTATAAATATATGTATCATATAATAAAGTACTAACTGTACTAAACAAAGCTAAATAATTATAAAAACATTTCCCAGAACAAATGCACAGCCATTGCTTCAAATACTACACCACAACAGCCTCTTTAATAATATTTTAACTATCAAAACTCAATTTTAGTCAACAGATACTAACCACCTGTCAATCTTAGATTTCGACATCCTCTTTGCCATTCCATCTTAGTCTTCATAAAACATGTGAGTGGATCAGCCTTCTCTATATGTTTTAAAGTAGAAATCATTTTTGGATTTAAGCTTTTATAACAGAATGGTTCAAAAAAGTCTATGTTAAGTTCACCATCCCAATCATCATCAAAAGTGCTGAGAGGAATGCCTGGTACCACACAGTGATAGTTTTTCAAAGATGTTTGAGTAGTATGCCTCTGTTTTATATTACGGGAATAAAACAAATACGCTTGAGGATTTTTGTGTTGTAGTTCATCTAGGATTTTTTGAACAGGTGCCGTATTATCAATGTTTTCAGCAGTAAATTCAATATCTTTCTTTTTGCGCTAGAAAGAAGAAATAAAAAAAATATTCATTTTATTTTAGGTACAAAGAAAAATATCATTTTCAACTAAATTATATGAAAAAATGTGTAGAACCATAGTTGAATAATTACTTTAGTAGATTTACTTCTTCCGCCTGACATATTGGTTGATAAGAGTGTAAGTGATTTTATAACCAAAACAACATTATTCAAGTTTTTTATATTTATTAATAAAAAAAATATTTAAAGTAAACAAATATATTTCTGTTCTCTTTCGGCACTTCGCCTTTAGGAGCAGCTATAATCACAGCTGACACTGACAGTCAGTCACCCGTTCCGTATAATTCACTGATTCTAAAATAAAAATATTTGTATGTACCTGTCAACGACTATATAAAAATAGTTAACTAATATAGCTGTCACTGTCTGTGGTAAGTATATATACATATTATTTATTTAAATATTTATTAATAACTAAATTTAACTATATATCGTATAATGTAATATTCCTTTGGCACTCTTGTAGCAAGACGGCCATGAAATAATACATGGGCTTAAGTAGAAGCTGCAAGAACTGTAATCTTTATGTATGTACTCTTCATTGTGATCATTATCGCATGGTGTAAAAATATATCTAAGATAGCCGTGTGGTTACGGCTTAGAATTGGATAACTGTGGTGCTGATAGTGTCGTCAGAGTGGTCTATATTACTTGCGGGAGAGTCACGTTGTCGGCAATGGCAAAACGCAACAACAGGTTTAGCCGGATTATTACCACATCTGTTATTTAAAAACGGCGTTAAGTAGTGGCTTTTGCCACTGCGTTTCGTAATAGGTGATATCGGGCTCCAGCCAATCCTCACCGAACTGGTTCTGCAGAGCATTGTTACTTTACATTCCTAGCTCTGTCGTGCCAGTCACAGCTTGGTTTGCAAATCTGCTTATATTGGCAAACGCGAGAATGATATGAAAACATAGGTTGGGCACTGGTCACCAAGTCGTAATTTTGGTAACTTTAGCCAGCCTTCACTTCCGCCGCTGCGCACAAGTAATGACATCTTGGCTCCATTCCAACTAAGTACAGACCTATTGATATCTCCTCCCTGCTCTCAAAAGTTAAGCGAAACTTAAATCTTACAGGCTTCCGAAAAAAATATGCCAGTGGATCGCTAGTTTTCTAACAGAGCGCAGCATCAATGACACTGTTACTTTCTGCTCCTAATACATGAACACAACATCCCGTGAACACTAGCATCCCCCAGCTTTGTGTGTTATCCCTCCCTCTCCAAAGAAACTGGTTGTCATCAACAGAGCGATACGGTACTTCAAGCAATATCATCATTTGGCTCTGTATAGGGCTCTCACCTCTGGGCTGGTGCACTTCAGTATCAGTTTGAGCCATTTCATTGCTTACAGCATAGTTGATAGAGCCGTTTGAATCATTGGGGATAGAGATGTATTCCGCTGTGCGTTCTCTATTGCATTTATTGCGAATAGTGTTCTGGAGAACTGTTTGACTTAAAACCTGCCTCCAAATTTTCTAATTACTGTATAAGCTGAAATACCTCACCATTTGGACGTGGCACTCCACTACTGAGTAAGCTAGTAGGAATTTATTTTCACGCGCGACACTTCTGTGGAATAGCCTACCTGAGGCAACGTTTCCAGGTCAATACGATATGACTACCTTGGAAAAGCGCGTCTCTCTCCATATTAAAGGCTGGCAACGCACCTGTAGTTCCTCTAGTGCCACACGGGCCTTGGGCTGAGGTAATAAATTACTATAAAGTGAACCGTACGCTCGTCTTTTCGTGAAAAAATAACACAGTAATTTTGTTTCACCCGGACAACCGTTGTTCACGTCCGGAGGACCTAACTAACCACAACCCTACACTTTTCTCCTGGGTGACGCTAAAGTCAAATAACGTGCAAGGCTGCCTTAACGTCCACTGCCCGTAGAGGTAGCAAATGACTTCTACAAACCAACCATAAGCTTACGCTCACGTCTCGAGAGAACGATGGTTTGGCTTTTCCGCCTGGGCCAAGGGGATGGCAACCGCCATAAAAAATAATCCCAATCCTAAAGTGGGAACCGCACCATCAGGATGAATGGCTAAGGGAATTCAATTGCAAGCGCAAATTTCGATGGCCCCGACAACAGGACTACACGGTGCATTGTGCCTTCTCATAGGATTGGACGTCATTCTAAGAGATTTCATTCATAATTCGACCCTTGTGGGAACAAATAAGAAGTCGAACAAGTCCCAAAACTCAAAACATCAACCACAACTCAAATCATTAACCCAGCACTCTGTGAAATATCGTTACAGCTCTCAATATATGTAGATCCATCCAATGAAACACGCACTATCGACCCACCAAAACCCATCTATTGTTCTACATGGCAATGGCAATGGCAATTATTTCAAATTGATATCGGCAAGGAGAGTTCATTACTAGTACATTTCTGATTATAAACAAATACTTCCTCCACATTGTAGTGCTAATACTGCTGAGGAATATAAGAAGATCGTAGCGGCTATTAGAGCAAATGGCCTCTCATAGGGCACACCAATGGACAGCAATTGCTATGGTATAATTGTTAAGAACCTTCAATATAGTACTCCTGTTGAAGTAACCCAAAATATAAGTAACAGAGAAATTATCAACGCATAATATGGACCACAAAAGAAATTCACATTAACCTTCTTTGCAAATATCGAACCTGTCAGCAACCCTGCAGTCAAAAATATCACACATATATTTTACCAAAAGTTAAGATCGAGGATCCTAGAAAATAAAAAAATGGGCAATGCCAACATTGCCAGCGCTACGGTCACTCTAAAATTTTTTTCAAAACCTCGGATTGCAAAAAGAATGACAGGACTACACTTGCTAAATGCGCCCTTAGCTTGTACGACCATCCGGTGAATTATAAAAGCTGTGAAATATACAAACAGGAGTTCTTAGAGGAGCTAAGAAAGAAGTAAGAAAAAAATTATAATCAAACCACAAAAAACTGTTCGACCCGCTGTACTCAGCCGATAAATTTGATTGACCTTACTTCAACAATATTCAAAAGTTTCAAAAGCACCACTAACCAATGTACATATGCTGAAGTTGCCTACGAGAAGAACAGGGTGGCCCATACGTCCTTAAGCATTAAAAAAAAAAAAAAAACAAAATGACAATTACATTATTAATTATATATTTTTTTTACGAATAAAGGTTGAAATACCGAAATTATTTCTTGAAAATAACGTCTTCTAAATGTGATTCGATACGATCACGGCACTCTTGTAAGCGACGTCTAATAATTGTTGATGACTGCAAGACACGTCACTTGTGAAATGCTTGCCATTGAATGCCGTTTCTCTGCGAATGTTTTCTTTTATGGCATAATTGATCGCGGTCGTATACTTTATACTTACTTTATACTTTAACCTCAACGTAGCCCCACAACCAAAAAATAATAATTTTATCTTGAAAAAGAAAAAATAGAATAATTATTTGTTTTTGTAATATACCTTTACATTTAAAATCTTTATAAATATATTTATTTTTTATAATTTTCAAAATGTTATATGCATTTGTGTAAATACACAAGAATAAAATAAATCATATTGACGTGAAAGAGGGTACGTAATCCGTATACACTGGATCGGGTAAATACTGTTTGTATCTGCTGAAGATTGCTCTCAATAAAAACGTCTGCCGTTATCAATATAAGTTTTTAAGACCCTAATAAGTAAAATATATCAATGGCAGATCTGGACTATTAATTTAAAAATTGTTTTTTTTTTTCAGCATTTGCCACAAAGTTAAACGCACGAATAATAATAATATTTTCAAATTACGAAACGGCAGACGTGGTCAAGTGGCTCCCCTTCTCATTTATTGTAGGTATAGGTGCCTCACTGTACATAACTCCGGGTCTGGTCAAATACATGTCGGTAGCTGTTCACTAGCTCTTAGACTATAAGGTTTGTGTATATATGAACAAAGTAGCGATTATTCACAGCACTAGGTTGGATCAGATTAGATTTACATTATTTGCCGTGTGATTGCGGCTGAGAATAGGAACATCCTGGTACTGATGGTGTTGTAAGAGGCGACTAAAGTACGTGAGGGGGAGTCACGCTGTCAACAATGACTATACGCATGGGCAGACTCGACCCGATTATTAAAACCGGCATTCAAAACCGGCGTTAAGTAGTGGCTTTGGCCACTGAGTTTCGCTTTGGGTAATGCTGGGACCCGCGGGCTCTTGCATTCCTAACTATAAATTTACACTACTCTACATCTGCATTTAAAAGAATATGTGGAGAATGGCGGTTAGTATTCAGTATTATAATACAGACGGTCTTAAAACTAAATATTTAATAATAAAATAATATCAAAGACTATTAAATTAAGAATTAATATTCATGTTATAATTGAATAAATTTAATTTCATTTTTAAGTATCCAATATAAAATAACAAATTCAATGAATAAATAAAATATAATACAAAAGTATACAATTTAGCAAAAAAATATTCGTACGTAAAAGTTTTGAAAATTTTCTTTCATTAGTAAATATTCAAATCATGCTGGAGGTAATAGATCAGGAAACGTCAGAGCAGTAAATATAGTCAATACTAAGATTGAATACATTGTTACTAAAATGTCCCTTTTTATTTTCATCGTCGGATCAAATTCAGAAAGCATAATATTTTCGGTTTGGTTCATTTTCTTTACTATGGATTTATAATTTCTTGTACTTCTCACTTCATTAACATCGGCTTTATTATATACTGAGATTTCATTATGGTATTTAGGTAAATCTATTATTTTATGACTCGATGAATTAAAATTAAGTACATTGCAATCATATAGTGTTGTTACTGAACGGCTAAAATGTTTGTTAGTGAATTTTAAAGAATTTGTAAAATCTGTACTCCTATTGACAGTAGTTATAATAAATTGAGATGGCACGTCTGTGAAAGCATGCTTAATCTCTTTTTGTGACATCTTGACGGTTAGTTCTTTATCGAAACATATACGTTTTAAACTGTTAAATACATTTCCTTCTTCTGTTTTTGTTTTCACAAGCTCTAAGCCCTTAACATTATCATGACTTTGTAGGACTGGAGAAATTTTAAGATCTTCCTTTTTGTTTATAAGTGAAGTAATTGAAATGGAACTAGAGCTTATACTGGTATCAGGTGAATTTTCTTGTATTGGAACATTATTAAGTAACACTTCAAGTTCTTTATTTTTTGAATTCAAATTAATCTCATTACTACATTTTACGAAATTGGCTTGACTTGATGTAATCTTTTTAATTTCATTCAAAAGCCCTACTAGAATATCCAATGAGGTTGAAGTGCTAATATTGTCAGATTCTGCTATTACATTTATTTTATTATCTTTGTTTTTTTCTTCTAAAATAACATCTTTAATATTAAAAAGATCTTCAAAAACGCATTCAGCTATTTCACTTGCGTTATTAACTTTATCATTCTCGGGTCTTACATATTTGTTTTTAGTCATATAAAGCATGTTAGGATTGTTGGGCTTAAGGTCGCTCTCATTCTTCATGTTACATTGAAAGCTTTTATGACATAACTCTTTGATTTTAGGTGTACTTTTATCAATCAACGTATTTTTTGAAGATTTGTCTTTTAAGTGAAGTATTTCATTTCCATTGAATTTCTGAATATTATGATCATAATGTTGAAGAAAAGCGTATCCTACAGTTGATATTTGAATAGGAAACGTTCTATTAATAATCATATTCGACAAAACGGGAATCGGTGTCATTTCAGACATGTCTGTTTTAGAGAAGCCAAATTTACGAGATAATGTTGATTTAACAAGCAAAGTATCAGTGTCTCCAGAATTAAGAACAAATGATTCTTGTATGGAATGCTTCGGTGTAAGAGTAAGCTTTTTTATTTTCAACCTTTTCTGAAACGTACCTGTTGATATTTGATTATATAAAGCGTTTTCCAACTTATGAAGCTCACTTTCAGAATTTTTAACTTCATATGTCAACATTTGATTTATAGAACCTTTGTCGGTTTCACTATTTTCATTATCTTTAGAAATGCAAGCCACAGCTGTAACAATATTTTTGTCTTCAAATACATCAATACAGTAATCCGAAGTTGATATATCATTTTCATTTGACTCTTGAGGATCAGTTTTCAATTTTTTATCGTCATTATCAAATTTTACTAAGGGCTCTTTCATTCCCGTGAGAGCATTTGTTACAGAATTTGTATTTGTAATAGAATTTATCATTAAGTGTAATTTATTTCCGAGAGCGTTCGATCCTTCTGCAGAAGGAGATGATGTAACCGACTCTATAATTATATAAAAATATGTAAATTAAGTATCTGATAAATTAGATATAGAAAACATTAGGTTGATGATAGAAATTAATATTAATATAATTACAAATATGTATAGGTACTATAAATTGACTGTACATTAAATATATTTACCTAAGTCAATACAAACGGGTATGAGAGGCGCTCGAGAGTTTTCATTATTATCATTACGCGACAAAGCCGGAATAATTCTAGTCTGAATGTGATTTACGTAAGATTCCATCGAAACATTTTTTTTATTCCTACAAAGTAGCAAATGTATTCATTAATTCAAAAAATTCAACTGACAAGTAATAATAATAAAAATAATATGAAATGACATCTTACGAAGTGTTAAGAAATAAATTTGTTTTAGTGCAAGAAGATGGGCGTTTTGGATTGACTGGAATTTTCCTTTCATGGTCCTCCAAGATATTATCTCTGTATATTATTTTAGAGTTCACAATTTTTTCTGTAATATTCAAACTATTATTAAAACGTTTAGTTTTCAAAATACTTATTTGTTAATACTAATATTATTCACGCTTAACATCCACCTTTAAAAGAAAATTATATTCACTAACATATTTTATATACCTACGAGGAGTAAATCTACTTTTGTGTTTTTTTATAATTTTTTAACATTTTAGCTAAACAAATTCACCTTTACACACCTGTAGCCGAATCAGCGACCGCTTGTTTCGCCGACAATGTTGACGTATCGACTACTTTTTTTTGTCGTTTCAATGCAGCTGGTGAAAGTCTCTCTTTATTTGTAAAACCAACTTTTTGTCGATCAGTCACAAATTGCTTCTCATGTCTATTTTGATATTGTTCATAATGAGCCTGAACGTATGCCTTTTTTGGTTGCGCTAAATTGTCTAATCTAGATCGTTTCGATGGCCCACGGACCGCTTCCCCTTTTAATTCTTTTACTTCATCTATGATATCTATCACATTTTTTCTATATAATCTACTTGCAGGTTTTTCAGGGGACAAACGTGGAACCGGTTTGGTTTTTTCATTCAGTGAATTTTGGTGTAAATTTTTCTCTCTGTGCGATTGTAATCGTACAGTATTAACGTCATTATTTCTTTTGTAAGTCAAAACTTTCGATTTATTTTCCGGATATATATTATCAAATTTTCTTGATGATCTTTTTTCATTTCCACCTTTTTGTCTTGTTTTCTGAACATTATCTATATCATGGAGCAGTTGAGATATTGCTTTTAATGGGTTATTAATTATTTTGCTAGTGTCATACCGTTTTACTTCTTTTTTTACTTTATTATCTGTTGCTGTTGTACGTTGCTTAGAATTTATTATCACTTTTGGTATTACAGTTGCCAGATCACTGTTTATGTCTTTGTTTATATTCGAAGACATTAATTGATGCTTGTTGCTACTTCCACTGTCACAGCTTTGCGTACTAAAACTTTCTTTCGTAACAGCTGTTGCTACGTTATTTTTATTAGTTCTAAAACCATAAGGATCCGATTCATTTTTTATTTTCATTAAATCATATATTTTATTTATATTTTTTCGGCACTCGGTAGTCAGTAGTGCTTTTTTATCATTTACTGCTACATGTACATCATGTTCACGTTGCGTTGGTGTATTAGTCGGAACTAAGGCTTCAGTACTTTGTGCCGATTTGAGAAAATCGTTTTTATTGACTTCTTCTGCTCCCATTCTAAAAAAAATGTAAACACAACAATTTATATATTGTTATGTCTTTCGAGTAGGCACAAAGAATGTAATGTTATATAACTTTTGGTTCTGCTTATTTTATATATAACGATAGTTTTATAGCATCATACTGTGTCCTGAGCATAGCAGTGTAGGCAGAGGAAACTTAGGAATGTAGAGTTAAGACTCTTCGTTCTGATACCCTTTTTCAGCAGAATTTGAAGCATGTTGAATGGCGGAGTAACCCCGCGCCGTTCCTTGTTACTTGAGCGAAGAAATTATATTACTAAATATTTAATTTCCTAGAGTGGACGCTACGATGGTCTTCAACTTATACTTACAACATTTGCTTGTGAAAGCTTGACATTGTATCTGTACCACTTAGATCTGATACAGATACATTTGTAAATAGACGTTTAATAATACTCAAATTGTCCACGTCATTAGATAAAGTGGAAGTCGATCGAGTGCCAATTTCTTTTCCTACGTCTTGAACACTGTCTGATTTGATCGGTAAGTGCATAATTTCTGTGTCTGCATCATCTAAATAATAACTACGACTAATATAGTTTTGGGCTTCTTTATTTGGTATTGATCCAGATTCATTTTTCTCTTCATTATCGTAATCTAAATCAAGAGAAGAAAAATTATCTATTTTATGCCTTTTCACAGTTTTTTTTAAACTTTTATTATCTAAAGTTTGTCCATATATCGAATTATAAAAAGATTTATTCGTAATAGATAATTTCGTAACAGAATAAGAAGAATGAGCCATTATAGCACCTTTCCCATATTTTGGTTTAGTTACTTTATGATTCTCATTAATAACCATTTTCTTTTTTTCACGTTTTTCTTTAATCTCTAAAAGTTTCTTTCGTTTCTTTTCCTCGATGACATATGATCTGTTTTCATATGGCGATTTTATTCTTATACGAGAAGGTGATTTCTTCTTTTTAGTTGATATATCTTCACTTTCCTCTAGCACAGGAGAGTGCACATTTAATCGTCGCATTGTATACGACTGTTCATCTGTACTCGGATAAGGTTCTGTAAATTCTTCAACAACGTAACTTTCTTCTGACTTTATATTATCATTTAAATCAGATTGACTATGATAGGACAAGCTTGGTGTTGATTTTAAAATGACACAATTATCATCATTTTCAATACAGGATATATCGGCTCTTTCATCATAATCAGATGAGATCTTTATAGCTGAACATTGTTCTAAAAATAAACAAAAATTAACAAATATTCAAAAACGCACCTAATTATGTCAACATATAAGAAAATAGCTACCTGCTGTATGTTCATCTAATGATGATGTACTAAGAACCATTACTGAATTCATGTCAGTATCTACTTTACCAGAATTTGAACATTGTAATTTCAACACCATATTGACATGAGATTTTTTTATATTTTTGTGGCTAGGCAGTTGATTATCTTTTTTACAGCTTACAATCAGCTTATTATTAAAATATTTGCCGAAAAGTGTATAAGTACCACTTAATATTTTTGGTATTTGCAGATAAATTCTTTTTTCTAATATCTTTTTTAGGCCTCTAATATCCATTTCTGAATGTACTTTATCATCCCACGTATCGTTAAAATGTCTTGATTTACGTTTAATTTGTACAGGCACGTTGGCACGGCTTACTATGGCATTATCTTGACATTTATCCTCCTTATGAATGCTGTTGACCTCTCGCCATTTTTCTTTAGCTGAACCAGTTAAATAGTCACCATTACTTATTCGTTTCAGTTGCTCGATAGTATGTTGAACATACTTTATAACGTTATCCATATAAAAGCTATAATTATCTTCTAAACGCTTGCAACAAATATAATCCAATAACGACGCTGGTATTACAGTACTATCGGAGTACTTGTAGCCAGGTATTGAATGTATATTTAGTTGGTCTTTAATGTAACTGTCGTTAAACAAAAAGTGTGTATCGTATTCGTTAGACATATAAGCTGTTTCCATATTAGCTCTGCCATATTTATGACATAATGCAGCTTGAAAAGAAGGAATTGTACTGAGGAGGTCGATTCTTTCGTCGTTAACCATGATTACGTTATGAACATCTTCATTACTGTAGATTTCACTAACATCTGAATCTTCAGAATCTAAATCATCCTTGTAAATAACCGTTTCTACATAGTGATTAGGTGCTCTATTGATTGTGTTTTTGGAGATATGAATTGTTTTCGTGCAATGATCCATGTTTTCGTATAAAATTACCAAATCACGTGTACATAGATTATTTTCTAAAATTAAAAGAGAACATTAAATTTATTTATTAAAAATAATTTATATCAATCAAAAGTAAACGGAATTGTAGAATTTCTTAACACATACCGTCATATTTGATTTCTTCAATTTCAAATAACTCGTTATTATTTACATTTTCCTGTGGGGTATTATTAAAAGCTAAAGGATGTTCTTTATCTGGGTCCTTATTTTTTTCTGGTACTTGATCAATCAACATTATTATTTCTACATAAATTTGTTTGAATACCAAAAAATATTTAATTTAATCGAATAAAATAATATATATAATGCCTATAAAAACACAAAAGACACCGTCAACCGGATCATAAATTTTATGTTAACATTTCAAATCAGAAAAATTGCTAAGTTACAAACTAGAAATGAAATGACTTTTTCATATAGCATATTTACTAACTGGCCTTAAATGAATTAATAGTAATTAATAAATTAATTTTAAACGAACTATACATCAGCATTGAAAAATATTAAAAAATTTACAAAAAACTAGTTAGATTTTTATTACCAAATTCAATTTTATTTTTTGAAAAATATCTTTATTAAGAGTCATGACTATTTATTTATTTTAATCTGTGAAACATCTGATCATAATGATTACTGACATCTGTTGTGTAATGTCAAAAAAATTAGAAGTTCAAATTTATTTGAAATTGTGAATTGATCCTGAAAAAAATTATGGCTAGCATAGAATTAGATATATGGAGAGGGGAATGGGGTCTAGCATCTATTGACTTAGAGTGTCTTAAAGTCTTAGTATGTATTTTACTTATAACCTGTTTATTATATACCGGTGCTAATAGTTTTTTCATTTCACATAAAATTTCAGACTTATATGAAATTTATCGGCGTGCCAGTGAAAGTTCGAGAATGCAGCAATCCATTTTTCACACCAAAAGGCACTTTACCTGTTATGAAAGATGGAAGAACTATTCTTACAAATTTCGAAGAAGTTGTAGAATATTTAAAATCATTGGTAAGAGACAAACGATAAATTATATTTCCATAACATTTTATAACATTATTATTCATTACGGAGTTTATTTTAGCATTACAGTACTGATGTACATTTAAATCAGAAACAAGCTGCTGAAGCTAGTGCATTTACTCAATACTTGCGAGATAAACTTTATCCTGCATATCAATATGCATGGTGGGTAGATGAGAAGAATTATGGCGACGTAACACGACCAACATTTGCAAAGGCACTACAAATACCATTTAATTTTTACTATCCATCTAGATATCAAAATGTTGCTAAGGAAATGATAGATGCTTTATATGGAGAACATACAGACTTAAAAGAAATTGAAAAAACTGTAAGTTACTAGGATTACTTCAATTTTAATACTATCTACATAATATAATAATCATATTAGAATAATATATTGTTAGGATTGCTACAAAATATGCTTGAAAAACTGGTTGTTGAAAAGTATATTTTGCATCTTCCCTAGCTTAATTAGGCAAAAGTGTCTGGAAATCCTTTCCTCATCACTATAATGTATAAATTATTAATTACGAGTTTATTCAGTATTCAGCTCAGTACATAAAAAAAAGCATACATAAATATAATAATAACAAAATAATAATGAGTCTACTTTTTCAGTTCTACTTTTCTCTCTAATATTTATTTTGCATTTACATATACAGTAATAAATATTAATATATATTTTTTATTGATATTTTTCATTTCACAGGTAAATAGTGAAGCTGAAAAGTGCCTTAAAACTCTATCTGACAGATTAGGAGAGAGTGAATATTTCTTTGGTAACCGTCCATCTTCATTTGACGCCATTGTCTTTGCATATCTTGCTCCTCTAGTGAAAGCACCATTTCCTAATGCAACTCTTTCAAATAATGTTAAAGGAATAGCAAATTTAAGTAGATTTGTTGCTAGAATCAGTCAGAAAAACTTCAGGAATGTTACAGATGGTAATTGTATTTTATTATTGTAAAGTTTTTTAACTATTTTTGAAATATTACCTCACACTTAGGCAAGGCAAATATTAATTTTAAGTGGATAAAAATTTTAATGTAGCAGGTTTTGAACCAACGCCTCTTGTTAACTAAGCCATATCTTCTCATCAAGTTACATCGAAATTCTTACATAGTTGTGTCGGTTCATTTCCCACTTGAAAAAAAAAAAACATTTTATACAGAAACGCATCTAACTGTAAACAGAGTGATTGGGACTATGTGGTCTTTCCCAATGTAGAATGACCATGTTAAGCTGATTTTGTTTAGAGTATTACCATAATAATATAATTCCTCATACACAGAGTACAACAGACAAAATTCAAAGAAGTCTCAAGGTACTCAAGCCGAGAGAGAAGCACAGTTTCCAAATGCAACCCGCAATAAGTTCTTAGCTGGTGTATTTGCATTACTTGCTATGACCGGGTATGCGGCTGCTACTGGCATGTTTCAGGTAATATATATGTATATTTTCTTTTTTTATATATAAAGAGTGATAAGATATTTTGTTTTAATTGGCGTAACACTGTGTTTTCCCTTATGAAAGTGCATATTGGGAAAATAATTTAATTGGAAAATATTAAATATTTCATTTCCTCAAGTGGGATTCGTACCCACAACCTGTCGTTTACAGTCATATGCTTGCGCCGCTGCGCCACTACAGGCCTCAAAGTTAGCAGTATTTTCATGTATTATATAGCTTTTTAAATTATACACTCCTTTAAGTATTAATATATATGTAAAATGTGTATGTAACATTTTGTAATAAAATCATATATTTGCTTGCATGTTTTGCTTGTATTGCGAAACTTGATTTTTGTTTATGCTATTGTTCCCTTGTTTTATGAATATTTTCCTTTCCATAGTAAAAAAAGTTTTTTTTAATTGAAATTAATTATGCAAAATAGCACTGACTAATAAATAACTAAGTCATTTGATTATATATTAGATATTATTACATGCTATATGAGCTAAGTAACATTTTTTATCACACAATTATAATAATTGGCAATAATATTAACAATTTTAAATATTAATAATTAAAAAATTAAAGTTGTACTCTTATTCATTCTCATATTGTTTGTTTAGGATTTGAGAGATTTCGAGCACTCACAAGAGTATGGGGATATGTTTGAGAATGATGAAGACGACAACTGACCGTGGGGTTACGGCGTTTAACACTGAAACAATCTGTTCATATATTTAGCGGCTCAGTTAAATTTTGTAATATTTTAATTTTTATTATTAAATTTGAGGATTCATTGATATATTTTAATGCCAAACTTGTTTTTATACTAAGTTTGGATTGTACGTGGATATTTGATTTCTTATTTTGTATAATATAGGGTATTGAGAAGACCAATTTATTATTATTTGACATTAGTAATATACGCTATGTAAATTTGGAGTTGTTTAAACGGTTTTTTTTTAATAGAAAACAGCTATTTGACTTAACAATCTATGTGTAAACTAAAAAAATAAATTGTGGTTTCTAAATAACAGGTTAGCGCGGCCATTTTGTCTATTTCTGATTTTTGTTTTATTGCAACATTATTCTCAAAACTAATTTTGATTATATAATTACGTACATATTACAGTGAGGCAGATATCCTTTTATACAGTTAAACAAAATTATAGTGTGATTTTAAAAAGTTTTTATGAAACATTTTATATTTTGCAGCTATTTCTTTTGCATTTTTAATTAACAATCAGATTTGTGCATTTTTAGTATGGTTAGATTTATTTGTTGTTTATTTTAAGGGTATAGAGTTGTGGCTACTTGTCATTTTTCATAAATATATTTATATAAACTAATTAAAAAAAACCTTGACTAGATTATTAAATAATGTTTTTAAATAAAATATATATAGAATTTCTAGAACAATTTTCTTGTTTTCTATTATCAAATATGGCTTACATATTTTTTCTATAAAAATAGTTCTTATAAAACTAGTTATATTATATAATTATATATTTTTATTACGAAACGACTGTCATCATTTTTTTTTTGTCAAAATAAATTTTAAGTCAAAATACTAAGAGAACGTGTATGTATGTTTGTTTGTATTTGTAGTGTAAATGGTTCCTAGAGAGCTTTATAGATTGTTTAAAACGACTGAAGGATGTATTTGTTTTAACTTTGTTAGTGGAGCATGAATAAAGTTTGTTTGTTGATCTACGTTTTTCACTTGCCTGTTAGTTATTTCACGTTTATTACTTGCCTTATAGTTGTTAGTATTATATATTATTATATATAAATATAATATATATATTTTATCATAATATATTTTATTGCTACAGTTGCTTATTCTATACAAAAATTAAATGTTATCCCAGTTGTGTTACGTACTGAAAAGCTTTAGTTTTTATAAAATTTACCTTTTCAAATTAAGAAAGTGCACTTATTTCTTAATTAAAACTTAAAAAAATAAGGATTGAAAATACGAGAACTTTTTGACAGCGTCTCTCACTGTGGAGCTGGGAACGAACAGTGCTCCTTAATAAATTCCGCATCGCTAAGAAACATTTGGAGAAACTCAGACGGTTGGACGCTTTGAAAGATGAAGAAAGAGCTGCAACATGAATAATATAATAATTAGATCATTCTTTTTATTTTTTGATAGACTAGCCGCTATAGGGTAAATATTGTATATTTTTATTGGAAATAACGATTTTTATCGTAGATATAATCCCAAAACACAAATCACATCTAAATATGATCTCCACATGAGTAAGTATATATTGTAGATAATTGAAGTTATAACTAAATTAAAGTAAAAACAATGAATCATATAAATGTCTTTGCCCGAACCCATGCCCATGCGTCGTAAAGAAAAGCATGACTGAATATAATCATGTTTTAAAATTATAATTATTAAGTTTAATAACAAAAATTCAATCTAAAATAATATTTAAATAATATATAAGCTAGTGGCATTAGTAGTTGACCATTTACTAGTAGTTGACCACTTTGTATGAAAATTTAAATAATAAGCGTTGTATTTATTGTATCTAATAAAAAAACTAATTTACAAGTAGCTGGTGCCATCTAGTAACAACTGCAGAAAGCTCAGAACTAAAGCGCGTTGTGTGTAGCAATGGCCGACAGTTGTTGTTGACAGGTACAACTGTGCGGCACGTTTCTTGATTTTATTATCTAATTTAACTAGAGAACAAGTGTTGTTGTGGAGATAAATAAGTCACACAAATAACTTCTTCAGGTAAGATTTACATTTAAAATATTTTTGAAAGTGTTTTCTTTTAAATTCAAAAGTTTTTAACAATATAACCTCACATCTCGAGTGATTGTTTGGTCATCTACTGAATGGTATTTTTTGGAAAGTTCAGTAATTGACCGGTCTGTCTTAACATAGTTATTGTATTATACATGTATTTTCATAATCAACTTAGCCACATAACATTACAGCTCTTATCCAGATTTATAAAACATGATGGGTTTTAGTAGTGGACCGCATGATGTGGTCAACTTTTAACACACAATTTATAAAATGTTGACTAGTTGTTTTTATTGCAGGGTATTTAAATATTATTTTCAAGATGCCTGGAAACAAGAACACATTTCTAAACTACAGTGAAGATGCTATGAAAGCTGCAGTTGAAGAGGTTCGCCTGCACAAAATATCTATCCGAGCCGCTGCAAAAAAATTTGCAGTTCCCAGAACCACATTAAAATATAAATTAGAGGGTAAATCCCCAATGGACAGAAAAATGGGCCCTCCTTCAATTCTAACAAGCAAAGAGGAGGCTGAGATAAGCAAGTGGGTAGAGAACATGGCACATGCTGGTTTTCCAGTTACCGTTGAGCAGCTGTGCATGAGTGTGGAGAAGTACATAAAAGACGTGAAACGTGATACCCCTTTTAAAGATGGAAGACCAGGCAGGACGTGGGTTATAGGTTTTCTGCGGAGAAATCCTTCGATTTCAAAAAGAGTTTCTCAAAACTTAACTGCCTCACGGGCAGCAGTCACTAAGGCAAATATACTGAATTGGTTTTCAGAAGTGAAGTCCTACATTGGAAAAGAGTATGGTGATGAGATCTTGGAAGATCCTTCTCGAATATTCAATTGTGACGAGTCTGCTTTTTTTTAAATCCTAAAGGCCCCAAAGTTCTTGCTAGAAAAGGAGATAAAACAGTTTATCAAAAAGTTAATGTTGATGAGAAGGAGTGCGTTACAGTTTTGGTAACTGGTAGTGCAAGTGGTGAAGTAGCTCCCACAACTTGCGTTTACAAATATAAGCGTATTCCTCAAGATATAGCAGAAAATTTTCCTAAGGAATGGGGGCTAGGAAAAACGGATTCAGGATGGATGACGTGTGAAGCATTTTTTGAATTTATTGCCGATATTTTTCATCCCTGGTTATTACAAAAACAAATAACTTTTCCAGTCATTCTTTTCGTGGATGGCCATGCGTCCCATTTATGTTTGCAAACAAGCCAATTTTGTGAAAAAAATGGGATAATTTGGTAGCTTTGTTACCGAACGCCACCCATATTTTACAGCCTATGGATGTCGCAGTGTTCAGAAGCCTCAAAGAAGCATGGAGGAAAAAAATCCATCAATGGAGGATGGACAATGTTGTTCAAGGAGGTTCTCATATCCTAAAAAAAAAAGATTTCGCAAAGTTACTGCAAGAAGTGATACTTCAAAATATTACAAAATCTATGTTGTCCAATGGATTCAAAAAATGTGGATTGTTCCCGTGGAATCCGCAAGCTGTTGTGATACCAGACCAAGGATTATCCCAAGAACAAGAACGTGATTCAACCATGATGAAAACGCAATACCTAAAGCAGGGTTTGGATTTTCTTAACGACATGATGGGAGCAGAAAAAGTAGCTATTTTTGAGGCATCTGAAGGTACTTGGAATGGAGATCCACTGGACACTTCTTTATTTAAATTGTGGAAGAAAATAAAAATAGAGAAACTTTCTTCAGAGGCTGAAGAAAGTTTAAACTGTGTTGATGGGGAAAATATTTCTGACGGGCCGGTCAGAAATGATGATTTCCCACAAGCAACAGAGGCCTCTACTAGGATTGCTGATAATTTATTAGCACACCTCGATTCTTCAGAAATTCATTCTGATGGAAGAAATATAGAAGAAGCTTCTGTAATGGACTTAGATGTCATTACTGCCTTGGATCCAAATGCTTCGGATTCAGTTTCAGTAATAGAGGCATCTAGCAGTCTAAATAAAGAGAACGTGGCAGGTCCGTCACACAAGGAAATACCAAGTCCATTTAAGAGGCACTTCTTTTATCCTGCGTTTGAAGAAAACAAGAAAAAAAGGATAATGAGGGAAAGAATGCCAACGATTGTGTCCGGAGAATTGTGCCAAAAATATTTCGAAACCAAAAAGAAGAAGAAAGAGGATCTTGAGCAATTGAAGATAGAACGAGCCACTGAAAGGCAACGAAAGAAGGAAGAGAATGAAAGACTAAAGAAAAATAGGGTTAAAGTGGTGAAAAATAAACATATTAAAAGTGTATCAAAGATTCTTTCAGATAGCTCTGACTCGAGTGTCGATGTTTCTTCTAGAGATAGTGTGGTTTCAGAATCCTCGGGAGATGAAAACTTAAGCAACCTAAACCCTTCTAGAAAACCGTTATTAAAACAAATTAATGAATATGTTATTTTCACATACGATAATAAGTATTACCCTGGCAAAATAATTAATGTTACTGAATATACTGCAACAATTTCATCCATGATACAGTGTGGTCGCTTATGGAAATGGCCCGAGAGACCTGATGTTCTTGAATATCAATGGAAAAATGTGACATCCCATATAAATGAACCCAAAAAGACCAGTAAAACGCGTAATGTTTACTCTGTTCCTGAGCTAGATTTCATGTGGGATTAAGTTTCCAAAAAACCTATCTGTCCTTCCAGTTCTAGCGTTCGTCACTGAATATTATATTTTTTCTATATTATAATTAAAATGTTTGAGTTTTGACATATCTGTGGTCTTATTTACCATAAAAGTAGCTTATATTCATATGGTCAACTACTGATGCTAAATACGGTCAACTACTAATTTTTTCAGATTTTTATTGGTCAACTACTGGAGCAAAAACTTAAATTGGTTCAAAATTTTTGAAGTGTGTATGTTTTGTTCAATTGAAAAACTTATTAGCAAAACTTAATCTGAAGGGTATGATGATTTCTTTTAAGTACCCACTGAAGTTCTAAAATTTAAATGTGTGTGGTCAATAAAAAAACATTTTAGCAACGATCTTAAGTGGTCAATTACTAGTGCCTCTACCTTATATATATATATATATATATATATATATATATATATATATATATATATATATATATATATATATATATATATATATATATATATATATATATATATATACATATATATATATATATATATATATATATATATATATATATATATATATATATATATATATATATGTATATATATATATATATATATCACTTTAGTCTGGCTAGAAGTGGGTTAAGACTTTTTGTAAATAAAAATTATACCTGTAAAGTCAATAATAAGTCGTAGTCATATTAGATATTAATATATCTTATGGATGGGCGAAGACTTCAACAGCTTTCGCGTTTAAAAATAATACAGAATATTAACAAGCGTGGAAACGGCTCAGCTCCTTCACTTTAGCTACTTTGACCGTAATGTGTCCTATCTTTTTCTTTGGGGTAACCGAGTCGTATTAAGCCAATTGATGTCTTGCAGAAGCGAGCTATCCGCCCAATCTATTAATTAAGCCCTAAATATTTTTTAAGGCAAAAAAAAATAAAAATAAAATACATTGACCGTTGTATCTCAATAGATTTTTGAAAATAAAATGTAAGTTAAGAAAAATATTAATAAATTTATCATAATCGATGTTGTACATAAGATTAACACTAGAAATAAGTTTTAACCACACCTATCTCGATTGAATCGAGTCCGTAATTATTTTACGGTACAATGTGTACGCTTTTATAATAGGCTCCCAGAAAACGTCCGAGAAATTTCTATAACACAATTTCAGAAAAATGTGTAAGGACGTTTGTGTGTTAAAGGTATTACCAATTTAATCATTTTATAAACGATGGGAATTAAATGCTCGCTCGTTTGAAATATCTCATTGACCCCTACAAATTAAATAATGTTAATTTTTAATTAAAAAAAAAAAACCACCTATCTCGCAAAGTTTTCACTTGAATTCTACTCAGGTCTGAGGCAGTAATTTTAGTAAACAGTTGGAAAATTGTTTGACGTTCAAAAAATGAAGCTTTTAACTTCTTATTTAGAATAAAAAATATTTGAATTGAATTATAATAAAATACAACTACAACTATGATACCAAATGACTGTGGTGTAAAATCTTATTACATTTTCCGTTTAAAATAAAAAAAAAAAATTAAGTCCAAATTGTTTCAAAATAAAGAAAGTCGGTAATCTATAACTTGTAAATATAATGTATAAAATAATAAATAAAACACAACAAGCTCGAGGTTAATTGTTTTATTTGTCGTATTTGACCGTCCGGTACTGACGCTACACTATTGCTAAGTGGGTCACATCTACATTGATGAATCGTCTTGGCTGGACCAAATTACATGAAATGGCACAATTTTCATCAAAATTATAAAACACCAGCGAACCTCTTTAACATTCTAATCATTGTAATTGTAACAATTCGTAGAAATATTCATACATCAACTTAATACTACAAAAATACAATCAATATCATGAATCAACTTGCCTAAAGTATCAACAATCTGACTCGGTATTAGCACGTTTATTTATATTAATTATAAATGATTTGCCAAATTTAGAAAATCCAAAAATATATTTCCTAAGCAATTTAAATATTAGAATCCACTTTGAATTTCGTTTTTACATTCATTCATTTTAAGCTTTTACAGTATTCTTTTGCAAAAAACAATTTGCTGTCACAACAACTTTGTTGTTGAAATATGTATAGAAGTTATGTCCAATCAATATTTAAAAAAAAAGTACAAAGTCTCGTTTATAATATACAACAAAACATTTATAAATATATAAATTTGCATTAAAATTAATAACAAACTAAATTAATACACTTGGTAGCTGCCATATTTACAACAAACAGATTACAAGAAATAAATAAAAAAAATTGGTTGATTATTAATAATAAAAGTCATTTCGTGCAACAAAAAAGACCTACTAGATGTGCGTATTAAACTTAATTTGCATATTATTTTCTACATTTTTCATATATTAACTATTTCAATCACTTTATATATACACAAATTATCATTAATTCAAGTTACATGATAAAAACAAATGATCATATATTTTAAAACATAAACAACCAATTAAACTAATTCACTCATTCATTCATTTGTAATCTGTACTAATAGAGACGAATATTAATATTTATTCTAGAAAGTACTATAATTTTGTGATTTGTTCATTATTATTATTAAAAAAAACAAATACCTAATTATGTACGTATAACACAGTCAGTGTTGCCTATTAAATAAATCAATACAAACAAATAATATACACAAAAAGATACACATTATTTAAAAGATATGGTAACAACATAGCAATGTTACTATTATTAAAATAAATTAGATATATTCTAATTGTAATAATAATTATTATGTATAGAGGATAAAAGTACAGACTATATATATATATATATATATATATATATATATATATATATATATATATATATATATATATATATATATATATATATATATATATATATATATATATATATATATGTATATGTATATATATATATATATATATATATATATATATATATATATATATATATATATATATATATATATATATATATATATATATATATATATATATATATATATATATATATATATTTAGAAACGTATATTTTTTTTTATCATGACGACACTCCAACATTCGCCATTTGTAAACCGTTTAAAAGCACGGAATTGAATATTTTAACAATATATTTTTTCTCGTTTTCTATTACAAGACAAAGTACAACAGAATACCATTTGCATATATTTAAATATTAATATTAAAAATACATATTTTTTTTATTATTTTTTAATTAATTATATATGTTAATATTGATATTGACATTGAATTATTCAAGTGAATCATAAAAATATTAATAAACGCAAGTTCTTTAACAACAAAAGTTGTAACAATTGTATAGAAATGTGGAAGTTGACACACATTTTATGTAAAATAAACGGGTTCAAACCTAGATGTAATAGAAAACCGATTATCCGGCCCTCGTTTATACGAATTAGCGAATATCCGTCGCATCGATCGGCATACTTTGTACAAGGAACGAGAAGTTTGTTTAAGAATTAATTTATAAAAAAATATGGTTAACAAATATACATTAAATCTTCATAATTTTTTACTACACACTGACAAAGAAAAAACTTTTCGAGTATCCGGATATTCATTTATCCGAACGTTACTAGTCTTACTGCATACTTATATCAATACTATACAAATAATAAATATTCAGGTCGAATTTTATTGCTAAATTTTAACAATCACTCTTTAGTACAAAAATGTAAGCGGATAAACATTTTTTAACTACGAATATGTGATAACAGAATTATCACTCACTTTTGCTTTTAAACTTTTAATTACTAAGAATTGTGTAAGAATTTAATTTTAAATGCTAATCTGCACATATAATAATTGTATTTATTATATCTATAGATTAGCATTTAACTTATATATTTAGTAAAGTATTTCGACATCTTTTATAACATTCTTGTAATTGGTAATATTTTTATTTAAATATTTAAATCAATTTATATTTAAAATTATATTTTTTTTTTAATAAAATCAGCTAAAAGTACTCAAATTCAATTCCTTTTTTATTTTTATAATTCTTCTTCCTAATATAACATTTAGAACCAATACTTTATACATGAAAATATTTTTAAACTAATTTAATACTCTCGATATAATGGCTAGTCATACATTCAAATACTTATTTATACAAAAAACAAATCACCACTAAGTACTAACATGTATAAATTATACAATTGCTTGTACCAATTTGTTCAATTTTTAGACATGTCAATGGACGAATTTACTCATACTCAGCTTCACACTGTATCCCGCACAAGGCAGGGTAGGCAGAGGGAACCCGGGAACCCAGTGTAAAGACACTCCGTTCCACTTCTGTTCCCCACTTTCCCCCGAATTTTGGGCATTGAATAATTTTTTTAATTAAAAATGTTAAATATTTCATTTCCTCGAGGGGGGATCGAACCCAGAACCTGTCGGTTACAGTCACACTCTTGTGCCGCTGCCCACGACAGGGCAAGACGAATTTATACATTGCTTAACATTTTGAATATTAATTTTATTTATGTTCTTGTTTCTTGTAATGCTAAATTAATAATTATGAAAGTAAGAGTACCTAATGTTATTAATATTAAAAATCTTTTATAGTCTGAATGATAGTGATGTAACTGAATTTAATTTTATTTTGAAAAAGTAATATACAAGTAAATAGTCAGAGGTAAATTGGAAAATCAACGCTGAATTTGAGGCGTCGAGTGGCGAATCCAACGCCCCGCCTTGTCTATATAGCAAAGCAAGAAAATATGTAATACTTTGTTTCCGCGAGTGTGTGGATATCAATCATCAAATGATATTAAAGTATACATTAGAAATCATCTAATGTAATCTTTAACATCTTTAATTCACTTAAGAAGAGCATAGAATGACCAAAATGTACGGTTTTATAACAACAATATTGACGATAAATAGTGAAATTGTTATGATTTATCATCATATTTGTTATGATTATTTTATGATTTATTATTTTAGGTAAATTAATAGTTTCTACAAAGTAACAATTATTGATTATTATAAAAGGAAAATATACATAGCATATGTTTAAAACTGTGTGGTTTGGCATTTGATTAAACAAGTAAGATCTCTAATTATATGTGTATACATATATATAAATGTACATACACATTTACACACACACACACACAGATATATATATATATATATATATATATATATATATATATATATATATATATATATATATATATATATATATATATATATATACATATATATATATTCTTTATGTATAATAATTTCCTATTAAACATAAAGAAAAAGAAAATATATTTTTTTTATATTGAAGAAACTTTATGAGACTTTAGAAGAAAAATATTTTATTATGTACAATATTATTCATCAAGTAGAAAAAACATTTACGTGAAAACATTTGCTGTGGCACAAGTGCATAACCGTGCTACTTGTGCTCTGACAGGTTGTTGGTTCAATTCCCACTCGACGCAATGAAATAAAATAAATAGTAACGTCAACATGCTAAAAAAACTGCTTTCATGAATAATAAAATGAATTGCATAAAAGCCACGATACATACAGACAAAAATATAATTAATCATATACATATATAATTATAATATATAAAAGAAAATGGACCATTTAATCCGGAGCATTCAACAGAGACTGTGAATCTAACAACTGGCTCGCATCTATAAGGCTCACTTGCATAGAATCCAAGTTCCTGCTTATTTCGTCGTTGCTCTTCAGACTGAAAGGGTAGAACCGCGTCACTATGGGGGTTGGTGCGGGTTCAGACACGTCGGTGTCACCGTTGGAATGCCGGTTCAGAATCGAGAGGGATGACAGTTTGTCGTTTAATTTTTGTATCTGTAAAAAATATTTTTTTCTCTATATATATCTTCTGTTATTTTTATGATAATTATTATGACTGTAATCGATAGGTTGTGGGTTCGATCCCCACTCGAGGTAATGAAATATTTAATATTTTCAACTTAAATATTTTATGTTTTCATTTCTTCGCTCTGGTACAAGGCAAAACGCGGCGTTGAGTTCCGTCACGCAACACGCAATGCTTCAAATTCGGCGGAAAGTGGAAAACGGAAATGGACCGTAGTGCCTTAACACTGGGTTCCCAAGTTCCCTCTGCCTACCCTGCCATGTGCGGGATACAGCGAAGCTGAGTGAGTGAATTGTGTATTAAAGTATTAAGTGCATTGTCATCATCAATCAGCCTTTACAAACTTGCTCAAATTAGACTGGAAAATAATTCTTATAGACACTGCGAAGTCTAACTTATTTCTATTCGTCCTATAATACAAAAATTGAGTAACAATTATAGTACGTTCGACAAGTTGTGGCTGCACTAAAGTAAGCTGTAGATAGATGGCTACGTACATTACCTTCACACTATTTGAAAGTATGGCCACAACTCGCTCACTATAAGTAAGGTACATATGGCTGACCTGGTCGCGGACGGCGCAGTGGAACACGTAGTGCTGCACGGGGCCGGCGCGCGGCGCGTCCAGCGGCGTCAGCCAGCGCTCGTAGCACTGCGCCCACACCTCCGCGCCCGCCACCGACGTGCACGGCGCCAGGCGCGACACTTGCGACACTTGCGACGACAGACGGCTGCCTTGGGCTTGTGCTGTTGCAATATATATTATATATATAACTACAAAATTATATTATATTATTCATAAAATAAACGATATAATTTAATTGAGAAAGTTACGTTTTATTAATACAAAATAAAAAAAACATACGTACTTAAAAATAATAACTGTTGTGTGTTTACAGGTTGTAATTATACACACGACAAAGTGACAAACCGCGGCGTTAAGCTCCACGCGTAATATAGAAAAGTCAATACTATATAAAGGGCGGAAGACCCAAACACTACGCTCTCGCTACCCCACCATACATGAGATACAGCGTGAAAGAAAAAAATAATAAAAAAAAAATATACTCACAATGCCTTTGCGTGGGCGGTGTTTTAACAGGTCCTGAATACAATGGATTGTAGAACATGGCGATGTCTTGTTCGGAAAACTGTTCCTCCCAATCCCAGAGGGGTCGCTGAACGAAATTCTGAAAAGAAATAAAAAATATTCTAGTACACTATGTAATTTTAAAGTTTTTTTACATATATCAACAAATTACTCCGTTTAACTATAGCTTTACGTTATGTCACGAGCATAGCGAATTAGGCAGT
This sequence comes from Eueides isabella, assembly GCA_019049475.1. Lineage (NCBI taxonomy): Eukaryota > Metazoa > Arthropoda > Insecta > Lepidoptera > Nymphalidae > Eueides > Eueides isabella. The sequence continues at coordinate 1,790,823 of CM032401.1, forward strand.
GGGAACATGGAACCCTAGTGTTAAGACACTCCGTCCAGTTCCCCAATTTTCCCAATTTAAAACGATTGCGCGTTGAGTCAGCGCATGAATCATTTTATCCTTGTTACAAGAGCAAACAAATGAAAATATTAAATATATAATTTCATCGAATGGAAATTGAACGTTTTCAGTTATACGCTTCAGATATTGCAAAATGATCGGCCTGCATTTAGACTATATTTTACAATAACAATTTAAAAATGCTACTAAAAATACTTTACTTTACTTGTGGCCTGTCATGACGCACCCCCGCACAAGGGCACGACTGTAACCGATAGGTTGTGGGTTCGATCCCTATTTGAAGAAGTGAAATATTTAATTTTTCATTGTTGCGCTCTGGCAAAAAGGCAAGACGCGGCGTTGAGTTCCGCCACTCAACACGCAATGCCCCAAATTTTGCGGAAACTAGGGAATAGAAGTGGAACAATGCCTTAACCCTAGATTCTCAACTTCCCTACCCTGTGAAGCTGACTAAAAATACTTCCAAAATTCTATTAAAGCCGCACACACACATGCACACGTTCACATAGTCGTGTACGCACGCACACATACGCACACACGCCTCACAATACACACAAGGAGCGTTACCTTAGCGACGGCCAGCTCTCTGTCCCTGGGACAGTTAAATAGGAATGTATCGAACAAGTGATTGTGGGCGCAGTCCCACAGCGTGGTGAGGTAGGTCTCCGTGAACTGGAAGCTGGCGGGGAACTGCCTCTGCAGCTGCCACACGCAGTCCAGGAACAGCAGGAACACTGGGGCGGTCTGAGCTTGGGGCTCCCGGTCGGCCTCCTCCTTTGATGTGCCCGGACGGGGAAGCCCAAATCTGAAATTAATAATATTTTTGCTATTTTTATATTTTTTCTTTTATAGAATGAAATTTAAATGTAGAGCTAGTTTTAGTGGTCGTTGTTGAGATAATCTTCGTCCATTGAAAGTTGAAACAACAAAATAAATACCAGAAATAATAGAGAACACACAGAAAACACAGAAAATATGTATATTTAACATATTTTTAGTGATAAAAATGTCTCTACACAGATGTTAACGACATAAATAAGTTGTATAAAAATTACGAAGTAGCTTGTTGAGAGCGTATGGCTTAGTAGATAATATTTCTTAATTTCATTACATTTTATTTTAAATTATCACACATTATTTAACATTTTTATTGCTTTTTTAGCTACTTGCTGTATCCCGCAGAGGGAACTTGGGAACCTAGTGTAATACTCCGTTCCACTTCCGTTCTCCACTTTCCGCCAAATTTGAGGCATTAAAAATAGGTAATTACGAGGCACGTACGCAAAACACAGTCAGACTTTATTTTATTTTCTACATAATCACCGATACGTTCTATGGAAACCAGACTTTTTCAAACCAAACATGGAACTCTGCCGTCTGTCCATGAAGAAAACTAACAACCGCGTTTTGCACCTCTTCATCTGTCTGGGAAGAGAAACTCTGGGAAGAGATGGAAGTCACTGGGTGCTTAGTTTGGGCTGTAGGGTGGGTGAGACTACCATTTCCCAAATTCTTTGATGAATTAGCTGCAACTCGATTAGCGGCGTGCGATTTCATGTATAATAAAAACTATACCTGTACATATATATATATATACATATTATAAGCAATCGGCTACTACCCCCACTAATACTTGTTTAAGCAATCAGCTACTACCCTCATTATTACAGGCATCTCTCTTTATAAAGCATCACGCCACTTAGCTCGTAGCGTTCGTATTGTGCACACCGGTCGTGTAATTTAGTTATGTCGTTTAATTATTAAGATTTTGTTCCTTCTATTTAGTTAATTTATTGTTAAAATTACTTTTTAAGAGATAAATAATAGTTTTTAAATACATCTACTTCTGATTTCTAACAATATATATACATATATATATATATATATATATATATATATATATATATACATATATATATATACATATATATATACATATATATATATACATATATATAAACAAACAAACAAACAAACAAACCTATCGCAAAATGGATGCCCGAGCGCGACCCATTCTTTTTGTATGAGCGATTGAAATCCAGATATTGTTCTGAAATGTTCATCTAAGAGTAGTTGAGTGAGACACGATACCACTGCACAGTAGTCTACACCGTCACCTGGAATAATGAAGAACATATATTTTATATTTACTATTTCTAAAAAATCCACACTTAGGAAAGAAACATATTTTGATTTTAAAACGATATGTAGACTTGTCATGGCGCAGCGGCACAAGCATGTGACTTTAAGCGCGATGGTTTGTGGGGTTCGATGCCCACTCGAGGAAATGAAATATTCAATATTTTCAATTCAATGTTTTTATTTCTTAACTGTGGTAAGAAAGCTAAGCGCGGCGTTGAGCCAACTAAGTTATATCTGCTGAAAATAAAATATTTAATATTTTCAATTTAAATATCTAATGTTTTCATTTCCTCGCTCTGGTACAAGGCAAAACGCGGCGTTGAGTTCCGCCACTCAACACGCTATGCCTCAAAATTCGGCGAAAAGTGGGGAACGGAAGTGGAACGGAGTGTCCTAATATTAGGTTCCCAAGTTCCCTCTGCCTACCCTGCCATGCCATGGCATACATGGATACAGCGTAAAGCCGAGTAGAGTAGAGTAACTAATTGTACTAAACAAAGACTAAGAACAGAGAGCAACTTAACATTTAACCCTGCTGTGTGCGGGAAAGAGCGTGAAAATAACCAAAAAAAAAAAGAGCAATCCCAACCTTCCTGCAGCACCACGGTGGTGTTGTCGCAGAGGTGCTGCGCGGCGTCGTCCGCGAAGGCCAGGCACGAGGCCGCGTAGCGCAGCCAGCGACACGACTCCAGCGTGGAGTAGTACTGCGAGTCCTGCATCTGGAGTGGATATACATACATACATACATTATACACACACATATATATATATATATATATATATATATATATATATATATATATATATATATATATATATATATATATATATATATATATATATATATATTTCAGCGTGAAGCCTATAAAAATGTAGTAATAAACAATTGTTTTGCTGTAATCGACTTAAAAACTCGAAATGATATTCCAAACTAAGAATTATAGTCACATTTCAAACAAAAGCCTTACTTATTTCCACTGGACACAGACAAATACACAGGCAAACATTAGTATAATGATATTAATAGAAAACCAACCCAAAATCCCGACAGCGTAGTAGGCGTACACAAATCAGCCAGCTTCTTGAAGGACATATTCAACGTGCCCAATGGCGGCAATGTGAGAGACGACCCGCCGGTACTAAAGCTGTTCCCGCATAAATATATTACATATGGGGGCGTTAGTTTTGGATGAGAACGACGGACCTGAAAATGTAATGATATACAAATAAATATGAACTATGGCTGAAATAGTTTACTTATAATAATTTCATTCAAATTAATAGTCGTATAAAATATTATTTTTTTCAGTTGCACGCTGTATCCCGCATATCGCAAGGTAGTCAGTCATAGGAAGCTTGAAAACCTAGTATTGAGACACTCCGATCCTGTTCTCCACTTTCCGCCAGTTATGATGAATTGCAGTTTTAGTGGCGTAACTCAACGCCGCGCTATGTCTTGTTACCAGAGCGAGGATCGAATCGAATGGGCATAGAACGCACAACCAATCACTTACAGTCGCACGCTTGTGCCCCTGCGAAAGGGTAAGCCGCAATATATGCCTACAACATATAGCATTAGCATAGCATTACGAAAATTATAAATATTCTTTTATTGTTCTGACAAAAATTTTAATATGGTGTTCTGATTTAAATAACTTTGAAATCATTATACAAACTTATCTAAGCAATACAAATAGTACCTGATCAAAATAAAATATCAATTAAAAAAAGCAGAAATACCTGTTCCAACAAAACACTTTCAGCCGTCGCCGACTGCTCAGTAGGCAACAATTCACCACTTCTCAACAGTGCCGCGCCTTTGCTACTACCCCACACCCATATAGGCACTCTACCCGATCTGAAGTGCCTCGCAGTTTCTATCAAATTACAATCGAGAACCGAACTCGGTACTATCAGCGTTTCACCAGCACTAAGCATAAAGGCATCAGAGGTCCCATTAATACAAGTAATCCTCCAGTGAGGACAGTCACACCGTTCTAGCTCCCTTTTCCAGTCCCCGGGCCGTTGAAACATGTTCAAATCTGAGGGTAGCGTGGGGTAATATGGCTCTCGGTATTCGAAGGCGAATAACAAATCGTGCCTTTTGGGGAAGGCGTGGTGGAGTAACGCTATGGCCACTTGTCTGGCGCTACCGATGGCGGAGTGCATGAAACTGAATGTAAGTACTTTCATGTTCTGTAATAAAATAAATTTTTATTTTTTTCTTTTTTTTTTCTTAGCTTCACGCTGTATCCCGCACATAGCAGGATAGGCAGATGGTATTTAGGATCCTAGCAAACACTTCGTATATATTTAGATGTTCGTTACTCAATTTCCATTGAATCCTTAAAGATTTGCGTGATGATGGGCGGAGTTAAACGCTACGCTTTGTTTCGTTACTCGAGAAACAGCCAACGAGCAAGTAACATGATTTCTATCCCGCATTAAAATATCTTATACAGGAAAGCAGAGTTTATAGCAGTAGTTATAATAGATCAAAGATCTGTTGATTTTTCACTTCTAGTTACACAAAAATGTGACATATTAAAAGTGATTTGGTAATCACTGTAATAGTATCTCTAATATACCTATATAATTAATATTCTCCGATTCTATAGAACATTACACAACATGTAACAGGAGACTGCGATACAGGCGTCATATCAAAACACTGTATGCGCTCTATTTCAACATATTTCTTAATATAATATTTAATATATTATTACTACGCTTAAACAGAACACGACTAGAATACAAAATTAATGGCTTTCTTATTATACATATTTTTAGCTCCTCGCATACATAAAGACACTTAGTGACCAATTAATATTGAAATTCCAGTACAAATTAGGTCCAAGAAATTATGATAGTTTGAATAAAAAATTTTCTCCAATAAAACCAATTTTTTCCACATCTTTAGATAGATAAAAAAAATATTTAGAGTCGTGTAGAGAGCAATTAATGTCTAGACAATATAGAGCCTTTAAATAATAAAAGAAAATACAATATTCACCTTACAAACAATCTGTAGTCCCTTACACTTCACGGGGACGTCTGATCTTGGTAGAAGTCGCCGTCGCCTTGTGGGGGTACCGTCTGTCTGCCAGAGCGCTCCAACACCTGTTAATGGCACATCGAACACGCCTACCAGTTGATTCTTTTGGCCATATTCCTGAAATATTCACGTGCTTTTCTTATGATAATGCTAAAATAAATGCGTGCGTTTTTATGTGCTATAAGTTATATATGCACTAAATAAGTATACATAGTTATACAATGAAAAGGTAAATTGCATGGGTACTTATTTCTCAAAGAAATCTTTTCCAATCAACCAGTATAAGGCACTGATTGCTAAACAGTGAAAGAAGAGGGCTGTGTAATTAACAATAAAGAAAATAAAGAAGATTTATTTTTATAAATCTAACTAAATAGTTTAGTTTTAGCCAATATTACACAAATAACATTCTCAATAAATAGTTATGTATTCTCTTTACATGTCTTCTGTATAGTGAGTAGGAATGTGATATCTACATAATCGATACAAATACTACTTGACAAGTAGTTTACACATTTATTTCTATATTAAATGTTATTGCTAAATTAATAATTTTATAAATGATGACACGCCTTGGAAATGTAATCCAGGTTATTTCAAACGTACCTATTCCACTATTATTTAACATAACTTCAAATTTTGATGTAAATATTTAAAACAACATGTTTAATCTCAAATTATAATTTTCCAATTAAAAAAGGAAAATATCTGATCTACCCTAAAACCTTTTTTAAATACATGTTTGTAAATACTGTTTAATTTTAATATATCAACAATATTTTAACTTACATCATTGCTAGAGATATCAAGCGGAACGAAGGACAGCTTGTAATTGGTGACGAAGAGTGAACCAAATCTGCCGGACTTGCGCTCGCTGAGGGGCGCCAGCATCATCACATTGTGAGCAGCGCCCACGATGAGCTCGCCTGTGGAAAAAGTGTTGTATGATAATAAAGTCTAACAATATTGAATATTTTTATTTTTTCCTCTGGTAAATAGCCAAAGCGCGGTGTTGAATTACGCCACTCAACACGCCATGATTCAAATTCGTAGGAAAGTGAGAAACAGAACGGAGTGTCTTAACACTATGTTCGCAAGTTACTATGCGCGGGATACAGCATGAAGCTAAAGCATAACTTTCATAATAATCCATATCCAGGTGTTTTCATTTGTTTATATTTTCAAAACAATTATAAACGTGAGGCAATGTTGTCAATGTATGAAGAAATAGGGAGGAATTTTTTTAAAGTTTTCTTAGATTTCTTTTTCCATTGCCGTAAGAGTTTCAAGAATCATTCATCCTTACTTCGTGGATATTATATATATCATACTTACTATACTCCGCAACCTACTTACATGAAATATTTCAACTTTCTAAGTCAAACCTTTTGTGCGTTGCCTGTCAGTCAGTAAGTAAAGTGTAATTTCATATAAAGTACTTACTCGTAAAGTCATAACTAAGGGCTATAATTTATATAATGCTAGCTTTTATAACTTTGTAAAAAAATTCTGTGCAGCTTATTTCATATTTAAAATTTGTAGTTTTAAAACGTAGGTACCGTTTTTATATAAGATTTTTTTGCAACGGAGTAATTTAGCGAACAGCATTAACAAAATAAAACATTGTGATTTTAAAGATGAAAAAATTTTACAACTTGCTGATACGATTTTTTGTATTTTTTTTTTGTGGAAAAGACGGAAAACGAGCGTACGGGTCACCTGGTGGTAAGTGATCACCGTCACTCACGGCCCCGTGTAACTCCAGAGGAGCTACAGGAGCGTTGCCGTCCTTTAAGGTGGAAGGGCACCGGGGCTCGGCATTACCTAATGCGAAACGCAGTGGCCAAAGCCACTACTTAACGCCGGTCTTAAATGCCGGGGGTGGTAATAATCCGGTCGAGTCTGCCCATGCGTGTTGAAATTGCTGACAACGTGACTCTCCCACACGTACTTTAGTCGCCTCTTACGACACCAACAGTACCAGGGTGATCCTATTCTAAGCCGGAATCACACGGCTAAATGGTTATCTCACACGGTTTGATTTTATCAAGATTAAATTATTTAAAGAAGAAGCTCGATTTCGCGCTATCCAGCGCGATAATAATCATAGCACAGAAGTTCTTAACAAAAAAAATATTTCATAAATGAATATTTAAATTTACTGTTTTCATTTTGTGATTAGTGGCGGAACTCAAAGTCACGCTTTGCCTCCATTTTCGAAAAAATATAAATATTCAATGTTTTAGTTCCAGTCAGGATGTAATATTGCACGCCAGTGCCCCTGCGCCACTAAGAATTTTGGCGCAGGAGAAGACTTTTGCAAATGCTATAGACTTTATTCCCACTCAGGAAACTGTATTACTTTATTTCTTCTGCAAATATAATCCACTTTGAACATATATGTACTGCAATTATCCAGGCAACTGTCACCAAGCTTTCTAGATAACGATATTTTATTATTAATAATTAAATAAGGTGATTAACCATATATAGAGGTAAACAACATTCTGTTATGAAAATTAAAATAATGTTAACAAACTTTTGTATTGTTAAGTTTTTATTCTATAAGGATAAATAACTAAGATATAATAATAAAAATAATATAACCTAAAAAACTGCCTGTATATTTTGCGAATTTTTAATTCTTTCTGATTGTTGCCTTCTTGTTTGCCATTTTTAGGACTACAATAATAAACATTTAAAATTTTAAACTTACAAAAGGCTGGAAGAATGGGTCCGATACAAATAATTAAACGATATATAAATAAGAAAACGTTGTATGGAGTATGCTTTAATATAATAGAACTCAAACTAAGGAATTTTAATATGTTTGCCTACATTATCACAACCGTTTGTGATATTAGTTAATACTTAGCTTCACGCTGTATCCCGCACATTGCAGGGTAGACAGAGGGAACCTAGTGTTAAGCCACTCAGTTCCACTTCCGTTCCCAACTTTCCGCCGAATTTAAGGCATTGCGTTGAGTGGCAGAATTCAACGCCACGCTTTACCTTGTGCTAGAGCGAAGAAATGAATACATTAAATATTAAATATAAGTTAATATTGATTAAAATACAGTTTTCACTTGTTTTATTTGACAAATCTCCCTTAACATTTTGTGTTTGTTTTTTGTAAAATAGAAATCGATTCATGATAAAAAAAAACAACTATATAAAATATTTTTTTATGATACATATTATTTAAAATTGCTGTGTAGTTTATGCTGACGATGCCCCAAAGGAGTTTTTTTAGGATATTTTCATTTTCTCGAAGGTAAAACGCGGAGTTGAGTTCCGACATTATATGATGTAAAATTTTTGATAAAAAAAAGCATGTCCCGCTGAGTTTCTTTCGCCGGTTTTTCTCAGGTCTGAGGCAGTAACTTTTGTGAACTGGTGGTAAATTGTTTGATGTTCAAAACACGAAGCTACTTCTTATTTTGAATAAAAATATTTATTTTGAATTTGACATTCAATACGCAATACCTCAAGAATTTAGCCGAAAGTCGGAAACGGAGTCCTAATACTAGGTACCCAGATTTTAGCAGCCTACTTCGCCATATTCAGAACACTTTACGATAATGCATTTTCGTTAAATGTTACGTAAGTTAAGTGCCTTAAAATCTGATAATTATTTTTCATTTAATATACAAAAGCTAAAAAAATATTTAATATTGTTTGTTTGGAACTTTTCGGTTGACCTTGGAAATTAACATTGAACTAGATATATATTTTTTAACAAGCACGTAATTGGCGTAAACAGCAGTGACCGTGAAGTTAGGTTTTGAGTCACCGTACTCCATAGCATTAAATATTTGAACATTATTCTAAGATGATATTTAGACACAATGCCTAAATACCTATTACTGGGGAATAATTTTCATTGCTTTAAATAAAGTATTCATTTTCGTTAAAGCGTTCAATAACGTTGAATATATTTCCGGTTCTTCGCTCTTGTTTAATGAAAAGCGCTGATGAATGTGTGTTACACATTCTCTACTCTACTCAGCTTCACACTGTATCTCGCGCATGGCAGGGTAGGCAGAGGTAACTTGGGAACCTAGTGTTAAGATATCACATATCGGTCAGTTTCTACCACTTTTAATCGCTCTATGAATACAAGAACAAAAATATTCTCAAATAGTATTTTTTTAAATAACTATTTACACACGTAATAAAAATGTTAATGATCGATGTCTATAGAGAGGATAAATAACAAAATTTGGGAAAATGTACCTATCAATGTAATAAAACGCAAGATATATATATTTTTAAATTTTGTTTTTAAAGCGTTGTAGAACGCTAATCTCAGAAATGGCTTCGTCAATATTGTACTTTTGTAAGCTTCCTATTAGATATAGATTTTCTTTTATATATCAATCATAAATTAAAAAAGTTATATCAGTTGCTTTGAATGACAAAATCGCTACAAAATGACTTTGCTGAAATTTTATTTTCAATATTTTATTATAGATAGATTCTTTAAAATAATACTGTTTTTAACACTTAAATTATTCAAATTATGTACAATTAGTGTAAAATTTTAAGCGGGCGAAGCCGCCGAAATAGTTTACAATATGCCTAATAATTACGTATAGTAATTATTATTGACTCATAATGGACAATAAATAAAAATGTCAAATACAGACAACAGATAACATATTTTTAGAACATCGTTATTATTAACCTTTTGTTATTGATCATCATTGTGTGAAAATAAAACATTTATTTTCACGTAACATCTGCGTCATGCAGTTTAAACTTATAACCGACATATACATGCATACTCATCATTTCGTAATTTTTTAGCGGTTAAAAAATATAGAATTAATTATTTATGGCAAAAATCTAATTTAGATATTAATTGGTATTAAATTGGTACTTTTTGGACTGTCCAAAAGTTTGTGTATGAACACTGTAGTCGTAGCGTGTCGGCAAGACACTTTCGTACATGCAAATTTTCTACTTTCTAAGTTCAACAGTTTCGTTTGTGCGCTGTCTGCTAGTCTCTCGGAAACGGAAAAGTTATATTTTTATAAATATTATAAAACTATTTACTAAAAGTAACCGTTACTTCCTAAGCCAGTTTTAAGTGTTATTATACGGCATGTTTTGGCTCAAAATAAAAGTTTGAAATTTCAATTTACATAAATTTTGTAGCTGTGGGAACCTAGAATGGTGCAGTAGTTATATCTGAATATTTTGTCGGTGAAATTAACGCAGAACGTTTATTTATTTTTATTTTTTTTAGCTTCACGCTGTATCCCGCACGAGGCAGGGGAACCCAGGAACCTAGTGTTAAGACACTCTGTTCCACTTCCGTTCACCACTTTCCGCCGAATTTGAGGCATTTCGTGTTGAGTGGCGGAACTCAACACCGCGCTTTGCCTTACCATAGCGAAGAAATGAAACATTAAATAATTAATTTGAAAATATAAAATATTCCTCCTTCATTTCCTCAAGTCGGGATCGAACCACAACCTGTCGCGTTTAATAATGTTTAATTTTTTATGTCACACGGTTGTGCCGCGACTGGCCTCATGGCACGTCTCTACATACGACCATGATAAAGGCCTTTCGTGGCGCAGCGGTCTGGTTATTACAAGGCAAAGCGCGACGTTGAACTCTGCCACTCAACACGCCCTAAATTCGACGGAAAAAGTGGAGTGGAATGTCTTAACATTAAGCTCCCATGTTCCCTCTGCCTACCGAGATGTGCGAGATGCAGCGTGAACGTGAACCAAAAAAAAATATCTAGAGACCTTTTTCTAGACTGTAATTTGTTTTAGTCTTTTTGAATTTTACAGTGATATTTTTTTGTTGTAGGAAAACTTCCTTGGTAAGCTCAAAGTCATGTGGGGTGGGCACGGACCACCCCCGCCCCCCTATTCCTACGCGCAAGATGCCTACTCATATAATAAAGCTGAAAAGATCGATTGAATGAACGCTCTTATCTTAGAAACTTATAGTAGTTAGAATAGAAAAAATATTCGAGTTCGAAACGTCAGGTTTCCAAAAATGTACAACTATCAATATACGCGAACTATATATAATATGTATGAAATGTATGAAGAGGCTGATGACAGTGGACGAGGAGAAAGAGGTATGTCGAGACCGTAGCGTTTGGCGCTCCGTTCTCTCTGCCTACCCCGCTAGGGATATAGCGTGAAGATAAGTAAGTAAAAATATGTAATAATCGCGATTTTCTGTTTGTTAGTTCATTTTTTGATGAATCACGTTAAAATGTCGATATAACCCGTATTGCCTGCGGTCAGGTACCTTAGGCATTTTAATTTTACCATTTGATCATGCGCCGCAGCGGCAAGTAAAAATAGTAGTAACATTACTATTAATCATATGTTACGATAACATATCTAATATCTATACCAGATTTAGAGATACGTATACCGGATTATAAAAATAAAGCAGCGCTGTCTTGCGATAAGTGAGTCATGTAACAATGTGGTATGTTCGTAAACCCTATACTGACTCACCGTAACTCACTTTATGTCCAAATTTTGTGACAGCGCGCGTTGACATGTGGAACTCAACGCCGCGCTTTACCTAATAATAAGTGATGAGCGGGAAAACCATTCCCTCGAGTGGTAATTGAACCGACAACCGTAGCGTTCATAAAGATGCTACGTCGCTGAGCCTCAATAATAACAATATATATATTTTTTAAATATACTGGTGTTCTTTTTTTATATGTTAGCAATGTATGTTTATTAATCAATGTCTGGGCTGAATATAACCTCTTAACCTTACCAATCATTTAAAAAAACAATAAATATTTTATTGACAATTATAGTGTTGTTGTTGATGTTTTTGCTATTTAACTTTTTTACACAGGGATGCAGGCGTGAATATATTTTTTTTTAATAAAAAAGATATAATGTTGTCACGGCCACGTTGAGGAAACCAGATAAAATTATTATTTAGGATACGGCCCTTAAAAGCACATAAATCAAGCTACTACAACTAAAATTCACTGCGTCATCAAAATCTATGGAGTCCTAAGAGTGCCTAAGAAATTTGGCACAAATTGAAAACATTCCATACAAATAAAAGAGCAATCCGCAAAGCGAAAAAAAACATTATAAATTTGTATTAACTTTTACCTAATTTTATACAAAATGAGTGCACCAGACAACTTAAGTTTGTTCATTGCATACCTATTCAAAACCCGGCAATTTGTCCAGAAGTAGGGAATTGTGATAAAAAAAATATAGTTGTTTTTTTTTTATAGAAAAGACGGCAAACGAGCGTACGGGTCACCTGGTGGTAAGTGATCACCGTCGCCCACGGCCTCGAGTAACTCCAGAGGAGCTACAGGAGCGTTGCTGTCCTTTAAGGTGGAAGGGCACCGGGGCCCGGCATTACCTAATGCGAAACGCAGTGGCCAAAGCGACTACTTAACGCCGGTCTTAAATGCCGGAGGTGGTAATAATCCGGTCGAGTCTGCCCATGCGTGTTGCCATTACTGGCAACGTGACTCTACCACACGCACTTTAGTCGCCTTTTACGACACCATCAGTACCAGGGTGATCCTATTCTAAGCCGGAATCACACGGCAAAAAAGTTGTAAATTAAACTTAGCGAAACAACATGTTTTCTATAAAATTATATAATAATTACTGCAACAGCATACTTTTTATCCTTTTTATATTATTTCTTTCGATTATATCCTCTTATAAGAGCAAACCACCGGGTCATGGTTCTGTGGAAGTGCGTTTAACTTTGTGAGTTCGATTGATTCATTATTTTTTTTTCACTTACAGAAATCGCAGCGTTTAGCCCCGAAACCGTCTTAAATTTCCAAGAAATATCTTAGAAATCATAGTAAACCCATCCTGCTATACGAAAAATATTTAAAAAGAATTTTTGTTACTATAACAATAATTCCAAAATTAGACTAAACTATTCTCAATTAATTTTTCAATGGGCATGAAATTTATTATTTATAGATTTTCGACGTTGCAGGTCGCGACAGATGAATCTGCCGACTGTTTTAATTAGTCATCTGGTGTAACATAATGCGGATGGATCATTGCTCTTTTATCTTGCAATATATAATATGCCTATTTGTATTTAAACAAATGTTGATTACAATTCAATGTGGAGTGTGAAATATATTTTTAGTATATAAATAAGCGAAGAAACGTACTGATATTTCATTACATTCTTATTTTCTGTAGCACAACTTAGGCATTTTCTCTACTCAGGAAAGTATTTCTTTCGGTACTTTTTGAACCAAGTATTGTATACAGTTAAAATTAAATTATACTGGGAGTAATATTTTTTTAACGTAACTCCATTTTAAGGCAAGGAAACATGAAGAAATCTTACAACTTTACACACAGAGTCTTGAAATAAGATCACAAGCGGCTATAATACGTTCGTAAGTTTATTTACACTGATATGCGATACCTTGATATCCGTACATCGGATATACGAGAAAGTTTTCATGGTTATTTAGTAATTTGTATATAATCTACTTATCATATAAAATAGTCATGAATCTCCGTTCTCCGTTATTTGACTGATCTATACACCGCGCTTAGTCTTACCACCAGGACGAAACCAAAATAAATATTACATAAATGAAACAAGGAATCAATACATCACTAAATTTAGTTACAAAATTAATGAAATATTAAAAAAGCAAGAAAAAAAAACTACCAACATAAATAAAGACAAAACTTATACAAAAAGCAAATGCTTTTATGAATACCGTCAATGTTAGAAATTATATTTAAAATCTTAAAGGCTGACCGAAATATTTTCGCGATGACTCAAGTTATTCCCCGAGGAGAGGAGGTTAAAGCAGATGCGTAAGAATCAACACAAGGATATATCATACGCGGTACAAAGATTCGGGGAATTCTTATTGAAACTATTTATAGTAGATACACATAGCGGGTGACTTAATGTGATTAACCTTTTACTAATTATGCCAACTTGGCAGAAAAGATCTTTTGTATACTTATTTCGTTGCATTTACATTTCGTTTTAATTGATCAAGTAATTAAATTATTTTGGTACAATTATCAGTTTACGTAATTTTATAAAAATTGTGCATTTATTAATGTTATTCAGCCAGTATTATAGAATATACCTTAATATAAAATGTAAACCTCCTTCAACTATCGTACGCAGTACTGAATTAATTTGGCACTAAGTCAACGATAATTAAAAAAAAAAAGAAAAAAAAAATACGCACCTGGCCTCAACGCACCCATATGACAAGGCGCAAACAACATACCGCTATCAACTCGCGAATGGGGGACCCTACGTTAATTTTTCTAGTGTTAAAACAAATAAGGCGGTAATAAACATTTAAACAATCATCGATCATATTTAAAACGATCTTAAAGTTCAAAATTCTATAGCAATATTTCATATACGGATCTCTTCATAAACGGCGTTACAGTTAGCCGCACGCAACGCATACGTAATTGAGTTATTATTGTCATTTACATCATCGCTGAAATGTGGTAACTTGTTTATATTACCTATATTATATTTTAAAATTTACTTTTTATTGAAATAAGATGATAATTTTGTTTCATAAAGATGCTAAGCGTGGGCTTATGAAGAGATACACTCCCAGGGGAGGTCAGGACTTCTACCTATTTATATTGACTTTTATATTTATAACTTTTAACTTTGAGATCTATTTGTCCTAAAGGTTTTTTTTTTATTTTTCAGGCATATTCATTGTTACTAAAACTTCTGGACACAAGACTATTCTGAGATGGGCAAACCTCACCTGGCCCACCCTATTCTTTTTACAACACTCACTTTTAGATACAACTATGTTCAAATGGTCGAAAAGATATAGTTAAAAATGTGTTTGACACATTTGACATGGCTTGCGGGAGACAGGACTCGAGCACTATCCATATAGGTACTGAACTGGCCGTTAAGTCGGAAAAGTTAGGTACCTCGGATCCGTTATGCACGAGTCTGGAGCCATCGATCACGATGTTCATGGTCAGATAAGCGCTGCCTGGGCCAGTGTCTGCGATCGCAGAATACTCACCAAACGCAAGGGGTTAATATACAAGAGCATCGTTCGACCGGTTCTTTTATATGTCAGCGAATGCTGGCCAGTACTATCTCGGTACACTCAGGAGTTTCATGTCAGGGAAATCAAGATGCTGAGGTGAATGTGCGGCATATAGCGGTCTGACTGCATACGTAACACATTTATTCGAGGGAGTCTTGGAGACCGTGACATAGCGGATAACCTCTGAGAGCGTTGCCTGACATGGTATGGCCACGTTGAGCCGGCCGTAGGAATTATGTCGGGCGCAAGTGCCTTGATATATTTGTCCCTGGAAGTATACCTCCTGGACCCCCAAGGAAGCGCTGGTTGGATGTCGTGATGCAGACATGAAAGCCAGTGGTCTATCCACTGAGGACGTAAAAGATCGTGCAAAGTGGAGTAGGCTTAGTAGGAAGGCAGACCCTGGCACAACAAGCCAGGATTAATGCCAAGAAGAAGAAGAAGAAGTACAAGGGTGACTTGTAATTTTTTGTAGGGTACAACAATATTTAATGGTAAAGATGATTGATTGAAAAAATATTAAGTAACATGACCAATTAATAGCTAGCTTTTAAGCGTGCATGTATGACACATAGGAGGGTAGGCATGGAAAGTAGCATAAGTACCTGCTTTGAGTTTTAGAAAGACATAAATATATGTCTTTATTTCACAAATACAGGGAACAAATCATTAAATAACAGACAAAAATATACAAAACAATTAAATAATAAATAAAAATACATTTTTCATATAGGCGTAGTACACGAGATCAACCTTCGCTAGTGATCTACAGGTAACCTTACGTGGAAACATTCAAAAGAATAGCAGGTCTTTAATGTCTATAAAAATAACAAACCAGGTATTTGCTTAAATTTTTTATGTTTTCTATAAAAACATTTTTGGTGTCCAAGTGTAAATAAAAATTTATAAAAGCATGAGTACTTTTCTTTTTCATTTGCACTACTAAATTATCTAGATATTGAATGGAATGGTGGAACTCAGTACCATACTAGAGCACAGAAATAAAAACTGATAATAATAAGAATGATTTTCTTTCCCCAAAATTATTAAAACAAAAATAAACTTTAACTATACTGCTATAAAAAGGATTCCATATTGTTACAAACTATTATCCGATTGTAAATAGAGTTATCTGAAAGAAATATCCTAACAATGTAGGTAGGTACTATAAGTGATATTAATATAAGAAAATATCCTGTTAGTATTAAAAAATCTAATCTGATGATGATTCAACACTACTAATCCAGCTTTTTATTGGGCTACTATTGAAGTTTAATAGACACAAAGTACCATAAAGTACATTAGAAAAACTAGAAAACATAGATCATAATGTTACATAAATAATTCACTTATAATAAATGTAAGCAATATATTAAGAAATTTCACACATAAACAGCAGCTGACAAATAATGAAATTCAATCAACTGTGGATAATTGAATTAATTATAATTAAACAAACTCAATGTAATAAAATAAGGCTTCCTTTACATACATGTTTTATTAAATGAAGCACTTTCTCAAAAAAAAAGCTTAAATTTAATGTTTACTTTGTGTTATAATCATACAAAAATATTTATTTTATTACATTTTCTCATTTAAATTGATTGATTTAGTTTAAGAATATGAAATAGCAAATATTTAAGATAGTAGTAGTAGTTACTGTAATACAAGAAGTAGATAGCTTACCATTAAGAAGCTTTGGTTTCAACTCCTGGATTCCTCCATTTTTGTCAGCAGGCTGAAATTATATTATATTTTTCTTATTCAATTTATTATAAAAATTACAGTATATTATTAATAATATATATACTCATTAAGCATACGTTTCTCAAAATTTTACTTTAAAATTTTAAATTTCGTTTACGTACCTTAGGTGTTATGTAGCTCGTGAAATTGTGCACTAACTTTTTCTCATTCATTGTAATCAATATGGTTTGATTATAATACCCACTATTGACCCACTTTACCTTTTGCTAAGCGAATTATCCGATTGAATGAAGTATAATAATTTACACTAGGTAATAAAAAGGTTCGTAAGTAATACGTTTAGGAGATATCCACATGATTAGGATTTATTTCACTTAGATTTGATAACAATCATCCTCACAAACATTACACGCACAGATTACGAACTAATAAAATATTTTTTAATATTCATTATAAAACTACTTGCTAGGCAATGAAATTAAATATACATTGAAAAATATTAGATAAAAGTCATTTCAACAACTTTTACATAAAAATGAAGTAATACTACACAAAATTATATGTTTATCGATAGTATCTTGATACTCCGACGCAACGACAGGTATTTAAGTGTTGCCTCTTATGTTTACTTTTATACGATTTTTATTTCTTTAGTGTTGCTGTATGATGAACTCGTTTCTGTTCTAGAATCCTATATTATTTTGCTTTGAAGCTTAACATTCTATTAAAAAATCATTTCACTATAATTTTATAGGTACTTAAATGAAACGATAAAAATAGCTTAAAAATAATACGTTATCTGTGCATTTATTTCTTGTCTGTGCAACTTTATTACAATCTGTAGTTTAAAAAGTTATGACTGTGTGCATGTCCTAAAAAATGGCGAACGATAAATTTTTGTTCATTGATTGAAAGCACAGTTCTGTAATTTAATTTATTTTATTTTGTATTTATTGGTGTAAATCTAATTGAATAGTAACAATGGCTGACGCAGTTGTAGAGCGTAGACCAGCTACTCGTTTCTTCTGCCACAGGTGTCTTGTTGAATTTGAAGATGTTCTGCAGGTAAAAATCAATAGTATTTTACAACTATAAAACCAATACATTTATACTGGAATTCCCAATTATATTGATGACCCGGTACAGTGTGTCAAGGTCACATCTGAAAATATTCATATCCTGGTGTAATCATTTGTACAATTATATTTTATTAATTTCTATTGGTGCAACCGGTGTGAAATTATGATACGCACTTAGATCATGATAGTCAACAGGCAATAATAAAATACTTATTACGTACTATGACAATACTATGCAGAATTACACTAAGTTACATCATCTTTATTTTGTTGTTTTTCATTTTATAAATTGTTATTAATTTCCATGTACCATTTTAAAAAATGTATTTAAAAATCACTTTCTTTCTTCAAATTGTTGCTATACGGCATTTGTATTTTAATTACTTTTCAATTATTATCCAAAAATAAAAAGCAAAAATATTTAAAAAATACATCTCTGATATTTCAACATGTAACTTATGTGATATATTATCCACCTTTTGAATTATAATGTTAATATGATATGAAATATATTACTAAACAAATTTGAATCTTAAAATGATACATTGTAAATTGTTAAAAAAATATATTTATTTATTTGAAGTTAAAAATGTTTAAAAGATCACATGTCTATATTTATAGATAGGTGGTTGTGGCACACGAACACTGTCTCACTGTCTTAATTGCCACTAGGTCCAATAAATTATTGCTATTTATTATTATTATTTTTATTATTAAATGGCTTGGCACATTAATGTTAAATGAGTATGTTAATACCAGGTTCTTATGGCCTGCCTTGTTATATGCTAAATTTAGCATGAAGCTAAAAAAACTATATTTATATTTTCAGGACTATACATGCCCATACTGTGAAGGTGGTTTTATTGAACAGCTAGATGAAGCAGCGGAAGCTATAGCCATATCAAGTGATGACTATAGTGATGCAGATATGAGTAACATTGATGATATGAGCAATATTGATGATATGAGTAACTTAGACGATTCTGATGAAGTCCAAAGAGTTAGGGTAAATATTTAGTTACATTTTCAAATTATAGTATGAAGTCTATATAACAACACTGAATTTCATCACAATTTTTGTGTAATTTTATGCAATCGCTGTTAAATAGCAAGTAAAAGATAGTATTTTAATATTTAATATTCATTTTGTTCTTTATTTAAGTGGTATTTTTTGAGTTTTATTGATAATAAACTTGTAGTTCATACTCACCCTGCAGATGATGCGTATTCCATTGCATGGTGAGGAGTTTGTATATGGTTGGCTTAAGAGACCCATTTAAATATAAATTACCACTTGCTACGTACTGGTACGGTGGCTATGTATGGTAGTGCTGTAAAGCTTGATGTCTTTAATATATTAATAATAACGGTAGAAAATTGTAATATTTAATATTTTTTAATTTCAAGTTAATATTTACATTATTTAATACTTGAATTGAAGGAAATTAAGAAATCCTTCAATAAAATGTTATGACTCTTATCAACATATGTTATCATAGAAAGGTTGTGAAGTTTGCTTTTAATGTAAAGATAAGGAAATAATATAATTTCCTCAAATATAAGCATTCTATTGTGATATATATTAATAGATTAATATATATATATAATTTCATTTGAACCAATCATAATGTAGAGTGAGACATCTGATTAATTGTGTAAAAGTGGTTGTGGGTTCAATTTCTTTTTCCTTGTGTATGGTATCTTTAATTTAGGCAGAATATGGAAAATCTTAAAATAGAAGGAACAATGTAGTGGATGTGAAGCCAAAAATAAGATTATGTTTTAGTATTAATAAAAAAAATCTTGTTAATTGATGTTTTTGATCTTATAATATATTTGAGGCCCATCATGGTGCAGGTGCACAAACATATCACTGTAAAAAAAAAGGTTGTGGGTTCAACCCCACTTGAGGAAATGGAATATTTATTATTTTCAAATTAAATATTTATTTTGTTTGTGTTTCTTCTCTCTGGTTACAAGGCAAAGCAAAGTGTTGAGTTCGAAAATTCGACATTCAATGCCTCAGTTTCAACAGAAAGTGTTGAACAATTAATATTGATAAATAAATATTTTCTTAGTAGTGGGTAAGACCATTGTGGCCCAAGGGTAAAAGCATGAGACAGTATACACAACTTTTGTGGGTTGTATACCACTAAAGGGAGTGAAATATATTATAAGTTTATTTTTTATGAAACTCAAAAGAATTGTTTTACACTTATTTGCCTAAAAATTTATTACTATTCTCTAATTCTATAATAATATTTTTTTTCAGACTACACCTCCAATGTTGAATGATTTAGCATTTTTAATGTCCGGGGGTCGTTTACGGTAAGTTTTGCATCACAAAATACTTTTTTTCATTGATATCTGTATATTTATAGTTGAGATTACACAATTAAAATATTTGACTAAATAATATTACTTATATTACTTATTTGAGCAACAAACACTGTTTTATATGTGTTTGTATTATTCATGACACATTTTAAATGTTTTCATTTGAGGCCTGTCATGTCAGGCAATTTGTTTTGCATTGAAACTTCATATTTATTCTTTTTATGAAAGCTTAGTAATGAAATATAAAAATATTTCAAAAGATGAAAAATACTTACTCAATGGAGTATACTACTAAGTACTATTAAGTAATTTATGATATATGTACATATGTATAAAAAGGTTACCAACTTTTATAATTATATTTTTAGTGGTGCAAATCCCCCGGCAGCCAATGGGTCGTCAACCAGCAACGCCCCGAACACGGGCACAGCGAGGCGGCCCACCCTCATGGAGGAGCTCGTGTGGATGATAGGCGGTGGTCGGCCTCCAGCCGGAGCCATGACGGCCGGAGCGCCCTTCGTACTGGTCGGCACTCCGGGAGACTATGTGTTTGGAGGAGATGGTATGATACCACTTATATTTTTTTCTATTTAATTTATGTTTAACTAAACTAAGAAAAAACTAAAAAGATGTAATGTTTGATTTTCAGTATTGTACATTTTAAGTGAAACAAAATTTAACCGGATCCGGAAGTCCCGGGTAGACCGTGACTACTGTCTAGTGCAGTATTCCGAACGTTGGGTTTTAAAAAAAAATCTATAACAATCTATGTACGCGATTAAGCCGGTTAAATTTGTTTCATTTACAATGAGAATGCTGTTCTGTTATTATGTATATATTATCGCGTAGTTGGAAAGTGGCTGACCGCATGTTGCATTGTGGTTTTTCATTGTGGCATGCAAATGGCCGCTTATCAACCTTATAATTATGCATTTAATGATGATATTATATATTTTTTTAAAATTAATTTCCACATTTATTTCACTGGTTTTAAATAAAAAAAAATACATAAATTTAACTACATATATAATAAATAATATTTCAGGTCTCGACGCAGTAGTGACTCAGCTCCTCGGTCAGTTAGAACATTCCGGGCCACCGCCTCTGCCCCGGGAACGGTTAGCCTCCCTGCCGACTGAACAAGTGACTGAGGAACAGGCTAGTGCTAACACAGCGTGCTCCGTCTGTTGGGAGAATTTCCAATTGGGTGTGTAGTTTTTATTATAGTGGTATAATTATGTTTGAATTGAGGCCTGTCTTGGCGCAGTGGCACAAGCGTGTGACTGGAAAAGTGCCAGGTTGTGGGTTTGATCCCCACTCACAGCAGAGAGATATTTAATATTTACATTTCTTCGCTCTGGTAATAAGGAAAAACGCGGCGTTGAGGTCCGCCACTCAACACGCAATGCCTCAAATTCGGCGGAAGGTGGGGAACGGAAGTGGAATGTAGTGTCTTAACACTGGGTTCCCGGGTTCCCTCTGCCTACGCTGCCTCTAGGGATACAGCATGAAGCTGGAAAAAAAAAGAAAAAAGTTATGTGTTTATTGAGCTTAGTAGCCAGATATGAATCAATATTACAGTACTGTACTTGTCATAGGCACTTCAAAGTAAGCAATACATGGGTGGATTTATGTTGTTTTAGAAATTTGGGTTATGAGACTCAAAGGACTTTTTCTAAAATCAAATCTAGCAGGCATCCGCTAATTATAAGGTCACTTCATTCCTACTGTACAATCAGTATTAAACAATAATTTATATATACTCAGGTGAAACAACGTCCCGGTTGGAATGTGAGCATGTGTTCCATCAGACCTGCATCACACCCTGGCTCCAGCTCCACGCCACCTGTCCGATATGTCGCAGATCTCTGCTGCCCCCCGAGGAGGTGTCCGCGGCGACCACCACGCCGGCCACCGCTACCACTACAACCACAAGTAGTACTACGACTAGCGCCACACCAACTACTACAACAATTGGTGAAGGACAGATAAGGATATGTACGTAGAGATGTTTTTATATATGTTGTTATTATATGTATTTATCATTTATTTTATATTTGTATTTATTATGTTTTCTAAAACACATCGTCAACTTATAGAGTAAATCTTGTGCATTCTTATATTATTCGAAAATGTAAAATATGATATTAAATCGACCGCCATTTTAAATCATAAGAGATCTTATTATTAGAGAAATCTATTTTTTTTTCTTTATTTAAAACACAAAAACATTTTTTGCCTCTCCTAAGAATTTGTTTAATACATTATATGTTTTATATTTTACAAAATAATACTTAATATATAAATAAATATTAAAATTAATTAAAATATTCTGAAAAGTTGTAATGTTTGCTGATGGAACTATTTAGTATTAATAGTTGAGAGATATCAGAAAGCAAAAAAAAACACTGTGAATACCAAAATTGACTAGCAGAACACAACTATGCGCTGTGTCCTGTTACCAGAGTAAAGAAATAAAAAAAAATTATACCCCCAAGTGGGAAACAAACGCATAATCAATGACTTTCTACTAATTATTTCTCGGTAAACTTACAGCGCCTCGTGTAGTCATCCGACGAGCGGCCGGACGTCATCCTGGCGTGTTCCGACGGTTCCAAACACAGTGGGACTCGTTCAATGACACCATGACCAGTACATCCTCTTCACCCGCCTCTTCCATCACCACTGGTGGCATATGGTCACCGCAGAACAGGTCTAACAGTTCCACGGGATCCAACTCCTCGGTCAACAATGATAGGGATCGACAGTACAACACTGATATGGATTGCGATTAAGTGTTTGTAATAGTGATGTGCGGTGACATGCGATTTGATTTAGTGTTGCCAGCTACCAAAGTGATGTGCTTATTTTGGTGTATTTATAGTTTATTTTCTATGATACAGCAAAAAACACAATTATATATTTTTATTATTTAAAAGTTGTGGTTTAAGATTCTGGCAGCACTGTGATGGGAACTCTGAACCTTTTGTGACAGTTGCTATTTCAAATTCTTCAATCAGTTGTTTCTTTTTTTAAATTACTAAATGATGGATTATTATTTAGTGGTGTCTATGAAGATAAACATTTTTAATTTAATACTTAAAAGCTACTTCTTTTATTTATATTGCGACCCTGTAAATTATTATGAAGTCATTTATAAATTAAATTGTATAGTCATTGTAAGTATGGCTGCAAGTTTTGATGGTGTTAAAAAAAACCTGTTTCCTGATATTAATTATCTCTGTCATGGGCGGTCTGTCCACTTATTCAGTCCATATAGATATATTGTTGAGTGTATATATAGAATTAAAGTGACCAGCGTTTTATCTTTAATTTCTTTTAATGCGAATAAAATTTTGCTACAAAACTATTATATTTATATTTGCAAACATTTCGACTACTTTGATCTTTTACTTTATGTAATCGATTTTATATGTTTGTTTAAATCATCATATCTCATGAACATAGTTCATGTATTGATTCTTATACCAATTTGAGGCATAATTTAAGATTTAAGCACTGTTGAAACCGCAAGCTGCTACTTTAGTATAACACTTCTCTATATAGCTTTACGGCTTATTTCATGTAAATTATGTAAATATTGTAAGTATCTGCTTTAGTTGATGTATTAAATTTTTATTGGATGACTCATGTACTTTTAATTTTTAGTTTTATCAGCATATAATGCTGGTTGGCTAAATATATTACTCAATTCACTTATATACATTTATTATAGTACAAGTGTGGACTCCCAGTATGACAGTGTTACCAGAAATTTAAAGAAAATGCATAAAAAATAAATTGAGGTTTATCATGTTTTTAATTATCTGTAATACTGTCATGGCTGCCTGTTTCAATGTATGCTTAATCTTATTTCTTCCATAAATACAAGAAATATTATAGAAAAATATATATATTTTTAATCATTAAAATAATTTGTTCTCCAAATAAAGTTAGGTAATATTAAAAGTTATTTAAAATATGATGCGTAAGAAGCATTGTAGGCTACAAATTGTATAGAAGACTATACTTTTGTTGGTTTATGGTTGCTTTGAGTATATGTTTAAACTTGTCAGTATCTAAATCTTGGAATACTATAATATAGTCAACATTCTTTGTAAAATTTACATTTACATACATTGAGTGAAGAAAATGAAGTAAACAATGAATAGAAAAGTGAAAACGTAAGGAATGGAAAAAAGTTAGTTAAAACACTATTTATTCTTTATTTATTTTTTTTTATAAATCTTAGTCGTTATATTCAAATAACATTAGAGTATTTATAGTAGTTTGATATCGCCATAACATATGATATTTTCTAAATATTTTGTTCACAGTATTTTTTTTAATGATGGCTAAATTATAGTTAAACAACTTTTCATATATTTTTCAATAAAATATAGTATATAATATTATGATTTAGTTGCTGACATATTTGATATTTTGGATATGCAGAATAAGAATGCACAAAAATTAAGGCTATATTCGGTTTAGCCATATAACTATACTATTTATTGATCATAACATATTTTATTTCTACTATAAAGTAAAGAAAGAGTAGAGAAGAAGAAAAAAAGATTTCAGAAACTCTTAACTTTTTGTTTTTTCAAGTCATAAATCTATAGGATTTACGTTCAAATCATATTAGTGTACAAGTATATAATTCTATAACTTTATATATATATATATATATATATATATATATATATATATATATATATATATATATATATATTTATATATATATATATATATATATATATATATATATATATATATATATATATATATATATATATACATAAGCATATATATATACAGTAGTTTCATTTCGCCATAACAGATGAAATTTTCTAAATATTTTAATCACGAATTGAGTTGTGATTGTTCGACGAAACTGCACCGTTCACACGTTGCTAAACACTGGCTCTTATTATAGTTCCTATGATGAATGTTAGAATAATTGTGTAAAATGTTCTACCAGTTGACTGTTTCACTCTCACAGAGGTCAATTAGTTTTTAATTGGTATTAAGTTGGTAATCATTCAAGCATTATTACTAACTATATCATTTAAAAGTTAATTAACATTATTGTTTGCGGTTTAGATTAATAAAAAAAAAACGGATATTTATTTTTCCTTTAATAAACTATGATAGAGGGTAGCTATACATTTTGCAAAATGCACTGTGGTTGTAATATATTTTTACATTAAACAAAATAAGCACAAATTATTTATATCTATTAAAACATTATCTGGTGGAGCATTTTTTTTTTATTATGCATTTCAAATTTTAAATCTAACGAATGTACGACACAAGAGACTGACGTCTTAGTGCTTTAATATAACTGTAGAAGTAAAATTTGAAATTGTATTATATAGGACAAAGCGATTGTACCTGTTCGGGAACGGTAGATATTTTAAGTGACATTCCCTTAGATGTGACGTATTTATATCTATATTGCATTAGTGACGCCATGTTTTGTGTTTAATTTGTGTTTATCTGTATTTTTTGTTTGGTTGATCACACATATCTCGGGAACTGCTAATTTTTTATTAGGCTAAAAGTGCCATCTCTTGGATGAAATTATTATTCTGGCAACACTTTTGAGCACTTGGAAGATTTTGTACATATTTCTATAGAGGGCGCTAATTGTTTAAATTGTAATTTATCATTGAGATACATCTGTTCTAAATCTATTTATACGATAATTAATTTTATTGATTTAAAAATAAAAAAAATATATGTTTTATATTTTATCTTATAAGTTATGCAGAATATGGCATCCTTTAGTTAATAATGTATTTAACGTGAGATCATAGTGCCCAGGTAACCATGTATAGCAATAATATCGAAGTATTTGTATGTAAAGCTTGCACAAGGACACACACTTAAAGTATTTATTATTATTTTGTAAAAAAATAACCATAGCAGGGTTTGAATCTGCAAAACTAATATTAAAAATATTAAGTAACTATTTCAGTTATTTAATTTTTTTTTAAATATATTAATAAGATATTGGCGTATATAGAGTCTGAATATCCTCTTTCAAATAATATATTTAAAGATAAGATTAAAGATATTTCCTGTATATTGAAAGTCAAAATGACAGTTAGTCTGCGATCTCGTTATCTAGATTTTAATCTATGATATCTAAAAAATCTAATTCTAAATCTATGATATCTCTGATATCTTTTAAGATATCATAATTTCTATACAATTAAGTTTTTTATGTACACTTTACAACACGAAAATATTAGTTTCTGATATGCTCAATAGATGGCGGCTAGAACAAATATGTTAGTTATTTAGTAATATATTTCGTATTTCACTTCAAAATAGTAATGAAATCTTTTAAATTTTGCATTTCATTTGTAAATTTAAAACATAAAGTATCAAATTGGTTAACAAAAAAGATTTCTTTAATTTAATGTGTGTCCTACTTATATGTTGTATAGTAACAATATAATGAACTGATAACCGTAACTTAGAGGCAAGGAGAAATATATTATTGGAAGTGGAGAATTACTACGATTTGACGCGTGATATACCTAATGTTGCAGTCTTACAGATTGTATGAAATTTATGTAACATTGGAAATGTATATTACACTAAATTTAAAACTTTCAAAATAAAACAATACGTTTGATATCTGTGTTACGTTATTCTGTTATCATTTGTTTTTATTTTTTTTTTCAGCTAAAGTAATTGAGTAATAGTTGCATAATATTAGAGGTAAAGCGGCGTTGAGTTCCGTCAACTAGCAATGCTTTAAGAATTCTGTGGAACGTGATCGGTGAAGCGTCATAATGGGTACGGATGAAAATGATCTTAACAATCGGTACCCAGGTTGCCTTTGCCTACCCTGCTATGTGTGGATACAATCGTGAGGCTAAAAAGTCTTTTTGCTTTTACAATAGCTTTTTGAAACAAAACATCACGTATTTTAACAATATTAAACAAATAACAGTGTAAAATAGTAGAGGAGTTTAACAATAATTAAAAACATTGCCGTTGTAAAAAAAAACCTAAAATAAAACAAGGATTCAGCCATTGGTAATCAGTTCTCCCTGACTCATCTGAGAAGATAGATTACGATAAAAATTATATTTAATTTCAACATTTTTAGTCCACTATGGTCTTATCAAATTCCACGGTTGCGATTCCTGTGGACTTACAAGGGTGGAAGTAGAAGTTGCGATTGATAAATAAGCTTTTAACTAACAAATGCAAAAAGGCAAGCGACAAATGCCTGTTTAAAATTATGGTCGTTTTTAAATTATGCTTTGAATATTTTCTTTTTGCTTACTTCTTCTTTAATATATGTAAACTAATTAGATCGGAAACAATATCCATACCGGAGGCCAGACGTGGCACAAGAGAGCGATTGTAAGTAAGCATAACAGGTTGTTGGTTCAATCTCACTCGAGAAATGAAATATTTAATATTTTTTATTTTTGCTCTGGTATCGAGACATAATGCTTTGTTCTGTTGCGCATCTCTAGAGGCGATGTCTCCAAAATAAAGCGCAACGCAACCGAATGTCTTAACATTAAGTTCCCAGGCTTCCTTTACCTTCCTTGTTATATCAGAGAGGGATACAGTGTAAGGCTAAAAAAATATCTAACCATATTATGTACTAAAATTAACTTGCTGAGAATAACATTATGAAATAAATTAAAAAAAAACATTTAACTAACCTTTAGTAAATTCCAAGATTCCTGGCCCCCAGGCGGGCAGATGGCAATTTTTTCTTTTTGCTTTGCAAGTTAAGAAAGTGTCGGTCAGTGGCTCCAGGTAGGCAGATGTGCGGGCACGTGCGTCGGGTGGGTCAGTAACTTGGTACCACCTGATGCACTCGCCAACCGTTAGATTAGTTCTATTCTATCTATTAATGATAGTTTTATTGCTTTTGATATATGTAGATGATGGCAAATTGTATTTATAATGATTTAAAGTATACATTATATTGTATAATAATGTAAAATTGTTATGTTGGTGAATGTCATAATATATTTTTTTCCAGCTTCACGCTGTTTCTCGCGCGAGGCAGGTTAGGCAGAGGGAACGCGGGGAACCTAGTGTTAAGACACTCCGTTTCACTTTCGTTCCACACTTTCCGCCGAATTTGAGGCATTGCGGGTTGAGTGTCGGAACTCAACGCCGCGCTTTTCCTTACTACCAGAGCGAAAAAAATGAAACATTAAATATTTAAATTGAAAATATTAAATATTTCATTTCCTCGACCCGGTCGATAGAACCGAGAACTTGTCGGTTACAGTCACACGCTTGTGCCGCTGCGCCACGACAGGCCTCATGTCATTACATAAGTCTACTAAGTGATAGTTTAGATTAATAATTTCTTTTTTATACATAATTTGTTTGGAAAATAAATTAAGTATAAAAAAGAAAAAAAAAATCTATACCTATATTTTTAAAGTACTTTATTTGGAGTCGTAACGTACAGTCTTATAAGGATAAACTATATGTGAATTGACTCACTGTATTTACTTTCACATTTTCGTATTTATTTTTTTATATATTTCTAAATCAGCTTATATACCTTACAGTGACCTAGGTGTATCTGAGATGTAAGAAATCTAGACAAGTTAAACTATAAATACTCACCTTATTAGTAATAGCAGCAACAAGATTAATGTTATTATAATCACTTAAGTCGTTCAAGCAAAGTAATGGGATCTGTCGATGTCTTTGACTCGAACGGCAAAATAATATAAAACATGGCCCGAAGCAATTAATACAAAGGTGCGTGCGCAGCTGACTGTGCACCTGCCGCCATCTTTAGCATTTCTTTAACTTTTTTTCGCTATCGAGTTATTGGCCTATTTTTTACGGCGCAAGATGGCCGTGCAGCTGACGCCCGCGTCTGTTGTTATAAAACCTTTGTTGTCCGTTGGGTGATTCTTGAGATATCTAGGAGACATCTGTCTGAGATTGAAAGGCTTTTGCCAGGTGGGATACGATAACAATGCTTTTAAGATAGAATAAGATCTTAGTGATATTGTCAACAGTCGATTTTGTCAACAGATTAAACTATCTGAGTTTTTTTAGTGTAACATGTCTGCCACTTAAATATTTCAATTAAAAAAAAACATTGCATATGAAATGTAATAAATTACGAAATTTATTTCTTTAATAAACGTTTGTTACTTTTGCAACAGCCTAGTTTTGCAACATTGTACAAGGTTTTGAGTCGAAAGCACCTGTCTGTTAATAATTAGAGTCTACTGATACTGCATAATAACACACTACAGTGTCCGTGTGTTGACGACAAAGGGGAAATTGGATCAGCCCGAGGGAACGACCCAAGTTGAACTGTTTTCGTATTCGGATTGAGTCGATTTTGAAAAATACCTTTAAAACTTAAACAATGAATACTCTTTTGTCAAAAATATGAAAGTTAAGCCAATTATTTGAATGTCAATTTCATTTAAAAATTCTGCATACAAAGTTATTTATATAATGTGTGTTTCTGTGTAGGAGATCTTTTTTCCCTTCGAGGTATATCATAATCATTAAATAAAATATAATATAGGTAAGGCAAATAAAATTATTTAATTTCATAATTTCATAGCTTATATTATTTAATTTTATTATTATTATTAAGTAGTTATAACTAAAGTCTAACATAATTTTTTAACATTAAATAAAAAGTTTCATTTACTTCATACATGTAAACAAATTAGTACGCTTACGCAATATTCAATTCTATCTTCATAAGTTGAACAACAATAAATCTTTTATTAGATTCCGTAACATGGGTTTCCCCTTAAATAAAGTAGCCCCGGTACATATGTGTGGCGCGCCGCGGATCGATAGGGAACCTGGGAGCCCCATGAAACTAGGTCATGAGCCCCCATAGCGCACCCTCGCTAGGGCTTTAGGACCTTGAGGTGCTTTTGATGTTATCGTGTTGGATATACCGTTTAAATTACCTCCGTGTATTTTTTATTTTTTGTGTTCAAATGAAGCACTGAAATTTGAATATAAATGTTAAAATTATATTCCATTGTTGTTTTTAGCATTTTATTAAATTATATAAGAATGTGAATGAATTCAGAGAACTTGTAAGTTTTTGATAAACTTAACTAGAGTATAAATACTTATTTAGAAAACGTATAAGAGTTTGAACGTAACTGGATTTGAACCCGGTTCCTTTTAACGACGACGTAAATAAACGTTTTTTTTTTCGTTTCTAAGTGTAATTTAAATATATTAACCTAGCGTAAGGTTGATGCATGATTACAAAATTTCTCATATTCATAAGTCATGAAGACTTACCAAGACAATGTTTAATTTTAAATTAATATTATTCAAATTTAAAACGCAACGACAATAAAACGGCGTCATTAGTATTACAATATCCCAGATTATAATATATTGAATCATATTACAAAGACAAACATATGTGTATTGTGGTTGCCAGTTGCTAATTATTAATTATCTGTAATAATTAGCAAATTAAAGGGCGTGGAACTAATTCATGTGACGTCACGTATGAACTTTGTAAGTAGGTATCGATTGTAGCACGTTCAAATTGTTATTTCACCCTTTATGTTGTTAAAGCGTTGTTTTGAATTTAATTATTATAACCTTAGTAAATATAATAATAGTATAATAATATATAGTAAATATATAATAGTATTAGAAAAACCAATAATATAAACTAAATAGATTTATAATAAGTAATAGTTTTTTTATTATACAGTATCTGAATATAAATAGGAAAAAAACGTTATTTATACTTATTTTTATCTCTTTTTTTTAGTCTACCTTAAAAGTTCTTGATATTATTGAGCTTCACGCTGTATCCCGCACGAGGCAGGGTAGGCAGAGAGAACCCGGGAACCTAGTGTTAAGACACTCCGTTCCACTTCCGTTCCCCACTTTATTGAGTAAAATCGTTGTGATATATATTTTATTGTATTATGCCAATAAGAATATGGATGATGTAAAATATGAAATTAAAATTTACTGACGGTAATTCAAGGTCTTCAAATCTATTACAGCATTATTATATATACAAAAAAGCGCAACTTTTGTGTGATTATGTCTACTTATAAGGAGAATGAGCTTGTGAAAACCTTATTCGTCAAGTTTTGTTAATTTTCAGTGTTTTTAGATATTTAGGCAGACAGATTTATTTAGACAATTATGGCGCAGTAAGACGGTAATCTTGACTTTTCAAAAGGGAGAACGCAGTGACACTGTGTAGATTCTCTCTGCATAACCAATATCCAACCGAAATATATGGCATAAAGCATCACGCTAAGAACAAATAAACAGAAAAAATCAGTACATGAATTGTTCATACACTTTTTTATATTGTTTAGCACTTTTATCAACACATTTTATTGCACTTATATATTTGCACATGCAATATATATGTACATACAACCACCAACATATTTACTTGACGGTTCGCCGAGCTGTATCATTTGTGATGGTGTTTAATTGAATTACTCGCACGGCTACTGTGACCTGTTACTTGGATGGGGTCACTAGGGTCTAGGGTGGTAATGAGGTCGAGGTCTTTCCGGTATATTTACTTTATACATTTGTTTAGTATTTACTTGGTAAAATTAATGAAGCATGGTCGCAGAATATAAAATAAATTATAAAAAAATATATAAAAACGTGCATAATTTATTATAATTTATGAAATTCTGACTTTACAGTACTATAACAACCGTAAGAGAGACAATAATTCTTGTTTTATTAAAAAGACTACATCAGACTTGTATATATTTAAGATATAAAAAAAATACTGAAAAGTTTTCATAACAATATCTAACAATATATTGCAGCTAATTACATCATTATTTTATGCTGTTATATAGAGTATCAGCATCAGCGTAAAATTAAATAATATAGTTATGTATAACGTTATTTTCAAGCGTAACACTAGGTATTCTTTGCTATATACAATGTTTATAGAAAAATTTAAACTTAAGAACTTTCACAACTTTCAGAGAAATTTAAATCCAGGAAAATCATATTTAGTCCCATTTAATCTAGCCCCAAATTCATCTATGAAACCATCACTGGTAATACATAATGATGCCTAACAAAATTATATTTAAGCTACAAAATAGGAAAATAAATATTAAATTTCTTATACATTGACATAAGTTAATGGCCCCTTGGAAAGTTGAAAGTTCACGCCAGTTCAGTGGTAAACTTCACTTATACAAGTTACTGTACATCAACCTTCAGCCTAGAAGATCAAATTTAGTATTGAGGTGGCTAATAACCGTTCTCATTATAGGTGGGATTACCACAACATCGATGAATATTTACTATAGGTAGTGCGGAATGTAGATACAAAGTAAACATTTTTGGTACTATATGACTAATGGGTGTGTCCCAATATTTGTTTTTGATATAAAGAAATAATTATGTTTTACAAACCTTATAAAAAGACACAGTTTTTTGTTTAAGCCATCATTTGAAGTGAACTTTGTATAAAATATTTGTATGTACTGTAGTATAATATATAGGGTGTATTTATTATAGGAGTTGTTAGTGTATTTTTAGGTCTCATGCTACTTCACCTTTTACCTGTAATTCTGAATTAAGCTGTTTAAACCGAAATTTAAAAATAAAGTTTATAAATGTATTTAGATTTTTCATAACTAGAGACACGCAGAAATAATAAAGAATGCAATAAATGTTAAGAAATAGAATATTCACAATTCGCAAACAATAAATCTACAATTTATTTTGAATACAAATAAAATACAATTAATTTTCAACAATATCTACAATAGACCATCTATAATAATAATTAGACATATGAATACATCTGACAAACACTTAAAAAAATACTCCACTATAAAAGTTATGATTAAGCAAGATTCATACATTCACAGTTGAAAACGCTTTAGGCGGTTTCACATAGAAGTACAATTTTTAATTTCCACCCTCTACGAAAATAAACAACGCTATGTAGGTCAACGAACCCCAAGTTGAGTGCGTGTGTGTGCGTGAGGTTATTGCCTGTATATGTGTGCGTTCATTACGTTGATGACTATTGATCAATCTCGGCTTAGATACGTACGTTGATACGTCATGAGTGGAGTGTTTTGCATGCGGTACTAAAACTAATACAACCGTTGAATGGTAATTGAAAAATGAACATTATTTTTCATATGAGTATTTCATTGTTTTTATCGGAATTGCATGAAATTGTTTGTTATTGGTATCCTTCAGTCTATAGAGCTTTTTTGTATGTTTATTATACAGTATTTTTGATCTCTCGTATTTTTTAAATTGAATTAATAAATAGTTCATATATTTTAATGAATGAGAGGATGTTTTGTAACATCTTTATTGTCAGTAATATTGAATTTGTATTATTTGTAATTAATTATAAGATAAGAAAATTATCGATCGTGACGCTGTTTCTATATATTCAGTGCCTGTTTAAAGTTCAATTATATAATTTTACAATTGATACATTACATATACATATACACTTTCTCAGTTTTCTTCGGGTTAAGCATACTGTATCATTACGTTTACCACAGGAGATAACTTTCTAGAACAATTAATTATAAATGTATAATATAAATTGCTAATATGTATTATTTTCCATCTGGTAATTAGCCAAAGTGCGGTGTTGAGTTACGCCATATTCACGGTGTTTTTACATTAACACCTTTTACATTTATCTAACCGCGTTAGTAACAAATAATTCACTAAAAATAAGTCACAAGTTAAAATCTAAACATTTCTGTAAAAACATTTAAAGGTAAATAAATATTTGTACCTACTATATGAAAGGGACTTGACACCTGTTCACGAAGTAAAGGCACCAGGAGAACAGATGTGGAGAGGAGTATTTATTTTCCCAAGAGACGCTATCCCGAAGTTTGTACAGTAAACGATGCCCTTTGAACATCGATTGTTACTCGAGGCGGCTTTCCATTGATACATGAAGTTTTATTACAATTGTTTTGTTTACATTTCTTTTTTTTTCAGCTTCATGCTGTATCCCGCACATGGCATGGCAGTCAGAGGAAACTTAGGAACCTAGTGTTGAGACACTCAGTACCGTTCCCCACTTTCTATCTAATTCAAGTTGCGTGCTGAGTCGCAAAACTCAACCAGAACGATACCAGAGCGAAGAAATGAATTTATTAAATAAATTTATTAAATATGTATTTAATATTAAAAATATAAAATAAATTGTTTTCATTATAATGTCATAAAATGCTTAAGGTTGTTTTATAAATAGTTATTAGGATTTAGGACATATTTGAAAATTAATTAAAATATTGTTAACAATTTAGGTTAAAATGTCATTATTTTTGACATTTTAAAAATGCTCAACACTTCTGAATGTGTGGTACGGAAGGAGAGTCTTAATGCTAGGTTCCCAAGTTCCTTCTGCCTATTGTGCCATGTGGTAGTACAGCTTGAAGTTGAAAAAAAAAATGTTTCTTTTTTGGAAACAGAATAGTGAATTTAACTAAAAATGTTAATATTTTATTATTGTGTATATATATATCGAATTCGGGAAAAAGAAGTGACCAGACACTAGTTTCTCTTTTTCTCCTCTGTAAGCAAGATAGAGCGTGGAGCTAATGTACATACAAACAATACCTAGCTAACATATTAAATTATTATTTGTGCTTATTGAATCTACCTTTGAGATATTGATCGTAGCGCAATATTGCTATTATTACGTTGTTCTAACATAGCTTGGGCTTAATATTCACAAGTATAACATTGGTAGGTTACAATGCAGCGATACTAGTGGAAAGTAATATTAAATTACTGAAATTTCATTCGACAATTTAAACGTATCAATTATTTATTTTACTATAAAGAATTATTTTCTTTTCTATTTTTTCCACAATTTATAGTCTTACGCTTGCGCCACTGCATTACGAGACGTCTCCTCATATATCTTCGAATATATATCTTTCTGCATAAAGAAAATATAGTGACAGTTCCATTTCTATAGATAAGCAGTTCTTGTATATTTTTTATCGTAAGCTCTCAACTTAAGCTTAAAGTAATCACATCACTATAAAAATGCAGACAATACCAGGTTAAGTCAGTAGTGGTGTGAAAGTTAACATGAGTTTATAATTCGACATTGCTCAGCGCTATCGCCGCGCGGGTATATCGCAGTTGATCAAATATTGATACATTGTCTGGCGCGCACAGCATTCGTAGCCCATAATGGAGCATGTCGATTGATTTGTATATGCATATTGCATAGTGCGTACATATATTTGTATGTTACACCAGTTACACCAGTTTTTTGTATATATGTAACATACAATATCACTGAATCCTGTATATAACGTGATAGTTGAAGGGAATCTGGGAACCCTAGTGTTAAGAAACTCTGTTCTCAGTATGACATTCCCAAACACTACTTTCCATAGAATTCTTGTTTATAAGTTTTTATTAATTGATGTATTTATATATATATATATATATATATATATATATATATATATATATATATATATATATATATATATATATATATGTATATAATATATATATATATATATATATATATATATATATATATATATATATATATATATATATATATTTTTTTTGTCTTAAGTGTGGAATAATACTTTAAAAAATAGTAAAAAGTAGAACTAATGTTTCTACAGAATTTTATGTTAAGCCGCTCTTTTCGGCAACCGTCATTGTTGTCTTTCCTAAGGGTGGAATATTATTTAGAATTTTTTAATACCCTGGATATAATTCTATAATTCTAGGAAATGGGATTTAACACAATATTGGGATTTCCATCTGCAACCAAATAGTTCATCATTCTCATGCATATCAACTTCGCCACAATGGATCTTTGTGCTTTCATATTAAACTATATTATTCACTGTATATTTATACACATCTTTACAACAAATTTAATATAAGATGAGATCTGACTGAGTAGAATAATTTTAGAATTTAATTTAAAACGGAATGAAGCTGAAGCTACGGCGAAAGAAAAGTCACAAGGAGCGCCTCGTGAGTTTTCCATAGCCCTGACAAGCTTTGAATACAATATAGATGAATATAAGAACTTTTCTCGCTTTACAGCTTGGAGATTAGCATTATTTTTAATTTGGGGCTAATCGTGGCGAAGGGCCTAACGAGAGAGTATTATAAACGCGATAAGTTGTAGGTTCGATTTCCATTCCAGGAAATGGAATATTAAATGTTTTCATTTCTCTGATAACACGGCGCGGCGTTAAGTTTCGCCAATCTGCGTAGTTGTCTCAAAAAATTGGCGCTAAATGAACAAAAGGATATCTCTGTCTACTCTACTATGTACAATATACAGTTGAAAGCTCCAAAAATGTCTAATTTTGCTGTTCTTTTAAGTTAATAAGTTATCATATCAAAAATATAATATAAATATCCAAAGTAAGTGTAACAACACGATCATTACATTTAAAATATACATATAAAAAACCTACAGATACTAATAATATAAAACAAAAAACCATAAGTTAATTTCTATTTTTCACCGTAATTTCAATCCGGCAGCTCTTTGTAATCTGCATTTTCCGCAATGCACCGCGCCTCGCCACATAGACGGCGAGAGTATATGGATAGGCATTGTATACGTTTGCCGAGGACAGACGGGAAAACGACAAATTAAATATTTAATAC
This sequence comes from Eueides isabella, assembly GCA_019049475.1. Lineage (NCBI taxonomy): Eukaryota > Metazoa > Arthropoda > Insecta > Lepidoptera > Nymphalidae > Eueides > Eueides isabella. The sequence continues at coordinate 1,827,949 of CM032401.1, forward strand.
CACTCAGGGGGCTAGACCACACTTTTTAATACACTCCGTTGAACTCACCAAGCTGCTTTATTTGGATTTTAGGATTGATTTTGTCTGTGAATACCATTGTTGAGTCGTTCCATGGAACGACGAATGGCTATCGTTTTTTTTCTTTTACGCAATTGTTTCTGTTATGCCATTAGTCGATATACTTGCTTTGCTTAAAAACTTTTTTGTTATGTATATATTTTTAGTTTGTCATAGATTGGTTGGGTCTCGGAACTGAAATAACGGTAATATTGTTTTTTTGCCAATTTGATAAATTAATTACTGCATCCCAGTCTTGCAATCGTAGTTTTAAATGTATACCTTTACAATGAACATATCTTTATATTTAAATATATTTTTTCTTGTTTTTTTCATTAAATATTTTTTTATGAAAAACATCTACTTAATAGATTTCAATAATAATATTATTTTCACAATATTTTAAATAAGTCTCGAATAGTTTTCATATTCAAGTGAGGGTAAAAATTTACAGCTTTTTCTAATAAGAAGGCTAATTAGTGTCGAAAGTAGAGACAGGAAAAACGAAGATCTGTAAAATATGAAAAAAGTAATAAAACCTAAAAGCAACGTCAGGACAGTCGTAATTTAGCTCCTTCCTTTCTGTTCCAAGGGTTTTTTTTGGTTGTAGTTAATTTTACTATGAATGTCTCTTTTTATATATAAAACAATACTTAGGATTATAAGGTTTAAAATAAGATTTTTTGTCAAGCTTAAAAGCGAAAACGATTTATCCGATATTCATGCAATTAGCATACACATTATTAAACTATATTTAATTGTAAATTAAGGCCTGTCGTGGTAAACGTCACAGCTTGTAAATTGTTGAATAAAATATTAAATATTAGAATATCTTCGCGTTGGTATTAAGACAAAACATAGCGCTGAGTTTCGTCTCTCAACACCTCGAATCGGCGTAAAATGAGGAACTGAAATGTTTTTATGGAAACAGAGTGTTGTTACACTCTTCTTTAACACAATTCTCTCAAGTTTCTTCTGCTTACCCTACCATGTGTTGGATACAGCGTGAAGCAGAAAGAAAATCATATTGTTTTTAAAGATAACAATTAATAATATAAAAACATCAAGAAGATATTAATAACGAATACTTTTAATATATTAGCAACATCGAACGTTAACCAGCGAAGCCCCAAGTAAAACTTAGTATTGTTTATAAATAATCGATGATGTTGTAAAAATTGCAATATTACTGCCAAATAGTATTTTCTATTATATCTTTTGTGTGCTCTTAAAGCTTAATGTCACGATCGTAACCTGAGCTTGATTGATGATGGGTTGAGCTATGAGGTTGTGAGAGGTTTGTAAATGTTTGCAGTTTACATTTTCCAAGGTGGAAACACAATTGCTAGGCAAGATTTAAATGAGAGCCATATTGTTATTTTTTTATTTATAATGACATATAAATTTAATTACTTGATTCATTTATTTATTTACATACGATAAAAACACAAAATAATAGCTATTTTAGGTATTCTTTGCCTGGAATGCTTTTAAAAGGAAGTATTTTTATTCGTAAATAACAACGCTAGTTGGGCTCGCCTACCATATAACCATCTCATTACAATAATACAGTGAAATAAGTAGAAACCTTAGTGGAAATCAGTAGAAACGTCACAATAACACGCAAACCTTCAAACGGGCGGACATAAATCAAGCCCGGGGCCGTTGTACCCGGCGGAAGCGGAAGAGTCGATGCACCCTGCGCACACTAGTGCAGCTTCACTAACACACGCAAACAAGCCTCGCATCAGTGTGCGCATGACACGAATACAGAACGCGGAAGTACGACATTAACATACATTTCTCACTCACACATATACAAAGGTTTGATATCTGTACACGTCTGAAAGCACACAGATGTAGGAATTTTCTAGGATTGTTTTGTTTGTGTGAGTGCCGCCTTGTTGGCACGGTGACGGGGGTGTGGCGGAGTGTACACACGCTTCCACGGTTATGATGGATGCGCATGTGTGCGAGTCTGTGTACGCAAGTGTGGGTGACTGAGTTGACTAATGAAAATACAGCGTGTTCGCTTTACTGCATTTGAAAATTCAGTGATTACAGTTTTTTTATGTTTTACTGTAATTAAAAATAAGTACTATTACTATATATATTTTTTTAATTTTTAAATATTTTTGTTATTAATAATTCCCATGATATTGTTGTAGTTAATAAGCTGTAACATATACGTACGAAAATTTAAAATACAATTACTGATTTAATATAATTTCTAAAATAACAGAATATTTCTTGGAATGAGGTTATTTACAAAACTATAGAAATTTTAAAATATATAACTTACAATCAATACTATGGAAAAAATTAATTAAATATTGTATAATTTGTAGCAGCATGTATAAAGCTGGTAGGGGTGCGTTGCCGCTGTGTGCGCGTGCGCGTGTGTGCGCGTCGCGGGGCTCGCCCGGCGCACCCCCGTTCACGGCCAGGGGTCGCCGACCGCGCCCGGGCTACGGCGTAACCTCGCTACGGAGCTACGGGCTACGACTCGTAGCTTCCTTTTGTTTTAACATAGCATATATGCATTGTTTGTAGTTATTGGGTCAGCGCTTATAGATTCTTTTATTCGACAAATAACTTTTATGTATTTTATATTGTATATCTGGATTTTATGTTTGTGAATTTGGCGTGCGTTGTACAAAATTAATTATTTAATGGCAGCCATATAAATTTTGTGAGTACATTTATTATATGATTTATTATTTTATAATAATAAGGCACACTTTATTCTACTTAATTAGTTGTTTCCAATAATAAAGTATATTAAAACCTATTTTTATAATATGGTTATAAATTATTTACTAAACTAATCTACCATAATCTTGAAAAATATTTTTTATAGATATTTATAACTAAAATAACAGCGACTTTTCACATTTCAAATAAAATCTGAATGTTTTAAAGTAGAGTTTTAATTATTTTGAGTGTTCTCCAACGTTCAGTGCGGCGTAGAGATAGAATGACGTAGGTACTTCTGTATTGCATAGGATTTATACTGAGTTTTTTCTTTATTTTCTCTACTAAAGTCGGGGACCTCCATTAGGGCATGAATGAAGTTATTACTGCAAGTTCTAGTTGCATTACCAACAAATGTTGCATTATAAAGTCTTGTAACGCATTACTTGTTTATGTTTCAAGTTATGTTGGTAAGAAATTCTACTGAACAATGCTATAAAAAATTGAGACTGGCGTGGCACATTGGCACAGTATCTGAGTGTAAACTCTATCATTATGGGTTCGATTCTCATTCAGGAGCAATAAATTATTTTTATTTTGCCGCCCCGGTAATAACAACCCTATCATTGTGTCTAACACTTAACACAAGATGTAGAAAATTTGAAGAAAATTGGGGAATGGAGTATCTTTACGCATATTTTGTAATATATATACTTTGCAGGTATTTTTAAAATAATTGATTTTGATTTGATTTCTTTAATTATTGTATGTAGTACAGTAATTAATAGCGCTACAGTTAAATGACGTTTTTTTATTTAATTTTAAAGAATATAAAAAATATTTACTTATTTAACGGCGGAAGCAAATTATTAATAATATTGTCTCTGGTTTTTTTTGTCTTTTCGGGTCACTTCTGAAAAAGATATTCATTTTGGCAATTTTTTTTTGATCAATAGTTGGAATTATACAAAGTTAGGGAATAAAGCGAAATTTGTGCCCATAAACATATATCAGTCATATCCCAATCGTATATAATCGTTAATATTTCATTTAATATTAAATTCATCCAAATATTATATACAATATAACAGTAACGCCCCGTAATCTCAGTTCTAAGGTTAGAATATATAAATATTCCCATAGTCATCGTCAGACGACCCTTATTAATTATTCCTGCGCCTCGAACTACGACACTAGTAGCTAGCGTCCTAGATCACTGTTCATAGAATTATCGCCATTATTACCAATAATAATAGAGATTGAAATTCTATAAATTGGAACTAAGTCTGGAAGCTAATAATTTAATCTATAATAGACTTTATTACATCTGTATAGAATTGAAATTACCTTGTTGATAGTAAAGTTAAGATGTAGTGCTTGAAGTGGTTTTTCTAGTTCACTATCAGTCGAGACTGTTATGGTGTTTCTATCATTATTTCATAAAATTATTTAAAAAGATTACGGAAAAATATTTTTATGTATTGTCAAATGATAAAATATATAGTACAATATTATTAATTTTCTATGTATTTAAAATTGTCAAGCATTTAGTAATAATATGTGCTAATAATTTATTCAAAATTCCATAATAAAAAAAATGTCTCACTTTAAATACTAGTTAGAAGCTAGACAACGCAAAATAATAATAAATAATAATATTTGAATTGTATGAAATATGAAAATCGTTTAGAAAATCTACATAATATATACGCTTAATAAAAAATCAGATTACAAATTGTAAGCCACAAAAACATTTAACGATACGTTTTCCACAGTGCAATACGTGTCTGGTGTAAATTTAACCCGCTTGATGAATGCGGATGCAGTTCGCTTGTTGGTCTACGGCGTTACGGGATCGTTTCTATGGCGCTTGTGTAGAACAGGTGTAGACGCTGAGGGCAGGGTGAATAGGCGGGTGGCGCGTTTGAACTATTCGATGTAGATAGTAATTGCAGAAACAATTATTTATGTATGACTTTTTTAATTTGGTATAGAATTATGTAAGCAGTTTAATATTTTTTATGTATATAGACAATACTGTACCGTATTATATTGTTGGTAAATATATATTTTTATATTACTTTTATATATATCTGTAATATTTTATTATAAATTTTTTCCAAGTGGAAAAAAATGGAAAAAGAGCGTGGAACTACCTAGTTGCATTACATTTTACAAGTAAAAAAATATATATGACAAAGATTTGTTGAACATATTAAAAGTAATTTAATTTTTCTATGGCCTTTTCATGGTGTGAAAATTGTACTCTTCAGTTCCACCACATTTTTAACATTCATTCGAAGCTCGAAGTCAACGAACTGTAAACAATGACATAATTTGATCCTCGTTGTTGGGCCTAAAAAATTTGCACAGCTTGCAAAGACTGCTAATTATTTTCTTACTTCTAGTATGGAATAATTAAAATCGCTAAATGAAGAAATTAATATAATCAACCATTGTAAAATTCATAATCATTACATAGTGCAGTAGTATTGGGGCACTACTTTTGAAAATGTCAACCGGTTTTCTTCATATAACTAAATATTAAACGTCTCCAAACAACAATAAGAAGCTAAAAAAGTTAAGATAAAAATTATTTATAATATATAAAAGTAATCCATTGTATGCAACGTGAAATCCGGAAGAGACCACGTCACCGGTTACATAAGGGTGACGCAAGGGTGGGGGTCGATCGATGCGCGGCCGTTCACCCGCCTGCAATGCGCTCGCCGCAGCCCCACCGCCGCCGGCCCATGTTGCCCTGGTACTAGCTCCCGGCCCCGGGAAATTGACTTTTTCTGTTTGTTTTCTATGAATAAGCCGACTGTTATACATATTTAGTGCTGTATCTGGTTATATTTGGTAGTTTTCTAAAAAAATATGTTAACGAACCTGACTTTTTAGACTGTTGAATATATTTTTTTAATATTTTTTAATATTCTTGATGAAAATTGTTAGACGAAAAAGGGAACAATTTATTATTTTACATCTTTTGTACACGTTTTCATATAGCATTAAGGGCACGTGCCCTTTACTAGCCTCCAACTATTAATAGTAACTAGTAAAAAGTAATTAGTGAAAGAAACTTTCCTAATTTTCTTTGTTGATATAATAGATACTATATATGATGCCATGGAAGCGTGGTTTGTAACGAAAAGATTCAGGTTTGATTCAGAATAAACGCAATATGCACACCATAAATAAATATATCGTAATTAAGTAAAAAATATATAAAAAAAAATCCGTTTTAGATTTTAAAATTTTCATGTAAATACAGAATAAAGCGCCTTTTGTATGTAGCTGTGTCTACGTGATGGCTACGGGCGTAGACGGCTACGCGTCTACGGTCTATACATACTATAATACACATATTTATGGCTCAAATTGATTTTGTCGGGATCCGCATTCAGTGCAGGTTTTCAAGATTAGTCGAGAGCGGAAGTCTCTTCACTTGAAAATGAATTAAGTTTTTGTATTGTGAGCACTGAAGCAGTCTTGCGTTGTTTTTGTTTGAATAAATTTTAAAATATATTTTCTTTTCTAAATATAAATAAAAGAAAATAACATACGTAATTTTATTTGATGTTTAATAAATATTAGCCCAGTTAGTAAAAATTATGCTTATAGAACAGCTAGCTCGAACAGTCTTGCTTAATATATATCAATATTAACATAACATGACACATAACACAGAGAGCAATGCAAAAAAATATTGTAATACTCTTATTGTAACTTGCCTTTGTAAATTCCCATAAAGACACCCAAGACATTTGTTCAAAGTTCAAGATCATGTCCAAATTTACATGGGACGACCTCGTTTTATTTATTGTATAATAATAAAGACTGAATACCTTTTCATGTTTATATTTCAATTCATGGCATAATGTGTGGATGTATTTTCAGTAAAATGGCTGTCAGGTATTTAATCTACGGTTTAATTATAAAAGCTAAATAATCATTTTAAATCGACATAATTTTTTTAATTTATTTATTTTAGGCATGGTGGCACATGAGTGTCATTGTTTTTACGACGGTTGTATGTTTAATTCTCACTAGGGGGATAAAATAATTTAAATTTTCGTTTTTTTTTTGCTCTTCGCTTGATAACGAGTTAAAGCACAGCTTTGAGTTCCATAACTCATTATAAAATGTTGGAAAACTGGGTGGAAAGTGGGAAACGGAGTATCTTAACACTTGCTCTCTGCCACTCCGTAACATGTACGATTCAGTGTTAAACTATTTTATAAGCTTACTGTTGTCGTTAAAGTTAATGGCAATGGCGCAGTTACGTCTGACTGAACATTTAATGGTTGCGGATTTCAATTCCACTCGGGGTATATTGTACCAACCTATATTTAGATTAATTTGAATGTTTTCTGTAAAAATATTTTATATTTCTCAAAAAATAATACATAGTAAACTAACCAACTAAATAACAAATTACTTCATCAATATGATAATTATAAACAGCAAAAAGAACTGAGTAGGACAACATTACAATTTACTAATGATTTATTTGATTAAAGTAACTCCACTCGCTATTGAATACAGTCTATTGTAGTTACATACATACTTCATTGTCATCCAATTAACATGCAATTCTGAAATATGAGATGGTACGAACAATGCGGATTGAACGTGATATGGGACACAAAACTTTATTTTTTAATTAGAAGATGAACAAAAAGTGTACTAAGAAAGTCTGTCATTCTTTTGTGCTTAAAAAAACTTAATATTGTTACTGTTACATTGTTTACAAAAACTAAATATATAATTTTCATATAACAAGTATATTAAAAATATATAAAGTTATACCGTAAATTAGAACGTCGCGTCGTGGCGCAGCGGCACAGCGCTTAAACGTATTTTGTAGGTTTGATTCGCACTTACTCGTTTACAAGAAGAATAAAATAACTTGTGGTAATAGTGATAAATAGACTTAACACTAGGTTCCCTAGGTTCCCTTAGCTTACCCTGCTATATGCAGAATACCTCGTAAAAATAAAATTGTACAATATATATCAAAATATTTCATTATTAAGATATAAACAACTTTTTTGTTACAAAATGTCCAATTTATGAGACATTAAAGTGAAGAATAAATCCATACGCTATTTTAGTCTAGACATGCCCTGTGTTGTCTGGGACACTGTTTACTTTGAAATCTAATACTTTAAGAAAAACTAAATCATATCACAGTCTACTACTAAGATTTAACATGATTTTTGTATTGCAATGATACTGTGTTTAAATTCATCAATTTTAAAATAAATAATGAAAAATATTTTAAAACTATTCATTATTTATTTTAAATACACCGGTGTTATTTGTAATATTTTGTAAATTATTATTAGTATTATCGTATATAGTATGTAAGTAATACATATGTTCGCAAAGTATCTTAAATCATCACAGACAGACATTTTTTGTTTATTTATTTTTCTTATCAGCTCAGCTACGAAATAATAATAAATAAAAAACTGTTTACAAAATTACCTGAATGTAGATTCTAATCTTTGCTTCTGAAGTACAAAATATAAAACAACTGTATTTAATATCTCTAAAGAAATTTAGTATAATTTAATTCCATTCTTAAACACACTACCTAAGATTAACTTAGCATATATATAATCAATACAAAACTTCAAGTCAATCAACCCTTTGCAATCAATTATAATAAAGAGAGCTCCATCCCCTAAAAGCTTAGTAAATAAGAACAAAAACGCAACCGCCTGTCCAATGGAACTGACCTACCCCTCGCGGCCGCGACGTACCCACTAGGTATAGCTCCAGACAAGCACTAAATTATGCGGCAGGGGTTGCCAACTACATGTCGTGAGGCCCGTTTATATATATCACATAGTGCATGGTATGCATTTTTGATATTACTTTAATAAAAAATATAATATTATAAAAAGTTTTTTTTTTTAATATTTTTTCTTTGTTTCATAGATTGAGAACCCCTGGAACGAATTATTACGGTATATAACTACCATTATAAGCACAATATCCGACTTAATAAGGCTTTTATGTGAACGAGACGGTAGTACTCACAATCAGTTGTGTATTTAATGCGAATTGAAGAGTCAATGCACATTATTTAATTAAAATAAGTATGAATAGAAACAGTATGAACAGATTACAAATATTGATCACAGAAAATATAACAAAAGTTTTGATAATGCTAATGTAAATATAAAAAAAAATCTTGATGCGTTTTCTTGCGGCACATACGAACGGAGCCGAATGCTTAAACACTATGTTCCTCATCTTCTATCTAATTTTCTAGAAATTGAGTTGTAAGTAAGTATATATATTATAAGATCTGAATATTATATTTACTCTAAGAAAGTTACTATTAAGTACAAATTATATTTTTGTATCCACGTACACAAATCTCAGACACTTCCACCAATTATATTCAAAGATAATAAATCTAACGTCGCTTGATCTCATAGCGTTAGGTGACCTTGATGTCGTCCTAACCGGCTAGCAGCTCCCCTGCAGACAGTCTGCAGTCTAGACGAGGGGTGCCAAGTGCATTTTTCTGTCTGGACCCCTCCTCTGCAACCCTATCCCTAGCCCTTATGCGTGTGCGTTATTTAATTTTTAAGAGTCTCGCCGACGTATTAGGAATGCTATGACAAGCCTATTTCCTCAATGTAAGGCCGGTAATTGAATGGCAGCGGCCTAACCGGATTTATACTCTGTACGGCGCCCTTTGATCTCGTTTATTGGGAAATAATCACGAGGGCAATGTTTGCGGGACAAATTTGTTTTGGCTATTTCGATAGTTCTAATTGTTTCAGTTTTACATGGACACTAAGTGGCGTGTTAATGCATATATATATAATATATTCATTATGATGGTGGATTGACATTACTAAAAAAACTCAGTTTCACGCTGTATCCCGCACATGGCAGGGTACGAAGAGGGAACTTGGGAACCTAGGGTTAAGACACTCCGGTCCACATCCGTTCCCCTCTAGAATGAGAAAACATTACATACTTTGGATAAGAATACTCACAGTCAAGAGTCTGTGGGGAATCGGTAGCTAATATAAGTTAGATATACGATTAAGCCCTTTAATATCACTTAGCAAGGGGCGACCAGCTATCATACTTACCTTATTATATATTCTTTTCCTCAATAAAGCACATATTATATACTGTTAATTGATTAGAAAGATTATTATGATTGTAAACGATAATTGTAAGATTTTTTAAAAGTTTCATTGACTACTATGAATCAATTTGATTTCTACTAACTCGCAGCATCAGCGGAAAATAATGAGGATGTAACTTGAAAGTAAATCGTTTTTTAAAAGGAAAGTAAGAATGTAGTGCCTATGTTATGTTGGAATCTAATCGAGGACGTTGTATCGTAATGTATTGGCAGGGAGTTGATTGAAAACGCTGTTCTGGGTTCGATTTCCAGTCTGAGAAACGCATTACTCCCCTGAATAAAATTGGATATAAAATTAGGCAATTTTGGGGAACAGAGTGTTTTAACACTATGCTATTGTTACCTCTGCCTATCCTACTGCTTTGTGAATAGCGTGAAGCTGATTATTCCAGACACAACAATTACAAAATCAAATTGACAACGTTGTAGATTTCTAGGCGGATGAAAAGTTCGAGGGCTTCTCGACGAAGGGAATTATGAAATTGGACAAAGCGAGAGGTATAGGTAGCTGTCTGCTGTCTGAAATGGAGTTTACGCTTAGTTACACAGGCGGAAACTAAATTATTTTACCCCTTTAATTATAACTTTTTTTGTGTAGTCTCGTTATTGCATCTAAAGTACTTAGTAAAACTTTTTATGGACGATATTTTTATTTATTTATAATTGCACATATTATGGATATGTGTACGTAGCTATAGGTAATACACTTATTTTTCTTATTAAAAATATTCTTTGTTTTTTTCAAATATGGGATTATCCTGCCTTTAATAGTCTAAGTGAAGATAAGACGGACTAAATGGGGAACGGAAGTACTCTTAATGGGAAATTAATGTCTTAACACTAGGTTCCCAGATTGTCTCTGGTTACCCTCCAATGTAAGCGATAAAGCTAAAAAATATTTATTTAATTAAACTTATGTTTTTTTGAGCGCGTTCTTATATAAATTCATCGGGAATTCGAATTTGAAATCAAAGGCATGGTGCCATTAAGAATTCAAAATTAATTTCGTACTATCTAACTTTAAGTGGGCTTTTATTTGAGCATAATGACATTCTATGTTAACAAGTTTGTATACCAATTGATCATTTATAATTTTTAATATAAAGCAATATCATATAGAAAAATATTAATTTTAATCATATATTTATATTCTTTTCGTGTAAATAAAAATAGGAGAGCGGAAGCGGAGAGCGGAAATGAAGTTAAAGACACTAGTATACATTTCCACGCCATGAAGTGTAAAATTAAAATTATATATATATATATATATATATATATATATATATATATATATATATATATATATATATATATATATATATATATATATATATATATATATATATATATATATATATATATATATATATATATATATATATATATATATATATATGGCTATATATATATATATATATATATATATATATATATATATATATATATATATATATATATAGATATATATATATATATATATATATATATATATATATATATATATATATATATATATATATATATATATATATATATATATATATATATATATATATATATATATATATATATATATATATATATATATATATGTGGCTTCGTCTGCTCTTCACCTGCTTGGGGTTAAACTACTCTACTTACTAATTTAAACTGTTTCTTGTTCTAATTATATATATGATCACTTTTAAGACAATATTACAATATAGAGAGCTTCTAGCTTGATTTTCTCTGTGATTAGGGGACTGTAGATTTGGATATTTCATATACACCAAGCAATATCAAGATAAACGATCTTGATGGACGAATAGACGTACAACAATGTCATTTTTATAAAAGTTTGTTTTCTCCTTTGCAGTACGAAATGTTAAAAAAATCAATAACATTTATTTACATGTCTAGTAGTCATCATGCTTCGTCTCTATCATTTCGAAATGAGATATCCTAATTATAAGTAAAATGATTTCAAAAATTTAATGAAAACTATTACAATTACAATATATTTAAAAAAGCTAAAAAATATGTTTGCTTAATTTAATAAAAAAAGGAAAAATAATATAGAATTCTCTATGTATTTAAAGTGTTTACAAAAACAATGTAAAAAATAAACAAACAATTATTGTATATAATGCAAGTGGCATCCGCATTACCAGGGAACGAGGGCAACAACCTGAGCATAATTAACCGGAGCAAGTACTAGGACACCATGAGACATTAGAAGGTGAGGCTCGATAGCGCGGAAGCTGCATCGCCGGGGGTCGCTCCCGGCCAATCGCCCCGTGGTTCATTACCAAAGTTCACTAGTACGCACACATAGACTACGAGACGAAACCAAAATAACAAGACCTCCCACCCTTCCACCCAGCTATACTAAACGGTATATAACCCGGAGATTATGCAGCTCACGTTTCGTTGGTCTGTAGGTGTCGATGTTACCCGACGTTTGCCGGAAACTGACGAGGCCCGGAGTTTTGACAGCTCCCCGGATCTGCACTGAATTCAACTTGCTTATATTTTTAGTTCGGTCTTTATGTAGTTTGTTATACGTATTATGTACATATTTATATGGAAACGTTTCAATTATCTAATATAATGATGACTTATATAGAGCGATCTTTGTTTTAGAGGGTTGTTGAGTACACTATGGAGTCGAGTGCCCGTTAGGGAAAAGTCGAGGAATTTAATTTAATACAATGAGTTATTTATATTGACTCGTCCTTATTGATTCTTGCAAACTATTTTAGTCTGGGGCTAGTGAATGAGAAATCGGTATTCCTTTAGACAGTACTAGCGACTACTCAATGTACTGTATTGAAATACTTTTCTCCTTAGACTCTCATGCATTTCGTATTCGACACATTTTATTTAGGACCACCGTTCTTCCACAAGCTTACCCTTCCAGAAGTTAACTTTACCTGACTCTACTTTACCAGAGCTCTCCTTTTTTCTCAAAAATCGAAGTGCAAAATGGCATTCATGGTGTCCGACTCTGGCTGTCCATAATGAAACTCACTCTTTTGGAATATTGTCAGGTTCCACCACATTTCAGTTCTTCATGCTTCGAAGACAATTCCGAGTTTCGTCAAGGATTATAAGGGCAAGTCCAAGATTAGGTTGTGTATGGATTTTAAATGGATCTACTGCCATTGGATCTCCAAAACTACTCAATGGGAAAACACTGTGGAGAGAGGAATAGAAAAGGTAGAAAGAGGGGAAGAATAACAACAAACTAGAGAAAGAGGGGGAGGGAGTGAGACATCGATTTGACGAACTGGACGGAGATATAACAGTGGTAGATTGAGGATCCGGGTCGCAGACCCTTATGCCCAAGAACCAATAGCGGACAGATACATGACAGGGCACCCTCTGGTTATTACACTTATTAATATGTACCATATAATTTGATATAGACTACAGCGAAAATTTTATTCCCAAAGCGTTTTATTATTTGTATTACATTTATTATATAGTATAGATTTTTTTGGCATTGTGTGTTGAGTAGCCAATTTAATTTTATCGCTTTGTTTCATTACCAGAGCAGGGAAATAAAATAATTAATATTTCAATCTTCCAAGTGGGAATTGAACCCACAATGGTCGCGTTTACAGTCGCCTTATTTTACCCTGTACCACAGACGTCTCAAAAATAAATATAATTAATTAATTCCGTTGTGGGGATCGAACTTACAACCATTGTTTTTATAACCATAATTCTGACGTTACCATTGCGCCACGACGAGTTTTTTATTCTATATATGATTAACGATTAACGTCGATTGATGATTACTATTTTCTTATAGAACAGAACGTATGACAGAAAGAGTTCATAAGTCATATATATACCCTTCTGTAGTGTACATTGTAGCAGTAATGGAAAGCATTACTTAATACAGTAACGAATTTACGTGAAACGGTGCAGTGCGACGACGCTTAAATCACGGCTGAAACAAGCAAACGTAACGAAACGACTACATGAAAATACTTATCATACTTATAATAATGTCTTTCAAAAATATTATCCTAAAATATATAATTTTACATCAGTATCTGTCATGTACATATATTGTTAATTTATGTAATATATAAAATACTTAAACCTTACTGAGTAATTAAGAGACATTACGTGTGATAGTACGCGGAATAGAACGCTGGAGGTTGTTCTTTGGGCAATGTAGGAAATACTAAGAAAGTTTTTTTATAATTCATACGAAAATAGGGAAAAACGGAATTTTATACGTATACACACCATTTTACCACACGGTCGAATTCTTGAGGCATTATGTTCAGTGGGCTTTTTCAGGGCAAAGAATTGAGATTATAAAATATTTAGTTGCCCCTAATGGTAGTCAAATCCACAACGGTTATGTTTACAGTCACACATTTATACCTCTGCACTACGGCGGCCCCTAAATATGTTCACTCAGCTTCACGCTGTATCCCGCACATGGCAGGAAGGCAGAGGGAACTTGGGAACCTAGTGTTAAGACACTCTGTCCCACTTCCATTCCCCACTTTTCGCCGAATTTGAGGCATTGCGTGTTGAGTGGTGAAACTCAACACCGCACTTTGCCCCGTTAGCAGAGTGAAGAAATGAAAACATTCAATATTTAAATAGAAAATATTTTTGAAGTGAAAACTTCTTTAGGCGCGTTGAGCGTTTTGGTAGAGGGTAAAATCCTCGGTTCGCGTCACCGACATGCTAATGATAATAGCAGGTGTGCGACTAGCGCATGCGCAGTAGTACACGTATACACTAATATAGCCTGTGTACACGTATACACTAATACATCGACTATTTCTGACTGTATTATGTGCGCGTTGGACGCTTTTTGGATAAGTATAATTTTGTGAGTCACGTCACCAATACGTTATAGTAGCAGTACCTATTATATCTTTTTTTAGAATACAATGAAATGATTGAACGAACAGATAATCTAAGTATTGTCGAAATTAATGATGACAATGATGTAAATAATGAAAATAATGTTCAAACTTGAATTCATTGAAATTCGTGTAAATATAAATACCATGTATAATTAAGATAATTGTATATTAATTATTTTTTCAACCACTTTCTATTTATATTTGGTTCATGGTTTGTTTAACCCATCATATGTAACTAATAAATAAAACATATAAAATTTCATATAATTTTTGCATATAGTTTTAATTACTCTCAACTTAATAGTTCCGTTTTCACTTCTATCGGCAGTCCCACGACTGCTATTAGTTTTTTTTTAGCTTCACGCTGTATCCCGCACAAGGCAGGTAGGCAGAGGGAACCCGGGAACCTAGTGTAAAGACACTCCGTTACACTTCCGTTCCTCACTTTCCGCCGAATTTGAAGCATTGCGTGTTGAGTGGCGGAACTCAACACCGCACTTTGCCCCGTTACCAGAGCGAAGAAATGAAAACATTTAATATTTAAATAGAAAATATAAAAATTTTAATTTCCTCGAATGGGGATCGAACCCACAATCTGCCGTTTACAATCTCAGCTGCGCCATGAAAGGCCCCAATATTTTCTATTTCCTAAATAATTTCTATCACATGTCACGCGGCAACTACGAGTACTACTCAATAAAGTTTAGTAATAGCAGCGCAGTGGGTACACACATACGCAGAATCGTCCATGTGTGGAAACCTCCCACACCACAACTGGTATATTACTAGGAGAAAATGATTTGCAAGGAGTTGCATGTTTATAGCACTACGTTGAGCTTTTTTGTTTTTTTTTCTTGGTTCACGCTCTATTCCGCATTTAGCGCGGCATGAAGAGGGAACTTGGGAACCTAGTGTTATGACGGTAGTCTCGGCCTAGTGTCGTCGATTGAAAACTTTAAAATTTTGTTAAACAGAACTTACAGTATTAATTCAATGAATTATTTTTATTTCTATATTCAAATATTTATAAAGAAAAAGTATATAAAAAATTTAAGTGTGTACGGTGTACGTAAGATTTTTTTTTACATTTTTGGTATGCTATTGTTTTAAAATTATTATGTAGCTGTACTTACTTACTATCTTCATGGAGATGTCTAGTTTGGAAACACTACGTTTCCCATTACCCGCTATATTTCTCAGAGAGGGCGCGTTGAGAGGTAGGAGATAACAACACGTTTGGTCTTGTCACCAAGTAGGCAAATCAGAATAACTCTTTGTTAGTGTGCAAATCAAACGACCACATTAATTAGAATTAAAATAGTGCAAAGGCACAAGTGTGTGAATGTAAACAGGAGGAAATAAAATGTTTTATTTTCTTCGTTGTTATCACAAGGAAAAGTGCGGAGTTAACTTCTGCCGCTCAACACACAATGCAACGGAATGGAATGTCTTAACACTAAGTTTGCAAGTTCAAATTCGTCAAGCTATGAAAACGATCATGTTTATCGTATTGTTGCCGAGTCTTTGTTATATAGTAGTGATAGATTATATTCAGGCATACGCAGAATTAATCAACAGTAAAGCATTTCATGTCAAAAACTACAGCACAAAATATTCCTTGCTTTTTTAACGACGTTACACACATATGAATGTTACAAAAAAGTTAAAAGTGGCGCAGCATCAGCTCGCATCGTATATTTTAGTAAGCAATTTGCTAATTACAATTGGCAGTCGACAGTGAGGGGAGAGTCGACAGACGGCTTTTGGTACTGGCCACTGATTATCAACGTGTTTTATTGTTTAATTATTTAAAGCCATGATTTTATTTGACACTTCAGGGGGGTTTCTTTAATTTAGTAAAAGAAGAAGGAATTGGGATCAGTCTTCTGTTATCATTGTTATATTTTTTTGCTTGTTTTGTAGAAAACAATTTAAATTAAACAGATTAAAATTATTCGAACTCATGTATATTTTTGCTCATCTATGGATGAGCCATTTACAAAAATTAAGCATGTCTATGTTATAAAGATGAAAATATTAAAAAAAAGGATAGGCTAAGGTTGTTAAGGTTAAAGGTTTCAGCCTTAGGGTAGAAGAGTGACGTGGGCGTGACTATTTACTTAGCCTTAGGGCTTTCAATGTTATGTAGGAGCTTTGATTTAAGATGTCTAAATAGTAATGTGCAAAATAAATTGTAAACATTTATTTAAAATAGATAATATAAAAAAGTACATTTTACGTTCTTGTAATAATTATATTTAAAAAATATATTTTCTATAGTCACTGAGAGCAAGAATGTGTGGTTTTATATAATTTATGAGAAATACTTAATTGTTGTCAGTTGTGAATTTACAATATTCAGTAAATACATATATGTAGAGGCGAGTTGTGAGGCATGGTCACAAGCGGATGTAATGCGATGGTGTGTGTATTTGATTCGTACTCGAGGAAAAGAATATTTATTTTAACATGGTTTCACTGGTAAGCGAGGCATTAAGCGGCGGCAATACCTCTACAATTCGGTGAAAAGTGGAGAATGGAAGTGTGAACGAAACATTAGGTTCTCAGGTATTCTCTGCCTTGCGGGTTACAAGTGGGATACAACGTGAAGCTGAAAAAAGTAAATGATTTTTTTATTTAATTCACTCAACTTCACGCTATATCCCGCACATGACAGGGTAGGCAGAAGGAACTTGGAAACCTAGTGTTAAGACACTCCGTTCCACATCCGTTCCCCACTTTCCGCCGAATTTGAGGCATTGCGTGTCGAGTGGCGGAACTCAATGCCGCGTTTTGCCTTGTACCAGAGCGCAGAAATAAAAATATTTATATTTAAATTGTTTTTTTTTTATTGAAAGTATTAAATATTTAATTCCCTCGAGTGGGGATCGAACCCACAACCTGTCGGTTACAGTCACACGCGTGTGCTGCTGCGCCACGACAAGCCTCATATTTAAAAAAGGCCTTTTATTTAAAAAAAACAGTTTTCCAAATTTTCCAAATGATTTTTTTTTTATTTAAGTATAGCATAAACTTATATATACTACTACTTATATATACTATACTTATATATAATATAATCAAAATACTCTGACTTTCCTTACAACAATAAAATCTATAATTATTTAGTACATTAATAAAATAGAAACAACGTTAGGAACAAAACAGATTGAGAAGCAGTGATTCAGACATGCAATATATTTTTTGATATATCGAATGTATGGCATTCGAGACAGTCTGCCTCCCCTATGTACAGCCTTAATGAATACTAGCCCATGATCGGGTAAAAATCAACCATTTCAATGCCCTTTTTTAGGGGTCTGTTTAAATTTTGAAAATTGTAAAGGATGACTGTCTACCTTTTTAATAACGATAGCGTTTGTTATACTGTAGGTGCCTGAATCTAATACAATGTGCTAGTCGGACCAAATATTATTCTTTTATATTATGTTTTAATCTAAAATGAATTCTTAGATTCAACCAGTGTTGTTTAAATGAAATTAAAAATGATCTTTTTTTAAAAGAATAAATACTCTTAGAATTTAAAATATTTAAAAATAATTAATTGTATGTAATCTTTAAGTCTCTATAATAATTAACTAATTTATTAAAAAAATACTTAAAAGTTTTTATACGTTTCCCAAAAATAAGACCTGTTCTTATTTATAAAAGTTATAAAATCTTAAAAATGTAGTGTTAATTCTTTGTTTTTCAAACTGTATCCCGTATAACATGGGAGGCAGATTAAGAATCTCCGTTCTCTATTTTCGCCCACATTTGAGATATTACGTCTTTCAATGTCGTATTGTTGTTTGAGGCCTGTCGTGGTGCAGCGGCACGAACGTGTAACTGTAACCAACAAGTTGTGGTTTCAGTTCCCACTCGAGAAAATAAGATATTTAATATTTTCAATCTAAATATTTAATATTTTTATTTCTGCGCTCTGGTACAAGGCAAAACGCGGCATTGAGTTCCGCCACTCAACAAACAACACCTCAAATTTGGTGGAAACTAGGAAATGGAAGTGGACCAACCCTGCCATATGCGAGTTAATGTCGTGTTATACTTACTATTATATTTTCAGTTTAATTCTAAATATAACTCCCGCAAACCGAAGGGTAGGCAGAGAGATATTGAGAACCTAGTGTTAAAATACTCCATTTCACCTCCGTTCGCCACTTTCCATTGAATTTGAAGCATTGCGTGTTAAGTGTCGGGACTAAACTTCGCGCTTTGTCAGAGCGAACAAATGAAAATATCAAATATTTCACTTTCTCGAGTGGGGATCGAACTCATAATCTGTCGTTTACGGTAACACGCGTGTGCCAGAACGCCACAAACGGCCTCAATTACAATATAATTTATATGTTATTTAAATAAACATTTTGTTAAGGGCTAAATAATATCTTTAAAAAGAAATACGAAAACATTGAAACGCAGATATCGACTAAACCGCTAGGAAGCAGAATCCCGCAGGTACTAACTAATAACGAATTCTATGCAACTTTAGGGTTACCAATTTAGTAATATTTTTAATAGGAGAACTTTAAAATTGCAGGTGAACTAACTGCTTACTTTTTGTAATTAAACTTTTTAATTCTCATCTTGTACACTGAAATTTTTCACTTACGGAAATATTTCGTAGGAATGGTTAATATATAAACATTATGTTTTGTTATTAATTTGTTTAGTTTACAAGGCACTGAAGTTTTCGATGTTGCGTATCAATATATTGTAGATATGTATATAGAACCTTCATATATCGATACTAATATTGTAAATGGAAAGTGTTGTTTGATAAAAATTCGAAAATTATTTTTCTTTTAAAAAGTTGATTTATCATTACTTGATAAGTACTCAGAATTAAGACTGTGGCATGTGTAATACACAATTCAAATTTATTAACGAAACCACTGATAAATATATGTTTTTTTATAAAATTCAGGTAGTATTTATAATAATCAATGTCTTTATAATTTGATACATATATGGTTTTATTGAAGTATATTTTTTTTATTATTAAATAGGTAGTAATATAAGTAACAAGTAATAATATAATCTTTTCCACGTGAATCATCAACCTGTCATATATATTAATCAAAAAAAGATTTTCCTTTTAACTGTAGCGTAATGCGAAGTATATTGATTTTTTATATCTTAGTACAAAATAGTAACTAAAGTTTCGGATATTTTCAGCGAAACATCTGGTCAACCTATTCCCGGGCTGCAAGCGATGGCGGCGCATCCGGCGGTCGCCATGGATACCGCCGCGCTCACACACCCATACCTGCTAGTATTCTATTAGTCTATTAAATTATAGTGTTAATAGATTGTGTTACTATTTACTGAAATGTCACATGTTTGTGTCGCTTAACATAATATATTATTTGCTACACTTAATTATTGTTATTAAAGTCGGGAACGTAAGTGGAACAAAGTGTCTTGACAGTAGGTTCCCAAGTTCCCACTGCCTACAATGCAATGTGCGGGATACAGCGTGAAGCTGAGTGATTTAGTCATTATTGTTATTATCTGCATTTTGGTAGATTTCTAAAAAGTAATTCGCTTTCTTCTAAAGTAATTCTTTGTAATACTTTTACTTTTCTTTATTTAAACCATTTTATATATTTTTTTTATTTTTTATATATATAAGCTTATCACAATTAAGTTATACCCGATTTATATTACATTATTATGATATTTTTAAAATTTTGTTTTGTAAGCCTGAGGTCTGACTTTACCCGGGGGCAAGCCGTGCACAAGTTTGTCTACTGTAAACGCTGGTTCAGGTTCTATACCCACTCGAGGAAATGATATTTATAGCTTGAAGCCAAAAAATATGTATAAAACCAATACATATAGCAAAATATTAATGACAAACAATACAATATTTTTATCTGAATGGTGAATCTCTTGATATTTTCAAGTACATATTATGTATGTTTAAATGTTACGGTAATATTTCATTATTCGTTCATTTAAACAGTACAAGTATCACGCTGTGTCGCCCATCCTTACTGAGATCGTCTGAATTGATAATTATGGCCACGTATACATGCAAGTGTTTGTAAGATTTAAAAGAATAATGTGATTTTAGTGTTTAATATATTATTTTATATCGATTTCGGTATTGGTGGTCGATATTCCCATTTTGTATTTCTGATCACAGTGCCGTAACCCATAACCGTTATTCTTTACATTTGAAAGTGTAAGAGTATACAAAATTGATCTTAATTTTAATTCAAAAGTAAGATAATGAATATAAATATATCTATATTTATATATTTATATCTTTCAAAACATTGTTTGTCCCTCCTGAGAACTTTCTTAGTAGGTTGATAGTAGGCTTACAATATAAGCTGACATAAGTATGTACAATGTACATTTGAGAGGCCTGAAGGTTTAGTGATGACACTTACCGGTTTCAATATTGACTAATTTGTCCGTATATATTTTTTAGCTTCCCATCTTATCCCGAAGACTAGGCGGAGGAACTTGTGTCTAGACTCTCCGCTCTCCATCTTCTAATTACAGATGTTGTGTGATGACTGATGGGATTGTGTGTCACACTTTGCTTAGGCAAAATATGGACTGTGACTTACTTCAACACGATGGTACTTATGCACTTACAAGTACATAAAGGTCCTATAATCCTATAATCCTCCTATAATTATTTAAACATTTATTAATTTTAGTAACTTTATCAAAGGCCGTTACCAAAAAGCTTAACTAAAAATTGAAAAAAAAAAAATGACAAAGTAGACAGAAGGGATCTAATGAGTGTTAAGACACTCTGTTTCTGTCACACGAACCAATTTTCGAGATATTGCTGAGTGGTGGAGCTTAACGCCGCGTTTTATCATATTGTAATAGCGAAGAAATGAAAATAATTTATTCTTTTAAATAGGAATCGCCACCCAACGCGGAACTCCCCACCGCCACTTTTATAGTCGGACGCTATCCCCCTGCACCACGGCGGCATTTCAAGAAGAAGATGAGTTGAAAATAATAAGAATAGTAGCTTTTTTTCAATATTTATTACTTTTTACGAAAAGTTCAAAAAATTATAAAGCACGAAAAACGAAACAAAACTTTTTATTATATTCTTTGATTTTCATTCAACTTCAAGCTGTACCCAGCACATGGCAGTAGGCAGAGGGAACTTGGGAACCTAATGTTAACACATTCCGTTCCGTTTCCCGATGAATTTGAATACATTCCCTGTTGAGTGGCGGAACTCAACGTCGCACTTTGACTTGTTACCAGAGCGAAGAAATTAAATCATTAAATATATTATTTAAAAATGGGCATCGAACCCACAACCTGTGTCGCTGCGCCACCATAGGCCTCAATATTCTTTTTCATTTTCGTACAAAATGTTCATTCATTCATTCATATTTTTTAATTAGTAACGAAAAACCAAATGTCAAATGTTAACTCAGTAAGGATTAACCACAGTTCATGAGTTTGGGGCTTATGTGCTTAGAGGTTAGTAGTACTAACGGTTAGCGGTCGAAAGGTTGACTTCTCGACATTTAAATATTATATATAGTCCATCGTGGTGCTGTAGTGCATCGCCTGACTGTAAACGGGATGGTAGTGGATTCGATGCTCATTAAGAGAAATAAAACATTTTTGTTTCTACGTTTTGGTAAAATAAGCGCTTTATTTTCATCAAGTTTGTCGTTGATTTGTTATGTTATGTTATTTTGATTTCTCCGTGACGCTGACGGAATATCTTGACACTGTGTTCTGTCTTTCTTATTAATACTCAGTTTCACGCTTTATCCTGCACATGGCAGAGTAGAGTAGCAACTCAACGCCACGCTTTATCGTGGTATCAGAGCGAGCAAATGTAACATTAAATATTTAAATTAAAAAAAAAATAAATATTTCATTTCCTCGAGTGGGGATCGAACCCGCAACCTATCATTTACAGCCACACGCTTGCGCCGTTGCGAATATATATGCAGAATAAATCGTTAAGCTAAAGTTTTAGAATATGTAATTTTTTGTTCATTAATAGGTACCGCATATATAGAGACCTTCCCTGCTCGGCAGCACTAGATTATAAATGTAAACGGATATGTATGTAGGTTTGATTCCTACTCGAGAAAATTAAATGTTTAATATTTTCTTTTCCTTGTTTTGACAATGAGGCAAAGCGCGGTGTTGAGTTAAATTTTTGATTACACATTGAACAAATGGACAACATTACAATGTTGAGTGATGATAGGAACATTGATGGGAACATTGATTCTTTAATCTAGTGAAACAATACGTCGTTCTTCTATAACACTCAAGTTTTCTATAATGTTTTAACAAAATTAATATCGTATAAGTATTGAATATAAGAGCTGATTTCCAATTTATATATGGATTCTTCTGGAAAAGTAATAATAATTGATACGTGGTCAACAGTAAAACATATTTGCACTGATTGATGGCGTTCCGAGCGCGGTCAGAATGATTTTAATACATTGTTTCGACGAATGACGTACGGTACTTAATTCGTGAGCTGTAACCGAATTGATGTTTTACTTGCTTTAATTATTATTTCGTATTTTCCAATTTGGGTAATTATTATTTGTGTAAAACAAGTAATAGCCCGGACTTTGTACATAATAATGAAGCTTTTTTCCTATTTTTGTATGTTCTATCTTTATATAATTGTGGGCCCTACTTTCTACATGAGCATGAAGATCGTAAACACATAAAAGAATGTATTGTTATTGTGAATATATTTAAAATATATACTTCTTCTTGCGAATAATCGAAATTAATTTATTAGTACGTCTACAAACCCAATTTGGCAAGTCCGTATAGTTGACAAAATATTTAATATATTAGTCTCTACAATTAAATATGGGAAAGTGGGTATTGGAGTGTCATAATACTACGTTTTCTTTGAGAAAAAAAATAATAAAAAAATTTAATTAAATATTTGGAAATCCCTACGTACAGACACAATGTCACCAGAAATTGCATTGCGTATGATCTATATATATATATATATATATATATATATATATATATATATATATATATATATATATATATATATATATATATATATATATATATATATATATATATATATATATATATATATATATATATAATGTTTTTGTTTTTTAGCTTTACAGTGCACCCCACATATCGAGTTAATAAGTTAATCATAGGGAACTTGAAGACCAAATGTTAAACACAACTTTCTTCCTACTTTTGCTTGTTGTAGGGCGAAATCCCACGCCGGACTTTATCTCTCTACCAGACCCCTCTCCCAGTACATTGGATCCTACTGTCACACTACTACTACTACTGTCCTTTTGCTGCGACGGTCTCAATATTGTTATCAGAAACAAAATATCAATGAAGAATAATTAATTATAATCTATCTATTCCTGTTTGAATGTAGCGTGGACGTGGTTCCATTGGTAAAGTCAACATTGACACAGCCAGGGGCGTTGCGGGCTACGATAGGCCTGACGTGTAATAGCTTTGCGTTTGTACTGAATATATTCGTAATAAAGCAAAAATAATAATGGATTAAACTACTTTTATTGTTTAGATTTTACATTTTTAAAGAAAAGAGATCTTTTACATTGCCGATAATTTGTTTTTAAAATTTAATATTACGGCGGGACTCGAACCCGCACTTCATGGCAACTGTCCAAAGCTTTGTAAATAGAGCATAATAATAAACCACATTGCATATTCGCTCACATCTATTCATAAGAAAAAATCTCAAACTGCAAAAATACATAGAAAAAATAGATACTTTTTAAAAATATGTTTTTAAGTTCATGTTTAACGGTAGAAAGACAGAATCTAGTAAACTAATAAAACACTCCATTTTTCGGCCTCTATAAACATTATTTTGCTTTGTCCAAATGTTTTCATTCAGAGAAAGTGTAAATAAGAACGTTATTAAGTAAAAAATATAAAAATCGTTATTAAGTAGAGAAAATTAACAGCCAATGCCATGATAACATAAAAAATGTCGGTTTAACGTTTTACTATCCCGCACGTGGCAGGGCAGGCAGAGGGAACTTGGGAACCTAGTGTTAAGACATTGGGTTCCGTTCCCCACTTTCATTTCGTTGAGTGTTAATCCTTTTGACGTAAATTGTTATTTCTACTATTAATTATAAACAACGACGAATGTGAATAAAACGCACAGCTATTACTACGATTGAATTTGTTAATATGTTAAAAACACAAGCATCTGTCCATTTCCTATGAAAAATGTGTACTTGTTGATATGAAAACAGAATTTAATACAGACATTGTCCCCTCCAAGCATTTTGAACGTAAAATTAAAACCAAAAAAAAAACACAGATTGAATAATCCATTAGCCCACCATTGCATGTACTCGTACGTACTGTACCTTTGACATTCTCTATTGCGATGCAGCCTGCAGCCTGCAGGGGGGCAAAGCACTGTGCGTTGGGGTAGGTCGAGCACACCCGGAACGTCGAGACAACCGCTACTTTAACACTAAAGTGAACCTGATAAAAAACTATACTGATATACATTGCTGAGTTGCCATATAGTTTTTTTGATATGCATCATAGTCATAACGCAATGGTTATAGTTTTTTTTCTTCAAGCTTTATTGTCAACATTTCTGGTAGTAGTATGCAGTCGAATTATATCTCCCCAAAGAAAACAAATCAGGTGGAGTAGTCAGACATACATATTAGTAAATGGGTTGTGCGTTATTATGCTTAGGCGGTTTAACTCTTTATGCGGTTTCGGTTTTTAGTTTCACCCTTAAAATCTAAAATATTATTAAGAAATATGATAGTGAATACTTTATTTAATTACTTACTAAATGCTACTCAATGCTGCTTGAAATAATTAAATTGAAACCCTTTGAATTTGATACAAAAAAGCTCGAGTGGTTTTCTAAAAGATTCACTAATTAAATGCAAACATAATTACAAGACATCCAGACGCTTTTTATGAAAAAATAAAGGGAATAAAGCTTACAAAGCCCAGAATGTGGCTGGTTAATATTAAAATCCTATATTTTCAACTTGCTGGCTGTTCAGAAACAGAACTCTTCAGACGCGGAAATAAAGTTGGAAGATCATTTGAAATTAAACGTTAGAGCCCAATTAATAGAGTTTAAATTTGAATATTTTGTATCCATTTCGTATACTAGCTACGTTATCCTACTGCATTGCGTAGCTACATACAAAATTGATGTTTATATCTCTAAAATTATAGACTAAATTGCAATGTTTAGCCTTTCCATAAGCTCCTTTGATGGCGCGAATGCATTTTCACTTGTATTCAAAATATAACCTTAATACCAACATTTAAGGCTGATAATTGAGTATTTCAGTGTTGTACATAAGCTTTTTAAATGATAAACTATATGTACATTTCACAAAGAGTCTGGCCCTGGAGCCGAGCTGGTTCGATCGTATCCCACCATATACGAATTAAACACTACTGTTGCAATCAATGAAAATGGAACTATGCTTCCCTTTGCATCTTCATGTGATTGCATTTTGAGAGGCTTAAGAGAATATAATTTGTACGTGAGTGTATAATGATGGAAATAAAACAATTATTAAAGCTGTTGCAGTACAGTTTTGGAGTGTGTGACAGAAAACTAAGTCCACAGCTTAAGATACTATAATTATATATAGGTATCATATCGACGTATTTAGATTAAGTGTATGATTAAGGAAATACTTTGTTTTTTAATATGTATTTTGTTATTCTATACCATTTAAATGACTTTCGGTCTTCAAATTTTAAAAAATAATTTCAATCTTCTCGTGCTAAGCGTATGCAAATAGTTCACTTAAAATATACAGTGGAAAGTACGGTGCATTTTAAATTGATGTCAGAATTTTAAATTATGAGGTAAATGTATTTAAATGTATGTACGCGTACGCGGTACACGGGAGCGGATGTGGAGACAGACAAAGATTAGTTGCTCGTAGTATCATACCTATATCACTACGTGAGGCGGTTGTGATTAACCTACAGAATACTTAGGATATTTTTATGTCTTTTTTTTAGTTTTTAACTGTATCCCGCTGTGTTAAGGCCTATGAATATAATGTTGAATATAAATTAAATAGGAGAGTAAGGAAATGAGAATAGTTTATATAGCATTTCCGCCAGTGGCGATCGAATCGATAACCTGGAACGTTTACGGTCATATCTTTTACGTACGTTGCTGCTACGCCATAACAGTTCTCATAAACTACCTGAACTTATGTTGTATATTTTTGGATAAGTAAAATAAACTCTGATTTATAGCATATTTTTAATTTCAATATAAAATTACAATTCAACAGCATTCATTCAGAAAGATTGCAGATCGGCCTAAAGTGGGGAACGGAAGTATCTGCATAAGAACTGAGTGTTTTAACATTAGGTTCCCAAGTTTCGTCTGTTCTGCTTGACTAAAAAGTACTTATTATTAAATACTATGCTGAATCCCGCATATATTAGAGTAGATTGTGTGTTGAGTGGTTCTCAACAACGCGACAAAAAAGCAAAATGATACGTTATATCCCACATTGATTCGCAAAATTTCTTTCCAGATTTTAAACAGCAAGTTCTTTTTAAAAAACGTAATATACTTGTAACTCGTGTTAAAAAAACATTTATGCTTGGCTTTACTACACCCAGTTCGGACACTGTCACATTTTTGACGAACGAAAAAAGCGAAGTATCAAAGAGCGTAAAATCCAATAAGTATGGTAATAGGCTGTGCTAGAAGAGAGACGGCACGCTGAGCCGTAGAGATCTAATAAGGAAATTAAAAATCGCACTTTTCAAAGGCGAATCATATTTTCATTTTCTGTATGGACCCTTTTATATTTTTACAGGTGCATATTGAACATAATTTTAATGAGCTCTATTGGTATGATTTAGTAGAAAAGTTTCTTTTACTATGTTGAAATGGCAAGTAGATCATTTTGCACAATATCGCGGCTTGGATACATTTCATGAGTAAATGTGAAATTGTCTGCACTTTTGCCTTTGTAATATAGAGGTAAGTCTGGCGTTGCTTCAAGACCTTGGGTGATGTGAGGCAGAGTTTAACACTGTGATGAATATTTTTTGGATAATACTTTACTTTTGCCCGTACCTATAGCGGGGTATGTGCACGGTAAGGGTTAAGTGGTGGAACTATGTTGCTTTTTTTACTTGACCAATGTACAAATAAAAATTGTATTAATAAGATCATTATTTTTAATAGTTTTATTACACAGCTAGTATGAAAAAATATTTTAAGGAAATTTGGAATGAAAAAAAAATGAACGGATCGGTAGTCGATCGCATACCAATTGCTAGCCGTTAAGCGTTCTGAGCATTAAGCCGGAGATTCTTGTCAAGCTTTATTTTTCTGCCGCACGTGGCAGGGTAGGCAGAAGAAACTTGGGAACCTAGTGTTATGTCACTCAGTTCTACTTCTGTTCTCCACTTTCCGCCAAATTTTAGGCATTGCGTGTTGAGTGTCGGAAGTCAACACCGCGCCTTGCCTTGTTACCAGAACCAAGAAATGAAATATTAAATATTTAATATAAAAATATTAAATATTTCATTTCCATGAGTGGAGATCGAACGCGCAACCTGTCGATTACAGTCACACGCTTGTCTCGCTGCGCCACGACAGGCCTCGTGCTAACCTTTGTGGAAATCTTTATACGCTTATTACAACAATCTACGTTGGTATGTTCTCTAAAAAAAGATAATTTTTACAAATCACCTAACCGTTTTACGACAGCGTAAATACGCAAATACAATTTAAACTTTTATTATTTACTTATATTATTTGTTTAAAAGCTTCGAAACTTCGGTCGGTAAGTGTTAAAGCTAACGCAATTGTGTGATGAAAAAAAAAATTGAAAAATGTCTAGACACTTCATTATCATTGCAACTGAAGTTAGTCCTGAATATATATATATATATATATATATATATATATATATATATATATATATATATATATATATATATATATATATATATATATATATATATATATATATATATATATATATATATATATATATATATATATATATATATATATATATATATATATATATATATATATATATATATATATATATATATATATATATATATATATATATATATATATACTGCAAGAAATATAAATTATATAAATGATTTTTGATATAAATGAAAAAGAATTGCTTCTTTGCACATTTTTAGATGATGAGCGAAAATTGGCGCTCAATTTACCAAACATTCTACTTTCAATCCGTAATGATTGAAAGTAGATTGAGGATGAGAGTGTGGTATATTCAAAAGTAAGGGATTCATTTATTTCAAGTATTTGCTTAAAAGTTATTTATTTAAAGTACTTAGAAGCCAGCCACTGTGCCATACAGTGGGACGTCTGACTGTAAAAATGATGATTATCAGTTCGATCGCTACATTGAAAAGAATCAAATTATTGACATTACATTGACATTGACATTGACATTACATTGACATTACATTGACATTGATATTTCATAAATGCACAATTAGATATATTGAAATAATATTTTTAGAAATTATGTTTCACGGGGCTCTCTGTCGGGTTTACGTACGCTCGTTTGCCGTGTCTTGTCCATAAAAATAGAAAACGTCTAAAATTTTAACCTCTTACAGATTCTATAGTCTTAAAATACACCAAAATTGCAAATTTAAATAACAGCTGTGTACAGTTAAATTTCATTATTGATTCATCATATTCTAGTATTAGAGTTTCCTTAGAATCTATAGAAACCAGGCTAATTATTCTGAGAATACGCGTATCTATTGATCTTTCCTCCACTGCACCCACGTTTTGCTACTATAATGTAGAGATGCTTTGTGAACTGCTCCAGGTGATGTTATGATTATATTCTACCGGCTTACTCGAGCAGACAGACTTCTAACTTAGTTTTCAACAACAATTTGCTTTTTCAAACATATTATTAAAAATACTGTATATATTATTATGTATATATTTTTTATATTATTGGGATTCAAATTTGAGTACGTAGTACTGCAGAGAGAGAGAGAGAGAGAGAGAGAGAGAGAAAGAGAGTAAGGGTCAGACATTGTGCTGTACAATGTCTGGCTTTTAAACGTTAAGTTTGTAGGATCGATTTCAAAATTAAAGTAATTACGATACGATACTCTACTTTTTACTTTTTGTTCGTTTGAATATAATATCTATATTGTGTTAAATTTCTTTATAATGTTTTATTATAAATTGATAACGTAAAATATTGAATGAATTTTAGAAAATTTATTCACGATAGCCATTACCATTAATAACTTTGATATCGGTCAAACTTTGCTGCAGCTAAAATTAGGCTACTTCAGCATTAGTTTTAGTACCACCAATCTGTTTAATTCACCTACTGTGTTTAATATTAAATAATATTTTTGTATATAAAAAAAGATATAGTGTACCTAATGTAATTGATTTTTAAAAAATCATCAAAAATATTAACAATATCTAATAGACATACACAATAAAGTCGTCCTTTTCTTTTTTTGTATTCTGTACCCACATAGGTAGAAAAAACCTAGTTTAAAGAGAACCCGTTAAAGAAAAGAAAAGCATTAACTTAATGCTTTTTTTCATACCTTCAAATCGAGGAAATGAAAATATTTAATTTTCCCCAAATCAGAATCGAACCTATAACCATTATAGTCATCTATACGAGTATGTAAATTTAAAAAGTAAACATTCTAAGTACAAATTTCACATATACGTATCAGAGTCATTACCAGTGATGTATGTGATGCGAAATGATGTCTCCTGGACGGCCGCCAGATAGTGGTCTCCATATAATAGACAAGGTAGCAATGCACTGAAACAACAGTTCAATGTGTTTTATCTTAAGAATTGGTAACATTCCAGCTACATGTGTAATACTACGCTATTATATATCTATATATATATATATATATATATATATATATATATATATATATATATATATATATATATATGTATATATATATATATATATATATATATATATATATATATATATATATATATATATATATATATATATATATATATATATATAGTAAAACTTTCTGAGGTATATAAAGTAACCAGTAAAAATAGGAATGATTTTTTGTACTATATTTTGTATTTTGTTCAGACACACGTTGTATCTCGTACATTGTATTGTACGCAAAGGGTACTTAGTGATAAGAGACTTGAACTTGGGAACTCAGTGTTAAAACACTTCCTAATTTTTGGGTGAATTTAAGGCAGGAGACATTTTGAGTGCTGGAACTCAACGCCGAACATTTTCTCTAATATCATTATATTATAATATTTAATATAGAGGACGGTATTTAACATGAAGGATATTTAAATATTTAGAGAGGCCTGTCCCAGCGCAGCGGCACAAGCGAATGTGATTGTAACCGGTAGATTGTGGGTTCGATTCCCACTATAAGAAAAGAAATATTTAATATTTTCATTTCTTCGCGGAACTTAACACGCAATGCCTCAAATTTGGCGAAAAGTGTGGAACCGAAGTGAACAGAGTGTCTTAACACTAGGTTCCCAAATTCTCAATACATACCCTGCTATGTGCGGGATGACGCCCATAAAAATCTTCCATATACAGACAGAAACTGTAATATGTATGATAGCTGATAGCAAACTCAAAAGGAATTTATATAATACAAACAAAATACAACAAACAAAACGACTCGTATACAATTTTTATTAAAAATCCTTATACGCAGCGAAGCTAGGTATACTTTATAAAAGAAAATTATTCATGCTTTCTAAACTAGCTAGCTCCTTCGTACGTATAGCGCTATTTAAAGTTGGCTGTTGTAGAAGTTTTTTTCTAAAGTAGCCCTATGACGTAAATGAAGGGTCCAAGTTTTATTTAATAATTTCTTTATAAAGAATATTTGTGTATTTATTTAAACGAGGCGTTGAGTTCCGCTACTCAACACGCAATGCCTTAAATTTGGTGGAAAGTGAGGAACGGAAGTGGAACGGAGTGTCTTAACATTAGGTTCCTAAGTTCCCACTACCTACCCTGCTATGTGCGGGATACAGCGTGAAGCTGAGTGAGTTTATTTATCAACCGTTATCTACAATGTAATGTATGTATGATTGGTTCATTGAATATGTGGCTTCGTAGCAGGGGAGGCAGAGACAACCTAGTCTTCAGACACTGTGCACTACGGTACCTTCCGAAATTGGTGGCCTAAAGAATATTTTTGAAAATAAAATATTGTTTAATGTCTATTTGTTCAGAAGCATAAAGATGTGACAGTAAACGTGACGGTTGTGGGTTGGATTCCCACTTGAGGGGGTAAAATAACAAAAAAAAATCAGTTTACATTGGCAACGAGCCAAAGCGCGACGTTGAGTTTCGCAATTCAACAAGAATGATTTAAAAAGTTAGTGGAAACTGGGAAACGGAAGTGTACTAATGAGAACAGAGTGTCTTAACAGTAGGTTCCCAGGTTCCTGTGTCTACCCTGCTGTGTGAAGGATACAGTGTAAAGCTAAAAGAAATGTTTTTATATACCTATAATAATTTTATAATAGTATATTATTTCAGGTTTATGGGCAGTTTTCATTATGAAAGCACGGCTATGGCTCACCTAGCGTTCAACGTGCATATAAACATAGGGTGTGGCAGCATTAAATTCGTTTTAACCTAATTTATAACGGTAAAAGTCTTATCACTATCACAGGTTGATGATTATTTTAGTTAATATTGTCATATATTTTATTTACAGGATTTTTTTAACATGTTTAATGGATAGAGTTCTCGACTCTACCCATACTTCTTGACTTAACATATTATTATTATTTTTTTCACGCTGTTTTCAACATTAACAAATTAGTAGACATTCTTTCTCCGAAAATAATTATTTTCTTTAGAAATCAAAGCCACAGCCGCTTTTGAAGCTCGACGTCCGTCCCACTACGACACAATATAAAGCACAGATGAAAAATATATAGAAATTGAGTATAGCGACAAAAACTGGTGATAAATAAAGGCGTGTCTAGCGCCATAGCGCGTAACAAACGTGTGTGCTGAAACACTTTGCGATATTTTACAAACCGCAGTGGGAGATGTGCTATGAAAGTTTTAAATAACCATGCACGTAGGATGCAGTATCGATGTTCACTTTATATTGAAGCTTGATGTACTCGTGTTCATTTAGGCCATCGTGCTTCAGTGGCACTAGTTGTTTTTATTTTCAGATCTCCGCTTCGACAGATGAGGCGCGGTGTTGAGTTCCGCCCCTCAACTCGCAATTAAGGGTAATCAGGATAATATGATCCTGATTACCCTTAATTGCGTGTTGAGTGATAATACATAATATATACTCTCTCTCTCTCTCAGCTTCACGCTGTATCCCGCACATGGCAGTGTAGGCAGAGGGAACTTGGGAACCTAGTGCTAAAACACTCCGTTCCACTTCTGTTCCCCACTTTTCGCCGAATTCGAGGCATTGCGTGTTGAGTGGCGGAACTCAACGCCGCGTTTTGCCTTATTACCAGAGCGAACAAATGAAAACATTAATTATTTAAATTGAAAATATTAAATATTTCATTTCCATGACTGGGGATCGAACCCAGAACCTGTCGGTTACAGTCACACGCTTGTGCCACTGCGCCACGACAGGCGTCAATAATATATAATATACTGATTACCCTTAATTGCGTGTTGAGTGATAATATATAATATATATTATATATTATATATTATCGATTTCTATGACAAAGATATTTTTTTCTATTATGTAAAAAAGTTTTTGCATAACATTAAAATTATATTAAAAAAGACAACTAATACAAAACTAAATTTGCAAGGTATACAGATGACATAAAGCCCAAAGAAACCAAATATCATAATTATTATTCACTCATATTCTTAGTACCACTAATTTTATTTTATAATAAAAAAAAACATAGTGAGCATCCCAAACAAAGTACTAGACTGGTAATAAAATAAACTAGTCTTAAAACAATAATCAAAACATTAAAGGACAATGAAGAAGAGAATCTTTAAAATTAAACAATACAAAAATTAAAATCTCTTGTTTTAGTTATTTTTAAGTTTGAACACTCAAATAACGCCACCGTCTGGTAGCACTATTTATAAAATTCCATGTGTATTGATGAAATATCTATTATAAGTAAATAATAATTCACAATAAATATCGATCGTTTTTTAACATAACATCTCATCTTTAATTTGGTAAAAAAAAGGAAAGTGAGAAAATAAAGTGGCTCAACACTCGATTCTGTTAACCTGAGAACCTAGTGTTCAGTGTTAACGCCGCATTCTACCTTGTGCTTGTAGCTAATAAATGTATACATTAAATATTTAATTTAAAAATATTAAATATTTCATATCTTCAAATGGGGATCGGACCCACAACATGTCACGTTTACAGTCACACGTTTGTGCCCCTGCGCCACAACAGACTACAAATACTTTTTTCGTTGTAATAGATATTCAATCTAAATTATGATTTCCTTCATACAAAATATAACTAATTGGAAAAATTTTATACGTACAGCTAGGACACTCATCGATTATATTAATCATTCAGATGAACATAGTATTTTCTAAAATATATGATCACATATAGATAGTCAACCAAGAAAATTTTATCAAGAAAAAAAATCCTTTTAGTTAGATGAACATTCACAACTATCGCTCTATGTCAGTAGGTAATATAATTTCTAGTAGGTATAATAAAATATAGCAAAAATATTATATTTTCTCTAAGCATGTTTAAGTTTTCACTACATTTTACAAGTGCATAGATAAAAATAATAAATGATCGTACCGTACTTCTAATGAAAACGTAAGCAAAACATTTTTTTTTAAATATATTAACAAAAAATATACATAAAGTTCTTAAAAATACAAAATTCATATGAAACAAATCAAATCACGCTAACAAAGTGCATACAATGCAGTAGATGTCAATTGGATGGATACTGAAAACAGTAGGCAGTGTAACAATTAGCAGTAAGCCCACCGCGGTGGGGTCCCATTGCGAAGGATTAGCGCTCCGAGGGGGCTTTTCGAGATTTGCTGATGCTACAAGGGTTTTCAGCCAGATTAATACCGATGTTAATGGAAAATATAATTATTTTATCTATTTACCTATAAATATTACGTATTATTAATAATTTATCTGTCGTTGCGTAGAGGTATATGCGTATGACTGTAAATATGATTGTTGAAGTTTCGATTCCTACTCAAGAGAATTATTTACTTAATATTATTGGTGTTTTGCTCTGGTAAGAAGACAAAGCACGACGTTCAGTAAAGCAATTTTTGTCGAGAGTTCAGCAAAAAGTAGGAAACGGAGTGTTTGACACAATTCCGGAGAAGGAATGTTTTGACACTATTCGGTTCCCTATGTCTACTCAGAAAATTAAAAACATTAATTATCATGAACCAATTACAAAAATTAATTAGAATAATCTATATTTACTCCTATATTATAAGCACAAAGATTCTTAATATTTAATTAACAATTATACGTGATAAAAGTCAGTTCAGAACACGTGGCGTTCATACATACTAGATAAAATATGAGCGAAAATCTCTTCTAAAAATAGCACCAGCATATTTCCCATTATATAATATCTATTTGAATAAAAACTCTAAAAGTAATTAGAAAAAAGAAAGTCCCAGAGCGAGATCGAAAACAAGAATTTTCCGCGTTGAAGTTTCTAAATGGAAGGCGGGTGCAGAGGTGGGCGGTCGCCACGGCAACCAGCGTTGCAGGAAACTGCACAATCGATGCCGCCAGACGCTGTGGATCAATGTGTCTCTAGTACTACGCCCGGCCCGGGAAACCTGCCCGCCCTGGTGTGCGTGAGCCCCCCCCGCCCGCCATAACCACTCAACTTGAACTATCAAATGACGTAGCACGACACTGACCGCGTACAAACGTGACGCACACTCACGAAGCCTGCAGCTCAATCCGCACTGGCGGCTTTGCTTGTGTGAGTAAATCCCCGGGAATCGTCCATGTGTGGGTGCGCTCTATTTTCATATTGGGAAAGTTGAATTGGTTCGCGTGTGTGCACACTGTGCGCGTGTGAGCGTGCACGGGGAACGCCATGCCGCTGCAACTATTGTTTATTTGTTATTATCGTCCAAACTGGCCGGTATATGCGGCTGATGATGTATAATCATTAATTGCTTTGTCTCGCAATCAATCACATTGATGATATAGTTATCTAGTAGCAATTAAAATGGCTGGTTTATTATTTCAGTATAGAAAATTTTATCTATAATACGAATATTTTTTTCGTTAAAATTATAATACTTTTGGATTAAATATCTGTAAAAAAAAACACAATTATAATAATATCAGGTTGAGTGGTATAAATACAATAATTTGGGATTCTACGTGACTCTAGAGAAACCCTCAGAGGATTACGGTGTTCAAACAGGGGGTGGGAATTTTCTTATAAATAAAATATATAAATGAGCCAAACAGATCCTTAAGGCGTTCAATATTGGGATTATATTTGATAATTTAATTAGTCCAGAGGGAGAACGTTATTGACAATATTTTGGTGACTGGCATAATAAAATATTTGTAAAGTCGCCTTTTCCGATCGATATCAGTCTTACCTGTAGTGTTTAATTATGATTTTTTACATTCTAATGAAAAATAAAATCTTTTAATTGTTAAAAAAATACTACTTCTTTATTAAATTGCTCATGAATGTAACGTCTGTATAAGTTTCAGTTACAACTATACAGCTATGACACTATGATAAATATTAATATAGTTTTTCTTTTATTTAAACATTGCAAATTTCCTTGAACGGGAATCAAGCCCAAAACAATGTAATTAAATATATATTGTATTTTTAAATTGCATTGTTGTAAATTTGACAATTTTATTTTCAGCATTATTATGTTTACAATTGATTTATCATTTATTCATGTAAAAAATGAGATTCAACGACAGCGATGCTTCGACGATATAAAGAAAATAAATAAAATTTAAAATTTCATGTAGCTGTATATATATATATATATATATATATATATATATATATATATATATATATATATATATATATATATATATATATATATATATATATATATATAAATATATATATATATATATATATATATATATATATATATATATATATATATATATATATATATATATATATATATATATATATATATATATATATATATATATATATATATATATATATATATATATATATATATTACACATTCATTCAGAAACTGCAGTGCCAAAAAGACACACAGATAGATGGAAAGATAAATGTATAAAACCCCATTTTGCGTCAAGTGTAAAAAATATAATATTTCTTTATAATATTTTTTTTATTATATATATATATATATATATATATATATATATATATATATATATATATATATATATAAATATATATATATATATATATATATATATATATATATATATATATATATATATATATATATATATATATATATATATATATATATATATATATATATATATATATATATATATATATATATATATATATATATATATATATATATATATATATATATATATATATATATATATATATATATATATATATATATATATATATATATATATATATATATATATATATATATATATATATATATATATATATATATATATATATATATATATATATATATATATATATATATATATATATATATATATATATATATATATATATATATATATATATATATATTACACATTCATTCAGAAACTGCAGTGCCAAACAGACACACAGAGAGATGGAAAAATAAATGGATAAAACCCCATTTTGCGTCAAGTGTAAACAATATAATATTTCTAATTGAAGTTGGATGTAAGAAGAACCCATTTTCTAAGTACTATAGAGAGAGATTTAAGTATGCACCTGCGCTTGCGCGTACACATGTTTTATACAATAAGGATTATATGGGTGGTCTAAGTGGGATATATCTTATAATTCACTATTTACATTTTGAAATTTATACAGTGAATATATATATAGGATATATGTTCCTATATATAGGATTCGAGAAATTGCAACATTAAATATTTTCACTTGCTCGCTCTAGTTTGGCTTGACTTGTTAGTAGTTACGAGTATATAAAAATATGCTAAAAAAATATAATTCTAAAGTTTATAATAAACTAATTAGTCTTTTATATAATTTCGCTGTATACCTCATATAACAGGGGAGGACACTCCATTCCTATTAAGACACTTCTGTACACCACGTTCCGCACAATTCTAGAGGTATTGTTAAATTCAACAAAAAGCTGTCTCGTTACCGTCGATTATTTTAATTTCCCTGAGTAGAGATTAAACCCATAACCTATCGTACGCTTATGCCAATGCGCCAGGTGTCAACCTGCCACAATGTCACAGAAGAATTAATTACATATACGTACAATATAACTTCAAAATATCGTTTTTTATTAAAACGTAATTAAAAATTTGTTAAAATAAAAAATAATAATAATAAGCTTCTTTGTAAGTACTTATTGAGTAAAGCGTATAATGATATTAAAAAGTACTCTTGGAAAGGATCAAAGGTTTTACTTATCTGATTTTCTAATAAAATTACTATTTTTCTTATAAATGAGAGCAAGTTATCAAAATACCTGTCATAAGAATTTTGATTGATAAATTATATTCGTTTTACAGAAAAATTGTTTTTTTTTGGACATTGTTGAAATTCTTTAAATGGATAGTGGATACCAGATAAGGTTCTTTTTTTTCTTCAGTAGAATTTCTTTGATTATCTTCTAATTTTTGAACTTAATAGTATGTTTTGTATAAAATCCCACTACCAAATTTAGCTGGAATAGTCAAGACAAATATCTTTATAAATTTACTTATTTTAGTTTCAAATATGAATATTCTTCTTCGATACTCAGTCAGGGTGGACATACTGCAGCGTTGAGTTACGGAACAAAACTTGCAATGTCTGGAATTCAGGAAGAAAGCGAAATACGGAGAATTTTAATTTTAACTTTTGTTTATTTATCCTCTTATGTGGAGTAAAATGTGAAGATTTTCAGTATTAAACTTAAAAAAATATTTTTGATTGTATCATATTAGAAGCTATGAAAAGCTTTAATAATGTTTAGTATACATTTTTATGTATGTTTTGTATAATTTGTTTTATTCGACGTAAAGACAGTAAATTTATTCACTCTAACGAGAATCAAACCCTTTGCCATCGTTTACAGTCAACGTGGTGTCGTTGCGGCTTCGGCCTCAATTTTATTATTGTTTATACATATTCACGTCATAAATAAACTGAAGTAAAACGACATATGTTCCCTGTTCACACATCCAAAACAAGTAATTCTACACTATGGACATACTAGTGGAGCATCAATATATTATACATAGAACATTTTAAGCATTTATAAAATTACTTTATCAAATATTCTTTCTTTCTTTCTTTCTTTCTTAGCTTCACGCTGTATCCCGCACGAGGCAGGGTAGGCAGAGGGAACCCGGGAACCTAGTGTTAAGACACTCCGTTCCACTTCCGCTGCCCACTTTCCGCCGAATTTGAGGCATTGCGTGTTGAGTGGCAGAACTCAACGCCGCGCTTGCCTTGCCTTATTACCAGAGCGAAGAAACAAAACATTAAATATTTAAATTGAAAATATTACATATTTCATTTCCTCGACTGGGGATCGAACCCAGAACCTGTCGGTTCGGGTCACACCCTTGTGCCAGTGCACCACGACTTAAATGTTTTTTAGAGTACATATCTAATTTTAACTCTTTCTTTTTCTCCAATTGTGCTTGTTTTACCCGTTGATTGACACTCATCCACATACACTAGTTGACTGGCAGAGATCTCTTAAAGAGATAGTTAAGTCCACCTTTGTACACTAAAGTTTTTTTTTATATTTCTGTTTCTTATGTTTCTAGTACATTAAACAATAAATATATCTTTCAAAAAATAGTAGTATATAATTAATTTTCATAAAATTAAAGAAGCATTTTTAAATATTTTCTTAGAAAAAATATTTCTAACATTACTATTATTA
This sequence comes from Eueides isabella, assembly GCA_019049475.1. NCBI lineage: Eukaryota > Metazoa > Arthropoda > Insecta > Lepidoptera > Nymphalidae > Eueides > Eueides isabella. The sequence goes on from CM032401.1 coordinate 1,867,881, forward strand.
ACCTCAGTATTATGAGGCCTGTCATGGCGTGGGTGCTCAAATGTGGGGCTGCAAAAGCGAGTGGTAGTGGGTTTGATACCCACTCGAGGAAATTATTTTCATTTCTTCACAATGGTAAAAAGGGCAAAGCGCGGCGTTGAGTTGCACCAATCAACACGGAATGCTTCAAATTCAGCGAAAATGGAGAACTGCGATTTCTTAATGGGAACCTATCCTGCCATGTGTGAGTTACAGTTTAAAAAAATCTATTCCAAACTCTGAAGTAACACTATTTTTTTATGTTCTGTTTTTGCTGAAATTCACTCCGATTAAAGAAACTAAAACAACAACTACTAGTGTATGTGGATGAGTGTCAACAAGTCGATTTTATTTTGTATTTAATTGTAAAACAGCAATAACGTTTTACAGAAAAATATATAATTATGAAACACTTTCATTGCTTTGTTATTCTAGAGTGGGAAACATACAATGGTAAGAAGGTAAATATGTAGTGACATCAACAATCGTGTACGTAATTAGCAGTGTGTGAGGCCTTAATTTGAAAATCCCACTGCCAATTGTAGCTGGAATAGTCAAAACAATTTTTTTTATATATTTAAGTTTTTATAGTTTCAAATATAAATATTCTTCTTCGATACTCATTCAGGGTAGATATAGTGCGGTGGTGAGTTACGGAACAAAACATGCAATATCTGGAATTCAGGAAGAAAGCGAAAAACGGGAAATTTAATTATTAACTTTTATTTACTTATCTTCTTATGTGGAGTAAAACGTGAAGATTTTAATAATATACCTTTTGAGTTACCATTTAATTCTTTTGTAACATATTTCTATTCAAAGTAATTTAAATATGAATGATTAATATTTAACGCATTTTAACATCGTGTTTTAGCTTCTCATTTTATCCTGCGCATAGAAGTGTTTAGACACTCCATTTTAAGCCAAATGTAAGACATTGAGTTTTGAGTGGCGAAAATCGACGCCACGCTTACCACCTTTGCCAACCAGTGTTCGCATGCCTTAGCACCACGACAGATCTCTAAGAATAGAAATGCTTATATATAGAAAAATAATATCAAAAACAACAATTAACAACTAACTATAATTGATAATTTAATTGAATTTCTCTTTCATCGTCATATCTAGCTGTAATATGTATATGTCAGCAAAGGCTCGGCAAGCGCATTCGGGGTGCGACCATGCGTCATAGCGTTCCGCCTACCGTGCTGTTAAGTGCTTGCTACCACCGTATTTCATATAAGTATTATTTTATTTAAAATTAAACGGTAAATTAATTTACTAAATACTACATAAAAACCCCTCTTATTGATAAAAAAATCCAGATCAAGTTAAGTGTCTGTTAAATTTAAATTATAAAATTTTAAGTTTGATAATTTTTGACATAAAAACTTAATAAAAAATATTTAATCTGTAATCTCAAACAGATAGTCAATGAACTTTAAATTGCCATGCCATGCCATGCCTTAAATTCGGCGGAAAGTGAGGAACGCAAGTGGAACTGAGTGTCTTAATACTAGGTTCCCAAGTTCCCTCTGCCTACCCTGCTATGTGTGGGATACAGCGTGAAGATGATTACTAAAATTTCTTCAATTACTGTTTAATACTTGCTATTTTTTAACAGACAGCAATAGCATTGGTCACATAAAAAAATCTACATGGCACGTTTTACCTCACTTCGTAATAGAAATATATTTTGTACGGTAAAATGAATTATGTATATTCCATATATAATTCAAGCACTGTATTTGCACCACTGATCGAACATTTAATCTATAAATGCGCTGACCAATATATGTTTTTAATATTCAATGTGACTGACTGTTGGCTCAGTAGTCAAAAACTACATTGCTTAAGTCGAGTTGGTCCGTGAATTATTTTGTATTGGATTTTTGTTAGTTTACAGGGAATGTGGAGAACGGAACGGATTAAGAGTTACTGAAAAAATAATTTCTAATAATTTTACAATCTTTTATTTGACATGCTTTGTCTTTCATTGTGCTCACGTAAAATCTTCCAAAGTTCTACTTGGCCCACTCCAGTGTCCGATTGAGCAGAAATTTGTATTGCGCTCTGTTAACATTGATTTAAATATAATAAATATTTTTGTTGATCCAAAAGATGGCGGATGACAAGTTATGGTAATTCGCCATTTGTCCATACTCACTAAGGTATTTTTACAACTTTTTAAAGTGTTATTCCACACTTAGGCCAAAAAATACTTGATTTTAAAAAATCCTGCTTCCCCATCCCATCTTATATGGGTATCAAATAAAAGGGCTTGATTTGCAATCTACAATACTTCATGTAAAAAAAATGTATTTCGGAAAAGACTGTCTGGGCTCAACGGACTACACTACTACTACACACTCGCCAGTTGTTCGTGTAAGAAAAAGAGTGGTTTGAAAATTGTTAACTGTTTATATAAGTCAACAACAGATAATATATGAAGCATGAACTTAGAGAATATACTAATTAAGATACAAAACCACATAAAAAAATCTAATAATTTCAATATATGACCGAATCCACATTCAGACACGCTTAACATATAACTACTGCACCATACTAAAATGTCCATATATATTTTACGAAAACACCTTACATGAGATGTGAAGTTTATTTACCAAGAAGAAGATGAGATAGAGGAATATAACCCAAGTAATATCAAATTTTCCGATAACCTTAAAGTAGCGTAGTACTAGTATGGAATGGAAACCGCGTAACTAAGGGCCTAGGCTAGGCATAAAGAGCAAGAATGAAAAAATACAATATTTTCTACAGATTTTTTCACGTTTGGTTCAAACATAAACTATATGCTTTATATGTATTTCTCGTGTGGATGCAATATAACAATATTAGAATTTATTTCTTTTGTTTAATAAGCTCGATACGCTTGATGTAATTTAGTATAAAGAAAAGCATATCTTTTTTTTGGTTTCACACTTTATCCCGCATATGACAGAGGGAACTTGGGAACCTAGCGTTAAGCCACTCCTTTCAACTTCCGATCCCCACTTTCCGCCAAATTTGAGACATTGTGTGTTGAGTGGCGGAACTCAACGCCGCGCTTTGCCTTGTTACCAGGGCGAAAAAATTAAATCATTAAATATTTCATTTGAAAGCATTTAATATTTTATTTCCTCAAGTGGGGATGGAACCCACAACCTGTCGTTTACAGTTACACGAGAGTGGCGCTGCGCGACGACAGGCCTCAAAATCAAATCTTATTTACTAAAATCAATATTTTGTAAAATTGTATGTAAGTTAAGTTACTAATAATACGAATTAAACTTAGTAGAAAACACTTAAAAACTTAGTAGGAACTTAGCTGGATTTAAACCCGTTCCTCCTAAAACACACTCCTAGTGTTCTCACTACTAAGCCATATAGATGACGTATGCGTTCAAATCCAGCTACGTTCATTTAAAAAAAATTGTAAAAATACTTTCTTTCTTTCTTTCTTAGCTTCACGCTATATCTTGTACGATGCAGGGTAGGCAGAGGGAACCCGGGAACCCAGTGCTAAGACACTCCGTTCCACTTCCGTTCCCCACTTTCCGCCGAATTTGAGGCATTGTGTGTTGAGTGGCGGAACTCAACGCCGCGCTTTGCCTTATTACCAGAGCGAAGAAATAAAACATTAAATATTTAAATTGAAAATATTAAATATTTCATTTCCTCTACTGGGGATCGAACCCAGAACCTGTCGGTTACAGTCACACGCTTGTGCCGCTGCGCCACGACAGGCCTCAAGTAAAAAAAAAATAGTAAAAATACACAGTATTCTTATTAGTTTGCAATTGCCACAGTCTACTACAATTTGATGTTTATCTAACTTAACCTTATACTTAAATCGTCGTATAAATTGATGATAATAAACTTATACCAAACAGACCTATCATGGCACGGTGGTACAAGTGTTACTGTAAGCTCGACTGGCCGAAGGTTCGACATCCACTCGAGGAAAAAAAAAAATTAATATATATGATTTTAGCGGTTACATTTTAAATGAAATAATTTTAACCGGATTAATCGCGTATATTGATTTTTACAATTTTTTGAAAACCCCACGTTTCGAACACTTCACAGTAGTACGTGTTCACGGGTAGACTGACGTGAATTCGTCTGACAGTTGACATATAATTATATTAAAGAGGCATTAAGCGCTTTCTTAATTTCCTCGCGTACTGGATTATTGCAGAATTAGTTTACTGTATCTATATGTCTTTTGGTGAGGTGAGTTTGAGATTTTTTTAAGTGTCCCTAAGGTCCCAAATGGTAGTAAGTTCCTTACCATCTCCTCTGTTGAAATTAGGATGATTTTGAATTTCAATAGCCCCGTGGATAATTCTAAGGATATATTTTTTCTCTGTAGCGTACAGTGGTTGAATTTATTTGTTGTATGCTCTGTCAAATTTAAAAAAGTATTGAATAAGAATTGGCTCCTTCACATTATTCATATACAGAAGATAACATTAGTTACTATACTATACAAATATCTTTACCTTCATTCTTGTACAAGAAAAAACGTAAATCTGTCTTTCTTTTTTCGTTTCTATATAAAAATTCAAATTATAATCTTTACAGAATACTCTTTGTAGTATGAATACAATTCAATTTTCCTCATTTAATACATTTTCATTTCTCTACTCCATACAAAATTAGTTTTTATGTTAAATTAAGGTAATAATTGTATTGTATCATCAACATAAGAAAACCATTGAAAAAAACCAGAGACAGAAAAAAAATCTATTTACTTTCAATCTAACTGGATTAATTCATAACAGATTCCGTTACACATGTAGTCGACGTAAGAACAGCTTAGAGCCCTTGAGCTTCTAACATTTAACCTTTTCACTGCCGTTGGCCGTTTGGTAATGGAATACACGTCGCATTTCTAGTAAATCAATATCGTGTTTGAGTTGATACCGTCTGACTGTAATTATAATAGTGGCAGGTTCAATTCTCGCTCGGAATAGTGAAGCAATTTAATTTCCTTGCGTAAATAACAAGAAAATGGACGGCGTTGAGCTCCGCTACATATCACGCACAATATTTCCATGGTTCACCAGCCTACTAGTACTTACCTATATACAGAATTAAAAACTGGTCAAGTCCGAGTCGAACCCACCTATGGAATGTACCGTATCAGATTCAAGGACGTACGGGACGTATATATCTACGGGAAGTACAATCGGTAAAAAAAATATTTGGAAGTCAAAATTCAAGTTTGTTATGGTTATGAATACCTTTTTTTGTTAAATTAAAATTTCACGTCTCCTTTCATTGCCTTAGACCTACAATAATTAACTTATTATGGGAAATAGGTCTCTTATGTCGTGATTGCGCGACGAAAACTTTAAAGTTTTATTTCACAGTGTTTAACTTAGTAGCTTAATTTGTTGTGTGCTCTAAGGAACAGTAGACCTGGGTATGTGATATTAATTTCGGCTTGATACTGCGCCGCAATCTCAAGATATGTAATCTTGATAGACGGACAACGAAGTTATCCTATATGAGTTCGGTTTTTACCTTTTAAAGTATGGATCTTTAAATAGGTTAAAAAATGAGTATCCATGTTGTTAGGCTAGCGTTTAGAAACAAATAACTCTATTATATATGTATTTCTTTACCACTAGCAAATTAGGTTACGTGAGGCTTTGACCTTCTATTCCCTACGCTACGGTTCTTGTGTATATTTTTCGCGTAGACCCCAATATCATATATCTATAAAAGAAAATGTCATAAATTTTCAAACAATGCGTGGCGGCAGAATCCAATTTAATAAAACTATAATCTAGCAATACATTTAAAACTGTAAGTATACAGCTCATATGTACGCATAGCGAATATTTTTTTTATAGCTTCACGCTGTATCCCGCACGAGGCAGGGTAGGCAGAGGGAACCCGGGAACCTAGTGTTAAGACACTCCGTTCCACTTCCGTTCCCCACTTTCCGCCAAATTTGAGGCATTGCGTGTTGAGTGGCGGAACTCAACGCCGCGCTTTGCCTTATTACCAGGGCGAAGAAATGAAACATAAAATATTTAAATTGAAAATATTAAATATTTCATTTCCTCGACTGGGGATCGAACCCAGAACCTGTCAGTTACAGTCACACGCTTGTGCCGCTGCGTCACAACAGGCCTCAATGCATATGCATTAGGAATATATGAACATATACTTTAAATTCACAAACTAAAGTGCATATTCGTTGTTATAAGATCACCAAACCCTTATATTAATTGACAAAAAAATGGATTTAAAAAAAAATCTACAATAATAATTTTCGTAATAAAAATATAAATGAAAATCGAACCTGTTCTTATCGTGCAATAATTTATTCTTGAATATTCAAATGATATTAGATCTTTGTTATCTACAAGAGCCGCTAGCGGGATGTACTACGGGGGGGGGTTAAAGAAAATGTGGTGTTGGTAATTTTCGGATCGCGTGCTGCGATTTATAGTCGTATACAATACGTTACAAAGATGTAGAATTAGAAAAGCATACATGAAATATTAACGAGGAGATATTTTTTATCGGGTTATTGATTTCTGGAACTTATCTTATACTATTTGGTTGGTTTAATTGAACGATAACTGGAAATCTTTGGAGGAAGTCTTCATCTGTAAAGAAGTTTATGCATAAAGTGTATAAAATAAATACATATATTTGAAAAAAGAAAATGAGACAAACAAAATAATATAATCAAGTAGAAGGAAACAATAAATAGATATATTAATAAAGTAAGTAAATAAGCTACATTTACAGCGGCACATCGGACACGAACGGGTGACTGTGAACGGTTGTCGGTTTGATCCACACAACATTGTATTGTAACAAGCAAACTGAGATTAAAAAAATATAAAAGACTTTTTATTATATATAAGAAATAAAAGTCTTTTTATTTTATTCTTTATTCATTTATTTATTTATTATTTTGTTGGGTTTCTACCTCTCGAAGTACGCGAGCGAGCTTTATGACTTAAATATAATATGTATATTTTTATTAAAAACCAGACAGATACGTATAGATATTATTATCATTAATTGGACAGATATGTCGATGGTTATCCTGTTAATAGCACAAATTAATCAATTTATATAATTTTTAATTACTAATAATATGTTATATGTAGAGGCCTGTTGTGATGCTGGGGCAAAAGCGTGCAACTGTTAACCCAACAGGTTGTGAATTCGATTTCTACTTGAGGAAATGAAATATTTAATGCTTTTAATGTCTTGTTCCAGCAATGACACAAATAGCGGCGTTAAATACCTCCACTCAATACGTAATACTTAAAATTCGGCGGAAAGTGGGAAACGAAAGTGCCTTAAAGAGAAAAGAGTGTCTTAACACCTACCTGCCGTGTACAGGATACACTGTAAAACTGAAAAATATGCGCTCATCACATAGTATTCGTACAAAAATATTGGTCCTTCCAGTAACGTGTTTTATTGATATGAAACCTGTGTTTCATCGCTTTCAGCTTATAGGTCAGTTCCGGTCGGGTAAAAGCATCGTGTAGGCATTGTTATTATCATAATATGAGAAAGTCTTAAAGAATTAAGTAGTTATATCCATAGAACATTTACCAGGTATCTCTACTTTGCTAAATGAAAAAACACAAAAAATAATGAAAATTGTATATTTAAACAAATCATATTTTATTGATTAGAAATATATATTTTAAGAAATATAATACACTTTGTTTTTTTTTACCTGGCGGCCAGTTGTGGGGCAGTAACTGCCATAGGTTGTGGATGCGATTCCCTGTTTACATTTCTTTCGCTTGACCCGCAATGCCTGTAATTATATAGGTAGTAGCTTTCCATATTCTTTCTACTTAATTTGTCCATGCGGGATACAGTGTAAAGATAAAAAAAATATTTAATTTCTTTATATTACTTTAGTACTATATTTTCTCTCTTATTGTGTATCTGCATTGCAATTATTGGTTAACCGAAAAAATAAAGAAATCAATACATTTATTGATTTCTTTATTTTTTTGGTTGTCAGCTGTATGAAAATAAAAAAGATATTTTCAATCTTTCTATTAAGTATGTTAAAAACACTTTAAAATATTTTTTATAAGATCTCTGAGATTATTATATAATTTGAGGCCGGTAACGGCACAGCGGCACAATCGTGTGACTGCAAAAGACAGGTTGTGGGTTCGATCCCTACTCGAGGAAATGAATTACTTATTTAATATTTTAAATTAAATATTAAATGTTTTGTCATTTCCTCGCTCTGGTAACAAGGCAAAGCGCGGCGTTGAGTCCCGCCACTCAACACGTAATTCCTCAAATTCGGCAGAAAGTGGGGAGCGGAAATGGAACGGAGTGTCTTAACACTAGGTCCCAAAGTTCCCTTTGCCTACCCTGCCGAATGCAGGATATAGCGTGAAGCTGAGTAGAGCAGAGTATAAAATCACATAAGATCTCTAGGCATTTGGCTTTTTGTTCTTTTAGCTCTGTATTCACAAAGTAAGCTAGGTAGAACAACCACAAGAAACAAATGTAACATTTAATTTCTCATTAACACACAAGCCATTACGCTGTTTTTGAGGCATTGCAGAACTCAACGTTGCGTCGTCTTGCTACTAGAACGGGATAAATGAAAATACTAAATATTTCGTAGACCATATTTCAAGACCTATAATGAGTTGCACGCTTATGCTCTTACGCTACGATAAGCCTCAGGATAAAATATGACCAAATAGTATTTATAGCTTTATGCTGAATCCCATAAATCGCAATAAAAGCTGTGTTAAGAAACTTAATTTCCCTCTTTCTGGCTAGTTTCTAGACATTGCGTGTGTATTAGTAGAACAGCAAAGCCGTGATTTATCTGATTACAAAAACGAGTAAAAATTGAACCCACAACCATTGTGCTTACAGTCAGATGATGTCCCAACAGTACTACTCCATTTTGTTTTAATAGCACTGAAAATACAAAAGTGATTCCGTTTTTCCTCTAAATGTCGCTATTGAAAGTCTAAAAATATTCATATGCTAATGTCATTACAATTTTATTGAATACACATACTGTTTCGTTTACATAAATAGATAATATAACGCGTCGTAATTACATTTCGTTATTACAAACCAAATTAGCAAGCCACGTGTAACTTCAAGGTTTTAAAAGTTGTGGTATGGGTGAATGTGGAGCATCGAACAGGGAAAACCTGTGACTAAGTAGGACTTTCCCTCCATTACTAGGATACCTAGAACTGAATCGATGGAAAATAAAAATAGATTTTGTGATTTATTAGATATATTTTATATTCAAGTCCAAGTGAGTCACCTGGGATCACCTGGTGCTCTATGAATCGCCAAAACCTTACCGTACCTTACCACTTTATTGTATAAAATATATGTATGTCGTTTAGTAAGAGCATATTAAGCAAACGTAGAGGCTGATATATAGGTTCGGTCCCCTCATTGGTAAATTATATTTTTTTTCTGGTAATAAGGCAAAGCGCGGCGTTAAGTTCCGCCACTCGACACGCAATACTTACAGCGTGAACCTACAAAAAAATATTAATTTTATCGCTCTATAGTAAGCAACACGCGTCGATGAATTCCACCACTCAACAGTGGTGTTCGGATTCGGATATTGGACTATGCGTAAGCAATTCCAATGTAGGAAATTTCGTGACGCTTTTAAGTATATAACAAATTTTAAAACGTCCCTCCGACTAAAACACTTCCCAACGTTGCGTTTTAAGCTCTAACAGTAATAGTCCAATTTTCATAAAATATAGTTTAAACTCACTTTACGCTTAGAATAAGGCCTCCAATTAAAATATATCGCACTCAAATCGGTTTATTCATTCGGTTACGGTACCCAAAACATACACAGATGTCAAATTTACAACATCCTATTTTTGCGAGGGTTAAAAAGTAGATAGATTATTTATTACTTCCTGTAAGAGAGATAAATATATTTTTTAGCGTTATTAAGAGCAAACGTGGAAATAAAATAATAATTACGGCTGAAATATCAAAATCACTTAATTGTGTATTGAATTGCGGAACTCAACGCCGCGCTTTGTTTACCAAAAAAGAGACATGAAGATAATTTAAGCATAAAAAGTTAAACGGAAATTGTAATTTTGATACAAGAAATATTATTATAAGATATTACTTCATAAATCACATATCCTTTTATTACATTAACCACATCACGGTTAAACAATCTTCATAAAAAACATCCTGTAGGTCATGGGAAAAAGAAAACGACTAAAAAAGCCGAATGTTAAAAACCAAAGGTTGATGAAACGCGACGGAAGTGAGGGGCGGATGCGATCACCGCAGCCTGCACACTGCGCCATTGCTATACAGCCTCCATAGACTGGACTGAGTATATTTAACTTGTATAATAATAAAACAAATATAAATTATTTTTTAATATATTTATTTTACGCGGCGTTGAGTTCCGCCACTCAACACGTTCTGCTGCTCTGCTATGTGCGGGATATAGCGTGAAGCTGAGTTTGAGTCTTATAAAACAAAATTTAAGCGTTGGAAAATTAGATTTTTCTCTTAAATTAAATTTATTTTTACTGCAGTAACTTTCATTATTCTCTTTAACACTGACTGTACTTTAAGTTTCATAGGTATAAATTGCAAGTGTAGGAAACGACAGTAATCTGGCTTCTGAGAAACCGTTGGGTACTGCTAGCTTAGACTATTTATCAGATTTACGCAGAATTTTGCTGCACAAAATTATTAATATATATTTTCTTGTTAAAATTACTTAACAATGTAACAACCTATTGAGAATATTTAATTATTGAAACTGATGTAGTATTTAGAAACGAATATTTCAACTGAAAAAAAATATTAGAATAGAAAATAATTTGGATATCATGGTGGGACAGTATTTTGAAGAAAGCGCGAATTTGGTGCTTAAATTTAACCACTTTGGTAGGCGTGGTGTGGAGTTCCGGTACTTTAAAAATTCAGATAAAAGCAGCTTCCACTGCTTTTAAAAAATGAGGTAAAATAAGCGGTATACAGCAGGGTTCTGTTATTATTTAATTTGTAAGATAAAACGCCTAAATAGAACCCAGATTTACCGCTAGTCTTCTTTACCTTTGGTTGATTGCAACTTATTCAACTCGATACTTCAACTTGTTGAAAGCTCATTTCTTCAAAGTTAATGTATATTCAATAACCAATATTTTATATTCTCTATAAAGATCGTTGGGAAAAGTATGTTAACGTAAGTTTTCCTCTCATAACATCTGTGAATAGAATTAGTCATACGATCAGAAATCAAAGAGTCTCCAAGAAAATCTATTTCTTTAGACGAATAAATTCATTGTAGAAAATATTGTAACAAATAATAGTATATACAGGTTAGCGATGTTATTTTTTATGTTCCGCATTTAGTAATAGTGTCTTAACACAATTCATTTTAATTGTGTGTTTGAGCTTTATTTTTTGTTTTATCTCTCTTTCACGCTGTATCCCGCACATAGCAGTGTAGGCAGAGGAAACTTGTTAAGACACTCCGTTCCACTTCCATTCTCCACTCTTCACCAGATTTAATTCATTGTGCGTGTTGAGTGGCGGAACAAAACGCCGAACCTTGCCTTGTTATCAGATTAAAATATTTAATCGAGTGGAGATCGAACCCACAACAATTTGTTTGCAGTCACACGCTTGTGCCGCTGAGTAATGACAGGCCTCATTTTTTGTTTTATGCTTTTTTATATGACTCTCCGCCATACTAATATATGTATACATACATTTGTAGTCTCTCCGTGTGTTAAGTTAGAAATTTTAAATCTTGTTTAACTACATCGAAGAATTAAGAATAGTCTTCTTTACCTTTGGTTGATTGCAACTTATTCAACTCGATACTTCAACTTGTTGAAAGCTCATTTCTTCAAAGTTAATGTATATTCAATAACCAATATTTTATATTCTCTATAAAGATCGTTGGGAAAAGTATGTTAACGTAAGTTTTGCTCTCATAACATCTGTGAATAGAATTAGTCATACGATCAGAAATCAAAGAGTCTCCAAGAAAATCTATTTCTTTAGACGAACAAATTCATTGTAGAAAATATTGTAACAAATAATAGTATATACAGGTTAGCGATATTATTTTTTATGTTCCGCATTCAGTAATAGTGTCTTAACACAATTCATTTTAATTGTGTGTTTGAGCTTTATTTTTTGTTTTATTTCTCTTTCACGCTGTATCCCGCACATGGCAGTGTAGGCAGAGGAAACTTGTTAAGACACTCCGTTCCACTTCCAGTCTCTACTCTTCACCAGATTTAATTCATTGTGCGTGTTGAGTGGCGGAACAAAACGCCGAACCTTGCCTTGTTATCAGATTAAAATATTTAATCGAGTGGAGATCGAACCCACAACAATTTGTTTGCAGTCACACGCTTGTGCCGCTGAGTAATGACAGGCCTCATTTTTTGTTTTATGCTTTTTTATACGGCTCTCCGCCATACTAATATATGTATACATACATTTGTAGTCTCTCCGTGTGTTGAGTTAGAAATTTTAAATCTTGTTTAACTACATCGAAGAATTAAGAATATGTATACGTTCGAGTATATAATATTTTAATCAAAATTTTGTACTCTCTGAGCACGAAAAGTTTTCAAATATACCTATATAAGAAATACTAACTAAAGTAATGACTTAGGAGCCTAGTATTATAACACTGGGTTCCCACGTTGCTTCTATACACTGAGTTGGGTGGCATATAATAGTTATAAGTTGATAAATTAAACAATGAAAGTTTAACAACATGCTGTAGCGCACATTGTACCCTATCGAGTGTACACCTGCGTACAAAAATAGTCAACTTCCGACGTATATATATATGAGAAAAAAACGTGTGATCGTGACCAAGTAGCTCTAGCGACAGATGGCACTACCCAAAGTACCTATTATCAATAACCATTTTACAAAATCGTTTAAAATTTATTTGGTTGCCAAATTTTATCCTTATGTCTTAGTGGATAAGGGTAATATATTAAATATTTGTAAATCTTTTATTGTTGTAAGGTTACAGTGTCAAGTTACAGGGCCCAGCATCCTGCGTGAGATGAGGTCTAATGACAATCTTGTTTATTGTAAGTAAATACGATATTAACTAGTTCATTCAATCGTGAAGTAGCAGCTTGTAGGCTTTGTCAACATACATATTATATATGTAGGTAATTTTCGTAAAGAATTTGTAACGTTTTAAAGTTCATATTTCCTTTTTTATACAATCTTTTAATTTTCAGCTTTACACTGTAAAACTCTCCGTTCCTCACTATCCACCGAATTAGCGTGCAGAGTAGCGGAACTTAACGCCGCGCTTTTGCCTTGTTACCAGAGCGGACCAATGAAAATTTTAAATATAATTTGGTAACATTAAATATTTCATTTTCTCGAGAGGGATCGAACCCACAACCTTCCGTGTTTACAGTCACGCTTGTGCCCCTAAACCACGACAGGCCTACATTGTAAAAATAATGAATTATCTAAAGTATTTTTTAATAATTTATAATTTTTCTTGTTATTATTTTAATATGGCAAAAATGTATTATTGTTACTCAAGTAACAATATAAGTAAATCTAAGAAAAAATATTTCTTAGATGTTTTACTATCTCGAGCAACGAGATCTTGTTGATGATAGATTTTTCTGGAATATTAATTTTAACATCTAATGATTTTTATATTTTTTAGAAATATGTATTTAGTACTAGTTTTTACCTCTGGCTTCGCTCAAATTACAAAAATATAATAATAAAAAAACTGTAAAGCTTAGTTTATTGCTGAGTTGCGAGTTTGATCCCTTTATATTTTTATTATTTTGCTCTGGTAACAAGGCAAAACGTGACGTTGAATTCCGCCACTCAGCACGCCCTAGTTCGGCGGAAAGTGAGGAACGGAACGGAGTGTCCTAACACTAGGTTCCCATGTTCCCTAAGCCGTACGTGCCATACAGCGTGAAGCTTAAGAAATATTTTTTAAACGCGTAAACGAGAATAACAGTAAGTGTGTATACTTTAAGCCTTCTGAAACTTTCAAGGGCTTGTGACAAAGCTTTTAAAATATTTACCTTATCACCTTTTCAATTAACATTAGGTTTACATTTAAAAGTGAAAATAACATTGTTTTTTAATACAATCACGTTTATAAGGTGTTAAGCTTTACTTAGAAAAATAAAATATTTTACTTAGAAAAGGTATGAAATTATAACTGTATATCACTTTCGGCTTTTAAAAATTGCTCAAAAAAGTCTCACAGTCTGCATCCCGCACATGGTAGGGTAGGCAGGGGAAGTGTTGAGAGTAAAGTGCCACTGTGTTTCCCGACTTTCCGCCAATTATTCGTAAGAGCGTGGTGAGATGCGAAACTCAACGCCGCGCATTATGTAGCACAGTGAGGAAATTATGATATTTTAAATACAATCATATCCCAAAAAGGATTCAAACAAGCAATCATCACACTTATTAAGTGCTAAAACTGGTTAATAGTAATATTAAAGGACGTAACAATGAAATTGAGAATAAAGTTTTCTGACACATGACAAGATGTATGTAGTAAAAAGTATTTTGTGATTTCTTTATATAATTAGTAGGTATCGGTCAAATACAGATATTATGCTCAATAAATAAGAGTATATGTACGTGTATTAAAATACACTATTTAATGCTACGAGTAGGTGTTTACCAATCTAAAAAATCATACCTTTACTAGGAGGTCCCTATAAGCCTTGGCCATTTTATCCATTAGTTAGGACAATAACGTTCTATACTTTATGCTCAATTCAAGGTAATGTGTGTTAATTTGCGGAGCTTAACGCCGTGTTTTGCCTCGTAACCACAACGAGGGAAATTTAAATATTAATTATTTCTTCCACCGAGTGAAAATCAAACTCACTACTATCGTGGTTACAGGTCACAGCCTTGTACCACCAGACCACGACAGCCTTATTGAACCTGCTTAGAAGTATCCTGTTAAACATTTACTTAGTTGTATGAAAAGTAAAAATTAAATATAAATATTTTACATACATTTCTAATTTACAATGAACAATATTCAATAATTCGAGAATAAATATGCATGCATATTTTCGCAAATTGTGCATTGAACTGTTCTATTAGGCGCACCTGTCGGTTACAGTCACAAGAGTGTGACTGTAACCGACAGGTTCTGGGTTCGATCCCCAGTCGAGGAAATGAAATATTTAATATTTTCAATTTGTGTGGGATACAGCGTGAAGCTGAAAGAAAAAAAAAAGCTTTTAATAAATAAATGCTAATTTGTAGAGGATATGATTTTCTTATATTTGCCACTTTGTGTGTTGGTCGTCAAATTTTCATATTATTTAATTATTTTCTCAGTCTATGCAGTCCATAGAGAAGAATGATTTTTGTAGTTCTAATCGACGAACTCGCGCTCCAGCCTGCTGCACTCCATTGAAGAATATATAATAGTGAATTTTTAAGATTTTTTGAACCACCTTTCACCACTCTTATGAATTGAACAAAAAATTTACTTTGTTTATAGTTATATTTTTGTCGTTTATTGATAGTGTATATTTATGTATAATGTATATGTAAAGTCAAATATTAAATAAAATCTTTTTATTAGGTAGGTACTTCTTCCACAGAGGTTATGTATGAAAACCTAGGTTTAAAATTTTGTCTCTTCATTGTCTCTCATATCGAAATATTGTATAGCGTAATTAAACGAAGCATTTTCTCTCACCACAATGTTACAATGTTCTTTGCCTTGGTATCATAGCGAAGAAATGTAAATAAGATGTATTTCATTTTCTCAAGTGGGGTCGAACTGACAACCCACGCGATTACTATGGCACGTTTGTACCTCTATTCCTAAGAGGTACACAAAAAAAAATAGCGCGAAACGCTACAATCTATGTATGCCTCGTCCATTGTCATCAACCTCTTTATTAGAGCCTGACAAAAAGCAAGAGCATCCCTCGAGAGGTTATAGACCAATTTATTTGTTACTAAATATTTCTCTCTTACGTGTATATAATATTTAACAAAGTGTTATACTTCTTCTATTTTTTTTAGGTATAGGACTAAGATTAAATGATTTTGTTTCCAATAAGTTCTTGTGCACTTTTAAAGTTGAAAACTTCTCTGTACAAACGCTATGGCTTCACTGTTCGAGACGTGAAACCTATATAGTATGTATTCAATCCTTATTCCTAGAAAGCTTTGAAGAGCTTCTAATACTTGACTCATAATAGGTTTTCTTAATTCTGTTGTTGATATAAGTCAATATGGTAAGTCATTCAAGTATAAACAAGAAATCTTGTGTATACGTTACATGCAATTTTCAACGAGGAGGGTAAATAAAAGATTTAGATCGAAATTTATAGTTTATATTAGATTTATAATAAGATATGTAGTCTACAAAATTTCACAAATTTTCACAACGTTATTTGAACCTAAAGCGTCTACCCATTTTATTATGAAAATAAAATTATCGAAATCACTGGATCTACGTACGACGGGGGCTGATTTTACGTAACCATTATTTTTTAAAATATAATCTAATAGGCAGTTTTTTTATTCTCGCGTATCTTTACATGAGTAAGTCAAAAACTAATAACGGTAAAAAAATAAAAAAATATCAATTCATAAAAGCAGCCCCCCGTTAAACCAAACAACAACGTCGTCCGATACAAATACAAGTATATTTATTTTATTATCGTTATATTTAACTAGAGTTATACAGAATAATGATCCTATGAAATATAATTATGCATTCTTTAAATTTATTCAATATAATAATAATAATAATACTTAATAAGTATCAATAGGTAATGAATAGTCAATGTCGTGCTACAAACTACAATAGTTTATGTAATAATAATGAATGAGTCGTATTATTTCTTTATCATTTATTACTTTAAATTTATTACTCGATATTAACCACTAAACGAGCAAACGGCAGCCTCGACCCGCGCTCTCCGGCGCGGGCGCACATAATCACAAAAAAACATCGTCAACACATAAAATAATAATCAATAATAATAATCGTACAGATAAAAATCATTCATAAAAACATTACAATAAAAATCTAAACATTAAAACACACTTAAAACAAACATTATATTAATATTATTATAATCATAGTGTGTACGTATGTATAATATCATTTAAGCGAATAATCGTATAGTCAAAATAATGAGCATGGCGCGGGGCGGCGGGCGGCGGCGGCGGCGCTCGGCGAGGCGGCGCGGGCGACATTACGCTACACTAGGCTACACCGTACAACTTCCACCGCACTCGGTCCTCAATACTCATTACCTATCAACAACACATTGGCTAGGCCGCTCCGCGCCGCGCGGTCCGGCCCCGCGCCGCCCGCCCCTCGCTTATTATATTATTACGATATCTTAATACTTTACGCTACTACATTAGGTAAGCTTTATAAATTTTCGATTTCTCATTTACGCTATCAATAATAATAATTATACAACTTTTTTTAAATTTTATGCTTTTTTTTCGAAATTCTATCGTAACCTCGACTCTCTCTGCGGCGACGAGCGCGGCGGACGCTCGACGACCTAATAAAAAACGTTCATAATAAGAAAATATATCGTGAGTAACTCTGCCGACTTACGATAGGTACGGCGCGGCGGACGGGCCGTGCCGGCGAGGCGCCGACTTTTGGCACCAGGATTTCGATTACGCGACTTTTTTTTAATATTTTCGTAACGATTTAAGTAAAAAAGGTCAGTTCCGCGTCGGCGGAAACGTGGCGGGCCGCGGCGCGCCTTACGAGAGGATGCGGATGGCCTGATGCGCGGGCGCAGCGCACGCGGGGCACGGCGCCGCCGTCGCCGCCAGCCGCTGCGCGCACTCCAGGCAGAAGAGGTTGTGGCCGCACGGCACCAGCGCCGCCGCCACGCCGCGCTCGGCGCACACGGCGCAGGCGCGCGCTGGCGATGCAGCAGGCGACGGCCGCGGCGGGCCCCACGCCCACACGCCGCCCGCACCCGGCGATTCAAACGACGGCGATTCACCCAGTCCCTCGTCGCGCTCTGTAGACGACCAGATGCCCAGCAGGTCGCCCAGTCGGCCCGATGACCCGCCCGACGAGCACGAGCCCGCCGACGAGAATGCGGCCTCCTGCTCGGGCCGCAGCAGCGACGCCAGTCCAGCGCGATACAGCTGCGCAAGCGGCTCGCCCGCCAGCGCGCCCGCACCCGCGCTGACTCCGCTCTCAGAGCCCGCGCCAGTGCCCGCGCAGCCAGCGCCGCTGGCAGCACCCGTGCGCAGCGCGATGTGCGCCTCGATCTCTTTGCGCGCGGCCTCAACGCTCTCGGGCAGGCCGGTGACCTCGAACACGGGCTCGCGCTCGCGCGACGGCGTCACGATGTAGGTGTGGGTGGTGTGCTGGATGCGCTTGATGGTGGCGCCCTTGGGGCCGACCACGAGGCCCACTACGCGGTAGGGCACGCGCACCTGCGCCGTCACGTGGCCGGGCGCGCCGGCCGGCGGCGGGGGCGCGGCGCCGCACTTGCGCGACGCGCGGATCTGGGAGAAGTGCTCGGCGGCGGAGAGGATCTCGCGCTTGGCGCGTGCGACGTCCTCCTTGCGGCCCGTCACCACGAACACGGGCTCCTCGCCGCGCACCGGTGTCTTTATGTATGTGTTGGTCTTGGCGCGCAGTGCTTTGATTTTGCAACCTGAAACAAACAAAATATTTATGTAGCATCGGTTGTTTTTAACAAGACTTCTAAAAATAAAGACTTTTAAACGAAGACATCTAAAAAGATTTAATCCTAACGATCCGTAACGATAACAATAAGATATATAAATTATTTGTATATAATTGTGATGTCCTTAAGATACTCCACATAGTAAATTATAATAGTAAGCAATTGTAACATTGGTCTTGTATCGTGTTGTATTGTAAGCGGCGAGACACGTAATTAGGATTGCAAATCCTCCGATACGACACTACCCCGTCAATGTAAGCAGTCTGCAGTTTCCCGCGAGCCGGGCCGTTGCCATGCGTTAGATACGTCAATCGGCGGCTATGTGCCGCTCAGGGCACATGTTTACGTTACGTTAAAATACGTTGATACACTTCCGTTTTGTATTAATGGAAAGTAATTATGTAGCTATTTCCGGTCATCATCATGCGATCATTACGATATAATGATTTGGCTGACCCAGGTTCATACAAAAAAAAAATGCCCCAAATAAAAGAGGCCACGTGGTGGGTCGTTGTATCCCGTATCGACTCGTGGCTTTGTTGTACATCCGTCCCGCTCGCGCCGCCAGCCGCCGCCCCACTGCGGCAAAACATGGTAGCGTAGCGTGCAGTGTCCTGTCCGAACGTATTCACGACCCCGCAATCAATATCGCACGCTTCCTGAAGACGTTTTTCTGTATAATAAATTTACGTCTTTATCTTTCTTAGCCTTAGAGAAAGATTGTGTTTAGGATGCATGAAAGTAACCTACTCGTATTTATGATTTTGGGACTTTTTTGCCGATAATAAACTAAATACTAATGAATATTCATAATGAAACGTATCAGAAGCTTAAGCCTCCATCATAAATGGTCTGTTAATTGTTATTAAACTTAAATTAAAATAAAATAATCAAATAAAAATTATAGTATATGGTGATAAAAGACATACTTTAGGAATCGAATGGTAATACCGAGCTTAGGTATATACGCGATACATGGCGTTGGCAAACAGCCAAGTATGTTACCGACAAATCTATTTAATTATACTTGATATTAATTTTCAGATAAATTCAGAAAAGCTGCTTAAAAAGGCAAAAAGCTTTGTATGCCATGTTTTAACTAATAATGAAGCGAGAACAATATTTAAAGATGTTTATAACCTCCTATCAGCCGCTGTGCACAGGTTGTTTACAACGTAGAATAGGGGCTCGGTTGAAAAATGTTGTATTATTTAGCACAAGGTTCAGCCTGTGTATTGTAGAGTGTAATAATGACTGCGGCGTCAAAGCTTTGGAGGCGTTTTAGTTGCGAGGCTCTGACGGCACGCTCATTTGTATGTACCACCACATTTTTAATTCATCTACATTTATAGTTACTTATATAAATAATCTAATGATTATTGGGCGTTTGTGTTTATATAAAAACGCTATTAAATATCGAGTTATATATTGTAAGGGTAAAATCACGTTTCGATGTTACAGAGGAAAGACCCTCTTAGATAAGGTAAATTTGTATTTTCTCCCTCCTAGAACGAGATATAATATATAATTGTCTCTTTCCCCAGCCCTCGCAGAAACGGTGGAATTTCCTTACAACAGTATCTTGATCGTTTTCAGTAAAATTCCTCAACCAAAATGCGAATACAAGAATATCAGTGTTCTAATTTCACGTAATATTATAATTATTTAGCAATGAGCATTTGAATGTAATATAACGTAAATTAAAAGGGAAAATATTATATATGAAAATAAAGGTAGCGACAGCGTAACAAATAAAAAAGGTATTCAAATACATATAAAATCAAAAACACGCCGGACGGTTCACAAATGTTTGATTTATTATTTAAAAGAGCGGGATTACACGCAAACTGAAGACCCTGTACTGGTTTACGTAAATATTTTTAGCTAAAATTCTATAATTTCAAATGAATAATTATCGTTTAATATATTAATATCGTTTAATCACGTTTGGGACAAGTGGGACGGCCTAGATTTTATTTATGGTAAATGAAATGTATCATTAAATAAATTGTGTCTCTCATTAAGATCGCAAAGTTGAAAATACGCTGACAACATTGAACAGTACCGGCGTATTCAATTTAAATGCACGCCACCGACTGAAGTAGTCGTGCCGTAGAACCTAGTTCACCTACATCGTAGCTCGTAGCGGCCACTGCTCTCTACGCCGTAGAACCGGGTCACTGCGCCGCACGCTACGGACTTTTTATCATATACTTTTTTCACCCCTTTACTCACGCTGATTTTACGCTGGGATTTTTTTACGTTCAGTACCTACACTTTTATATTCCACGTGTTATTTTCTTATACATTTTACAAAGTTAAAGCAATAAATTAAGCTTTAATTTAAATTAATTAATACGAAATCTGTTTAAATATACAATTTTGTGTTTGTAATGTTGATAACGATGTAATCTAAAACACAGTGATTTAGTACGTTATCTTCTGTTCACAGGAAATTTAACGTTAGGGCGGAGGACAATGAGACGCGGTAAAGATTTATGTTGCTCGCATGGTGTTCCAGCATGTCGGGTTCGGCGTTATGGTTGTATTATGTTATAAATGAAGATTTCTTATGCATTAATCAACATAGTTATAACCGCCAGCTTTTACTTACGGCTTTGCTGGTGTAATTAAATATTATTGCTGTAATATAGTCTAATCTGCCTTGAAAAGTCCTGAACATACAAAACAAAAAAAAAAAAACAATCAGTAGTCCTTGAGATTAACGTGGTCAACCAAAAAAACTGTACAGCTTTATAACATTAGTACGCAAGTATAGAATATTATTATAAATAAATATATTCAGCTAGCACAGAAAAATGCTTGAAAATCAAGTAATTAATTAATTTTTTCTCAAAGATTTTTAAGAAACCTATATAAATAATAATACGAACGATTTTGTAACTAAAATAGGAGAGCCTATACAAAATAATGAAATAGGATACAGTTCAATAGACTATGGAGCAGTCTAAACTGTATTTGATTAATCGACGGCGAACTTTTGATTAATTTCCCTTCAAATGCAGATGTTATTAAATTAATTAACCTTATATTTATTATAATATGTTTAATTTATAATTTATTTATTTAATTTATTATTATACACACAAAATTACTGATTGAAAGCGTTAAAGCTTCAATCCTATTCTGGGGAACGACTTTATTCATTTCTTCGCGCTTAACAAGGCGCGGCGTTAAGTTCCGCCTGCGATAAGACGCCATTTTTTATTAAAATAACTTCAATATATTATAAAATGTAATTAAAACTAACATACATATTATACTGAAAGACTCCGGAAATACCAGTCTCTAAAGCTTTTTGTGTGACAGAAATAAAATAAAGTACGTACGTAGGCAGAGCGGGTAATATTTATAATAAAGTACCAGGAGATCATGTCTAGCGAGAAGTATACCGCTCAGTACAGCGTAAGGGCCGTTACACATCTATATAAAGTTTATGATGTTATAAAAACATCGTGTGAGCTTACTAAAAGAATTTATATCATGATATGATAACCAAATATTACTGGGCTCTTAACGTTTTTTATTTGTATTCAAATTGTTAAATATAATTTATCATAGAAGATGTTAAGGGACATAGAAGATGTTAATTGTTAAATATAATTTATCATAGAAGATGTTAAATTTAGATACTATATTGTATTATTATTGTGACGATGCTATAGAGCTATTTGAATTTAAAATCTGGCAGTTCTGTTGCAAAGTATCTGGCAGTTCTGTTTTATTGTATTGGTTTTTTCGAAATACGTTGTTTTTTTAAATGTATCTATTACATTTATAAGTAAATTAAAAAAGAAACAATACAAAAAATAAAAAAAAAATATTTTAACATAATCAATCATAAAATCAGAATTAGAGTAAATTTTATGTACGCTATCTCTACCTTTATGAACGAAGCCTTACGGCAATAAGTTTCTGAAGGCAAATGATGACTACTAGGAGCAAGAAGTAAATGGATAGACTACGCGGAATTTTCTATAAAATACCAGGCAAGCAGAAATCGAAGAGAGTTCGCGCCAGTGCGGTGCGGGGTGGCCAACTTAGCGAGAAAGCGGAAGTGCCGAGTTTTCCCGCGCAACCTACATCTGTTACTACCCAGTTATAGCCACACTTCCGGCCCACAATGGAACCCTGGGAATGCGTTCATCTATTCTGCCTTTTGAATACTTTGAAATACATCTTCATTGTAACGATCGTACAAAAACATTCCGCAACGAATATTTTTTTATTACAAATTTTCACGGACATGGAAAAATGGAAATGTTTACTATTATTCCGTTAGATATGGAAAAAGCGTTTTTTTTTCTTCGTCAGTCATTTGGCACACCGCCAACCGTAACGTTTGCGCCATCAATACTGCTGAGTTTGGTAGAAAAAATCAGAGGTCAACGTCTAATTATTTAGGAGGTCGCAAACGATTGTAAGCGTTAGATAGTAATAAAGCAGAAAAGTGCACTTCAAAGGGTAAATAGAAACGAGTCGAGAATCTATATTAGAATGACTTTCCAACTAATTATCACGATGCGTAGAGAGTATTACATTTCCCGCGCAAAAATAGGATACGAGCCGGCTTTTTAAATGGAGCGAAATGTCGCATGCGGTGTTTGAGCGTGTGCGGGGGTGGGCGGGGGGAGGGGCGGTTTGTAGGGCGGGGGTGGGCGAGGGTGCGGCGCCGCCGGGGCGCGTGCCGTCACCGATCGATACCGGTCAACGACCCGCGGCCGGTGCATTGGCAACCCCTGCCGCGTGCGAATTTAACCCACATTTTGAGGTAATTGCGCGTACCAGAAAATCAACGCGCAGGTCATGTCTGTGGTATAATACCATTATTTTGGTTCAGTTTTAGTTCTAATGTACTTATTAGTATGGTTATATGATAATCGTTTGTTAAAAAGAACGGCTAATATTAGATTTTTAAGTTCTATATTTTAACATCTATTTCTGTCTTAAAGAAACTCTTTTCATAAAATTATTTCTGTACTTGTTTAAATAAAATAAACAAATAATGCAATAAAGTAATTGTTTACTACATTATATACTACGATATTCTATAAAATATACTCAACAAAACACACAAAAAATCTCAAGCGATCAAAATTAAGGTTAGCTCGCGTTGAGGAAAACAGTTTTTCCTGGTGTTTCCCGCGGCCATTGCACTCGGCTTACATAACACCAGGGCTACAGCGGTAACGAGGAGCTCGCACAGACGCAGGGGCGTAAGTCCGCGACCCCCGCAATCTGAAACGCGCTTTACTCGGTTACAATAGGCTTGTTATTAAAACGACACGCGGTTAAGCGGCGGAATGATTAATGGTGTCTTTAGGAGTGCGGCAAGAGGGGAGGCCGGGGTTGATCGAACTGAAATTGGTAGCGTTCAATGCCCACCTGACGTTTGTGTTACAATCATTATTTACATCAGTATCCCTTCCAAAATAAAGTTGGAGCCATTTAAATAGTTAAATTAACGTATACTATGAAAATGCACTCGCGGTCTATTTAGAATTTAGGGCAGGAGACGTTCTTTGAGACAAGTTGATGGGCACATTGAAAATACCGCCGTGATACGTGTGCATCTAGGTCGATTTCCTAGTCATAACCGCCGGGTGGTACTCCCTTACACTTTCAGGAAAGTAACTGGGCTGGCACGTCCACTTAAGTAATTAGAGACCTTGTTTCAATGGTAATAAATGTTAATTTCGTTTATGGAAGAGTAACGACTTGATACTTCTTGTGGCCAGTGAGTGACACGTGGCATAGCGAGATGGCTGCGTGAGTGGGAGGGAGTAGGTAGATGAGCACTTCGGGAACGATCGGCCGAGCTCATCTCGAGACATGGTTTCAAAGAAAGAGAAATGCTAAAACGGGTGGATATTTTAGAACGTTACTTTTTACGCTGCTAAGGCTGGTGTGTCATGAATGATAACTAGTTCGAACCGTATATCGACCGTCGTATTTAAGCAATTTAGGCATTTCATTAAGGGTTGATTAGTCCCATTCTTTACACGGGTATATATCGATAAATTATAGTTTGACTTTTATTTAACTTTTTACAAGAAAGTTTCTAATATTATATCAAATATAGCATCAAATTCTAGCATCCCCATCTTTTAGATTAAACAAGATGTTATTCATTTTTGATTATTTATATGAATTTAAAATTTTATAAGCGTCTTTTAATATTCAAGGAACCGAAACAAGTAATATTTTGAGTCTCCTTCATAGTGACCCTCGGAATGACTTTTAAGTTGAGAGGCCTTATTAATTAGGCAGTCGTAGTCAAGTTACAATAACAACCATTGTAGACGAATTTTGCTCAGTCAAACTTAATATCTTGTTATTATATAAAGCAACTTAAGTATACTGTATGAATAATATTAAACATTTCACTTCTCGAAGTTCTACTAAAATTTGGTACCTACATTTCCTTTTTTTATGCATTTATAGAATGATCAATGAAGGAATTTAAACGGCAAATAGCTAATGAGAGGTTGGTGCGAGTTGTATGATGCATTATTGCATGTAATGTTACAGGGCAAGCGTTAATTTTTACACTTCCAACCATATGTATGTCTTTCGGTCGTTAAACTCTAAAACAACATCCTCCAGAATAAATATTAGTTAATTTTAAATAGATATTGCTTGAAATTTTATAAAAAAAAAAATATTGTAGAGTAAACTAGTGATTGTGCGCTGATGCTTAGATTGTTTTATTCTTATAAAATATATTATTTAAACTATTTAACTTCACCAACAGTAAGCAGGAGTACAATTGCTCCCGATATTTACCTGAAAGCAAAAAAATAATATAAGTATAAAATAACTAAAAAAAAAATCATAATGATTAATTAAATTAAACTTGTAACTGTTACAGTTTCTTTTAAAGAATCTCTATTTTTTTCAGAAACTTCAACAACGAAGATTACACTTTTTATATTTCTTGAAATTTCATTGAATAAATATTAACGTTGGGTTAAAAAAAAGCAAGTGAATTGCAGCACTTGAATATATTAGTTGAATATATTCATAAATTAGTTTCACGTCAGCTTCACGCTGTATCCCGCACACGGCAAAGGACCTAGTGTTAAGACACTTTTCTTCCGTTTCCCACTTTCCGTCAAAATTTTGAGACATTGCGCGTTGAGAGGCGGGACTAGACGCCGCGCTTTGCCATGTGAGAGCAAAAAAAAATATAATATAAAAAATAAATTAAAACAAAACTTTACAATTTCTCTAATGGGGGTCGAACCCACAACATGTCGTCTGCCATGACAATCCTCAAATTGGCAGGTACTATAAAATGAAAAATAATTTAAAGAAAGAACGAAACGATACACCATTCACCTGTTACAATTACTACTAGAGTACTTACTAATAATATTAAAAACGATATTATATCTTCTATTGATAGGAATTAGCCTATAGAATCTATATCACGAAAGTATCTAGATTATTAATAAGAAAAACAAAATTATATTTGGAACAATGAAACCTTGACCTTTTAGAATAAAAGATAAAGAAAGCTACTAATTAAGTATATTAAACATGAGCGATGCTATCATTATTATGTAAAGAATTGTATTAACCGTATATATGTTTGAACTAAGACCGTCTCAAGGCCGAGTTTTCGTCTGGAGGTTCTGACTAAATTATACAACAATTTGGCATAAATAAAAAATATTGAATGTGGGATTTATCATTTTGTCAGCAAGTTGCAGTGGTGGTAAAAAAGTGATTGATATCACGTTTTTTTTTCGGTAGACACAAGGCGCTTAAGTGTTAAGACACTCCATTTTCTATTTGTAGACCGAAGCCATAACCATCAAGTTAACAGTCAAACGCATCATGACAAATTTATATAATATTTTACTGTCGAATTTTAACAAATATAGCGTAGTCCTAATTGTACGAAGGTTTTTTAGCTATAAATATTTTACGTTATACATTAACAACTGTGCGTCTGGCTGTACTTAAACTGGGGACTATTTTGATGACAATCTATCTATTTTAATGGAAAGGGATGTATAAAAACTAGCTTTATTTTTTGTATGAGGAATTTTCGCTTAATTAATTGTTATCGCAGATCAGATTCAAGGTTGTGAATGAAGTTATATATACATATATTACAATCTTGTTTTGCTAAAATGTTAAAAGATTTCATTGACACCAGATGTTAATCTGCTATAAGAGACTTATTTAAGAATATTTTTATATAGATTTCTTGATCAACTATTTCGTAGCTGATTGTTTGCGTGACGTAAACAGCTTCACTTTCATTAATTACCTTAAACATTTTTTTTGCAAGAATCACAAAAAAAAATGGCGTAAAATTTATACGTCCATAAAATGTATACTTTACTAACTTTACAAATCATATTTTTTCTTGCGAATTTCTTTCTAGGAAACGTAGTAGGTACTTCTCCAGTACCGAATCTGAATGATCGTATTTTTGCAGACAATGATACATAAATTTTTTCCGCCGACGCTCACACTCAATAAATTTCCTGGCTTATTTTTTACGAGACACTTACAAGCAATGAAAAGAGTATTCCTTGTAATCGTGTAATCCTAATTAATGCGCAATAAACGTTATATATTAAGTGAATATTTTAAATTAATTAACTTTGCAATGTACATGTCAAAGATAATGTATGTATGTACATATTACATTATTTTATTTTTTATTTTATTTATTACAGCGCTGACTCGAGTCCTTTTAGGATATTACGAATATTTTAACAAAAATATATATCATGTGACCCTTCTTAAATATATCCAAATAATTAAAAATAGTAAATTTAAAAAGATATCTTAAAAAGTAACAGTACGATCGTGTTGTATACTTAAGTCAACAAACTTGATGTAATTCTAAATAGCGTCCTTAATAGACGCCATCTCGGCTAACGGATATTGCAAATTGAACTCTCTGAAGTTGTAATAAGGTGTATTAGATTAACAGCGACGTTATATTTACACATAGTCCCGTGGGACTTGCAGTACGCTGTCGATACAAAGCCTGATACATTTCAACTCACTGAGTCATTTAACAGGTAAATCATGGCTTATTTCTCATTTTCCTGTTAAAATATTATAGGTAATTTTATAATTAATTATTTTTTTAGCAGCATTATTTTTTATCCAGCATATCAGGTAGAGATTAAAGGAATTTTGTGTTAATACATTCCGTAACATCCATTTTGCTTGTAAGACAATCTGTGTTGTGTGGCGAAGCTCAACGCCTTAGTAGTAGTAATCATGTTGCCGTAGGCTGCGCCACGAAAGCGTTAAATTTTATTTTAGCATTTTATAATTATCGTTGTCTGTGTTTTTTGTTTAATATATATATATATATATATATATATATATATATATATATATATATATATATATATATATATATATATATATATATATATATATATATATATAATTATCGTTGTATATATTTTGACAACTATAGAATCTTTCGTTAATTTTTCAAGTATCACGTAGATTAGACATTCCCGACACGTAGATGCCCTAGAATTACGTTTGTATTAAAGATGTCTTAAACGGCCCCAAATACTCAAAACCGACCGCCTTCACAGCCTGTCGTACTTGTTGTCATTTTATTGCTTTTGATAAAATCTCGTAAAATATGTAGTTTATTACTTTTTTACATTGCTTAGTCATTCTTCAAATAATTTAGTTAACCGACCGGAACCGAATACGTTAATTATTATGTAATATTTAGTGAAGTTACGTTTCCGGTGATATTTAAAAAAAAGGATCTATAGAAATAATTATTATTAGAAATATAGATGTACTGATGACTATTTTTTAACCACGACGCCAAAAGGAGGGGTGTTATATATTTGACCCGTCTATGTCTGCATGTGGCACCATAACTCCTGTACGAATGAAGCGATTTGAATGTGTTTTTTTAATTGAATGCTTTGTTCATTGCGGTGGTTGGATGAAATGTTTCATGATATTTGGATTGGCAGTTTATTTTTTTCCAAGCAACCTAATATTATGTAATGCATTTAAGTGTTTGTTTGTCTATATTATAATATGTGTATCTATGTATCGCAACAAAATAAAACTTTCGTTTATGAATATTATAATTATTGTAAGTAATATGAGAACTAAGCCTTAAAAGTTTTAAAATATATACATTTTTAGTTGACAACAATAACAGAAGTGAAAGTACGCAACCCTTATACTACGAAGTACCTTTATGATTCAAATTAAAATGAAAACATGAGAACTAACCTAACCCAAGAGTGTGAGGCGCTTAAGGGTTGACAGAGTGCCCTTTACCACACCGGCTAGTTCTACAAAGCCTACATTACAAGGTAAAAAGACACAAGAGACTTCCATTTTGTCCACCTTTCTTAATTAGTACCACAGTTTGTTATGAATATAAGGACGATGGATAGTTGTTGAAAATAGATCAGTAAAATATATATACATATTGTATTTTAGAGTTTTTTAAATAAATAATTATATTTTCGTGGTTATATACTAATTGGAAGAATTTCAATTTCCAATATATATATATATATATATATATATATATATATATATATATAAATATAAAAATATGTGTATACAAATGTTTAATTAAAAAGCTATGTAATCCTATATTACCAACAATCTTTTCTGGTTATAAATTTAGGTTATTATGTGTCGATTTTTAATAGTTTAATGTGTCAAATTTATTGTTATTCAAAAATTAAAGATAGTTAAATATTCTCAACATCTCAAGTTCTTTAGATATAGTGGAAATTATCAAAAAAAAAACGGTATTTTTTCTATAAAATTTATAAATGTCATTTTTTATTATATACATATTTTATAGTAAATATTCAACTTTCTAGGCCACTAGGTAACAAACCTATAAAATATTCATACCTTGCGTAGAACAGAAAACATTTCATAAATAAATAAAATAATGTATATACATATTAATGTACAGCAATCTTTGATACAACGTCGGATTGCCCATACAAATAATTAAACACTCAGATTCTGTAATTTAGGTCAAGCACCGCCTTGAAGCCTAGACTACAGGGAATTGTACTGTAGCAATATATATATATATATATATATATATATATATATATATAATATGTTATTAATATATATATATATATATATATATATAATATGTTATTAAAGTTAATTAAAACTATGACTTTAAACAAGCAGCAGACGAATGACAATAGAAAAAAAAATCAAAAAATAAACAAATTACTTCTTTCTTTACTATACTAATTTAAATATAACAAATACGTTTTCTATGAGTTTCAAAAATGGAAATTATATTATTAATTATGACCAGAATTTAACAATATTGCTACAGTACAATTCCCTGTAGTCTAGGCTTCAAGGCGGTGCTTGACCTAAATTACAGAATCTGAGTGTTTAATTATTTGTATGGGCAATCCGACGTTGTATCAAAGATTGCTGTACATTAATATGTATATACATTATTTTATTTATTTATGAAATGTTTTCTGTTCTACGCAAGGTATGAATATTTTATAGGTTTGTTACCTAGTGGCCTAGAAAGTTGAATATTTACTATATAATATGTATATAATAAAAAATGACATTTATAAATTTTATAGAAAAAATACCGTTTTTTTTTTTCATAATTTTGACTATATCTAAAGAACTTGAGATGTTGAGAATATTTAACTATCTTTAATGTTTGAATAACAATAAATTTGACACATTAAACTATTAAAAATCGACACATAATAACCTAAATTTATAACCAGAAAAAATCTTAGTAATATAGGATTACATAGCTTTTTAATTAAACATTTGTATACACATATTTTTATATTTATATTGCAGATATCAAATACTGAGATGTTGTATAATTTTCCATATGAAAACAATTTTGTAACATCGAATCTGTAGTTGAGATCAGTCTTCCTATGGAGCACTGTGCTTTCTTTCGCTTTATAACATTAGCACAAAGTGTTAATTTAGAAATATTTGTAATAAGAATCTTTAATTATTCTTAATTACTTATCTTCACGCTATATCCCTAGCGGGGTAGGCAGAGAGAACGGAGCGCCAAACGCTACGGTCTCGGCATACCTCTTTCGCCTCGTCCACTGTCATCAACCTCTTCATATATGCCCTCCGGGGGGTCCTCATGCTTTTTACGTGACCTTCCTCCAGTATAGTCGATACTGTGTTTTCGAACGTCAACCGAGGGCTCCTACTCCCCCTCTCTTGCCACTCACTTTTCCTTCATAAATCTTTTTTACAATTCTTTCTTCACTCATTCGCCCGACGTGCCCAAACCACCTGAGAACGTTTTTCTTAATTCTCAGTATAATATTCGATACGGAAGTAAAAAGTACTAGGTAAATATGGTTATTTTTATACATACATTGTGTTCCAAAGCTTAACATGAGATTTGAAGACAAAACACGAACAATATTCCTAGAGCTCGTTCGTCTAATGAGAAAACAACTTATAGTATTAATTATCTAAAATTAGTTTTATGTGATCGGTCTTATTATGGAGATTGGTTCAATGATCTCTCGGTTATGAATCAGGTGTGAAATTACGTACTTGCCTACGTTCTGCTGTCCAATTGATCATTGTATTACCGATAATGCACTTTATTGTAAGATAGTTTAAGATATATTATTGCGTGCATTTTCACTGTTGACTACTTGCTGTAAGATATTGTAATATTGGGTCAATATTCAATGATATAGGAAATGAGAGTGTTAATTTATTTTTTTACAGAAATTGGCTGTTAACTTAGATACGATTACATACTGTATAATACTTTGCGTTTAAAATTCACATACAACTGTGTTCTATGATTTTAATTTGGTTATAATATTTTAATGACAGAAATAAAATTTTAATATTAAATTTCATAGACAGTTAATACAATGAAGTTAAGTATAAAGCAAAAAAATTCAAGCACACGATCGACACATTATTATTTATTACCCGGAGATATCTCACCAAGGCCAAGGTTGCCCTGAATTTGTCAAAATGCGCCAAACTCCGCGACGATAAGGCACGTAGTCATAATGTTCATACAACCAACATACACATATAACTTGTAAAAACAATAGTTAATTACGTTTACGAGGTGGGTGAACGTACGTGGCCCGCTTGGCGAGACGCCAGCTCTCACGCTGCCTAATCGTCAAAGCTCCTTATTGATCATAAACGCCTGGTTATTGTAAAACAGTTCGCCCCCTTATTCACTTCGCCTGCTACTGCTATATATAATATTAAGTTTTTAGGCTTTTAAATACCTTATTTGGCTTAATTTAGATTGAATTAAGTCGTTATATGAAAATAATTGGAATTATCTATGTTTTTTCTTTACTTTATTATAATAATATTAAAATTAGAGTTAATTATAATTTATATTTATACGTCATTTCCCGTTTTTACTATGTTCAACTTAATATCGATACACATGGACGCGCGCCATATTAGAAATATTAGCAGTATTTTCCATTCGTCTTCGGACTACACTCAGAAACTCAATATGCTCTTGTAAATATTGTGTAATATTTCTAAAATTTTGATTCGGGACCGGTATTATGATAGTGTTGCTCTTATCGGTTAATCAACCTTACTTGGGTACCTCGTGTCTTACACGATGCATTTTTTGTACACTTTATTCTATTAGTTATATGGATTTTAACGATCTTTTAACAACATTTACGGTCAGTATAAAAGTGGCAAGTTTTTTATGCGCCGGCTAAATATCAAAGTGGTTTTAGGTATAGCAAACGCTATGAACGGGTCGGTTTTTCCAAACAAGCTACAATCGTCTTATACACAGTGTAATAAAAGATTACTATTGCATACTTAGATTAAATTGTAGACCGGTATCCGACCACCGTGAGATGCTTGTGAGATATCGCTGCCAAAAGATTGTCTATGCGTTTCCGTCTCGACGACATACGTGAGGTCAATCTTGGAAGGTTACATAATATATGCGAATTCTAATGCTCAAGGAAATTGACAAAAGATGTTCTCAAACAAATATTTACCTTATCTAGCATCATAATGCGCCAAGTTGGTACAATATTAAAGTTTTTGTCTTCTAAAGGTCTTTCGAGTACTTTGAACTTTTGGGAAGACGCTATTTAAGTCGTTCGCGAACCATTTAGGTACAACACCTGTTGCACTTTTTTTCTG
The DNA here is from genome assembly GCA_019049475.1 of Eueides isabella. Taxonomy (NCBI): domain Eukaryota; kingdom Metazoa; phylum Arthropoda; class Insecta; order Lepidoptera; family Nymphalidae; genus Eueides; species Eueides isabella. The sequence goes on from CM032401.1 coordinate 1,900,850, forward strand.
TCCCTACAGGTTTTTCTAGTCTGGTTAACTTTATCGTGCTATTTGTCTGTCATAAATCGTCGCTCACATACATCGAGGAAAGGTAATCGTCCCCCGAGCGGCGTTTTGATGACTCAGTTATGAATACTTCCAAAAATATTTAACACTTTTCACTTAGTAATGTCGTAACTACTAGACCAGCGACTTTATGTATTCATAATCAAGCAAAGCCAAAGCGCCATTTTTACAATGAAATATATAAAATAACAGGTTTGTAATTTTTTTTTACTTATATAATAATAATCACAATTCGAAACATTTTATGTTATTCTGGTAAGTAAAATATTTATCACCTTCATAGTATTGCATCAAAAGTTAGCAGTAGGTGCAACGTACCGAAAATGATTATATTTAGGAGATCACTGCGTTACAGTACTTTGACATCTGGTCCGTGAACCCACCTCGGGCTTTACGGTTTCTGCTCGAATTAATTTTACATTCGTGAAAAATATTTTGGAAAGATACAATAACACGTACGTTACGTATGAACTATTTTGTTATTGATGTGAGAGTATAAGTTGGAGAAATTAATTGCATCCAGACTTGTCGACTGGAATTGAACCCACAATCTGTCCCGTTTACAGACGCACTGCCTGTGTCTCAACGCCACGACGGGTCTCTCATGGCGCAGGTCATCTCATATATTAATATTAATGGATGGATACTTAATTGGTTAAATATTTACATTCGACAGACGTATTTAACATAAAGTTCTGTCAAGATATATTTTCATTATCTAGAGGTCCTTAGTTAAGTTTCTTTTGTAGTATTCACGCGGGACGTACTACGACCTTGAGTTTCAACGACCCTGACCGTTAACGTTAACATACGTTGGAATTGCCTGCTTCAAACTTACGAGACTACAATTCGAGCGAGCGAATTTGTTTATAGTAGTAGTCTAGATGAACATGTTAAATAGACATAAAATGTGCCTACATAAACGAGTCTGTGGTGAATAAAGTATTCATAATAAAAAAAAATACTTTTAAATTATTTTATTAGATGATTTAAAAACGAAATGTGCTACTTCCGGTTACGAAATTACAATTTTAATATACAGTTGGTAATTTGACCTTAATACAAGTATTGTGCATATATTTCATCATTAAATGATGAGCAGACAAAGGAGCTTTAAAAAATTGTAAAGGTACAATATTCGCGTTATAATGACGGTGACCGAGTATTTGTTGTGCAAACTTCGGAGACGCTCAGTTCATTGTTGGTTCAGGGACCACCCTCTTATTTATTATCGAGACAGACGTGTAAGATGTATGTACATTGTACACTACATTTTTGTTTTAAATCTTGATTTAATCTTATTATTTGATAAATGTTACTAAATATATCATATATTTTTTATTGGTTATATTTTTTGGTTAAACAAAATAATAAAATGAAGTATTATTTTACATAGTGTGCACTAAGTTTTAGTGGCCAAAAGTTTTGAGCGCTTGTAATTTGCAAATATCATTAAATAGGACAAAGGGCGCGCCGGCTCACATGTGGAGACGACACAGTTTCAGACAAGCTCTTTGACAAACGTTAAATGTATTATTTTAAGCAACGATGTTTTCTAATATTATTAGACAAATAAATTGTTTTAGATTTTTTTATATAGCTTCACAGCATCGTTCATAGAGTAGGTCACAAATGCCCTTTGCGCCCAACAAGTTAACTGGTACCTTGTTACCAGAGGGACGAAATGAAAATAGTTCAATAATACGTATCTAGTCAGCACGACGACAGCTTAGTTATAAATTTGGAACTGTAATATATTTTTTATATTAATAAAAAAAAACTATAATGTTTTTAAGTAATAAAGTCATTCCGTTTTGTTTTATTTATATTTTTTAATGTCGTTTCAAAGATATATTATGGTTCTACAATTTTTTTACTAATAGAGTGTAAATATGAAAATTTTAATAAAATAAAATGTTACGAGCATTGACATTAAAATTATTTAAATAAAAAAAGAAATAAAAAATAAACATCCATGACATTGATATGTGTATTCTTTGCTTAAATAAAATATGTTGTTTTATCTGTATTATGCTGTTCATTTAACAAATTTACTTCTTAAAACACAGACGTAAAACTTTTAAGATTTATTACAAATTTAAATTTAGATGGTTCTTTTAATAACTTGTAACCAAGCTCGAAGGCATGTAGAAATTGAACAAAGACAATTCCATTGTCAAATTTCTATTTAGCCTGTAGTCTACAGTCACGTGCCTCTCTGCCTATTAATCAAGTAAAATATTTATAAATATTTATTCGTTTTTTTATTGACATTTATATTTATTAATTAATATAATACAGCAAAAGGATATCTCTAATATCTTTTTTTAGCTGAAATGAAATTATTATTAATTTAATATAGGTATATATTTTTTATTAAAATTTCGGATAGGTCATATGTCACTATTTAGTTATTACCATTTGACCACGCAAACAAAGCCGCGAGTAGAAACTAATTAAGTTATAAAATGAATTTACACTGTAGAACAATTTTAAGTGATTTCAAGGAACAGTTCCAATTACTATTTACAACTTGCATGCCATCATTACCCGTAATTATATGCCATTCACTTCCTCACAGCTTAAGAACGAAATTTAATATCTCTTAAATCCAATTGTGATTTACGCGGTAACATTATCGTGTGTTGTTTTATACGTGTTAATATTGTTAAAGGTCAGCTTTGAAGGATAATATTTCAGGTAAATAAAGTCATACAAAAAAAAAAGTGATTCGTGCCACCGTGACACCGGTAGAGTTGAAATTATGAGACGAGCGCGACGCGATATGGAGAAGCCGAAACTGAAATACGAAATGTGAATACTAATAAACTTAAGTATCTACTACTTACTAGAGGTATATCGTGGTGTAGGAGCACAAGCGTGTGACTGTAAGCGACAGGTTGTAGGTTCGACCCCCATTCGAGGAAATTTACTGTTTAACAAATTAAAATTAAATATTTTAGGCTTTCATTTCTTCGCTCTGGTACAAGGCACAGAGCGGCGTTGAGTTCCGCCATTCACCACGTCATGCCTCAATTATCTCATTTTGAGAGAACTCTGTATCAAGACTGTAGAAAATCTCCGTCGCGTCTTACTGATCGAAAACGAATCTACTAATAAATAATGAGATACGTTATACGTAAGTGTGATTTTCGCGTAGGTTGTGAAGTATTCTAATAAACACTATTGAGAAAGGTTAGGCATTTACCAAAGCTTTTAACATGACAGACGATATGTAATATTTGAATGACGTATTGCTTAATAAGTTTCAGAAATATTGCGCTCGAGTGCAGACGGGAGCTGTGTCTAATCTTAAGTTGGCGCCTGCGACAGCGATAGAAATAACAGAGCTAGTATGAACGTCGATGTACAAGCTTTTTGTGACGTATCGGCGATCGCATCGCGTGCGACCCGCAATCGGAATATTTCGTAACACACGTGGCATACGGAACGACGCTCCCCTCTTCCTGGTTAGGTGTCGCAATAAAAGTGACTATATACAATAAAAGCGCAAATTAAACAGCGTTGTTTACAAACAGCTTCCCGACCGTTCGCCTTCACACCATGTAATCGTTGCCTCTTCAAATATAAACTTTTAAGTTCGCGATTTATTCAAAAGATCTATACATATCGAATTAAATAATCGATTGTTATTTCTGGCAGCTAAGTGTCAAAAGTTTTTGCTGCCCGGTCATTATGACGGGTGGAAATTGCAGCGATCGTTGCGTCGCGGGCCCGTTTGAAACGAACACTCAATTAATTTTGGATATGATTTGACAGCTCCAAATTACATACAGATAATCGCAGGTACGTCCAAGGATATCGACGGAATAATGTAATTAGCAACAGTCTAAATATTGTAGGTTTTTTTCTTTGCCGATATATATATATATGGCGAGGGAACGGCAATAGACGTGTTACATTGCCGGTTTTTATTGATTTTTAGACCAGTTTTGTGTGGAGAGACGGCGATGTAAAAGGTCAGCGAGTCTTATAGAGACGATGACGAATGTGAGGGGTTGTTGAACGCGGCGTCTATTTTGGAGCGACTAAATGCGGCGGCGGCTCACCGAGTGACATTTGTCGAGCTAGGTGCATCCGACCCTACTATCAAAATACTATTATACATACTTTAGAATCTTAGCCATCATTGAACTAAATTACTTGTATAATCATCTCAATAATCATCGATTTATTTTTTATACTTACTTGATATATATCATCAGTTCTCTACTCAATAACATGCTATGGAATTTTATTTTAAGCTTCACGCTGTATCCCGCTGATGACTGGGTAGGTAGAGGGAACTTGGGAACTTAGTGTTAAGACATGCCGTGGCGTTCCTCACTTTTCACCGAATTTGAGGCATTGCGTGTTGAGTGGTGGAACTTAACACCGCGCTTTACCTTGTTATCAGAGCATAAAAATATAAAATGTTTAATTTGAAAATATTAAAATTAATTTTATCGAGCGTCAATCGGATTTACAACACGTCCCGTACAGTCACACACTTGTATTTCTGCGCCACGACAGACCTCAAAATTATTATTAACAGGATATGAAAAGTGGATATTAGCTAAAAAAAATCTAATATTTTTAAAATTCCTATAAGCTTGGATTCTTATATATTTCAAACAAGTTTAAGTAGTGCTCAGGAAATAATTACCAGACTCGTCACATTACAAAACGTCACACCGGGAAGCCCGAAAAGTTTTGTGCGACTTCTGCATTTAAGTAATCCGACGGGCGATGTTCAATCAAAAATATAATTCACCAAATAAACAGGAACATTCCAAGGCGATATGTAACATATAGTGAATACAATTCGACCCATGATGCGTAACAAATTAGATTAAGCTGTGAAATAATTAGTCTGATCGTTCTAATAAATAAACGCACGAACTAATCGTTATGATTTTCGTTCTGGGTTAATAATTTGAAGGTCTCCAACGATCTGAGGCCTCGTGTGTACATCATCCTTGAAAATATATGGATAACGTATATTGTTTTTATTATATCAAAATGAGTGTCTGTATTAATATTTCAATTTTACTGTAATTTTAGCATTATTTATAGAAATTTATACAGAGTAAATATATCATTTTGTTCAGAAAACATAGTCGTACAACTAAAATAAAAAGGCACAAGAAGGACCATTCAACATTGACCTACAAGCTAAGGTTGGGAGCAAGTTTTTAGCCGTCAAATCGACTGTAGAACGGCCCATTAAGCAAAATTGATACAGATCGAGACCGCTGGGATTCGGTTTCGAACATTTTAATTAGGGTGCAGCTGCAGGCGATAGAGTTTCGCGGACAAAAAATTAGGAATCTTCCAATTGTAAAACAAACAACGAAGATACTACGGCGAAAATATTCACCGAATACTTAACAAGAAAGTTAGAGAACTCTTTGTTCAAGATTGTAACTGGTATTGGAATATTATTAACAGTAATAATGTCTTTGATGTTCGCGATTGTTACACATTTTAAATGAAACACTTTTAACCAGATTAATCGCGTATGTTAATTGTTAAACATGTTTTTTTGGAAACCTGACGTTTCGAACACTTTACAGTAGTTCACGGGCAGACTGAGGTGATATTCGTCTGTTATTTGATATAATATTATATACGCGATATACGCGATTAATCCGGTTAAAAGCGTTTCATTTAAAATTATTAACAGTATTTCAAATTACGCTGCTTTATTTTCCCTTTTCGTTAAAAACATAGGTATGCTTAGTGAAAAAAAAATTAGCTATCTATGTATGTACAAGGCTCGTAGAATCGTAATATGAATACGATTCAGATTAAAACCAGACCCAGATTTGTATGAAACAATGTTTTCATTTCGCGTGCGGTCAGAACTCTAGTTGCTAGAATAAAACCATGTCATGTTATATTTTCAGGGTTACAGTTCACTGTAGAACGTTTTTATGTTTATTTTATCTACCCATGTATTTAAATAGGTATTACGTAATTTTATTTTAGCATAACTTTGTAATATCAGTTATAATTAGATTTTTTTTCTTTAGTTTGCAATATTAATATTGTATGATAAATTAGTTGAATATACTATTTCTTTTTTATTATAGTCATTCCATAAAGGATTTCTACCCATGAACATAGCGTAAAAACCAATACATACGCTTTACACTAATTATACATAACCTAAAGCAACAAAATGTCAAATTAATTTTTAATTGCGCATTATAAATTAAGGTAACAAAAATAAAAAGTTTCATAAATATTGAAATGTTATTAACAAAATTGGCGGGTCGTTGAACGCAGAATGACCTAACCAGCAGGCACCAGGATATCTAACGTTTACGAGATCTTTCGCACGCATCGAGCAAGTCATCGCAATGATTCAATAAAATAGAATCAAAAACTATTTACGTGTCGACGCTTATCCGATATAAGGAAACAATGTTAACGAACTTTGCTAATAGTTACGTGTGAAAAACAAAAAAAAATTATAAGCGATACAATGTATATTTTTCAAATACAATTGAATTTTAAATTTAAACTATAACTTGCGGAACGGAACGTGCCCGTGACTGGGCTAATATAAGATATGGGCTATAATAAGCAAAAGCTCTGTCAAATTCAACTTTCATTTTTACTCGTCCTCGCATTCTATTCAGGTTGGGCGTCACTTTTTCTTTCATTGCAACTAGATTCCAATCCGCCTTGACCTTCGGCGCGATCGGGCGCTCCGGCCGTTCACCCGCGAGCCTTCCGCAAATTATAACATTCTGTAATTGTTACTCGCTCGGCCCTTGTCTATCCTGTCCTCAATGGCGTCCTATCGCCCGTCGAATAAGCGTTTCATTTAAAACTACTGGAAAAAGCGATCCAGATTTCTTATCTATTATGTCACTGAGTGTTTGTTTAAGATAAGGAAAACTTAGGTTAACAACATTTAAGGTTTATTTATTTAAATATAATGATTGTGCAATCGCAATAAAATCCTGTAGATATTAAAGTATCTACTTAGTTTTTTTGTGTAGGAAAAATATTATGAAATAATTATTTGAATACCTAAAGCAAATTTTGTCACTCAACAAATTATGATACTATGAACTTTAAATGTTATTATATAAATAGATATATTTCTATATATCTGGTATATTTAAAAACGATACCTACTACATACATATTAAACAATCTAATACTTTTGAGTTTATAGTTGGTAAGTATTAAAATAATCATAAACCAGCATTTATTACGTAGAACAGTCTAGAAGATGTGAAACACAAGTTTCAAACAAAAACATAGTAACGAGCACGTGTTACGAAGCTTAACGATTGAGTCCGTGACGGACTTTCAACAAGTTTGTCAAATAAGTGGCTTTAGTGCAGTTGATTTTAGTTTTACAATATCAATTTCAATTTGAGGTAACATGCCCAGGGCTCAGTAAAGAGAGGGAAATGGCTGCAAATGAGGTGGAACCGTGCGCCCGCGCCGCGCACGTCTTGAGGGGCGCCTCCAGCCGTGACGCCAGTTTCCGTTCGACACACGGCTCGCTTTTATCACTAACTTTGAATTATATTTATGTGATAAATATATAATTTTATTATGTTCAGTTATATTACGTGTACACACTTGTTTTATTAGTGTCTGTGACGTGCATACCTTTAATTAAGCATGTTAATTAAATAATAATATAGCAATAACAAAGTAAATTAGGCAATTTATTTAATAGTTATCTATTTTATTAGACGTTCATTGTTCACCTGTCTACAAGGAGGTAGTTTTTTATTCGTAACAGTACGTTATCGGCGGGGGCCGTGTGACGCCTTGTTAAATTTATACTTGAATTATCGTGCGTTAACGGCACACACATGAATGGTGTATAATATGTGAGCGTACACGATTCATTCAATTTGTTTACCGCCGAGCGCCGCGACGCCCGGTCAAGGGCGCCGTCCATCGCCCGCTCGGAAACCACCCAAATTATGAACGTTCCCAGTTAAGTGGTTATGTACGCTAAACAATATTAATTGACGCCTTACTGTGTTACTGTGTCGATTACGAGCTTTTTCTTTTTCAATTGAGATGTCTTGATGAGGGTTGCTAAGATAATTATGTGATAACGTAAGTGCTTTAAAGGAAATTTCATTGGCGTTATCTTCGATATATAAAGTAAAGAAGATAAAAGAATATATGTTAATACGAATACTCTCGATAAAATGGTATTATCGTTAATTCGTTAAACATTATTTTAAAAAGGAAGCTTCGTTTCGAAAGATCCAATAAGAATTTTATATAAATTTGAGTGGTAATTAATTTGTTAACGGCAGCGGGCAGCGGCGTTTATAAAGGCCACATGTTGCCACCACGTGGTCCCCAAGACCTTGCCGCGGACCACCAACTCTTAGGTCGTTTACTCCAATTACGCAACACCCGTGTAACAAGTCGCTATATAATCGGCGGAATTTTTATTGACTAATTATTCGCCATTTTTTATAAGCGGTGAAGTCAGCGGATATTGCTAAATATTCAAGCAGTGTATCATTCGAGGCTAACAATAACGTACAAAAAACCAACCATCGAATTATCTCACGTCGATATCTTATGGTTTCAAATGAGCGGGCGATGTGAGCAGCCGCGGCACCGTGTTGTATGAACGAGAAATGGTTTAGGCTGTAATATCGGAGGCTGCGCGATGCAACCACATTCCACGACGATGACTCGCCCGTCGGACCTCCATTGTCAGTTTTTCTCGCGCTCAAACATAGCATAGTGTGGAAAGATATGCGTAATTTAGATTTAACTACATTTGTTTGAGGCGAGCGTAAACAAGCCATCGACGATCACAAGCTAGCGTGGAGTCAACGCCCAGACGGATTAAAGGGCCGATTAATGAGCAGTTTAATTTATAACCGGAATAATAAAAGCTCAAGGAAGGAACGTCGTCAACGCTTCTCTAAACCATAAGTCATCACTGAAATGTCTACAATACAATCGTTGCCTCGCCTCCTGTTCTATGCATAATTTATTTTTTATTTTTTTAAGCTGCTAACCCGTTTTGTCACTACAGAGTAGTGTTTTGGTTTCTAGTTTACTTTTGGTACAACCTTCTCAAGTTAACTTTCGATTTCGTACAAACGCTATAGCCGATATGAAGCAGGCCGACGAAATGTATTCAAGTGAGCGTCGAAACCTGTATGTCCAGTCGAAAACTGTAATTATGTTAACGAGGCATATGGCCACGTGGTTGATTTTATAGCCCGAAACTAAATTATATCCTGTACCGATTCACATTCGGTTCGTGGAGTACGTCGCGTGGCTGACTTTCATAACTGAGCATCTGCTCGATAAAGTTGATAAAAGTTATCGAAACCGGAAAACTAAGTAAGATTCGCCGGTGAGGCGAGTGGCGGGGTCCGGGGGGCAGGGAGCAGGGGAGCGTGACTGATAACGACGTTATACAACGGGCTGAGCGGCCAAGGTCGCAGCAGATGTGGGAAGCACAGGCAAGCCGTTCACGGCTTATCTGGACGAATGTTTGCCGACCACAAATAACCAGCGCGATCGGCCGCCACACCGCGCCGCGCTCCGGCCCGCGATGTTTATTAGGTGTGAACGTACCCGGCAGCGCGCCGTGAGAACTACACTACTACGTATTAGGAGCGACCGCGACTGCGCGATAACAAAACACGTGGTGATCGAGGTTAACAATTACGACTACAATGCGTCAACTGTGCCGTATCAGAGACGCATTAACATATCAAATAAATATCATTTTGGTATTCGGCCACGTCGTAACACATTCTTAACGCGCCGCTAAGTAAGATGTACTCCCTGGGACCGACCGATAAAAAGTTCACGCGCTCTCGGCAGGGGGCGAGGACACGCTGACTAACATACCGAAAATTATATTATTTATTTTCAATTATGCCAACGAGTGTATGAGTATTTATTTACATTCGTTCATAACTGACGGTACTTCAGCTTCCTTCAAGATCTATAAATAGATAATAATTACACGTTGGGGTCTGACTAAGCGAAATCATCGATGGCCGAGGAATGCGGTCACAGGCAGTAGGTCAGCGCACTCGCCGGGAGCGCGCCTCCGCCGGCATCCCTCTCCCGAAGGCCGCCATTCATAATTGAAATGACATCAACCGCGTGGGAACCTTCAAATGCCAAATCGAGCGACCGGTCCTGACGAGCCGATTTAATTACCAGATCGTTGATTGATATTAGCGAAACGACACTCGAGCGAGCTGTTCATAAACAACGAAACCGAAAGCAGCGGGGGTAGCGTCAACAAAAAGAAGAAAACACGCAGACGATCGCGATGCGTCAGCGCAATGCACTTCTGCCGTCCCTGTCGTCCGCGGCGCACTTGTCTCCGCGCGCCGTCCCTGTCGCGCCCGCCCGTTCCCGTCATTTGAGGAAGTGCGTATCACGCTTACGGGATCGCTCTATAACTGGCCGCTGCTTTGCATCATTTCGAATCGCGTACCGAACGGATTAGAAGTTGAAGGTTTAGGCGAAAGGAATCGATCAGCGAGCGCGCGCGTGTGGCCGCGACGTTAGTCCCATAACAATGAGTGATAGTGCAGCCGTCTCTTTCGCGGCGGACCTTGCCGTGCTGTTGCTCCGGTCAGGTTCAATATCCCAGACCTTGGGCCGATCGAGAGTACTCGCAGTGGCCAGTTGAAACTAGTTGCCTCGCCTTTACTTACCACCTGCGATAATATATTATTTATCAGCTATATTTAGCTTCTTATTGGACACAAAATGAGACAATCATCGGCCGATGACAATTGTTTTCTTACTATTGAAGTTAACGTTTTCGTTTTCATTGATGTTTTGTCGGTATGAGTTCTATGTTCTACGATCGGGTCACGTTTTAACATATACGACTATACATAAAAAACGGCCTTTTATGATGCACTACCAGGAAAACTAATGAAGCGTCGGTGGTCGGCGCCGCGCCGCGGCTCTCGATCCGCCTCAAATATACAAGCGGCCAATTAGATGTCGGACGCATTGCTAAAATATAAATATTAGTAGAACCGACAAAGGTTTTTAATCACCGATCTCGATTGGTTTTGTTCCTTTTGCGGTCCGAAATTACAGGCTGTGAGTTCGCTCACCCCGACCGCCGCGCTTAGGGCAACTATGCCCTCGTGGATCGTGTGAAAAATTACCCAAGATTTGCTCTTATTTCTCCTTATAAGTGGAATTCAATAAGTATAATTTTTGCATCCGGCTGCATGTTATATGCAAAGGTGGCATTATGCGAATAAGATACTACGAAGCGATCGTTGAGGCGAAGCGTTGCGTGCTCAGTGTCCTGTCGCTTTAATAAAAAAAAATGAAAACGAAAGCGACGTGCTGCGAGCGGCGAGCGCGAGTCGCGAGCGGAGCACATCTCACTGCGCCAAGGTTACGTAGTAGGGGCGGCGACCGGCGCGGCGCGGCGAGACGGCTATGACGTCACGGGCGCCGGAAACGCTTGTCCGCCTCATAGTTACGGTTACATTTTGAGTTTAGAAGAAAGTGTTCCATTCCGCGTGGGCTAGGTCAGTTTGCTGCATTGCTAGGTGCTTGTGAGGAACGACGAGTCATGGTGGCCCCGTGGCAGTCACTTTCGATGGCCGACACCGCAAGCATTTTATTTATTTTCGATCGTATCTCATGTGTTTGTTTGGTTGGCACTAAAGTGAATACACCGTGGGATGACAAGAAAGTTGGTGACCTCGCCCCGTCAGATATTCCACTCGATAAACATATTAATTGGCGACACTGTATTTTCGGATGAGATATCAGTTTTCTTTTTATATAAATTTAACTTACTGGATTTATGATGTGATTCGCTGAGCGAGATTACAGAGATAACCTACCGAGGAATTACTCTACAGTATGCTGGGATATTTACCTGTGGACAAATGAAAGAAAAAACATTAACAACTACATCACAACTATAAAATCGTTCAAGTAACATTTTTACTGCACAGACGCAATAAAATAAATGTAAACGACAATCTCAATACAACTATTTTTTATCAGAAAATAAACAATTGACTATTATTATCGATTTAACTCGTTCTATTTATAATGAGGCCTCCGATTAAGTTGAACGGAAAATTATTTGGACAAACTTCGAGAGACGCTTTGTGATCATTTCCATAGAAATACTTAGTTTTTTTAAAGGTTAAGTACAAATTAGTTGACATTTTTAATATCTTAGTTTTAAAGTGTGCGATGGTTATTAAATAACAAAGTGTGTATTGTTAAACATATAGTACAAGTATACATTCCAAACGCTACGTCGTTGTCGCTATGTTTATAAAATCTCATTTTACGTTTCGGACAATCGAGATGACGTCCAATGGTATTGTTGTGTCTTACAGCATTCTTTTTCTTGCACGTCGTAATTAAGAAGTTAAAAAACGTTACTTTTAAAACAATTTTAAAAAGAAGAAACTCGAAAGTCTCTGAGTCCAAGTGGAAACAATACACTTACTCTCAATGAGCATCTCTACTACTTGTTGATTTGAAACTTATAACACGTTAAATACTGTCATCATAACACTTTGTGACGATACAATTATTAAAGTATGTATATACCATGTCGGTAAATATGAAATTGAGGCCTGTCGTGGCGCAGCGGCACAAGCGTGTGACTGTAACCGACAGGTGCTGGGTTCGATCGCCACTCGAGGAAATGAAATATTTAATATTTTCAATTTAAATATTTAATGTTTCATTTCTTCAATGCCTCAAATTCGGCGAAAAGTGGGGAACGGAAGTGGAACGGAGTGTCATAACACTAGGTTCCCGGTTCCCTCTGCCTACCCTGCCTCGTGCGGGATACAGCGTGAAGCTAAGAGGCAAATATGAAATAAATATATTTTAATAAATATTCACGTAATATTATACGCCATTATACGGTATGAATAATAAAGAAGAGCTCCACTAAACGCTGATGAATATTGAAGAAGCGAAAGGGATGCGTCAGCAGCGTTGAAAGACATCAAAGATGAAAAAATACGCTTGATATTATAGTGTCATTAAACTTGGTTGTGGTACTAGCTCTATGCAGATTTGAATGAGAAGACAATATAATAATATTCATAAAAAGATAATATTGTAACAGGATTTCACATTGTGCCTTAGGAATTATGGCTTATATAAGTAAGTAAATTTAGTGGTCGCACTGTAACTAAGTAAGTTGTAATTTTCATAAATAGATAATTCTCAAGCCGATCGTATAAAGAATTCAACAACTGCTATTGTTGTTAGTTTATTTTATATATAAAAGTGGGCACGACATGTTTAAATAGGCGTCTCGGCCGTTCGCGTTTCCGATAGGCGAGTGACGCAGGCCAACGTATGGCGAATACAAAGTGAGTCACGGTGTGCCCGGCTTCGAATTAAACTCTAGGCCTCCAGCTAGAACATTCTATTCATATTTAACGGCCATCTTAGTCCCTATGCCACTAATTTATACATAGCCAACATATTTGCTTTATAAACACACTGGTCTCTCGGCCTTTCAATGGCGACCGAACGCTTTGTCATTTCGCTTTTTAATACATGAATGAATTTAAACTTAACACGCATGTAACTAGTTTTCTTATCAAAAACTTGTACTGTAATTTTAGTAATAATAAATATTTTATGACTTATAAGAAAAGTAGGAAGTTACAACAACCAGTTTAAAATTTTAATTAATATAAATGTACAAAAACACCAAAGAGCATTTGTATTTACTTTAATAGCTTTGTTAGTCTATTTAATGATTGTGTTTTTTCCATTGTGATATTTAATAATAATAAATGTGACATTTTAAAATAATAGCTCTGGTTAATAAGCATTCGGTCGACTTCGAAGCTTTCGGGACCAGTCGCGCGTACAGACTGATGCATTACCCAATAACGTTTTCTCGCGAACCGTTTAAAAATTTAATGTGTGATAAAAAATAATGAACGAATTCTCGTCAGTTGTCATTATCGTACGAAATGTAATTCAACGTACCGGAGCAGTAAAATTAAGACCACGTAAAGATTAATGCGGGCGCAAGTCCTGACGACTTCAATTAGATTTCGCGAAAGGCGAACAATAAGATGTAAAATCTACTCTTTTACGAGCTCTGTGTCAGGCGTTGGTCGGTTCGAGATGATCGTAAAATCGGGAATGCAACGGAGCTGACGCTAAAAGGCCAAAAAGTAACTTATCGAATCGCCCAACGCTGCGAAACGGCCGAGGCGAATTTCGACGGGGTAGTTTATTGCGCCGGAAGTAGGTCACACGCGTTCAACCGTCGATACATTTGTTGGATATGTCATATGGAGACGTCGCGACGCCACGATACGATCAGCAGATTAAGAAGTTTCGTTGGTTTTATTAAATACGCGATTTGCGTGGGAAACGGCGCGCGACGTGTATTATATATGCGGACGGGTGTTCTTCAATCGATTCAGTGCAAATTTTGATTTTGAAACTCCGAATTTGCAGGCATCCGCTGCAGTATACTCGCGGAATGCAAAGTGCAATCTGGCCTGGTCTCTGATGCGGATTCCCAGACGTCGGCGACGGCGATGTAAAAAGCGGTCGCTCGGACCGCCTTATAAATTATGAGCTCCAGTTGGGTTATTAGTTTTTGAAATGACACGATTGTCGCGGTGCAGCGCCGAATCTGACGCTCGCGGCTTTACCGTTACATAACTCTATGAAACGTTTAATTTATATAGGCCATTAATCCTGTTTTGTAGCCATACTAAATAAAATAAGAATGATTTTAACTTGACCGTCATCTTGGATGATAATCTAATAATAACTAAAGGGTTAACTTTCTCAGTCCATTAAGATCGGACGCAGAAACATTGTTATCGAGTGACATATTGAACCGCCTGGAAAGCAATAAGTCAACGACTTGCCAATAAAATGAATGGAGCCCCTTGAGCCCTCGCACTTTATGTTGATTATTATATTAGTAATCGACATTACGTACACAATGTCGGTACATGATAAATTATGTTTCCGTTTAAATCTTCTAAAGTTCAATATGAAGATTTATTTATTTAATATATTTAATTGTAACAATTTTATTGAATGATTTTATTATTTTTCTACTTAAAATATATATTTAAATAAATTCCAAATAAGTATTGAAAAATTCCATTTGAATCCATTATTATTTGCTTCGTTTGAACAGACATACGTATATTTATTTATCACACGTAGGTGCATATTGATTCTGTGATTTAGTATTAAATGTAAGTATTCATAAATAACAATAGGTATTTAACGTCAGAAATCTAAGATAAAGGTAATTAATGTGTAAACAGATAAAAGCTTGTTTCCGACGTCATCGGGGTAGGTCGGGGACACAATAGGTAGCACCTATCGTCAATTGACGAGTATTCAAATTACGCAGATGATTGATAGGTAATCAGGCTTCAGGGTTATATTACATTGTTTTGGGCAGCCTGTCTAGAGGCTATGTTTGTAGCCAAGCAGCTTAAGTTCCTTAAAGCTCGAATCTGACCTCTAAGCACGGGCAGGATATAAATAACAGGCCTTGATAAGTTGTGCACATTTTATAGTCGACTCAATAGGTACAATAAAATATTATGCACTTATCTTATCGTTTGGCAAGTGAAAATTAATTGTCTTATTGGAAAATAAATTATTGTATCGTTTTCAACGATTATGTTCATTTTTTTTTATAAGGTGAAGAACATATCATTCAGATTGTAATAATATAAAAATTTCATTTTTTTTCCTTTTCGTGGTAAAACTAAAGAATCATATTTTACAGGGTGGCATGAGTACAGAGGTTGTGAAATTGCGTGTGACCGCAAGACATCCGGCGGACAATGCGCATGCGCCGGACGAAAGCTCGCCGGATGCACGTAATACGCAGATCGCGATTTTATGTTTATTGTTAACTTGTGCTCCCCCGTGACTTTGTTGGAATTATCACTATGTAGAACATACTTTGTATAAATATATTATATAGTTTCTTCCAATTCTTAGACTATATGAATATATAGAATAATAATATTTAAAATTACAAATTATATTAAGCATCGCTGTTTACTTTATATTTATACATAATCGTAATCAGTATACTGGATTAATTATTTTATGTCCTATTAGAAATAGTAAAGATTCTAAATGGAAAAATCGCACTGCTCGTGTACGATGAAATCTAAATAGAAGAATTACATGTTCCTACGTTTTTTTTGTTTTCTATGATTATCATCACTAATTCATAATAGTAACTTGAAACACAGTAGGTACATATATGTATGTGTAATAGAAAATACCTGATCAACCACTGTAAGTATATAATAGAAAAAACTAAGGATCACATGGGATGAGGTATCAAATGAAGCGGCCTATTCACCGCAGACTATAGAAGCCGTATGTGTGGGAGCCTGGATCTGGTTTGTCTATGCACTTGTCCACTGGTAAGAACTGATTCCACCTTTTTGTTTTAAGCTCGCCAACTTATCTTGTGTCACTATACAAATCATTATGTATGAAAAGATATGACTAATTTTCCTATATAGAAAAATATTTGCAATTTAAGTTGAAAACGATGAATCATGTACCAAAGGTGTCGCGTGAAGCTTTCCTTAAATACATTGTAGTGGCACATCACGAAGAACCTATTAGCGATACAAGTAAAAAGAATGAAAGGCGTCGGTAATATTGGTTGTAATATCAAGCTGCGCCCAAATTGCACTCACAATAAAAGTCGAAATATGTCAAAAACCGCTCATTTCCTCCAGCACTAAAGAAACGCTTTGTTCGACAGCAATTTTAACAGAACTGAGAGTCAAATCCTTTATGCGGTGCAAATGGACGGTAACTTTTATATAAGCACCTTTTGAGAACCTGGCTCGTACTTTAAAATATAATCAATCCTTAAAAGTAGATTTCTGAAAACTATTTATTACGATTAACCTTCACCATTGCTTGATAAGTTAATTGCCGCAACAGATTAGCTTTTGGCAGTTTTTTCCGCGGTCTGAAACCTCCATGGTCTTTATGATACATAATTATAATATGCCGGAGAGGCAATCACCGAACCTGTCATTAGACTGTGCAAATAACTAGTTATTTATACATTCACAAATAAAGCAAGCCGATATAACGTCTATTTGTTACACCGCTCTACGTCCATTGATTGGTAAATTGGTTCCAAAATAAAATACAGATTGATTTATTACAATTTATATTATAATATGATTTGAAAATAAAAATAAAAAAGATTAATCATATTTGCGGTAACGGAAGATTAAGATTAATATCGATATTTTTTGCAGCTCCGTAGATTATTACTTGGGGTCATTACGGACCTCCATCAAACGGTTCGCGTGTGACCCCTGCAATGGTCTGCACAAATGCAGCTCTGACGCAACCTCCACCAAAAATGAGAATTACACCTCGCGCTGACGCCACATTAAATCTTGTAAAAGGTCAATTTACAAAAATATTAATACAAAAATATCATTATAAATAAATTTCGTAATCCTTTTTTTGTTTATGACCACCCTTGTTGAAATGTCACGCAAGTAATGTATTATTGGAATGGCCTACGTGTAAATAAGTTTATTTATTGTTAAAGTGAAGAAATATGTGCCTCGATTACTGCAGACCTAAATGTTAATTAATGTTGGACATCGCCGCGTGTTAGAGCTGTAGAGCGTATTATAATAATAAGATAATCATACGTCTGGGCTAATACGGCGAAACGGTTCTTTTTTTTAACCCTGGCGGCGCGGTGTTGCCATGTCTGTCTTGATTTATTCCCGCCCGGTTTAACTAGTTCAAGGTTGCTAGTGATGTGTTGATTGTGAATGGGAAGCTTTATTTTTGTTTGCGATAGGTCGTCTTTAGGTCATCGGAGTCACCCGTGGCCGGAACGAACGTCGCCATGAAGTATCACAAAGAAACTTGTGTTGACGGACCCATACATAATCACTATACAGCCAAATCATAGCATAGCTCAACAAACAGCCAATTAAAATAACAAATATATAGCCAATCATTATTATTCGTGAAGACATTTATTGCAATAAATATGCATTTATAAAAGACCCGGTTGAAAATTAATTACCTACTTATCATAATAACTCTGAGGACGTTCCGAAAATGCGCATTTAATTGTGGCAAAACATTAAAAAAAAGATGTCTCGAATGACGGAGACATTAAGTTATTTTGTAAGAGTGCATTGCACTGGGAATTGACCGTTTTAGGATATCTACATCAGGCGTGTTGCCGGGACCGCGACAAATGTGCACCAATCGAATCGTAAACAAATAAATTGAGCCACGTGACCTGATCAAGAAGAGTGGTAATATATTTTGTACCTGTATGTATGTCTGTGGCATCGTAGCTATTGAATGAATCCTATTTAATGTATATTTTGTATGATGTGAAAATAAGTTTTATTTAGACCTTTTTTATGTCTATAGAGAGATTCTAATGCTGATTCAATCTGTCTCGATTCGTTTTAAGAGAAAATCTGCGGCAGGCTGCGTAACTCAACGCCGTATAATTAATCATAACAAAAAGATACCAACAGAAGATAGCAACAAAAGACAAAGATAGCAACTGAGCTTAAAGAGAGTGTAATATATAGTATCAGTAAGTATCGAAAATTAGTTTAAGATAATTTAAATTATGGGAGGATCACAAATGAATAAGCGATACGTTTAAAATGATAAATTATATGGATGACGGCATCAACAAATAACGGACTAATGTCTGCATACGTTTACCATCCGTACTTAATGATAGTGGATGAACTTATTTGACAATTTAATTCTAGTACCGATCGCTCATTTCAAATTTGCAATGTCGAAAATGCATGCAAAGATTGTGTATATCAATAACATATATGTTTCTTTATATAGATGTGTCTGTATATCCATTATATTATAAATTAATAGCTCAAGCCGGAGGCGTTTATTAATGTTTCTCAAAAGTTGCCATATGATATAGGATATTAAATAATATAATATTAGTCCTTGTTTGTTATATATTTGTTTTTTTTAATTGGTCGAGGCAAAGAGCATAAAATCGACATTAAACTTGATCACAGGTGGATTGAGACCACCTCGCACGACCGGAGCAAAGTGACTTACAAGTAACATTGTTGAAAAAAAAAGCAGGCCACCGGCGAACAGTAAGTCATCCATGTGCATACATTAATATAATTTGCGTGAGGTATCAAAATATATGTCAACCGGCGGCCAATCTTTGATGTCACATTGAGTACGGTTTGTTCCGCGCAAAAACCTCCAGACAGGTAATGAACTAGATAATTCGATAATTAAATGGAATATCAATTAATATATCTATATATATATAATATATATAATTATATATATACTATTATATATATATATAATATATAATATATATATATATAATATATATTATATATATATATAATATATATATCTCTATATATATATATATATAATATATATATATCTATATAGATATTATATAGAATATATATATATATATACTATAGATATATATATATATATATAATATATATATGTATGTATGTATATATATTATATAGAGTTGAGTTTTTATTTACGTGCAATAAACTATTACACCGGTTGAATATTGTATTCACTGCCGTAAATAGATCAGTAAGGGCAGATGTGTTGACATCCGTCAGAATTCTGCAGCATTATGGGAATAAAATTATTGAGGCTGTTACTACCGATTTAATTTTATAAACTATAGAACAAAACCTGTAAATATAAATATTTAAGTGAGCATGACGTTATTAGTTTTTCTTCTTAAAACGATAAACATCTAAATGAATTGTGAACTCTTTTGTCCGAGTTTAGTGTTTATGAGAAATAAACGGCTCTAAAATACGCCGGCTACATCAAAAGTTTCAATTTCGATGACCAATACAAGCTGACCTTCGATTACTTCACTCTTGTCTACCGCTAGCATTCTATATTCGTAGCTTGAAAAGGTCAAGACACGTTGGGCGTTAGCCTTTTGGCCACCGTGAAACATTCGTTGAAAATAATTCCGCATCAAATCATTTTTGTAAGAAATGTCGTCGGCATCCTACAGATCGAATACCTAAAATCGATGTTGCATATTTATTGCCTTTGTGTAGTTGGTTGCGATATCCTAAATTAAAAACGTGATTTATGACACCTCGTACCTACTGGGTCGCCTCTCGCCTTAATTAAACGTTTTTAAGGTGAAAAATATATCGATGTAGAATTATTGTTACGCTTTTGAAATGTATTAATTTTCTATGTGAATAGAACGTTTACGGTCGAGCGGGCCCGTCAGCTGGCGGCTCCCTCGGGCTCGCGTTTTACCCCTAATTACAGGGAGTGGGTTTCTGTGTCAACGAAGATAAATAAAACAAATACTTCACCTCATGTTAGTAATTGCAAAAAATTCTAATAACTCGGATACGTATGTTTTTTTCGCTATCTGTACATATTTTAAAATCGCTAGGGTGTAGATTTGTTATATTTAAATTTCCTGTCGTGCCTGTCGTGGCGCAGCGGCACAAGCGTGTGGCTGTAACCGACAGGTTCTGGGTTCGATCCCCGGTTGAGTAAATGGAATATTTAATATTTTCAATTTAAATATTTAATGTTTCATTTCTTCGCTCTGGTACAAGGCAAAACGCGGCGTTGAATTCCGCCACTGAACACGCAATGCCTCACATTCGGCGGAAAGTGGGGAACAGAAGTGGAATAGAGTGTCTTAACACTAGGTTCCCAAGTTCACTCTGCCTACCCTGCCATGTGTGGGATACAGCGTGAAGCTGAGAGAGAGAGAGAGAGTATTTTTTTTTAAAGTTATATATATAATAAAGCAAAATATCTAACAGATACTGGCATTTATTATTTCATTAGGTGACAGAAGAGAAAATTATCTTAATAAGCTCATGTTGTGGCAACTTTTAAATAACACACATATAGTCATAATAAACACACAATAAAAAATACACGCCAACGTTTTTGTTAATGGTACATTATAATTTGTATGGCGCACTTTCACTCACGATTCATGAGTACCTTTGGAACCATTTAAAACAATATAGCGGAGAACAAAGGTGCGTCTGAGTGATTCTGGTGCAAAAACGAGATCGGCTTAATGTTGGAAATAAAGAAGAAGAAAAAAATAATTTCCGAGAAGCGTTGACCGCTTTGCCAATTATAATAAAATTGTTGTTCAATACCGCCAGCGGAGAGGTTAGCAATTTGGATATACTTATTCCAATCAAGATCACATCGATATCACGCTAAGAACAACCTAAATTAAGTTTGCATACTGCTTTATGTAAATAAATTAACATATTGATTATCTATTTGAAATTTCTACAAGACAGTATGTAAAGAGATTCTGTTTGATTAACTTATCCAGCTTTATATATAGCTGTCACATATAATATTCGCATATCTATGCGAGATTTTCATACAAAAAATATTATACGATTTAAGATCGACCATGAGGATTAATAAAACGAGGACGTTATTTACTTAGTAAATAAATACACAAAATGAAGAATTACATATAATATTATGCTTTTATAATAAATACATATATGTATTTGTTTACTTTTTCTATTTATTGTATTGAAGATTTAATGTTTCGCACATTCACAGACTAACTAATTCTGATAAATAAGATAATGGCAAGAAGTCGAAATGAAAGCGTGTGTCGCAAAAGGATCGATGCTCGCGATGCGTCGCGCCGGAGCCGCCTCTAAGGATTATTACTGCGGAATGCCGCTCCGTAGCTCTCGATTTTAGAACCCTACACGTCGGCCCTCCATAATTTAATACACTCAAAAGTTATTTCGTTAAAAAAATTGCAATAAAATAGCGGGTAAGTAACTAGTTTGGCTATTTCTTTATTTTTTGCTTCACGCAGTATCTCGTATATAGCGGGATTGCCACACAATCGAGTGTTAAGACACTCCGTTTACCACATTCTGTTAAAATTTCAAGACAAACTGTATTGAGTGGTGGAATTTAACGCCGCGGTTTGTTTAATTACCAGAGCGGGAAAATAAAAATTGTTTTTTCGAGTGGCCTGTCGTGGCGCAGCGGCACAAGAGTGTGACTGTAACCGACAGGTTCTGGGTTCGATCCCCAGTCGAGGAAATGAAATATTTAATATTTTCAATTTAAATATTTCATATTTCATTTCTTCGCTCTGGTAATAAGGCAAAGCGCGGCGTTGAGTTCCGCCACTCAACACGCAATGCCTCAAATACGGCGGAAAGTGGGGAACGGAAGTGGAACGGAGTGTCTTAACATTAGGTTTCACTTCCGTTCCCTCTGCCTACCCTGCCTAGTGCGGGATACAGCGTGAAGCTGAAGAAGAAGAAGAAGTTTTTCGAGTGGGAATTGAACCCACGGGTTGTGTTTTAGACGTAGTGTCCGCTGCGCCACGAAAGCCTTTTTATAATATCGTTACAGACTCATGTATTAAGTGGCAACATTTTTCCTTTTGCTTGGCTAACCCTAAAATTATAGATAATATTCCGCGCCTCAGGTGTCAGTTGCATGGCGGCAACATTGAAGTTGCATTATTTATGTTATTGTAAACGTATGAGAAATTATAATTCGTCTGACGAGTTGTGGACGTTATAAGGTTAGCCGATTTGATATTGTGTTCTTTTTTTGTTATGATTATTTTCTTCTTTAGAGAGAAAGCCTAATTTTGGACCACGATTCGCCGATCGTACTATACGTTAGGCAGTGTTATAAAGACGCACGTTGTACTCACTCTTCTTTCTTTCCCAGTAAATTATGTGTATGTATGTAATGTTGGAAATAATTTACAAAGGTACCAGAGCAGCATAAGTTATCAGGCGGTAAGATCGCTTGTAAAAACTGGAGTTAGCGCGGCAGGTGCGCGCGGCAGATGTCGGGTGTCGTCGTCGGCCTCAACACTATATTTCGTAAAGTATACATGTTTTTTTAATGTAATTTACTGTTCGCATTTAAAAGTTATCCTACTTATTTCTTTGTTTATGATTCCAACGTAAAATTATAATAAAATTAATTAAAGAATGTTATTGTTAATTGATTTCTATCTATACAAAATTGAAAATTATGCATTTTTGTCTAACGGTTGCAACAAACGTGTTATGCAGCAAATGTCATAAAACGTCGTTACGATACGTTCAGTACATTTGCATACACATCGCGAGGAGTCGTTTTAATATTGAAAACAAAACAAATTGCCTCTTCCGGGCGCCGCTGTACAGATGGCGCCTTCCCGCCAGCTGCCCTCACTTGGCTCCTAGCGGAACACGCTAGTGCTGCAAACAATTATATCTAATAATAATTCAGTTACTAAAATTCAATACCGCCAGTGAAATGTGTATAGAATAATATTAAACTATCACAGATAATTTAACATTTCGAAAATCAAATGTTACATATAATTGCCCGAACTCCTACGGCAGGTGGCGTATGAGGGCATTGCAGTACAAAAAAATCGTACACAATAATTAATGACGCGAAATAATGTACCAGCATGCGAAACGAAAATCTAAAGGCTGGCGACACGCACCGCTCGGAGGCAACTCGACACCGGCCATTGAACATTTTCATGATGGAAATATCGGTTTACACGACGAGAGGTCGCCACCCACTACGCGCTCGCGCTACGTAGCGACTAGCTCCGTTTGCCGTATTCACCAACATAGTGCTGAAATAAAAAACGCAACGGCGAAAGTAAAAAAAATCATCCGTCAGTGTCAATTAAAGTAACCGGAGAGTGCACTATTTGCGATACAGTAAACAAGATTCAGTTACGATCACCCTCTCGAGGACGTTAACCCGCCACTAAACGCGATGATAAAATAATGAAGTTGCTCTTAAGCATGATATATCTCATTTGAAACGTGCACTTAATTTATAGCCAACAGCATGGGACGATAAGGCAGGTAACAGTCGATGAGCAGGTAGACTCTTTCACTGGAATTTAAAGACCCGACTTAATAACGGCGAGTCGGAGCTTTTGAGGGCCGGCGGTTTTTTCAGTGGTCATTTTAGTGTACCTACAGTTATGTTTCTCGACAAAGGGCACCTTTTGTGCGGAGTGTTAAGGAATTTTACAATATAGATAGAAATGCTTTGTCTGAAGCGGACGAACGACTTCTTAAGTGTCGAATTATTATTGAATTCAAAAGGAAGTTGTTATGGTTCTTGTTATTTTTTACGCTTAAGACACGTTTTGTTAAAGAAAATGTTTTTGCAATGCTGCAATTATTACTAATTATTGCTGACATTATCTCATATTCTCGACACATAAAAGTGTCATAATTATAATGAAGTGTTTTACTCGGTTATCGTATGCGTGTTTATTTTTAGTAACGCTAAGCCCTACTTAATAAAAACATATTGCGCTTTCCTTTAAATTTTCGAGAATCCCAGGAATATTATTAATCAATTTCCGCTTGTTGATAAGAGCCTGATAACCTCGCATCTGCGGTGTTACTACTGACGTATGACACAATCGTATTTTGACTTAGTTTTGAGCGTTATTCATTCAACTGGGTTGGTTTCTCTTAAACAATAAACGTAATTTTGTACACCCATAGCAAAAGCTGATTATCATAAAATGAAAATAAATCTTAATTGTTTAATAAATATTGTATGAGCCCTTGAATGCATCATCCATGTTAAAACTATTTATTATTAAGTTATAAGCATAAAAATCTCGAATGTCGCAAGACCTTTTTGAGAAGTTGAAATAAGTTTTTATATACAATTTCAACACTACATAAACGCAAGCGTTCTCTTTAAAATACTATAAAATTCTTTAATTCTTTATCATTTTATATATGTATTTGTTTTCGAAATTCTGCCAGCTATATCAATAAAACTATTCTCTTATATAAATCGATCTGTGGTCTCAATTTTGTTGTGCAACAACATTTTATTTTCAGCTTCACACTGTATCCCGCACGAGGCAGGGTAGGCAAAAACTCGAGGTAGAGGGAACCCGGGAACCTAGTGTTAAGACACTCTGTTCCACTTTCGTTCCCCACTTTCCGCTGAATGAGGCATTGCGTGTCGAGTGGCCGAACTCAACGCCGCGCTTTGCCTTATTACCAGAGCGAAGAAATGAAACATTAAATATTTTTAAATTGAAAATATTAAATATTTCATTTCCTCGACCGGGATCGAACCCAGAACCTGTCGGTTACAGTCACATGCTTTTGCCGCTGCGCCACGACAGGCCTCATTTTTTTTATTAATTCTTATATATATTAAGAACTAGTATTTTTTTTAAATACAATTATGTATATTCTCTATAATGACAATGTAATGAATAGTAAAGTCGCCTAGGTGACGGTTGACGCTCTCACGCGCTAAGTTAACGTCGGTAACGGCTACAACATCTGTCGTTCGTGTATTATATTTGCCCCTTTAATGAATTTCATTGAACAACAACTGAAGCGGTTGGTACAACCACGTTTACATTACGGTGTTAACATTCTGTTACGGTCAATTTGTTACCGTCGAAAACGGCCGTTGCATAATATTTTGAGGTGAATTTATATGAAATTTACAGATAGAAAATAAATAAGAAAGCTTCGAATTTCTGGCCATCTTACTACATATTTTACATTAAAATAAAATTAAAATTTTGAAGCTGTTGTACTTTTCTCCTTATTATAAACTTTATTAAGAACATGTTAATGAAAGAACAACAAAACAATATAAAAGTATACGTTTGTCTAAAAATAAACGCCTTGTACTTCATCCAAGACACGTACTATATACCTTTACACTAAAACAACACCTATAATTTTACATACAAATTAAACACGAATATAGGAAGTAATTTAATTCACAATGGATTAAATTTATAATGGCCACCAGGTGTTTATTTTTTTTTGTGTCGCGACCAAGGCATGGTGAGTGTAGGCGAAACACAAGGAAGCGAAAATTCTTTGAAAGTTGATTTTATATTTCATATTTAAATTATATATTGAGGTTTGCTTTTTATGATATATATAAAAAATATTTGTTGTATTATTTAAGTTATATTATATAGTAAAAAAATCTAATATATATATATATATATATATATATATATATATATATATATATATATATATATATATATATATATATATATATATATATATATACATACATATTATTTTTTTTAGTTTTTTTAGAATAATGTTAGTTGTTATTAAATTTCTTGGCATCGTTATATTTAAAACTTTACGCGATTTTTTAAGAAAATCGTACAATACAAATTGAGGTCCAAAATAAGTTCGACATTCAAATAAAATTCGAAACAACTGACAGATATTCCAGAATGTAATTAATAGAATATTCTCTATAATGACCAGTTCAAAAAGGTATTGATTAATTATAAAAATTAAAAGTAAAAAACCAAACACACATGTAGACGTCTTATTATCGTTTTAATAATGAATTTTTTGTAACATTTTTGCAATTAAACGCTTATACATAGCCTTAACGGTTCTTCGTAAATAGTTAGCATTCGTACACTGAACATGTGTGTGCAACCAACTTTACTTGTTTTTTTTTGTTTGCATAAGGAATGTGGAATTCGAAACAAAATAAAATATTGTACGCATTCAATAACTTCAATGACAGGGCATTGACACTTAAATGACAGTCGTAAACAGAATAGTATAATTTTAATCTATTTTAGTATGTATCCTTTATTTTATTTAATTTAATTTCATATGCATATTTACTATCGACTAAATTATTTTATTTTTAGAACTGACGTGACTTTGTATGATGATTGCAGCTTCAATCCAAACAGTTACCGCTTTTAATGTCCATATATGTCAGTTTTCTACGACTGGGTAATCAAAACATAAAATTAAGTAATATCAAAACAAAAATGCACGTTAAAAACTTTCATATCTCGCTATCTTATAAGGACGCCATTAAACCACATGTGTAATTAAAGTAAAAGCTTCGCACACGTTGACAAATGATTGATGATTAAATTAATCCATTGTCGAAATGATTATACAGATATCAATAAATTGATATACTTAAGGCGAGGCAGGTGTGAGACAACGGTCGTAAGAAACGGTTCGACGGCGGACAAGCGCGGCGCGACGGTTACCAGCAGATGTTAACTCAACTTTTATGATAAGAAACGTGAATAAGTGTGCCTCGTAATCTATTTTCAAGTTATTTCTGTACATTTCTATATCATGTGAAATGTCATGTGTTGTCTTTTAAAAGTAATTTTCTGTGACTTCTGTCTCTTCCCTTGTGAACAAATAAGAGCGTCGATCGTGGCTAATAATAATAGTCAATTTCAAAGCGATTGTTAATATATAATTATGTTACAATGTAAGATTTCCGTAGAACGAGTTGGGTGGACATTTTGCTAAATGTCAACTGTAGATAATAAACTACAAATAAGGATTAAGGGCACATGTGTTGTTCGTGCCCGCCACCAGATCGGGCACATTCTTAGTGCAACATTTCACACATCTGCGTCTTCGACTCGTAGGCATTATCATCGTATCCTGTCATTAAACCCTTACAAGAAAAATGAACGAGACTTTTTCCATCACAATAATGTAGTCCGCGACAAATAAATTAATCTCGAGCTGAAATTGCTCTCGCTTAGTTCTCGCAGTAAATGGCGGCGTATAGAAGTACAATAATGAAAGCGGTCCGCGGTGTACGCTTATTGCATCCACGGATGACGAGTAAATCGAAATGGGAGTGAGTCTAATTCGCGGCGCCGCCTGACACTCCCGAGATGGATTGTTGTCAACATTAGTGCGGGAAGCATATTGACTTGTCGCTCGACAACGACAGCTCGTGCGCTGAAAAGTCTCCCGCACTCGTCTGGACACGCGACACTGACCCTCTACAACATGTTCCATAAGAGCGGTTTCACCGACACATCGCATCGAAATATATGACTCAATAAATGTATCATAAATAATCGTTTGCGTTCACTAGTACCAGTACATGTCGTGAGATGTCTGGCATACAATTTCAGACTCAGCAACGAAAGGGCTCAAGGTCCACAATTAAACGGAGTCCTGCGCTTTCGCGCCGGATTACTGGCTTATTCGTGCTGCCGCGGCAATTAGGAAGTCGTTCATTAGGGTCCCTAAGTTTCGCAGACGTGAGGGTGCCGGCATTGTGACGTCACGCCACTCTTTCGCAACTCGCCACTGTGACCCCGTATAACACTTTGTTGCCAGTCGAGCGGTTTGTTTATATACAAAACGTTAGAAACAAAACGCTTCCACTTTAGGAATGCTTCCACAATACAAACAGGGGCTAGTTAGTTCCCGGAGCACTGCGTAGTGGCTTGGCGCCACCGCACTGGGAACCGGTGAGCGACAAGGACGGAACACGCGGTGCACCTTTAAATATCTCTTAAAATCATCAGTTGCTACATATCCGTGGATCTCATTTCGGAAGGTACGATAAGGACGCAAGATGCGGTTAGCGGTGTTCCAGAATGCATCTGTTAACGTACATAAAAACGGGATCGTGGAATTTCGGGACGTCTCTGCGCCGGGACAGATGCTCCTCTATTTTTTTATACGACGAAGCCGTTTCATTCAAAAATTGTCAACGGATAGAGATTTGTGTAATCTTGTTAAAGTAATAGCAGCAGGTTAACAGGCAATTCAGGGACCCTTCTGATCTGACGTTTACGAGTTTTGAATCGAGTGGACGATTAATATATGAATTTTATTATATACGAATAAAAATAATAAGCGTTTACAAAGTTGCAAATGTAAACGCACAATAAACAAAGCCCTTTACAACGTGCAAAGAGCGCGGCGGCCGTCGACAATTATTAATGAGCAAATAAACAGAGATCACACGTAAAGACGTAGTAGAAATTAAATTCGCTTTATCGTTCCATTTCCGTTGCTCGCGAGCGGCGCCCCCCGCGTGTACCAGGCGTGCAGCAGCGGGCAGGAGCCGAAGCCTTGACCCTGAGTGCGGTGGCGTCGACCGGAACGTACGCCAGTACTGCGAATCTCGATTTCCTCTCACCGCCTCGCCGGTGTTGCGATCTTAGTACACGCTGCTCGCACGTGTGATTTACTAGATTGTTTTCTCTTTCGGCCATACCGATAGTATTGTACTACGCTTACATTGTACTTGGGACTGCGTCTGTGTTCATTTATATAGACTAACTTGCACCTTTGAAGATGCAACTTTAGGGCTGTATTCGTTATCGAGTAGTGAATGTTCCCACACTCGGTAGCCGAGCGAGTTGAAACGGCCGGGTAACGTCAAAATCGAGAGTTATAGTATACTAAAAACATGACTATCAAGATGTGAAGTAAACAGAGGCAAGAGGGGTTGCCAGTCATTGATGTAGAACCGGTCTCGGCGGCCCGTCACTAAACCGGCTCGTGACGGACAGGGATGAATTACGACACGCCGGCCCGGGAACGGTGCTATCCTCGTATTTACATTCCGGATAAACGATAATAATTAATTCTGAACGTGTACTAAATGATAATATTAAGCTTAAGTAAGCCGTCCTTCGGCAGCGTAGTTTACCTTGGCACACGATTTCGTCGAGATGCAAAACACCGTAGGTACGGCGCGCCACTACAAATCAAAACAACAAACGCGCCGACAGGATTCGATCGACATCGAGACAATCGTACATCGACAATCGATACGCCGATAGAGAGCGGGTAGTTGCGACCGGACGTGACGTCACGCGGTGTCCGCGCGTAAACGCGAGAATTTTAAACAACCTCCTTTTGGTATAAATTGTGAAACACATGTCACTGGTATAAACAGAATGAACGGGCGTATTTTGTGTCGCGGCCAGTTTTATTTCGACTGGATAAGGTTTACAACGCGGCGGACGCTGGCTGGGGCGAAGGATGTTCTCATTTTACATTCATGTCATACAATGTGCGTGGTTATAAGGTCGTAACTCGTAATTATGTTTTGAGAATTTTAAGATTTCACTACGATTGACCATTGTTTTGTAAGTATGTCGATATCTTTTGAAATCGCGGATATATAGTACATGTTAATCATAGATAACCAAATGGCGAATATAAAATACTAAGTACGTACATATATTTATATGGACATATATAAAATAAACATACATATGTCATTGTATGTAGAGTGTACGGGCAATTTGAATAAAAATAACATAGCTGGTAACCAGCGTGTGTATTCACAAAGCTTATTTGAGCTTTTAAGGCAAACAAATTAAAATGTTTGCAAAAAATCTCAGGTACGCAATACGTAAGAACCTTTATGATAAATAAAAACTTCCACGCTAAAGCACTTGTGTGTTTCCAAGTGCGTATTGAATTTCTACCATTCTGGCCATTGTGCCCGTGCCCGGTAGGTCCACAGAAAAAGATTAAATTCTAAAGATGTTCTCGAAACGTTTCAGAACTTTTATGTTGTGCCGTACACATAGAAATAAGATATTTTTAACTACTGCGTTTTTTGTGCACGGAGGAAGGTCTCGGTTTACGTTTTATAATAAAAATTATGCAGCTGAGCTTTCCCATATTAACATTATAAAATTTCTAAGTATATTCTATATTGAACTAAGCTTTTGTTTATAATATACGTCTACATAATTTAATATTATTTTATTGTCTTGATTTCTAGAGCAAACACGTTCAATATGAATATATTCAATAGACAAATAAAAACACAAGAAGTGTATAGACACAAAACTAAAACACAAACAAACTGAACTGTTCCAAACGAAACGACCTAAATATAGCGATATAACCTACATTACAATACGAAATGCTCCGCAGATGGCACCTTGTCGCAATAAAGGGCCGTCGCCGTTACGACCGTCAGTGAAATGAAGCAGTCGGTAGTTTGGTTAGACAAGGTTGCAAGTGTCGCGGCCGGGCGGTTTTTTGTTTTGCTTTTAAGAGGCGGCTGGAAATGCAGCTAACATACGTACATATAAGTCGACTATAATTTTGTATGTATTATTGTTCTTGGGAAAGGTTTCCAGCTTTCTGTTACGCCGTCTGAGCGTTAGTTATTCTTGTGAAACAATTTAACATGGTATTAAATTCTTATCGTTTCTTCGTTGCATTAATATATACATATACATATTCTTAATAATATATAATATATATGTACATACATATACTCAATATGATGACTTTTATGTCTTAAATGATAAGTAATAAGCGAATCTAAGCTAGTCTTGAATAAGTTCTATTGACTATCATATATGAATGAGAATCGAACCGATGACCTCCCGTTTAATAATCAGAGTAATTAACAACAAAATCATTACTAAGTTGCCGGTACATTAATTCCATAACTGGAATATTTTCATTTTGAAAAAAAAAATCAATAGTACTCAAATACGAAGTATACTTAACATGCTTATACAAATCTTTTTTAATGAGCGTAGGTATCTGAAAAAATATTTTTTTTTCGAGCAAAGATTTTACGTATTAATAAAAAACAATAATACCGAGGCCTGTCGTGGCGTAGGGGCACAGCCATGTGACTGTAAACGTGATAGGTTTTAGGTTCGATCCTACTCGAGGAAATAAAATATTTAATATAATCAAATTAAATATTTAAAGTTTTCATTTTTTCTACTGACATAGCAAAGCGCGGCGTTGAGTTCCGCCACTTAACACGCAATGTCTCGAATTTGGCGGAAAGTAGGGAATGGAACAGAACTCTAGATCGCCAAGTTCTCTCTGCCTACCCTGCCCTATACAGTGTGAAGCTAAAAAATATGATAATAATATTATAAAATTAAAAGTGTTAGATAAATTTAATATACTTTATTTAGTTGAATTCAAAGACTCGGTAGTGTTTGGCGCTTAAAATATATATTTTTTTTGTCTACAAAATTATATTACTACGCAACTTTGTACGATAAAAATAAAGAATATAAAAATAAATTCTATTTAAAATTATATTATTAGCGGCCTTTTTATCGTTTTATATATATCAAAGTAGACAGAGAGAACCTATTGCAGTGTTAAGAATCCAAATTTGGGACATTGCATGTTTAGAGGATAAAGTAACTTAACAACGTATTTTAAATAAACAATAATAATAATATTTATATGAATCATAATAGTTCAAGAATAAGTACATAATATATTATTATTATAGGCAGTATCGGTTATATTATGTATCGTATGTGCATACATCACGACGGGGCTCGGGACGGGGCAATCACCGGAATGCAATTTCTATATCGCGAGCGTCTCATTAAAAAGCGGGGGACGTGCACGGGGACTAGTTACGTCGGGATTGCGGGACAAATCGGGACTGTTTTTGTTAAATACTTTAAGTTACAACAAAATATATATATATATATATATATATATATATATATATATATATATATATATATATATATATATATATATATATATATATATATATATATATATATATATATATATTATGTTCAGCTTCACGCTGTATCCCGCAGATGGCAGGGTACGCAGAGGGAAATACGGAAGTTAGTGCTAAGGCACGACATCCCGTTGCCCTTAATATTTGGACTGTCTGTCACAACAAGAATTTTCCAAATCGAACCAGTAGTTCCGGAGATTAGCGCTTTTAACCAATCAATGTCTTTAATTAAATAATAGTACAATTAATACAGATATAATAATATTAATAAAATATGATATTTATTTTGAGAGTGGGAAATTGTTAAGTTGAATTGTATTTTTTTTTATTATTATTACGTATCAAATGACAGCTGGTGACAGTTAAATATAAAATTTATAAGCTATGTACTAAAACACTAATGGAAACTTATTATTCAATGGCGCGGAAAAAATATATAATCTTTTTATATATATACCTACTCTATATAGATATTATATATACATAAAATAATTTATCTATCCCATAATGTATCTAGTTTTGATACGTATTTTTTATCTACTGATATTATGACAAAGCACTAAATCAGATTATTTTAGTACTAAACTTTTATACATGCAATTTCAATTTGAACTAATCTCATATATTGAACAATTTTTTACCTACTCCATACTACTTACTTCATCGTTCATACAAAAAGCTTCAGGCTGTATCCAGCAAATATGAGGGTAGACAGAGAGAACTAAGTATTAAGACATTTCCGGTTCCAGCCCTCCGCAGAATCTCGAGCAACTACGTGTCGAGTGGCGGAACTCAACGCCGCAGATGGTTAAATAAACGTGCGCAAGCGTAAATAAAATATTATATAAATAGATATAAGCAAATCTAATTAAATGTATATGTTCTGATAATTGCTCAACTATAACATTAATTCTACGTCTAGTTAGGCATTTTTAAATTGTAAATTTCAATATTTACATTTTTAACTTGTAACGTAGGAACTAGGTGTTTGGCTGTTTGTAAATACAACATCGAATGAACTCGTTTGCTCATGCATTAATGTAACTTTAATATTATACTACTTTTTTTATAATATATAACAGAATACGACTATATACACATTAAAATATCGGCATATAATTAAAAAAAAATATCTACATAGTTTAGTAGGTGAGATTTCGGTACTACTGCTTACGTGACAAAAATATTAAGTGTGCAAAAAAAGTTTCACAAGCGAATGATCCGAGGGTAGATAGCTAATAAAACCACATCTACAACATACGTCGTTAACGGCAAGAAAATAACTCTCACAAAAGAATCTTCGAACAGGCATGCAATTAGTTTTTTTTCGCAAATCCGGTGCACATTTCAAAAAATTAGTCTCAGATAAGGCAGCGTCGGAGGGCTTTGTCGGAATTTTTTACACACTCAAGAAAAACTAACGTCTCTAAGGGTATCATTTTTTGTTCGTCGCTGCCTTTTAATTAGTAGATCGTAGTTTTTTCACCTGACTCCAGCGGGTAGCGGCCACAGTCTGCCGGCGAGAAATTACTTTGGGCGACCGCACCATGGGAAATCACACTGCACAATCATTTATTCATTATACACGGTCTATTCGATCCGTTCGACTTTCTATCCACCGGCCTACGTTTTAAAGCTACGATCTACGTTTTAGCGGCTACGCAGCACTCGGCGCGGCAACCGTTACAGCATGCCGCGAGTCGCAACTTGCGGGTAAACAAACAAAACGGCGGAAGACGTCGCGTCGGAGCCTGCTGATCGAACATAACCTAAAAGCGGCGCGGCACGTGCGCCCTTACATAAGGGTGCCTGCCGCCTACCGCCTAGTGCCTAGTGCCTACCTTGTCTGCCCACGATCTCTGCGACGTGCTCGGAGGATGGCACGGGCACGCACTCCGTCATGTTCTGGGATTTCTTGGCGCGGTCGTCGGGCGGCGGCGCGAATCCGAGCGGGCTCGCCAGCGGGTTGGTCGCCGGCAGGCTCTCTCCGAAGTTCAGCATGCTCAGCTCGAGCGCGAGCTGGAAGGCGCGCTGGTCCTCCACCAGGCCCCCTCCGCCCAGCTCCCCGAACAAACTCGACGGCATCTCCACCTGGGACGCAATCTTGGCGGCTTTAGAGAGGTTTCCCTCTCGTGTCACTGGTCAAAATTTAGTGTAGCGATCGTTGCGAGCGCCGCGTCGTCGTAACGCAACGCACGTGTGATTTGGTCGCGGCGCGGCGGTGAACTGAGTCGCCGGCCGGCGGGCGCACGCGCCTGGCGGCGGCGGGGCGCGGTGGGGCGGTGTGCGGCGGGGCGGCGCGGCGGGGCGAGGGCGGCGGCGCGGGGGCGGGGGCGCAGGGTGGCACTGCACCGGGCGGGATGCGACGCAGCTTCCGCCCGCCCTGCCGCCGCCGCCACCGTCGCCACCACCACCGCGGAACAGATCACACCAGGTAATTATCCTGCATGCGACACCAACACTGATAACTGCGATTCGGTGATTAAGACACTTTTCACTGTCAATTAGTGGCAGTTATAAAATATGGTCACTTAACCGTCGTCGACTTACATGAAAAAGTTTATTTTAGTTTATATATCTGTTTTTGCTCATTTTATTATGTACAACGTATATTTATATATAGTTTATACATAGGTTTAAAGTACTTAGCGAGTAGTGGCTGTCAAGCTCGATTTTTGTCAATAAAGCTTCAGAAAATACAAGCCAGACGGTACTCTGACATAGAGTCATGGTAAAAATAAAACAATATTAAGAAAATTATATTCGATAAACAAATACTTCGGATTCTAATATTATTAATAAGATGTTGTAGGTCGAAGGACTCAATTTCCGTAAACAAAACAAATATTATATTTAACAGAAATGAGCTGTTTCTTGACTTTTCTTAAGAGAAACGTTTGATTAACGAGGTAATACCAAATACCTATTATTTGTACGAGACGGTTGACAATATATATTCATATTCAAAATATTTGAAAGTACTCCGAATATTTAAATCACATTTTTTAAAAACTAAGTATAAAAAAACACAGGTTATTTTTACCGACTTTATTTTTCTTTTGAGGGAAGTGAACTTGTAACCACCGTGGCAAGAACATTGACCCGGAACGACCCGTGCTCTTTGTACTTGAAGATAAACTACAGTCACAGAAAAAAAACCATTTCTTAATTATAGGCTGTATGTGTATGTAATGTAAAGTAAAAAAAAATTACAATTTTACATTCAATTTAATTCATTAAATTTCGTCCATTTGTGGCGCAGAGCCACAAGTGAGCAACTGTAAGCGCGAAAGGCACAGGTTCGAATCCCACTCAAAAAAACTATTTAATATTTTCATTTCCTCGCACTGGTAACGAGGCAAAGTAGTTGAGTTCCGCCACTTTTCAATCAATGCCTCCAGAGTTCAGTGAAAAGTGAGGCACGGAAGTGTACTTATGGATACGGAGTGTCTTAACACTAGGTTCTCAAATCCCTCCTAACAGCGTGAAACTGATAAAAAGTAAGTTTGAGAAAAAAAAATTAAACTACTTTTACTGATATCGTTAATTTTCTAATTTCATGAGCTCGTGAACTTCACCGACTTTCTAACTGACAGGCACATCTTTACTTAATAGGCAACTTTAGTATATACCGTAGATAAGCTGCCTTAATAGCTTAATGCAGCGCGCCTTGAGCTTTCCACGTAGAGTTTATTTACTCTTAGGGTTCCCTTAAAATGTCACTTTTATAAGTTTTCAACACTAAAATAATATAATGTATAATTTTATTTTAGATACTCATAAAATATTAATAAAATACGTTTGAACATTAATATAAATTATTTTTTGAATAATTAAATGTCTCAAAAATTCTATTAGAATAATTTATATATTAAATTTCTATAGGTCATAATGAATATGTCGATTGTGTCATATATTTTAAAATAATATATTTACATAATTACGCAATAATTTGAATAGCAAGTGCTAATTGCAAACATTTAAAAAACTGAATATTAAAATGTTCGTGTAAGAGTTCACCATGCATATCATGTTATTATAACCGTTTTGAAATGAAACTAAATAACTCCGCAAAGTGGGAATTGAACCCATTGTTCAGTTTCACGCTATACTCCTATCCCTGCACATGGCAGGATAGGCAGAGAGAACTCAGTGTTTAATCACTCTATCCCATTATTTACTATACGTAAAGTCAAAAAATTCTCACGCACATACATATATCGTTATCCTAACTAACGATAAAATGATATTGCATTATTTGAAATGTGAAAAAAGGGTTACTATTAAAAAAAAAACCAAATGAATATAAAAGAAGAGCAGGGAACCCTTCATTTCCAGGTCCAACTCTCACTTGGCCGGTTTTAATTTATCACTACTTTGTTAGCCGTCTATTGGATTCACATAGAAAGGGGTTACATACATTTGAAATAAATGTTTATTAAATATTTCTTACTTATGTTTTAGAAAAATATTTATTAGGTATTTTTTTTTTCAAGTAAATATTTAATAAATATAGTTTTCATTCAAGAGACAGTATTAATTATGTCTTAGATCTAATAAAAGTTGATATTGACATGGAGAGTAATTCTCCTTAACCTTAGATTCCCAAGTTTACTCTGCCGATGTGTGATGATATACGAGATACAGCGTGATGCTAAAAACAAATATAATTTATGATAATTCTTAACGGTGTTACTAGTTCTTTGTTATATATTATATATATATATATAT
Source organism: Eueides isabella (assembly GCA_019049475.1). Lineage (NCBI taxonomy): Eukaryota > Metazoa > Arthropoda > Insecta > Lepidoptera > Nymphalidae > Eueides > Eueides isabella. The sequence goes on from CM032401.1 coordinate 1,938,038, forward strand.
ATATATATATATATATATATATATATATATATATATATATATATATATATATATATATATATATATATATATATATATATATATTTAATATTTTGGACAACTAGTAGCAGATTATCTACAATAAAATACTAAACTTAAATTTAAAAAGCGGAAAAAATTTTGATCGAAGCAAGATATAACTAAGCCATTCGTTCTTGTTGTCAAGTTGGTCAGAGCGCTTGAACGGTTGTCAAGAGGCGCGGGTTCAAATCTTGCTTCGTTCAAAATTTTTATACGTTTTTTTTAATTTAAATTTAGTATTTTCTGTCCTAAGTGTGAATAACACTTTAAAAAATAGTAAAAATACAATAAAGTAATTTAATATTTCAAGGCACACTATCGCCATAGGTTACGACCACCCAGGTTATAATTTGACTCATTCAATGATTGTTTTATTATAAAATCGCCCTACTTACCAACATGTCGGTAGACATTAACTAAACACTTAAGCTGAGAATGAATAAATTCACTGTTATTCTGTCATTTTGTTTTTCTGTTTGTAACTGTAATGACTTGTCACTATGTTTCCGCTTTCTCTTCACTAATATTGATACCTTGATTATGCAGCAAATATTGTAATTAAATTATATGTAGGTATATGAATTTATAATTATATATATATATATATATATATATATATATATATATATATATATATATTTATATATATATATATATATATATATATATATATATATATATATATATATATATATATATATATATATATATATATATATATATATAAATTCGAGTGGACTAACCGCGTTTCGGTCCACATTTTCCGCTTATTTTTAGGCATTTCGAGTAGAGTTACGGATCTCAACGCCGTTTTTATTTGCCTTATAATCAAAACGAAGAAATCAAACCATTAAATATTAAATTTGAAAATAATAAAATTTTATTTCTTCGAGTGGGCTTCGAACACACACCTTGTCGCGTTTGCAGTCATATATTGATCTGCTAATAGTAATAGATATGCACCGCAGCTCCATAATAAAAATGACTAAGTGAATCGCCATAGAAAGTTAAAAATGAAAGAAACAAAACTTTGATGATTTTTAGTAAAAAAACGTATATGTTGACTTACTGTAAGTTCATTTTAATTATTGTTGTATGTTATTTTGTACAATAAAGGGAGGTAGCATGTTAGAATTGCACTAAGTAGTTAAACTTTCGGTCCAGACTACATTCGCAGACTCGTTGAGACGAGACTCATGAATGCGTGAACAAGTGTCGCGTACTAGCACTTTGATAGTGTACTAAGGTACTATATTTTCTTTGACGTTCTCACTTATAGCGAAAGATAAGAAGCTTATATACATATCATTAAATTTTTTCTACATCGTTATTAGAATTAAAAAATAAATTGTATATACTCTTGGTATGTAGTTAACTTAACTTAGCTTCACGCTGTATCCCGCACGAGGCAGGGTAGGCAAAGGGAACCCGGGAATCTAGTGTTAAGACATTTCGTTCCACTTCCGTTCCCCACTTTCCGCCGAATTTGAGGCATGTGGTATGTAGTTTGTGTGTTTGTTAATATTTATAAAAAAAAATCTACGTGTGTATTTATTATTAATCACCATCCGTATTTGTTTTGCAGCAGCGTTGAGTTCCGCCAAACATCACGCTATGTCTCGAAAAGTAAACGGAATATTGTGTACAGAGTGTCTTAACTATATTTTTTATCCTTCTTTATAAGTATTCTAAGAAAACCTAAAGCGATATTGTTATATTTACGAGTAAAATTTCACAAATAATTTGATCAGTTCACGTATCCTATTGTTAAAAGCACACGTTCTCAGTTAACAAGAACTGAACTTTGATACAATGATTTCAGATTTGACGACACACGATACGTTTTTTTCACACTCTATTTCTGCTTAATTTCTGATGCTTATCTGATCACTATCGATAAAATTACATAAACACTTTCCAAACTACAAAAATTTGTATAATATATTTGGTTGACCGTTATCGTTTTAAATTGTCCCATATAAATAAAAGTTGTATAAATTTTGGCGGGCAGGTGTCGGAAAGTTGAGTGGGTCATAGTGGATAAAACTTTTATATGTTAGTATCTGTTATAAAGAACTAAATAAGAGTTGTTTAGTCATATCACTTAGATCGTAGGTCTCTAGGTGGACAAAGTTGACAAAGGCATTATAAGTTTTTTCTAAGACTTAATGAAAATGTTTTTGTAATGTTATCGTTTTTTTTTCAGCTTAACGCTGTATCCCCTACAATCTAGTGATAAGACACTCGGTACGCCATTTTCTGCCTCAACTGAAATTCAACGCCGCTCTTTACCCTATTGTCAGAGTGTATAAATGAAAACATGAGATATTAAATGTGAAGATATTAAATATTTCATTTCTTCGAGTGAGGATTGAACCCACAACCTGTCGTTTACAGTCACAAGCTTGTGCCCCTGAGACAGGCCTTGTTTGTTATCGTATGGAGATTAGTTTTTGATTAATTTAATTAGATAATCGTGGCGTAGTGGAACAGCGTGTGTCTGCATACGCGATGAGTGTGGCGGCTTCGACCCCGGTCGAAGTGGAGAGTATGTATTATTTTCTTTTCCCCGTTCTGAATAGGCGTCGATGGAAAACAAAGAACATACATATATTATTACTGAATATAAAAATACGCTATACAGTCCAAATAAATATTCTCAAAATTTCATATATATGGTACTAAATAATAAAATGAATACATTTAAAGGAAAAAATATCAATTAAGTTCAAATTAAAACTATAAGTATATTAACAGATTGTTAACGCAGATAGGAAGTTTTAATAATCATAATAATTTAACATTAACAAGTATGTATTTGTAAGTGCGGAAATGTCACATAGGCTATCGCACTAATGAACATGTAGCCATAGTAATAACGTATTAAAATATATTATTTTAAACCAGTTACACCAGTTAAGGTAATTTGCTCTAATTTTGACACAAAATATTCTGAAGGTCCCAAAGTACAATTTTTTTAATTAATTCTAATAGGGCGCTGTTTACTTGGCTTACTTGAATAAATATATATAAGAGTTGTTACTTAGAGATTAGTTTTGGGAGTACTTAAAAACAGGCCTTGAAGCATGTCGTAGCGCAGCGGTACAGGCGCGTGACTGTAAACGATAGATTGTGTGTTCGATCCCCACTCGAGGAAATGAAATATTTAATATTTTTCAAATTACATGTTTAATATTTTCATTTCTTCGCTCTGGCAAGCAAAGCGCGGCGTTGATTTCTGCCCCTCAACACGCAATGCCTCAACTTCGGCGGAAAGTGGAGAACGGCAGTGGAACGGAGTGTCTTAACACTAGGTTCCCAAAGTCCCCTTTGCCTGCCTCCCATGTGCGGATACGGTGTGAAGCTGAAACAGTACTTACAAATATTTATAAGTATATGTTACATTAAGAGCGGCGTTGAGTTCCTCCACTCAATACACAATGCCCCAATTCTGCAGAAAGTAGAAAAGGGAAATGTCTTAACGGGAACAGTAACGGGTATAGCATGAAGCTGAAAAACAAACTTGTCTTAAAGTTTACCATGGCTGCTAGGGTTCCACTTCAGATCTTCGATTTACCACGGAAATTGCGCATCTCATCAATATCATCTACAGATTTAAGATCTAGGATTTGGTTTATTAATAATAAATTATTGTTTATGTATTGATAAAAAAATTAAAGTTTAGTACAAAAAAGTTTCAACAACATTCATTCAGGAGCTTTTGCGTAAAAAGTAAACAGACCAACAGACAGACATAAATATCGAAAATTTAAATTTTGAATTCTACGTACAAATATACAAAAATGACATATTGTATACATTTTGTTATTCATAGGCTTACCATTTATTAACTCTCAACTTAAAAATAATAATATATCTATGAAATTTAGGATAATCATATAAATTTACCTGATATCTACATATAAGTACGTATGTACAGTAATCTATATTTTGGTAAATCCAGTATTCACCGTTTAGCTATAGAGCCAAGCGCGATCCGTATTACGTATTCATTCGTAACTGGCGGAGGTCAAGGCGATGTACTTACTTTTTCATTGGCCCGAAACGTATTCAGAGTTATTCTCAGCTAGAGATGTTTGTTTCGTTGTTGCTAACCTTCTCAAATTTTGGAACCACAAATACAGTTGGACGCTTAATTTGTTGATGTGTAAGCTGCAATGCAGTGTGTAACACTAATACGTAGAAGCGGTAGACATACGCCCAATTGTTTGATTCTTGATTCTGTTTTAATATTCAATTGTTTTCTAATAGCGGTCATTGCGCGGCTTCGCCTGCTTGAGGTATATATATATATATATATATATATATATATATATATATATATATATATATATATATATATATATATATATATATATATATATATATATATATATATATATATATATATATATATATATTAATTTAACCAGTCCTGCAGGAAAAGTCAGGGATAAAATATAGCGTGTATTCGTATGTTGCTCTACAACCTCTTTTGTCTTTCAGTAAAAAGCACTTAAAAAATCTAGTTCTATTAGAAACATCTAGTTCTATTAGAGATTAGTCCTAGAAACAGACATTCCAAACTCCTTAAAGAATTTGCTTGTTTACGTATTGGGAAAAAAACAATACGGACTTGATATTCTTATTTAGAAATAAGAAATTCAAGTCCGTTTTTCATTCAGTTTATTATGAAATCACAGACAGTCAATTTGATTTTATTTATATGGATTGATTTATATTTAAATATATATAAAAATCTTTCGTTAGTAAGTTCGTTAGTGACGATTTACTGACTTAGAAGACGTTAGATTACTACGTCTTTGTTTAAAGTGATTTGTAGCTCTTCACCATCAAAGTATTCGAGATATCCAAATCACTCACTAAACTAATTCCAACACATAATATGTGTAAATACATAAACGATAAATAATAATAATAAATAGAATTTCCATAGTTAATAACTAAAAAGTGACCAGACGGCGTTTATTTACGAAAACCGTCTCGTGTCTGACAACGCGACGGTCGTGGTTCAACGAATTGTCCTTTCATATGGAAAAGCGCCAAACAACCGTTCGAACTTGATCGAGTGCGAATACCCCTTGCCAACTCGTATTAAGCTTTGTTCAGAAACGTACTCATTATTGGATGCTTAATAAGTTATTGATTTGATACATAATCTTTTCACCTTTACACTGTATCCTGCTCAAGGCAAAGTAGGCAGAACTTGGGAACCTAGTATTGAGACGATTCATTCCACTTCCGTTCCCCACTTTCTACCGATTTTAAGGCACTGTGTGTTATGTGGCGGCACTCAACGCCGTGCTTTGTTACCAGAGCGAAAATGGCAGTGTTAAATATTTAAATTGCAAATATTCAGTATTTCATTTCCTCTTGTGGGGATCAAACCCACAACATGTCGTGTTTACAGTCAAGCACTTGTGCCCCTGCGCCACGACGGGCTTCAATAATATACATAATTGTATATATTTGTGTTTTATATTTAACATATTTTTTACATAAAAAAAAATAGAAATTACAAAAAATAACTCAAAAACAATAGCAGAATTTGTCTTTGGTTTTTTATTTAAGTAAATGTTTCAATTGCACAATCTTACTACTAAGTACTTAATATTTTAGATAGAAACTAAGCTTTTTCTACACTAGAATTACCTCCTTAGTTTGCCTGCTACCCTGGTTTTAGGCAAAGTAGCGGTATGTATATAAACCGTAAGCAAAACAAAGCTCGTCTCTGAACCAACAAGATAAACCGTATGTTAATTGTAGGGGTAAAATTGTACTTCACCGAAAAGATTCAAATGTAACACAACGTTTTTTTTTTATTGTTAAAGTATTTCGGGTCTTCGTGGTGCAGTGGTACGGGTATTTAAAGGTTCAATTCTCATATAATAAAATTAGATAATTATATATTTATTTTCTTTAATTTTGCCTCGTAGGCAAAACACGGCGTTTAGTACTGTCACTAAATACTCCAATGTCTTTTAAACTGTGCTGAAATTAAAAAACGGAGTGCCTCAACTCTAGTCAAAAGCGTCAAGTTGCTTAATAATGTCTCTCCTTTGATGAATTTAATGGATTGTCCATCTGTTCCTGTCAAAGTTACCTAATATATAAACTTTAATCCAAGACAAGTAAAACAACAAGAATTATTGTTCATTGTTAAATTGAACTTGCTAACTACTTGAATGATTTACACTATATTGTCTCCCCTAGTATACCTTTAAGATCTAAAATACTTTGCTATTTTCAACCGCGATATAATTATTAGCGACAAAAATCATTAAATTACATAAACATAAGTAACATTCCTACTGAACTTGATGTCTTAAGACATAACACCGGGTTCCTAGGTTCCCAAGAGCGGGATACAGCATAAAGCTAGAAAAAACGAACATTTATCCATACAAGTGTAATAAGAGCAAAGAAAGCAATCTAAAACATTATCTAATACCAAATTAAAACTGAAATTAAAATATCAACTATATATAAAAAATAATATAAAATATATTTCAGGGACATTTTTAGAATAAACCGTATACTAAAACACTCTGTTATTGGCTCGACGTTACAAAATACCGCATTGAAAACCATTTTCCGCATAAAGATTTATTATTAACTGTACTTGAGAAGAAAAGGGTTCTTTACAACATATTATAATTAGACCGAGCCTGACAAAACAAACAAGTAAAACAACGATCTTATTTGGAGAATTTTAAATTTATACCTGACCCACAAGTCGGTAACGGGGTAGCGAGTGTTTAAAAAAAACGTTAAAAAATATTAGTGTAAGTATAAAATACATATTTTATTTCTTTAGTATACATTGAAATAACTTAGGCAGAGTTTAGGGCCTGTCCAATTTAATAATTTAACTTCTTCGCTCTGGTAATAAAGCAATGCGCGGCGTTAAGTTCCGTAAGAACTGGGAAACAGAACGGAGTGTCTTAACTTTAATTAGGATCCCAGGTTCCCTCTGCCTACTCATATATCGTGCATAGAAGCATACAACTAAGAAAAAAGATAAACGACTAGACTGTAACATTTAAAACGTTTAAAAAACATACACATGTAAAAATATTTATTATAATTATATCAAACACTTAATATCATTTTAATTTGTGACTCTTTCAAAATAAGAATTTTAAAGCCGGTGAGGCCTGTCGTGGCGCAGCGGCACAAGCGTGTGACTGTAACCGACAGGTTGTGAATTCGATCTCCACTCGACGAAATAAAATGTTTAATATTTTCAATTTTAATATTTAATGTTTTCATTTCTTCGCTCTGGTACAAGGCAAAACGTGGCGTTGAGTTCCGCCATTCAACACGCAATGCCTCACATTCGGCGGAAAGTAGGGAACAGAAGTGGAATCGAGTGTCTTAACACTAGTCTATGCCGTGTGATTCCGGCTTAAAATAGGATCACCCTGGTACTGATGGTGTCGTAAGAGGCGACTAAAGTACGTGAGGGAGAGTCACGTTGCCAGTAATGGCAACACGCATGGGCAGATTCGACCGCATTATTACCACCCCCGGCATTTAAGACCGGTCGTTTGCCGTCTTTTCCAAAATAAAAAAAAATAATAACACTAGTTTCCCATGTTCCCTCTGCCCACCCCTGGCATGTGCGGGATACAGCGTGAAGCTGAGTTAAGAATTTTAATTGAATTCTATATAATTATCGCATTAATATTTATGTATAAGAGTAAATTAAAACATAATTAGCTTTACATTGTAGCTCGCATATAGCAGGGTAAGCTATGGGAACCTGGACGCTACTTCACACACCGTAGTACAAGCTACTGTAAAAGTTTCATGTACGGAGTTTTAATTCCATTCGATTCATTTCCTCGACCAGGGATCGAACCCACAACCTGTCGGCGCTTGCAACAGTCACACGCTTGTGCCGCTGCGCCACGACAGGCCTAAAGGCTAAAATCTTTAATACTTAATACTCTAGAATCAACGCCTATATTTTAAATCTACGAAGTCAACGTCAGAAATAACATCTTAGGCTCTTTTATACAGATAATTTATGTTAAATATAACTAGACATAAATCGTCGGTAGCAACAAGATATCAAAGCAGTATTGACAAGTTCACTCCCCAGCTACTTGAGTTATGAACACGTTCTGTACCTTTTATTAACATTATTGTTACTTGACCTTGTAAATCTTAAAACTAAGATGGTTGCTTATTATTATATTTATATAAAATTTTGATCGTACAATTTTATTTAAAAAGTTAATATTTTCTGCGAACTTTTACATAATTAGGTAAAATGAGACCATCTTGGCAGCAGCAGCACTGCGTCCAACTGACCGATATAGTTTTAGGTTTGTTTCCTTCTCGGGGCAATTAATTATTTTCATTTCCTCTCACTAATAATACAAGCACGGTGTTAAGTGCCGCCAATCAAAGCAATGTCTCTAAAAAGAGCAATTTCTGTCTTTTGTAGAAAGTGGTGAACAGTGTCTTACATAATGTACGTTCAACAAGCTGTCTTAAATGGATATCTACAGTAACTACTATCTACCTGTACCTACGTACACGTATTTTGAGAGATGCGTTAAGATAAAAAAGTGTTCAATATATATATACAAAGAAATACGGATTTATTTTGATTTTAAAATTTAACAATAGTACTACGCAACCAGGTGTAACATGAAAATAAAAAATCCTAGACAACGGGACGCTTCAAATGTCTTCCCAAAGGCTTTCACGGTGTTAGTACAATATGACAATGAGAGGTAAGGTAACGCATAGCCGTCATACGAATAAGCAACACAATTACTGTCTTATTGAAGAATAAGAGAAGGCTCTATTTTTTTTTAGTATTTACTTCAATGTCAGTACCTACGTTGGGGTGGCCAGGTTTGAGAAATGGGAATTTCCTGAATTCCACAATTTTTGAATTATTTTGAATTATTTGAAATATTTTTAAGAAATAGTTGTATGTTTGTTTTTATAATTCAACAGATTCTTTTAATTTTGTCTAACTTTATATACCTACCAGTCCGTCCCTAAAGTTTACCTCCAGTATTGCCCCCAAGGTAAAACGGACATAACTAAGAGTTTCGTAAGATATATGAGATATACTATGAGCCTATAATAACTCTGACTACAAATAGCTACACTGTACATGTCTTATAGTATTTCTCGATATCCGATATTATTTATATATAAAAAAATAATGCAATTCAAATTAGCGTCTTCATTCATAAAGCTCTCAAATTTTAATATATTAAGTATAGTAACATCTTCGTAGTCAGTTGCACCGTATTGAGCCTTTTTGTTGTCTTAATGACAATGTCTTTTCTCTCATTTTATTTTATTTCCCATTTTATGTTATTATTAAGAAAGAAAAAGGTTGTGACGTATCGCCCGTTTTAATTTGAATCATAAAAAAATAAATATAAATATATAAGCGGATATATGTAACTTAGGATTGACATTACCAAAATTATCTCCACCATATCAGCAAATTACAGTCCTATAATGACTTCCGTCAACAATAGTCGCGTGAGAATATCCCGCTAGCGACAGCGTCACCCTTGTGATGACTTAAGTTTAAGAAGTACATACTCGTACATGCATACGTACAATGCGTAATACAAAAGTACGCAGGTACAGATTTTTTTTGTGGCCCCTTTAAGAACATCTGCGTATAAAACGCCGGATAGCAGATGCGAAGCGGCCTATTGTGCCTGGGCATTTTTTTCACCGTCTACCAAAGCGGATGTTCAGACAAGCTCTGTAAGGAGAATCAATTTTGGAGCACCGAAGTTTCCGCGGTTGCTTTGGTTTTTATTTGATTTTTTTTTTATTTTCTTATCGGAAGCAAAGTTCCGGTAGAAATATAACATATTGATTGATCTCTATTAAGAATAATAATACTCAACCCTATTGGGCGTGAGAATTTAATCTAAATTGTTTGGTTTATCAATAAATTATTTGATATTATTTTTTACATTTCTTTATTAATACATTTCTACTGAAACAATTTTTTCTCTGGTTCAACAAGGTTCCTTGAGGCCCGTCGTGGGAGCAACAGGTTGCGCCTTCAATTATCACTCGTGAAAAAGAAACATTCAATATTATCAGTTCTTCGATCTAGTAACAAGACTAAGCGCGGCGTTGAGCTCTGCCACTCAACATGCAATGCCTCAAATTCGGCAGAAAGTGGGGAACAAAACGGAATATATAAACTCTAGGCACCCTAGTTTCTTTTGCCTACCCTGCCAGGTGTTGAATAAAGTGTTAATCTAAAATAAAAATAACAAGGTTCCTAACCTAACCACAGTGACACAGTTATTTTAATAAATAACAAAATAACTATAAAAAAGTTATTCTGCCAAGTGTCATTGAGAATATCAGCTTTCATTCGATATCAACGCGTATGAAGCTGTGATTTCTAACTTAAGAATACTTAATATAATAAATTAGTGTACACAACAAATTTAAAATAGCAAAAAAAAGTATTTATTACAATGTTTAGTTCATAATTTTATTACAATTCGAAATAAAGTGAAAGTTCGTCCTTCAAATGTCGAATGTCTCAGACACAACAGCCAAGTACTGTTTGCAAATATATGCTAAATATGACTAAGTATTACGCCGTGATTAAAAAACGGGAGAATCTTCGTATTTAAAATATTAGTAGTTCCATCGAATTAAGTGTGGATTTAAGTTCCGTAAAACAACATACAGTATATCTTTTAGTTTGAGCGGCAAATAGAGAACGGAATTAATCTTTTTTTTTATCAGTTTCACGCTGTGTAACGAATTTGGTAGGATAGGCGGAGGGAACTTGGAAAGTTAGTGTTAGGACACTCAGTTCCGCTCCCCACTTTCCACCGGATTCCAAGCTGAATGACGATTATTTTTCTTATCCCACAAAATATATGAAAAACAAGATTGTTATAAGAAATCGCTAATTTATTTATAATAATTGTTATTACAGCTTCACGCCAAATAAGTTTCACCTAAACACGGTAACTGTACTTAAGATTTCCAAATTTTCTCAAGCATTATTCGCAAAAGTTTTCCGCGTCGAATCGCCGCCATTAATTTGCCTCAACTTTTAAACAAAATAACTGAAACGTAATCTTTTAATCGCTTGAAGCAGCTAAAGATTGTTAACAATCACCTGCGAAAGATCAAAGACGGCCAATTTAAAAATAAAGCCTTAAATAAGAAGAAAAAACTTGAACAAATGTTTCGACTGTTTGGGCCTAATGTTGTTTGAAATTTACAAAGCTCTTGTAACTTACTAATAACGGTCTTTAAAAGTATGTAAATTATACGTATATTTTAAGAACCTCAATATTTGAAGTTAAAATAATATATCCTATAGTTTCACTATGGGATCGGATATTATAGAAAGTTAAATTTGGCATGTAGAAAGTGTACATAAACACCAAGAACAAGAGAGGATGTTTTGAAAATCCCAAAAGAACGCAAAAGGTTGAGATTTTACAATTTCTTCTTGTAACATCTCTTCAATTTATCCTACAAAATACAGAACCAATAATTAATAAAAAAATATATAAATAAAATAATAATTGTTTATTGAATAGTAAAAATTGCCAATAATTTTGAGCATGCTTTCATATGGTGCAGTCATTTTCCTCTATATCATGACAAGGATAGCAATATTGCGCTATATTGTAAAAACGGGACGGAAATACCATTTCTGTTGAAGTTCTTCATTTTCGAGTGGAGCCTGTCGTAAGGGTTGAAAAAGGGTCACTAAGAAGGGTGCATTGAACTTTGCACTACTTCGGACTATTGTTTGAGTTCATAATAAAATTTACGAAACATAAATCCAGTTATGTTTTGTTAATACCAGAACATTTGTTTTACTTGAAGTTACGTAGGCAATATATTAAGAGGTATAGATTATTTTTGCTATAGGATTTCTTTTCTACATATTGCAAAGCAAGTACAGAAAATGTAGTGTTTAGACACTTCGTTCTAAGTTTTCCATTTTATTGGAGAAATTAAACGTCGAACGTTTTCTTGCCAGAGAACATTTCATTCTATAAACAGTAATCAAACCAATTACAATCACGTTTGTAGTTTGACAACATGCCACTGTGCAACATAACCTCATTCTCCATATAATATGTCTGAGTTTATTTATCTTCAAAGATATAATTTATACAATTTATGTTAAGCACGAGTATATATAACTATAAAAATTAAACTTGATATATAGAAAATCTATTTTAGTTGTTAATTAACGAACACATTTCAATATTTATAAGGTTATGTATATAGGTATAATTAATTAATTAATTATAATCAATATGTAATTCTTTGAACTGTGAAATTATAATAAATAACTATCAACCTGTACGGATATACCAATACATTATACTCTAACCTTCTTAGATAATTTAGTCACAGACAGATACATATTAGAGTTCTGTCGTGGTGCATCGGCACATATTTAAGATGTTCATTTTCCTTGCTTTGGTAGCGAGGCAAAGCGCGGCGTTGAGATACGTCAGTCAAAACGCAATACCTCAACAATTTGGAAATTGGAAAGAGCGAAAAGGGGGAGGGAAGTGTCGTTATGAAAACGGAGTGTCTTAACTTTAGGTTCCCAAATAACCTCTGGCTATTTTACCATGTGGAGGATACAGCGTGAAGTTGAAAAAAAAAAAAACGCTAACACATGCCACCATTCAAAATTGGAAAATAAATAACAAGATTAGCATCGATATATATCGTTAGTTAATTTTCGACAAACAAAATTAAATCAAATTTCTTTCCCACCGCATAAATCTCACCCCAATAGTACCGATAAGATTCGCGATGCAAAAATTCATTCATGGCAATGACCCTAAGGTAAGAACCTTTGTGAGACCTTTCTCAGGGCAGGCAGGGCAGGGAACATCTGTCGGTGCACCGGGCCTGCATTCGCGGCAGTTACAGCCTTTCTTGGTCGTTAAGCTTCGTACTGATGGTTAACGGACAACTCAAAATGTTATGCTTATATAATTTTGGCGCTCGAAACTTTCTATGATTCATTAAACGTTGATTGTTTATATTAATGAAAATGGTATCATTGTAGTTATACCATTTTCATCAATTTTAATTTTAATTTTAGTTGTAGTTTTTTTTTTATTTTTACTATGTTTTAAAGTGTTATTCCACACTTAGGACAGAAAATACTAAACTTAAATTTAAAAAGCTTATAAAAATTTTGAACTAAGCGGTTTTCCAGAGGCGCAGGTTCAAATCCTGCTTCGTTCAAAATTTTTATACGCTTTTTAAATTTAAGTTTAGTATTTAGTTGTAGTTCTTCATTTATTTAAATTTTATTTTTGTCAATGTTGATTTTTTTGAACTTGAGAATCCAGTGATAAATTCCGACACTTCCTTTTATCTATTTCCTTCCAATTTTTATGTATTTACATATTAAATGGCAAAACTCAACTCCGCGTTTTGCTTTGATAAAAAAGTGGAGAAAGGGCAATATAAAATGTTTCATGCTATCGTGTCCCCTCGCCACAAAGAAGAAGACATTAGTTCATATGATTGAATATATTTACTAATTATATGAAAATAGTTTTTTTTTATATACTTGGGATTTTTGGTACCTATTAAATAACTAACCAGTAATAATATAGTAATGTAAAGATTCTAATTAGATTCAAAGTTCACAGAAGAAAATGTCTATAATTTTTTACCAATATAATTATTTATACCTAATAGGAAAACTTCAAAAGTAAAATTATATCGTCAACTTCATTCTACTCAGCTTCACGCTGTATCCCGCACATGGCAGGGTAGGCAGAGGGAACTTGAGAACCTAGTGTTAAGACACTCCGTTCCACTTCCGTTTCCCACTGTCCGCCGAATTTTGAGGCTTAGCGTGTTGAGTGGCGGAACTCAACGCCGCATTTTGCCTTGTACCAGAGCGTAGAAATGAAAACATTAAATATTTAAATTGAAAATATTAAATATTTCATTTCCTCGAGTGGGCATCGAACCCACGACCCATCGGTTACAGTCACACATTTGTGCCGCTGCGCCACGACAGGCCTCAACATTTATCAACTTCATTCTACTTAGATTTTAATGGCTTTTTGATAAATTTCTTCTCATTTTACACCCTTCCCCTTTTATAATAATTAACCATTATTGTGCTAATAATCTTTGTAGAAAACCCCTGTTCTGTTTAACAAGCCGTAAACAAATAAATTTACTTACTCATATTTAAGTTTTATTACGATGAGTCAGTTACTTACCTATAACTTAGAATAAGGATTTTAAGAATGCAACGGCGGTATCCCCTACATCACTCATTTCTTTTTGAACATGTGTCGTAAATATATTAAAGATAAATTAATATTTTTATATATATTTTTTTTAGAAAAAAGCTGGTTCTTTTTCTCGCTGTTTTTCTTAAAAATGTAATGTAAATAAATATAAAAATTCACTGAAGACGGACTAAATTAAATTTGACAGCTGACATTATTGTTGTAGCAACATCAATGAAATGATGTTGAATGAAATCGTTTTTTTTATTTCAAATGATTTCTCACTTGCAAAATATATTATTCTGAATAGATGGACTACTGTGTTTATGCCATTATTTTTTCAAATAGTAGTGTGTCGAAAGCTCTATACAAGTTCTATGCCTTTAACGTCTCTTTATAAAAACAATTTTGACACTTACCTGTTGTACCGTATAATAAATCAAGTGATGTCATTTTTTTAAAGAAACTTTTTCGAACTTGATGCCATTTAAAATATATATATATATATATATATATATATATATATATATATATATATATATATATATATATATATATATATATATATATATATATATATATATATATATATATATATATATATATATATATATATATATATATATATATATATATATATATATATATATATATATATATATATATATATATATATATATATATATATATATATATATAGTAAAAAAATGTTTGTAGGTTATAATACATTATAACTATTATTATTATTAGTTATTTACAAGGTAAAGCGCGGCGTTGAGTTCCGCAAGTCCACACGCAATGCCTTAAATTCGGCGGAAAGTGGGCAATGGAAGTGGAACAAGTGTCTTAAAATTAGGTTTCCAAGTTCCCTCTGCCTAGTCTGCCATGTGCGCGATACAGCGTGAAGCTGATTATTAGTTATTTTTGGAAGATTTTATATATATAATTTAATAAAGAAATACGTTTGTGTTAATACTGGCTATAGTCCTTTTATTCTTTAATATTCCATAATTATATAGTGGTATGCTTAAATCAAAAATTATAAGTTATCTTAGGTAGTGACCTCGTAGTGGTGACTCTCTATAAAGTTAAAGGTTACCGATTCTATTTATTTACAAGGAAAAATTTGAGTGACCTCACGAATCCTTATGTGTACGTAGCGCTTAATAATAAATTAAATATAATTTTATATATCATAAATGTAACTTAACGATATATGATTCACTAAAAATAATGTTGCATACTTACAAATAAGCCAAAAAAAGATCAAAATATGGTCAGAAAATATTTTTTAGACAAATATAACTTCTATAACACATCAAATTCTATAACAAATGTTCATTATAAATACAAAAAATAAATTAAGGCCTGTCGTGGTGCACGGACACCAGCACATGACTGGAACGCGACAGGTGAATTAAATTCACAATTCAATTCGCTCTAGAGATGATGAAATATTTAATAATTTAATTATTTCGTTCAATAGTTCGGTGGGAAATAAGAAAATGAAATGTTATAATCGGAACAATGTCTTAGGTTCCCAAGTTCCTTCTGCCTAACTTACTACGTGCGGGAAGTCAAAAAACAATAAAATATAAAGAAAAAAACGTTACAAATAGTTATTTAGCCTCCATTAGATAGGGCCTCAAGTAATAAAGAAATCCTCAATATTATCTCTATAGTCATTACAAAGGTAACAAGTTGAACAATAAAACAATAAATAAAGCACCTATTACGAGTACAACTTGTAAAGACTTAGCGCGATCTTCATTCATAGTTTCATTGTTCTTGGTTTTCATTTGTAAAACTTTATTGCGTTTGAAGATATTTATATTTATTTTTATTTTTAAAATAGATGTAGATAATAAAAATAAATTCTTTTAATATAACTATCTCTCCCTGGTGTCGTCTTCAGAATGAGCGGAGTGTCAAAAATGTTCTCTTCATACATGTACTTATGAGTTTACGTAACCTTCCTGAATCATCGATACTGGATAATCGAAGATCAACAAAGACAAGATTTCCCTCGCGTTTATTGAAACTCACTCACTTCATAAATATTGTATAAATAGACTTACTTTTAAATATATATTTTTTATTTTGTGTTTACATAAAAAAAAAGCTAAAAGTTTAGCAGGAAATCACTTGAACCGATTATTCGTCACGTACGTAATTTGAACCCACGTCTTCTGGCGCCAGAGGCACGCTCGTTTTGTTGTACTTTTATGGATATTTGATTTACTTAATATTATTATAAATATTATATAAAAATAGTATATGTTAAAATTACAGGTTTTTTTAATATATAATTTATTTTAATATATAATTTATCTTAGTGTGATTGTAACCGAGGTTGTGGGTTCGATCCCCACTCGCGGAAACGAAATATTTAATATTTTCAATTTAAATATTTAATGTTTTCATTTCTTTGCTTTGTTCAAAGCAATGGCGTTTTGCCTCTCAACACCCAATGCCTCAAATTCGACGAAAAGTTCTATTCGACTATCTTTTAACCAGAATAAACCAAAGATAGGTGCATTTTATTCTATTTAGATTTTATAGCGATTTTCAATTTATAACTAACGTCTGTAAAATGTAAACATTTATATTACAGTATATCATACAAATAAAATAGATGACACACAATAACTTTGTGAATCCAAAAAAAATCTCAGAAGTCTGAGAGTCTCCTCAGAGAAACGAGAAATAATTCTTTCATGAATCAGAAACTTGTTTTGTTTAGAACAAATTTAATTTATTATATATCGAACTTGGCGACATATTTTAAGAAATATATGGTTATGTCATAAAAAAATATATATTTTTTTTACATTGCAGAAGAAGTAGTTCAAAACATTGAATACAAAGATAAGGTAACGTCTACAGAACAATATAAAGTTGCAGAGGTACTTTACCTGCAATGCTATTATGTAGTGAAACTAATTTGGATTTACAATTCATTCATTCAAGCTTAGAAAAGGTAAAATGAAATTTAAGAGAAAATAAAGAAAAAATACATTTAATACAACAGAATTTAATAATAGTTAAAGATACCTTACCTTAGAGCTTAAAAATAATAAAGCTATTATTTGTTTTATAATAGAGGATTAGGATAAAATAGTTTTATTCCTAAGTACGAGTTCTTTAATTTTTGTATATAATTGTTCTTCATTAGTAGATAAATAACTTTCTGCCTATTTTTAAAACGTAATCAATGGTTATTTTTTTATTTTGAGATCAAATGTGCAAGTGCCGGTGTCACATATAATAGACTAAATACGAATGATATGAAACAGTAAATTACGAAAAATATTATAAATTTTGAATTTTAAGGCCTGTCGTGGCGCAGCGGCACAAGCGTGTGACTGTAACCGACAGGTTGTGGGTTCGATCCCACTCGAGGAAATGAAATATTTAATATTTTCAATTTAAATATTTGATATTTTCATTTCTTCGCTCTGGTACAAGGCAAAAACGCGGCGTTGAGTTCCGCCACTCAACACGCAATGCCTCAAATTTAGCGGGAACTAAGTTCCCAAGTTCCCTCTGCCTAGCTTGCCATATGCGGGATACAGCGTGAAGCTAATTTTTTTTTTTAAAATGTTTTCTGGCAGTCTTGATTATATGTTTTTTAGTTAGTTGTAATATATTTTTATTACTAATATATTTTTATTATTATGCTAAAATTACACTTAATGTAAAAAGATTCATTATTATTAAACGACTAAACATATAACAAATCTATGTATTCTGTTTTAGTTTGACAGCTGTCAGTTGTTGTCAAAATGGCACGTCAGCAGCAGGATGTCGATGAGCTTTTCGATGTTAAAAATGCTTATTATGTTGGAAATTACCAACAAGCTATAAATGAAGCGCAGAATGTTAATGTAAGTGATCTTTTTGGAGTATAAATATTGTATTTACAGCATTTCATTGCGACTAAACTACGTACTGCTTGTGCCGATGACGTGTTGACATTTGTTTTGGTGTAACTTTGCAATTTAATTTCATGTTTTTATGAAATATTTTTAAATCCAGTTGCTTTATTTGTGTAAAAACATATTTTGACATAAAAATAAGATATGTTTATTTATCTACCGTACTAATTTATTATTTCTTTGCAGCCGTCTTCTCCACTCATAGCACTCCAACGAGATGCTTTTCTGTATCGATCATATATTGCACAGGGCAACTATAGAATTGTTTTACAGGAGCTAAAAAGTGCTGATCCTATGTTACAACCATTAAAGACACTGGTTGATTATTTATCCCCTGGTGCCAACAAACCAGTTATAGTGTCTGAGATTGATGCTAGAGTAAGTTGAAACATGCTTTAATTGCCTGAGACATAAAATTTAAATATTTTTAAAATTTCATATACTTAACTTATGTCAAGGAAATTTGTGTCAAGACTGTTTGCTTCCCACTTTCTGCCTAATTTTGAAAATATTTCATGTTGAATAGCAGACCTCAACTTTGAATATTCTTTCATTACCACTGTAGAATGAAAATAACTCACTCACACAAATGGACAATGAACCTGTAAGCAATACATTTACTGCCAAATACGTGGCCTGCCCTTGGTCTGGCCCTGCCTTACTACAACTTTTACTGCTGTTTTATATTATAATATTCTTGATCATGAAAACAGGTTGCAAAGGGAACTGAGCTTGCAAATGACATATTTCTCATTGTTGCTTCTACTATCTACTATCATGAAGGGAATTATGAGGCAGCACTAAAGTAAGTTTTTTCAACTATTTTAATTTATATTTTGCTTTTATAGATATATTTGGCACGTTAATGTATCATTAGTTCATTTAAAATAGATTAACACAAAATTTCTTTGCAGTAATCTTATTTTTAATTTAATTTTGTTGAAAAGAGAAGCTTGGACAAATGAAGCGAGCCTATCTAGTTAACTAAGCTATTTATAGAATCCCCATTAACAAGTTGCCACTAGTCCAGACATGACTCCAAGCTCCTCACTTTGCAACCGCACTCACATACCAATACAACCATGGAATGCTAAAAACTATTTTTACTAATTAATTAAATATAGAGTCTCATCATTTTGTTTGTTATTAAGTTAGTAGAGTAACAAATAAATATTTTTTTAGTAAGATTTTACTTTATCATCATTATATGTGCAATTTGGGGCTTTGTGGCAAAATGTATGACTCACTGTAAACATTAAAATTATAGGCTTGATCTACATTTCAATTAAATAATCATTTTAATTGTCCACTCTTGTACTAAAAAGGACACCATTGCTTTCCATTCATGTCATTATATATTACTTAACACTAAGTACTATCAGCCTTCCTGTATATTGTAAGCTGAGAATGTGAATCTCAGTTTTGTCATACATTAAAAAAAACTACAATATTTTTTTTTAATATAAATTCGAATAGTAGATTATAATCAATAATAATGTTGTTTTAAAACCTGTGAAAGATTTTTAATGTTTTTGGTGTCTCTTGAGAACTTCTTCAATAACCCTTGAAAAATGAATTTTTTTTTTTCTCTTTCAAGAATTCTACATGAAGCTGAATCGTTGGAGCTAAGAGCATTCACACTACAATGCTTGTTGGCTATGAACAGACCAGACTTGGCCAAGAAACAACTTAAAGCTCTCCAAGAGATTGAAGATGATAGTACTTTGACACAACTGGCGCAAAGTTGGCTTAATTTGGCCCAGGTAAATAAATTATATAATAGTGTAGTGAATTATATATGATTTTTTTTTTTTTTTTATTTAAAGTAAATGTTGCTATTATTTATTATTTATTTTTATTTTGAAACTCTAGGAAAGCAAAGTGTAGTATAGAATTTTGTAACACAATAAGTTATCCACATTTTGTATGGTGAAATCATATTATTAAAATTATATATGTAAAAATTTGTGAGAATCAAGGGATTATTGTTTGTGTGTCCTGCAAAAACTACAAAATAAATGAACTACACTTTGTAAAAATATTTTGTATAATTTGGCTATAACTTGCTTACTTACTTAGAAGTTTGGCTATAATAAAATAATTATTTTGAATACGTAAATTATTAGAGAATACTGATTTTCCAAACTTTAAAGCAATAAGATTGCCGTTGTATATATTCTTTAAATATGCACAAAAAAAAAACATATTTTTTGAATAAAAAAATGTATTTGTGAACAATTAACTAGTTGTTTTATACCCCATATGGTAGCATAGGCAGAGGGAACTTAGCAATCTTGTATTAAGGCTTTTTGTTCCCCACTTTCCACCGAATTAGAATGGCGGAACTCAACGCCGCGCTTTGCTTCAAAAGTTAAATTGAATATTTAACTATTTCATTCCGTGTTCCAGGGTGGTCCTGGTGTCCAAGACGCGCACTACAGTATAATGGAGTTAGCGGAGCGCCTCGGTGCGTTAGGAGCTGGTCCGTCAGCTGTAGGTGCTGCGGCTGCTGCTTGTAGAGGTATTATTATTATACTAGCGACTGACAGTGAAGTTTTAATATTTTGGTTTTTTAAATTATATTTCTGCCGAATAAATAATATGTTTAAGGCATGCTGTGGCGCAGTGTCATGGACGTGTGACTGTAAATGACAGGTTGAAAGACCTATCCCCACTCGATAAAAGGAAATATTTAATATTTTCAAATTAAACATTAATGTTTTCATCTCCGAAATGGCACTACTTGGCGATGAGTTCGACCACTCAACATGCAATGCCTCAAATCCGGCGGAGAGTGGGGAATGGAGCAGAATAACTTAACACTAGGTTTCCAAATCCCTTCCATATGCGGGATCTAGCGTGAAACTGGAAGTGTGTGAATGTAGATGATTGATGATTTTTTATTTTTCAGTAAGCCTCACTTCGAGCAGCCACGATATATCGCCCATAATGTATGATAAAAATATTGTTTCCAGGCATGTGGGAGGAAGCTGAGCAAATGTTAACCGAGGCTCAGACCAGAGCACCTCAGCAACCTGAGCTTTTGTTAGGATTGGCCGTGACCGCCGCTCACAGTGGGAAACCACCAGAGGTATTTATTATTTTATATAGGTAGCCAGATTAGAGTGCATATTAAACAAATTCTTAGGAAACGTTTATGAAAACGTTGAGTATTGAGTAAGGGCCTTATAATTATGAAACTTGGATTGTATTTTATAAGTAAAATTCAGTTATATAAATGTTATCAATTTTGTATTTTTTTTTACATTTCCGAAAGGCACAAAAATGTACAAAAATATAGAGACGAATTTAGCAGATTTACACCTTTCAAGCCAAAATTATATTATGGGTAGAAGAGAATTTGTTGAATAAGTCCATTGTATGCCGGGCTGCCATACAACAGATATGATTTTTTTATATATGGATAATTGAGGCCAGTTGCGGCTCAGGGGCACAAAAGTGTGACTGGAAACGCGACGCGTTATGTGTTCGATTCCCCACTCGAGGAAATTAAATATTCAATACTTTTTAATTATATATTTAATGTTTTAATTTTATCGCTCTGTTAACACGAGTAATCACGGCGTTGAGCTCCTCTTCTCAACACGCAATGCCTCAAATTTGACGGAAAGTGGGAAACCGAAGTGGAATGGAGTGTTTTAACACTAGGTTCCCAAGTTCCTTCTGCCTTGCCATGTGCGAGATAAATGCGTGAAGCTGAAAGATTGATTGATTGATTATATATAGATATAGGTAATGGTACAGAACCCTTCGTATATAATTCCGACTCGCTCCTGGCCTATTTTTTTATCGTGTCATATTTCTAACAACTTACAGGTATCATCGCGTTACTTCGCCCAACTTTTAGACGCGCACGCCGACCATCCCTTCACGAAGGAGTATAATGCTAAAGTAAATGAGTTCAAGCGGCTTGCGGCTCAGTACCAACCGTCTGTCGCCAGTTAAATGTTATATCGAGAGATTGATAAATATATATTATAATGTCTATGCTTTGTTTTATTTTTCTTTGGTTTTTATTGTAGCTTTTTGCTGTATGCCCCACTTGGTAGGGTAGGGAGAGGGGGACTGTAGACATGGGGAGCTTTGTTAAGACACTCTGTTCCGTTCCCCACTTTGCGCTATGAATAAGGAATGACGTAATGAATACGTATAAGAATTGCATAAGAGATATTGAAAATTTGTGTTGAGCTGAGTGGCTGAATTCAACGCCGCGCTTTGTTTTGTTGCCAGAATGAATTATTCTAAATCCTTATTGCATACAGTACAATATATACACACAATGTGCTTTATCATACATACGTACATATACATAATATATATATATATATATATATATATATATATATATATATATATATATATATATATATATATATATATATATATATATATGTATATATATATATATATATATATGTATATATATATATATATATATATATATATATATATATATATATATATATATATATATATATATATATATATATATATATATATATATATATATATATATATATATGTATATATATATATATATATATATATATATATATATATATATATATATATATATATATATATATATATATATATATATATATATATATATATATATATATATATATATATATATATATATATATATATATATATATATATATATATATATATATATATATATATATATATATATATATATATATATATATATATATATATATGGCAGAAGTAACTTAAGAACCTAGTGCTAAAACACTCCGTCCCGTTTCTCACTTTCCGAATTTGAGGCATAGAGTGTTGAGTAGCGGAACTCATCGCCGCGTTTTGCCTTATCACTAATGCGAAGAAATGAATACATTACATATTTAAATTAAAAATATAACATATTTTCTCGAGTGGGGATCGAACCAACAACCTACAGCGGTAATTAAAATGTCTGTGGCCCTGTGCGTAGCACTATCTATATATATAGGCTTCTATCTCAATATACTTGAATTATGTTAAAAATACTTATTATTTTCTGTATGATTGATCTAATATTTTGTCTTCATGTTGAAATTCCAACTATATGAATAAAATACAAAGGACAAAACCAAAGTTATAAATGAACAAAAACACACAACGTTATATAAAAAATATCTAATAAAAGCTATAATCGTAATCTGTATCGACATCATCGTCGTCGCCCGCCCCCGTCGCGTTGGCCAGCTGTCTCAGCTGGCGCAGCTTCTCGTCCATGTCGGCGATGTCCAGCGCGTCGGTGCTGTCGTAGCTGTCGCCTTTTACTAGCGTCCAATCTGTTGTTGTTTCGGATTTTTGGTTTATTTCTCCAGTTGTACCTTGAATGTAGTGTTTTATTCTGTTATAATTTAATAGATTGATTTTTAATATCATTTCCTTAAATTTATAGTATAGGTAGTTTTTTTAATGGTATGCCGTTTCTGACATTAGCGCGCACAGACAAATAGAGAAAATTTTTAAATATCACTATTTTGGGCCCACTTACTTTTCTTAATAAACGTCCCCTACAATTTTTTTACATACTTATTATAAGTATATAGATTTATTATAATCATCACCTCTTTGGGCCTATACTTTAAACTCTTATTATATTAGCATACTAACTAATTTGAAAAGTTAAATGGATTTTTCGATAGTTTAAAAGTATACCATGAGGTGATATCTCTATGGGATCAGTGCCTATGACCGGCGGCGCGGTGAAGGCCTCCAGGTCTTGCTCCACGTTACTCTCCTTTTCTAATTGTTCCTGCTTATGTTGGTGTCGCCAAGCTTTCTGAAGGTTGAAGCGCTCTGGTCTGTAAAAAAAATATCAAAATATCTCACGTAGCCATATTAAATGAAACTATTTTAAACGCGTGATTTTCAAATCAAAGATCTTATTATGACGAAAATTCTATAGAGAACAAAAGTAATGATTGCAAAGATTTATGAGGATTGATTATAATTTCAAAAAACTGTTTATCAAGCAACATTTAACTCAATATAAGTATGGAATAGTTATACAACTTTTACTCATCTCTACTTTTCCCATATTTTGCATCACTTATAAAAAAAAGATTAATTTATACTTACTTTTCTCCATCTTTGTACACTTTCTCTTCAAGATTATGTATATCATGTCTAATGTCAGCTAATAAAAGTAGCATTAAATCTAAAGAGCCCTTCGGTCCACGAGCGCCACGCTGCCCTCGTGGTCCTGTATCCCCTTTTGGACCCTCCATGCCTGGAGGACCAGCTGGGCCCTAGAATAAATAAAACATACAAAAATAAAGGCGTAATGCAACATATATGAGGGTGGTCAGAAAAGATACAAGTCATTTATTCAGATTTTTTTGTAATTTTCCATTAGTCTCTTTGTAACTTTACACATTTCTCCCAGTGATGATCCGATCTCTGTAACCCGTCCAAATAGTACCCGGCATTTTTCTCTGCAAAATAATTGAATTGTACACGAAGGTCTCTTGATTTGGTCTTTTGAATGAGGGAACAAAATGAAGGCATTTGGAGTCTGAAGAGTATGGCGGATGGTCAATCCAAATTTTAATTCTGCCACTGTATACGTAACACCTCAAATTAAAAATAATTGGGGGACGGAACGGCGTGTTTTAATACTATGTCTCTACCCTGCCATGTGCAGGATAAAGCTTTAAGCAAAAATTTGAAAAAAATATAAACAAAAAAATAATAGAATATGTATAATCAATCAGCCTCTTCAGTATTTTTTTAGAAATAAAATTAATTATATTGTTAAAATTAAATTTATATTAAATAGTAACGTAAATTGCTTGTATTTGGACGACGCGACATTATGAAGATATATTTTGTTATTACTTTTTCATATATAATATCTATTCTTTTAGTAATATTCATGTAATGTTTATATGATAAGAAGTAGTGATCAGACTTAGGAGTCACGTATTTATTTCCTCACTTTGTATGGTGCAATTAGGGTATTTGTACTTACTCTAGGCCCTCGTTCACATCGGCAGTATCCACCCTCCAATGGTGCGGTAGCATCAAGTACTCTATAAGCGTACGTGCCCTCTGCGAAACGACCATCATCTGTTTAAAATATTTAAATTATCTATTTTAAATGAATATTGTTTATGGTAACAGTCATAAGAAACTTTCACAATAATCTTTACAAGCATCTAATTTATATTTGAGGCGTGTTTTGGAGCAGTGGGCACAAGCGAGTGACTGTATACGTGACAGATTGTAGTTTAATCCCCATACGAAGAAATGAAATATTCAATATTTTTAAATAAATATTGATTGTCTTTATTTTTTCGTTCTGGTAATAAGGCAAAGCGCAGCGTTGAGTTCCGCCACTCAACACGCACCGAATCAAATTCGTCGGAAAGTGGGGAACGGAACGGAGTGAACATCAAGTTCCCTCTGTCTCCCTGTCATGTGCGGGATACAGCGTGAAGTGAGTAATGTATCAATCACTCATATATTACCTTATAGGAAACGCCTACCATACGTTCTCATTCATTGTCTTTTGGTAGCAGGAATTTATAAAAATCTCCCTACAGAGATGTTAACAACATAAACAAGTTGTAACAAGCGTATGACATTTTCGGCGTAGCTTAATCAGAAAGCATGTCTTAGTCGGTCAGATCGCTTGGATGGTTTCCACGGGGCGCTTTTAGTTATTATATACATTTTTAAAAGTAGTATTTACGTTCCTAAGTGTGGAATAACACTTTAAAATTAGTAAAAATAAAAATTAAATTGATAAACAGACACACGATCAAATTAAAAAATATTTTATTAATATACCTTCTCCTTTGAACACAGGATTCTCTAATAATTTCTTAAGCGCAGCTTGCGTAGTGTGGAGTTGGTCGTTCAGTTGCTTCACTTTTCGTGATAGCCAAGATACTGTGTCGCACGGAGCATAGCACCTCGACGAAGCTCGCACTAAAGGTAGAGGCTCCTATGGAATGTTATATAAAGTAATATTAATGTATAGTTTTAAGTAATATTTATGTATAGTTTTAAGTTGTTGTTGTATTTATGTATAGTTTAGTTGCCGTGTGATTTCGGCTTAAAATAGGATCACCCTGGTACTGATGGTGTCGTAAGAGGCGACTAAATTACCTACGTGTGGGAGAATCACGTTGCCAGTAATGGCAACACGCATGGGCAGACTCGACCAGTCTCGACGATTATTACCACCCCCGGCATTTAAGACCGGCGTTAAGTAGTGGCTTTGGCCACCGCGTTTCGCATTAGGTAATACCGGGCCCCGGTGCCCTTCCACCTTAAAGGCTGGCAACGCTCCTGTCGCTCCTATATTGTTACTCGGGGCCGTGGGCGACGGTGATCACTTACCACCAGGTGACCCGTACGCTCGTAATAAAAATTTTGAACGTAGCAGGATTTGAATCTGCGTCTCTAGGAAACCGTCCAAGCGCTCTGACCAACTTACATCATAAAAAGTTGTGTATAAACGTATTTCGACGTAGCTTGATAAGAATGGTATGTATGTTAGTCTAGTTGAACAGAGCGCTTGGACGGTTTCTACTAGCGCGGGTTCAATTCCCTTTTAAATTCAGTAGTTTACATATTTTTGATGGATGAAGGATGATGAGGGACGGACACAAATACCAAAAAAAAGTTTTGTGACCAATTTCTCCAAATAATTTTCATTTTTTATATAACAGAATTAAATAAATAATGTTGTGTAAGAATATTTTTTATTCATTTCATAATATTTCACAGGTAGCAGGCAAAATGATCAAAGGACGAAGCTACCTTATAATCTGTATCCCTAATTACTTATTTAATTTCAGATCTACCTGATGAAAAATACCTTTAAAGCAATAGCTACCGATTGTATACATCTCCTGCCATCACTAGCGACTATTAGAGGGGGCGCGCACTCGCAGTGGTGACTGCCGGGGTCGTTTATACAAAGCTGGTCACAACCGCCGTTGTTTGCTGCACATTCGTTTATATCTGCAATAATGAATATTATTTTATAGCTTAACGCTTATATTTAGGGATGGGAAGGTTGCCTGGAAGAGATCGCTTTAAGCGATAAGGCCGCCTTATTGTACAGTATAGTTTGTTTTTCTGTTTCAGTTTGTATATTTAATATGTTTTTTGTTTTTGTGTGCAATAAAAGTATATATTATTATTATTATTATTATATTTATAAAAACAACCGTAGTTGCTAGTAATTTAAAGACTCTCTCTCTCCCTCGATTAAAGAGTTATCAAAAACACAGATATATTGCAAATTATTCAAAATAACTAAAATTAAACAATATGTGATTTTCATACTTTACCTATACAAAAAGGTTGTTTCTTTCTTAGATAGCTATCTTCATCAAACCTGAATCCCTGGTGGCACGTGCACCATATCCGCTGGTCCCGTACGGCGCACGCTTGCTCGCAGAGTCGTAAGCTGCACGGTTCTACTGTTTTGGGAATACAGCTGAAAAAAAAAAATGGAAATTTTATAACTTTTACGTATTTACGTTAATTATTTTATAAATCTGATTAAAGCTTTAGGATTAGGTGACAATAATATAGTTTCTTTTTAATTATATATGTATGTATATCATTGTTAAGAATATCGGTTTAGAGAGTAAACTTGCTTGGTAAATTCGTTATACCAAATAAATACTCACTACTCAGCTTCACGCTGTATCCCGCACATAGCAGGGTGGGCAGAGAGAACTTGGGAACCCAGTGTTAAGACACTCCGTCCCACTTTCGTTTCCCACTTTCTGCCGAATTTGAGGCATTGCGTGTTGAGTGGCGGAACTCAACGCCGCGTTTTACCTTGTACCAGAGCAAAGAAATGAAAACATTAAATATTTAAATTGAAAATATTAAATATTTCATTTTTTCGAGTGGGGATCGAACCCACAACCTATCGGTTACAGTCACACGCTTGTGCCGCTGCGCCACGACAGGACCAAATAAATAGTGTATCTACATAAATCAATATATATGGCGCAGCAATTGATAACAAATATTTTTTTTATGAAATTGTATAAACTTTCTGACAATATATGTATACTCAAAGATTTTTAAAAACGATTTTGTTTCTCCTGATAATTTGCCTTATAGGCTGTTAGTAGATTTACACTATAAAGCAAACGATATGGAATGTTAAAAAAAAACTACTGAACATCGTGGCGTAGTGGCATATTAACAGATAGTTAAAAATGAATCAGACGGGCCATCATCGTGCGACTGTAACAAGGTAAACTTTACATGTAATGCCACAACTTGTTACATCGTGTCTTATCACTAGATTTCCAAGTTTCCCCTGTCTCCCTGCCATGAGCGGGATTAGCTGAAAAATCATTCATTAAGAAAATAAAAACGGTGTGTTATGTAGTATTATACAGAGACACTGTGTTTACGGATGGCGGATGTATACTGTCTACTTCTGTAACCAGAGACTGTTTATTTACAACATTAATTCATTTGAATTGAGTTCTGTTTCGGCACATCGGTACAAGCGTGTGACTACAAGCGATAGGTCGTGGGTTCTATCTCCACTCGAGATAAGCTAAGAACTCGCAATGATTGGTTAAAAAACACTAAATAAGACTTTTTATACATTTAATACGCATGTCATTTAATATTTGACTTACCGCCCAGCAATATAATTGTAGCCCTCACAGCAGTTCAGCCGGATGCACTGAATGTCAACACCGTCCACGCGGCAAGTTTCCCTCGATCGTAGTAATCTATCTGTTGGACAGATACCGTGTGTGTCAGCCCTGAAATTGTAATATAACTTTATAAAATACTTATTTTAATTTATCTCTTCGTTCGAGTCGCCAAATATAAAGTGGCAACTTTAGCTTCACGCTGTATCCCGCGTACGTCAGGAAAGGCAGAGGGAACCTGGGAACCTACTGGGAAGATACTCGGTTCCGTTCCCCACTTTCCACCGAATTTGAGGCATCGTGTTGAGGTGTTGAGCTCTGCCACTTAATAAAGTGGCGGAACTCAACACCGTTCTTGCCTTGTTTCCAGAAAGAAGAAATGTAAACGTTAAATATTTTAATTGAACATATTAAATATTTTATTTCCTAGGGCGATAATCGAATCAATTATCTGTCGCTTTAATAATCACACGTTTACGCCGCTGCGCCATGACCTAACTAAGGGTTTTATTTCTTACGATTTCTTCACAATATGTATATGTACACTATAGTATCCTTTCCGCCCGACAAAATATTCAAGGTCATACTAAAAATACAATAGACACGAGAAATAGAGATGAGCTTCTAACACCAAGTTCACCTCCAAAATGGTGAATGATGGTGGCGCGGGTTCAAATCCTGGTACTTTAACATTTCTATACAGTTTCTAAATATGTCAGTGTGTTTCGTATTACACTATATTTAGTTTAATGAATTATTAAAGTGGGGTGATCGATTCTGCCCCTCCACTGCCCATGTTTATTTTGTTGAAAACATTCGAACGATTCGAATTCGAACATTATGATCCTTGTGTCCAGATGCTCTAGAGACAAGGATCATAATTCAGAAAGAAAAACTATAAGCCCAGCAGCGAGTGACAGTTAAGGTGACTGTGGGTTCATTTCCCACTCAATTTGAATTGCTTTCAATTGCACTTACAGCGATAAGCTCTAGCTAGAGAGTGAGCTTGCAGTGATCAGATATACAAAATAAATATAAGGAAAAAAACAATGAAACTAAATGTAACTAAATAAAACTATAAAATAAGACGTCCGTTACAAACTGGTAATGAATGTTTATTATATAATAAACACCATTAGGCAAGCGATGACGTCATAGCAAACACTAGGCTACTATCAAGTATCTTATCAATTATTTGCTCTATATACAGGGGATAGATGATGTCATACAAACAAATTGGTTACCAGGACGACAATTTAATTATTATATGTTAATTTGATATTTATTGCCTTTAAGGTTATGCTTATTGTTATCTTCTTATATAAAAGTAAAGACCTGTTGTGGGATAGGGGCTCAAGCGTATGACTATAAACGTGACAGGTCGTGGGATTGATCCCCACTCGAGAAAATGAAATATTTAATAATTTTTAAATAAAATATTTTAATTCATCTTTTTTTGCTCTGATTTGTTAATAAACTAAAGTGCGGCCTTGTATTACGCCAAACAACACGCAATGCCTCAAACTCTGCGACCAGTAGGGAGGGAAGGGAGTGTCTACTAGACCCCCAAGTTTTCTCTCCATACTCATATGTGGGATACAACGTGAAGCTGAGGTTTAATTCTAAGTTATTTTACTAATTACTTTTTATATAATTGGATTTCTAAGCGAAAATGTAGAATGAGTTATGAAAGAATGGTAGACAAGATTTATGATACAAGCATGATTTATAAGAGAAGCTGGAGTGGGCTTCAGTTAAAGATCAAGAACACAATATTGATGATACTTGAACAAGTTAACGCAAAAAGCATGAGGACCCCCCGGTCATGTAAGAAGAGGTTGAGTATATATAATGCGAGGGGAAAAGGGTAGTTTTCTCTAATCTGGATTATGAACACACTAAAACTGAATAATGACTTCTATCAATAAATTTAATGTATTTTGATCAAATGCAGACATGGCAATGATTTTATATCTAACTTATAAATTATATAATTAATTACAACAAAAATCTAGCAAATATTATAAGAGCTCAATAAACTTTCTTATACAATATATTAATTAAAAAAAACAGCTTTTCTAAATAACACAACTAATATAAGCTTATTAAATCTGTCAATACGATTCCCCTAACTGATAAACATACCACATCACAGAGTTCGCGTTAAAAATGCAAGGGGTCAACGCACTGCACTCAGCTGCAATTCAATTACTCTATGTGGGCCCTTGCTTCCAGTGTTATTAATAGTGGTACTAGCCAGATTCTTAGAAACCGATTATCTACTTATATTTAATATATATAGTCGAAATACAATATTTAGCTATGGAAACATTTTTGTTTTATATAAATAAATAATCTTACAGCATAAATTGCATCGTAATGTCATTCATTCACTGGGCTGTCGCTATATACTCTGTATAATTAAATAAAAAATAATTATAAGATTAGACTTAATAGCATTTTTTTAGATATAGATCGATAGTAATGCATATATGTAAGAAAAATAATAGATTTATGAAATAAATCATTTACTTTGACCTTGCTCTATTAGTATTTTGTGTTAACATAAAAATAGGTACATATTTTAGTGCTTCTACGAAAGCTTAGGTACAATTTGTTATCTAGGTTACATTTCCCAGTGATAAATGACGAGCGTGAAATATGTCACTTCACGTTAATGAATGTTGATTGAGTTGTTACGATGATTGAATAATTTGATGAGGCTAAATACGTTTCTACGTTCCTTGTCTATACAATGTTGATAATATGGTGGTATTAAATGCCCTGTTAATAATATTAAGTACACATTAACAATTAATTTAGTTCTTCTATAAGTTTATTTTCTGTCAATTACATACATACTTCGTAGTTTCAGTAACTTCAGCTATATATGTTCTAATTTCGAATATGTGGGGAACGCAAGTGGGAGTGTCTTAACATTAGGTTCCCGGGTTCCCTCTGCCTACCCTGCCTTGTGCGGGATACAGCGTGAAGCTGAGAGAGAGAATTTCGAATATTCTAGCAATTGTTTGGAGGAATTTTGTAAGGTAATGAACCCATGATCCTAGTAAAGTATTTTTTAAAATCTTTCAATGATCTCTGATTCAGGAGGGCATTTTCTCTAATAACATTATTAAATTTGGATAAATTTTAAATTTTAATTATTATTTTAACAAAATAGAATAATACTCTACCAAAAGCTCTATTTACAAAAGGAATACTTTGTATGTACTTACTTTAAAAAAGTTTCAGTTTCAGTTTTACAATTTTTAATACTATTTAATTTTTACAACGAAATATATATTTTGTTTTATTCAATAATTACAAGAAAGTAAAAAAAAGTAGAAAAATACATTTACAAATTATTAATTAAAAACTAGTTGAAAATTCACCACTATACTTTATCATCTATAAAATGAAAAAAAAAACACTGTCACGTCACTGTCACTGAAAACAAATGAACTCACACGTCAATGGCGTCGTCACGGTAACCATCCTCAGCATAGTACCCCGTATCTTGACAGAGTACCAGGGTGACAGGAGTGAGCAGGAGCGCGCACGCCGTACCGACCGACACGCGCATCGTGACTGCGGCACAACTATGCGTTTAGGCACAAACGCCCAAACTATATTTCATTTATATATATAGGGGTATATCAAAAATGCATTGAAAATACGAGTGGGCTTATCGTTTCGTCTCTTTGATAATTGTTTGCATTTTATAATCGCCTCTTGTTTTCGATTTGAAAATACAATTTGTATTCCTGGTGATAAGGTATTTTTTTTATTATTTAGTTAAAAAAGCGTATTTAAGGAATTAGTCAAAATAATAATTAATCATGAGGCCTGTCGTGGCGCAACGGCACAAGCGTGTGACTGTAATCAACAGGTTGTGGGTTCGATCCCCACTCGAAGAAATGAAATATTTAATATTTTCAATTTAAATATTAAATGTTTTAATTTCTTCGCTTTGGTACAGGGCAAAACGCGGCGTTGAGTTCCGCCGCTCAACATGCAATGCCTCAAATACGGCGGAAAGTGGAGAATGGAAGTGGAACGGAGTGTCTTAACACTAGGTTCCCAAGTTCCCTCTACCTACCCGCCGTGTACGGGATACAGCGTGAAGCAGAGTATTAATAAATCACTGACAACATTTCTTACTTTTTATTAACCCTTGACGTAAAAAGAGAAGTGTTATAAGTTTGACCTCTGCCTGTTTGTTTGTCTATGGCACAGTAGCTCCTGAATGACTGAACCGATGAGGGCAACCTTGTTCATGGTAGCTCTTAGCTATTTTTACTATGTTTTAAAGTGTTATTCCACACTTAGGACAGAAAATACTAAACTTAAATTTAAAAAGCGTATAAAAATTTTGAACGAAGCAGGATTTGAACCCGCGCCTCTGGAATACCGTTCCAGCGCTCTGACCAACTAAGCCATTCGTTCTCACCAAAATCCGTCGAAATTCTTATACGCTTGTTACAACTTATTTATGTTGTTAGCATCTCTAGCATATCAGCTCTTAGCTATGTTTTATTCAAATCAGATTAAAAGTTTATATTGCTTGGTTCAGGGTATTTATTTAGTTTTAAATTATTTTCTTGTTGACCTTTCGAAATTGCATCTATAAAAATGATGATATATAGCTATTGCAATTGCATATACTTATTATATTTTAAAAGGTGTAGCTTAAATATAATATGCGTGACAGATTATTTTGTTTACTCAGAAACTAATAAAAACTAAGAAAGAAAAATAAAATAAATCCTGATATGCAACACCCCTATAAAGTACATTATGATTCATCATTATAAATGGTTTCTTGAGCCTATGCTTTGCAGATTAATTAAGATTAGTATTATAAATGAAGTCATTGTGTCACTGTTGTTGCAAACAACTTTTCATTTAAATTGCATTCACGCATCTTAGTGCATCGTTTAAAAGTTTAAATAGCATCTTTGTGAGCGTAATTTTAAATAGGCTAGCAT
Source organism: Eueides isabella (assembly GCA_019049475.1). Taxonomy (NCBI): domain Eukaryota; kingdom Metazoa; phylum Arthropoda; class Insecta; order Lepidoptera; family Nymphalidae; genus Eueides; species Eueides isabella. The sequence continues at coordinate 1,972,000 of CM032401.1, forward strand.
TATCATAACATTTTATATATTACATATGTTTGAAATAAATATTATAAATTAAATATTACAACTTAAATTAAATTTAACAAGTTTGTCGTGGCGCTGGAGATATTGGAGGATCGCATACAGGATCCCCACTCGTGGAAAGAAAATATTTAACATTATGAATTATTCGTTCTGGTAACAAAGCAAAGAACTGCGTTGGGTTGCGACGCTCAATAAGTAATTTCTTTAATTTATTCGACGGAGAGAGAGGATTGGAATGTTTTAACCCTACGTTCCTAAGCTCCAGGGATACAGAGTGCGACTGAAAAAAAAATTCAAACTATTTACGTTTGATGCAAATGACAAATAGTACGATTTGTAGAAACATGTTAAACACATTTTTTTGCTAACCTATAACTTATGATTATCAGTAATTAAAGACTATAAAAATATAAAAAGATCTAGTTTACAATTCAGAACACTGCTTATTAAAAGAAGTTTGAGCATCATAGTGTTCGCCTAGCATTGGTCCCGAAATAAACTCCAGCGCGTATATACTGTTGAGCTGCCTGTGGCGTTTTTGTGTGTATTCTTTTAGTGCGGCCATAAATTATTTTACGAGAGGACGAATAAAAGTACGGAAGTGTCAAATTATAAATATTATAGACGAAATGTTGGGAAATTTATATGTAAATATGAAATGTAATAAAGTCAAAATTCATTCTTATTTTTTGTTTCTAAGAGTAATAATAAAAGTTGTATTTTGAACAGTGATGATTAAATTCAAACTTTTACCACCAAAGATTTAGCATTTTACTATTCATATGAGTTTACCATTTCTAGATTTTTTTTCAGCTTCAAGGAATACAGTCCTATAAATGGCAGGGTATCGAGAACGTGAATAAAATGATTTTTCTTCATGCTAAACTTTATTAATTCTATGTTTATGAGACACAAATATTACAATTTGATTTTGCAGCGAATTGCACTCAAAATCCAGCAAAAAGGATGCATTTTGAACGTTAATTTTTCCGATGTTTCAAGGACTTGTAGACCTAGATATTTAATATTAAGTTCAACTTGATGTTCAAGGATAGGTGGAAAAATCTTTAGAAAAAGAGTCTTTACAAATGGGCAAATAAATATACGTACAGACCAAAATACAGATAAATAACATTAACCTTCCGTTAGCGTAAAATATTTTATAAACATTTTGATACTACTAAATATTGATTACTATAAATATTATAATATATTGAATTTAAATTTCATTATAATTTATCGAAATTCAAATGAAATTGTAAACAGCAAACGGAAGAAATGAAAATTCCCAAATATAAATAGATACATGGCCACTAGAGTGTATATATAGTTTGTTTACACTTGATCTGTAACACTTGATCTGTAACTATCTTATATAGTTTGTGTTTACACTTGATCTGTAACTATCTTATATAGTTTGTTTACACTTGATCGATGCGCGCTCACGGCCGCTCATCGCTCCACTGACATACTGAGTGCTGCAATGCTACAATAAAAATATCTACCTTATTCTTGTTGAATCATTTATATTCTAAAAGTATTTGTACAAGAGGCTAAAAACGTTTAAACATTACAAATCAATAAAAAAACACATATACCTAAATGTTACAAATAAATTTCCTCATTAATTTAAAAAATCTATACTATAATAAAAGCCCCTGTCCTGGTCTGTCGTGGCGCAGCGGCACAAGCGTGTGACTGTAACCGACAGGTTCTGGGTTCGATCCCCAGTCGAGGAAATGAAATATTTAGTATTTTCAATTTAAATATTTAATGATTCATTTCTTCGCTCTGGTAATAAGGCTAAGCACGGCGTTGAGTTCCGCTACTCAACACGCAATATTTCCTAGACTTCTATTTCTGATGTAGAACCATAGTGGTCATAACCTAACCTAAACAAAAAATAATAATTAGCGACCATAGTTAAATTTGCTTAATATAGTAAATAATTTACATTGACATACTGGATGTCTTCGTACAGGAAATTGTAGTGAAATAACCATAATTCAAACGGCAATAAGCAAGTGATTTTTTTCAAAAAAAACACTTGATCTAGATGATCTTATGAAAAGCTATAAAAATTCAGGTGAATTAAAATAAAAAATAATATGCTGCCTTAACAAAAGTCGTTGGTTTAATTTGTTTACATATAAACAAAACGACATATATATATATATATATATATATATATATATATATATATATATATATATATATATATATATATATATATATATATATATGTCTGTATATATACATATAAATATAAATATATATATATATATATATATATATATATATATATATATATATATATATATATATATATACGATACTAAACATGTTTGTCTGTCTGTTTCTATTGGCTAATCTCCGGAACAGTACAACCGTTTTTAATTAAACTTTTATTGAAATATAGACAGTTGTGGAACTATATATAGGCTATTTTTATCCTAGAACTCCCTGGGAATCGAGATTTACGCTTACAATTTAGGATTTACGAGAAAAACCTCATTTGTCCTCGCGCGTACCCGCCGCCTACCTAGATTGAGACAAAATATCTAATCATTTATAAAATATCTAAACAGTAGATATTTCTAATAAATACATTATTTACGAGCTTAATAAAATATAATTAGAAAAAAAACAATTATTAAAATATAGTTAACCATACCAAAATAATCAACCAATATTCTTTATACATACTTAAATAATATAAATCAATATTCGGCAATTTCAAACTGGTAAAGCTGCGTGGGAGCCGTTACTAGGTACTATATAAATTACAATAAATTAAAATATTTCAGGCCACTTTGGCGCAGAAGGACGGTGACAGGCTGTGAGTGTAAATTTCACTTTTGTACAACAAAAAATTTTCATTGTGGCAAGAAATTTTTTGCTTTACGCTACACTTAGAACTTGAAAACCTAGTGTTAAGACACACCGTTTTGTTCTCCATTTTAAGGAATTGGGTATTGGTTGGCTGGACTTTAAAGCCTTTTCCTTGTTTCCAGAGCGAAGCAATAAAAACATAAAATATTTAATTTGAAAATAACAGTCATATGCTTGTACAAAAAGTGCCATGATACGTATTAAATTAAAAAAATACGACATTTATTATACAATATATTTATTTCACATTGAAAAAATAGATCAAGTGCTTTTAAAACCTTAAATTTTTCACTAACGTGTGCGAGGTAAATGTAATTATTTTATTGTTGTATTTAATTTATTTATATGATCTGTCATTGGTTTTAATGCGCCTCAATTTGTTTATTATATAATATAATTAATTTATCATACAGCTTCTTCGAATTATGGAACATGTATAAGATTTGTAGAGCTCTTTGACATTAAGGTTAGCTTAATAGCGACCCACCCGTGACTTCGCCCGCTTAAATTTGAAGACAATATCCATACATTGAAAACTAAAATTTTAGTTAGATCTATAAAAAAATGCTAAACATTTTTCTAAATCAACGTAACTATCGATCGATAAACAGACAAACGAAAATCAGTATTTAGTTTTTTTTTTTTTATTTTGTCTTCCATGTACAGACATATATTTTTATTACCATTATAGATTAGGATCTAACATTGTTACATTGTTTATTAAAAAAAATGAAAAGAGAAAGAGAAACAAATAGATTACTTTCTTAATTTTACTTGATTTTTTTTGTTGAAAAGAAAATTAAAAAGGAAGAAGGGTTCAATAGGATATCTGCTATGAAGCTTTTTAAGAAAATTAAAAAATAATAACATATATTTAATAACATAGCGTCCTCTAATCATTTCTTAGTACACTGCTACGTGGACTTGTGCCAAGAGCTTGCTTTGAGAGCTTTCGTTTTACTACGGTAGATGGCGCAATTAAACAATAAAAAGCTATACGCTATAATAACATGTAACATTTTTCACAAGAGGTTAATATTGTTAGCCCTATTGGCGTTAACATCGGATAGATAAAAATGAGGGTACTCTGTATCTGAGAAACAATTCTTCTTAAAATTATTAGTCAAATGAAGTTTAGCATATTTAAGGTCTACAAATAAGTGTAGCAGCTTATTAGACACATGTGTGTAAGTAATTTAAATAATTAAATAAATAAAAAAAATAAAAAACTCTTTATTTCAACCACAACATTGTAAGGTAAAAAAAGATACAATACGTAAATCCAAATGTAACAATAACATGTTGTGGGTTGCTGGTGCCTGTGATAGGTACGAAACCCGTGTTACAGGTCACCAGGTCTCCACCTCATTATGAATTTGAAATAATACTTGAAATGCTATCAGAACAATATAGTTTCAATGATGAAAAGGTAAATTTTCGCTAAGAATGTTAATCTTAGAACTTTCGCCTTGGTTAACCTGATTTAAATGCAGGTTTCATTATTATATTTTTGCAACATTCCTTCAACATTTAGTGTTGTTTTTCTAATTAAATGAGTTCCATCCATTTAAAATACTTACTTCGTTAAAATTGTTTTTTTATTCGTTTATTAGAATTTTAGTTTTCAATGTGCCTAAGATATATTGTCTAAGAGTGATCATGTTATTATAACAAGAAAGTAGTTGGGATGAATAAAGAAAAAACAATACGTAAAAACGGGTGAGGCCGCACGGGTCTCTAATATTATTATAAATACAAGAAATATTTATGAGACCTGTCGTGGCGTGCGACTTTGGATTGAGGTTATGGGTTCGATTGCTACTTGAGTGAAATGCAATATTTAGAACACTCTCATCACACTCTAGAACACGTTTAGCCCAACGTCCATCGACTCTACCACGAATGTGAGTCTACTGCTACTTAAGCCTGCCAATCTGTTGGACTATGTCGATGACTTGGGTTCTCTGTGGAATTATTTCGTTTCGGATCAAATCCTTTAGATATATTCCATGCTTAGCTCTCTTTAAAATACGTTGAGCGATTTTAAATTGGTATATTTGGAAAATCAATACTGTTCATAAATTTAAAGTTTTTATTATGTTTCTCCTGAAAGCTTGATAATTGGATTATCATCTATCTTCCTACTGGGCATATTGATGTCTCGAAACGCGCACACATCTTTTTAATTTTTTTAATAAATAAATAAAATAAAAAAATAAAAAAAAATAATACTACACACCTTTACTTAAATTTAAATAATATAAATTGGTAAATTGTTTAAATATATTATAAAAGCACGTAAAAAAATAATATAAAATTATTAATTTAAAAATGAGTAATTGACTCACAAAAGATTTATTGGCTTGTTACAGGCATTGTTTACATCTCTAAAAGAATGCTGCGCGAACAATGTTTTAAGCCTGAATGCTAATAAGACGAAGGTTCTGATATTTGAAAGAAATGAAGAAATAACAAAATACAACATCAGTGTAAATGATAAGATATTAGAACAAGTGAATGAGGTAGTATATCTGATAAATATGTTTAGCAGAGACGGAAGATACGAAACGCATATGAAGAGTATTGAGAGAGAGGCGTATTGCTGCCGCTGCCGGTAACATAGTTAACGGTGCCTTGGCTGCACTGTTGAGGAGGCGAAACGCCAGCACAGCAGCGCGTTTGGCCGTACACAATGCAGTGTTGGTACCGACGCTGTTATACGGCAAAACGTGGGTGGGCAGAAGAAAAATGAATACTGTAGAGATGCGATTTCGTCGTCGGATATGCGGCGTCAGCTTGTCGTTGATCGCATACCCAATGAACACAGAATGGTAGATATTAGCGTGTATGTCACAATGAGAATGAAGAAGAACGTCGAGCGAATGAGTAGTATGCCGAGACCGTAGCGTTCGGCGCTTCGTACTCTCCGCCTACCCCGCTAGAGATATAGCGTGAAGTAACTAAGCAAGTAAGTAGGTAGTAGGTCTCAGATACATAACTTCTCTTTTATCATCTAGTTATATTTTAAATTTTATTCTTAATAGGTTGAAAAAATAATTCAATATAAGCACCTCGTATACTGATAAAAAAAATCACTGATAAAAAAAATCTTTATAATATTTTATATACCCATATTTTATTATGATGTTATCAAATATCCATTTTAAAACAATGTTAAGAAATATGTTTGAATAGCTTTTGAATTTTCTTTTAAATATTTTATCAAATAAAGTTAGACACAAATGAAATTAAAACAATAGTTATATATCCCATCATGTCTTTGGATCTTTAGTTAACCGATATAATCTGAGATGTATGTAAATAAAAACAAAAGCTTAGCAGGGTATACAGATGAACCTAGTCTTAAGACACTCCATCTTCAAAGCCGCGGAACTAAACGCTGCAACTTATCTAAACAAAGCGGTGGAATAAAATATACGTTACGTATAAATAATATAAAATACGTAAAATATACGTTCATTTTCCCCAAAAATATCTGGCATAGTTCCGTAGGTATACATTATACATACTAATTTCTTTAAAAAATCAAATAACAAAAATACTATGTGAAGTACACTACAGTTTTAATCCATAGCCATATCGACGTCCATAATTATTTGACCACTGATACTGTATCAATTATCAAAAAATAAAAAAAAAATTGATTAAGGATTTGTTCTATTTTCTGATGCTTTGATTTTCAATAAAAAAGATACGATTGGAATATCACAATTAAATCGTAAATACTTAAACACTTAATATATATTATAAATTAAGTAATTACCAATTTATTCCTTAATACCTAACTTTATAGTCTTCATTGTTAACGTAAACGTTCATTCATACGCTTCGCTTGACCGCGTCGCATCGTGTCCATTGAAAAGACATTACGGGCCAAGTTTAGCTTTTTACATGAAGTATACATTAAATTATATAAATGCAAAAATACTAAATTTATTATAAATAGAGCAAAATATTTTAAGCAAACAATAATTCCGATATGTTTCAACACAAATTATTAATAATTACTTTAATTTTACTAATATTACATATATATGTTAGTGATGCGTATTATAGTCTACATAATGGTTTAGAAAATACAAAGTTCTTTATCGATGACTGGACTGTAGAAGTGGAGGGTGGTGAAGAAGTCGCTGAGCTCGTCGCTTTAGAGCTAGGCTACGAGTATGCAGGGCCGGTAAGTCAATGTAAAAATAATATTATTTACCAAAATCGGTGATATACATAATATTCCTGAACAAAATAGGCTTACATTTCATGCGTGTGTAAATCGATTGCATCGAATAAATAATTCTTATATGGGACAATGTGTATCTATTTTACAATAGTATCTCAGAAAAAGATCGAGTATTTTCTATTCTGCAATTTTAAAAAGTTGTCAAAAGACGTTTGCGTTAAAGGTATTTAATAAAATAATTATATTATAAATGATATCATATCACGCTTTGGGGATGAAATGCTCGCTCCAATATCAAATGTACCATTGTCACTGATAAACAGTTTTAATATGAAAATATTTTATTAAAAAATGATCAGATTAAATAATACTTACAACAAAAATTAAGATTAAAAATGGACAGTTTAATTTACTATACAAATTTTAATAATATATTGCATGTATAATAAATTATCAAGTGTTGATCATTCTAAGTACATTGGATAAGTCCTCTCTAACTTTACTTGATTTACGTGGTGATACCATGGCGTTATCCCTTAAGCTATTATATATATATATATATATATATATATATATATATATATATATATATATATATATATATATATATATATATATATATATATATATATATATATATATATATATACATATATATATATATATATATATATATATATATATATATTATATATATATATATATCTATATATATATATATATATATATATATATATATATATATATATACATATATTTATATATATATATATATATATATATATATATATATATATATATATATATATATATATATATATATATATATATATATATATATATATATATATATATATATATGCATTGACAGTAGGTAGAATGTGAAAAGCCCAATTTATATATTAATTACTAGGATGTCACGTTATTTATCTCCACCTCCTTATGCACAGTTCTCTTTATCTTCTTTACATGTATTATATTATTGTGCATAGTTATTTATTTTTTTCTAATCAATTCCTTTCGTGAGTTTTCCTTACAACGTGACATTGGCGAAGTAAAATGTGTTCAACTGGCACGCTCGAAACGATATAGATAAAGAAATTAATGAATGAATTGAATTATTTATAATTGTTTTACTTAGCAATTGATTCACGATATGTGGTGGTTTGATGGTAATATGTTATATATGTGCATAAAAGAAAATATTATGTTCGAAAAAAGCTTGGTATTAAAGTACGCGATTTAATTTAAACATGTTTTCAAGGACATGCTTCAAAATAATATAGTAGATATAATAAATATATCTATTATAGTAGTATTTGTAGATATAAATATATATATCTATTATAAATCTGTATGTCTCTGCGGTTTTCTATCCACCCCTAGGACTACTGACGTAAAATTACAGTGCAGTGCTTCAGAACGTTATGTAATAAATCCCCCTTGAATTTGAACATCCAGAATTTAATAATGAGGTGAAAGAAACCGAAACCGATTTTATCATCATAAACCATCTCCATTACTCCGGCTTATTTAAATCATAGAAATAGTTTTTTCAGTATATAGAAATAAATATATAAGAGCTATATTATTATTATTGTTACTTACTTTGTAATGCAAGTTATTCCTTGCGGCTTTACACATACATTTCCATTAAGCTTGATTAACTTGGTAATTAATATACTGTGGTATTGCTACTTAGATACCCTAGCCTTGTGTCTCCAGAAGGTCTTAAGTGGGTTAATATGCGTATAATATTGAGGCCTATCGTGGTGCAGGGGCACAAGCGTGTGACTGTAAAAGAGACAGGTTGTGGGTTCGACCGTAACTCGAAAAAATATTTTTATTTCTTCACTTTGGTAACAAGGCAAAGCGCGGCGTTGAGTTCCACCACTCAACACGTATTGCCTCAAATTCAGAAGAAAATGGGGAATGGAACGGAGTGTTTTAACAGTAGCTTCCCATGTTCCCTCTGCCTAACCTGCCATGTGCGGGTACAGCTTAAAAATTAAATAATATTATGGTTTATACAAGCGTATGTTATTATTTAGCATTTAGGTATATTTCATTACAAATATTGAACGTAGCTGTATATATATTCAAAAGTGCTTAAATGGCCTAATTGAATAAAGAATATTTTGATTTTGATTTTTGATTTTATACATTGAACAGGATGAAAAATCCTAGTGTGTACAAATTATTTAACTTCCGCTCTAGCTTGAGGGCTGTTCTATAGCCTAACTCCAACCAGAATTATATTCAGATCTGGCAACTAAAATACACACAATCACATTCAATTATTTTTTTCTTATTTCCTAAGTCCTATTGATTTCAGCGTCGATCCACGCCTTCAACAGGTCTTCAGGATCTTTGAAATAAATGGAAAGCGTAAGTCTCTTCTTTTAATTACCTTTTTAGCTATCCCGCAAAATAATGACAAATTAACTTGAGTGAAATTATCACTATTGCTGTTTCATTATCAATCTCTAATGTTACGGCAAATTACAATTACGCTAGGAGAGGTGCTTTAATTTTCTTTTTTTTTTTAAATTTACACTGACATACGTTACGTGAAATGAACCCGAAAATATATACACTTTTAAACATAAAATAAATAGATAAAGCGAAGAAACGCGGCGTTGAATTCCGCTACACGTGCAATGCCTCAATTTCGATGAAAAGTGGGGAACAGAACGGAGTATCTTAATACTAGGTTCCGTAGTTCCCTCTGTCTACCCTGCCGTGAGCGGGATACAGCGTGAAGCTAAAAAAGAAAAAAAAAATAAGATTTCTGATATGCACATTTCTTGAATTTATTCTATAGTAAATTCTAGTATCAATAACCGTAGATATTTTTTACTGTATTAAAGATATACACTTAAATACGTATATGTTTATGTAACTACAATTTTTTAGTTATAGTTAACTAGCTTTTAGCTTAAAGCTTTTCAGGTTCACGCTGTAGGCCAAGGGAAATTTCAAATTTCAAAAAGTGTAGAGACACTCCATTTCGTTCCCAACTTTCTACGGAGTTTGAGGCAATTAAAGGAGGAAAAGAAATATAGAAATGGTTGAATTCCGGAACTCAACGTCACATTTCTTATTACCAGAGCGAGAAATTATTAAATAATTCATTCTACAAACTGAAAATTCAACCCAAAACCGTCGTGTTTACAATTGAAATTAATGATGAAGAATTACACAAAAACTATATCATTTGTTATAATAAAGCAAAATAATTAAAAACAATTAATTTAATTATTTTATTGACATAAAAAAATGATTATTTTTAACTCACTACTCTCACTCACTCAGCTTCACTCTGTATCCTGCACATGGCAGTCTTGTCTAAAGAGTATTCATTTCACTTCAGTTCCCCACTTTCCGCCGAATTCGAGGCATTGCGTGTTGAGTGGCGGAACTCAACGCCGCTGTTTGCCTTGTAACAGAGCGAAGAAATTAAAAAATTAAATATTTAAATTGAAAATATTAAATATTTCATTTCCTCGAGTGGGGATCGAACCCACAACCTGTCAGTAACACACGCTTGTGCCGCTGCGAATCCATAAAATCCCTTAATTCTTCAATCAAATCAAGACATTTTAATTAGGAACGCGGACCTCATGTAATTTGTTTCAATAAATTTTGTCTATTTCACATTTCATTTAATTAAAACACTGAGTGGATTAGAAGAAAATGAGAAAAATTAAGTTAAGTGTAATAAAAAAATCAAATTATAATTGAAAGCTTTTTAGTGTTTTTGTTCTTTGAATCATTTATTCTCTTTTCTTACTTTATTGTATTCCTTGCACAAGTACATGGCGGGGTAAGCAGAGGGAACTTGGGATCATTGTTAAGACATTTCGTTTCGTTCCCCACTTTCTGTCAAATTTGAGGCATTGGGTGTTGAATAGCGGTACAAAATGTCACACTTTGCCTAGTGGAAAGATATAAAATTTTTCAATATTTTTTTCCTAGATCGGGGACTCAATCTACAACATGTTTTCTTTACAGTCACATGCTTGTTTCCCTGTGCCCCTTGAGAAATTTTCTTTTTTATAAATATAGTGAAAAGCTTTCAAGAGGACATAGTCCGTTTTTATTGTGGATTTGTAAGCGTTAACAAGTAAATATCTACCATAGAGTACACGATAATATAGATTGCAGCCAAAATATTGACTGGTATAAAACACCTACGTATGCGCATATTGATAATGAAATCAAAGTGATGACGCCGTTGGTATCTCGAGTGGTCCTCGAATACGATATTGCGTCCTTGTTATATCTAAATTCATATAGCTCAACCTTTTTTTCCTCATAAATTAATTGATTCTAGTCTAGATTGAGTATTTTATCATAACTTTATCAATGGTTGAATATTATTGTATTATATGAACCTACCTTACGGCTTACATATATAAAATACCTAAAGGGCAGAGCATGCAAAAGACCCCAATGCATGGATACTTTCCCCATAATTTCTTATTGCCAAAGCGAAGAAACGAAAACACTAAATATTTAAATTGAAAATATTAAATATTTCATTTCCCCGAGTAGGGATCGAACACACAACATGTCACGTTAACAGTCACACATTGTGCCCTTGCGTCATGACAGGCCTTAATTTAAAATTTTATTAAAAACATATTTAAGAATTATAAATTAATTATAATATGTAATTTCGAAAATAAATAAATTTGAATACTGTTAGCCGTGAAAGCAAAACCTATTATGTTAATTCAAAATTAAATTATGTATTATGTAGATCATAAACAAGATTACTTTTTTACATTATAGATGAAAATTTGCGGTGACTTTAGAGTCGGAAAGTGTAATTGGTACAACACTTCATTCTAGTGATGAAACATTCCGTTTTCCATACTCGCTGTCAACGATAGATGTTTAACGACAGTTTGGTTATGTATTGACGATATCTTGAGATACAGCATTTAAAATAAAATCAGCATATCAAATAATATTTAAAGTTTTCATTTCTTCGCTCTGTTAACAAAGCAAAGCGCGGCGTTGAGTACCTCCACTCAACACGCAATGCTTCAAATTCGGCGGTAAAAGGGAAACGGAAGTGTAATGAAGTGTCTTAACACTAGGTTCCCAAGTTCTCTCTGCCTACCCTGCCATGAGGCTTGCGATTATAAATAATCTAAATACTAATAAATAATTAAGTCAATTTAATATGAATATATATTATAATGTATTCATGAAATATATATGTAATACATAAATGACATAATACAAAAACAATAACTATAAACAACAGTTTTCTATAACTTTTTATTACCTAAGTATAATTCTTAGGTTATACTCGTAGCTCGTTTAGTAACATTAGTCTCAACTTGTTTTAAAAGGATTTTTTTTTTGTTTTTTTTAGCTTACCACTGTACCTCCCATCCAACGTGGCGTTTTACCAGAGCGAGGAAGTTAGTATACGAAATATTTCATTTCTTTAATTGAAATTTGAGCCCTGTCTCTTACTGTCACACGCTTATGCCTCTGTGGCATGACACTGTCGCGTGTCATGCCACAGTGGCACAAGCGTGTGCGTGTGTGGCCTTATAAACGTTGTTTTATTACATTCGGCTATATTTAGAACAAGCTATACAGAATCTATTTGCACTAGGCCTTCTAATGTCGTTTAGTTAGCAATTATGTTTCAGTCGACAATCGTGGTAATTGTGACAAATGCTGTTAGACGGACGATTTGTTTCAATTCGATCTGCCAATCAGGTATGGCCTTCTGTGTACGTAACGTCTGCTGTTAGGATTTTGTATTTATATTAAATATTTTTTCTAATATATTTATTTGTGTATTTTGTCTAAAGCTATACAGGCAAATAAATTTAAAGGCAAATTGAAATTAACTACACTTCGTCCCCATTGAGATATTTCCGTGTCATAATTTACGCCGTATTTGAGGAATATCGTTTTAGATGGCGGAAATAAACGCCACGCTCCGCCTTGTTACCATATTGAGGAAATAAAAATAGGGATAACATGAGGAAATTACCTCAAGAGTGGATTGAACCAACAACTATTTAACAAGAAAATTAATTAACTTTCTTGTCTTATTCTATTTTTCAGTTAATGCTAGCAGCTTAGTTAATTATAATTTTGACAAGTACCTAGAGTCAGTTTGTTTTTTTTTTCATATGCACTGAAAATATAACGGTGAATACATATAATATACTCACTCACTCACTCAGCTTCAAGTTCTATCCCGCACATGGATGGAGGATAGGCAGAGGAAACTGGGGAACCTAGTGTTAAAACACTCCATTTCGTTTTCCATTTGCCACCGAATTTGAGGCATTGCGTGTTGAGAGGCGGAACTCGACGCCGCTCTTTGCCTTGTTAGAGCGAATAATACCTTAAATGTCTGAATTGAAAATAAAAAATATATAATTTATTAATTACGCCTTTTATTTGTTAAATGGTTTGTAAATAAATATGTATTTGGTACAAGAAACAAAAGTGCCCGATTGCCTGCCTTGTACCAGGGACTATAAAAACAATATAACCATCTTGGTGAAAGATGAAATTATAAATCGTATACTTATCTCGGGAAATATGGGATACATTCGCGTTTGTGTTCATGTCAAAAATCCATGGGAGAGAATGTTCTATTTTTCTTTCTAATTGTAAGAAAAATTAATTAAAAAAGTATATAACGATATATTATATTTTTTATTTTTCTTTTTTAACCGCACATGGCAGGGTAGGTAGAGGGTAATTGGGAACCTTGTGTTTACACACTTCGTTCCGCTCCTCATTTTCTACCGAATTTCAGGCATTGTGTGTTGAGTTAATTTACCGGAGCGAAAAAATAACAAATAATTATTTTAATTAAAAATATTTAAATACTTCATTTCTTTAACTGGGGATCGAACCCGCAACATGTCGTTTACAGTCATTCGCCTGTATCCCTGCTCCACACAACACGCCTCAAATTCGGCGAAAAGTGGGGAACGGAAGTGGAACTGAGTGTCTTAACACTAGGTTCCCAAGTTCCCTCTGCCTACTGTGCCATATGCGGGATACAGCGTGAAGCTGAGTGAGTGAGTGATACTAAAACAAGAATATTTAGCGATTTTGTAACATATTTATATAAAAAAACAGGTCCCATATTCGCGATAAAATGCAAAAAATAATATATCATTCTACATATATAAATAAATAACAGTTTTTTTTATCAATAGTTAACAAATTCTTTTAATACGATTATTATATATACGAGTATGTACACAATGAAAGCATTCATTGTTTGCCCTAAATCGGCCAGAGGGTGATGATGAGGGGGTGGCTAAACCGCAAACCACAACGGATCCGAATGATTTTTTTTCCAACAACAATTGTACCAGGACATTATGACATAGATGGAGTTCTTATGTTTAATTATTTGTATTTTTAATTTGTGCATTTTATCCGTTTTGCTGCTTGAAGTTTCTAGTGTTATATCAGTTTTTAGTAAAAAAATACTTTTTTGATGAGATGAATAATATTTTTTGCAATTTTTTCAAAGTGTTATTCCACACTTAGGACAGAAAGTATTAAATTTAAATTTAAAAAGCGTATATTTTTTTTAAAAAAGCGTATAATTTTTTTATCCTGCTACATTCTACATTTTTATACGCTTTTTAAATTTAAATTTAAGATCAATAATAATTCGAATATAGTGGATACGTAAAACTGCGCCTTTTGTGGACATTTCCTATAAAGTGCACGTTCAAATCCCGCTTTGATCAATTTGTTATTATTAAAAATATATATTTACAGTACTATATTACGATATATACAATATTACGATAATATAGTTACAATTATAATAAAATAACCATAATTAGAAATGTTACATATTTTTTTATTTACCTTTTGGATGGATCCCAAGAAGTGCAGATTCATAACTTGCTACGTAAAATTTTTTGACACGTTCTCTTCATAAGTAAAATACAAACTTAAACGTTACTTAAAAATTTTAATTAATCGTTTAAAATATTAAAAAGAACATAAAACAGTGTCTTTTTTTTACTCTAAAAATGGTTCTATTGAAATAAATAAATCCTAAGAATAGTTTTGTACAATTGTGTTAAAGTCACATATAAATGCTTTAAACCGTTTAACCGACGTATATTCATGTTGACGTGCGCCCACGTGGCGTCTAAAAGCAAAAAGGTCTTATTTTAACGTAGGTTTAATTAGATTTACGTCACTGAAGTAAAGATCAATGGACGTTTACTGGCCTGGGAACAATGGTAGTTAACTTTAAAATTCTTTAAGAAATATAATATATAATAACAATAATTATAATTAATATTATTTTGTATTTCAGATTCACTTTTATTCCCACACATGGCAGGGCACTTGTGAACTTAGTCTTAAGACACTCCATTTCATTCCCCGCGTTCTGCCGAATTTTAGGCATTCCGTGGCGGACCTCATTGCCACGCTTTGCCTTGTTACCAGATGAAATAAAATGAAAATATACCAGAAGAAATAATATATTGTTACCAGAAGAAATAAAATTATAGAGTGGGGCTCGAATCCACAAGCTTTCGCGTGCCCGCACGCTTGTGCCCGTGCGCCACGACCGGCCCCATTAATTATTATCTACATATTATACAAAATACTAGCTTTACTTTGTTTCTGCTTGATGATATAAGTTATATGTAGGCACATATTTCCAGTAAAGTATGAGTAGTACTATTGTACTCATGACGAATTCGGTGGACGTGAACCCCTGATACTTGCAACAAAACGACTAATGTTTTCATTAGTTTACTGCGCCTTTTAACCATAGTTAGATCTGAGAATACTTATAAAACACTATTCATTCATAATTCACAAACACATATTTATATTTTTAAAAAATAATTAATTTTCAGTTTTCGTATATATTTTTTCCTTATGATGACGTATTAATTAATATTGCAACATATCATTATATTTTCCAGCATGAACACAATTACATTTCATAATAGAAAATTAGTACCCTTTTTCTATTCAAGAACATTTATTCAATTTAAATATAATGAATTAATATCTACTGTCAATCTATGTAATAATAATATTGTTATTATATTCACATTTAAAAGAGCAACTAGTAAGTTATTTGCCGGCTCTTCTAAACATAACTTCCGTTCCCCACTTGCCGCCGAATTTGTGGCACTGCGTGTTTTGAGTGGTGGTACTCAACGCCGCGCCTTGCCTTATTACCAAGTGACAAGTTAGTTTTTTCTTCAAATTAATTAAGAAACTACAAAATTCAACAACCTTATTATATAAATTAAAAGACTTAAAATTACACATTATATATGTATATTGAAAAACAATCAAGCAATCTAAATAGCGTACAGAATAGTTCATACATACGCAACTAGATGGCACTGTAATGTTACAGCGATGTTACGTCACTAGTGAAAACTGTTTTCCATATCCAATACAGCTGAAATTTCAGGCGACGCTAACCGTAGTTTCAGCGTCGCTAGTACTAGGCTAGCATAACGTTAGAGGAGAATGTTTTCAGCGTTACAGCTAGTGCGCTGTGAAAAGGGCGTGGCTTGTTTATTTTCGTCTCTGTTCCCGAATTCGCTTTGGTTCATTCACAAAAAATGTTGCGTTGTAACTGTAACATGTGTTAGCTAGCATTTTGTAAATAGTTCGCGTAAAACGCGGTTACACGGCTTTGAATAAATAGGTATATTTATTTACTTATAAATAATTTAAGATATATTTTTGCTTTGTTGACTTATCTAATTTACTTAATATTACATTGTTTTAAGTACCTTTTATAATCAAGTAATAATAGCTTCACGCTGTATCCCGCACGAGGCAGGGTAGGCAGGGGAACCTAGTGTTAAGACTCTCCGTTCCACTTTCGTTCCCCACTTTCCGCCGAAATTGAGGCGTTGCGTGTTGAGTGGCGAAACTCAACGCCGCGCTTTGCCTTATTACCTACATTACTTTATGTTGATGTACATTACTTTATGTTGATGTTACATTAAAAAAATGCTATAATGAGATAGTCTCCCGTTAGTCATTTTTTTCTCCTTTACCCTAAATACACGATAATATTTAATATTACTAGAAAAGGCAATTGTATAAATTATCCTCTAGGCCATTATAAATAAATATTATAAAACATTCTTAGTATAGAAATATTTAAACTCGAATTAATGTTTTTTTGTAGAAAGTGATTTGAACTAACAACCATTGTGCTAATTCAGACAAGTACCAAATCAACAACAATATATGTATTTTTGCTTTACACTTTATACCGTATATGGTAAGGTAGGCAGAGGGAACTTGGGAACCTAATTAAGACACTTTGTCCGTTCACCCCCTTCCCCCTATATAAAATAAATCAGAAATTAATATAAAAACACATAATAATTATTAATAAGAATAAAAAATATTTATTCTTTAAATTTAACATAGCGGCATTCTTTCACCGTTCCGTTGTAACTCATAAATCACCGCTTCTCACATTGTTAACAAAAAATACTAGGTTAACAGCACGCCCGTTTACATATTTTCAAGAAAAATTTCACCCGCTATCAGGGCATCATAAGTCGGGATGGACTTAACTTGTAACTTGTAGAATTTGATAACAGCTGATACGGTGACTTTGGCATATCTTTACATAAACTTGATAGCTTTTTAGTATATTTTTGTCAATGGATATCGAATTAGATTTTTTATGTAAAAATATGAGAAAACGTGGTGGTTCAGGGACTTACGTGTGTGTCTGTAAACGCGACAGATTGTAGATTCGATTCTCATATCCCCATAAGTAAAATATTTAATATTTTTATTTCTGCACTTTAATAACAATTTTAATAAGAATTTTAATATTTTAACTGTTTCATAGTTTAGCTTTATGTTTTGTTTTTTTTTATATTTTCAATTATCAGTATTAAAATTAATTTAAAGTGGAAACTTTATTGATTTACGTTAAATTTTTGTAATTTTATTGTATATGTTCTATCTTAATTGTATGTTTCCCAAATATAAATAAAAAAAAGAAAGCAAATCACGACGATCAGTTCCGCCACTCAACGTGCAATGACTATAATTCAGTCGAGAGCGGGAACGGAACGGAGTGTCTTAACACTAGATTCCCGTAATTCCCTGAATCCCATTCCACACGATATAGCGTAAAGCTGAAGAAATAACTTAATATTTGATGAAAATCGTACTTTACAGTACATCATTACAAAAATATTTTAGTTGTTATCATAGATTCAAAATTTCTAGCTTACGAGTAGCGCGATGAGTGGAGGCGGCGTGACTACTAAATAACCGGACAGTATGTTGTATCAATTTTCATACATTTTTCTCTAACTATTGACGAACGACTAATCTTATAGATATACCTATCAAAAATACCTATCAAAGTATACCTACCAAATAGAGATGTAGAAAAAAATAAAATATTTATTTTTGTGAAACTATGCTATAACTATGACGTTTGCTTACATATTTTCCGTGTAAAGACATCGATCGATCCGTTGCGAGTTTATTATAATAGAAGCTTTAAAATTTATTTGTCTTAATTTAGGACGAGAACTAAATAAAAAAAAAATAGTAATTAATTTTCTTCACATATTTGGTAGTCCATAAGTTAAATTAGGCAATAGTTAAATATTATGTTTTGTCTTGTTCTGGTATTTTACAATCAAATATTTATTCTAGCAATAAATACTAGCTAGCATTACACATACAATATTAATTGAAGACAGTAAAAACTTTCATAGCTTTTAACAACACAAATAAAAAGGAATATTAACGTCGGTGCAGAGGCCATTGGTGTGGCTAAGGATCCACGAAGGGGGTATTCACCCATGTCCTAGCACTTAAAAGGGGCATCGCAAGGCCTGTTTATTTATGCCACTGTACCTACATCAATTTTTTTTGAAATAAAAACCTAAAATATATTGATACTCTATTTATGTTAAAAATATTCTCAATCGTGGCGCAGCGGCACAAGCGTGTGACTGTAACCGACAGGAAATTTTAATATTTTCAATTTAAATATTTAATGTTTCATTTATTCGCTCTGGTAATAAGGCAAAGCACGGCGTTGAGTTCCGCCACTCAACACGCAATGCCTCAAATTCGGCGGAAAGTGGGGGAATGGAAGTGGAACGGAGTGTCTTAACACTAGGTTCCCGGGTTCTACTACTGCCTACCCTGCCTCGTGCGGGATACAGCGTGAACCTATGTTATGTTATGTTATTCTCAATCGAAGCACATAAGCTCCGTTACACAATATATAATACTTTAGACAAGCAGCATCTTCTTTATTTGATCAAAATGTGGGGCGAAGCCCCTAAAACACGACTGAGGCGGACCTACAAATAGTACAAAATAAAATAATAGAAATGATTTTTAAGTATCCATTCTTGGCACGTATAAACATATAATTATTTTGTTTTCCAAAAATAATGAACATCAACCAATTATATATCTACAACAAATGTTTGTTTATCTATAAAGTTCTACAGAAAAATATTCCAAGTAGCATCATATGATCTCAAATCCCGAACTCAGAACTACGGCATAAAACGATAATCCATGAAGGAGCAAATATTGATAATAAGATACCATCACACATAAAAAGAAATATTAACGTCAATTAGTACACAACAGTAAATGTAAGCTCGCTTAATGCTTAGCTCGCTTTACAACAGTAAATGTAAGCTCGCTTAATGCTTAGCTCGCTATACAACAGTAAATGTAAGCTCGCTTAATGCTTAGCTCGCTATACAACAGTAAATGTAAGCTCGCTTAATGCTTTCAAGCACGCACGTTTCTATTGTTCTCAAATAAGTAACATGTAAATGTTTTTATTGAGAATAAATATATCTTTTAACCCGATTTCAATAAGACAAAAGCCCTTTTTTCTAGCTTACTTGCCTTATTCTCTAATAGTTCATTCGTACTTTCACCATCATGAATTGGTATAGGCTACACCATGTCAGGGGCACGATTGGTAACGACGAAGGTAGTAGCTTCCTTCCAATCTCACTTAGGGGAATTATGTTATGTGTATGGTTATATTTTAATTTCCTCGCTCTCGTAACAAGGCAAAGGCGTTAAGTTGTGTAGGGTCCAGTCTGGAGGATGGAGTACCTTTTCATTTTATTCTTTAAATGTCAGAGATTCAAATTAAATATAACAAAAGTATAAAATATTAGGTTTTTTTATGATTACTTTTTTATCCCAAGTGACATTTGAATATATATTAGTTTTATCAGTTGCCCAGTTAATTGAATCGGACACATTCTTACTAAATATATATTTATTTATTCATTGATATGTATTGAGGCCACCGTGGTGCAAGGTCACAAGCGTTGGACTGTAAACGCGGCGATTGTGTCCGATTTCAATTCGGGTAAATAAAATATTTAATATTTTCAGTATCTTCTTAAATGGGTTCAGCTACTCAACACACAATGATTTCAAAATTTGACGGAAAACGTGGACGGGAGGGTCTGAAAGGGAATAGATTGTCTCAATATTAGGTTGTCAGATTCCTTCTGCCTGCCCTGTCATGTGCAGGATAGTGTGAAGTTAATAAATAATAAACATATTTCTATTAATTTAAACGAAACCAACCATATTTATTTTGATATGTTAAATTTTATACTATAACATCCTACCCCACCTTATACTACACATGTGATTCAAAATACAAACCACTTCATAAACAGGTATCACAAACGACTAATACTGAATACATCTACATACATACATACATTGTACGCTTACATCGATCGCTCCCCAACCCCTACACCCCATTAGCGTTACGTATGTGTGCGTATGTCTCAACCTCTTCACAACTAATGTTACCCTGGTACATACGTGACTGTGAAACTCACATGACTGTGACGTGACACATTCACACGTGGGTAATGTGTGCACATACATGTGTTCGTTAGGGAGTGGTTTGATCTACTTTCGGTATTAAATAGTTGATCGAGTTTATAATGGAGATTAGACATATGCTTATTTGCTTGTAATATTTAAATATTTTATGTTATCTATATATTTTATAGGGATTTTTTATAGTAATTATTAACAAAAAACCGCTATAATTTATATAAAGCTTTAGTTTTAAATTGCATTAAATGAAACAAATTTAGGGTACTATTAGCAGTAGTTCGTACTTCCCTAGTTGCGAGTAGACTACCCGTGACCAAGGAATCCAGAGTTCAATGTTTCGAGAATGTTTAAATTTCAATATACCTGATTAATCTATTTAAATTTGTTTAATTTAAAATGTGTAAAAATCGTAAGAATTTAAAATCTTATTATATGAAATTGTTGATTGCATTTATATGAAGATTACACATATGCATATTTAAATATATTATTTTATTTATATATTATAATATTTATATTATTTTTTTTGTTTTATAACTCAAATAAGAAACATTTTAAAAATATATATATATTAATATTATTATCATACCAATATTATCAAGCAACGATTAAATTAGGCTAATATTTAACTATAATCAATCTTATACTAATTAATAACTTGCTTGTCAACAAAATTATACAAATTATAATAAAATGTATAAAAAAAATCTATATTTACAATTTATAACCTGTATTTTAAGTCTAAATTTACACAAAGTAAATATGTAATTTAAACACGTGTTCAAATCAATCAATCATTCAAACACTTTACTAATTGCTTACAAGTTTCACAACACCAACAAGCAACATGTGTTAACACAGATAGCGTATCACATCACTACACACCCACGCCCATATGCGACATGTGTAATAGAGCTGTTCACAACCCATGCGGCCCTGGTACTAACGTGTGTCGGGGACATCATATGACGACATCCATTTTCATAATATGACAGTGACATCAAATGCTACGTGTACGTACGATTGGTACGTAGTATATTAAGTTGAAGTTAATTAACCATCGATAATCTAAATTTATTTATGAATGGAATAAATATTTCTTCGTTATATGTCTTTGTTTTTCTGATTTAATGATCGACACTAATAATATTACATATATTAAAATAATCCTCTACATCAATTTATAAAATATATGTTTCCATTTTATTATGACTACTATATATATAACCTAAATAAATATTTAAACATTAATAAATATCTGATTATGTTCCGTCTATTAGAAAGAGTAAAATTGAATACATATGTTTTATATTTTTTTATATGTTAACAATAATTTAATCTACAATATATTCTATCCGCTAACTAATCCAATATTGAATACTTAAATATACTTAGCTATCTAACTAACCTTATCAGTAAGATAAGTACACTTATCACAAAAATAGAATTTACTGATTGATCGATCCTACAAAAAAGTCGTTGCCCTGGCAACCCCATATCCATTGTTTTCTGCAATAAACACCAGGGACATAGCCATGTGTAGGAGCGTGTGGATAGGGGTGGGATTATCTTGTTTTCGTTTAATATCTTAAATTCGTATAATATAATTAAAGCTATTAATTAAATCGGATTATCAATATTATAGATAATATGTTGTGCGATAATACTTTTGTTTATGAAATCAGATTTTTCCTTTTGAATGCCGTTTTTATAATAGCTTTGTTTAAAACGTACTAAAATTATTTAGTAAAAGGGTTAATTTGTAGCACTAAATTTTGACATTTTATTTGTATTGCCTTAGTACGGTAAGTATAATTGTGTATTTATACTGAAAATTTATTGTTAATATTATTGTCATAAAAATATATTTTGTTATTTTAAACTTTACAATTGTATATGAATTAAGACAATTTTTTGTAGTTTATTTAGGGTAGTACAATCTTTCACAAATAAAACTGTATAATAATTTAATTTATTTTATTTCAAAATAAAACAATTACATAATTGTTACGATTCACATTTTTATTTTTTTATATATGCTAGTTAAAAAAATATCAATAGGTACATAGGCGAGCTTTTAAATCTCAAACAACTATTCAAATAAATAACATACCAGTACCATGTCAAAATTTTAGATAAAATAAATTACACATAAATCAAGAATATTGAAATTAATTGTACATGTAACAACCGCAAAATTTTTCGGTAATTTTGTATTCATAAACGTACGTAAGCAAATGTAGATAAAGAAGATATCATTACATCTACATACATACTCATAAATCTTCCTATTATGACAGTGACATAAATTATCGCAACGAAAACCTATCTCAAGAATTTCAAACAATTTAAAAATAAACTAACTGTCCACAGATACGGGGTTTCCCCAACATGTACGCGTTTCGAGCGTACCGTCGTAAGCAGCGGCGCACCCCTCACACATCTACGCTACACAAGGATGGGAGGGTGAGTCACTGCCTCGCTGATATGTTACCCTGGTACTTGTTAGCTGGATTACACGTGGTGTGTGCGGCCTATGCCAATTTGTGTCATTGAACCTTGTTTGTTAGCTAGCTAGCTAGCTACCTTGACCTGGTCGTGTGTGGGAAGGCGGCAATGTGTATGTACGTATAGAATAGAATAACTTAATGTGGTATGATAATAATACATTGTTTATTTATACTATATAATGATATAGTTTTGTACACCAGTCGTGAAGCAATGGCACCAGCGAGCTTATAGCAAAAGCGAGAAGGTGTGGGTTCCATTTCCACTCTAGGTAACTTAATATTTACTATTTTTATATTACTGGTAACGAGGCAAAGCGCGGCGCTGAGCTTTTACTCACAATGCAATGTATTCAAAATTTGGCGGAGAGTGGGGAACTGAAGTGTAATTGGACGGTACTCCTGTTACGTTTAAATTTTTATTTTGTATTTTCTTTTCTAAGTGTGGAATAACACTTTAAAAAATAGTAAAAACAGCTCATTCATTTCAGAGCTACGTTACCACAGACATACACAAGTTAGACTACAGGTTAAACTTATAACACTCTTATTTTTGCATCAGTGGTTAATAAACATTTAACATACCTGTAATATTTACAATATCTGTTATTTATAGATGTTTATTAAATGGAATTATGATTTCCAGATAAGATGGGCAGAGCAACTGTTTGTCAAGAATCGTGTGAAACGTTATCCTCTGAGTAATCCTGATAAGAAATTACATCGTGTGAAAAGAATAGATGACATTACTTTAGAAGACGATACGATTGACAAGCCGTTGTATAGAAAAAATCGTGTATTCAATGATGAATTATGGGGTTACGAGTGGTATTTGGTATGTAAAATGCATAATAGTTAAAAATCGTCACATAAAAGTCGATAAAAAAATAATTTGTTTAAATATTTACACGATATAGTGTAAACCTTATTATTATTATACATATTTAAATAGACTTTTTTAATAACTTTCAGAAAAATAATAATGGAAAGGCTTATACAGAAAATCTCGTTTATAAAGTTCCGTACAAAATTTAGAAAAATCTACTTTTATTGCTTTCCTTACATCCTTATCCTAGCTACACGCCAAATTTCAACATTATAAATAAATTCCAACTAAAAACTAAGTAAAAAATTACTTGCTTATACACTACACCTTTGAAGTGTTTGTTGAAAAAACTTTATACAATATAAAGTATATTCAGCGTAGCTGTTATAAAATAACTGCTTTAATGATTTACCTGAAATTTTAGTAAATAAAAAACGTTGATTAATTTGGAATACATTAAATACGCTTATTTTTCATCACAAATGATGATATAATTAATATAAGATAAGCACAACGTCCAAAATCTAATAACAAGTTAACATTTATTTTTTAACAGCAAGACACCCGAACAGATTCATCCTTGCCCCGTCTAGACCTCAACGTGTTACCAGTCTACGCGATGGGTTACACTGGTGAAGGCGTACGAGTCTCTATATTAGACGACGGTGTGGAGCACAATCATACTGACTTACGAGATAACTACGTACGTCTTATGACGCCTTGGTGATTTAAACAATGGCTGTAAATGTTTCCAATGTAAAAAGAACTACTACTAACTAAAGGAGATTTATTTGTAATGTATTTATTTATGTAAAAAATAATTTATTTAACAACAAAGTAGGTATAAATAAAGACTATTTTTTTTTTCAAAGTAGGTACAGTCGAATTGTATAAATAAAATTAATTAATTTATATTATAGTTATTTTACCAGGTATAGAAAATTACAGTGCTATAAAGAACATTTACAGTTATTTTTACAGTTACATGGAATTAAATTCACTATAAATAATAATATTACAGTTATTATTTAGAAAAAATAATAATTCGCTGTCATGTATGTATATGTGTGTGCAAACAAGTATAGAATTGTTTTCTACTGAGAGTCTTCTTCTGTTTATGTTTTCCTAGTATCTCTTATTAAGTTTATCCATGAGTTAAACTCACTAGCAAAATTTGGAAACAGTCAGATAAAGTAAGTCCCTGATAAGGAAATTTATACAGATAAAATATAAATTCGTGTTTTTTTAGATATTCTATAGTTTATGTTATAGAAGTAAGTATATGTCAGTTGAGAAAAGATATTGAAGTTTATTAAAAAATATTTTTATGATTGTATATTTTTTATGTGAAACATCTATTTATTGTTGTACATATATGTAAAAAAATATTATGCAGTACCGTTTTAATGCTTCTATTAGATTATTTTAAATTACTTACATTTATTTATTTATTTATTTGCATTACTTTTGTTATTTTTTATTATAAAAAAAGTAGGTAATGTATATACAAGTTTAAAAATACCAAAAACAATCTTCAAAAGCATGTTGTAGCAAGCTGGGCGTACTCCTACGATGTTGTTATATGAGATCTTCTAAGACCCACTGAAGCCCTGGTAACTTCGCGGCCGATGCAACGATTGTGGCATACTCGAGCGGAATCAGCTGTTAATTCAACCAGCGCCATCTATTTTCGCATTATAGAAGCTTGCATTTGTAGTATAAAAATGGTCTTAATTTTTGTTTTTGTATTAAATTTCAGGACCCTGAAATAAGCTGGGATTGTAATAATGGCGATTCAGATCCATTTCCGAGATACGACAATAAAAATAGTAATTCTCATGGCACAAGATGTGCTGGAGAGGTAAGAAATATAATTTTCAACATACAATGTAACTAATTCTCTTTTTAATATATTAATTAATTTTCTATGTTTTATGACTTATTGCGATAACTGTTATCATTACAGATAGCAATGACCGCTAACAACAGGAAATGTGGCGTAGGCGTGGCCTGGGGAGCCAAAGTGGGCGGAGTCCGGATGCTCGACGGACGAATTACGGACCGAATTGAAGGCGAAGCTATAGGTTTGATACTCTTTACTACTTCTGTGTTCTTAGTACTTTTGATCGCCATGTTGAGCTCAAAATGTCATATCTTGGAAGTTGTGGTGTCATCATCATCATTTCGCATGCGTATTAGATGAGAAGAGTACAGGATAAAGTTTGCCGTTGGGTTAGAAAGAGACAAAACACATTTGAATAACTTTTTTTCATTTACACGTGTGGTTTCATTTGTGTCAGTTTCTTATAATTTTTATATCTTGTATGAAATAATTATATGTATTTTGATTGGCCATATGGAGTTATGTTAAGTAAGTTAATAATGAAAGACTAATTAGTGAAAAATAATAAATATAGTACACATTTTTAATTATTAAATTAAATAAGCAAGCCATATCAAGTGTGAGTAGCAAGCACAAAATACTGGTACTACGCAGTTGTGCCAACACTCCTAAGTATTCATGAATTCCTAGTAACAAGACTGAAATGTGACGTAACATCAAAACATTGTTGAGGCAAAAAAAAACAAAACATTTTTATGGTTGACGGCTGAGGTTTCCTTGCCCTCTCTCTCTTTTTGCTTTACATTTTTAAGAACACATTATAAATATTAAAATTAATAATAATAAAATTTATTAAATAAAATTCTAAGTATGTAAATAATTCTATTATATATATTTATATATATTTCAACAATTTTAAAAATAATACTTCAAAAAAAAACGTAACTGCATTTTTGGCATAACAGAAGTTCCAAAGGAACTTTCTTCAGTCAAAGCAAACATTTTGATAAGATTGGCAACAGGTTTTTACATTCCTCGTGGTACTAGGAGATCACTAGTTGTGAGCAGTTCGATTGGATTTTTTCATAAGATGCCTTAGGTGCTTGAACTGTAAAGTGAGCGTGTTGTAAGAAACATGAAAATGTTTCTTTAATTTTGGCAGTTGTAAAGTTTAAGCAGATCCATCATATTATTATTATACCTATTTTAGACAAAATATACAATAAAATTTGGCAACTATATGGCAAAATTATTTTAACAATAGACGATTGGTTTTTGAGATGAATTTAAATTTTCAGTTAGGTTTACAAATAATAAATTATACATTTAATTTAATATATATTTTTTTTTTCAGTCGCCATTACAGTCATATATATTTTTTATTATGTTTTAACGTACTGTCGTATTATTTATACCTATATTTTCTTATTCAAAAGTAAAACTTTTCGATGTAATTGTTTAACAAATCGTAAGACAAAATAGTACATATACTAAAACCATTTTATTATAGGATACGCATGGGATAAAGTTGATATCTATAGCGCCTCGTGGGGTCCAAACGACGATGGAAAAACTGTGGAGGGTCCAGGAAGACTCGCAAACGAAGCTTTTATACGTGGAATTGAAAAAGTATTATTAAAAAAGCTTATTATTACTTAATAAATAGTTTTTTTTACTTTCACGCTATATCCTACATATGGCAGAGTAGGTGGGGACACATAGAAAATTAGTGTTAGAACAATCCGTTCCGTTTCAAACTTACCGCCTTATTTGAGGCATTGTGTATTAAGTAATGGAACTCAACGCCGCGCTTTGCCTTAATACCGGAGCGAAGAAACGAAAATATCAAATTTCATTTTCTCAAATGGAAATCGAATCAACTACTGGTTGCGTTTTCAGTCACATGCTTGTGCCCCTACGCCACGACGGATCTCTAATAAAATCTATATAAATTTGTAAATACAATAGCTTATTAAGTCTATTTAAATTTTAATAATTATGTTTTAGGGCCGTGGTGGCAAAGGTAATATTTATGTATGGGCTAACGGAAATGGTGGCAGTCATAATGATAATTGCAACTGCGATGGGTAAGAAAGACTACCTATATATATTTTTTTTACATGGCAAGATAGGTAGAGGCAGAAACATCCGGGAACCTTTTGTTAATAAAACCTTTCGGTCCCATTAAGACACTTCAACTTCCCACTTTCTTTGTGTCTTGTTCAACGCAGCGCTTTGCCTTATTACTAAAGCGAAGTATTTAAAATATTAAGTATTTATTTTTTCTGAGTGGCGATCGAACCTATAATCTGTAGAGTTTCGATCACACTCTTATACGCTACGCAGGCACTAAATAATTAATAATGATTAATATTACAATGGCTTTCGGTTATAATTAAAAGCTGACATAAAATATATTTTTCTATAGATATTCTTCAAGCATATACACCATATCTATCGGTAGCGCATCCCAGCAGGGCCTGTTCCCTTGGTACGGGGAAATATGCTCCTCCACCCTGGCCACTGCATACTCCTCTGGTGCTTACAAAGATCAAAAAATCGTAAGTCATTTTAAACTATTCAAATAGAAATTACTTTTATATAAGTCATCTCTTTCTATAACTATCTCTTTCTTTGATGTAGTATAAATAATGTGAAGAAAAAAGACAACTATATATTTTTGCTTAGGCCACAACGGATACAAGAGACTCGTGCACTCTCGCTCACACAGGCACGTCCGCCGCTGCGCCATTGGCTGCCGGTATTATCGCTTTGGCTTTACATGCGAAGTAAGTATTTATATACAACTAAAATCATTCGTGGTTTCTGTTCGCATCAATTTAATATCCATTAAATTATTGTAAAAATTATAAGTTTATTATTTTTACTACTCATTTACTTAGTATATAGTGATTTTCTAACGTATTCTTTAACTGATTATTAAATAGAAAGTGCAGAAGTGATTTTTTTTCAAAAATGTAATTCTTGTTTTATAATATTATAAGTTACTAATATAATTATCTGGTAACAAAATTTCTATGTATTGCAATTTTTATTGATAAAATTAATTTATTACACAAACGAAGCTGCGTAAACTTAGTAGTATAGTTAGCAGTTTGTACTGCAATAGGAGAGATCTCTACAAAACTTATGACGCCCTAGTAATCTCCCTTGTACGGTCTGTTTGTCGCAATGTCCGTAGGGGCAACACGGGGTTAGGGACAAAATGTTTCGTGTAAAAAGACCGGTTCTTTTTATTGTTTCTTTAGCCCAAATTTAACATGGCGGGACGTTCAACATTTGATTGTATGGACTTCAGAATATGCGCCGTTATCTGATAACCCTGGGTGGCAGGAAAATGGGTAATTTATTTTTTAATATTGTTTTCGTGATTGTTTTAGGTTCGATTCCCAATCAGGGGATGAATTATTTTTATTTCTTCTCTTTGTCTTGGTAATAGCACTATAAATATAAATAATACTTCTTTTTCCCCCACTTGAGGAAATGAAATTTTTCTTTCTAAGATTTATCTTTTTCAATTTAAATATTAAATGTTTTCATTTCTTCGCTCTGGTACAAGGCAAAACGCGATGTTGAGTTCCGCCACTCATCACGGCATGTCTCAAATTTTGCGGAAAGTGGGGAACGGAAATAGAACGGAGTGTAAAACTAGGTTCCCAACTTCCGTCTACCTATCCTGCCATGTGCGGGATACAGCGTGAAGCTGAGTGAGTGAGTGAGTTAAATTAATAATTTACATCGGATGACAATGACTATTATATTTTTTTTCAGCTTCACGCTGTACCCCGCACAGGGCAGGATAGGTAGACGGAATTTGGGAATTTTGGAGTGTTAGGACACTCCGTTCCGTGGCGGGACTCAACGCCGCCCTTGCCTTGTTATCAAAGCGAAGATATGACAACAAAAATATTTAAATTGATAATATTTACATTTCCTCCATTTCCCAATTACATATAAATAAAATAATCATTTTATAATTGTAATACTTTTAGAATTGGATTACGTTTCGACATTCGTTTCGGCTTCGGACTGTTAAACGCCGGTGCCCTTGTAGCCGCCGCTCTAAACTGGACCAAAGTGCCGGATAAACACGTGTGTAGAGTCGAAGCTTCGCCGTGAGTATGTTGCCCTGGTACACGATCGCTTCGTTTTCTATCGAGGTGGACAGTTCGTTGCTCCGTAGCGTTTTGTAGAAATAGAAAAGCTACATAGCGAAATCACCTTCACAGCACTCATGTGTTCCTAGTCAAAGATTCGTTAAGTTTCGGCTGACGGAATTCGGATTTCGCAATGTCAATCGCGAATTAACCGCTGACCATCTTCAAGTGACCTTTGCATCCATACATTTGGTTAGAAAACATTAGTTCTTAAAAATGGCCGTTTAACCGATGGTCAC
Source organism: Eueides isabella (assembly GCA_019049475.1). Lineage (NCBI taxonomy): Eukaryota > Metazoa > Arthropoda > Insecta > Lepidoptera > Nymphalidae > Eueides > Eueides isabella. Next base: position 2,002,600 of record CM032401.1, read on the forward strand.
CCAAGCGTAATCGGGCGAAGCGTATTCCGCAGTCGCTCGTATGTAACTTGGCTAGCCCAACGTTCGATATGTGAAGGACAGAGATGGATATATACGACGGGCACGAGTGCGAACAGGACGCGAGATGTAAATTACTGCTCCTAAGTAATGGTGCCCTGGTAAAAGAAACGTTTCCGTTGTTTCTATTCTATTGAGAGATTGACGTCGAAGGCTGAATGATAAAAAAAAAGTTTGAGCGTTGGTTATTTGATTGATTACGCATTTTATTTACTGATAATATATGTGGGCTTGATATTTGAGATGAGTTTATGTTATATTATAGAAAATATTTTTTCAATATGGTTGGCAGTACAATTAACAAAAATATTTCATATTTTTTAAAAAGTTTATTTGGGTGAGGTTAGTTTCATCCAATAAATTGGTTTTATAATTTTTTTTAAAGGTTTTCTTAAATATGTTTATTTTTATATATTTAGAAAAGAAATATTATAAAGAAAGATGTTTAATATTAGTTAAGAATAAATGTAAGTATATGCTTCTTTATTTCAGTTCAGATCAAGGAGACACTATGACGCTCTCTCCCGAGGAATCAGTTGAAATTACAATTAGAGTGGATGATTGTGTAATTAATTATATAGAACATGTACAGCTAATTGTAAATATACAGTACACACGGCGTGGGGCTTTGGAAATTTATTTAATATCACCCGAAGGTATTTTTTTTAATTATGTATACATTTAACATAGTTTAACCATTTTTTTTTTATATTTTTCATACTACGTTTTGTTATCACTCTCCTTATAATTAAATAAAGTTTATGGTCACAGCAGATGACAGCAGAAAATAAAATCTTTTAGACATATTTTTTATTAATTTATTTAAATAATAATATATTATTTATTGTATATCGTAGGCACCAAAGTACAATTACTGAGTGCAAGGCCAAAGGATACGTCAAATACTGGATTTGTCAATTGGCCATTGACCTCTGTCGCCACGTGGGGTGAACGTGCTAATGGTGTTTGGACAGTCGTCGTACAGGATACGGTAAAGATTATTAAAAACTTAGTATTAATCTCTCAATTTTTTATATATTATGTAGTTTTATAATAACATATTATTAGCGCTTATTTTACTCACTAAACACTGGCATAAACCTTCAAGGTATATTGGTCTACATCAAAATAAAATTTTAACTTTCCAAGCATTGACACAAAGAAGCGCTTACTTACTTATTATAGTAAAATAATACTATAATTTATTTTCTGTTACGCTTAGTTTTTAACAGGCTTTTATTAGGTCATATCTAAAGAAACTATGTAATAAATTTGTTTTATTATCATGAAATTTACCAATATATAATTGATATTATCTAATTTATTTGAAATACATCTGTATTCATATATAAATGTATTTCAAAATAAAATGAAATGACGGTACTTTAATAATACTTACATAGAGGCATCTTCTATAAATAAGAAGCCTTCTTTTATTCCAAAGTTTTGTTATTATTTATTTAAGACCACTCCTCGTTCGTGAACAGAATTTTAATTTATATGAATGAAGATCGTATATATTTTTGATACATTTCCCAGACAAACGAACTCAACAATGGTGAAATCAAACCCCTGACCCTCGTCCTACATGGCACAGCCGATATGCCAGCACACATGAAAAATGGCGCACGGAACTATGACGACAACACGTACTACACAAACCTTGACAGTGGCGGGCCATATGACTATTTTGCCCCGATTGTACCAGGACAGCATAGCACTGAAGAAGTTCTCTTTAATGACAATGTGGAGTATGAAAAGGAACTATTGAGGAATCATCACAGTCACAGTCATATGAAACACGGTGTTGCCGTTGAGTAATGACGTTGACACATTCGATACGTTAATATGATCTCCTATTGGTATATGATTGCTTGGTGTTTCTTTTATTTTATTTTTTTTTCATTATTTATTTCCCATTTTATATTTATATTAATAAATATTGTGTGACACACGTCAATAAATTATTGGAAATTGAAATTTGTTAAGGTAATAATTATTTTAAATATATATGATGATATAGTATATGTATATTGTTTGTTGGCTTAACCAATTTTAAGTGTTACTTTCGGTTACATATCTTTTATAAAATTGCAAAGGCAATATTAATATTTAATATTTATATTAAAAATAACGAACAAACAAACTAGTCATAATTTATTTTTCTTAAGAAAAAAAAAAATGTTTTTTTTTTTAAATATATTTAATAATAATAAATATTATATATATAATTTATTCCACAACAAACGAGGGTGATTACAAATTATTCACATTTATAATTTTCTAGTCAGATAAACTCAATTATTATTTTAAATATGTTCAATTTTATTTTGTGAATGTATTTTATATATGAAGCGCCTGATAGTTTTTTAAACTTCTATTAAATAGCTGTAGGAGAATATGGCCACAATTATGTAGCAGGATTTTGGGATTTCTGTCTTCAGATTATATCGATAATATTGTAAAAAAAACTTGTAATAAATACATATTAAAATATTTTACGGAAATTTATTCATATAAAAATATTATTTAACTATATATAACTAATAAACAAAAAATATTGTTAACAAAATAAAATTACCATGTATAAAAAATAATTTTATTATAACTACCTTTTGTTTATAATTTTATAATACTTATTTATTCTACTATCACAAACATTACAATACATGTACTTATAAGTAATTAGGAATATTTATATATAAAATTATAACTTTCAACTTTTATGGACATGGAGGTAAAATTTTGGTATAATAAATAGATGAGAAGCATGAAAATTATATGAAATTTAACTATAAATATGTAATTTTCTCAGCTTTATGATTTATCTTATACATGGTAGGATAAGCAAAGGGAACTTGTAGTGTTGACATACACCGCCGTATTTAAAAAAATGCATATTGAGGGGAGCTTAACGCCGCGTTTTACGAATATCTTATCACCAAGGCCAAAAAATAATAAATTAAACGTTTCATGTCGAGTGGGGATCGAACAAAAATCTGTTACGTTTACACGCTTGTGCCTCTGCGTCACGACAGGCATATTTGCACTGATAAACACAAATACAGATATATTTTTCATTTATTTTTAATTGAGACCAAATGCAATATTAGGTGAATCAGTATAAGTAAGATATATATATATATATATATATATATATATATATATATTATATATATATATATATATATATATATATATATATATATATATATATATATATATATATATATATATATATATATATATATATATATATATATATATATATATATATAGATATATATATATATATATATATATATATATATATATATATATATATATATATATATATATATAATATATATATATATATATATATATATATATATATATATATATATATATATATATATATATATATATATATATATATATATATATATATATATATATATATATATATATATATAATTCACCCTGTCCGTACAACAATGACACACATAGCGCACTGTCAGATGTTTACCATGATCTCTTTATTTGCGAGTAGCACCACTTTTTACATATTTTTATAAGATATCTATAAAATCTACTATAATTAGGTTTTCACAGTAAAACCCAGTGCTCTAAGTTCCTGTACCATAAAATCATCTTTGTACCTATCAAGTTTTCTAACCCACTCCTCAAAAGTTATCACGTGATGACATCTCCCACCATACTCTGGGGGTAAATATTCAAGGTCAATATGCTTGTGTAGAGACTCCATGTTGTACCCGTGGAAATGAAGGCGGTCCCACGCAGCTGCCGGTATGAACTGTTTGAAAACGTAGAAGAAGGTATTTAGGAACCAGTTGTACCTGATTATGTGGAGGGCGTGGATAGGAATTGGAAATGATACCTGAAATCATATTAAAAATATATATATATATATATATATATATATATATATATATATATATATATATATATATATATATATATATATATATATATATATATATATATATATATATATATATATATATATATATATATATATATATATATAAAAACTGTGATGAAATTAAATATTTAATTAGTAATCTAATTTCGAAATTATGGGTTCCTCATTTCAATTCATCATTATTTGTTAGTTCGACCGACATGATAGATGACGAATGACGGCTAAACGATGACGGATGACGAATGACGGATGACGAATGTCGAATAAAGGATGATAAAAAAATATAAGAAAACTTTACACATAACTTAAATAAGATATTTAGATTACCATATAAGAAATAGTAATTCTCACCCCCATAAGGCTAACTATTTGATATGCAATAGTCGGTGTAAGGTGTTTCACGTGTCGGATACTGAGTCCTTCCAAATCAACTATTATGGTAACTCCAAGAATTTGTAACTTTGGCTGCATTGATGCTATTTCATCCATTAAAAGAGCGCATCGGACAACATCATCTATCGGTACAGTGTCAGAGTCCCATCGTCCTGATAATGTTTAAACAATTTTTAGTAATATAACATTATTTTAGAAAGTAGTTATAAGTTGAAATAACAACAAAGACAGATCATGTTGCAATGTTATCTTAGAAGATAATCGTTGTTGAAACTAAATCGTAAGTATTATTCTAATTAAATTTGTTTAATACTTATTGAACCATACTAGTCAGCTATCTCTTCTATTTCAACACAATGAATATACGCAAAGTAAATCGGTACTCTGATCGGAATAGATTTTGAAAGTGAAGTAACTAATAATAATGTAAATATTATAAAGATTTCAAACTCTTTGTGAAACAACGTTTAGTTTCGCTTCATCTAAGTCGTTATTTCCTACATTCTATTTATGTAAGTGTATTATTAGGTTTTAAGCTGTCTTTGTCAATATTGACTGAAGGTCATTGCACTTTAGAGATTGTGTGCTGAGCTAAAGTTAAGAAAAGCTTATTCATTAAAGTAATTTTAATTTTTTAACAATTAAATAATATTTTTTTTAGTTGTTTTAACTTTTATTTCTTTTGGTGTAATGGAATATGAACTCATATTCAGTATACTAACTAATTGCCCTATGCAAAGGCGTAAATAAAGATTGTCCGTTATATTATATGAACTTTAATTATCAATTTACTAGGTTTATTAAAAAATATATATATTGATTGGATGAATAAACAATGTAAAGAATAATTTCATTTAGTTATTTAAAAAAATAGATAGATAGTGTATAATAATATACCAAATCTCATTAGAGTAATTCTGCCATTCACAGGACTTTCCGGTAGCGTTCCTCCGTAGACGTCCTTCACACGATGTAGATCAAACGCGTTGCAATGATACAAATATATATTTTTACGACGAAAATCTTCGTATCGGACCATCTGAAAGTAAATTTATGAATAATGGGCAAAATGGACTATGGCTTAATTTTAGTTACATGTAAATAATACCTAAGTATTGATATTATATTTTTAAATGGAGTTATCAAGTTTTGTTTTCAGCTTCACCCTGTATCCTGCGCATAGCAGGTCAGGCAGAGGGAACCTGTGAGCCTAGTGTTAAGGCATTCTGTGTCTTTCTTCAAATTAAATAGAGTAATTTATGATTTAATCATCCAGTTAAGTATTAAATAAAAAAAATAAGATGTCCTTCCACAATTCGGGCTTTTGCAGTACATTTGTAAGTTTCATTCAGATTTTGTCATTTTACTTTGTAAAAAAGTTTTATCTTGATTCTGTTGGAAGTGGAGAATAAAAAAAAAAATAAAATTATCTATGCCCGTAAAACTGTCTATGTTACGTGGTTGCACTTTTAGTTTTTAGCATTACGGCGAGCGAAGCGCTGTTTTATTATGTGTATCTCTATAAATAATTATTCAAAGTGTAATCAAAATTTTGCCAATATCATATTTAAAGAACTTTCTCTGAATGTGATTTTATGTTACTGGTTTACCTTTTTTCTTAATCAATTTTTTTAAAAACAGTCGTTTAAAAATTGACTCAATATACACATTACACTTAATTTGCTATGGTTTAAGTTCAGAAATAAGAAATATTCAAAATGGTTTGCGAATGGTAACTACAAATTAGTTCCACTGTCACAACAATCATCGTTGCTATACCAGGGTAAAATCCCATATTATTTTGTTCAATGGTGCCTGGTGGGAAAATGACTGTAATAACAATCGCCATGAGATTGGAGAGGTATGTTTTCATGTCAAGGTAATTGTAACGACATATGGAGTGAATGCGAATGATTGTTACAATATTGTATATTTGATCTTCACGCTGTATCCCGCGCACAGCAGAAAAGGCAGAGGGGACTTTGGAACTTAATTTACAGTTACACGATTGTGGTCGTGTGCCACGACTTGCCGTTTTTAAAGGATATTAGGACTTGCATTTGAGTAAACTTTAGAAAACACTTGCGACAAACATTGTGGACATTGACTTAAATATAAAAAAGTGAGTAACTTTTGAGGCCTATCGTGGCGCAGCGGCACAAGCGTGTGACTGTAAACGAGTGAGAGTGGGTTCGATCTCCACTCGAGGAAATGAAATGTTTAACTTATTCTATTTAAATATTTAATGTACTAATTTCTTTACTCTGGTACAAGGCAAAACGCGGCGTTGAGTTCCGCCACTCAACACGCTATGCCATGGCGGGAAGTGGGGAACGGAAGTAGAACGGGGTGTCTTCACACTAGGTTCCCAAGTTTCCTCTGCCTACACTGCCATGTGCGGGATACAGCGTGAAGCTGAGCGAGTGAGTAAAAAAAGTGTAAAATTTTTGTCAAATTTTACAACAATGGTAATTGAAATAATTTCTGTCCAACTTTACTGGTAGTTGAATAAAGATATAGCCTACCAATTTGTGCGCCAAGGCCGGAATAAATCTTCGACACCTGAGAAAACGCAGGAGATACGCGTCGTCAGTCCGCCGCGGGTGGCATTCACCTCTTCCTAATTACAAATATAACGTAGTCATTCTTCACTAAAAATGATATTATTGGTTTATACTAGTGTTGGTAACATTATATCTTTTAATATAATAAGATTTACTTAGATATTATTAAGACAAAGATTTTACGTGTCACGGGTTCGATTTCCGTTTAAATTTAAAAGTATGATTTTTATAACTTTTAATTGGCTAACCATATACGCTACGTAGCACATTATATTTCAAAATATACAAATAATATAGAACGGATTGACTTATCTCGCTGTATCCTGCATATAGCAAAATGAACAGAGAAAATCCAGTTAATACACTCAAACTCTTTGCCCAATTAAAAAAATGGAATTTTTGAGTTGAGTGCTGGAACTCAAATCTTAAATTTAACTAAAGAACTCACCGTCGTTTATAGAAAGCCGCAGCCTGGTCGACCTTGTAGAACATTTCTGAATATAAAAAAAAAGTAAAAAATATTAAATTTTGTTAGACTTACGATATATCATAGTGCGTAACTCTTCAATAGCCACATGTCTAGTCTCTGGGTCCTCGTTACATATGCGTCGTGCGCTGTCTTCGAACTCTGCGTCTTCGAACCGGCTAATCTCCGCTTGGAACGCTATGTCTATAAATACAGACATTATTCTGAAAACAATAGAAAAAAATGCTTTTTTTATGGTAAAGACAAGGCAATCGAGCGTACGGATCACCTGAGGTAAGTGATTACCGTCGCCCACGGCCCCATAGGGGAGTTTCAGATGCAAGTGCAGGTGGTCTAGCCTTTGACATGGAGGCAGACGCGCTTTTTGAAGGTACTCATGTCGTATCGACCTGAAAACACTGTCGTGGGTAGGTCGTTCCAGAGATGTGTGGCGCGTGGAATACTTACAATCTATAACTAAACTTATAATAAATCTGTAACTGAACACTGTCTGTACATGACAAATATATTAAAAAAAACTTATAGGATTAGTAGGTGTATTAAAGTAATTATTGTTTGCTTGTTTATCTTTTTGTCTGTGTGTTTGTACGCGCTTATCTCAGGAACGGCTAACGAGATTAAATGCAATTTACACAATTATATTTTGACAATCTTCTTATAACATATAGTGTTTGTTTTCGTGTGTTGTAATCAGATGATAAATGAATATAAAATACATCAATTTACGAGTAAAATATTTAATTCGACAAAATTTTTGTCTCAATGTATGTATATACGAATATATTGTCTCAAAAGTGATAATTTTATTAGAACAAGATCTTGTTCTACTTCAATAATTGAGATAAGTATATAAAATATTGTTATTTAAGCGGGCGAAGCCGCGGGCGGGTCGCTAGCATAGAGCACATTTACCCTACGGGTCGCTAGTAACAAACATATTTATTATATTACTACTTTGAGGCGGTCATAGCGAGTGATAGTGTATGACTGTACTGTGTACTGTATATATGAATATATTGTCTTAAAAGTGATAATTTTATTAGAACAAGATCTTGCTCTAGATCAATAATTGAGATTAGCATATAAAATATTGGTATTTAAGCGGGCGAAGCCGCGGGCGGGTCGCTAGTTACTAATATATTTATTATATTACTACTTTGAGGCCGTCATAGCGCAGTGATAGTGTATGACTGTAAGCACAAAAGTTGTGGGTTTATTTTCCGGTAGCGCAATAGTGAATTATATTTATATTTTAACAAGACAAAGGGCTATATTCTATAGTTGTGTTATTCAACATACAATGTCTAAAAAACTAGGGAAATTGGGAAACGAATTCTTTAAACTTCCCTTCCCTGCTGTATGCAAGATTTAAAGGACAACTATAGAAAAGAAAAATATATATTAACCAAATGAGCGAAGCTAATGGCGCTATCTACTTGTTCTAATTAATACAGACAATATTTGTCATGCATATATAAATATGAAATGTAAATAAAGTACCTCATATTGTTATTTAAACGTTAAACAAATTTTATGTTTGTGTGGAATGTATTTGTTTATAGCTAGCTATTTTATGGATAGTACGGAGCGCTGTTGAAAGATGCTTTAAAGTTCTTGATAAAATGTTTTCACATTTTTATAGGAAAAAATCACGTGTTCATTTTAATTACCATGCAACATGTTTATAGATAGGCCTGTCGTGGCGCAGCGGCACAAGAGTGTAACTGTAACCGACAGGTTCTGGGTTCGATCCCTGGTCGATCGAGGAAATGAAATATTTAATATTTTCAATTTAAATAATTAATGTTTCATTTCTTCGCTCTGGTAATAAGGCAAAGCGCGGCGTTGTGTCCCACCACTCAACACGCAATGCCTCGATTTCGGCGGAAAGTGGAGAACAGAAGTGAAACGGAGTGTCTTAACACTAGGTTCCCGGATTCCCTCTGCCTACCCTGCCTCGTGCGGGATACAGCGTGAAGCTGAGTATAGTAGAGTAATGTTTATAGATACGTGTAGAGAAAAGACTATATGTTTTTCTATAAAATATCGGATCATAAAGCGTTAATAGAGTACAATGGCTTACGTACTTAAATAAATTATATACTTTTTAAAATTTTCTTACGTTGTGTGTAACGTAGCACACTTCACGAAGACGTGAGTCTATCAAGGACACGGTTTTTGTTCAGTGTTTTTCATATATTTTTTATTATAGTTTAATTTTTTTAATCATCAATAGCAGTCAAGCACCATTTTAAGTTCATGACATGTTCGGCAACGTTATAAAACATAAATATATAAAACAAGAAAAGCTCTTAAACTAACTAGCTTTCACGTGAACTTGTTGACTTTTGCACTCGCTGAGAAACGTTAAACGCGGGTAAAAGCTGTTACTAAAGTATACTAACAAAACCTTTCTACTCATTACCATTGGGTATTCTTATTCATATTTCCGTACATTCGTATGAATTTTAAGTACCGGGACTTGGCGCTGAGTTGAAAATAAACATAACCCTGAGACTTGCTTGCTTGTTTTACTGAATATAGATGCGCATGATGAATAATATTAATAAAATAAGTTAAATATATATTTTTTTATTATTTTTTTTTATTTTTTTTTATTCAGCTTCACGCTGTATCCCACACTAGGCAGGGTAGGCAGAGGGAACGGAAGTAAAACCTAGTGTTATGACACTCCGTTCCACTTCCGTTCCCCACTTTCCGCCGAATTTGAGGCATTGCGTGTTGAGTGGCGGAACTCAACGCCGCGCTTTGCCTTATTACAAGAGCGAAGAAATGAAACATTAAATATTCAAATTGAAAATATTAAATATTTCATTTCCTCGACTGGGAATCGAACCCAGAACCTGTCGGTTACAGTCACACTTTTGTGCCGCTGCGCCACGACAGGCCTCATATTTTTTTACATTTAAACAGATAAATTGGAACCATTAAAATATCTATGTTAATCCTAAAACTATCGCGGAGGAAAGTTGTGAAGACGATTACTTACGTGGAATAATATGAGAAAGTGGCCCTCAAGCTACTTTCTTGATAACTTATCTTAAAAAATGTTTTCACAACACTTACAATCTTTTTGTCTAGTGCATTCCTAATTTCTCTTTAGGTAATGATGTTATTTTGAATGTTTTGTTTATTTTCCTTTCCCTAGTTATAAATAATATTTTAAAAAATATTATATAGGCCTGTCGTGGCTCAGCGGCATAAACGTAGGGACTGTAAACGACAGGTTGTGGGTTCGATCGTCACTCGAAGAAATGAAATATTTAATATTTTTAATTTGAATATTTAATGTTTACGTTTCTTCGCTTTGATAAGAAGGCAAAGCGTTGAGTTCCGCCATTCAACATGCAATGCCTCAAATTCACCGGAAAGTAGGGAACGAAAGGGCGGGACGAAATGTCTTAACACTTAACACTACGCACAGTATACAGCGTGAAGCTGAGTAGAGTAGAGTATTTTATTATCTAGGAAATAGAAAATTATTCTTAATATACATTCTAAGTATTCATCTATTTAAAATTACAGGATCGCTCAGTCACAAAAAAAATCTTCAAGACGACATTTACGACAGTGTTTTTTCTTACACTATGTTCGAAAAGAAACATTAAAACAATTTTTTTTTTCACTTAATCTGTATCTAGATTTTACCGAATTCTAAAGGAATTGCGTCTTGAGTGGCGGAACTCAACGCCGTGCTTTTTATTACCAGACCGAGCAAATGAAAAAATAAAATATACCTAGTCTTTTTTCTTAAAATATAATTTAATTAACATTCCCTCAAAATCTAGCCTGCAATAGTTTATGTTAATTATACCTGCAACATGATAGAGAAAACTTTCTTTTTTCAGTTAATGTGTCAATAAGTACATTTTAATTGTCTATAGCAAATTTTATTACCATCAGGACAAGTAATCAAATAGGCAATATATCATTATGTTGGTAGTACGAATGAGAACATGAGGTTATTAATATAAACTTCATAAATCATGGCGGATGTGAAACGTGAACGCGATAGATCATAGAAGCGTCTATATACGAGAATTGTAATTTAATGTAATTAGTATTTTTAAATATTTTTAAAGTGTTAATCTACACTAAGGATTGCTTTTGGAAATGTTAACGACATAATTAAGTTGTAACAAGAGTATATGAATTTCACATCGCTTGAGTAAATGATAGCGAATGGCTTAGTAGTCAGAGCGCTTGGACAGTTCCAAAGAGGCGCGGGCTTAAATCCCGCTAAGTCAATATTTTTATACCTTTTGTAGATTTTTATTTTACATAGGCGAACTGTGGATTGATTTCCTAACTAAAGGGGAGTTAGTAATAATTCCCTTTGACCTACATTAAATTTCTATGCTTATGGAATACGAAGTTTCACATTCATTAATAAGCTGGAAGTGGAGAAAATGATGTTGAGTATTGCAATATATAATCTATACATCATTAGCCACGATAATAATATAAAAAAAAACTGTCTATAATTTTGATTGAATAACTGAAGATAAAACTAAATAATGAAATAAATAAATTGAACGAAAATTAAGATAAGAAAACTCGAAAATATCGGACACACATACCTACTTTAATATTAATTTATATCTTGAAACGGTTAATTGAGAAACAGCATTTTAATTTTAATGACTTGTTTAGTTTGGTAAACTTGGTAGAGAAAACCAGATTTATAATAGTTATGATGAAATCATTAATTTATATATGTGCATATTGTAATAATATATAAGTAAATAGAAGTTGTCCTCGCATCGATCTAATAACCAGCTAAATAAATACTGTAAATATATATATTTACCTATTTATTAAATACAATTTATATATCACTTTAAATACATATAGTCGGCTTAGCGTCAAAACCCGTAAACAGCTTAATATGCAAATTATTGGAAGTGAAAATAAAAACTTAAACTGACTGACTAAAATAAGTTTGGGTGCCATTTCCTATCTATTATGAGATTTTTTTTATTTTGTATAAACATCGTAAGTCGATCTTGTATTTTCTGTTATATAAAATTAAGCAAAGTTTTAATTTTAAATGTGAACACTTCTGGGTGATATAAAAATTTACATAACGCAAAAATAAAAAAAAAAAAACGAATTTACCAGGTTAACACTTACAGACAATATTAAATATTTCTAGCTGGAGCTGCCAGTAAAGAAAGCTCATTACATCGTTACACTTAGTTGATCCATTTTAATAAGCTACATGGAAATGTAAACATTAGACAGCGAAAGTGTGGTAACAACCGTAATTGCTTCCGGCAATTGTTGTGTAATGACCGTGTATTTAGGCCTGTCATGGTGGTTATTATAGCTAATGTCTGAGACCGCTTCGTCTGTTTGCTAACACGTATAGTAAAAGTGGGTAACTAATGATAAAATAAATATAAGTACTTCTCGTTGTGAATGTTATGAAATTTTTGTTTTATAAATGTTTTTGTTATAAATAGCTAAGTTTTGAAGCCTGTCGTGGCGCAGCGGCACAAGAGTGTGATTGTAACCGACAGATTCTGGGTTCGATCGCCAGTCGAGGAAATGAAATATTTAATATTTTCAATTTAAATATTTAATGTTTCATTTCTTCGCTCTGGTAATAAGGCAAAGTGCGGCGTTGAGTTCCGCCACTCAATACGCAATGCCTCAAATTCGGCGGAAAGTGGGGAACGGAAGTGAAACGCAGTGTCTTGACGGGAACCTAGTCCCGGATTCCCTCTGCCTATCCTGCCTCGTGCGGGATACAGCGTGAAGCTAAAAAAAAACAAAAGCTAAGTTTTGATATGCCATTTGATCACGTTGTGTTTATATTAAAGCTGACATAAAACAATCAAATTTTTTTTTCTGTGATTCTACATATTATGTCAATTTCTCATTTATCGATGTCAAATTGACATAATATGTAGAAGCTACTTAACCATAGTATATATTTAAATCATTATTTTTATTACGAATACTGTTTTTATTATGTACACTTTGTAATATTTTCTATATTAGTATTTAATAACCTTTCTCATAGATATGTCAATCTTAGAACAAGAAAGTAGAGTAATCGAACGGTACTACCTACTTCTTTCACAACGCTACTTTCACATCGAATTATAGCCGAAATCTTTCCATTATTATACGGGCCAAGAAAAAAATATCGAGTGCACTGATTTTCCGTTGCTAGTTTTAAAAAAGTTACGTAATTGATAGACTTATAAGTGAAGATAAATTAGTTTAGGCATATTTCGAAATAAATAGACTGAATAACTTGTTTTATAAAATAAAATATATATTTACTATAAGATTTAATATGCGTCGGAGGCGTCGAGTTGCGACAATGAACACACGTTTTCTCAATTCAGTGAAAAGTGAGTAACGGAAGTGTTTTCATGGGAACGAAGTGTCTTGACATTAGGATCCCAGATCTACTTATCTGCTTTATATTTTATATCGAATTAATAGATTTATATTAAAATATGTGAACTAACTTTATTTTAATTACAACATTAACAATGTCTAAAATCTACGGATAGTTCACCGGATACGGATAGTGTTCCACATTAGTATAAATTACTTCAAAATATCAACTTCGTTTTTACAATCAACTTCGTTTGTACTGTAATATTAAAAAATATTAATATAGCGTTTAAATTTACTTGAGCTTTACGCTACATCCCGCACATATTAGGGTATGCGGAGGGAAGTTGGGAACATAGTGATAAGATATTTTGTTCCGTTACCCACTTTCCGTCGACTTTGAGGCATTGCATATCGAGTGGCGGATCTATCAACACCGCGCTTTGCCTTGTTATCAGAGGAGAAAAAATATTAAATATTTTATTACTTCGAGTAAACAACTACGACCGAATTGAATCCACGGCTTCTAGCGGTAACTGCGTTACGAGAAGCGCTAATTTTATTCAATTCAATTAGACTGTTTTCGTAAGACTATCCAACTTGTACAAATATATTTTATTTGTATAATTTAAGCATAATTGATATGCTGTATGTTTTTTTCATACCCTCAAAGTATTGCCTTACACACATTAAACAACTGAAAGTTCTTAACTACTGCGTAATAATTTCATTTGCGGCAATAAATGAATTTACTATTACAGTTTGTATAAAGCTTGTCAGAAATTCTTTTATGTATAATTACAACCTAAATCGTTTCTTCAGATGTAAATTTCTAATTACAGTGGTTAATTATTCTGTTCTTTTTGTTATACATATGTGTGTGTATGTGGGCGTGTGCGTGTGCGTGTGCGTGTGTGTGTCTTTGTAATGATATACTCTTAAAGGTGTCAAAGAGGAGAAGGTTTGATTCCCGCTATGATAATGTCTGAATAATATTTTAAAGTATTGGAATATATACTATAAAGATATGTTACTATTATTTATTTTTTCTATACATGATATTGTTTATGGTTGAACAATTTAAAACATGATAATTTTAAGTAAAATAGAAATACATGTATAATGTTGTACCCAAGCTTTTTTTTTACCTAAATACTGAAACTTGATCTCGTGTTGTTTACTAAGAATAATGCTAAAGGTTAGATCTACGTTACATTCGTGACAACAGATAACTGTAAACTCTAACTTGAATTACAACTAAAATATATATTTTTTAAGAAAAATAAATGACTTTCCATAAACTTATTATATTTTAACATATAATATGTCCATTAATATTTTTTATACTATGACAAATCTAGGATCTTTTTGTTTGAGAGTTGAAAAATCATAATATTTTTAATTAATACTTAAAAATATCTTCGTGGTGAAGTGGACTGATTGACAACATGGTCGTTTAGGATAAATTTTCACTTAGGGGGTTCAATTATTTAATTTCTCCGTGCTAGTATGATAAAAGCAATAAAGATATATTTTATAATCAAAATTTTGTTTCAAGCATTTCTAAAGTTTATTATGGTCCTAATAAATTTTATATACTAATTAAAATAATAAATCGTGCTATTGCCTTTCTAACTAATAAAGTTGCACACCTGATACAAAATCCTAAGTCGTCGTGTTTGACTTTATACGAAGACGGTGGCAAGTTCAAATAACTACACAAGCTTCGATTTTTGAACGTCAAATAATTTACCACCAGTTCACTAAAGTTACTGCCTCAGGCCTGAGAAGAATGGGGGAAAAACCTCAGCGGGACATGTTTTATTTTCAATTATAATATTATATGTACACATGCATGTAAATGAACAGGCAATTGGATTTTTTTAATAAAGCGGAAATAAAAAATATATCACAATAGTAAAATAAACTTAAAAGAACGTGTTTCTTTATTACTTACTATTTTATTGTAACAATCAGTCCTTGGCATATATTTTTGAAAGGAACAATAATATATCACTGTTGATCAAACCAAATTAGAGCTAACTATTATATTTAATTGTCTTCGATAATTTTTTCTTCACTTTTCTTATGTATTTATTTTTTATTATAAACTCATAATTCTAACATTTTTTATACTTTATTCTTTCATTTTCTATACATTATTAAAATAAAATTCAACGGACGCGAGTAAACGAACGAAAGGTCGATAAGCGTTTAAATTTAATATGGGTAAGTAGCCGAGAGAGGCGGCCAGTACAGAGTACTGAAGACACAGAGATATCCATTGTGTTTTATTGTAGTTTTTATTTTTTTTTAGATTTGTCTACTATAATATGATTGTACAGTAGATTAATTTTTGTTCGAACACCTTCTCTAATTAGTCGAATCTCGCTAAGTATTCTTTATTTATAATTGGACCGTTGTCCCGGCACCGTTGGGATTTTAATAATGTTGCCTAAATAGTTATTAATATAGATTATAATTATATGATTTTTTTAATTAAAGTTTTAAAATGCTTAATCATAATTTTGTTTATTTGTTATTTTTACTATGTTTTAAAGTGTTATTCCACACTTAGGACAGAAAATACTAAACTTATATTTAATAAGCGTATAAAAATTTAAGTTTAGTATTGTTTGTTTGTTCTTAAACAAAAATACATATAATATTAACAGACAATTCAATAAATGATCTTATTCAAAATATGAATTATTATATTATTACTTTATACTTATACATCTTATTAACATAAAAAAAATAATAAAAAAATAACACATGCTCTTCCACTTTTATTTACACTATGCTATTGTTAAAACAAGTTTTATATACACCTTGATCTTGTGAATATATATAGGTAGTTTTGTAAGAAGTGCCTTCTTCTTTTACGGGTATACAGCTTACTTTCTTTAATGTAAATGTAACTTTTAAATTTTTATTTTTTAAAATAGGCAGAGCGAAGTTTTAATAAATATATTAAAATGAACTAGGTTCCCAAGTTCCCTGTGGTTAATCTGCTATGTGCGAGATACAGCGTGAAGCTGAGCGAGAACCAGTACTATATATTATATGTATTATTATATTAAGACACTCTGGTGCTTATTGAAGTGTGGTTCAATTGAAAGCCCTGTTCACCGTGGTGTTTCTTAGCTGCATTTTTGTATTATAAAAATTGACATATCAGTTAATGAGCTACGAGCATTTGGTTAAGGTGAGGTAGTGATTTTTGGGGTGAGGGTTTTGACTCACTCTACTCCGCTTCACACTGTATCCTCGAGGCAGGGTAGGCAGAAGGAACCCGGGAACCTAGTGCTAAGACACTCCGTTCCACTTCCGTTCCCTACTTTCCGCCGAATTTGAGGCATTGCGTGTTGAGTGGCGGAACTCAAGGCCGCGCTTTGCCTTATTACCAGAGCGAAGAAATGAAACATTAAATATTTAAATTGCAAATAATAAATAATTCATTTCCTCGACTGGGGTCGAATCCATAACCTGTTCGTTACAGTCACACGCTTGTGCCGCTACGCCATGACAGGCCTCAAGAAGGGAGGGAGGGTTTTTTAATTTAAAATTTTGTTTCCTTGCCTAAAGAATTTAAAAGAGAGAATTTAAGTGAGCAAAAATTAATTTTATGTACTGCAAAGGCCTGTTGTAGCGCAGAAGCACAAACATGTGACTAAACGATACGTTGAAAATTACAATTTAAACTAAATAAACTAAACAAGGCAAAGCGCGGCTTGGCTTAAGTTCCGTCACTCAACACGCAATGCTTCAAATTCAACGAAAAGTAAGGAACGGAAGATAGTGTTTTAGCACAAAAAACTTGAAAATAACAAGTAGGAATAAAAAACATGTACGCAAATACTTGAAAAAAAATAATAACACTATTTACTTGATATAATTAACAACAATCCAACCGGTTTCGTGTGACCAGATGTTTGTACCTCAGCGATTTATCACCATTTTTTTATTTTGCTGCTTAAAACTACAAGTGTGTCTGCATACAAAATTATAGAATATATTTTAGCAATTTGCAATAAAATTAAATTAAATTATAATACAAATTTTATTGCATAAATTATGCTGCTGAACAGTTTTACTTTTTGATATGTATATGTTAAGTCCTTCGTGACACCGCGGAACAGCGTCTGACTGCAACCGCGAGCGTTGAGGGTCCGATTTCCACTCGAAGAAATTAATTATTTTTATTTTTTTGCTTTCATTACAAAACAAAGTACACTGTGCCTCGAAAATTGAGCAGAAAGGAGAAAATGGAGCATGTTAATAGGAGAGGAGAGATTTTAGCGTATCTACATCATCATATAAGAGAAACAACATGAAGCTTCTTAAAAACATCCGTCCCGAAGGTCCTCACGTTTTTTACGTTTTTACTTCCTTTAGTATTGTGGATACTGTGTTTTCGGAAGTCAACCGAGGTCTCCCCTTTTCTCTCTTACCACTCACTCTACTTATATAGATTTTTTGATGTTTTTCTTATTTTACTTGTGTTAAATTCCCACTTTCCGCCTAATTTGAGACAAAGTTTGTCGAATGGCGTCAACGCCGCGGTTTGCCTTGTTACCAGAGCGAAGAAATTAAAATATAAAATATTTCATTTCTTCAAGTGACTATCGAACCCACGATCTACCGCTTTTACAGTCCAACTCTCGTACCCGTTGAACTGTTGTAAAAAAAACTTATATGTTAACCGTACAGCAGGATACGTAAAGATAAATAAAATATTATCATGTAATCTAATTTATGTAACATAATTGTATGGTAACCTGATTTCGATAATAGTCAAAGTGCTTATGCAACGATACTGCATTATATAGGAACCGGTTGCAGTGCCTTTACTAAGATGCAACTAATTCTGATAAGAAACGCTAATGTGAATAAATGCATATACTGTATAATATTTAATATAAAATAACGTTTATGATAAACCTACAAAAAAAATGTTATTTTTTTTAACCCCATATTTAGTTTATTAAATGTAAGGCTGTATTCTGGAATTTTCGCTTACTTCATAGATTTTTTAATTTTTTAGCTTCACGCTGTAACCCGCACATTTCAAGGTTGGTAGAGGGAACTTGAGAGAATTTACCATTTAATCACTCCGTTCCAATTAAGACACTTACTAATAAAAATGTACTTTCTTTGTATTTCATATAAAAATATATTATATAAAAATTACATTTTAAACATCTTTATAGATATATCATTTTATATTTGTGAACTAATTAGTATGAGTAACAGTAAGTATAACAATATTTAAATAGTTACAATGAGTAGATATTACGCCACAATAAAGTGTTTCTGTCTTTAACGTATAACGAAATGAAAATCTGTAATATTAGATATAATTTTCATAGAGTGTAATATGTGACTAACTAATTACATTTAAATATTACTGTACCTTAAAATTTATTTAAATAAGAAAACCAAGGTCAAATTTTTCTAAGAAACGATTTAATTTTATACAAAAAAGCAACTTCACGCATTTTGTTGTCCATATTTTGGCCAATTTTCTTCTATCAAAACGGGGAAAAGGGAATAATTTATATATAATCATTCCCCCTAGTGGAGATTAAGCCCACGACCATTGCAGTTACAGTCAGTCGTTGTCTCACTGCATGCTTCATATATATATTTATACTATCATACAAATTTAATTACTATACTAATATTTAATCTTAAATTTTATTCAATCTTTGGATCACACAATAATTTTCTAACGGTTTAAAAAATATATGCTTCTTTTTACAAATATAATCACTATTATTCATCAACCGCATAACCTAAAGTCCTCATGTCTTCATCGAACTCCTTTGTTTTGTAATGTTTTATCTTGTTCAGCCATTCTCTTAGTGAGACTGGCTGGCGGCGACCGCCGTACCTCGTTGGTAGACATTCTGGGTCTACATACCTATAATTAAATAGCGTAGTTAAACAAAAAAAATTTTTGCTAATAATGTGATATAATATATAAATAATAGGTAAGGCATGTAGATAATATAACATAATTATAATTAAAAAAAGTTGTGTGGTTATATAGAAACAATATATTATGTTATGTTATGCATATGCATATGTTACAATTATGAGAAAATACTAAAATTGGTTAATTTTTTTTAAAAAAAAAGCTGGAGAAAAGCGCCTGAAATTATAAAGATATGTAAATTACTTTTGTACATACCAAACTTAAATCTGATCAACTAAGCCATTCGTTGAACGAATGGCCTAGTTGATCAGAGCGCTGGAACGGTTTTCCAGAGGCGCAGGTTCAAATCCTGCTAAGTTCAAAATTTTTATACGCTTTTTAAATTTAAGTTTAGTATTTTCTGTCCTAATAACACTTTAAAACATAGTAAAAATATTTGTTAATACATGTTATGTAAATAGATACTAATTATAATGTATACAATTTTAATTACCTATGTAATAAATTAAAATCGTAGCCATGAAAGTAGACTCTATCCCACAGCTCCGCCGGGGCTAATCTTTTGAACACGTACAATAATTTCTCGAAGAATCTGGAACAATTGATGATGTGCACGCCGCGCTGGTGGAGAGGGAAGGCTAACTAAAGGTAACAGCTATATTAGAAAGTTATAAGTGTTTTTGTATTTATCAAAGTGAATAGCAATAATATATATTTTAATTTTGCGTTCAAGCACTAAAATGCTGAGATAATATGAGAGAAAAAAAAGCTAATAGAGCTAGTAGATAATTGAATAAACACTTTTCCAGATATTTTTTATATAATAATATAAAGTTTAAATATAAGTATATTTTACAACAACCATAAATAAAAAAAAACATACACCCATAACATTCATGGCTTGCATGGCGATAGATGGCGTTAGTTGTCTCATATGCTTCATAGTGATGCCCTCACAGTCGACTAGAGCGGTGCCTCCTAGAACCTGGAGCTTCGGTTGCATTATACCAATTTCTAATAGAAGAAGGCAACCCTTTAATAGATCTTCAACAGGAAACACATTTGGGTCCCATAGTCCTAGAAATTAGTGCTGACTTTTAAAGATAATAAATTATTTATTTTTGTTTATTTATTAATAACATTACTTATTAAGCTTTTTCAGACATGATGGTGGTTGACCAAACTGAACGCTACACATTATTTAAATATCTGACAAATATATTTTTTCTGATAAATATATTATAAGTGGGGAACGGAAGTGGAACGGAGTGTCTTAACACTAGGTTCCCAGGTTCCCTCTGGCTACCCTACCTCGTGCGGGATACAACGTGAAACTGAAAATAAAAGAAAAAGAAATAATATATTTTTTGAACAATATACTATATTATTTTAACGATTTTTCATCAATAGTTTTATATTATTTTAATATGAACTTGTGCTATCTTATATAAATCTTGTATAAATAATATTTTTTTACCAATAAAAAAATCGAGCACTGTTGTTCTCATACTCAAACATAGATGTCGCCAAGCCGTTTTTAAACAAGCTATCGTTTGGTTCTCGTCGCGAGCGTAAATACTCACAATTTTATTACACACGTTACTCTGGTTTCCCTTCAACACGCATAAATCTTTCGCCTTTTACTAAAGATTTCCGTGGAGGGGAACACTCAAATGAGTCTAACTCTATTTTTGAAGCCCTACTTTCCAAGTAGGGTTAAAATATAATTAAATTAAATGTAATAAAACTGAAATAGTGCTATGTAATAAATACTTCTTGACATATGTTTGTAGTATTTGTATTGAACATGCTCCTAGAATTTTAATGGATTATCAATCTTTGTAACTATCAAAGTGAAGAAAATACTGTGCCACTTTTATGGAAATTACACTGAAAATATGATATTTGGCATATATTTTTATTAAGATAAGATCAAAGTAATATATGTTAAAAGAAATAATATAAAATCTTATGAAATTTGGAAATTCAATTTTTAGATATTGTTAACTTGATAATTTTTTTGTGAGAACACACAGAAATAAGATATTACATGCAGCTTGTAAAATTATATTTTGGCTGCTTTGAAAATTTTATTGGCATTTTAACGTCTCGGCTAACTTTGTTGACATTGGCGTCATAAGCAAATAACGGGACATCTGGATGTATCGTATATTAAACTCCAATACTACAAACATAACGATCTTACATAATAGTTTTTTCAAGTTTCATACCTAATCTACAAATAATGAGTCTACCAACATCTGGTCTATCAAATAATACTCCTTCAAACACATTGCCCAACCTTTGAAGTCCGTGCCAGTACACACCGCGCCATAAGTGCGGGTTTTGATCTCGGAAGTTGCAATATCGTACCATCTGAAATTTGCACCGCTAAAATATTTTATTTTATATTTTTTATTATTAATTAAATTTAATAAATAAATGATAATAAGTAAATCATTCGTTATTTATATTACCGCGTTTATTGTCTACACCAAGGGCAAACAAAGACAATACAATAAGTATTACAACTGCATGGTTTTCAGAGTTAAAAATTATACGTTATGTAAAATATATTCATAATAAAATAAATATATCTTAGTTACATTATATAAATTTGAGGCCTGTCGTGGCGCAGCGGCGACAAGCGTGTGACTGTAACCGATAGGTTCTGGGTTCGATCCTCAGTCGAGGAAATGAAAAATTTAATATTTTCGCTCTGGTAATAAGGCAAAGTGCGGCGTTGAGTGCCGCCACTTAACACGCAATGCCTCAAATTCGGCGGGAAGTGTGTCTTAACACTAGGTTCCCTCTGCTTTCCCTGCCTCGTGCGGGATACAGCGTGAAGCTTAGGCCTGTCATGACGCAGCGGTACAAGCGCGCGACTGTAAACGTACAGGGTTCGATAGCCACTGGAGGAACAAAAGAAATGTTACCAGAACCGAAGCTAACCACGTACTGTGCAATTGCAACCACGCAATTTCGGCTGAAAACTGCGTGTCTTAAGACTAGCCTAAGTAGTTCCTTCTGCCTACCTTGCCTTGTGCAGGATACAGTATAAAGTTGAAATTAAAACATCGATTTTACAAAACATACAAATATCGATAACTAATATTCGTCGATAATATTCGTCTATATCGCCAATATAATTATGTAATTATATAAAATTATAAAAAGATATTTGAAATTAAAATAATTAACTATAAATACGGGTGGCTCTAGCTCCACTAATAATTTTTGACAATCATTTTTGAAAATAATTAACTGCAGATTATTTTTTCTCATTTTTTTCTGGGATTGAATGAATAAATATTACTGCAAAAAAAAAATGAAACAAAATATTTTTTAGTAATATTGTATTATATCTCAAAATGCCTACAATAAATAATAAAAGCTTAAGTTAATTTTTCTAGTCAGAACTCTAATTATTTTATTTAGTATTGTAAGTTCTAATCGATCAAAGACTTTGTGCAAACTTGAATCGATTTATCATACTCATAACTATCGAGTACTGAGTTGTATTGTCTGTCACTTGGTTACGTCGCGAATACAAATGTCACCACCACCACGGTTATTATTTTGTGATAAGCTTAAACGTGTTAACCAAGTGAGTCTCAAGTACCAGGACAACATTACTCACCAGGCGGTGCGCTCGCGCCGGTATGAAGCGACGCGCGCGTAAGAAACGTAGTAGGAACGCGTCATCGATACGCGGTGGATGGCATTCATCTCGCTCTGGAAAATTACATGACGATGTATACATTCGTTCATGTAAAGTTTTATTAACAACTAGCTACCTGCCCGCGGCTTCGTTCTTTTGAATTATACTTTTCTATTTACTAATCTGAATTATTTTCTTGTTCTAATAACCTTATCACTTTTAAGACAATACCTATTCATAAAAAACTAAAATTTGAGCTAAATAAATAAAATTTTGTACCAATTTTTTCGTTTTTAATATTTTATATATAAACTACATTTCTTTCTGTCTAGGCGTTCCTGAGATAAGTACGTACAAACGCGCAAACAAAACAGACAAAAAATTAAAAAATCTACTTTTTTGGCCCCTTTTACATAAATAAAAGTATAAGCTTTTTTTATATGTCTTCCAAGTACAGACAGTGATCAGTTACAGAATTATTATGTCGAAAACCTTTATTTATTATATTTTTTTTGTCAGACTGAAACGCCCATAGCCAGTATCCACAAGGTGGCCTTTAACTCTACAATTGAAGATGGTAATTTATTGCTTAGAACAATGACAAAAAGTGTTCTAATTAACATTGTTCAGAATAATAAATTATCAAGCTAATTAAATAAGAAGTAATAGATGGTTATCTTAAGGAATGCTCTGCACGTGATATATCTATACTCTCTTTAAGTAACATTATTTTTTGGTTTAAAATAATGTAGTTTTAAAGATAATATTCAAAACACAATAAAAAAATATATATTTGAAAAAAAAAAATTGAAGATATTCACAATAAAAATCTCAAAGGTAGATTTAAACCACGCCCCATAACAGTCCCCTTACCATAGATCATGTTCCGCAGCTCCTCAACATGGCATTGTCGTTTACTCGGATCCTCTTCGCAAATTATGCGAGCCTGGTACTCGCACTCCGGATCGACGTGCCTGTCGAGCTCTGCCTTGAATGCTATTTCTTGGAATGCCATACTGAAATCACATTGGAATGTGAGTTTGCTATATTTTTTTTGCTTTGCGTTTTTCCCTGAATAGGTAAGGTAAGTTAAGGGAACCTAGTTAAGTTAATATCGTTTCTTAATTTCCAAAACAGGTGGTTGTAAAGCGGAACTTAACGCCGTAATTAGTCTTAATAGTTGTTACCATAGAAAGAATAGAAAATATAAAAATAATACTATCATTTCCTACGAATCAGGTCCACTGACATTTATAGTTGTTATTTTTTTTATTTAAATCGGCAACAGGTGTAGCGGAGTAATTAAGTCTCTACAATTCCTTTTGCCAATAAAATGTCATGTCTTAAAATATATTCAATTATAAAAAAAGTAATTTGTGTTTTATATGTACTTATGATATATATGTTGTAGTTATTACTTAGGTTCACGCTGTATCCCGCACGCAGGGTAGGCAGAGGGAACTTGGGAACCTAGTGTTAATACTCTCCGTTTCCAACTTTTGCAGTTAGTGTAAGTAAAATAATATATTTATGCATTCAAAATAAACTGTATAAAATATCATATTGCAATTATTTAGCCTTACGCTATATTCTGCACGTGGCAGGGTACACGTAATTTACATTCCGTTTTAATCCCTACCTTTGAGTAGCGGTATTCAACTCCGCGCTTTGCCTTGTTACCAGATCAAAGAAATAAAAATATTGAATATCAAATATTAATTATTTCAAGTGTAAAAACATAGCTTTACAATAAATATTTTCAATTAAGTAATCTTTTAAAATAAGTTGAAAAACTCAATCATATTGTATAGATACAGATTGTCAAACTTCCCGCCATTTACGACGTTATGTTGTTTATACATCTATTTTATTATCTGTTTTGTAAGTAGATTTTAATTACTCTTACTGTCAAAATAGTTATCCCAAGGATTATTTGCGAAGTATATGTAGATTAATACTTTTAATTCGCTGATAAAGTTTTATATATACCATTAAATTTTTATAATATTTTAGTAAAAATCTTCGAAAATTGTTTAATGATATATTTAGTGAAAATAAGAAGGAAAGATAGTTCAATATTTGTGTATATTTTAAATATTTTTATCAGTAATTTTGTATAATGTCAGCTTATCAGCAGCCGTTGAAACTTGACCAATGGTTAGTGATTTTTACCATCTACATTAAAATACGTAAATAATTTAATATATGTAAAAAATATAAAAGTAAGATAAATTTTATGAAAACGTCAATGAAATCATATCTGTTTATTCAAGTATATCAGTGTAATGATTTCTAAATATAATGTGATTTGTGATAACGATGTAGGTCATTATATTATAATTCTGAAGTCGCACAATTTTTATGATTTTATTTAAAATACAACAGTGGTAATATATTTGAATTAGATCGATATTTTTTAATGTGTTTTTTGTGTTGTGGTAAACGTGATATTTTTGTAATGAAAACAACTCTCTAAAGAAGGAGATAAACCAAACAAAAATATAACGTCTTCGATAACATATTATTTAGTATGAACGTTCTGTAGATATCATGTATAAATATTTAAAAATACAATTCTACTTAGATATAAATAAGAACACAATTAAAGGCGACCTTAGGATAAAGTATGTACTGTTAAGAGACTCTGTTCCATTTTATTTTAGAGACATTGCATGTTGATCGGCGGAACTCAACGCCGCCACTTGCCTTGTTACCAACGGTGATATATGAAAATAATTTATGCCTCTAGAGAAACAAACTCACGACTGTGGCGATTGCCCGCAGACGCTGTGCCTACCGAATGTGTTACTGAATTTATAGTCCGTTTGATTTACACTATTTTAGTAACTAATAGCAACAACTTTCTTGTTCTTATAACATCTCTTGTAAGACAATATCTATACATTGAAAATTAAAATTATTAACCAATTGAATTTTGAATAAAATTGTAACAATTTTACCGAATGTTTTAAATTGTCGTAACTTAATTCAAGTTGAATTGACTAAGATTTGGTATTTACTTATCTTTTTATAATTTCTTTAAACTAAAGTAAATAGAACTTAAAGTTTTAGTCAATTTTAATAACAAAATAACTAAAAATAGGTATTAAATAAGTACCTTTCTCAATAGAAAACACTAGCGTTTAGTTCCACATATTTCACACTCACTGCTTATTCCTTAACACAACAAACCCTTTCAAAACCGTACCTTTCTCCTTAAGTCTAATCTAGAACTGAATCATTTGCATTGCTCAATAAAACATTAAGAATATCGATTTTTAACAATTTAATAATTGATACGTAATTTTAGAGCGATTGAGTACAATCGATATTTTAAACGCGAGTACATAT
Organism: Eueides isabella; assembly: GCA_019049475.1. NCBI lineage: Eukaryota > Metazoa > Arthropoda > Insecta > Lepidoptera > Nymphalidae > Eueides > Eueides isabella. The sequence continues at coordinate 2,029,354 of CM032401.1, forward strand.
CACATACAAGTTGATTGCTGACACTGACTGACAGTTGTAAAGATGTGAATAAAAATATATAGAAACACAATGATTATTAATAATTTATATGGTAAGGATATAATTAATTGAATAGTGATTATTAATATATTAATATAACATATAGATGTTAACAATTTATTTACTTTATATAAAAAAAAATACTAGTGACTGACGCACAGATGAAACTTTGTTTAGGGTGTGTAAATATGTAAGTGTACTTACAAAGAATTTCCTTTTATTATTACGGAAAATACGAAAAGTTTTCCATTTTAAGTCTCAAAGTCCATGAAAAATATCGAGGCCACTTTGGTACAGACACGTGTCTGACTATAAATGCAACGGTCATCAGTTCGACCCCCACTTGAGAAAATGAGATATTTAATATTTTTATTGTCTCGTTTTAGTAACGAATATCGCTACAAATATTACAAATATACAAATATCACTATGCCAAGATGAATTTGTGTTTTTTTGGACCAAGGTTTTTTTTTTTATTTTTTATTATATTGCCCTTGACTCTTATAATTGGCAATTACGTTCAACAAATTGCAAAAATAATTATTAACGTATCTTTCTCGTAAGTTTCAACTGTTAAGTGTACTTTAGAGAATCGATTCATACATTTTTCTCTCTAATGAAACACTTGGTATACCCAGTGTTGTTTTATTTTTATTTATCTCATATTTGATTTACTACATACCTATTTTGTAAGTAGTTATTGGTTTTAATTGATCAAAATATGAACTAAGTATAGGTAATAAAACTAAACTAGTTTAGAAAGTGAAGTTCGAATAAATCTTGTAAAATAGTAAATTCTGTATTAATGGAAAATTGTTATGTTTTAATGGAAAGTTAAAATGTTTTTAGTTTGAATAAGTCAGTCAAAAATATTTAGACCCAACTTCAAAATTGGTAACTCAATGATAAGACACACCATTCCTCACTGTTCGATCAATTTTCGAGACATTCAGACGAGTTGGAATCGAAGACGCAACTTACATAAAATTGCGTTTACTTTATATCTTATTTTTATAGTTATAAATGCATTCTATGTCAGCCTAGCCAAAAATGCGTTAGGAACCAAGAAGGAGTCACCAAGAAGTTGTCATTGCACAAATTGCTACTGGTAGAGATTGCTTCCTCTAAAACATATAGCAATTGACTTTAAAAGTACATTGCCTTAACTAAACCTACCTTTATTACAAGTAAAATACTAACGCTTCACGCTGTGTCCCACACATGGCAGGGTAGGCAGAGGAAACCTAGTGTTAAGACACTCCGTTCTACTTCCGTTCTCCACTTTCCGCCGAATTTTGAGGCATAGCGTGTTGAGTGGCGGAACTCAACGCCGTGTTTTGCCTTGTACCAGAGCGAGGCAATGAAAGCATTAAATATTTAAATTGAAAATTTTAACCCACAACCCATCGGTTACAGTCACACGTTTTGTGCCGCTGCGCCACGACAGGCCTCATAGAAGTAAAATAATACATTATTTTAATTTTGTCAACAAAAAGCCCATGTAATAATTCTATTGAATTTGAAATAAAGAAGATTGAAATTTTACATACAATATGACTTTTATTTAAAGGATGAAATAATCATTTAATTAAAACTGAACAGCAGTTAAAGTTTCAAAGTCGTAGCCTAGACAGACAAAGAGTAAAATTGAATATAGGTAGATTATTTAATATAAATATGTTGTATATTGTGCGAGATCTCCGAAAAAAAAAAGAAAACTTATTATTTATTAAGAATATTTACAAACGCCTGTAGCAAAAACAATGCAATTTCATTCATTAATATCTTTTTTACTTTCACGCTGTACCCCGCACATAGTAGGCAGAGGGAAACCTGGGAACCTAAGACTTCCATTCTCCACTCCATTCATGGTATTTATTGATCTACTATTAGTAAGTTATAAGTATGTAAAATCATTTTTAAATCATAGTTAAACCAAGCAATAGGTACGTGTAGTTTTGTGGGGGATTGAAAAGATTACAGATAACATTAAATAAATCAATAAATTAGAATATTTATACACTACCGCACAATATCACATTCAGCAAATCACGTGCTGTTTTTTGGAGCAAAATCTTTTTTTAAAACCCTTTGTGATACGTGATGAGGTTTAGGACTAACAATATTTCGTGATTTTCGCCGCACCCCCTCCCCCCTTTCGAACCTCACGTGATTTATGGACGGTCCCTAAGTAATTAGCACATGAGCGTATATGAGAGTTCATTACGACGAAGGTCAAAAGTTATCTTATATATTATATCAATAAATAACGATAATATAAATCATAAATTTTATTGCTATATATTTTACACATTTATTTTCTTATTAAATCTAAAGATGAATGGTTATTTTAAGGTTAATCATTATGATATTAGATATCAGCGGCAATTGCGAATGCAATGATATGCTATATTTTTCCCCACTTTCAGCCGAATTTGAGGCATTGCGTGTTGAGTGGCGGAGCTCAACGCCGCGCTTTCCCTTATTACCCGAGCGATGAAATGAAAACATTAAAAATATAATTTGAAAATAAGAAATATTTCATTACCTCAAGTGGGGATCGAACTCACAACCTGTCGTCGTTTACAGTTACCCGAAAAATCGAAGTTATGAAAAGTATGTTAAATTTAAGTATAATATATTTTTTATTGTTATTAGTGCATGGGGTATTTTTGTTACGTATTTAATTTTAGATATTACGTTTTCCTAAACCATGTATTTGTTAGAAGCAACGACGATGCATCGTAACATTTAATTATATAAAAATATATACTAACCAGCTAAGTAATAAAATATAAGTGTAAGGTTCCTTACTGGGATTTTTTAATAATATTGTTAAATTTTATGTAATATGTGTCACCAGGTACTCCAGATCTTCGATGATCCTATATTTGATAGTATTCCTTTTATGTGGGCATTTAACTCTGCCCAAAGGTGAGTTATCATTTATAAAATCATTAATTTGGTAGTAACCTTAACAAACAAATGTTATTTCATAACTTTTTCAAATTGTAAGATAGAAAATCCATGGACGTTTTCTGGAATACTATTTAATGGCTCTTTTTAACTTAATATAGTAAATCATTTTGCTTACTTATTTTCTTACTTAGCTTCACGCTAAATCCCTAGCGGAGTAGGCTGAGTGAACGGAGCGTTAAACAATACGGTCTCGGCATACCTCTTTCGCCCTGTCCACTGTCATCGACCTCTTCATACATGCCCGCATGCTTGTTACGTGATCTTCGTCCCTTCGTATCGTAGATACTGTGTTTTCGAAGGTCAACCGAGTTCTCCCCCTCCCTCTCTTACTACTCACTTTTCTTTCATAAATCCGCATATCATACGAAGAAATAGCATCTCTACAGTATTCATCTTTCTTATATTCTCCTTCTAATAGCTATAATCATTTTTATATTTTAAAAAGAATAAAGGACCACAAAAGAGCCCTGTTGGACCTCTATACTGATAAATGTCACATCAACCGTCTGAACCTCATTAGTTAAATAAAAGCTCAAAGGATTGTCCTCTTTTACCCTAATAGCGTAAATTCATAAATGTTGAGTGCTGCACGCAATACTACGACTTGGACAAGTCAACGAACATGCCAAGAGCTTTCTGCATCATCATCATCATTTATCCTTACCAAGTCTAATATATACTCTTTATGAGACCTATACCAGCATTGGTAGTAGGACGGCCCTTTGTAGTACCATATTGTTCATCATGCATAAATTAAAATGTAATAACATTTATTATCAATTTATTTTTAAAAATTTTTACTAAATAAGAATAATACAAATACAGGTAGAAAATTATTAGGATCGGATGTACTTCCCGATTTAAATATAGGTATGATTTTACTAAATTTTATTACTTTAGAAAACACACCATATTGTATATAACTAAACAATTGAATAGTGATATGAGGAGCAACAGGTTCCACTGTGTGTATTTGACTCTAGGACCTAGGTCAAAGTCTCTAGGGTTGACTGAATTACATTTGTGGACGCTATCTTTATGTAATTAATTATATATATTACAGAGCAACGGGAATGCAATAACTAAAAAGTAAAATAGATATATTTTAAAGTATAGTTACCTGCACGGTGACGATCCATCATACTTTAAATTTTACACACTACTATGTCCTATATTGTACACGTATTTTTAATAACAGTACTAATGTCTATAACAGAAAGTTTTCACAAATTAAAGCAATTTTAAAAATAAAAAATCTAAAATTTTATTTAATTTCACGGGTGAGATTTTAAAAACGTCTTGATGTCGATGTTGCCAGAAGAAAAAAATCAGAACCCATTTATGCTTGTGGGAATTATTTATTTTTATTAATATCATGTTGAAACGTAATATTATATAACTTTTATCCTTGAAACTAAATCACCGGCTAAAGTAACTTTACAAAAATGTTTGCCTCCCTTTTAAGTCTTCGTATAAATACTTGTTGGATCAAATCACTTACCTGGCCTTTTACAATTTTAATTAGAGTAGTTCAAGAACAGCTAGATTTTTATACGACAATATATTCCATGATTTACTAGACTGTAAACAATTAGTTTGTAGTGGTATCTAGGTAGGTATATTTATTATAAATTATTAATGGGCGCAGCATCAAGGTCGCTGTCGACGGTTTCTGCTCCAATTACATGCCCGTGAACGTTGGCATCCCTCAAGGCTGCTTGCCTTTCTGTCTATATCCGAATAATATGTTAGAGGACTCTAACATACATTGCTATGCCGATGCTGACTACGGCCGAGTAAGTCTTTCTCGTGAAAACGTTGACGAGCGCCGAAATAAACTTGTGTCTTTTGTTGGGGTGCCCCTCAGAAGTGTCATTTTTTGTGGGGCTGAACAGATCCTGGGTCAATTTAACATCCAAAAGACATAAGTTTGCGGGTTAACCACTAAAAAATCACCATTTGTCGTGTCAACAGTTTTCAAGGATACTACTCTTAAAGCCATGCCCAGCATCAGTATATAAGGCCATAGCGTTTGAATGACTAGCAGTATTGCTGTTATCTAGAAAGCCAGGCCAAATTGGCCTGGTCTTACCCCCAGTTTTCTCTTCTTCGAGACAGTATATCACGCTAAAACACCGATTGTACACTGTATGGGGCCCAGGTACGGCGTCATATTGAACGCTATTCTCACCTCTGGTCTGGTGCAGCTCATCATTATCTTGGACGATTTGATCGCATACAACGTAGAGGCGTTCGAATCGTTGGGGACAATGACTTGTGAAGGGCTTAACTGATCATTGTCCCCAACATTTATCACAGGGAATGGTTTGAAGAACTGTTTGTCATGGTTCCTAAGTGAAACTCTCGTTTTGTAGGCACTTCCTTCCATGCACCACACATCTATGGAACGGCCCACCTGAGGCAGTGTTTGGTTCAGGTCGATACGACATTGGTACCTTCAAAAACTCACGTCTTTCTCCAACTGATAGGCCAGCAACGCACCTGTAGCTCCCCTGATGTTACAAGTGGGCGTGAAGTTTGCCTTGTTTTTTCTGTAAAACAAATAAAAATAATTTATACATGCGTATGTAATTCTATGTAACTATGTGATTTTTTTTACGGTTCCAATATGTTGTTCCGCAACCTCTTCTACTTTTTTAAAAACTTAAACTTTCAGTATAAATCTCATAAAAAACGGTTCAGTTGTTCCGGAGATTAGCCAGGAAAAACAGAAAGATAGGCAGACAAGAATTGTGAAATTGTTTCTTGTGCTTTTGTATCGTGTAAAAAAGAACACGTGGAAAAACATGATTATTTTCAAATTACAGACAGACACTTCCATTTTATTGAGCGTAGATTTAAATTAATACAAACTTATAATGGTAGCTAATTCTATTCAAAATGTATGCATAAGCCTGCAAAGTTTAGTTTGTCAACATATCAAGTTCACTCCCTGACGTTGACATGCACTTTTGAATTTAATGCGGAACCCATTGTAGGCGAGTCCAAATCGAACTTCATTACCTCAACCGAAATCGAACCCACAACCCGTTACCCCGTTGTCCCGTTTACAGTCGTACGCTTATGCCCCTCTAGATTTAGTGTGAACGGAGGTTTCCAAGTTCATCTGCCTCCTCTGCCATATGCGGAATACAGACCGAAGCTGACAGAGAATCTATATGACATATAGAGATATTACGCCTGTACAATGTACATAAGATATATGTATGTAAATTCGTAGATGAATAGTAGTCCATTTGGTCCTACCTTGAATGAGGTTTCATTTGCAAGTTACGTAAAGTACCTTCTCTATTACGCTCGCGTCGTGCGGTGCTTATTAAGTGCTATTCATGGAATATGGGTTAGGTATCACCTGCCTACATGATACGAGTAAGTCTGGTAGAAAACCAAATAGTAAAAAAAAAGAATTGCCAAATGACTATACTTATGTCTGTATATTTTCATAATATATATTTATTGTGAAATATCTTCTAATTATAATGTCAGACATTTATTTTAGCGATTTAAAATTGGACATCTTTTGAAGGTTTTTTTAATATAGTATTTTCTATAATTTATTTTTTATTAAATTAATGTGAATGTTAAAAACTTTAAATTTTATTAAAATTACGTATGTTTTTATTAATTTAATTTTAAAATTTACGAAATAATAAAAATATTATTATGTAAATAAGTGTAGAAGTAACCTGGACACGTTAAAAATAGTTTTTTTTTATCAATATGTGATCTTTTACCTGGTACATTTTTATTTTACAGTTTTACTCTGTATCTCGCACATGGCAGGGTAGGCAGAGGAAAATTAACCTAGTGTTAAGACTCTCTGCTACAATACCAACTTTCCGCCAAATTTGGGGCATCGCGCCACTCAATTGTGGCGGCACTTAACACCGCGCTTTACTTTGTCACTAAATAACTCAAGTGGCTCCCAATTCGACTTCGCCGGAATACTCACGTTCTATGTCTATTGTATAACGTTCTCTTTTCTCCACATTCCCCTTCATATCTTAAAGAACGATTTAAGTTTTTATGTGAGTCACATTGTATCCCTCTTCGCTCTAAGTCTAATTTAACTCTTAAAATTCCTTGCCACTCTACTTCCTTCTATGCAAATTCCTTTTCCACCAAATCTGTTCGCCTATGGAATTCCTTACCCCTTAAAATTAAACAAGCTAAAAGTATTGAAACTTTCAAAAAAGGCTAAAAGACTATTATTTAGCACTATAAATATATTCTTATTATTTCCTTCTTTTTTAATATATACTCGTTGTTGTGTATTTATACATTTGTTTGTATGTGTGTGTATGTATTTATGTATGTATGTATGTATGTATGTATGTATACCTATATGTATGTATTTGTGTATATATTTATATGTATGTATAGTTAAATGTAGACTCTGTACATCCCTTCCCTTCTCTTTCATATTCTGTCCTATATCCAAAGGTTGCCTGGAAGAGATCGCTCTCTTAGCGATAACGCCGCCTATTATACTATTCTAAATATTATTACATATAATTATATTATATCTTTCTGTGTGTACCATAAAGAGTATTTTGTTGTTTGTTAAATCGAAGATATGAAAATAATAAATATTTTATTTGAAAATATTTCGCTTCTGGGGCATTTCACGTCAAGCGGGCAGTGAAAATAATATCAGGTTCTGGATTTTGATAATAATTCGGTTAATTTTACATATATATGGCCTGAATAAACTGCCATCATTATTTTTTATTTTTTTTACACTGGTACCAGTTTATATGATTTCAAGGAAATGGGAAAAGGTCACAAAAAGATTTTTAATAAATTATTAATGCAGTTAATTAAATTGATTTGAAACAAAGTAAAGTGTGTTGAGAATATTTTAATCATTAATATTCTTAAAAATCACAATTTACTCACGCTTGACGTGAAATGCCCCTTCTTTGAGTAGGGATCGAACTCATAACCTGCCTGTTACAATCACACGCTTGTGTCCCTGGCCCACGAAAGCCTTCCCTTTGCAAATTTCGTAATATAATATTATTGGAATTATTGGAATCAATTCAGTTTTTATTTATGTATCTGTTTAATTTGATTTAAGTTATAAATTGAATAAAAAAAAAATATTAATTATTTATGTTTTCTTCGCCACCGATGTGGCGCAATTCGCGCCGCGGGGTGACATTTCGAAACGTTCAACAACTAAGAAATAAATATTTTTTTTTTCTATAATTAAAACATTTTCAATGACAACATTAATATTGAAACAGATTCCTTTTTTTATATTAGAATAGGCAAGGAGCATTTTGTTTAAACAATAATTTTTTTTCACTACTTTTTAAATATGGTTTTACTAGATGCAGATCTACAGCAGTTGCGGGACTTGCTCACCTTAATTATATTTATAACGCTTCGCAAAACCCACAGAATGCGGTCACAGTGTTTTGTGATATGTCTAAGGCTTTTGACTGCGTAGACCACGATACGTTATTATCTAAACTTAGCTATTTTGGAGTCAAAGGCAGTGCTCGTGATCTCAGTCATCGTTGATAGTAAAATTCTCATTTTTACGGATACCGGCGTCGTTCTTGGTACTAATCTTAGATTTGAAACTTCAACCTGAACTGAACTGAACTGAGCTCCGCTGCTTACGCTCTTAAAAAAATGAGCCAGCTTACGGATGTTGATACAACAATATTACTTTTGGTCAATGTTGCAAATATCGAATCTATATTCGTAATTCAAAAAAGAGTAGTTTGGGCCATTTACAGCAGGAAGCTCGGGAATCACTGAGATTTTTTTTTAAAATAACGGGTATTCTAACGGTTGCATCACAGTAAACACATATATGACAATATATTACTATTTCGGAAAAATATCCACACTTACTTGAAGAACAGTGATAGACTGATGATATAAATACAATAACTTTATACAGTACACGTATGTGTAATAAAATTCCACAAGTGATTTAGTCTTGCCACTTCAAAAATTTAAAGTGAAAGTTAAAAATATATTGTTGGGAAAAGCATATTGTTCAATTCAATATTATTACCATCATAAGAGTCCGTTTGATTAAATACTGTTGGTACTTACTCAGAAAGCTAATTATATTATAAATTTAATTTAAGTTATATTTTGAAAAGAGCAACTATTGTGTTTCCTGCCTGCTCTTCTCCGCAGACCCGATCGAGCTGGTAGCTTCCTGTAGGACTGACACTACAGACATTTCCATGTAACTTGACTGATTCAAAACTGCTTGTAATGGCCTAATTGAATAAAGAATATTTTGATATATATATATATATATATATATATATATATATATATATATATATATATATATATATATATATATATATATATATATATATATATATATATATATATATATATATATATATACATTTATTATTTATTATTTATGGAAAAGACAAGGCAAACGAGCGTACGGGTCACCTGATGGTGAGTGATCACCGTCGCCCACGGCCCCGTGTAACACCAGGGGAGCTACAAGGGCGTTGCCGGCCTTTAAGGTGGAGGCAGACGCGCTTTTTGAAGGTACCCATGTCGTATCGACCTGGAAATACTGCCGCGGGTAGGTCGTTCCACAGATGTGTGGCGCGTGGAAGAAAATTCCTACGAAACCGCACAGTAGTCGAATGCCACGTGTCCAGATGATGTGGATGGTACTTTAGTTTGTGACGTACTGTGCGGTTGGAAAATTCGGCGGCAGGTATCAAGTCAAACAGTTCTCCAGAACACTCCCCGTGATAAATGCGGTAGAGAACGCACAGGGAGGATACGTCTCTACGCAAAGCCAAAGTATCAAGCCCCACACAGATCACTGGGTTCCCAACGATTCGAACGGCTCTACGTTGTATGCGATCAAATGGTTCAAGCTGATACTGGGGTGCACCAGCCCAAAGGTGAGAACAGTATTCCATATGAGGCCGCACCTGGGCCCTATACAGGGCTAAACGGTGTTTTGGCGTGAAATACTGTCTCGCTCTGCTGATGACCCCCAGTTTCTTCGAGGCCAACTTGGCCTTGCTTTCCAGATGATCGCGATACTGGCAGTCGTTCGAAAAGCTGAGACCCGATATACTGATACAGGGCGCGGCTTTAAGGGGAGTGTTCTCGAAAACTGGTGATACGACAAATGGGGTTTTTTTAGCGGTTAACGCGCAGACTTGTGTCTTCTGGGGGTTGAAGTGAACAAGGTTCTTTTCACCCCATGCGGAGACATTCTCGAGGGATGCCTCAACGCAGGACACAAGTTGATTTCGGCACTGGTCGACGTTTTCCCGAGAAAGACTTGCATGGCCGGAGTATACAGCGTCCACAGTGCTATCATCTGCATAACAATGTATGTTAGAGTCCTCTAACATGTCATTGATATGCAGAAGAAATAGCGTAGGGGACAGCACGCAGCCTTGGGGGACGCCGGCGTTCACGGGCATGTATTTGGAGCAAAAACCGTCGACAGCGACCTTGATGCTGCGCCCAGTGAGAAAGCTAGCAATCCACTTGCATAAATTCTCGGGAAGCCCGTAAGATGGAAGTTTCGCAAGGAGCGCTCCGTGCCACACACGATCGAAGGCCTTTGCCATGTCCAAACTAACTGCCAGGCCCTCTCCCTTGCTATCAATAGCCGCAGCCCAGCGGTGGGTTAGGTAAACCAGAAGATATATATATATACATATATACATATATACATACGCATAACACGCGTTTAGTAACAAGTAGGAAGCGTTTAAATAGTATCTTACAACAAGATAATTGTTGCTTAAAAATAGACCTCACGTCAACTAAAGAATACAAAGAAGGTTAATACATTTATTTTACTTATTTTCTTACCTTCACCTTCCTATGCTGTATTCAGCATATAAATTCTTACGTCTGGCACTCAACGCCGCAAGCGAGTAATTCAAAATAATAAATATTTTATTTCCTCGTGTGAGAAACAAACCAAAAGCATCGTGCTCATGTTTCACAACTGCCTCATTCTGTATAATATAGTGGCTGTTTAAGAATAAATGAAATAATGTAGCTTAAAAATTCATATTAAGAAATCTCCTTCATTAATAAAATAAATTTATTTAAAATACAATATTTTTATGCAATAAAAATAAAATGAATTATTTACAACAATAGTAATAAAATAAAAAAACTTTATTTTTTATTTTAAATATGTTTTATTGACGTATGCAGATTCCTTAGGGTGCTCCAACCTACTGGGAGAGTAGCATAAGGTCATTTCCACGAGAACGTGGTAAACGAGTCATACCACTTTGTTTTATAATATTTTTCTAGACAATTTTCATATGCCTTTTTATATTGAACGACTTTTTATATAAAACAGATAATTGTTATAATTATTTTAACTATCCACGTGTATTTATTTTTCTTTGCGATTTTTTCATAATTAACATAAAAAAATTACAGAATCATGTAGGTATATTATTCTTTTATTTATCGTAAATAAACATATTATATATCTATTTCACAAGTGTTTCCCCAGTGAAAACATACAACACATATTCTGAAGTCACACACAGATTTATTAAATGTACTGTAGCTGATGTACAAGTAATGTATGTACAATGTACACACACCTGTGTATATTAAAATATTTATAATATTATTTTATTAAAATACGTTAGTGAACTTTCAACTTCTGACTCAAACATGACAATGAAAAAAAATATATGATTTTTTTGTACAGAATAACTGAGAATTTCTGAGAACGGTAGGTATATCCTCGGCTTAAAGTGTACGCTTGCTAACATTCTATTAAGCAAACGAAGAACGTTTTTAAAATAATAAAATTTCAAAAATTGGTTTATGTTCTACTTAGTGAAATAAAAAAAAAACTATTTTTTTATTTCACAAAGTAAGTTTTTGAAGTGTAAAAAATAATATGAAAACGATAAATATTACACAGCGACAAAAAACGTGTTTAGCACATTTATTAGAATCTGACAATTTGCCGAATAATTGGTCGTAAAAAAATAAAGTCTATATATTTGACGGTGATTATAGTACTGTAGGGCAACGGAACGAAAATTGATGTTATTAAATCGGCATGGACTTAAGTTCGCCAATTTCCTTAATTTTTAGATACTCATGATATATAGCAGAAAACCTGGGAACCTAGTTTAACGAAACTGCATCCCCATAGAAACACTTCTATTCACAAAAACTTAACACATATTATTCGCAGAATTGTCAGAGTGAGGAAATGAAAATACTAAATAAATGTATTTAATTTCATTGAATGTGAATCAATCCCACGAACTGTCACGTTTACAGTCGCACGCTTGTGCCCCAGCCCCAAGACTGGCCTCTCGGTTATAAAAATTGAATAAATTATAATAATATCTCGCTATTTTCTCATTGTCAGCCATTTTAAATGAAACAACTGTAATTATATAATCGCGTATATTGGTTTTTAAATACTTTTGGAAAAATATTTTACTGTAGTCCGTGGTCACAGGTAGACTGAGGTGGCATTCGTAAGGTGTCATTTGATATAATTATTATATCAAGCTAAATGCCTCGCGTACTGCCCTGGATTCTTGCAGAATGAGCTTACTGTATCTGGTAGAAAGTTTCCAACCACCTTCTCTGTTGAAATTAGTTTAATTGAATAAATTAATTTTCCACATGCCCACTCATTTTCAATATAATTTCATTTAATTTCTTTGAACTATATATTTTGATAAAATGTTTGATTATGTGGCGAATTTAATATCAAATGTAGTAAAAAATATTCTGAATATAAATTATAATTGAATTTAGTATTACATCACAATTTTTTATATATTTTCAATTATTTCCCTAATAATGACGTCCTGCAAATTGAGCACAAAATAACTTCGTTGCAAGGAGAACTCATAAAGGAGGTTGTACGGTAAACAAATGAAATAAAATTACACAATAGAAGAAGTGCATGTTCAAAAATGAACCGGAAAAATATTGTTGTCACTCTCTCTCTTTCAGTTTCACACTGTATCCCGCACATGGCAGAGTAGGCAGAGGGAACTTGGAACTTGGTCTTAAGACACTCCGTTCCACTTTCGTTCCCCACTTTCCGCCGAATTTGAGGCATTGCGTGTTGAGTGGCGGATCTCAACACCGCGTATTGCCTTGTTACCAGGGCGAAGAAATGAAAAAAATAAATATTTAATTTGAAAATATTAAATATTTCTTTTCCTCGAGTGGGGATCGAACTCACAGCCTGTCGGTTACAGTCACACGCTTGTGCCGCGCACGCTTGTGCTACGACAGGCCTCAATTACAAATAACAATAACAATATAGTAATACAAATAACAATAACAATATATATGCAATACAGCATACAAACACAGAAGGTTAATAGTATAAAATATTTAATGTTGCTGTCATTAGCTTCATTATTTAGGCCAAGATTCAAGATTTATATGAGGTTCCGCTACACATCTAATCCATTATTCTTTATACTTTGTGCAGAGACACAAGGAGTGAAAAAAAGGTTAGACCATGAGAGATGGAAAGATAGCTGTAACATTTTACCTACAAATAATTCAGACCGGAATTGGAGATAAATAGGAAAAGGCAGATGTACTTGTATTGGATTCTTCTGACTTTTTCAGATTTCTACATATTTTACGCACGGAACCCGTTTTGAAGTTCAGGATTCAACGCAAAACTCAGTCTATGGTAACTCTTCATACTTACTTACTTGTCATCGCTGCCAACTTTGTAAACAACATGTAAAATTTAATTGTGTTCCATTCCATTAAAAATTTACTTCTCTCTCCAACCTAAGTATCACATTTGATTTTTCTAAGGGCGAAAACATACCATAGTGCACATTTATCCGCGGCTTATTGTCTCGGTCCGATATCAGTCTTTTAAAATTTCTACCATAAGAAACAAATAAAATATTTATACTGTCGTCCCGGATACTTATCAGTCAAAAATATGAGATCGGTCCAAGACTGAACCGACCGAGGGAGCATTCACACCTATAGTGTGAATGCTCCCTAAATTACGTAATTTTATTTGTACGATGTCTGTCAATCACTTAATACTTAAAAGAAAATTTTATAGGCAAAAAATATTTTTACAAACTCCTTCGTGTATTGTTCATTCAACGTGACATTGGCAGAGTGATTTTGTGCTGAATAATGTGCTTCGCCATAATTAAAAATTGATAAAAAATGTTTTTTTTTTTATAAAACAATTCGTTACTTAGCTATAAAATGAGTTTCTAAATGGTCATAAAATTGACTTTAAAGGTTCAAGTCAAGGCGCTGCGGCGACCTCGTCGCGAATTGATGCATTACACAATTTGAATAAGCGCACTTGCATGCATTGCACATGCATTGACATCGGACATTGTTCTAGGATTCATAATAATATCTCCTTAGGAATCATTTTAGAAAATTTTGTATAGAAAAATTTTGTAATATGAATATTTTTCTTACTTAAACAAAGCTTTAAAAAAAATATTCAATGTTTACGTTATAACGAAAATTATTGCACCTCATTAAATAATGAAATATATCATAAAGTTCTGAACCAGATTTCCTATATACAAAAATCTGTAATACAAAAGCCAGAATCTAAACTTGATTAAACAAATAAAATTATAAAATTATCTTTTCGAAGCGCAAGCGACGCTTATATCGAAACATACACACATACATACATACATACATACATATCCACATATAAAAATAAAACAATAATTAATTCACGAACGTATCGTCATGCAAAAACGTATCACACGACAGTGTTTTACAAAAGATCGAGCTGCGCGGTCCTTTTTTATCTAACCATAAGTGTATGAGAGATATAATTTTAAAATATACATAAAAAAATTGTCGGTAGCTTCATATGAATTGAATTAGAGTGGTCTCGTCAAGGCTTTAGCATATATATATTCTTTATTATGATCTCAACGTTTGTACCGAGTTGTTGTGCGATAAACGAGTGATTCACATTATTTATCCAGTGTTATATTATTTTAGTGACCGCGCGTTTGTTAAAGTTATTGTATTGTATTGTTATTGGGCACTTGGCGTTAGTGGATGTGTTCTTATAATTTATTTTGTAAGTATTTTTCCATTCGTGTAACAAACCGGTTTCGTTTTTTTTTCTATATCTAATACTTTCAAGCTACAAGGAAGTTTTTATAAACGTTACAGGAAATGACATCTATAATTTTATATTTTTCTAAATATTAAATTGACATTCCTAATATGCAAAACGTGTAGTAGTTGTGTTACATTACCATTTTAATTTATGCCGTTATAATGTTTTTCACATGGCATTGTAGGCAAAGGGAACTAGGAAACATAGAGTTAAGACACTCAGTTATGTTTTCCACTTTCTGCCGAATTTGGGGTATTGCATGTTTAGTGGCGAAACTCATCGCTGCGCTTTGCCTTGTTATCAGGGCAAAGAAATGTATTGAATATTTAAATTGGAAATATTATTTTTTGTATTTCCTTGAGTGAGGTTTATATTTCAATTGAAAATATTAAATATTTCATTTCTTCGAGTGGTCAATTCAATCCACAGACTGTCACATGCTTCAATTTTTTTTGTATTTTAAAATGAATATTCAAAATATATACATACTTAGTTTGAAATAAATACTAATATATAATAAATAGGTAGTAGTATAATAGGAATATGTAATTATAGAATAATATACATACATATTAAATAGGTAAATTTTAGTTTCATTATTTTAAAACCATCGTGGCGCCGGAGCACAAGCCGGCGACTGTAAACACGACAGCGGCTTTTTTAATTTTCACTCGCGAATTAAACAAATCAATTGAAATATTTAATTTAGATATTTTATACACCTTATATTCTGGTAAAGAGAAACAGCGTGTCGTTGAGTTTTGAAAATCTACAAGCAATGCTGCGAGTATTCGGAGGACAGTAGAGAACGGAGTGTTTACAGCACAAGGTTCCCAGATTCCTTCTGTCGACTCTGCTATGGGCGGGATACAGCGTGAAGCTAAAAATAAAATTATACTTTTACAAATAATTATGAATACATGTAACATTACTTACCTAAACTGCGTTCCAACATATGTAACAAGTGTAGACTCATTAAAATGAGTATTATTCATCACCTGATCGTTGTTAATTATATATGTATATATTTCTTGCTCACGACACTTAAAAGAGTTATTAAGCGTTTTTAATGAAAAAGTTTTTTTGGTAGGTAGAGGGATCGTGGGAATTTTGTGTTGAGACACTCTTTTCGTATTGGAACACTTCTGATATGTAGTGGAATTTAGCTCCTCGCGTTGCCTATGCCAGAGCGTGGAGGTGAAAATAATGAATATTTTATTTCGAATGGGAATCGAACCTACAACTGATGGGCTTACTGTCACACTAGGTTAAGTGACCTCAAAAAAAGAAGAAAAATTTTTTTAAGAAAATATGAAATTTAGAAAATTTAGTTATGGTTTTAAGGAGGAACTCTGCATCGCCCAATGTATATCCCGTGTGTAAATGGAGCCCATATCGAGTTCATTATGGCACCTTACACTTATCCCGTGTGGAAATGGAGCCCATATCAAGTTCATTATGGCACCTTACACTTATCCCGTGTAGAAATGGAGCCCATATCAAGTTCATTATGGCACCTTACACTTATCCCGTGTAGAAAAGGAGCCCATATCAAGTTCATTATGGCACATAATATGCTTTAACGTTAAATATGTGATTTTCACGAGTTAAAAAACAAGATAAGACTTTGAATAGCCTAGAGCTATTTCATGCGTACATTATCTAAATTTCATCATAAATAAAACAACTAAGATTCACGCTCTACTTGAGAAAGTAATCGAAATGTATGGCATCATCTAGTTAGCAAGAATTCGATAATTTCTATGTCAAATCTTTTTTCTTATTAATAAAAATCAATTGAAACTTTCTAAAAAAAAAGTAAAATATTAATAGAATTCGTTTGGTCCTTTAAACTCTCGTTATGCGAATTATATCCATTTTTTTTATATTTTGGCCTTATGTCGCCTATAGCAGGGTAGGCAAAAGAACCTAGTGTTAAGACACTTCGTTCTTCACGCATCGTACAATCTTTGGGACTATCACGAGAGTCTCATAATAATTATTCATTCATTCAGCTTCACACTGTATACCGCACATGGCAGGGTAGGCAGATAGAACTTGAATCAAGTGTTAATAGACTCCGTTCCATTACCATTTCCCACTTTCCACCTGATTTGAGGCATTTGAAATTAAACATTGATTTTAAAACATTTAATATTTAATACCCTCGAGTGAGGACCGAACCCACAATCTATCGTTTACAGTCACAGGTTTGTCCAGCTGCACTACCACAGGCCTCGATTTAAGTACATTAGGTAGATTTAAAGAAATAATTATGATTTGAGAAAAGCGAGTATCTTTATAAGTTATTTTCGTAAATTTTTTACCTACAACAATAAATCATTATTATTTATTTAATGTCAATGTATTTATATAATATGTTAAAAGTCAAGTACGTTTTAACCTAGTTAAAAATATATCTTTTATGATTATTTTCGAAATGTCAGGATGCAAAAGATTGGTTGTTTGTATAATAATAATGATTGTTTATCACATCGCTTATTAGTGCAAAGTTAATACATAATTTTTTTTTTTAAAACATAATATTTTAAAATGACATATTTTATTATATATATATATATATATATATATATATATATATATATATATATATATATATATATATATATATATATATATATATATATATATATATATATATATATATATATATGTATATATGTATATATGTATATATGTATATATATATATGTATATATATATATATATATATATATATATATATATATATATATATATATATATATATATATATATATATATATATATATATATATATATATATATATATATATATATATATATATATATATGTATATATATATATATATATATATATATATATATATATATATATATATATATCGTTTGTCTATATAGTACTTAAGAAAATTAATTGTTACAAATCATTGGAAAGATCACGTCGATTTAATTTTTTTTCATGTTAGTTCTGATGTACAGGTAGGAAATTCAGAGCGTGCAATTTCCTCGAGATAGTAGATAATTGTGAAATTTCTAATAACAGAGTGAAAACTGATGCTTAGCTCGCTTAATATTATGTGACTGATCTTATCATTTTACCTATTAGAATCTGAAAGTACACATATTGGTCGTTGGACCGAACATAACTTAATACTCGTCACAAAATAGATCTTTTCATGTATAATATGTATATAAAAATATCTAGATATATTTTTTTTCATATCCACGATGTGTGTCTACGCAAATTTCTTGTATGACATTTTCTTGTATGACATTTGATACAGGTTGTATCAACTTATCTTAAAGTTATTTAATATTTTTTTGTAAAAAAAAAATAGTTTAATTAATCATTAAAATTTGTTTTTTTTTTTGTAAATATCCAACGATATCCAAAACATACAAAAATAATAATATTTTTAAATGTCAAATGTCCTCTACCATTTACTAGATAGTTCACTAAATAAAATGATTACTTTTGCCAAAATAAACTGCAATATTATCAGCTTACTTAAATTTAAAAATTGCTGTAAATAAATTAGGATATTATATTTGCCATTTAATAAAAATGTGCTTAATTTTATAAGGTGTTTACCTCATAAATGTTTCACGATGTGTACAAAAAATTTTAAAATATTGCAATAACAATGTTTTTTTAAACGTATTAGATACTTATCTCTTCTTAACATGGTGTCAGTGAGAACTAAATGCAAAACACTAAGGGATTTGCATACGTCTACCTCTTTTGCCCTTGTCCACTGTCATCATCATTCTCAAAACAAACTACGTTTCCCCCATGCATTGCTCAAAATATTTTATGAATACTATTATTGCTTTGCTTATTTTGAAATATATTATTTATTTATTTTCCGCTTCATGCTGTATCTCGCCATGCAAGGTACCTAGAGGGAACATGGGAGCTGAGTGTAGCAGAATTTTTCGCTTTGGTAACTTTTTCTTGTTACCAGAGCGAAGAAATGAAAATCTTAAATATTTCATTTGAAAATATTTCATTTTCCCGAGTGGGAATCGAACCCACGAACTGTCGGTTGCGCCCCTGCACCTCGACAGGCTTCTAATGACTATGTAATAACTTTTTTATTTATAATGTAATTGAATATTTTGATGAGAAAATAAAAAGATATAGAATATTTCGTATTTAATGTCAACAATTCAGTAATAACATTTACATAAATAAACAACAAATCTGTTATATTCGCTTATTCATTTACATTATGAATTTTATGGTCATTTTATTTCTTAAAATTATTTAGAACTATATCAATATTATATTTCTTTTTCTTCTTCTTCCTGGCTTAATGTCAGACGACGTGCCCTGACAGAGTCTGCCCTCCTACTAAATCTTATCCTCTTTGCACGATCTTTAGGGAACTCGATGGTTAGACCATTGGCTGTCATCTCCTACATCACGACATACAACCAGAGCTACCTTGCACATCTGGGTGGTCTCACTTCAGGGACAGACATTGCAAGGCACTTGCTATCAACATAGTCCCTAGGCCAGCTAGCAGATCACATCAGTAACATCTTAACTGTCTTAATGGCTGGACCTGTATGAATAATGTAGTGTCAGATCTTTCTCAAGACATGTTCTCGATCTTTGTCTTATTTAGCTTTAGACCGCCGTTCTCAAGAGCCTCTAGGTTCTCGTCAATGAGTACTTTGTGGAGACACTATCTAGCGCTACATTTAATAAGAGTGGACTAAAAGCAAGCCCTGGTAAATCGTTACTGTGATTAGGGAAGTGTTTGGTGCGCCATCAGTAGTCAACGTAGGCCTTAGGGATGCGTCGAAGTCAATTCCGACTTTCGTCTATGGTTATTGGGGCAACAATTCCGATGTTAGGGGGTGAGTCGTGGTTAAGACTGCTCGGTAGCTGAGTGCTCCTGGAAGTAGCTTTTCTATTTCTCCTTCACAGAAGCATGACTAGAGAGCTACATGCCCCGGGCTAAGCTACATGCTCATCGACGCAAAGACGTTTTGCTATATCTTGCGCCACTTTATTCCGGGCACATGCCGGGTAATATATGAGCATCTGCCCCTCTACAGTTTCAATTTTATGATATAATGGTTATAGACTTCTACTGCAAAACCTATTTGATAGGAAAATCTAGGAAAGTGGAGTAGGACAGGTAGAAAGGAGGAGAAGGATAAATAGAGAGGGGAACACTACATTTATGGACTGGGCCGATATATAAAAGTGGTGGTGGAATCGCTAAGATATATGTTAGAGCACCCTCTGGATATATATATCTATATTAAACTATTAAATATATAAATTGCAGATGAATAGAAACATCAATTTCAAATCCATCCTTAAACAACACGTTAGAAATAGTACAAAAATTTCATATAGTAAAAACCTGTTAACCTATGTTTTAAAAAGGTTTTATAGATTATACGAGTTATACAACGAAGAAATTAATATATTAACAAAATAATTCCCCTGAACGGCAATCGAACTCACAAACTGCGCGTTACAGTCAATTTCTGTGCCGTTGCGCCACGACGGCCTCAAATTAAATACAGCGCGCGTAATTTATAGTTGTGAATCTCATCTGATTTCCTTTCACTATGTAGCCTTACGTATGACGAGACACCGCGAAAAGTCCTATAAGGGGGACAGGGTCGATGCGTTTGGGATGTGAATGAACTCTCTAAATAACCATGAAGGCTTCCGATTGATTATTTATGTTTATAAACATTTTTTAATTGTATATCTGTGTTTTAAAAGACACAGAAATCTGATATAGAGGTTTGTAGTGGCGCAGCGGCGTCAGCGCATGTCTGGCTGTAAGCAAGGCGGTTGTGTGCGGTTAAATCAATTATTTACTTATTATAAAGTAGCGGACCCAAGTGAATTTTCCTGCTTGAACTATTTAAATATTTACTTAAAACTAGCGGCCAACTTGTGGGTTGGCCTGCTTGAAAAAATACAACTTATTTACTGCTGCAGCAATTTTATCGAACAAAAATCTTATATTGATAACTTTTTTTTATTTTTGAACTAATTAAAATTAAATAAACACACTTGAGGACAGGTTGTTTAACAAAATATAATAATGAAAACTATATTTAAAAAGTCATCGCTGAGATTAGCGTGAACAAGTAAAAAGACAGACAAACAGACAAAAATATTATTTTAGATTTTATTTTATCTTAACTTTAAACACAGCGATTCGTGTTGTGCTAAAGTATTTTCTTTTATATTTACGTTTAACCCTGTCATAATAGAGACCTTGCCAGATATTAGCATCGGCTGAGTAGTATTTGTAGATCTAACATTCACGTCGACATTAAGTATGCTAGAAGATTCTATGAAATTCAATTTTGATTTTTAAATGTTGTAACATGTTTAGATATTACATATATACTATATATTTTCTACCAAAGCGAGGTAATGAAAATAATTTAATATCCCTCAAGTGGACATCGAATCCAAAATGGTCGCTTTACAGGTAGCCTTATTATTAATTAATCACTCCAAATTCTTGAATGGCAAAACTCAACGCTGCGCTATGCTTCGTTACTAGAGCGTTTCCCGAGTGGTAATTGAACCAACAGCCTTCGCCT
The DNA here is from genome assembly GCA_019049475.1 of Eueides isabella. Classification (NCBI taxonomy): domain Eukaryota; kingdom Metazoa; phylum Arthropoda; class Insecta; order Lepidoptera; family Nymphalidae; genus Eueides; species Eueides isabella. The sequence goes on from CM032401.1 coordinate 2,051,111, forward strand.
TTACAGTCGTATGCCAGTGACGCCGACTAAAATTTGAAAGTATTTTTTTACTAAATGTATATAAATACCTTGCTTCTTTTTTGTTTCTAAGCAAAAACATAAAAATATTACGAAAGACAAATTCATTACAATAACGTGTGGATCATTAAGTTTGGAAAAAATCCAAGGTTGTTCAGCTTAAGCCAGTTTTAAAATATACGTTAAATTCAACAGGTGCCAACAAAAAATATAATGTACGAGTGTTTCCTCGAGATAGCGTTCGAGGCTGAATTAAGTACGAAAGAGGATCCTGAACTACTGGCTATTGCACCGGAACAATGCAACGAAAATGCAGCTACCCGGGACACGGCCATAGCGGAGTTGCGGAAAATGATATATGGTACATATTTTTTTATTTCACTCTTTTTCGAAACAGCAGGGTGGGCGGACAGTAGGCTCCCCTAGTGTTAAGTAATTCCGACTCATGTTCAAACCAATTTTTAAGACATCACATGTTCCGTGTCGAAACTCATCGTCGCGCTTTGTCTTCAGTAGTCGTGTTTGTTTTTAGGGTAAAGAAATAAAAATAATTACCTTCATTCATTTCATAATTTTGGAGAAAGTGGGAAACGTAAGTGTCTTTACGGGAACAGAATCAGGAAAAGAACACTTTTCCTGATTCTATAATTTAAATACATTCTGTTCCCGTAAAGACACTTTCGTTTCCAATTTTCTCCAAAATTATGAAATGAATAAAAAACAAAACAATGTCTTTATATAAAAATAATAACGTTATATTTTAGACAGGGGTGAGTGTACGCCTCACCGAACTGACGACGCGTACCTCTTGAGATATCTCCGTGCAAGAAATTTTATTGTACCACGAGCACATAAACTGGTATGTTATTGTCAATATACTCGTATTTTGTTCCACGTAATGTTTACTATATAACAACTTCGTCCTGAGCAAGCAGAATGGCCTTTTCTTAAAACACTTCGTTCTTTGCTTTCTTTTTTCATCAGATTTTCAAAATATTATGTTGACATGGAGCTTAACACCGCGTTTTGTTTGTTATCCTCTGAACAAATTATTTGCATTTCCTCGATTGGTACCATACGGTGAGACACTTGCTTCTGAGCCAAGATGACTGAAATGTTAACAATACTCTACTTCAGAATTCTAAGAAATTGCTAAACCTATTTGGATGATATTTAATGAGAATCGTTTTTACAAGTACTTTCTCTAAACTAAGTATGAATCTGTATAAAGTAAACATAAAAAATGTACACTGTTGATTTAAAAATTATTCAGTCTTTCAGCTTTATAGAGGAATATTTAAAATTATGCAAAGCTTAGTATTATATACTCTTAAATACAAAAGAATCTCGAACTCCAACGCGCTTTCGCAGCACTGTTTTCTTGACTGATATCGCTGGTGAAGCGACGGGCTAAAAAAATAAGTAAAACTTATTATTAATATTACTTGAGACCACTCACAAGTGTGTGGCTGTACAACTAACTGTAAATGCGACAGAGTTTGATTCCTTAAGGAAATTAATTATTTGATATATTCATTGTCCTCGTTGCGTTCCGCCACTCAACACGCAATACCTCACTTAGACGGAAATTGAAGAGTGTAAGTGTATTTAGAACAGAGTGTCTTAACACTAGGTTCACAAATGAAAAATGAAAACTACATTTAATAACGTTTCGGCCCTGTAAATATATATTAACGTAATTTTAAAATATAGTATGACATATTATGTTTAATATGATGGCCTTGAATAATATGAATATTGCTTAATAGCATCTATAATAATATTTAATAGTAGAACTATATACAATTTCATATGCATATATATATATATATATATATATATATATATATATATATATATATATATATATATATATATATATATATATATATATATATATATATATATATATATATATATATATATATATATATATATATATATATAATACATACACTATCTTATATTTAGAATTGCTAGGCTAACATGTCAATCAAAATTGATAATTTAAATAATACGCTAATATAAATGTGTGATCAAATCTAAGTGTGTTTCACCTATCATTTTATTAGAAAACTTTCACCTGTACATGTAAGATCTTATATCGATCTGAATTTCAATTTCGTACTTTCCTTTATTTTAAGTAAACTAACATAGCTTAGGATATATATGCATTTTTCTCTAAATACGACTATTAAGTTAGACGTTAGTATACTCACTTTGTACAACCAACAGCTAAACGTGCCCATACATTATGTATGCTATGATACTGCCAATATTGACGTTGTTAACGTTGATATGACGTTGATGTCGCCTCATTGCATACATTTTAGACCTAATGAGAATTTATCTAACAGCAGTCACATGTTAAAAATTAAAAAATAATTATATCTAAACAAATAAAAAAGTAAATTCAAGAGTGTTTAGTTTCAAATATTCTGCTGTAGAAGAAAAAAACGAAAGAGTGTACATATATTAATTAGATGTTTTTCTATTAGATTATTGATTACTTATAATATATAAATAAATACATAGAATTTCGTTCCAATTGGTTAAAATCATTGCGCATTGAGTGAGTGGTATAGTAAGTGGCTTATATATACGACACCAATTTGTCTTACCAGAGTGGGAAACTGAGAAGAATGTACTGCTCCGATTGGGGATTACGATCATACTCAACTTCTTCGTCGTCTCCTCCTGTCTCTTATATCATACTATTTTATATTTCTTTAGTTTTTATTAAATATGTTATAACTACCCACGTTTATTAATTCATCTACTGTCCTACAAATATTTTCATTTGGCAATCATTATATTTTGAGACATAGATTAAGAAAGCTTCCTGACAATACTTCCTGTAATACGTATTTTTTTTTTGAACATCAATCATTTTAATTTAATCTCACTTATGTTCAAGTACACTGCTACTGGTAATGGCCTCAAATCCAGTGTACTCTCAAGACCTCCCAGTTGTTAATTTTCCACATTTATTCAAAACCTAATGTTGTATATATTTCGTATTTAAGCAAAACTTAACGCCATAACAAATCATATTTTTCATAATTTATTACCATTCTTTTATTCACAGTTAGTCCGATATTATTCATTCCGAGAGGAGTACCCTCATCTGTACAAAGGAGTGGATCTCTGGGGCCTCATGAAAGTGAACGATGCGTACGAGGGCTCCATGCTGGACAGGCCCGATGTTGGCAGACTATCTATTTTTAGATTTGGTAATTTACATTTTTTTTATTTAGTTATAAAAAAATATATGTAGGTAGGTACCTACATAGGTATGTATATATATGTTTTTACATTTTTTTATATGTAACTATTTTTCTTTACTATATTTTGCAAATTGTGGTTGAAAATTTTCGTAGGAAGAAATAGTTTATACTATGTAGTGCATATAACTACAGCGTGCATAATTTGATATTTCATAAAACTGAGCTTAAAAGTTTCAGTAGAAACTTTTACGTGAAAATGAAATTTTATTTTAAATGAAAGTTAAATTTTAAGCGGGTAACTATTAACACGTGTTCTTAAGTTTTAGGCTATTGCTAAAAAAATGTACTATACATAAATAAATATTAACTGCTCTAAATTAAATACTAAGAAATCATTTGGTTTGGTGGTTTTATCTGCAGAAAAAAGAATATTTGCTTGTAACTGAACAAAATTATCTTTATGTACTTGATATCCAGAAGGAGGAGTCCAGGAGACCAGATATTTTGTATACCTATTTTTAAATATTTTTTGCAACTTAACACCCGTTTATGTCAAAATGACCCTAGTATGCTAGTTTTAAGACATTTCGTTGCGTTTTCGACCGAAAGTTGCGTGTTCAATGACCTAACTCACCGCCGCGTTTTTCCTCGTTATTAGAGCGAGGAAAATTAAATATTCAATATTTCATTACCTAGTAAATGGTATTCCTTTCTACAACCTGCCGCTTTTACACTCGCGCGTTTGTATCTTTGTGCCACAAGAGGCCCCATACATATTGTTATTACTTTAAATTTATTATTATTATTTTAGTTATTATTTTATTTATGAGAAATAAAACGTTTTTCTCTGCTTTCTGTCTAGTTAAAAAAAAATAGCGGACATTGATACATTGTTATAACCACAACGAGAGAATGACTATATCATTTGGAAATATAAATTGATGCATCTCGAGATGAATTTGAACTTTAAATGAGCACGATCTGCTCCACCACTACTTGTAGAAAATTTAAAAAAATATTTAACTTGAGCTTATAGCCAACTTTGTAGAACGCTTCAACTTGTACAAAGGAAAAGTTAAATCTTTTCCACAAGAATATGAAACGATAGCAAACTGACAAAGTGTCATGAATTTGAAATTGTTTGCATATTTCTTATAGATTTAGTTTTATCTTTTGAAGTATTATAAATTTCTTTTTAAGTTTTTCTAGTAGTCACTGTGCCGTTTAATGTTAACGCGGCGATTCAATTATTTTAAGTAAAGAACTAAATTAATTTCCTTACTCTGGTATCAAGAGAAAATGTCAGCAAATATTTAAAAAAAAACCATAAAAAATGGAGAACAGAGCCTACACTATACTGCTTCATATATTAATGCATTATAATATCGAACAGTGATATTTAAATATCAGTAAATCGAGGCTCACAACTTCATTTATCGTAAAGGGCAAATTTTGTAATGATAACTTACATCTGTACATAAAACCATATAAAGTATTGTTGTACTCGATTCTGTTTTGTAATTTTTAAACGCATTGAACGTAATTTTCTGTCTTAAACTTATTTCTTTTTTAATAATATCTGAGTGTAGATAACACGATTGTTGTTTCAATTACCACTTGGAATATAATTATATTTGAATTATTATTGTTTCCGCATTAGTAAACAAGTGCATCATTGAGTTCTTCCACACGCAATGTCTAGAAAATTCAGCAAAACGTTGGGTGTCTTAATCCTTAATTCTTTGGAAAACGTTATTTTTTTTTTGCTCCGTTCGATTCTCCACTTATTTTTTAATAACTGACGATATCAATCTTTATTTCGAGCACTTACCTAAATTTCCAAACTACCAGAATGTAATACAATAATAAATATTCTCTCTATTATTCTAGACATGTATGTATGTGAGGCCTGTGGCGCAGCGGCACAAGCGTGTGACTGTAACCGTCAGGTTCTGGGTTCGATTCCCCGTCGAGGAAATAAAATGTTTAATATTTTCAACTTAAATATTTAATATTTCATTTCTTCGCTCTGGTAATAAGGCAAAGCGAGGCGTTGAGTTCCACCACTCAACTTGCAATACCTCAAACTCGGCGGAAAGTGGGGAACAGAAGTAGAATGAAGTGTCTTAACACTAGGTTCCCTGGTTCCCTCTGCTTACCCTGCCTTGTGCGGGATACAGCGTGAAGCTAAAAAAAATATATAATATATGAAAGTACCAGTATAGTTTGACGATAACATTGGTCAACAACGGTTTTGTTGCCCTTGATGTGAAAGTAGTTTCGAATAATTTTATGCATACGATTTATAAATCTGTGAATGGTTTTGGAATATTGGCTCTAGTTTTTTTAAATCTTTATTTTCCTATTTGGCTACAAAACACAGAATGAAACAGTTACTATATTTTTTATTTCATTTATTTATTACCAAAGTGTCACTATTTTTTGTTTAAGTTTTTAATTAATTGACGTAGAAATAAAAAGAGAGAACAAACTTTTAAACTTTATTTATTATTTAAAGAAACGCCTTTTATAAGCTTTGCGTCTATAGGTAATTTGGGGAAAATAATCTCTTTTTAAGGATCAGCTGTAATCTGCCATCATGTGACAATCCCATCTGCCCTGATACTTTTCTTTCATCACTTATAGGTCTTGTTGGAAGCATTCTCCCTTTTTTCACTGTAATCTCCCAGATTGTTGGGAAATCTATCCAGGTGGCTGTGGAGGAAGTGTAGCTTTATTCTCATATTTGCACCTAAATTCTTGAAGCTTTCCAACATCTGTTGCAAAATTTCTATATAATTTGGTGCTTCATATTTACCTTAATACTTTAAGTTACCTTAAAACGTTTGTTACTACTAACACAAAACCTTTCCATGCTGCACGTTCAGCATCAGTCATAGCTTTTGTAAAATTTTCGTCTTTTATGAATGTTCGTATTTGAGGACCGTCGAATATTCCAGCTTTTAATTTTTCCGTACTCAGCTTAAAAAATGTTGTACAAATATATTTAAAACATCCTTCCTTGTCCAACGCTTTGACAAACTGTTTTATCATACAATAATATAAACCAACTTAATGTGTAATGGAGGGAGTATTATTTATTTCTCTACATAACAGTGGCTCATGTAATACATTGACCAACTTACGAAATTCGTTCCATGCGTCCTCCGATGTTTTCGAATAACAAAGAAAAATGCAGGAAAGCATGCGTGGTAGTAAGAAGTTTGCTTTTTGCGCATGTATACGAAACCATTCGCAGAAAACATTTTTTTAATAATTCGTGTTCGAAACAACCGACGTAAACTGTTAAGAGTTTTAAATTTATGATATTCCAAATTAAAAAAAAAACTAGAGCCAATGAAATATTTTTACTCAATATATTCGCAAACAGTGTACTTAAAATATATAAATCTGCAGAAATATCCAGGGCAACAAAAAAGTATATATTTTTTGTTGAGCTGTGATAATAAATCTGACATTTATTTAAACAAAGTCTACAAAGAATCAACACGTTTTTGAAATTTAATGACGTTATAAGATCATATTCTTTAAGGAAAAAGTTTTACTTATAAACAGGTCTTTGCGTCAATTGAATATCCAAAATGTTAACAACCTTATAATTAATAGAAGAAATATTTAACATCAATATCATTAGACATGTTACTTCTATAACATATGGCTCTCTGATAGTTTGAGCATTTATATATCTATTAGCGTTTTTCTTTTATTTAAAATTTTTAGTGATTTATAAAATTAAAAACGCCAAATATGATTAATTTATTCTTTTATCAGCTTCACGCTTTAGCCCACCTATAGTATAACTCAGTGTTAAGACACTTCGTTCTCCATTTTCCACTCACTTTTTGTAACGAAACCGAGAGTCGTAAGTGGCGAAAGTCAACGCCACGCTTTGCCTTGTTACCAGAGCAAGGAAATGAAAACTTCCAATTAGTTAAGTTTTAGGGGAATTTCCCCGAGTGGTAGTGGAGAATACAGAACAGTCGCGTTTACAATCAGATGCTGTGCCGCTGCGCCACAAAGGTCTCATTTCAATTATTTAATTGCATGTTTTGACTTTAAATACAGAAACTATATAAAAGTTGTTTTTTTTTGTTTTGTAGAAGTGTTTAACACATTTTCATTGTTATATTGAATTTGTAATCTCAACAGGATATTACTTATATCTGGTCTCTCAAACAAACAAAGAGGTGAGAGGTTAGATTTCGAAATGAAAATAGTTATTGTATTGTTATAGTGACGTGCAATTGCAATTTGCAATTTTATACGCATCATAGTGAAGTGTGAAGTGTTTATTAGTAAAGACTAATTAAGAACAATTAAAGATTATAATTGAGGCCTGTCGTGGCTCCGGGGCAAAAGCGAATGACTAAGCGCTTATACGCGACCCGTTCGAGGAAATGAAATATTTTTTTTTTTTTTGTGAAATATTTCATGTTTTCTTCCTCTATTAATAAAGCTAAGCGCAGCGTTTAGTATCAAGTTCCCACTGCCTACCATGCAATGTGTAAGAACATATAATTATTATTAAATAATATAATTTCCATATGACTTTTGCATTGTACGAATATTTATACATAATATACATTGATATATTGTATGTCTCAATTATGCATTACATGATTTTAAAGATTGTCGCTCACGACTTCGACTTAAAAAGAAATTTAAACTCTCTTATGAACTTAAATTTATAATATTTATAAAAGCTTTAATTAAATAACAATGCCAAAATAGCTTAACATAACAAGAAACAAAACAAACCAATAACCTAAATTAAAATTCTTGTAAAAAAGTTACAAATAATATACATAATTAAATTTATATATATATATATATATATATATATATATATATATATATATATATATATATATATATATATATATATATATATATATATATATATATATATATATATATATATATATATATATATATATATATATATATATATATATATAAATGTAATAAATTTTCGATAATTGGAGAACGGAGTGTCAATTCGGATTAGGCATCATAAGGCAGAGAACCAGCAGAATTTACTTATTTTAATAATTTTTAGTGATTTATAATAAATTATAAAGATCTTAGTATAAGAAGTGTTTCGATATCAATAAAATTAAAAAACGCCAAATATGATTAATTTATTCTTTTATCAGCTTCACGCTTTAGCCCACCTATAGTATAACGCGGTATTAAGACACTCCGTTCTCCATTTTCCACTCCCTTTTTGTAACGAAACTGAGAGGCGTAAGTGGCGAAACTCAACGCCACGCTCTGCCTTGTTACCAGAGCAAGGAAATGAAAACTTCCAATTAGTTAAGTTTTAGGGGAATTTTCCCGAGTGGTAGTGGAGAATACAGAACAGTCGCGTTTACAATCAAATGCTGTGCCGCTGCGCCACAAGTTCTCATTTCAATTATTTAATTGCATATTTTGACTTTAAATACAGAAACTATATAAAAGTTGTTTTTTTTTTTGTTTTGTAGAAGTGTTTTACACATTTTCATTGTGTTGTATTGAATTTATAATCTCAACAGGATATTACTTATATCTGGTCTCTCAAACAAACAAAGAGGTGAGAGGTTAGATTTCGAAATGAAAATAGTTATTGTATTGTTATAGTGACGTGCAATTGCAATTTGCAATTTTATACGCATCATAGTGTGAAGTGTTTATTAGTAAAGACTAATTAAGAACAATTAAAGATTATAATTGAGGCCTGTCGTGACTCCGGGGCAAAAGCGAATGACTAAGCGCTTATACGCGACCCGTTCGAGGAAATGAAATAATTTAATTTTTTTTAGTGAAATATTTAATGTTTTCTTCCTCTATTAATAAGGCTAAGCGCAGCGTTTAGTATCAAGCCTACCATGCAATGTGTAAGAACATATAATTGTTATTGAATAATATAATTTCCATCATTATTTATAACTTTTGCATTGTACGAATATTTATACATAATATACATTGATATATTGTATGTCTCAATTATGCATTACATGATTTTAAAGATTGTCGCTCACGACTTCGACTTAAAAAGAAATTTAAACTCTCTTATAAACTTAAATTTATAATATTTATAAAAGCTTTAATTAAATAACAATGCCAAAATAGCTTAACATAAGAAGAAACGAAACAAACCAATAACCTAAATTAAAATTAAAGTAAAAAAGTTACAAATAATATACATAATTTAATTTATATATAGATATATATATAAAAAAAAACATAATTTTTCGATAATTGGAGAACGGAGTGTCAATTCGGATTAGGCATCATAAGGCAGAGATCCAGAAGTTAATGGTTCTGTGCCTTATTACCTGCGGAAATAAAAATGAATTTGCTTATTTTTAATAATTCTCTTACATTTTAGGAAAATGGGATCCAAATGATTTTTCAGTGGAAGACTTAGTTCGAGCAGGTATGGCTATCACCGAGATAGGTATACGACAGCCTAAAGTCCAAGTGCTGGGCGGCACAGTCATTGTTGACATGGCTGATCTCACGCTGAAACACGTGTCTACATTGACGCCGACTATTGCTTATCAAATTGTTAATTTGATGGGGGTGAGTGAGACTTATACTTCATTTTTTTAAAGCTGTATCCCGTATACAGAAGGGTAGGTAGAGGGAACCTGGGAACCTAGTGTTTAAACACTCTGTTTCGCGCTTTTCGCCCAATCTTCTAGAAACGCGAATCGATATTTGACATAGCATGTTAATTGAGGTCTGTCTGACTATTACCGACAGGTTGTGGGTTCGATCCCCACTCGAGGAAATGAAATATATAATATTTTCAATTCAAATATTTAAAGTTATCATTTCTTCGCTAGTTTTATAATAAGGCAAAACGTGGCGTTGAGTTCCGTTACGCAACACGTAATGCCATAAATTCGGCAGAATGTGGGGAAAGGAACGCCTTAACATAAAGTTTCGAAGTTACCTCTGCCTGCCATGTGGTGGATACAGCGTGAAGCCGACAGACAAGAATTGTGTGAAAAAATCACATATAATAAATTAACAGGCGAAAATAAAAAGAAACCATTTCCTATCACATAACAAATTTTCTTGGCTGTTAAATAAAGTTCATTAAAAAGTACTTTATTAATAAAGAACTAGAGACAAAAGTTGTTAATAGTATTGTCATTCAAAGTTGTTGGTAAGAACTTAACAAACTTTTACCAAAATGTATACTATATAGTAGTAATTAGAAGAAGTCGTTATTGTTCAAAATTAAATTAAATTTTGTTTTTATATTTATTGGTTAATTCCAATTATTCTATATGATTCTACAAAAGACTCTGCACCATTCAAGAGATTATTGCTCTGGTAACAAAACAAAACGCGGTGTTAAACTCCGCTATTTATCTTGTGAAAATGTTTTTTTTTTATTTTCTTTTCTGTGTACTTACCATAACATTCTTTAAATTTCTCTTAACTCTATTGAGTAGTAATTCCTGCTACCATATAAGATACTACTTGTACATATACATATCATTTAGTTTCGCTTACTCCAATCTCTGCTTTTCACTGCTTTTTGCCTATGGGAATTAACTCTATGTCATACTTTGTTTACAAGATCATGTTTATTTTTTCTTCTTCTTTTTAGCTTCATGCTGTATAACGCACATGACAGCGTAGGCAGAGGGGACTTGGGAACCTAGTGTTAAGACATTCCGTTCCACTTCCGTTCCTCACTTTCCGCCGAATTTGAGGCGTTGCGTGTTGAGTGGCGAAACTCAACGCCGTGTTTTGCTTTGTACCAGAGCGAAGAAATGAAAACAATATATATTTAAATTGAAAATATTAAATATTTAATTTCCTCGAGTAGGGATCGAACCCACAACCTGCCGGTTATTGTCACACGTTTGTGCCGCTGCGCCACGACAGGCCTCACCATGGTTATTTTCCACCATGATTAGGTATTCATGAGTAATGGAACATTCATAAGAATAAAATTTTAATCGATCCAATCGATTATTTTTAATTACACTACTAAGGTGTCAGTGACTTTTAAAGTGTTAATAAAATAAAAAATACCGTCTTAGCAAAGTGCTTGTACTTTATAAAATGTTAATCGAATTTTGAACGCAATGAACATTGCTTTCGAATAAAAAAATACACTCTCTCAGTTCATTAAGTCAGAATTCCATTTTGTTGTGTTGGGTATTAATAAATGAATTGTGTTTCACAAAAACTATCTGTTATAAAACTAAACTCAAATATATTTTTTTAAATTTAAAAAGCGATTGATCAGAGCGCTTGGGTGGTTTCTAAGAAGCGCGGGTTCAAATCCTGCTAAGTTCAAATTTTTAAACGCTTTTTATTTTATTATTTTCTATGATAAGTGTGAAATAACACTTGAATATTGAATAAATAGTATTATTGCTAAACGATAATTCTTGAGAATTGTCTTTGGGTAGCGGAAATTTGTAAAAATCTCTCTACAGAGATGGTAACAACATAAAGAAGTTGTAACAAACGTATAATAATTTCGACGTAGCTTGACAAGAACGTATGGCTTAGTTGGTCAGAGCGCTTGGACGGTTTCCAAGAAGCGCGGGTTCACATCCTGCTACGCTCAAATCTTAATACGCTTTTAAATTTAAATTTAGTATTTTCTTCCCTAAGTGTGGAATAATGCTTTAAAAATAGTAAAAATTATCTATCATATTTTTCTATCTTCATTGAAACAGTCCCCACCATAAGCAGGGACAACCATATCTTTAAAATTGTGGATTATTTTTGACATTCATTTATTTATTGATTTATTTCATACCCTTACAGACTTCCGTCGCGGCACGCCTACGCAGTTGTCACATAATAAACTACTCATGGATGCTAAACACTTTCTTCTACATCTTCAAAAAGTTTATACCACAACACGCTTGGGACAGGATATATTTTCATGGCAGTGATTTAAGAAGTCTCCATAAACATATACCACAAGAGTGCCTTCCAGCGAGATATGGCGGCACTTGCAGGAACCACGTGTCTATAGGCAAATGGTTACAAAAGATAAAAAAATATCGAGACGAAGAATTCGACAGAGAGATGAAAGCGTTAGGTTATATTGTGAAGGAATGATTTTTTTTTATATAAACTGTTTACTAAATTGGGAGAGTTAACTAAATTATACAAACAAAAATCATTGCTAAAGATATGATTTACTTTTACAAACTGTACGTATATATTTTTAAAGAGACGTAAAATGATGACGTATATCGATTATTCTTTTTTTCTATGAATTTTAATATTTATTAATACATTTAACTTTATTTCTTGCAACATTAAACAAGAACATCATTAATTCCGAACGTAGTGGGATTTGAACTCCCGCCTATTGTCTACAAATCTGACCACGTTCATAATTTTTACGAGTTATCTAAAATCATTCTTCTTTTCTAAGTGAAGAAAGAATATTACTTTAAATTTGTTCAAAATACTTCATCTTTCTATCATTCATCTATCATTCTTTTTTTTTAGCTTCACGCTGTATCCCGCACGAGGCAGGAGGGATCCCGGGAACCTAGTGTTAAGACACTCCGTTCCACTTCCGTTGCCCACTTTCCGCCGAATTTGAGGCATTGCGTGTTAAGTGGCGGAACATTGAATATTTAAATTGAAAATATGAAATACTTTATTTCCTCGACTGTGGATCGAACCAACAACCTGTCGTTTACAGTCACACGCTTTTGCCGCTGAGCCACGACAGGCCTCTATTAACTTCATAATTCCATTAACTAATTTATTATTGTTTGACATATGTTATTTATATAAGATTTGTATATACAATTTCATTGTTAATTCTAAAGAGATAATGTGACAAATAGAATTAGAAATTTAAAATTAAAATTATTTGGGTTGCATTCATTTAGCTAAGCTTGTGATATTTAAACATTTGTTAAGTTCACGATTAGACAACTTTGTATGTATTTTAGAAACGATAGCAAGTATATTGCTTCGTAAAATAACATTTCGCTACGAACTGAACTGTGATAACTGAAAGGTAGCGGTAACTAAGAATAAGTTATAAAACAAAGGTTTATATACATTTAATGACAAACAAAATTTGTACTGGTTATTAATAAATTAAATTTAACATACAGATATTTTTGTTTTATTTCATTTGAATGTTCTTTTGAGCAATAACGACTACCTATGACGGCAAAATAATAATATGGAGTGTGAGTTTAAAATAAAATTAAAAGAAAATCTCTGAAAGAAAGCAAATAAAGATATACTTCTAAATATAAAGTTCGATGATATTGCGTTATTAATTAGTTTCAAAGTTAACGTTTTTTATTAAAAATAAAAAGTTACATGCATCATTTTTATAACCAGTTCACTAAATTTATTGCCTCAGACCTGAGAAGATCCGGCGCAAGAAAATCCCACTCAGCAGATCGCTCTGGTGTCGAGGCAAAACGCGGCGTTGAGTTCCGTCATTTAACCTGCAATGCCTTGAAAACCAAATCCGCAAAAAAATTTTGCTTATGGCGGTTCCATTAAGGCTTAAATTAAAACTACATATAAGGCATATAAAAGCCTATAAATTAGCTAACACGATACGTCGATCGTGAAACCGCAAAGTTACGAGGAAGGTACGTTATACATCCACAGTATATGCACGCCTGAAGCCAAATACATACATACTCGTACATAAAAGTTAGTTACTGTACTACATGTGCATGTAATTGGATTTTGTTTCAATAGCTTTACATATTTATAGCAGGAAAAGTAATGGTAAGAAAATTTTCGTAATATTGCGTTTTGAGTGGCGAAACTCAACGCCGCGTGTTCATCTGAGCTGAAATAAAAAAAATATATATATTATCATCCAATCAAATATCGCTACGCTTTATAATCAAAGACTATCTTACAGCGCCAACGTCTTGGAGTATATTTTGTTTATAATAAAAGTTATTTCGCAAATTTATTTAAACTTTTTGTAAATGTGAATCAATGAACAGATGATGTTCTTGAACTTTGTATAATTCTTAACTTTTGACTTTTATGTGCACCAGCTTCTTATGACTTTTTAAAAATAACTGTACATTTATAGCGAGGCAAATGTCAAGTTATATAGAGATATTGTCAAGTTGAGTGATCAGGTATAAAGATATGATTTTTATTATTTTTTAAGTTACTTTTGTTAAATAATTTTAATAGACACCTTAAATAGAAAATCGGTCTCAAATTGGGCGGAAAGTGAGGAACGGAAAGCAGTGTCTTAACACTAGACTTATAAGTTCCCTCTGCCTACATCGCCATGCGCAAGAAACAGCTTGAAGGTCAATAAGTAAGTAAGCAATGTTATAATAGAATTTTAATACAGTAAAATTTTAAATAGGGACACTTTTTTGATAAAGTTGGTAAATGATAAGTTTAAGCGTTTTCCAAGCTTCGAAATCCTATCACTACTTACACTTTTATAATCACCGTATCCGGCGTACCAAAAAAGCACCCGTTAGGTGTAAATTCATAAATGAGACTGAATACGCGTCAACATGTAAACACTTCGAAAGCGCTTGATCATACTCCCTTTGATCTGTGTTCAAAAATCAACACTTGTCGGGATCGGCGACAAGTTCTCGCATGCTCTCACATACCAAATAAATATCCCGTTCACATGTTTGTGCTTGGCTTGGCGCATCGAAGCTTGTCAAGCGCGTAAATAGACTGTAATGTTAGCTTAGAAGCTAAAATATAAGAAACATTATTGCTAGTGTATTATTTTCTACTTCATTTATAAAGACTCAACAAGTAATTTTAATTAAGAATTTAAAAAGCTTTCTTAGCTACCAATAAAATAATGAAAAGCTTCTAAAAGTCTAATAAAACATATGGCGATATCTGTGAAACTACGATTGTAGGAATATAAATTTACAAATTAGATTATAAAGTTTTGGGGTCTTTATTATTTTGTGAAATTGTTTTGACTTCCGTTACATACTAAATTTAAATTTAAACGCATAATAAAATTTGAACATGGTAGAATTTGAAGCCGAACAAGTTGGAAACCGTCCAAGAGCTCTGATCAACTAAGCCATACGATCTTATCAAGCTACGTCAAAATTCTTATACGCTTCTTACAACTTATTAATGTTGTTAGCATCTCTGTAGAAAATCTACTGGTTTTGAATTGACACAATTTTGTATTAAATAGTCACTTACCGAGTAAGGCTATATATGTAATTGTTGAATACGGACGGAGCCGTAAGCAAAAGCTAGTATAATATAATTCTCTTATAAAATAGAAAGAGTTAACCTTTTTATAGGGACCTCTATTTAACATATCTCCATCTAAACACATAATATCTAAACCACCCTTTTAAATTGACTAAACTTTTCTTGAAATATCAATTTTATTTTTTTTAGCAAATGTTGTATAATACATTAAAGTTAAACGTATACAAACATTTTGTAAAAATCCATAGTTGCCCTTAGGTATTTATTTTACTTTAAACATTTTTTACGTTTATACAACGGTTACCCAAAAGAGTTATTTATGTATGGCCATGTTAGTTAGCGCTGTCGTATGTGATGTAGAGCCTATTTTTTCAGTGGACAGTTTACAAATTCATGATCAAAGAGAAAAGAAATACAGAAAAAAAATATATTATTTTAGAACGTTTTTGTTTTCGAAGTGAAACTTAATTAACATTTTGTATATGTTTCTTTTTACAAGTTTAAAATAAATATTAATTAGATGAGGCCTGTCGTGGCGCAGCGGCACAAGCGTGTGACTGTAACCGACAGGTTATGGATTCGATCCCCACTTGAGGAAATGAAATATTTGATATTTTCATTTTAATAATTTATTGTTTTCATTTCTTCACTCTGATACAAGGCAAAACGCGGCGTTAAGTTCCGCCAATCAACACGCAATGCCTCAAATTCGGAGGAAAGTAGGAAATGAAAGTGGAACGGAGTCTTAACACTAGGTTTTTAAGTTCCCTCTGCCTATCGTGAAGCTGAGCAGTATCAATTAGTTGCTAAATAATATATTATTTATACCTCAGTATAATATTATTATTTGGATTCTTTTTCTAATGGAAAGGATACTTATTTAATATCCAGTTATTAATAAAGCCTACGTAACACAGCTGCATGACTGCTGATTGTATGTGACGATTTTAGTTTATTTCATTTAAGTGCGACAGGTGGTGGGTTCGACCTCCACACGTGGTAACGTAATCGTTACCACGTGTGGAGGTCGAACCCACCACCACAAAATATTAAACATTTACAAATAATGTAAATGTTTAATATTTTTATATCTCCCCAGCGATTTCAAGGCAAAGAGCGCTGCGTTGAGTTACGCCACTAAACACGTAATGCCTCAGAATTCGGTGGAAATTAGGGAACGGAACGTGGTGTTGCCTACACTGCCACGTGGGGATGATAAAAATAATCAATTACATATATACTTTAGTAATTATTTTATTTATATGTACATTATAAACTTTAAGTCTTGAAAAAAAAATGTATTTTTATAAACAAAGATATCACAAAACCAACAAAATTTTCTTTAATCATCTTACAATAACTCTGGAAGCTTTTACAGTATACTTTATACTGTAAAAGCTTCCAGAGTACCACATTAAAGAAAATTAAAATGTTCTTTAGAAAGTTTTATTATTCAGAGAGCGTCCGCATCTACTAGTTATTGATTAGAAAAATACATACATAAAATATCAATTGGTGAGCGGCGTTGAGTTCCGCCACTTAACACGCAATACCTCAAATTCAGCGGAAAGTGGGGAACGGAAGTAGAACGTATGTCTTAACACTAGGTTCCCAGGTTCCCTCTGCCTACCCTGCCTAGTGGGGGATACAGCGTGAAGCTGAAAAAAAAAATACAATACAGCAATTTAATTTATAAGGATTTACTAAATTGATATTTTAAAGAATAAAATCTGAATTTTAATACATGACAATATATTCATATATACATATATAAACGCGATAGACCTTTATCTAATCAACACTATATATCTATTGGTCTTTAATTTTACTTGTTGTCTTTACTAAGTCGTAGACGTCATTCATACGGGAGTTAAAAATCTTACGTCGAAATCTGATTTTGACGTTTTTATAACGTTCACAATTCGTTTATTCTTACGTTTTGTAATCACTTTTGTATCGTCCATGCCCACGTCCATATAACGTGGAACTGGTTAATGCAAAATAACTAGCAACAGCAGCTTGTGTCGCGAGAACATAAAAAGGAAACGAAAACATACTGGATGCATCCTCTGAATGAACAGTTATACTTTTAGGTTGTACCAAAATGCGTTTGACTGACTGTTACACTGAAACAAATAAGACAACCTTAACGAAATAACACAATATTTTTACTAAAGTATTTCAAGGCACACGTCAGCCGTGTCCAGTGCAAGGAACGCGCAATGGTTAGCAACACCCAAAACTTACTTGAAATGATTCGTATATGATAATTATTCGAATCATTTCAAGTAATTTTTGAGACCTTTATGTAATTTTTCAGCTTCACGCTGTATACCGCATATGGCAGGGTGTGCAAAGGGCATTAGAGAACCTACCCTTCGTACCCTTCGTACCGTTCTCCACTTTCCGCCGAATACGAAGTATTGTGAGTTGGATGGTGGAGCTCAACGCCGCGTTGAGTCTTGTTACCAAAGGGAATTAATAAAAATATTAAATATTTCATGTCCTCGAGTGGAATTGAACGTTCAACTGTGCGACTCAAAGTCACACGTTTGTGCCCTGCGCCACGACGGGCCTCCTTTAAAAATTGTTTAAGTATTAAGCATTTTATTTTATTTAGTATTAAGTATTTTAAAAATAGTACCCGTTATTTCTGTGTTCAATTTTACTGTATTAATGTTTTAAATTATACATTTTGCCTTACTAAGAAATACAAAAGTTTCAATT
This sequence comes from Eueides isabella, assembly GCA_019049475.1. Taxonomy (NCBI): domain Eukaryota; kingdom Metazoa; phylum Arthropoda; class Insecta; order Lepidoptera; family Nymphalidae; genus Eueides; species Eueides isabella. The sequence continues at coordinate 2,069,296 of CM032401.1, forward strand.
TGTGTCAAGTGACTAAATACTTGGTCTTTTTTGGCCGAAGCCGGAAATCTCGTTTTCGAAAGCTCGTCGTAGGGCAGGGACACAAGCGTATGTTTACAAAGGCAAAAGGTTTTGGATTCAATTCCTAACTGAAAAAAAATATTTACTATTTTTGTGCTCTGCCTTAGGTTGACAAGAATGGGGGAAGACCAAGAGGTCTTCCCCCATTCTTGTTAACCTAAGGCAGAGCGTGGCATTGTTTTACGCAATTCAACCCGCAATGCCTACAAAATTTAACAGAAAATTGGAAACATAGTACAATTTTTTAGATTCACTGCAATTTTAGCTCCTCTGGTGTAACAAGGGGTCGTTGGTGTCGGTGATCACTCACATTCAGGTGACCCGTACGGTCGTTTGACTTGTCTTTTCCTTAAAAAAAATATAAAATAGAAAATGATTCACCTGACTAACACTTATCTTGACATATCAAACGAATCACATATATCAATTCAGAGGCTAATGAAAACTTACATATATAATATATTCTAAGGCTCTGCTTAGCTTAATAGATATATAAACATAAAGGTTCAAATTTGTATATAAAATCAAATCAAAATAGTAATATTCTCTATTGAATTAGGTCATTGTTGAATTTATAATAAATGTGTAACGATCATTAACTTCCCGAGTGAATATTAATAGGATTTATTAATGATTACATTGAGTAATAACAGTTTAGAAAACCAGATTCACAGTGAATAAATACACCGAGTGACTGAGTGCAAGCAGAGTGCAGGAAAACACCTCGGTTGATGTTTGAAAACACAGTATTTGTGATATTGGTGGATGGTCGTAAAATATGACTCCGCTACTTTGCCGTGTGTGCTTTGGCTTTGGCTAGGATCACCCTGATACTGATGGTGTCGTAAGAAGCGACTAAAGTACGTGTGGGAGAACGTTGCCAGCAATGACACACATGGGCAGACTCAACCGAATCATTACCACCCTCGGCATTTAAAGCCGGCGTTAAGTAGTGGCTTCGGCCACTGCGCTTCGCATTAAGTAATGCCAGGCCCCAGTGTCCATACACTTTATAGACCGGCAACGCTCCTGTAGCTTGTCTGGTGCTACACGGAGTCGTGGGCGGCGGTGATCACTTACCATCAGGTGACCCGTAAGCTCGTTTGCCGTGTGTTATACATAATAAAAAGAAATATCTAAAACTAAATATATTAGTATTTTTCGGTTGAAAACTATTAGAATACAAAGATATATTAGATATTAGGGGCATTCCACGTCAAGCGGGTAGAGTAATTATAATGCTGGAAGACGGCGACCGCGCTGGTGACGACTTACAGAATCTTTAGATCGAACTAACCGCTGCCCAGCGCGGTCGCCGCCTTCTGGCATTATAACTGCTCTAGCTCCTAAACTGCTTTCGGGCCCATTATGAAACTTGGTATAGATTATCTGTATACCAAGATGTATTTGTAAAAAAAATAAACGGGTCCAACTTTTAAAAAAAATAATTTAAAAAACAAAAAGCATTTTTTTTTTTTTTTTTTTAATTTTCAAAAATGCTATTAGATAGCTCATTAAGTTGAGTACTTATTTAATTAGTTAGTTTATTCGATTATAAATTTTTAAAACTTAGTTTTTGCGTTTGAAATAATAAATACCTACCTTATAGTTAGTTAAAATTTCAATGTCCTACAACTTATTAACTATACATAATATTTCAAAAATGTTGTATATCTAGCTTGAGGACATATATATACCAATAATATATTTAAACATTATTAAAATCGAAAACATCAAATTTTTTTACCTGCCCGCTTGACGTGGAATGCCCTATTAGTTAAATTTACAACGTGAATTTCACCTAAGAATATAAATATTAGAGCATGTCATATGCAGATGCGGTGCGATTGCGGTTTGTTTCAATTTATTCATGGAGCCGTGAGTAGTTCCACCTCGCCCTGTGACTGTCGTAACTATTTACGTTTTTGGTACAATTTTCTTTATAAAGTTTATCTTTTTACATCTTGAGCATTTTCCGGTATAAATAAAGTATGACATTTTTGCTCAGTTTTATTTTATTTTTCTACTTTCAATCAATCGATCTGTTGGTTTCGACATTGCGTGTTGAGTGCTTGTCAAGGCCAGAATGGTTAAATCAAAATATTTCATTGTTAATAAATATGACTCCATATTTTGAGGTGATATTGATATTACTTTTAAAAATTACCTTGATTATAAACTATTTTTAAGCCTTTTAAAACTTGGCAAAATTCGGAATATGTTTTTTTATATAAATTAAATAACTCTTACAAATTTATCATTATTGATTAAAAAACAATAAATCAAAATCTAAATATTATTTATCCAATCAGGCAATTAAAAGCACTTTTGAATCGCTAGGTTACATAGAAATGTCTGTAGTGTCATTCCAACAGGAAGCTACCACTGCGAGCCAGTGGTAGTTAAGGCGGGCCTGCTGAGAAGAAGTTGCTCTTTTTAAAATATAAATTAAAGTAAATATATAATATAATTAGCTCCCACCAACCGCCACCACACTTTAAATTTTTGAAGAGGCTAGCCTAAAATTAATTATGGAATTTTGTTGTACATATGTACGTGTACCATGTCCTACATAAAAGACCTACTGACTTTTTGAAGATGAAAACTAGGAGTGATCAGCTTATTTTTACTTCTTGTATTGATATCATCAGTTTATTACTGTTCTTTAAGTAATTGTGAATATTTTTCCAAACAAATAATATATTATCATATATGTACCGTCAATGACCCGAACATGACCCGAACATAGAATTATGCTTTATAGTATTACTATCTTTCTTTCTTTCTTAGCTTCACGCTGTATCCCTCACGAGGCAGGATAGGCAGAGGGAACCCGGGAACCTAGTGTTAAGACACTCCGTTCCCCTTCCGTTCCCCACTTTCCGCCGAATTTGAGGCATTGCGTGTTGAGTGGGAACTCAACGCCGCGCATTGCCTTATTACCAGAGCGAAGAAATGAAACATTAAATATTTAAATTGAAAATATTAAATATTTCATTTCCTCGATTGGGAATCGAACCCAGCACCTGTCGGTTACAGTCACACGCTTGTGCCGCTGCGCCACGACAGGCCGCTATGCTGCAGATATCAAATACGAAGTCTATAGAATTACGAATATAGATTTGATATCTGCAGCATTGCCTCAAAGTAAAATTCCATAGGGCAACATCCGTAAGCTGCCTCACTTTTCTAACAGCGTAATTTGTTTCGAAAATTATTATTTTTATAAAACATTCATATATCAAATCAACAAAGACATGATAAACTGTAATTTGAAATAAATAAACAGTTATAATAAAATTATTACTAAAATATTTTCAACATAATGATATACATTTTTCATACAAATAATTGTAAGCGTATCGCGTAGGTATATAACTGATTTATCTGTAAGCACAGCTACAGCTACAGGTCTCAGTCAGGCGCGAGCTACGCCGTAGCGCGCGTGTTGCTTCGGTGCTACGCGACGCTACGAAATAGCGATACTGTCATAACTTAAATACTTCTTCATAAAACAATTAATTGATGTAAAAAAAAAATTTTGACGGTGCTTTTACTAAGGAAAAAAAACAAGGTAAGTTTTTTATATAAAAAAGTACTTTAAGTTGTTTACTTTCTTTTTTTAAAAAAAGCTGTCTATAGTTAAATATTATATAGTATAAAGAATAAATATTCAATGTAAAGTGGTATATAGTAATAAAAAGCTATATAACATAATTATATATAGAATTTGTTATTTTTGGACGTTTGCTTGTAATAAATCAAGCTATAAACTACAGAAGTGTTTTTACTATTTTTAAAGTCAACTTCGGAAATTACCACTTGGAAAACAATACTTATTTAAGAAACGTATATAAGTTTGAAAAACTTAGACATATTTCAAACGGGTTCATTTCCTGCTACGTTCAAATTTTTATACAAATAGATAGCACGCTCGGAATGCCATAATCAAAGAACTATACTATACCAAATAGATAGCTGTTTTTTTAACTGTTAATTTTTTTTTTTTCTTAATTTATGGTGAATAAAAAATATTTAATATACTTTAAAAAATAACGTATGTTATAACACACATATATATATATATATATATATATATATATATATATATATATATATATATATATATATATATATATATATATATATATATATATATATATATATATATTACCCATCCTGATATAGAATAAACAATCAATTCAGTTTAGTTGTTAAATAACCACGATTAGTTAAAACACAATAACAGTTTTAATTAAATCAAAACACCGAGACCTGTCGTGGCGCGGGGGTACATAATAGTGATGTTGAAATGTTTCCATGTTTAATTATCTAATCTCAGAAACGACCACTAAGATTTAAATGCAGTCACAATCACTAATATATTTTGGCGACCTCCTGAGCTTCCCTCGACAGTTTGTTTTATTTAAATCAGTTAATAAATAAAAATATATAAAATTTAGGCCTGTTTTGGCGCAGCGGCAGAAATGTGTAACTGTAACCGACAGGTTCTGGGTTCGATCCCGGTCGAGGAAATGAAATATTTAATATTTTCAATTTAAATGTTTAAAAATAAAAAAAAATGTTTCATTTCTTCGCTATGGTAATAAAGCAAAGCGCGGCGTTGAGTTCCGCCACTCAACACGCAATGCCTCAAATTCGGCGGAACGTGGGGAACGGAAATGGAACGCAGTGTCTTAACATTAGGTTCCCGGGTTCCTTGTGCCTACCCTCGTGCAGGATACAGCGTGAAGCTGAGAGAGAGTGAATGTAATAAAAATATTTTTCGCTGCAATTTTATTTTAAAAGTACTGATATAGTGTTAAAAGTGGAAGTTTTATTAGAACAAGAAAGTAAAATGTAAATCAAGCGCGGGTCGCTATTTATTCACTTTAGTAGGCAAGTATTCAGGCATATCGCGGCATCGAGTTCCGACACTGATAACGCAACTCCTTAAATTCAGCTACAAGTTCCCAAGTTCTCCAGATTACCAAGGTCACCCTGCCCTGACATGTACGGGATGTAACGCTGTGTTAAGTTGGGAAAAAAATATCATAATAAATTATATTACTATTTAATTATTTATTAAAATAATATTTTTTTTTTCAAGAAACAAACAATTTTGATCGAAAAATATTTTTACTTTTTGCACAAAAGTAAACACAGCGAAAATTAATTTGGTCACAAAGCTTTGTGGAATGATGTAAACTGATTTTCTCTCGTACCACAATAGCAGCGTAATATCCGACGATGTTGTATGATGCACGGATAATTTTATAACGTTTACTTGAACTATGCAGGTTTTTCTATTATATGCTGGCTACGTAAATAAATACTAGACTAAAACACTGAAATGCTGCTTTACACAAAAGACTTCTTTTGTCATCATATAGAATATACTTTTTTAGAAAACGTATATAAAATTAATCGTAGCGGAAGTTAAATGTGCTAATTTTAAAAACTGTCCAAGCCCTCTGACCACTAAGCCATACGTTCTCATCAAGTAACGTCGAAATTGATAGATTAACATTTTATATTTTAACATTTTTCTTTTTAATTTTCTTTCTTAAGTGTGGAATATCACTTTAAATATGAACGAACCTAGTATATACTACACTTTTGCTTCCAATTTTTACTCGATTTTCTAAAACATTTAGGTGTAGAGTTGCAAAATTCAAAGCCGCATTTTTTTGCCAAATCGGAACAAATTTGAAAAAAAACGGTATTTTTTAAAATTAACGGTATTTTTGAAACAAAGTGTCTAAGAACCTGTTTACCTCTGTTGTTTAGTCTACTTAACTTTCATTTCCAAAAATAAATATATTTCTGTGCCTTACTACGAATAACGAAAAGGAACAAATAAATCTCTGAAATTAAATATAAACCTAACGGTGGATCTCTGTAAAAAAATGCTTACAGAATTGTTTACTCAAGCAACTGGTTCAAAAATTATAATTAAATATATTTTTCTTTTTGAAATATAAAAGTAAATAGAGGACAGTTTGTAACTTTGAAATATTAAAAAATGTTGATTCTTCCTACTTATTATCTTTCTTTTACTTTTAATAAATTGATATTTATGATATTTATTTCTTTACGATAAAGGACGCAATGCCTCGAGAATTCAGAGCAATATGGTGAAAGACAGTTGCTTAATGGTAACAAAACACCTAGATATCCAGGGTCCATTTGGCCATTGTGCTATGTACGATATAAAAATTACTCATAATTTATTGATAAACGTAGGAACAGATATCAGTGTGTTCATTAGAAGATTCAAAATAGCTTACAATAGCCTATTTGAACAAAAAATATTTTGTATATGAATTGAACTGATACAGATTATACGATTTCACAAATATAACATCGGTGTGTTTTTCAAGGCTGGGCGTTAAATATTTTTTTAATATAGGACCTCAGTAGATTTATATATAATAAATAATTCACTAAAAATTATTTTCATGAGTATTCTGTAAAAACAGAGCGAGGCGTTAAGTTCCGCCACTCAACAAGCAACCTCAAATTCGGCGGAAAGTAGGGAACGGAAGTGGAACGGAGTGTCTTAACACTAGGTTCCCGGGTTCTCTTTGCCTACCCTGCCTCGTGCTGGATACTTATCTTACTTAAAACTGAAGTAACAATGCAAAGCATAAACCCTTACTTCTATTAATAACGTTATCTTCAAAGAATATTCCAGAGACTGTAATAGATGCAATATTTCTTTATAAAATGATCTTCGTCGACGCACGAAGCGTCTAATAATATCTAGGAGCACCTCATTGGCGCACTCAGTTAAAGTCGTGCTTTAATTAGACATTTCTAACCCAATTTTGAATTTCATTTCAGTTGTATTCCTCGTCCTTATGTACGTACTATTGCCGTTTTTTGATTTGTAAAGTAATAAACAAAAAAAATGAATTAAATAAATGTATTTTTTTATTTTAATCATATATGTACAATTTTTATATAAGTCAAGTTTTAAAATAAGTTATTTTTCTTAGTTGTACTATTAACTTTTCATACTCGGATTTTCAGTAATAAAAAAAGTAATTTTAAAATGTAATGTTTAGCGATTAAAATAAGAGACAAAAAAATGTACAGAGACCAACGTGGCTCAATGAGATATACTCGTAATGTAACTCAAAAAGCACTGATTGTGGCTTTAAATTCATCAGTCTATTTAAACATTGAAAAATTCCTATTTCTTCGCTCTGACAAAACGTAGTGAAACTTTTCGCAGTGGAATTTGAGAATATTTAAAAGTCACTACATACCAAGCTGAGTGCAGTGATATAACGTTAACAAAATTGTAAAAGGATAGTAAAATCACAAAACATTTTGTTAAGTAAAATAAAAAATATATTTATTTTTAATATGATACATATCCAATTAACATTATATAAATATTAATAGAAATATTATTTTGTACTCATCGTTAATAAAGCGTTGTTATTCACAAATGTACTACAAAAGCCTTTTAACACTAAAATATGACACGATGCATTACGTAAATGCTGGACACCAAAAACCATTCATTGTAAATGTATGTGAATCATATAAATCATTTCATTACGAAATAGTCAAACAAAACGCAAATTATGTTAATATTGTTTTTACTTAAGTATAAAATACTACCAGTAGGTAGTATTTGCCGCTTAGATCTCGTAATCAGATTGACACATGACACGGGTAAGGTGCCGTAGTAATGCCTATACTAGCCTTCCTCGATACATTTATCATTTGGACTAAGGAATAAAGCTAAGTAAAACTGGTATCCCTATAGCCCTTTAAACTCGGCTCATAAATATAAATCGAGTTGGGTTTACATAGTTAACATAATAGCTCAAATTCATTTCTAACTACTAACATCACTGACAAGTCACAACAAATGTGACAATTAAGTAATGAGACTGATTTTATTGCCAAGCTTGTGGTAAACCTGCGACCTTGAAATTCCCTTCCCCTTCCATAACATCCTACCCGTCCCCATTGACATTTATACATACTTGTATGATTAAACGATAAGCTTTTCAAGTGCTTTTTATTTATTTATATATTTCTTTATTTACAAAAAAACTAAATAATTACATTTTTTTGACAATTAAGGGTGAAAGATATACAAAAAGACTGGTAAGATTCATTTACATTACAAGAAAATCGCTTAAATGTCGTGATATGAATCATGGATATCTCACTAGGATCCCCTGTGCAGAGATATCCAGTGATTGCTGTACGGATCTTTGTAGCGTATTTCCGTTTGTACTATATTGAAATTTAGATAAGGATGTTAAAATTTTAAATTGAAAATATATATATATATTGTACATTCATAAACATACATACACATATACACCTATACGCTTATATATATACACACGTACATACAAATACACCTTCATACACATATTATTATTATGAGAGTACTTATGAACACAAAGTATGTAACTTATAAAAGATGAATGAACATAGGACATACAATTATGGATATATTTAAATATATACTATGAAATAATTAGGCATAATGAAAGTACATAAGCAAAAAAAAAAAGAAAATAAAGAGAAGTGTCAGTCAAATATAAAGTTACTTGTCTTTACTGTGGGACTTTGATAATATATTCTATTTCGTTATAATCTAGCGTGTGCAACCATTCGTTTAGTAATTTTTTTGTTTTAAAGTAGTTAAGTTTGTGGATATTTAGGTATTTATTCACTTTGTTTGCAATATATGGGCCTAGAAATAAAGAAAATCTCTGGGCAATTCTTTTCTTTGTAGTAGGTACTGTACCTAAAGGGTTAGTTCTTTTTTGGGGTATTATTTTATTGTGTTCTTTACTTAATTTATATTCATGTAACAAGAGTTGAAGTAAGAATAATTTACGAACCGAGTGCACTTTATTATACTTATATAAGTCCGTTGTAGGAAATTGATAGTTTTTAAAATGAATGGTTTTAAAATCATGCGTTGGGCTTTTTCCACCACAAGAACTACATTTTTACCTGCACCACCCCAAGAGGTAATACAATATCTAATTAACGATTCACAAAGGGCTTTGTATATCATAGTAATAAAGTCAAAAGAACCTAAGTGTCGTAAAGTTTTAAAAAGCCGCGCTAAGGTTCTAATTCTAGATGCTAAGAAATTTGTGTAAGCTCCCCACCTTAGATGTTGGTCGATAATTACGCCCAGATATTTAATTTGATAAACTTTTTCAATTTCCATACACTCACAAATATTGTAGCTGGGTAGGTTAATGTTTTGACAAAAAGAATGTGATTGGATTTGAAAAGATGAATCAGGTTGTGCTGATGAATTAGCGCTAAAAGTCATGTATTTTGTTTTGTTTGCGTTCAGCGTTAGTAAGTTGTTATCAAGCCAATTTCTAATTATACTAAGGCCGCATTCAGTAGTGTCTTTAAGACCCTTCCAGTCCTCACCCTCAAATATGAGCACAGTGTCATCTGCATAAGATATTATTCTACAATTTTGAATTTGCAAGGAACAGAGGTCGTTTATGTACACACTAAATAGAGTCGGGCCCAGGATACTTCCCTGTGGAATCCCGAAACGAACACAACTTTCGGTGCTACTTTCAGGCCCTATTTTTACATATTGAGATCTATTAGTAAGGTAGTCAGCAAAAAGCTTATGACAGTTACCTCTTATTCCCAACTTGGATAGCTTAGTGAGAAGGATTGAGACAGAAACAGTATCGAAAGCCTTGGCTAAATCGAGGAATACTCCGATACACTTTTTGCTATTGTCCAAGGCACACGAGACGGTATTGATTAGTACGTTTAATACATCTTCGGTAGACCTATTTGACCTGAAACCAAATTGATTTGACGAAAGAAATTTGTTACTTTCCAAGTATCTTTTTAAACGCTTGTTAAGAACATATTCAAATATTTTTGACATTACTGGTAGTATCGATATCGGCCGATAATTTGAAACACTGTCTCTGTCACCATCCTTATGAATTGGGCGCACAACGGAACGTTTGAAGTGTCTGGGATACATTCCTTGTTCGATTGATAAGTTACAAATGTATGTTATTGGCTTTACAAGAGTATCAATGTTTTGTTTAAGAACGAGTGGTGTTATGTTGTCGTGACCTGAAGCACTGTTCGACTTAAGACCTAATATTATACGCCTTATCTCGTACTCATCTGTAGGGAGTAGAACAAACGAGTTTAAGGAATTGAAGTTAAGGGTAGTGTTACGAGCAAGATAATCTTCAGAACAATTCAACATCGTTAAAATTTTAGCTGCGAGTTTCTGTCCCAAGTTTGAGAAGTACTCATTTACGGCGTTGATGGGATTTTGGGAAGACATTTCGTTTTTTATTAGTTCTATAGCCTCAGTCCTAGGCTTATCTAAGTTGCAAATAGTTTTTACAGATTTCCACAAACCTTTCATATTATATTTATTTTTGTTTAAGAGCTCCTTATTATGTAGTGTTTTTAATTTTTTAAGTATGTTGTTGCATATATTACGGTACTTTTTGTAATGGGCCTTAGCTACTAAGTCATCGTGATACCTGGAACACTTACTATGAAGTCTATCACGTTTACGAATACAACGTAGAAGACCTGGGGTTATCCAGGGCTTCAAGGTTTGCTTATTATGAGAGACATATTTTATAAGAGAATTTCTTTTAATTATTGACGAAATTTTATTTGCTAATATCTCTGTGGCAGAATTTGGGTTTTTATTCAATATAACAGTGTCCCATTCTGTAAGACGCAAATCATGCTTAATTTTTTTGTAATCATAGTATGTATATGTACACGTGACAGGCCTCGTTGAGTGCTCGGTAGGGAATTGCAAAAAGCTAGGAAAATGATCGGTCACAGCAGAATTTATGACAGCTGAATAAGCAGTGGACTTTGTTTTAATAAGTATATGATCTATACAGTTGTTATCCCTAGTCGGGTAAGTATGACTTGGTAGAAGACAGTGAGATGCACAAATATTTAAGTAATCCTGTGCATATGATGACAGATTGCATCCGTTAATTGATATATTTATATCCCCAGTCAAAATAATATTATTAAATGAACTATGCTGTACTAGAATATTATTGAGATTATTAAGAAAGTTTTCTAAATTATGAAATGATGGAGGCCTATAAATAGCAATAATTATGGTATTAGAGTTGCATTTAATAATTAAGCAATTTGCTTCTAGAAAAGCAGGTTCTTTAACGGAGATATTCATATTTTGAGTGCTATATACAACCACACCGTCATTTTGATTAAGAATCTGCTTTGTATTGAAAACATTGTAGCCCGGCAAGAACGGTAGATGATTGCAGTTTCCTTTGAGCCAACATTCCGTTAATACAATAATATCGATAGGAATATCGATTCTGTGTAACATAATCTGTAAATTTTCTATATTACATGATAAGCTACGAATGTTTTGATTTAACAGAGTGAAGTAACCCTTTTTATGCGAATTTACTTTATATTTTAATTCTTCAGGAGTGCAATTGAAAGAAATTGCGTCAAAGCAATTGTTTATGTTATTTGAATCGAATTATCTTATGTAAAGAATAATTCATAAGATTTACTAACATATGTATTAACAAAATCGTATAAATTAATAAATCTTGAAAATAAGCGGGTACTTTTACAATACGTTACACAGAGTAATGAGGTCCATAGAAGCAACTTAGCAATTATATTAGAAGTATTGTAGTTACTTATGCACATTTTAATTACACCTGAATATATATATGTTAGCGTTATAAAACTATCATAAAGTATAGAATTGAATTTAAAAAGCGTATAAAATTTTTTCGAACGAAGCAGGATTTGAACCCGCGCCTCTGGAATACCGTTCCAGCGCTCTGACCAACTAAGCCATTCGTTCTCACCAAGCTCCGTCGAAATTCGGGTTCAAATCCTGCTTCGTTCGAAAAAATTTTATACGCGTTTTAAATTCAAGTTTAGTATTTTCTGTCCTAAGTGTGGAATAACACTTTAAAACATAGTAAAAGTATAGAATTGTATATTTTTATACTAATCACATATTTATAAGTATACAGATGGCTAGGTAATAGATAGTTTAAGTATACTATATTATTTATTGTGTCAGTTTATTATTTATTGTGTCATATATTATTTATTGTGTCAGTAGTGCTTTCTCAGATGTTTTCATTATTGTATCTTTCTCCTTCTTAAATTACTTGTTAATTCAATAGTTCAATCTTTACTTTAGTGCTTTGATTAGATTAAAAGTTAATTTTGATCCATGATACTGCTTTAATAATTAAGTAAAAAATTTCGAAAAAAAAAATGTAGTATCTTATAAATCATATTTTCGAGTGAGAAAGTATCGTTAACTAAGTTTTATTGATATTTGATGCGTCAATGAAAGTGAGGCGTCGCCAAGTTTTATAGCCTGTTATTACTTAATGATTATTGTGATAATAAAATAATATAGTTACATGACATCCATGATGTAGTTCCAAGGGCGTTGCCTCGATATACCTACGTTGCACGCTGGCCAAGCCAGTGTTTAAAAAAGAGACCATTTGTCACCGGAGATAAGAACTTCCGCATTCTCAATAAACGGCTGAATACCAATGTATGCTTCATTAACTAATTGAGGTGAAAAAATGCTACCAACTTAAGTTAGTAGAATAGTAGAAAGGCAGGCCAATGGCAATTAGGCCGGGATAATGCCGGGAATGAAATATAACCCATTTTTAATTCTAAACCTCCAAAATGTCCAAAATTTGTGTGATTATCCTAACAAACTTGTCAGCTTAATAATAACACAGAACTACAGACATGTCTCAAATCTTTTAATTTAGTAACATATTAATATCGGTGTGATGTCGAGGTCACTTCGCCTAATGATGATGATCACGCAACCCTGATCGATCAAACAAAACTATACACCTACCTCATCAGATCAATATACCAACGCCAGGGATAATTATATTATACCTTAAAACATTGTAGCGCAGGTAAAAAAAATTAAAGTGAAAAATGTATTTTCAATAGTAACGGATAACGGTCGTTAAGATTTTTTCTTTAAGTGTGTTTTAAGTAAATATATATTTATGAGGAGGTTATAAATTATTTATCTCATCTTAATTTACAAGGATAGGATCCTTATGTAAATATAATATTGTATTATTTATAATTATTAATTATAATAATTCAGTATCATAAATTCTTAAGTAAGCGTTTTCTCCACGCTGTATTCAATACCAACCATCTGTTCTCCACTTTTTGCGACACTGGCATTGCATAGCGAAACTCAACGCCGCGTTTTGCCTTGTTCTTCTGTTAGAACAAGAAAAACAAAATAGTTAACGTTTACATTCAGCAGCTGTGCGGCTACGCCATGACGATATTTTTTTTATCGTAAATTTTTTAAGCAGTCATTAAATTAATTAATTTTTAGATTTTAGGAACGTTTCGGCATTTTCTTTATATAAACATACAAAATAATATTTGAAATATTATGACATGTATAATAATTTTAATCTATATCATGGATAAAAAAATACTTATGTTGAAAATTGTAAACATAATGATGTTATAAAGTTGACTACAAAAATAGGATAAATAAGTCCAGGTTACTTGGATGTGAAAAAAAATAAGGTAAAGAGAAGTAAAATTATCTTTTCCAAAAAGTTATTTGACCCATGTATTGAAGAAACTATATGTAAATAAAAAATATCAATGCCGATGAAAAAGTTAACCAATTTACAGAATTCTTTTTATTTCAGTTTCACGCTTTTCTCCGCACATGGCACGATACGCAGAGGGATTATAGGAACCGAGTGTCAAGACACTTCGTGTTCTCCACTTCCCGTCTCCCGTTCCCTACTTTCCACAGAATTTGAGGCGTTGCATGTTGAGTAGCGGAACTCAACGCCGCGCTTTGTTTTGTTACTAGAGAGAAGAAGTGAAATCATCCAATATTTAATTTAAGAATATTAAATATTTAATTTCTTTGAGTGGGGATCGATCCCACGACCTGGTACTTTTACAATCACACACTTGTACCTCTGTGCCACGATAGGCCTATTTTATTTACATAAAAATTGTACTATTTTGTTAAACAGATTTATATAAAACAAACAACAAGCAATTCTCAGAACAATTAAAATTTATATAAATATAGAGTATTTTTTTGTGAAATTAGAATTTTACTTTGGTCTTAGATAAATATTTTTAACGTTTTCGCTTCGAAAAAATTAAGAACATTAAATAAATCTACATTAATTATTACTATATTTCTACGTTTGTGTTTTTAGGCAAAGTTTTGATGTCAAAAATAAAATTAAAATTCTCCTTCTTGAGAGGACGGGGCGCGGAAACACAAGCATGGTTGTGGTATTGATTCTCTTGCAGGGGATTATACATAACAACATTTTATTACCTTGGGAACAAATCAAACCACGGCGTTGATTTTCAACACACAATGCTCCAAAAATTCAGCAGAAAGCTGAGAACAGAATTATCTAAATTTGAGAGAATGTCTCACTATAGTTCCCAAGTATTTTTCCCAGTTTGGTCTGTTGCTTAATTTCTAGTAGAATCACCAGAGAAGACTGAGTGCCAAACGCTATAATTGAGCACTATACTTTTCAATATTCTCAATATGAAATATCTAAAGGAAAATTTTTGAAGTAACCATCAATTCTTATGCTAAATAACATAATAAATAACAGTAAGACGAGGTCATACTATAAATTAGATAGATTAATTCCTACCTACTCGCTCACATGAATTTTATTTCTGATGGATAAATCTCGGCGTTGAGTTCCGCCACTCATCATAATATCTTAACATTTTGGTGTTACCTTTGCGCAAACAAACGCGCAGCTGTTAAACATACTCGTAATATTACACATACACATCTGGACTGCATCTTATCACGTCAAATTTGGTCACGTTCAAGAGTCTCTGGGAAGATCTCCTTTAAAGATAAGTTTTCCTTTGCGATCACATTTTGCATGTTTTAATCGAAAAAATCAGCACTGTAAGAATATATATAGTATGTGACGTTAAAATATGTAAATTATATATCAGCTTCACGCTGTGTCCTGCACATGGCAGGGTAGGCAGAGGGAACTTGGGAACCTAGTGTTAAGACACTCCACTTTTTTCCCCCACTTTCCACCGAATTAAAGGCATTGCGTGTTGAGTGGCGGAACTCAACGTCGCGTTTCTGCTTGTACCAGAGCGAAGAAATGAAAACATTAAATATTTAAATTGAAAATATTAAATATTTCATTTCCTCGAGTGGGGATCGAACCCACAACCTGTCGGTTACAGTCACGCGCTTGTGCCGCTCCGCCACGACAGGCTTAAAAATATGTAAATTAGACACAATATTTATTATTTACATTGTACATACTACTTTTATATGGTAAGTAAGATACATAAAAAGTTTTTATTGGCTATGGTATTATTTAACAAAAATTACCAGATTTTCACCCACGTTCTTTGATATTATTAATAAAAATACAAGAATATAACTTAAAAATAAGCTTCTCTACGTAATGACTAACCTTCATATGAGTGGCCAAATGGGTCAGGACAATATTTTTACAATTAAAAAAATCCCTTACAGAGATGCTAACAATATATACATTAACTTTTTAAAGTATATATTAGAATATTATTAATTTTGTTACTCTTTTACGTTCTTTACTACCACCACCTACCTGTTAATTTTAATACCGGTTTTTATTCGCCCTAAAGGTTATCTGGAAGAGATGGTTATTTAGCCATAAGATCGCCTTTCATATATTGTCTCTCATAACTTATAAATCTCTGTAAGTTTATTATATATGTGGCGTACAAATAAACTTATAAATAGGTAACTTGAGTACGGGAACGTATGGCTTAGTGGTCAGAGCGCTTGGACGGTTTCTAAAAATCACTAGTTCAAATTCTGCTAGTTTGAATTTTTTATATGTTTTCTAAATAAATATTGTTAAAATGTAACCAGTAGCCTCCTTATAATAAACGTTAATAGTAGAATAACAAATACAAATGGAAAATTACTTCGAATTCTATACAGAATACGTTAAACTTGAAATTCAAATGTCATTTAGTTGATAACAAACTTCACAACGAATTACTCTTTACAATAGTTACTCGGTAGCTTAGTCCAATGTCTCAGGTATTTATAAGTGTAAAGTTAGAAATTAAAATTTCTTAAACTAAAAGAGGCTACTGCAAAGCGACATACAGGTCTGATGCTTAAAACTCTTAATTCCCAATGCGTCATCCAATGTTTGAGTTAGTGGGCCGCGTTTCTTTTTGTGCTAATTATTGGCTTTTTTTGTGCTAAATATTGATGGTAAACGATAGGTTGTGGGTTCGATCCTCACTCGAGGAAATGAAATATTAATATTCTCATTTCTTCGCTCTTATAACAAGGCAAAGAGTAGTCTTGAGTTCTAACACTCAACACGCTATGCCACTCAACACCACTCAACTCCAATTCAGCGGAAAGTGGGGAACGCAAGTTGAACGGAGTGTCTTAACACTAGGTTCCTAAGATCCCTCTGCCTACCCCGCCATGTGCGGGATATAGTGTGAAACCGAGATTTTTTTTTGTTTTTGGAGAGAAAGAATGATTCCCTAAAAGAAAATGGAATCACCATCATCGAATACACTAATTTCATAAAAAAATATACATAATGGAGCGTATATGTTTATTTTAGCAAAAAGAGCAGTACAATGTAAAAAAAAATTAAGATACGGTTCCGTTTGCCGCCCTTGCCTTTGCAGGACACAGCGTAAAAATACAAAAAAGAGCAGATTTGTCTCATTATTAGAAAATATTTACAACTAACATGTTTATATTAAGTAAGCCTTGTCTTATATCTAAAAAAATAGTTTAAAAACTAAAAAAACACGTTTAGTTTTTTAAACTATTATTTATTTTCCCTTTTTACTTTGTTTAGGTGTTTTTTAGCATGCGCAGATGCGCTAGCTCTATCACTCTTTCGGGGAGTAAGAGAGATAGAAGGATCCGTTAAATAATTTATTAATCCTGACGGTTCTCATAATGATAATGGGAAACTATTTTTATTTTATTGCATTGTCATCGGTCCTTGATAGATGTGCAAAATTTCAAATAAATCCGACCGCTGGAACCTGGCGAAAATCAAGCTCAAAGATTCCGTTACATAGTGACATACATACATACATACGTACAACCCAAGCTAATAAAAGCGTGTTAAAAAGCCCTGCTTACATAGCAACGTACATTGATATTATATTTTTGTGCTTACAAACAACCTTAATAATTTTTAATAGTTTCAAATCTTTTAAACAGTCTAATCTTAATAATCTCACGAATAAATAAATTAATTTGATGAAATTTTATACTTCTCAAATATTGTTCTCGTTATTTTACGATGAGAAGTAGGGGACGAAAGTGTTTTAGCAATAGGTTCCCAAGTTTGAGGCCTGTCGTAGCGCAGTAGCGCAGTCGTGTGACTGTAAACGAGAGGTTGTAGATGCGATCCCAACTCGACGAAATAAAATATTTTTTAAATTTTTAATTAAAATATTTGATGTTTTTATTTCTTCTCTCTGGTACAAGGCAAAATGCGGCGTTGCGCGGCTCAAATTCGGCGGAAAGTGGAGAACGGAAGTGGAACTGAGCATCTTAACACTAGATTCCCAAGTTCCCTCTGCCTCCCCCGCCATGTGCGTGATACAGAGTGAAGCTGAGTCCCCAGGTTCCCTCTGCTATATGTGGGATACAGTGTGAAGATATAGTAAAGAGAAATTATTAATTAAATACTAGATATAGTAAAAAGAAAATATCTGGAAATAATAATAGTGTTTATACAGAGATAGTAACAATAATAGGCTCTTATTTCACATACATATTTGCAAGGTCAGTGTAAATGATAAGATATTAGAACAAGTGAATGAGGTATATCTGGGAAGTATGTTTAGCAGAGACGGTAGATACGAAATGGATGTGGAAAGGCGTAGTGCTGCCGGTAACAGATTTAACAGTGCCTTAGCTGCATTGTTGAGATGGCGAAACGTCAGCATAGCTGCGCGTTTGGCCGTACACAATGCAGTGTTGGTATTGACACTGTTATACGGCAGCGAAACGTGGATATTACAGAAGAAGAATGTAAGAAAGATGATTACTGTAGAGATGCGATCTCTTCGTCGGATATGCGGAGTCAGTTTATCTGATCGCATATCCAATGAAGAAATACACAGAATGGCAAGTACTAGCGTAGAAGGAAAAGTGAGTGGTAAGAGAGGGAGGGGGAGACCTCGGTTGACCTTCGAAGACACAGTATCGACGATACTGGAGGAAGGTCACGTAAAAAGCATGAGGACCCCCCGGAGGGAATGTATGAAGAGGTTGATGACAGTGGACGAGGCGAAAGTGGTATGCCGAGACCGTAGCGTTTGGCGCTCCGTTCTCTCTGCCTACCCCGCTAGGGATATAGCGTGAAGCTAAGTTAAGTTAAGTTAATTTCACATACAGCTTGTTGCAAAGGTTTTTAGTAATTTTATAAATAAGATGTTAGTTATTATTTGTTAGAAATATTAGTTATTTATTAAATGTTATAAATTAGTTTTTTTTTTTTTTAGAACTGGATGTCTTTTTTAAAGTAAACAAACTCACTGTACAATATATTTAAAAATATCACAAAGCAGATATTAGAGGAAGAAGTATCTTGTATTTCTTTAACATTGATTATAAGATTTTAATTTGAGTGTAACAAAATTTTTTTGCTCAAAGTAGTAAAACTCGTTGTCACTTACTAAAATTCACCTAGGATACGTTAAATTTTATTGCAAGTCAATACAAGTAAAATTTTGAAATAATTATATATATATATATATATATATATATATATATATATATATATATATATATATATATATATATATATATATATATATATATATATATATATATATATATATATATATATATATATATATATATATATATATATATATATATATATATATATATATATATATATATATATATATATATATATATATATTTGACAATTCTTCCTTTGTTGCATTTTTCAGAACGAAATGTGCTTTCTTATTACATCTAGGAATTATTGGAATCCCTTTAAAGCGAAGCCAGGGAATAATCGAAACTATTACAATAACGTAGATAATGAGAAGCTTTTCTAAATTAATAATAAAGTTTTTGTACTCCCTGTATTAATTTTGACATAAATGTATATAATAGGCTTCTAACATATTGCTTTGACATACACTTGACTGAGATACAAGGGTCGTCTGCGGCTGTCGACGTAGTGATAAATGAAATTGCGGTTTTGTAAATCCTAGTGTAATTTAAATGAAAAGTAATTTAAAGTCAAATAAGGGTCGAATATTCGCTTTAATTACTAACTACTTGCTTTTAGATACCTATATATGACATGTTGTATTAATCTAATTTAAAATATATTATTGAAATTGTGTAGTATATTTATGTGTTTACATATCCATCCTTAATACATTCGCTCATTAAGTACCGTACTTAGTCATACAAATATTTAACTCGTACGTACCATATTATTAATACGAGAGCTATTAGCAAAAGTCGACGAGCTTGTAGTCTAACAATAGAGTGCGGGTATGAACCTGTTAAATGCCCGACTTTATATAAACGTATATAGATTAGTATTTGAATTTAAACATAAAATCGGCAGGGATATAGGGCAAAAATCGATACAAGATGTTGCACTGGTTCTAAAATTACCAATTTTAAGTATAGTCAAGTAGTTTTAACGTTAAATATAGTATAAAAGAAGTAGTTATGCACTTATAACGGTTGGTAGCAATTTAAGAAAGATTTTTTTTTTCATTTTCGTCATATTCTTTATTTTTCTAAGCTTTACTCTCTCTCACGTAAATGGCAGGTTAGGCAGAGGTAACTAGGAAACAGTGTTGAAACACTCCGTACCATTTCCCACTTTCCGCCAAATTTGAGGCATTGCGTATTCGAGTAGGGGAACTCAATGCCGCGCTTTGCCTTTTAACCAGAGTCAATAAATGTTAAGTTTGAAAATATTCAATATTTAATTTCCTATTATGTTAATATATTAATTTGTAGTATTATTGTTAACAAATATAGCATCAACAGCGATTTTACTCATCCGTTGTGTTAAGTTTCAACATCCTTATAATTTAAAAACGTCATTTGAAAGTTTATCAACTTGGCTCTAAGAGTCTAAATATACATCAGTTGCTTTCAGAATAAAAAAGACTTATAGAAAGCTAATATCTCAATAAAAAAATATCAGGTGAAAGATATTTTAAATTCTAATAATGAAAACCATTATCGGGCTCACTTTGTCAATACGTCGTTTAGGGTTAAATAAACAAATATAAACGGTACGCCCTCGGGTAGACACGGTAGCGGGACCCTTCCCTTCCCATTGTCCAAATTTCTGTCTGACTATTATTCAAACCTGATCCTTTTGTTCCTTCCACCTTGTTGTTTTCAATTTCATATTTTTTTAATGGAAGATGTTTTAAAGTGTTTAAAAAGTATACACATTAAATTTAGTAAAGATACAAACCGCTTTAAGTTCTGCCATTCAGAAAATTACTTAGAATACCATAGATACATCGTATGGGTGCTTGATTTATCGCGATGCAGAGTGAGGACCTCATAGAAATTCTTGAGACTTACGATTAATGTATGATATTTTAAAAATTAGACAGAAAATAGAGAACAGCGCGTCTTAATTTCAGGTTCCGTTTGACTCCCTTGTTATATGTGAGAAAGAGCGTGAAGGTTGTTTTTATTATAAATATAACATATAACATGTCTACTATAAATTTAAATAAGTTCAAATCACTTGTCATGGAAACTGTTTCTGAATGATTTTCTTCTGTTTTGTTTTGATTTCTTTTTGATTAACTGTACATCTAGCTATTTTTTTTTGTACTATTTTTGTGAAGACTTCATTGGTTAATTGAATGCAAATTTGGTTTTTATTTGAAGTACTTGTAAAACTGTATGTCTTCCTTAATAAATAAATAAATAAGGTATAAGTACTTTGGAAACATTTAAATCAGAAAATTTGTATAATACACTAGTAAAAAAAATATTAATATTGTTCTTATACTTAATAAGAAATTGTGATAAAAGGATTTTGCAATAGATCTTGTGGAATTGTCGACAGAAAATAAATAAATGGAAAAAATATTTCAATTTACGCTTCACTATCAATAATAGTAACACTGCGGGTGTAATTTTCTATAGTAAAGTGAATAAATATGGAAACTTTTCTCAATTGAAAGCAAACTAAAAAAAGATGTTACACTTAACTGTTACATATATCAGGGTTGATACTTAGGCAGATTGACAGAACTCAACCACACTTGAATACCACAATATTATTAAATCAAGTTTCACGTCAAGGAGTGCTAATTATAACTATATATGTAAACAACATTTAAATTTTTAAAAGCCCCAGACCCAATAGACACTTCCCCATCTTGAAAAAGATTTCTATTTGATTTTCGTTAAACATAGCTAAAAACCACGGAAAAGAAGAATTTCGACCAAAAAACACTCCACATGTACTCCAAGCGGTTCTGATGATGAACCGACTTCAGGAGCTACGGATAGACTTACAAACACGCAAATAAAACGAAAGCCTAATCAAGTGCATAACATCCCTCTTTTTGTGTAATTGGTTAATAAAATACAAATTACCTCAATTTTGCGTTAGTAACGCGACCTAAGCCTTTGTTAATATTAAATAAGAGCTAATACCACGCATACAAATTCCCGTTTATACAAGACAAATTAACCTCGACCTCAAAAGCTCTGTTATATCTTAAGTAATCTTGCAGGCGGTAATAATGAATGATTTATTTATAACCTCTTTGCCTCTGTATACCATTTTTGTAGTAAACATGAATAAGGGATCCCTGAAACGGGATGCCCTCGTTAAAACAAACTGCATCTCCTAGATAAATAATCAGAATATATTTATATCTGATGCCAGTATTTTACTTTAAGGCGGTGCCGGTTCAGTAGGAGAGCGTCTAAATTCAAACGTATTGGTTCTAGGTTTGATTCCCTCTTAAGATTTTTTTTTTTTTTCGCTCTGTTAAAAGACAAATAATGGGATTTATAATTCGTATGGAAAAATCTTAGATCTAGTTTTTAGCAATTGTAACATAGTCGGAATTGAACATAGTAAATTTTTTGCATGTCCAACAAATAAATACCATCCTCCTTTAGATATAAATTACGAAACTACTTACAAAGATGTATTACTTCAATCACCAGCAATTGTGCGGCACAATTTTATTAGAGCTGATTATAATATAATTAATGAAAAACTTGCAACGATAAATTGGAAAGTATTATTTCAAAATTGTGCTAATGTAAATGAAATTTTAAAGCAAATACGATGTAATAAACGTGACTACCCTGCTATTATAACACTAAGTGGTTCTAGGTTAACAAGTGGAACAGATATTTGCAATGAATTTGCTAATTATTTTTCTAGTGTACATATATACTCCAAACAAAGTTGATATTAACTTAGAAAATACTTTTCAAAATGAATGTCAGATATCTAATATGCAAAAGATAAATATTACGAAAGCTGAATTGCAAAATAAGATTAAAAAGTTAAAAATGAGCAAGGGCGCTGGGCCCGATGATATATCTCCAATTTTTGTGAAACGCTGTGCACTGTTCTTATTCTATTTGGATTTTTTATTAATGATATAGCAAAATGCTTTAAATATTGTCATTTTTATCTATACGCAGATGATCTTAAATTTTATAAGAAGATAAACAACATAAACAACGCATCGTTAATCCAAAAAGACCTGGACAGATTAGCTATTTGGTGTAATGAAAATCAATTTAAATTGAACCACCAGAAGTGTTTTACTATTACATTTAGTAGAAAATTAGATACCATAGATTTTATATATAACAATTAAATTCCAATTAAACAATTAAATGGAGAGGCACTAATTAGGACAAAGCAAATTAACGATTTGGGTATCACGATAGATGCTAAGTTAAGCTTTGTATCTCATATTGATAATTTGTTAAAAACAACACAAAAAACGGTAGGATTTATCATACGAAATAGTAAAGAATTTAAGAAATCGCAGACTATACTAATATTACTTATTAATAGACTATACTAATATTATATTATTCTACTGTTTGGAGTCCTTTCTACCAAATACACATAGACAGGATAGAAAGAGTACAAAAGAAATTTTTGAAATATTTAAATTATAAGGACAGTAAAATTAAAGAACATAAGAGATGTTAAAATTTTATAATACGCTTTCACTATACAACCGTAGAATCATACTAGACATTTGTTTTTTGCATAAGGTTATAAATGGAGGTATAAACTGCAGTAAACTACTAGAAAAAATTATGTTCGCTATACCAAGACAAAGTGCAAGGATGAAAATAAAGAAAAAATACACGTTTCTTAGTAGAAAAGTTAAATCAAACCTGGGCACAAATGCTCCTTTAAATCGAGCTATGAAAAGTTATAACGCAATTTGTAATAAATCAAAAATTGATATATTTAGAGACTACACCACATTATTTAAAAAGAAATTAAAAAAAAATTTGCAAGTCAAATAGATAATCCTCTTTGTTATTGTTTTTCTTTTATTATATATTTTTTATAAATAATGTATATTTAAGATGGTACAGTAGTTCTATATGATTATTTTTATTTGTATGATTGATAGTTATCATTGTTTTTATTTTCCATATGCATGGTTATTTTTCTTTTTGGGTTTTAGGTTTTTAGATTAGGAATTTTGTATGTTACGTTGGCTTGCCTAATAAATAAATAAATAAATAAAAGACAAAGCACAAAGATGAGTTCCGCCACTTTGCACGCAATGCCTTGAAAATAAGCCGACGTGTAAGGAACTGCGTGACTTAACACTATAACAAGATATTCAGTTAAATTTTAAAAAAAAAAAAGTCTCCCTGATTTTTATAACTTCGGTTTTTCTTGTAACTTTTTATTTCTTCGGTTTTCTTGTGAGCTTGTAACTTTTTATTTTGAATAAATTTTGTATATTTATTCAAAACTTTTTAAGTTTACATAGAATTTTAATTTATTCGTGTATATTCTGTTGTATGCGTGATAAGGCGTTTTGCTGAATATATAGCCAAAAATATAACGTTACCTCACAATAACTTTTCCCGAAGGTTAGCCGAGTGGCGCTAATTAAGATTTAGACAAAAGTTGGCAAAGTCTTAATTTTTTTTACGTGAAATATGTTGATTTATTTATAATTGATATAACAATGGGTATTCTTTAAATTTGTAAAAATCATTATCATCTTAAGTTCATTAACTAACAATCAATAATGTAAAATATTTTAAAAAGTCTATATTTTATGTTTCAATTGTTATTTTACATATCATGCAGATCGTTAGAAACAAGTAAAAGCACTAGTTTCTGTCTGCCTACCCAGATAAATAGGAACAAAATAACTGCTGTTTTTCACATATTTAAATAGTAATCTAGATTCAACTACTGCAATTGTCCAACCTCATTCTATTGTTCTTACAACGTATTACAAACGATCGTTCACCACAAATTACATGGGAAGTGGAGTTTTAAGCGGTAATTAAAAAGCCTTCGGTAGGGAGAATACATAATAGAAAATGAATAAACTTAAATATATATAATTTATGTTCTTGTATATTTCAATAAGTTGCGGTTATTGACACAATGGTTGTAGGTTCGATTTCTATACGAAAAGGAAAAATATTTCATACTTTCATTTTCTTCGCTCTGGTAGCGAAGAAAAGTGCAGCGTTAAGTTCCGTCAATCAACAGGCAACGCTTCAAAAAGTCGGCGGTCCTTGGGAAATAAAGTGTATTAACACTAACCTCCTTCTACTTACCATCAGCGGAATACAAAGTGGAGCTAAAATAAATTCTTCGTTTACTATCGATATTTATGATTAGTTGAGAATTTTAGACATAGCCTTGAACTTGGTAGACAAAACAGGCTTGCTTTTTTACCTTGAATTAATAACAAGTCAACCGCCTTGTTTTATATTTAACAATATGTATGGATATTTAAATATAATCAAGTGAGGTAAGCAAGAGGTAATGTCAAGAACGACGATCTTTTGTTTCACCTTTGTAGTTTGAAACATTTAATTTTGAGCGAGAAGTATCATGCAAAGTGCATGATCATAACAAATAATTGCGGAAACAAAATAAACTTCTACCTCTATATAGAGACGTACCGATGACAATAGTGCTCACAAATGTTATTAACATTTAAGTACTAATAGTTAAATTTGAGGCCTGTCGTGGCGCAGAGGCGACATACAAGAGTGCAAGTTTGAACGGGACAGGTTTATAAGTTCGATCGTCAATCGAGAAACTGAAATCTATAGGTACTTATAATAAATATATAAATAATCACTGCCTCTACAAGGAAGATAAGTTTAAAAAATAATACATACGTTTAATAAAGTAAGGTCCAAAATAGTAGTTTTTAATTTTTTCGTCTGTATGTCTGTGCGCTTGTACATGCAGTTTGTACTATTATATTTTAACAACTTTCCTACAATATTTAGTGTTTAGTATTTAAATCGGTTTATAAATAAAAAGATTACGTCAATTTAACATGTTTGAGGCTTGTCGTGGCGCAGCGGCACAAACGTGTGACTGTAACCGACACGTTGTGGGTTCGATCCCCAGTCGAGAAAATGAAATATTTAATATTTTTAATTTAAAATATGTCATGTTTCATTTCTTCGCTCTGGTAATAAAGCAAAACGCGTCGTTGAGTTCCGCCACCCAACACGCAATCCCTCAAATTCGGCGAAAAGTGGGGAACGGAAGTGAAACGGAGTGTCGTAACACTAGGTTCCTGGGATTCCTCTGCCTACCCTGCCTCGTGCAGGATACAGCGTGAAGCTATAAAAAAAAATAGTTGGGCTAAATTTGTTGCAATTTTTATTTATTTGTCTGAAATTTTAGTTATATGTATTTTAGCTGTATTGATATTGTCCTAAAAGTGATAATATTATTAGAACAAGAAAATAATTCAGATTACTAAAACAAAATTGTGTAATTTAAGCGGGGGAAGCCGCGGGCGGGTTCCTAATAATTAATATTTTTATTTCTTCGCTCTAGTAACAAGTCAAAACGTGGCGTTTAATATGCTCCGCCATTCAACACGTAATGGATCAAATTTGGTGAATAATGGAGAGCGAAACAGAGTGTCTTGACACTATGTTCCCAAGTTCCTTCTGCCTACCCTGCCATTTATGGGACACAGCGTGAAGCTAAAATAATTTTAAATTAGCGGCCGTTAGTCTGGATACACAGAAAGAATACAAAAAAATAAAGTAGTATGTATGTATTGGCTAAAAAGAATAAACCTAACTTAATTTAGTTTTACTTTGTATCCCTAGCGGGTTAACCAGAGAGAATAGAGCACCAAACAATCTCGACATCCCTCTTTCGCCTAGTCCACTATCATCAACCTCTTGATACATGGTCTCCGGGAGGCCCCTCATGCTTTTTACGTAATCTTCCTTCAGTATTGTTGAAACTGTGTTTTCAAAGGTTAACCGAGGGATCCTACTCCATCACTCACTTTTCCTTTATAAATATTTTTTGGCATTCTTTCATCGCTCATTCGCTCGTGCGTTTCGGCGTGCCCAAACGACCTGAGCACGTTCTTATTCATTCTAGCGTGGCATCCACTCCAGTACCTACCATTCTGTATGCCTCTTTATAGGGGTATGGGATCAATTATGGTGACTTCGCATATTTGCGCTTCTTTCTAACATTTTTATTCTATAATACCCACGTTTCGCTGTCGTATAACAGCGTGGGCAAAAATACTGCGTTGTGTACGGCCAAACGTGCAGCTGTGCTGACTCCGTTACAGGAAGCAATACGCCTTTCCACATTTATTATGTTATCTTCCGTCTCTCCTAAACATACTTCCCAGATATAATAATAATAAAATTATAATATAAAATTAAATATAATAATAAATTAAATATAATTTGCAAATAATAGGTAATTTATTAAATTATAAGGTTCCGTGCGTTTGGTGCTTGTGATAGCTAAAATTGACTTACAAAAGACCTGTTTGACCCATTTAGATAATCTTAAGTGTTCACGACACAAATGAAAGTTAGGATACTTAAAAAGTTTAACACTAAGTACTCGGAACATCGTTAGCACTTTTTAACATCGTTAAAATATTTAAAGAGGATAAAAATATGCGGCAAAAAATACATGTAATATCGTTACATGAAAAACTTATTAAACTTTTTCAATAGACTTTTAAGATTGAATCGTAAAACTATTAAAAATCAACTGTTTTTGTAATAAGTTTTATATAAATAGTAGTTGCGGCGAACAACTTTGCTTACGTGGACTTATGACATAAAAACATAGATAAAAATATAATTAATTAATTAAACCCACGTATAAAAACTGTGTCGCTGAGTTCCTTCACGTAACATACAATGCCTCTAAAAGTCAGTGGAAACTGGAGATCGAAAATATCATGATGGGAACTACGTGCCTTAACGCTAGGCTATGAAAATATCCCACAGCCTTGTACCCTGTTTCGTGATGACTGAGGAAATTTAACTGCGTTTAATTCGGCCATTTCATCTAATTATAACGACAAAATAAGAACATTCGAAAAATAACCAGAAATGGTACACAATAACGCTAATAAATATACATGTAAGACAAATAGATATTCCGTAGGCCAGATCTAGATTAAATGACGTTATATTTGATGCTATCAATCATGCGTAACGCATATATTTGAATAGAGCAGTTACAGAATGTTTGTTTTGTACCCCAGTCACATGTGTCCTCATGGGAATAGAAAAATATTTTCAATATAAACAACAAAGGTTTTGTAAACTAAACTGTTTGTGTTTATTCAAACAATGACATGAACAGAATTAATTTGTTACAGGTGTACATTAATAATACGTATGGCATCCAACAATTGTGGGTTTCTTTCCCACTTGGAGGAATGTATATTGAATTTTCATATACTTTGATTGCGGCGTTGGGTTACGCCCCTGTTCACGTGACATTTCGTATCGAGTGGCAGAACTTAATGTCATTCTTTGCCTTGTTACGAAGCGAAATGAAAATATTAATTGTTCATTTCACCGAGAGGGCATCAAACCTAAACACAACAGTCGCGTTTATTAAGGGTGTGATTACACCCTTGTGCTACCGGGTCACTACAGCCTCGGTTAACATAAATAATTTTAAAGAAAATAAAATTTATTTTTTTTCTTCTGTCTTTTGGATGTTTTAGAGCAAATGCATTTTGGAAGGCTCAATGTTGTCGTACTTATTATACGAGTAAGTGTATCATTAAAAAAATAGCTAAAGCTTTAGCATATTTCTAAGTAAATATTCACAACCACTTCGAGTGTGAAGTACTTTTTCATTCTTTTTTCAACACATATAGAAATGAATAATGTATTGGTATATCACTAAGTTCTCTATTTTGTAATCAGCATTATTTTTTTCGTTTAGATAAATTGGTATATATATTCAATAGTTAACGCGCAATGTCTTTTAAAATTTTGCATATAGTGAATAAAGGGGTCTTAAAACTAGGTTCCCTCTAACTTCTAGTATGCAGTAAAAATCATAAAGCTGCTTTTCTTTCACGTTATTTCCAAGTCTTGTCTCTATCTTTTCTATACTATTGCAAGTTGAGCACGCACATATATATGTACCTATATATAAACCTAGCGATAGAAACGTAGATATATCAAAAAATACAATATCTTTCATAAGTTATAATTTATAGGCAATATAAATAACTAATAGGCCATACGTGGCGCAGAGCTACAAGCGTGCGACTGTAAATGCGACAGATTGTGGATTTGACCTCTACTCGATCACATCAAACTTTAGCTACTTTCAATTTCTTCCCTTTGGTAACGTAGAACAGAGCGTGGCGTCGAGCTTCACTGCTCAAGACACAATGCCTCTAGAATACGGCAGCATAGTGTCAAGTTAAAAAATATTAACAAGAAAATATTAGACGCTGTACCCCGCACGAGGCAGGGTAGGCAGAGGGAACCCGGGAACCTAGTGTTAAGACACTTCGTTCCACTTCCGTTCCCCACTTTCCGCCGAATTTAGGCATTGCGTGTTGAGTGGCGCAACTCAACGTCGCGCTTTGCCTTATTACCAGAACGACGAAATGAAACTATATATATCTTAATTGAAAATATTAAATATTTCATTTCCTCGACTGGAGATCGAACCCAGAACCTGTCGGTTACAGTCACACGCTTGTGCCGCTGCGCCACGACAGGCCTCAAAAAAAAAAAATATTAGACAAGTTCCAATTCACAAATATATGTATTATATACTCTACCCTTACATTACCTCCGAGAAGCTCATTGTTTAGAATATCCGAAGCGGATTTAAGTAAAGCCACGTATCTACGGAAGTAGGATAACACTTCAGACTTACTGTGTTATCTTTCAGTTACTTCGAATATTGGATTTTTTATGCAAATACAGAGTAATACATATATATATATATATATATATATATATATATATATATATATATATATATATATATATATATATATATATATATATATATATATATATATAGCTTCACGCTGTATCTCGCATATATATGTATGTCGGAGTACATAGAGAGGACTTAGTAACCTTGAATGTCAAGTGGAGAATGAAAGAGAGTACCTTTCTTTCTCCACTTACCTCATGTGTTGAATGGCGGAACTCAACGCCGAGTATTGTCTTATTTATATTTAATTCACATATATAGCTTCACACATTAAAGTTAAACAATTTTAAAAATATGCGTGTATATTTAAAAACGTTTTATAACATTTTTCATACCAAAACACCCAGCGACCGACACGCGGCGACCTCAAAAACAGGTCAAGTGGTCACAATAAACCTTACTATTATATGTCATGGTAAAGTTTCAAAGGATTCTCTAAGAGTTCCCCTTTACGGAACACAACGTGATTTATTATATTAAATCGCGAAATCCTATCTGCGCAGAAATGTCGTTATTACATTTCTTTGGAGTTAAGATATTTTTTTGTAGGATTTTCTAATATATATACGTTTGATATATAATGCTAAAATATTGTTATGTTTATGATAAGTGGGTTACGGAAGTGGAACTGAGTGTCTTAACACTAGGTTCCCAAGTTTCCTCTGCCTACGCTGCCATGTGCGGGATATAGCGTAAAGCTGAATGAGTGATGATTAAATTCTATAAGATATAATTTCATTAGATCTATATTTCTACCATGAAATTTTCATTTGATATATATTTCTACCATGAATAAGGATTTTAATTACGATCGGTGGGAAATAAACCCTTTAGAGGGCATCACTATTTTTTAATTCCTTGTTCAATTTAAACTAAGGTGTTGAATAAGATGAGTAAAAAACAATTCTATATAATTTGTGACAAAATTTTGGTTATAAATTCTAATAATGTTTTTTAAATTTATACAAATTATGGATAAATACGTCTTTTGAATACAACAATTTAATATATTATATACCTTTATGTAGAACATCTCTCAAAGGAATATTTAGAGGTTTGTAATAACAAAACTAAATTTCAACTTGCTTCCGTTGTTATCACCTATTATCCAATATCTGTTTGAAGTCTCAAAGTTTACAAGGCAATTTTGGATCACAAAACATGTACAATGAGAAAGTTTAAAGGGAAGCTATACAAAAGCTTTAAAAGCTGCTCTTTACAAGCATTACTTGAAATATATATATCTAATAACCAAGCCAATTTCATTCAACTTTCTTAATTAATGTAGATTAAATAATTTGTAAATATATTTTCAATTTTATTGCTGACGTGTGAGAAGGCAGAACTTTACTCTGTATTTTGTCTAAGGAAATATATATTTTTTTAAATAAATAATTTTGAAGTAATTCTCTTCTATACTTTCACCCTGATATTAACAAGACAATCGGGGCCATCATGATTATGTAGTAACATTGTTTAGATTCTTTCTCTATTCACAGTGCTGGTCGACATCTCTGGTGCATATATGAAAATACTTGACACGCATAATTTTCAGTTTATCCCATGAGTAATCTATGGCACATCTTGCTATTATCCACTCTGTCTTATGCCAAGAATCATTTACTTTTCTGGAGATGTGGCCAAATAATATATATATATATATATATATATATATATATATATATATATATATATATATATATATATATATATATATATATATATATATATATATATATATATATATATATATATATATATATTATTTGGCCATCACATACACCTTTTTCCAGTTGATAATGTTTGATAAGTTAATATAGTATGAAGGCATATCGTATTATAATGTACATACATTCATAATGGTAAATATATTACATGGAACTAAGCTTTTACATTTCCAAATATACTAAAAGATTAAGAGCTTAGCCGGAGCCTGACAGAAAATATCCTAAAATAGATATATTGCTTATCTTAAACACTTCAAAGATATAAGTGACAGGGGCTTCACGGGATTACTATAAAGATGTACGTACATATACAATACATTATAATCAGAATTTCAATATATATATACATAAATATTAAAATTATGATTGCAAGTGATTTTAAGCTATATTATTTTGCGGTGTGATAAGACTCGAATTTTGTTTATTTGGCTTAATATCCGAAGTAAATGAACTGATGTTTTGGGACTTGCACTGACCTGAGCAAAATAAAGCCTATTTTGTATGCCGCAACTCCCAAAGGATAGCGATTTACGCGTAAAACGGTATTTGTCGTTTGCGCGTACCTAAACAGGTATGAAATAGCCAAACTTTTTTCTATTAAATACATTTTTTTCGACGAAAATGAAATAAATACCCAAGGTGAATTAAAATGTTGAATTATTAAGTTGAAATATTATTATATTACAGTAAATATAATTTAATCACCCATGAGAGGACAGAGTTAAATAAGCTACAGCTCTCCTCTACCGCGAAGCTGGTGGTGTACACTATCTCCTATAAACTGCACATAGTATAAGTTACACCAGAACTAGCATTACATGTTCAACATTTTTTAATAGTATTCTAATTTATTTATTTATTTTTTAGCTTCACGCTGTATCCCGCACGAGGCATGGTAGGCAGAGGGAACCCTAGTGATAAGACACTCCGTTCCACTTCCGTTCCCCGCTTTCCGCCAAATTTGAGGCATTGCGTGCTGAGTGGCGGAACTCAACGCCGCGCTTTGCCTTATTACCAGAGCGAAGAAATGAAACATTAAATATTTAAATTGAAAATATTAAATATTTCATTTCCTCGACTGGGGATCGAACCCAGAACCTGCCGGTTACAGTCACACGCTTGTGCCGCTGCGCCACGACAGGCCTCTAATTTGAAATTCTAAATCAAAATATTTTATTATTTTATTAAAATCAATACTTACCTTACAGATAATCCTTACTATGAGAGATACAAATTGAATTACTATTAATATATACTGCCGTGTGATTTTGGCTTAGAATAGGATCACCCTGGTACTGGTGATGTCTTGGCGACTAAAGTACGTGTGGAAGAGTCACGTTGTCAGCAATGGCAACACGCATGGGCAGACTCGACCGGATTTTTACCACTCCCGGCATTTTAGACCAGCATTAAGTTGTGGCTTTGGTCACTGCGTTTCGCATTGGGTATGCAGGGCCCAGGTGGCCATCCATCATAAAGGCCGGCAACGCTCCTGTAGCTCCTCCGGAGTTACTCGGGGCCGTGGGCAACGGTTGGCACTTACCATCAGGTGACCAGTACGCTCGTTTGGCGTCTTTTCCATAAAAAAAATAATTATTTGTGAATCACAAAAAGGCAGATAGTATACAGTTATTAATTTATAAAAGTTCTTCTTCATCGTTACTCTCTTAATCTCTCATCGTTACTCTCTTAAACCCTTTGTGGTGGTGGTCGATCAAAGACTGACGGCTAGCCTAGGGATCCGACGTAATTCATTACGAAAGTACTAAATACTACATAAAATAATAATAATTAAAATATTTATGTACATTTTATATAAACATAAAATTAATTTTAATTTAAATGTTTTGTTACTTTTTATGTTCACCTTGTGACCAATAAAGTTAATTGTCATGCATACGAGTACTTACGACTGATTTTAATGTATCATACAAAACATATGGCATAAGGTGAAAATTATAATGAAAGTTTGATGCAACTGTACATACTGTAGGTCATTCACAATCGGCTAAATTAATTTTACATATAATTGGATAAGTTCATATAACAAAACATACATTTAGTGCTTATTTAACTATATAATTCAAATTAAACTGATATATCAAATAAACATTTGTGGTCATTCACTTTAGAACACAGTAATAAAGTATTAAAGACTTGACAATTAGTTGACTTATGTACTTCTTCTTACTATTTCAGAAACTATTTATATTTCATTTTTTTATTCAGAGAAAACATTTCTGAAGTAACTTTTAGTTCACGTAAGGATGTCACGGAACACAAGATAAATGTTTAAACTTTGCTGTCTGTTGAAGCTGGGTCGACTACAATAAATTATTTACAGGGCGCAACGATTCTAAACCACGCAGTCTGTATTTTAAAAAGTACGCAGATACTTACTCTATGATTCTATATCAGTCTAGCTGACCACTTAGTTTCATCTGTCCTTCTTTCTTTCTTTCTTTCTTTCTTTGCTTCACGCTGTATCCCGCACGTGGCAGGGTAGGCAGAGGGAACCCGCAAACCTAGTGTTAAAACACTGCGTTCCACTTCCGTTCCCCACTTTCCGCAGAATTTGAGGTGTTGAGTGGCGGAACTCAATGCCGCGCTTCGCCTTATTACCAGAGCGAAAAAATAAACATTAAATATTTTTATTGAAAATATTAAATATTTCATTTCCTCGACTGGGGATCGAACCCAGAACCTGTCGGTTACAGTCATACGCTTTTGCCGCTGCGCCACGAAAGGCCTCAAAGGTTTTATCTGTACTTATAATAAATCTGTAACCGATCATTGTCTGTACATGGAAGATATATTAATTCAAAAACTTATAGGAAACATTTATTAATCTAATAGGACCCAAATTAGTTATTATTTATCTTTTTGTCTTTTTTTTTGCGTGTGTACGCACTAATCTTAGAAACGGCTTCCCAGATTAACATGCAATTTTCTCTATTATATTTTGGCAACGCTCTTGCGACATTTCGTGTTATTTGCGTTCCACTTCCGTTCCCCACTTTCCGCAGAATTTGAGGCACTGCGTGTTGAGTGGCGGAACTCAACGCCGCGTTTTGCCTTATTACCAGAGCGAAAAAATAAAACATTAAATATTTAAATCGAGAATTTAAATATTTCATGTCCTCGACTGGGGATCAAACCCAGAACCTATCTGTTACAGTCACACTCTTGTGCCGCTGCGCCACGACAAGCCTCACGTTTATTCAGTTAGTTGAAATTTTAGCAATCAATGTTTAGATATTGTCTTAGAAGTGATAATGTTAATAAAACAAGAAAGTAATTGAGATTATCAAATAAAATTGTACAAATCGCGCGGGTGAAACCACGGGTGGGTCATTAGTACAATATAAGAGTTAAAGTATATAATAAAATAGTAGTATTATTATAGTATATTATAAAATTATTATTACTTAAAATGTTTTAGCAATTGTACTTTAACTCGATCATTAAAATTTTTTGGTACTAAAGGGACATTTCATTACTCACACGAATAATTTTATCTGTTTAATTATAAATATTAAACAACTTATCGAAAGTAGGTATTTGCTATACGAGTATATATTTACATTAACATTTAACCATAATGTCAAAGCTGTAATATTTGTAGAACAAAATTCATCTTATTTGTTCACAAACATCGCTAGAAGTTCCAGTAAATAAATGTATTATTCAGAAAGGCCCGTTGAATTGCGCAAGCTGTTGGCTTTCATGCTCTCTTTGATATCACTGCATTGGAATAGATATTCAATATTAAACATTCTGCTGTTAAATTTAGTATTCTCTTTGCAAATTATAACAACATTGTAAAAGCGTGCGACTGTAAACGCAACAGGTTGTAGGTTCGATCTCCACTCAAAAAAAAAATAATATTTTCACTTGAAATATTTAATATTTTTAATTTATTCACACTGGTAACAAGGCAAAGTGGGGAACAGGAAGGAGTATCTAAGCACTAGGTCCCAACTTTGCTCTGCTTACTCTGCCACGTGCGGGATACAGCGTGAAGCTGAGTGAGTGTTATTAAATTATCCCATTAATTATTTAAATATTACATATATTTAATAATAATTGTTCGAAAAAAAAAAGGTCGTTTCTAAGCAATCGTTAAGCAGAGGAGGTCGCATAATGAAAAGTTTTAACAATCTTGTTAAGGTTTGGCCGCTGTAAAGCTGACCATTTACAGTTAAATACTTAAATACATATAGTCCAAGAGAGTTTAGTATTCATTAATTATCGCTTCATTTTTTATTA
Source organism: Eueides isabella (assembly GCA_019049475.1). Taxonomy (NCBI): domain Eukaryota; kingdom Metazoa; phylum Arthropoda; class Insecta; order Lepidoptera; family Nymphalidae; genus Eueides; species Eueides isabella. Next base: position 2,104,946 of record CM032401.1, read on the forward strand.
TTCATTTTCATATAAAAAATCTCGCTGCTCTCTTCTCGCTGTATCCACGTGGCACGATAGCCAGAGGCAACTTGTTAACCTAATGTCAAGACACTCCGTTCCTTACTCTACTTTCCACCGAACTTGAAGCATTCCGTGTTGATTGGCGTTACTTAGCGCCGTGTTTTGCGCCGTGTTTACCAGAGCGAAGAAATTAAAATATTAAATATTTCATTCGAAAATAAATGATTTTGTTACAGATGACAGAAGGCCGGTCACGGGTGCAACAGAACGATTTACTTTTACATGAAGCCGTCATCAAAAATGAGCCTGACGCTGTACGAGAAGCCCTAAATCGACCCACCGATGTCAATTGTAGGAATAATGTAAGTTAGGTCCTTGTTAAATTTAATATCGTGGAGCAGCGGCACAAGCGTGTGACTGTAACCGACAGGTTCTGGGTTCGATCCCCAGTCGAGGAAATGAAATATTTAATATTTAATTTCTTCGCTCTATTACCAGAGCAGGCAAAGCGCGGCGTTGAGTTCCGCCACTCAACACGCAATGCCAAAAATTCGGCGGAAAGTGGGGAACGGAAGTGGAACGGAGTGTCTTAACACTAGGTTCCGGGGTTCCCTCTGCCTGCCCTGCCTCGTGCGGGATACAGCGTGAAGCTGAGTGAGTGAGTGAGTGAATGTTTTATAAAGATATTATAAATGACGTAGATAGAAACACGATATTGCATAAAAGAAATGAAAAGTTGAACGGTAAGACGGGTACAGGCCGTTACACAAGGCTCCCAATTATTTACTGTGATATACCTACGGGAAAAAAGTTTAAAGCTTTTTGTTTTTACCTTTAAGAATAATAATATACTACCAGAATATTTATAAATTAATATAATATTGTTTTAACTTTAGACTGCACTGTCACATTGTCACGGTGTATAATAGTGAAGTGTCTATTTATAAATACGATGATAGTTGTTTTAATTCAGACTATATATAATATATTTAAATTATCTTCTTCTTGGTCGTTACACTCTTGGCAGAGTGGTCGTGGTCGCCACGGAATTGTCGACATCGGTTCCAGTGGCTAGCTTCACAAGCTGCCGCCTTCCTCACATATTCGTGAAAAGAATTGTCTGTAGCCGCCTTAATCTGGTCGATCCATCGCATCGGAGAACCTGCCGCGCGCTCGTGTCCCTTCCACTTTTCCCTGTATCACCAAACGCTCGATGGACTCGTCTCATCTGCGAGATACGTGCCCAAAGAAGTGAAGTATACGGGCTTGGACAATGGAAGATAGACGCTGCTTCACTTTCAGTTCTTGGAATATGGGCACATTCGTTCTATGCTCAGTCCACGACACTCCGAGCATTCTCCTCCAGCACCATCTCGAGAGAGCGTCTATCCTCTTTCAGCCGTGTTTTCGTCGCCTTTGTTATGTCACGGCATTCCCAAATTGAAATTATATTAAAAGTAAAATTTTTGACAGTCAAAGTATTTCACCACTTAACTTACAATAAAATGCTGCAAAGTTACTGAAAAGTAAAAAGTGAAAACTTAACACAACATTCCCTCCCTACACCGTTATATGCGTAAAATGTCTGAAAAAACTATAAATATATACCCAGCCATACTATTACATTTTTTTTTATTTTTTTTACACTAGGCGTAACCAACTATTAACTTAGATTTATTTACTATAAAATTATAAACTTAAAAAAAAATATTATTTAATAAAATAGAACATATTTTTCTGAACGAAAATAAATTCTTTATTTCGACTAACTTAAAAATATGGCTTCATAAAAACTCCGCCTACATAGACTTTAAACACGAGTAACTGCCGATTCATTGACCGTAATATTCGTAGAAGTTTTATAAGTCTGAATGGAAAAGAATATGTATTATGAATAGAAAACAATATTATCTAGAACTTTTAAAAAAATTCATTATTCTAATAAAAAAATCTGTTGAGAACTAAAATAGAAGATGGCGTTTTTTGAGGCCGTGCTTCTTCACATAGTACACTATATTATTAATGTCAATTACTTTCTTGTTCTAAAAACATTATCATTTTTAAGACAATATCTATATCTATACATTAGAAATTAAAATTTGTATTGCAATTTTGTCCAACTAAATATTTTGAATTGACGTAACATTTTTATTTATCAATCGATTTAAATAAAATGTACAAAATGTCAAAGAAAAGTTGCCAAAAATTATAGTAGTGTAAACTGCATTTAAATATGGTGAGCCATTTCTGAGATTAGCCCACACAAATGCTCAAACAAACTGACAAAAAGTTCAAAATGACTATTTTGGGCCCTAATACATTAATTAACACTGCCTTTAAGATTTTTTTTTAAATAATTATCATGATAGACAGTGATCAGTTACATATATATTATAAGTACAAATATCTATCGGATAAATGTATTATGGGTCAATTCATTCAAATTATATTTAGACATAAAAATTAAAACGTTTAAAAAAATTGTATAAGGCAATGCTACTTGACGTCCATTTTATTTCTATATATATACATTTATTATTTTTATAATAAAGATTATCTTTCAATATGCTAATAAACAAAATAGGGTATTTATTTTGTTCTCAAACAATAATAACAATAGTGTTATGATCAAGTTATATTCAGCGATTCAACCCGGATAATCTCGAATTCGGACGAAATGTTGGGAATGGAGAGTACTAGGATTTCGATGACAGTCCTGCTATGCTGTAAGAAAAAACTATTAATTCTACTGTCTCTCGTTTTTAAGTATCATATACTTGTACGAATATTATATTTGTTCACTTTGTGACTTCCTATACTATCTCAGTGTATATTTATATTATTTACTTATTTTATAGCAGGATAGGATGAGAGAACTTAATGTTTAAACACTCCGTTTTAAATTTTCTGACAAATTTTCGATACATTCTGCATAGTTGCAGATCTCAAGATCACACCTTGTCTTATTACCGTATAGCGAAAATTAAAATATTATATTTATTTCGTCTTTATGGTAATTTACTCCCCCGAGCCGGAAATAAATCTACAACCATTGTTTACAGTATGACTCTGTGGCAACATGTTAATATTTCTAGATCAATATAAACTAAGGACAAGTATAACAAACTAATAATAAACTTTGTTACAGTACGGCCGAGCCCCAATCCACTGGGCAGCGAGTAGAGGCAATGTGGAGATAATCAATTTGCTTATACACGCCAAATGTGATATAGAAGCTGTTGATAAGGTATGTAAATAATAATATTTTATTGCACAAAAAGTAAACAGACGGTGAAGTCTGTCGTGGCGCAGGAGCAGAAACGTGAGTCTATGAGTTCGAGCCTCACCTAAGTAAATGAATATTCAATATATCTATTTCTTCGCTCTGGCAACTAGGCAAAGCGCGGCTATTAATTCTTCATATAAATGTTGGCAAACCGAATATCTCTAAACTAAGTTCTTTTAAGTTAGCAGAAGCTTATACATTTATTATTTAAGTATTTATATTTATATCGTTGTGGCGTAATTCAAATTCGTCTAGCCATACAAGCAAAGTCCGTGAGTTCAACCACTTAGGCAAGTGTTAATATTATTTAATATTTTTTATGTATTTTGTATGTTACACTATGTTATAAGTCATTTATTATTGTGTGTCAAATTTTTAATCTATATTTTCAAATATTAACTAAAATGGAAACAGACCAATTATCTTTAATTTCTTTACAAATAATATATTTTTAATTAATAGCTCTTAAATAATGTGAAGCTTCTATAAATAAATATTTCAACAGTTCGGCATGAGACCACTATTGATGGCGGCGTGGCACGGACACCTAGCCGCCGTACAAACCCTCGTGCAAGCGGGCGCTTGCCTCGCAGCTACTAACAAGGTATGTTATCCTGGTACTTGAGTTACGAGGCCCCATGGGTCAGATCGATAACCCCATACAAACACCATTAAGTAAGCGCAAGCGGTACGACGACGATACGGTTATTATTATACTGACTGAGTTATGACAGCGTTACTTAGTTTAAGTCTTGCATTTACTGTAACGAAAGTGTTTGTTTAGGTTAGTTTTTCTTTTATATAAGTAAAGATTACGTACAGTTACTTATTATTTTTATTTCAATTTAAATAAAATAATATTATATTTTTAATATTTTTTCAAACGTATGAAGCAAATAATAATTTATTATTTGGTAGAATGATGCTAGTATATGAAATTGTGTGAAGAAGGTTATTTCGGATTTTATAAAATGTTGAACTAAAACATATTTACATATATATAAAAAGGCCATCCGGAGCCTTACGAGGCCGTCGTGGCGCACCGGAACATCGCCTGGCAGTACGCGACGGTCGGTCATTTGATTCCCATAACAATCTCCAAAATTAGGCGGAATAAAATGAACGTAGTGTCTTAACACAAGTTTCCGTATGAGCCGTATAAATCAATAGAAACTAAGAAAACGTTTTATTGTTTATAACATAAATATGTTATCGATTATACCTTTAAATATACTAAAATAAAGCGTACTACAGTACGTACATATTTAATTATTGTTAAATGTTCATTATAATTTTTATTTAAATTATAATTTTGTCATCATCAGAAAAACAACGACATACTTCAATGCGCGTGTGCCCGTGGTGCTAAGGATGTAGCCAACTATGCGCTTTCCCTTGGAGCTAAAGTGGACAGCTGTGACACTGCGGGTGACGCCCCCTTGGCCCTGGCCGCACGTTCCGGCCATACAGCTGTTGTGGAACTGTTGATAGACAATAGTGCTGATATAGATGCAGTGAATAAGGTAAGATCTATTAAGATAAAATATATATTTTATTTTGAAAATATTTTTTATTTTTTATTTTATGGAAGAGACGGCAAACGAGCGTACGGGTCACCTGATGGTAAGTGATCACCGTCGCCCACGGCCCCGTGTAACTCCAGAAGAGCTAGAGGAGTGTTGCCGTCTTTTAAGGTGGATGGGCACCGGGGCCCGGCATTACCTAATTCGAAACACAGTGGCCAAAGCCACTACTTAACGCCGGTCTTAAATGCCGGGGGTGGTAACAATCCGGTCGAGTCTGCCCATGCGTGTTGCCATTACTAGCAACGTGACTCTACCACACGCACTTTAGTCGCCTCTTACGACACCATCAGTACCAGGGTGATCCTATTCTAAGCCGGGATCACACGGCAAATAATAAAAATATTAACGTCGATATTTGAACCCGCGCCTAGCGACCGTTCAAAACCAAGTTTAAATTATAAATAAATATTATTAAATTATAAAATTCTTAAAATAACACAATAATATAGCGGTTTTATTAAAATTAAAACAAAATATTATAATGGTGTCAGCATGAAACTTTAAGAAAATAAAAATTCACGCAAGCGAATTTACGGGAGGCCACTAATGTGGTTATAAAATGTAACTTACATTAACTTTATGCGGATACAGAACCTTTATTACGATCATAGTCGTGTAACGGCAAACGCAAAGAATTTTATTTCTCAACTAAATTGTGTTTTCTTTTATATTTTCGTAGTGTTGGATACAATCACATGTGAAAATCCTTTAAGTCCCTTTGTAATGGGATCGCATATAAAGTTTATTTAGTTTTATTTACTTTTTTCTCTACTCAAACAAGCACACAATTAATAATTACATTTTGAAGGTATGAGTGTTCGAAACTGAAGCCTTTCGTGGTGCAGTGGCACAAGTATGCGACTGTAAATACGACAGGTTAGTTATGGATTCGATAAACTTTCAAGTATATTAAGTATTTAATATTGTCACAAGGCATAGCGCGGCGTTGGATTCCGCTGTTCGACCCGCAATGCCACAAGTTCGCGGAAAGTCGGTAACGTATATGTGTTATCCGGAACGCTGCCTCTTAACACTAAGTTCCCAAATTGCCTCTGCCTATCCTGTCTTGTACATTGTGAAACTGAAGTTATTATATAAACTCTTATATTATATAATAACAAAAATCCGTATTCACAATAAATATTTCATTACAGAACTATTTAAATTGTAACAAGAATGTTTTTGCTTTGGCTTCTTGATAAACAATAGTCGCTCAAGTCGCCTTAAGCTCAATTCGAGTATAATAGCCTGCCATTTTAATCGCTGCAGGCAATTGAATGCTTAAATTACTCCGACTTCAAGGTTTAAAACAAAGAAAAAAGACCAGATCACGGAACGTAATATCTTGGTACTTTAAATATTAAGCTTTTATGAAAGATAATGAACTTTATTCGCTGCTAAAAAAATTATTTTTAACAGGGCGGTTATAGTGTCTGTAGTATTTCGTGTTCACGGCGAAATTTAATGTCATTTGTTTTGCCCTAGTAAAATGATTTCATTTCTTCACTTAGCTTCACGCTAAGTGATGAGGAATACTTTTATGTAATATTTCTGAAATGCCACAGCGAGGTTTCAAACTGCAACTGGTTGTTTCCTACTGCACTATATGCAAGAAACAGTAAACAGCAAACAGCGGATATGCAGAAACAGTAACTTAGTGTCAACAATCCTTTTCCAGCTTTACTCCGAATTCTGAAGATATTGCGTGTTGAATAGTGGAACTCAAAAATGCTATGTGCGGCCGCTTGCCTCGAAACCAGGGCGAGGAAATATTTTTTACACAATCCATATTTAAATGTCAAATACTTTGTTATTCATAAGAGTCGTGATTTAAACAAACAAAATAATTTCTAAAGAGAACAATCAAAGTAAGGTATAATTGATTTTCTTTTATTTTTTCGATATGTTGGTACAACTGCCAAATAAGATAGCTAAACAATTGATATCCTAAAACAATATATATGAAACGTATAGAGGCTTATAGTGCGACAAAGGCACAAGCGTGCGACTGTAAGCGCGAGTGATTGTGATTTTTTTTTTCTTTCGTTTCTTCGCTCTGGTAACAACGCAAACGCGGCCATTCATCATGCAATGCTACAAATGTTCTCTTAATAACATAATTATTATGCTAAGAACTTTGCAGAAAGTGGTGAAAGGTGTTTTAATGTAAAACAAAAAAGTAACGTACAAACATTTTCACGCAGCAGATTCAAAAATTATTATTATTTAATTTAAAGTAAAAGTTAAAGTATTATAAATAATTTAAAAATACATATCTAGCTAATTTTCCTATTAAAAATGACGACAAAAAAACAAACACACCTTTCCAAAAAAAATCTTGATGCGTCAATTTGCAGTAAAACATCTGCAGCAGTGACCTTGGTCTTTAAATAATGTATAAAAGGCCGCTCTCAAATATACATCACACTTCAATTCACGAGTAAATGGTAAAAGACCGAGCTTTTTGTACATGTGTGTACGTAACTAGCAACCTAAAAACGGCTACGCTTCAATTGAATGCTACATTTTCTAGCTTCACGCTGTATCCTGCACATAACACAGTAGGCAGAGAGATCTTGGGAACCTAGTTTTAAGACAGTTGGTTCCGTTCCCCACTTTACGATGAATTTGAGGCATTGCTTGTTGAGTGGCTGAACTTAACGCTGTGCTTTTCTTTTTTACCAGAACGAAGAAATGAAAACATTGAATATTTAAATTGAAAATATTTCCTCTAGAGAGAATCCACAACCTGTCGCGTTAACAGTCATACACTTGTCACAGGGCCCCTGCGTCACAGACCTCAATGCTTATAATTAAAAAAAAAATATTTAGACATTACAGAAATAGTAGCTTATAATTTATATTAGTATAAAGTTTTATCGAAATCCGTTCAGTAATTTTTAAATGAAAGTAAAACAAATATCCATCATCACAAACTTACTTTGTTATATTAGTAGGATGTGTGAAATCCATGGACGTGACCCAAATTATAAAAGCATTTCGCCATATTCGCAGAAACGATTGAGCTTGTATCGAAAACTGGAAATCGCATCTGTTTTGTATATCGATTTTTTATTAACGTTTCTGCGAGAGTTTCATTTAATTATTCTCATTTTTCAATAACGTCTCTGTTAAACTTTCACGCTAGTAGGGTATAGGTAATAGGTAGCCAGGGGAAACTTGGAAAACTAGTGTTATTTTATTAATACTATAAATTTGTCAATTAATGGTTATTATAAGAAAATATTATGAATACATTTTTTTTATTAATCTCTACTTGGGACTAAGATGTACTCTAAGCGAGTTTGTTTTTATCACTATTATACTATTTATAATTTATTGCACAATTAATTTATGTATATGTAAATTGACACAAAAAATTTAACTTTGGAACTTTATAGAACATGTATTTTTGATATAAACTTAAGAGATATTAATATTAGTTAGGTTTGAGGTAGGGATTTGGTAAATTTAAGGCATTGCATGTTGAGTGTCTTTTTTGTGTTTCTTTTTTTGGGTGGCGATCGAACCCACAACCTACCCGTCACGTCTACAGTACCAGATAGGAATTTTTATCCAAAGTAAAATTATATATTTTTTTCCTACACGTTTATAATATATTTTATTTTATCTTTGATTTTATTTATTTATTTACGAAACCTATAAAAGAAAGAAAATATATATTCCACATTGATAACATATATGTTACACTTGTAAATTTTAAATATATATTTGAAAATCGTTCGGATGTCATATATTCCATAATAAATGAATTGGCAAATGCTGTCAACAGGTACATAGTTTCAAAGAACCTCACTTTAATATTAGTACTAATACGAGATTCCCAAATTAGTATGTATTAGTAAACGCAATTACCTAATTGGTCGTTAGGACATTTACATTCCAGTCGTATTAGGTAGTAATTATTACGCTTAGATTATTTGCAACAAACAGTGAAGCTTGTTTCGTAAAAGGGACAGTGTCTGCCTATAAATATCTATATAAATATGATAGGTATCGATTCGATTCTCAATTGGGGGAATGAAATATATTTATTTCGCAGTTGTGGCAAAACAAAGTGCTATGTAGAATTCCGCCACCCAATGTATTGCTTCGGACATAAAGCAGAGAACAAAGCACACATGTATACTAGTGGGATTCTGTGTGAAGATAAAAAATATTTTTTGCTAATTGATTTATATCTAATGGAAATAAAGCTCGGTAACTTTGCGTGGTTGTTGATTAACAAATACCTACATGAACTTCGTATTAATATAGATTTTTTAAAAATATATTTCTTACAGATCTGCGTCTAAAATATTTTAGAATTCGGGGCATAATATCAAATAGAATATTAATTGTTCCATTACGTTCTTTTTGCAACTAGACGTCTCAAGTCTCATTATTCAAAGAAAATGAGAACACAAGCGCAGCCTCGAGCACTACCTCAGGCAACGCTAACAACATTGAATAAACACAAAAATATGTTCGTTATGAATTTAAATACTATTCGAGAGTCACAGAAACAAAAAGAAAACATAAATAAAGCAGACGTAGCGAAATTATATTTATTTTTCTACAAATTCAACATAGTTACGCAAGTCCAATGGTCTTTTCTAAATACAAATAATGATAATTAAATAAACGTTTTCGTACACTGTGTATTAATAAATGTATATTATATAAAGTTTATAACACAAAATATTTGGCGATATCCTTAAAAAATGCTTTATAGCAAACTATATTATAAAGGACAGAATGTTTCAGCATATAGCAGATATTACAAAAAAATTACAATAATTTATATATTTTGTAAGCATTTATCATAGGAAGTCATAGTGTATAAATAGGGTGTGTCGTTAAACTTCACTTCTCGCAGCAGAACAGCTAAAAATCATATTTTTTGTAGTTAGGCAAAGAAATGTAAATAACACAAGTATTATATATTAACTCAACTCAACTCAGCTTCACGCTGTATCCCGCACATGGCAGGGTAGGCAGAGGGAACTTGGGAACCTAGTGTTAAGACACTCCGTTCCACTTCCATTCCCACTTTCCGCCGAATTTGAGGCCTCAAGTATTATATATTATGCTTTAATAAGCATATTATTCTATATTCCATTTTACATATACCCTAGGTATTAAATGAAAGAGCAGTTTTTTCATGTAACCATCCATCAAAAGTCGTTTATATTTTAAATATTCACACCATACTTCACAATGTTATCAGATTGATTACTCTCTGCCCACGTATGTATGCGGTGAGTGAGAAAAACAAAAAGAGATTTATTTAAACTAAGCCACCATACATCAAGGGCAATTGAATTTGAACAAAGCTTATATAGCACATATATACGAATAAAAAATAAGAAACGAATAACTTTATAAATCTTTTTAGAAACTTCAATCAAGTTACATAAACAACAAAGAAAAATAAAAGCAATCATTGGCTCTTAAAAGTCGGAAATGAGAAATAAATCGAAATGCGAAGAAATTTTCACAACTGTTATCAGGAGTTTCAACTTTACGCTATATCCAGCACATAGCAAGATAGGCAGAGTGAAATTGGGAACCTTTGGGAAGTGTTAAGACACTCCGCTACGTTCACCAATTTCCGTTCAATCAGAAACATTGCGCTTTGAGTGGCGAAACTTAACGTGCTTTGCCGTTACCAGGACGAAGAAGTGAAAATATAAAATATTTCATTTCTTCGAGTGAGCTAGAAATCACAACCTTATCCCGTTTATGTACGACAGGCCTCAATCAGAAGTTTTACCTCTTTTAAAAATAATAATAATTTTATCAGTGTAGATAGACTAATAATAAATTTAAATATATAGACTACCGGCACCAGCCGCACCTATGTGTGCCTGCATTTTTGGAAAGATTTGAGACTTTTGGAAAATTACTTCTTAGTAATCTTCAAGAAACATATGTACTTTGACCGTTATTCATTATACAATAACATAATAAATTTGCCTACGCGATATTTTGTCCAAATATATAGGATCGCCATACAAAGCTTACGCCATATTCACGTTAATCATCTCCCTATATACTTGTTCAAAGTTTTTTTTTACAGATATTTTATGTCTATGCTACGCTCAAAGTATAAAAAACAATACAATACTTATATATCTGAGTTACCCAATTACAATCGTCTTACTTTATAATGTTGTCTTTGCCTTGACATATGGATCTCGTTCTCTCATATGCACAATAAAACTGCATTTCAGTAAAAGAGCGTAATTTCTTTTAGAGTAATTTCATTATGTTTGGACATTTTATTTAATGAACCTAGTAAGGTAACAGCGGCAATGACGTTTTTACCATTGCGTCACATTGTATACTAATAAAGATAAGCAAAGAAATTACACACGAGTATGTACTTATGGTGCAATGACAATAATATTATTAAAAATATCGAGAAAAGTTCGTTTAAAATTCGGACTTTTGCACAAACTCGGGGCACATTTTATTTTATTTATTTATTATATTATGGTAAATATTATGGTAACTATTATATTAATAGTATTTAAATATAACAAGGAGTAAATTTAAAGGTCATTTTATAAAGATATTATAAAACAAAAAATATTTATACAAGTATGTAAGTAAGGTCGTTACTAATTGACAATACAAAATTTGACAGAAGGGCTGGATTGAATGTAAAATCCTAAATGTACATAACATACGTACGTAACGAACGTACTTTTTTAAATTACAAAGAAATGTTACAATTTGAAATATATTTTATTTTTCTTTTATAATACAACAACATTTAAATAGATAAAATGACCATAAAAGGATTGATTTATAACAAAAAAGTTTACAGTAAAAATAGTTAGTAAGCAGTTAGGTAGGTAGTCTTTATTTATTTACAAAGTAAAAAAAATGCTTTTATTTTAAATGTCAGACAGCAAAGCGGCTAGAAAACAAAAACTATTTGTACCAGGCAAACATAAGTCATAGCGTAGTTGTATAAAACAAACGTGAGATAAGACCGACTGTACATTGCAGATTATCTGACGTATGTATGTTTTATTGCCTTATTGTTTTTGTACTCGTATATGGCGTTTGTTGCTTCACTCAAGATTAAATTACATCAAGTACACAATGGCATAAAATAAAATGCTAAAAAATATTTATAACTTTTATGTTATATGGTTAAAGAATTATTTAACCACATACAAATGCTTCACTTAAAATGTATGCAAGATAATGACACCTAACCTCTATGGTGAAAGTAAAGCACGGCGTTGAGTTCCATCACTTAACGTGCAATTTCTCGAATTGAGCAGAAAGTGGAACGTAACGGAGTGTCTTGACACTAAGTTCCGAAGTTCCCTCTGCCTACCTTACCATGAGGGGGATAAAACATGAATATTGACAATTAATTTGCGCATTATAATATTTCATAAATAAAATCCATATATTTTTTAAAGATATTTAATACGAATTTAAGTTTTTATTATCTACATTATAATAGAACATTACTTCTATAAATGGAAAAGCTTCTATTGCAAATATAATTAAAATAGTAAATATTTGTCGTCGTCTATAACTTTGTTAGCGTTATAACTCTTCAAAAAGAAAATGCTTTTTTGTATTCTTCTGTATTCCCCATACAGAATTTCGAGAAAACTATAAGGCAAATTTCGACATGATGGGAGTAATGAAAAAGCAGCATAATATTATATTAGTAAACATTATGTTAGTAAACATGAACAAGTGATCTATCTAATTAGATTTTTTTTTAATTTAAGGACTACACATCGAACATGTTATACAGCTGCATAAATCAGATTTTGACTGACTCTGACTGACCAAAATAAACAAATTAAACGAAATCCCTTAAGGTCTACAATGTACAATGACTATTATATTTTTCCAATAACAGAGAAGCGACGCTTTCAATGCACTTTGTACCTGTCGTTAGCAGAACGGTCGTTAGCTCGAGAGCTTACTTGGTGCGACCATGCTTGAAAATTACTTATTATGAATCTATATCGGGGCCAATATATCACTGGAATTTATATTTATTGCTTTGTACTCTTTAATTAAAGTTTCTTTAAAATATAATATATATTTTAAAGAAACTTTAATTAAAGAGTAGTAGTAGTTAGTATAGTTTTTTTAAAATATAACTTTAACTATCTTCGTATTTTATAAATAAAAACATTCATACCTACTTATAGAGATAAATATGTATAAAATAAACATTTTCTCTGTTCTACTAATTATTTTTCGTATTATTATAATGTTTTACTAGCATTGAAAGTGTCTATAATAATTTCCCTCATTAACAAGATTTATCTTATTCCTTATGCTACTAATTTTAAAGAATAAAAAAAAATAAACATGTATCAATCAGATAAAATTATTTGTTTACAATAATATTTTTACTATGTTTTAAAGTGTTATTCCACACTTAGGACAGAAAATACTAAACTTAAATTTAAAAAGCGTATAAAAATTTTCGAACGAAGCAGGATTTGAACCCGCGCCTCTGGAATACCGTTCCTGGAACGGTATTCCAGAGGCGCGGGTTCAAATCCTGCTTCGTTCGAAAATTTTTATACGCTTTTTAAATTTAAGTTTAGTATTTGTTTACAATCCACGTAAATCAACAGGCAGGCCGAACAGCGCTACACCTAGCGTGCGAAGGAGGCCACTGCGCCACTGCTGCTCTCCTGGTAACGCGTGGCGCGATGCGCGAGGCTCGAGACCACTCCGGCCGCACCCCCCTTCACCAGGCCGCGGTGCACCGCCACACTGAGCTAGTGCGAGTGTTGTTAGACACTGGATGCAATGTAAATTCCATAGATAATGTAAGTTTATGTAGGCCTGGTGTTTGGTGATAGATTAGTTTTGTGTTATCTGTATGTTGTCCTGGTAAAAGGTGGAACAGATTATTTATAAAAAGCGATTTAGTAATATTTAAAATTTTCTTAATTATAATTAAGCAAAGAGAATAAAGTCATAATTGCAAAAAGATAAAATAAACACCCTAAAAATATAAATAGGTATATATATATATATCTTAGGAATTTCTAAAATCTAGTAAATATTATAAACAATATAATACAAATGTTTGCACAATATTGTCTTATTAAATTATTTATGCTTTTAATATACTTATATTGTACATAGTTACCTTTTATTATTTTTATTATAAAAGTAAACTATGCGATGCATAGTAGCTCTAAACAGCACGAAACATTCTCAACTTGATAGCAGAAATATTTGAACTATTCAAAGAGCATTCTCCAGCGTGTCACGAACTTATGTGTTCCTGGTTCATGGAAATACGTAAATAATATACGCATAGTTTGTTAGTTAGTAGTAGTTTGCCGTTGTTGTTTTTTTTATTATTCTTTATTTAATTTTATTTATATTCAGCGCAGAGGAGTATCGTGGCGCAGAGGTACAGGCGTGTGACTGTAAACGACAGGTTGTGGGTTCAATTTTCCTCACGTTCCTCTGTAAATTCCGCCACTTACCACGCACATTCCTTTCTTCACATTCTTCTGTAAATACCGCCTTCAATATTGGACAGAAAGTGGGGAACGTAATTGACTTAACGGAGCGGACTATCTTAAAATTAGGTTCCCTACTGCTTACCGTGCGGTATACAGCGTAAAAATTGAAAACAACCTTAAAGAACTGTAACCGGAATAGGATTTAAGTGTAAACAAATTGGAAGATCTTTGAGAGATCACAAGGGACAAAAATATTTTCATTTCCACCCTGAGAGACAAAGTGTGGTTTTGAATTTCAACACTCAACACAGTGTATGTGTGTTTTGTAGTGAAACACAGAAAGATAGAGAAAACACTGGCTCCGCGGCTATATGTGATAAAAATAAAATGTTCTAAATAAATGAAAATGAATTAGTGCACATTTTAATTTTTTTTTAATCTGCTTTTAATTATAATTAAAACAAAATAAATATATATTTTATATCATTACACACCCACTAAATATACATATTATGTATATAATTTCTCCTTGGACGAACGTCTTCTTGTCATACGTCAAATTGTGACAGCCTTATTGGCGGGAAAATGGAATCTGAATTCAGTAAATTCGTAACATTATTATTTAATATTAATATTGTGAGTGCTCATTTTCTTACACGTGTAAGAGAAAATTAATTAATTAAGAACGAAGCATTGCTTTAGGCGTCAACGGGAATTATAGGCATTTTTGATATTTCGTGTTCTTTCTTCCTTAATGTATAAGAGTACATATGGTATTACAGAGATATTTCATTGTTATGGTGAGTGTAAATTTTAAACTTTTACCGGCTCTATCAACTGATAGGAATACTAATTAGTAATCATAATAATACCTATAAATTTATAATTATAATTATGTAATTATTACATAAAAAAATTAAAGGCAACTTTTACATATAAAATAATTATTTATGGCTACTTATTTCCACATATACTGGGTGGCAAAGTAGGTGGAAAGAACCTGGGAACCTAGTGTTAAGACACTCTGCTCCCTTTAAGGCATTTTCTTTCCATTGCCCGCGGAACTCGCCGCACCATTTCTTTTTAACAGGGCGAAGAAAAGAAAATATTAAATATTTTGTTTCCTCGAGCTGTTTAGAGTCGCTTCGGCCATTTACTGCGATTTATACTACGATTTATAATATTAGCATAATTAACACTACATTACATCCCGATGGTGTTTTGAAATCGTTATGTGTAATATATTCCTTCTTCAAATTGTTAAACGAAATTTCAGTACGTTTATTTATGTTTATGTATCTGTTTGAATGTTTTACACAGAATGGTGTAACGGCGCTACAGATGGCCTGCGCCCAAGGTTGTCGCGGCATTGTTGTGCACTTACTCGCATTTGGTGCCGATGTCCATTTACAAAATAATGTAAGATTAAAATATATCTTTCTATCTTTTTCATTATTTGTGTAGCCTTTTAACATACACTTATCAAACAATTTAGGAATATTATTTTAAGCAACCATTAAAATTAATTTCAATGATTTCTTTAAAAATAGGTAGGTTCTTCTGCCTTACATGCGGCGTGTGCTGCAGATGCTACAGATATTGTCGAGCTGCTGCTCGCGCATGGAGCTGATCCTGCACTTACCGATCAGGTCGGTATAACATTTTTATAGAGTTTAAAGTGAATTTGTGGTTATTTTCATGATAGGAAAGAAAAGAAAACGTAAAAAGTTTTGAATTTTTTCGGCAATTTTTTGGTAAATAGATATATGAAAATCTCAATACATGTAATAATTGATCATATCGTAAAAATCGTAACACTAAAAATAACACTGTATTAGTGATTATTAACGCAGTGAGTTGGTTTATCGCAAACCAACCAAGTTGTGCTCACTTTATTGGGAACTTATCGTTATAAAGGATAATATTATAAAGAGTTTAAGCTGTATATATATATAAGAAAAAGTAATATAAGAACATTTCATTGAACGGATTGTTAAATGAAGTAAAGTGAGATCTATATGGAGCTTTTCTGAACATAGTAACGTATTTATTGCTTTGCTGATACGTTTTCACAAACTGATAAATATCAATAATTCACATCAATTTAACCAAGCCATATAAAATACATTTTAAAATAACAATTTTGATAATGTATTAACTAACTATTTACATAAGAATTCATAATATATATATTAAGGAACAATTATTCAATCAATTAACGCGGCGGTGAAACCGTTCTAACCACAGGCGGTATCCACCGTGAGACCGACCGCTTTCACTTATAAGGAGAGCATAAGTTCACAAGTGCCTCGTGCATATATAATAAGTTTTTTTTTATCAAATCTACTGTAGTGATGTACATTTTTGAAGAAAAGTGAATATTACATATAGTGTAATTATTTTAGTTTTGACGCGATAACATTTCAAAAATTTCTCGCACATTTCATTAAAGTATGCATTTTTTTATATACGATTATGGCAAATAAACTACGGCCACGAAATTTTGTGTAAATATCAGTGTTATTACTTAAAAACACACACATGAACTGTGCAGCGTTAACAGACGTCTCGATTTTGGCAGGATATTTCCATTTTTTGTTCAAAATAAAATGTCCCTTACGGAATTTGGATTCAGGGAATATTTTTCAACTGATGTGATAATTATTTTTACTTCATACTACATCCCACACGTGGCAAGGTAGGCCGAGGGAACTTGGGAACCTAGTTGCGTGTTAAGTGTCGGAACTCAATACCGCGCTTTGCCTTGTTATAGTGAATATATAAATTATTTCATTTGAAATTATTGAATATTTTACTTCTTTGAATAGGGGCCGAAAGTTGTCGGCAACCTGTCGATTACAGTCACACGTTAGTGCCTCTGTACCACGAGAGGCCTCTAAATAAATCTTTTTTTATTATTATTTTAATTGATTAGTTATTAATAATTCAAACAAGTTATGTAAAATAACTCGAAGACCTGATCTCACTTGTCGGAAAAATTTTACTATATTCAAAATCCAGAGACAAAATCTGAAAACGCTGTAGTAACTAATAAGCGCAATCACAATCTGTATGTCGCCATGTGTTAGGAAAAATCCTGTGACCTTTCAGTGTAGTAAATAAGCACAATTGTATTTTTTTCTTAAATTAACTACTAAACTCTAATAAAATAAAAATGTCCTCATTGAGTTTCTGCGCCGTTTTTCTAAGGAATATTTATTACATGTAAATTTTTTATTTCAAATTTCATTTGACTTTGAATTTAAATTGCCTTTAAAAAAAACGTTTCTCAATAATGTTGCCAATAGGCAAAATGACAAAAAAACTAACTACCATAGAAAGTGACGGAACCGATTCCTCACAAATACCAGGAGAGCATAACTTTATTGCAACTTTCATAATACCTTCTCAAGTCTCTTCGCATAAACAACAATCAACGTAGCGTAGATGCAATACAAAACTATACTCACGACAAAAAGAGATAGCCTCACATAACTTACGGATACTATCACAATGCAGTATCTGCTATCTTCTTCTACCACTATTCGTTAGAAAGGGACGGAGATATATGATGAGTATTATTTTGTCCTCCGTCTCTTTCTATAAATATAACTTATCCGAACATTTACATATGAAACGCTTCATGCCTTCACGTACTAGGGAGACATGAAGTAACCGGTAGGATAAGCCAAAATATATTTAACTCCTGACGTTTGAGGGAAAACTAAGTGTAAGAACGTTATGATTTTCAGTGGCTCTCTATTTAATTGTTTTCATGATTATAGAACTAATAATTTGAGAGATAATATACTTTCGAGGTGTCAATTGTCGTCCGACACGTCTCAACAAGTCATTTTATTTTCGCTTATTGCAACAAAATAACTATCTGATTGAATTATTTAATAATAAAGTTTAATTAGTTTTACTTTTCTCAGAATATACTTTGCCTTTAAAGGCAAAGTATATTATGAGAAAATAACAATATTAACAAAAAGAAAATAATGCAATTTGGTAAATAAAAATACTAAACTCGTTAAAGTTATAACGAAATGAACCTAATTTGAAACGTGTCTTGTCTGTTTGGGGCTACAGGGGCTCAAGCCCAAACGCCAGTGCGGACGTGAGCCCCTATAGCCCCTGCGTGTGACTGTAAATGAGACAGGTTAAAGCTTTGATCCTCATTTGAGGAAATGATATATAAAAAAAACATTGCTCAAACGCTAAGTTAAGGCCTGTCGTGGCGCGGCAGCGCAAGCGTGTGATTTTAAACAACAGGTTGTGGGTTCGACCGCTCTCGAGGAAATGAAATGTTTAATATTTTCGAATTAAATATTTCATATTTTCATTTCTTTACTTTGGTAATCACCAACACCACTCAACATGCAATGCCTCAAATTCGGCGGAAAGTGGGGAACGAAAGTGGAACAGAGTGTCTTAACACTAGTTTCCCAAGTTGCCTCTGTCTACCCTGCCTAGTACAGCGTCAAGCTGAGTATGAGTGAGAGATAGCTTAAACGGTTCAGTAACAAGAGCAAGCGCGAAATTGAATTCCACAACTCAACACTCAATGCGTAAAATTCGATGAAAAGTGGAAAACGAAAGCCTGTCCTATATATGAGAGAAGCTGGAAAAACAATGTACAGCTTAGGCATAATGTAAAAAAAAAAGAAACGTGGTGTCCTTATTTTATATTATTTTATATATATATATATATATATATATATATATATATATATATATATATATATATATATATATATATATATATATATATATATATATATATATATATTATAACAAAATTAACTTAATTATATAAATATAAAGAAACATACGAGTATAAGAGTTAGTTTAAACCCTACATACAAAACTATGCACACTCCGTCGTCACCCACCCATCACTATTACTAACTGTATGACGAAACGCTTTATAGTTCCATACACCAGGGCAGCATAACCCCAACGGAAGTATCCAATAAAACTAGTTCACATATATATATAACAGTAGTTGTAACGTCGATGACAACGTTTTTTTTTATTTATTTGTCACATATCAAACGGACCCCTTTTAGTAACCAGGGTCGCAGAAGCATGGTGGAGTTCGTTAGAAAGTTAGGCATCGGCCTGTCATTCGTTCCCATACATTACTTTATTGGCTTGATATGCAGAAATTGTTTATTGTAAGCTAAATTTTTTTATCCATATAATGTGAAAAATAGCTTAATTTATTTAGTGCTAAAATTTATTTACGACGCTTATTTAATTGTTTAGAGGTCTGTCGCGGCGCCAATGGTCCCTGGTAAGCTGTAGGTTCGATGGCACCGTGGTAAGCTGTGAGTTCGATCTCCCCACTCGAGGAAATAAAATATTCCATGTTTTTATTTCTTTGCTCTGGTTAGGTTAGGGGCCGTCTATTAATTACATGATGTTTATTGTAGCATTTTTAACCCCACCTCCCACGTTGGTTTTTTTTCCAGCTTCACGCTGTATCCCGCACTAGGCAGGGTAGGCAGAGGGAAAGGAAGTGAAACCTAGTGTTATGACACTCCGTTTCACTTCCGTTCCCCACTTTCCGCCGAATTTAAGGCATTGCGTGTTGAGTGGCGGAACTCAGCGCCGCGCTTTGCCTTATTACCAGAGCGGGATATAACATGAAAGCCGAAAAAAATTTGTTTCTAAAATATTGAACGTATTTAAAAAATGCTGAATACTTATACATTTTATACTTAATTAAATATTAAATATTCTTAATTAGACACTCTAAGCCTATATTAAATATTCATAAATTACAGTACAGATTATCTGTACCTACTCAATTCGCAAATAAATACCTAATATAAAATTTTAAAAATATATGAGATATCACTTACATTATTTTTTTTTCTCGTTGAATATTAATTATTTTATATTTAGTGTCTACATATATGCGTGCGTATGTGTAGAGACAGAGAAAACGGAACCCAACGCCGCACAATATCCAAAAAGTTCTACGTATCTATGACAACGTTTATCACACGTTTGAATGTACAATAAAATACATTATTATACATTTAAGCGTGTCTACAACAAAAACATTCAAAGAGCGCTTCAACCTAAGTAAGCATAAGAAGAGGACTTGTCGCCCTCTAACATTAACACATCAAACACTCGAAAAGGTAAAGTGGAACGAGCAGTCTAGGGATTTTGAATGATATAGTGAAATGTAACTGAACAATGTATATTTAATAGAAAAACTTGTGATACTTTTATTGTATTTGTTTAGTTTTAAGTTGTATCACACTCAAGGCAGGTTCCATTGGCATAATCTATCTGTTAAAGCACTATGTTCTGTTTCACAATTCTCGCCGAATTGACTTGAGTGACGAGACTCACACCGCGCTTTGTCTAGTTACCAGAATGAAGATATGAAAACATTAAATATTAAAATTGAAAACATTAAATATTTCATTTCTTCGAGTGGGAATCGAACCCACAATCAGTCGCGTCTACAGTTGAACGTGTGTGTCCCTGCGCCATGACGATCTCAAACTTATTTTGTATCTTCTGATGGGGTTATGCTTAAATCTACTTAATAGTAATTTCGGTTGTCTTTTTGTATTTAACTTATTTTATTATAAAAATACCACACAATACTATAATACATTAAAATTTATTTTAACAACCTTTATTACAATTCACATTACCTTATTAAATATTTAGAAAGAAGTTCACAATTTTAGCAGTTTATGTACAGAGAATAAAAAATATATTCTATTCTAATTGTAATTTCTAAAATATCGGGGAAATGAAAATATATTAAAGATAATAATATCCCTCGACTGAAAATCGAATCTAGAACGGTTAAAATTGACTGTCTAACCACATCGCTATGCAACATGACAGTATAAAATATCACAGTACAATTCAATAAGTTACATCGCGCTTAAGTTAGCATCTTAGACGCTTTAAAAGTTCAACAATAAGGCGTAAAACTTTTAAGATATACAATAAATAATACAAAAGAAATGAGAAGTTTCTTTTTAATAGAATGCAATGTTAATACAGGGGACACCCGGGTTTGAACCGGGGACCATTCGATCTGCAGTCGAATGCTCTACCACTGAGCTATATCCCCGCATACAAATTGTGAGAGAATAAAGCTTATATGCCCTAAAAGAACTGAAAACAAGAAAGCTATTTACAATATTATTGCAAAGTAAAAGGTCCCAAGGAAACGGACAGACTTTCAAAGAACAAAATCAATATGTTGATATTTTTTATTGGGAATTCGTTGCTTGTATTTATATATATTTTTAGCATTACATTATATGTATTTTTATGAGTTAGACAGTGAGAATCTGGGTACTTGTGTACCTGTGGAGAATCTGGCACAATTTGTTATAACCTTGTTATAAATATACAAAATAAAATATTTTTTTAAAATATTTTGATTATAGAAGAAGCTTACACACACACACATATATATATATATATATATATATATATATATATATATATATATATATATATATATATATATATATATATATATATATATATATATATATATATATATATATATATATATATATATATATATATATATATATATATATATATATATATATATATATATATATATATCCGCTCTGGGTAGTTTATTTTCTATGGACCTATCAGGCACTACTATATTTGATCCGACTCAATAGTTATAATTCCCATAATCATTACGATGAACTGACCGTCACGCTTTATCTCAAATAATATTAAAAATGATAATTTCAGACTGTCATATTTGCTTTACCAGAAAATTAAGAAGTACAAAAACAGATTTAAATGTGACACTTCAATTGCATTTAGCGAAATTGAAACATTATAAAAAACAAATTGTTAGTTTGTATATATGTAGTTATAAATACCAAAGCGAAATGAAACCAGGTCCCAACAGGCTGTCCGATATCCAATCTAAACTTTTAACTTGACATTCCCCAATTACTGGACGTTCGGAACAGAGAGTTCTGATGAGTAGGTAATTTAGACGATACTCAGAAATAAATTTGCTGCATGTACTAATATAAAATCGTATTGCAATATGCACAGAATTTATGGAGCTTTAAACGCTTAAGAGATCTGTCGTGGTGCATAGGTAGATGCGTCTCATCCACTTTAAAGACCGGCAACGCACCTGATTCCTCTGGTGTTACACAGAGCTATGGGCAGCTCGTTTGCCTTTTCTTTTTCATAAAAAGAAACATGCGACTGTAAACGTGTCGTTTTCATCCTTTAGTAACAAGGCAAAGCACAGCGTTGAATTTCGCTACTCAATACACAGTATCTCAAATGCGGCGGAAAATATGGAACGGAACGATGTCTTGGCATTACGTTCCCAAGTTTCCTACATGTAAAGTACAGCTAAAAGGCTCAAAGCTCAAGCATTAAATCGGAAAAGAGATTTCTGCCATAAGTTTATTTTTCTGTTTATGCTTTAATAATAATTTATGTACTTCTTAGTCTTAAAACCTAGATACTTATTCAGTTGTAAAAAAAAATAGACTATTAAAAAATAAACATTTCTGTACATTATAGATCCATAAGACAAGTATAATGATATATTATAACACGAAGGGCGTAAAAACTTTCAAATAGAGCTTATACTTTATTAGACATAAACATAAGCTTTATTGGCCTAAAAATAAAAAAGAAATAAAAATTATTTAATGTTGAAAAAAATAAGATTATTTTATTAATAAATAATACAATGATTAGTATTTACGTACATTTAAAAATTATAAAAGGCAAAAAGATAAGAGGAAGCTAATAAATTCATTGATCATTAATAAAATCCTTACCTTTAAAAATTAATTAATTAATTAATTGAGGCCTGTCGTTTCGCAGCGGCACAAGAGTGTGACTGTAACCGACAGGTTCTGGGTTCGATCCCCAGTCGAGGAAATGAAATATTTAATATTTTTAATTTAAATATTTAATGTTTCATTTCTTCGCTCTGGTAATAAGGCGCGGCGCTGAGTTCCGCCACTCAACACGCAATGCCTCAAAATTCGGCGGAAAGTGGGGAACGGAAGTGGAACGGAGTGTCCTAACGTTAGGTTTCACTTCCGTTCCCTCTGCCTACCCTGCCTTGCCTAGTGCGGGATACAGCGTGAAGCTGAAAAAAAAAAAAAAATTAATTAATTAATTTATTAATTTACTGTCAATTGTTTAAACAATATACTAGAAAACCCTACTCTCAAGAAAGTACATAAATAATACTTTTTACACTCTGACTTACCGTAACGTAGATCCAGCCTCTATCTAACATGAGTGTTTTTCGACCAGTAATGAAGTTACCAAAATTTTAAAAAACTCCATTCTAATACTGACGCTGGTTTAGACGGCATAAGTACTTAGTACTTATGCCGTCTAAACCGATGTGAAGGGTAAAATTAAGGGCTGTGAAGGGTATAATTTATGACCTAACGAATATTTGAATCTCTGTGAGGGTGATTTTCCTGATAGCTTAAAATTGACGAATGTTGTGCCTATCTTTAAGTCTGGGAGTAAAACCGAACTGGTAATTATTGCCCTCTTTCTATTTTACCCGTTTTGTCCAAGGTGTTTTAAACAATATTATACCATAAATTAGAACATTTAATGACATCAAACTTTTTATATGAACATCTATACTGCTTTGATAAGAATCGAGAACAATATTTATCACCATACATTTGATTACTAAAATTAAATAAATATACATTAAAAGTATTTATTAATTTTCAGAAATCATTTGATACTGTTATTTACAGGATAGTGTTAAGTAATCTTAGGGACTTGGTTATATCGGGTAGTGCAGCACAGAAAATGTTTGTATCTTACTTCAGAAGTGGACTTTTAATTGTAAAAATAAGTAAAAAAGGTATAGGAAATGGAATTTGGCATACCACAGGGCTCAATGCTCAGACCCTTATTATTTCTTATTTATCTTATATATAATAATATTATGAAAATAGGCCTCAGTTGACTCTTAACTCTGTATGTCGCTAACACTTGCTTGTTCTACTTTGGACGTAGCCTACCTGACTTAATATCTGGTGTCAAATTAACCATAAAAATAAAAAAAACCTTTTACATGATTTTCTGTGCAAAGAATAAAAAAATACCATAACATTTTCTTTTAACTATAACTAACGCAATAATGCAACGCGCACACTACGAAAAGTATTTAGGTTTGCTCCTGGACGAGAAACTTGAGTGGTGTGCATATGTTGAGCATGCGAAATACAAAGTGTCATCAATTACAGGAGCTTTACGTTGGACAGTTGGCAGTACTTGTATATAAAGTAAGGTCCAAATTACCGTTTACAACTCAGTAGTTTAACGTATCCATCATGTAATTTAATTTATAATGTTTAGTATTTAACGAAAACTAAAAACAAGAAAGCCATAATACACATCCTACGGAATTAAAAATATTATGTTCGACGTCCAACTATTGCAATAAATAATGTAAAGACGTGTGACAACACTACATTTAAGGAAAATCTAAAATAGCATGTACATTCCATATTTAAATAGTAATTATTTACCTAATATCTTCAGCTTGTAACGGTCCTTAGCTTGTCCGGCCACTGGAACGCATATTAAAGATAACTTCAAGTATTTCATTTTAAACTTAATATGAGCGAACATTGTTATTTTTGAGAAGATAAAGTTACACTTCATTTACTACCCTTTATTACTACTATTTATGCTTCAATCCACGAAAGAGAACTTTTGCACTGTTTCCATTTACTATATCCTTTTGATTTGGAAAATCCTTTTACCAATATGGTCGAATCCAATGATTAATATATTATATTTTCATAGAATAAATCTGGCCAGGCAAACCAGGATACCGATAACACAGTTTGAAAAGTTTTTTTATAGTTTTTTGAAAATTATGTGATTTTTTAGCCTTGGTACAATTGATAACAATTGATAACGAAGATTAAAAGGAAGAGAAAATGTTATTTAATTCTAACATGTTATAATACAATTTATACACTCACGGAAATAATTTCCGTAAAGTTCCATTCCATTTAAGTGTTCATGTTTAAGCCACGTCTTATTCATAAAATAAATGCTTTAGCAAATCCCTAAACTTTATTTAGCCTCAGGTCCATCAGTTTATGTGTTCCTCCGCCCCACTTCCATTCTCCACTTTCCACCGAATTTGAAGCAATGCGTGTTGAGTGGCGGAACTCAACACCGCACTTTGCCTTGTAATCAGAGAGAAAAAATTAAAACATTAAATATTTAATTTGAAAATATTAAATATTTTATTTCGTCGAATGTGGATCGAACCCATAACCTGTCGTTTATATTCACATGCTTGTGTCGCTGGGCCCCGACATACCTTAATATATAATTTTTGGTCTCCATACTCAAATCCATAAAAAGAAAGCCTAATAATAGAATGTCTCTGTTCATTATTCTGTCTTTCTATCCGTCTGTCACCAGTTTGTCTCATGAAATGTGATAGTTAAACAATCGAAATTATCTCAGATAATGTCAATAAAACAACAAATGTTCCCGCTTCTTACCTATCCGTGATACAGCGTGATATAGCGAGTAGCTATAAAAATAGTAATCTATTAAATTAAGTATTTATTAAATATAAATTACTTATAAACGTATTATGTACCAAGCAAACATTAAACAAACAGAGGCAAAAACGGCTTTTTCTCCCTGATTTAATGTTCTTGTCGCTGGCTTTTAAGCACTCCACGTGCCCGATGATAAATTGATGAGTTGGTTTTACGCAAATTCAATTTTGCTCGAACGTCAATTGGGGCGCAAATAAACTCAATTTATAATTAAATGAACGGAAAATATACCGGTATCAGAAGTATTGATAATATTTGTATATTGATTTGTTTATTTTTTGTTTGGCGGTAATAATTACATTCAGATAACATGTACGTACATATTATATATGTATATATATATATATATATATATATATATATATATATATATATATATATATATATATATATATATATATATATATATATATATATATATATATATATATAATTACATTCAGATGTTAATTTGTACATACATATATATACATATATAATATGTACGTACTTCTATACTTATATGATTAAATTAAAACGTTTGTTTGTGGCAGGCGATAAATTCATGAAGTAGTTGTTTGAGTTATAATTTTTTTTGTCTATTTATGGAGAAAGACTAGGCTTATTATATTATATTAGGCCTCGAACGGAGCCAAGAGTAAAAGCTATTTTTTTTCTTTCGACGTTGACTTTAATTAGTAAAAATGTTTCAAAGGTAATTTTTGTATGGCATACATATTCGTACTACGTTGGAGTATTATTAATTACGTACGTTCGTACTTAATTCGCATATCGTGCTTCATTTTGTAAGGTTATTTTAATGACGATCTGCCTTTTTTATATTAGTCAAATATAATTTTAACAAATTAGAAAAAAATATCAGAATCCTAATAAAATAATTATATACCTCTAGCCACGTTGCCCCCACATTATTCATACAAAAAAGCGAGAGTTTAAAGAAAAATAGCGGATCGTATGAAAAAATAATCGCGATTTGACTTTAACCCCGCTCTCCCCTCTGCCACCCCCCTCTCCCGTTAACCCAGAGGCTGGCTGTGAATTATTGAAGGCCCCCGTGCCGCACTGCTCACCTGGTGACTCGACATCCACTGCATAATACAAATAGAAGTGCCTTATATGCGTTCTGGGAAAGATCTTAGCAGATTCGCGTCGCATAAAATTGCGCATTGCGCTTTTTAAATTTAAGTACGTCCTATTGTACATGGAAAAGAGTTAAATTATTTTATACTGAACAAATTATATGTAAAGCCTATATCAATAAAAATGTATAATGAGTTCGGATAACAATTATAAGGAAATTATTATAAGAGATATTTTACTTTCGCAAATACTCGTAACGTAAAATGACAGTCCTTTAAAAGTATTAACGTTGACTTCTGACACATTGTCAAAAGAAATTAAAAAAAAAAAGAAATCTAAAATTTACATACAACGTACCTACATAATATAATAATATATATTTCATATTTAAGTACATTCAGTTATTGGAGCAATAATAATAAATTATTCCATATATTTAAACTTTAGAAGACCTTATAGACTTATTAAAGTTATTACATGAAATATGAGAGAGAAGCGTTCCGCAATTTTGTTACACTAAATTTCACATTATGTGTAATAAATAGATTTGCAGTCATAACCAGTATACGGAAATATGAAATATTTAAATTAGGAGAGTGTGATATAGAAAAAATATCTATGTTATATGGAGGCCTGTCGTAGGGGCACAAGCGTGCGACTGTAAGCGCGACAGAACAGGGCAGCCCCAATCGAGGATATAAAATTTGTATCATCATTTTTTCGCTCCGGTAAAAAGACCAAACACGACATTTAATTCCGCAACTTTGTTTCTTTTTCCTCAACGCGCAATGCCTTTAATTGAACAGAAACGAACGGAAGTATCTTAATTGAAATGGACATGGAATGTCTTAACACTAGGTTCCCAAGTTCCCTCTTACCATCATGCCATTTGCGCCATAGTGAGTAGGTAAAAAAAAGATTAATGAAAACTTTCACGAACGTAAAGAATTTTTGAACGAAGCAGGATTTGAACCCGCGCCTCTGGAATACCGTTCCAGAGGCGCGGGTTCAAATACTGCTTCGTTCAAAATTTTTATACGCTTTTTAAATTTAAGTTTAGTATTTTCTGTCTTAAGTGTGGAATAACACTTTAAAAAAAAACATAGTAAAAAAAAGATTAATGAAAACTTTCACGAACGTAAAGAATTTTATATAAAAATATTATGATTTTGATTTATTGTTTGTTTGTCGTACAGAAAAGTAATTGAATTATCTTGACGTCTGCTGACATTGTTATGATATTATCTATGAAGATTTTTATCTAAAAAATCTTTTTTATCTGATTGTATTTATACGTTTGAGGCCAGTCGTGGCGCGGCGGCAAAGCGTGTGACTGTAACCAACAGGTTGTGGGTTCGATCTCCACTCGAGGAAATGAAATATTTAATATTTTCAATTTTAAATATTTAATGTCTTCATTTCTTCGCTCTGGTACAAGACAAAACGCGGCGTTGAGTTCCGCCACTCAACACGCCATGCCTCAAATTTGGCGGAAAGTGGGGAACGGAAGTGGAACGGAGTGTCTTAACACTTGGTTCCCAAGTTCCCTCTGCCTACTCTGCCATGTACGGGGTACAGCGTGAAGCTGAGTTGAGGGAAGTGTATTTATACACACCTTTTCTATAGTATTAATAGTCATTTTCAACTTTGAGAACCATGCCTAGTTTTTAACTTTGAAACCATCGTGGTGCAGTGCGGCGTTAGGTTTCGCCATGCAACATGTATTGTATTCATTTAAAACAAAAATTGAAAAAACAGTATCGTATTTATGAGGAAGGTCAACGAGAATCTAATAAGCTCCTTCTTGCCCTACCAGACTTACATACTTATAGTGTGAAGCTGGAAACAAACTAAATTTAAAAAAATAAACTTTCTAGACCTCCAATAAGAGCAAATTACAGATTTTAATTATTTTTCCCGTTAATTCAACAGAAACGATTGAACGAACATTTTGTGATTTTTTTCTCAGCCTCACGCTGTATCCGCGCAGAGGGAATTTGGGAACCTCATGATAAGACACTCCGATCCGCTCTCCACTTTCCGCCCAGTTTAGGCATTGCGTGTTGGCGGAACTCAACACCGTGATTTGCCTTTACTATAGCTAAAGAATGAAAACATTCAATATCGAATACAATAAATAAAATAAATAAAATAAAATACTCAATGTTTTATTTTCTCGAGTGCAATCGAACTCAACTTGTCGCATTTTTAGTCACACACTTGTGCCCATGGACAACAATAGTCTCATATTTTGTTATATGAATATAACAAATACATATTTTGGGCATCTTATTAAAAAGGCAAATCCGATGAAAATCTGAAATCTGAAATCCAAAAAATCTGAAATCTGATAGAATTAAATGAATATATTTCCTCAACTTACCCATACTAATGAGTAAAGATGATGAGCGCTTAAGAAGACGCTAAAACTATTACTAATCACTTTATTTTCTAAAGATTTTAAGAAGGAAGGGTTAATTAACGAGTAGCTTTTTTGACAACAAGAAACAGAAGTACTATATGACTTTTAAATAAAAAGTAAAAATTGCTCAATTCACAGAGTAAAAGGAAAAAAGGTATATTAAAAAAAATCGCCCCTGTTGGCACTCATCACTTCATTATTTATCTCATATAGCAGGACAAACATGCCTAATATAGAGGTACTTCTGTTCTGTCGATTTTTTGAGATTTTATATGTCGGGTAGCGGAACTCTACGCCGCGCCTGATATACCTAGTGAAAAAATAAAATAGACGACAGCCAGTATAAATATATATTTGATATTTATGCATAGCAAGAAAATAAAGTAGCTAAATATTTTTTAAATGCAAATTATTGCTGAAAAAAACTTTAATCATTACTATAGCCGTTAAGAAAAATTCCACAAAGTTACTAACATCCAACAAGCCGTAACTCATATGAAACCTAACTTGTTCAAGCTAAGTTAAGCTTGAAAAACCGAAAACATTTCAGTACTTTGATAACTAACTCGGAATAAGTAAATCTGTTTGTTGGTATATGTTCTCTCAAACGCATAAAGTAAGCTCAAGCCGAAAGCTTACCTATGCTTTCAATGTATAGGTATTTCTGTGTTTCTCACTGGTTGTCGCCAGCAATTTCGTTTGCTTAACTTTTGTAATGTAAACTTTAGCTGACCGTTAGCGTAAGAATTTTGAGAAATCTTCTCTTATTAATATCAACTTTCTAAGTCCAATAGTTTTACTGTGTGTTGTGTGTCGGTCACTCAGTAGGTACTTAGATTATTGATAAAAGGAAAATGATAAAATGTTAAGGAAACGGCGCTCTTGTTTGCCTAATTTAAATTTAATAAAATGTTAGTATTGTCATCCCTCGAAAAAGCTTACCAAAAAAGTTATAATAACCACATAATTTCGAAAAATTAGAAATATTTTTTTTTAAACAGATACGTGTTCAGATCCTTTTATCTAAACGTACAACTTCTATACATTGTGCATAGAATGTTAAATTGTTAATAATTTACTTTTATACAGAGTTCTTTAATAATGAGATAAACGTACAGACGGTCACAGTAACTTATTTTTTTTAAATATATACCCGCATTAAAAGAGATTGGTAAAGCACTCTACCTAATACGTAACGCTTTCACAAAGCCGAGAGGAAAGCTTTGTTAGGATGATACTTCATGTTCATCAAAGGTTGAAAATTAATAGCATATTTAAGTATGTCACACGGACTTTTCTTAAAGGAGAAAGATTTTTTTTTGGTTTTCGTATTTATTTTCACGCTGTATCCTGCATATGTTAGAGGAGGGCAATGGGAACCTAGTTCCCAATTTCCGCGAAATTTTCAATACGTTACGAATTGAGTAGCGTAACTCAACGCCACACTTTTTCTTCATACTAAAATCATTCCTCCGATCGAATCGAAGCTATAACCTCTAGCTATAAGCTCGACGGCTACATATAGAAGTGAAAGCTTAATATTAATATACTGATAGAATATCCGCCTTGAAAGCGTGTAGGGTTAAAAAGTAATATTACTTTTAAAAAAGTTATAACTTCGTTGGTTGTTTGTATCAAGATAAGTCTCACGGTGTAAGTTTCTAAGCGCTCGTTCATTTTTATGAAACTTGGTGTAGGCATTTCTTCTGTTTACATATTTACAACTACTTACAAGTTATAAATATTTTAACTTTTATGGCTTTATTCTTGAGTTTTATGCTCATTTCGGACGATTTATGTGACGATATGACATTTTCAATTAGCTTATTTTATTTATGTACGATGCAATGTACGAAAGTACTATACCAATATGTATAAGCCTCTACAAAAAAATATATAACTATAACTATTGCTTAAGGGCACAAGTGCGTGACTGTAAAAACTAGAAGGTTGTGAGTGCGATCCCTACTCGAAGAAATGAAATATTAAATAATTTCATTTCTTCGCTATGGTAACAAGGCGAAGCGCGGCGTTGAGTTCCACGACTCAACACGCCATGCTTGAAATTACGTCTGCCTAACTGCCACGTGCGGGATACAGCGTGAAGAAAAAATTAACGACGGATTCAATTAACTCGTACTATACACAATTATTTATTTACTAACTGAATTAATTTGTATTGTAATATAATTATTATTTTAAAGAAATAAAAAGAACAAAACATAAATTAATAAAATAATTGTTCGCATTTTGTCAAATAAATACTTTAACATGATATAAGCTTTTAAATAAATACTTTTTTTATAAATAAATATTTTAATTTGATATAATAAATACTTTAATTTGATATAAGAAGCCTGTCGTGTCGGCGACAAAAGTGTGACTGCACGTATGCAGTCCTGGCCTGTCGTAACAGGTTGTGGGTTCGAACCCAAAACCTGTCGTTTGTTGAAATATTTCAAAAAATGGTAAACATTCCAAATTTTAAAACCGTATAAAAACTTTAACGTAGCAGGATTTGAGCCCACGCCTCTTGGTTCAAGCGCTCTGACTTCAAACTAAGCCATACTTTCTCATAAAGCTACGTCGAAATTCTTATACGCCTGTTAGAATTTGTTTATACTGTTAGCATATCTGTAGGGAGATATTTACAAGTTTTTCCCTACCCAAAGATAATTTATTAGAGTTATCGTTTGGAAAGAGACGCTATTAATTTAATATTTTTTTCTATTTTTATAGTGTTATTCCACACTTAAGAAAGAAAAATATTAATTTTAAATATGTAAAATTAATTGTTATTAGAAAACGAAAATGTTACAGATTAGTAAATTAATTATTATTTAGTCCAAGCGGATGAAGCGAATTCGCTAGTTAATATTAATACTAATTGTTCTATGAGAAAATGAATTTTGTCTGTATTGGAAATGTATTCTATAATTATACAAACAGGATTATGCCATGAATAATTATTAATTTATACATACTGTGATTGAAATAGAACGCATGAATAAATTTTGAGGCTTGTGGCTCTGGGGCACGAGCGTGTGACTGTAAACGCGATAGGTTGTAGTTTTGATCCCCACTGGATGAAATAAAATGTTTAATATTTTCATTTCTTCGCTCTGTTAACAAGGTAAAATGTAGCGTTAAGTTCCGCACGTAATGTCTCAAATTATCATCAATCAAAAAATCTACTTCACTGAATTTGAGAACCGGAGTGTCCTTTTACTAAGACCCCAGGCCCCCCTTTCAGGTGCATGAAAACAACCGTGAACTTCAAAAAAACGTGATCGTCAAAACCATTTATTACGCGATCGCGTAAGTATAAGCTGAAATATTCAAGTCCATGGTCCCATAGAGCATAGAGAATATCGACTTCTAAGCCAATGTGTTAAAAATATGAACATTAATGCGTCAATTTGCTGTATTTTGTATGAAATTCACCGCGTACTTAAATTACAATTATAATTAACCTATAGGATATTTCTTGTAGACCTACAATTATAAAATTTAAAGAGAAGAATTAAAAAATGGTATAGATTCGAAAATAATATATAAAAACTCTTTTAAACTTGGACTTAGCAACCCTCGATAGGCGAGTACGACTCGCACTTGGACGGTTTATTTTTAAATTTCAAAATCACTATTTTAAATTACAATAAATATGTAGAAATTCTAATTATTAAAAAAAACCTTGTTCAAATATTATTTTTACAACTTGAGTGTACTGGCAAGTAATCAAAGGAAGAGTTGATTTATTTTATTATACAAAGTGGACGATTGAAAAGCGTATTGTCGTTTTGCAAAAGTAGAGTGTACGTTACTTCTCGGTGCAACTAAGTCTGTATATGCTTTGATCTTTCTTAACAAAGAAAATAGAGTTTTACAGAGCCTCTTTAAATAGGGACGCAATACGTGATTACAGACTGCATCAGTGCAATATTGTGTTATTTTTAGTAACTGGCTACTGTACTTATTTATAAAAAATATTGTATGTATTTTATTTAACCACTGTGTAATTTGTCTTTGCCCTCCAGTGGTCTCAATCACCGCTGAGCGTAGCTGGCGGGGCTGCGGAGTCACCACCGGAGGGCTTCCGTCGCGCGGCCAGGGGCTCCTTCTCGGCCATACTGGACTTGTTAACGGCTACTGCTAACTTAGATCAGCGGCATGTAAGTTGGTTTTATTTATAATATTGATATTAGATTGAGGTCATGGTCGTTGTGGCGCAGTGGCACAAGAGTAAAACGACAATTGTAAGATCAATTCGGGGAAACGCAAAGGTTGTATATTCTTCGCTCTAGTAATAAGTCAAAGCTTTCGCGAGTTCCGCCACTCAACACTCAATCAATTGAATATTCAACGGAAAATGGTTAACGGACACTCTGTTAACCACTTTTCGTTACACTTAATATTAGTTTTCTTCGGTCTAACTCACTACGCGGGATACAAGGTCAAGCTTAAACAAACAAAACAAAATATTAGTTCAAAATTTATTAATTTCTTAACATCATATGGATAATAATAATATTCAAAAATTACTTCAGTACACGCAAATAAAAAAGTATTGCAGTGGAAATAACATAAAAATTAAACAAACATTATTTTTTTATTACTTATGCTCTGTACGCTTTCGCATTATCTCGTTGTTTTGGTGCTTTGATTATTACTTTCCAAACGTGCCAGTTCAGCACATATCACTTAAACAATATCACGTTGTGTGGAAACGGTACCATGGAGGTTGTACGGTAAATTCTAATAAAAGATAATATTACTTAGTAAGAAGAAAATTGTCTTTTCCTATAATAAAAAAATTTAAAATCAATATATACATTATACACATAGCACAAAGGATAGTGATTAGCCTCTCATTTCATTTTGTTGTATCTAATATATATACATAAAAAATGACATAGAAGACTCAACACAAACATTAACAAACATTGAAATTTAAGGTAGGTACCGGGGAACCTTATAGGAAAGGACATAATATGAGGGAAGGATTTACTTGGAACCACCTGAGCTTGTTGTCAATCTAAATATAACATTATAACTTGCCTATTCGTACATAAATAATAAATTTATTTGTTTCATTTCGTGCGAATGCTGTAAAATAACTTGAATATATTTATCTTAAAAAGGACATGTTTGTTACAGTTCTCTTGTTCACGTTTCTCTTCTAGAAACAATGAATATGTCATGGAACAATTGTGCCTGTCGTGACGCAAAGGCACAAGTTTGCCACTGTAAAGGCTCTGAAGGCTACGAGGAAATTAAATATTTAATATTTTTTTAATATAATTTAACATAAACTGTTTCAATGGAAAGTTAATGTCTTATTAGGTTGCCAGATACCTCGGCCTACCCTTCTATATACTTACGGAATACAACATGAAACTAAAATAATGAAATTAATGCAGAATGCTCGTAGATTTTGGCTATATGATTATCTTAAGGCATTTTAACACACAAATCCACATTATCTTTTGTCTTACAATTTTACCTCAAATTCTATTATAAAAACATCAAATTTTACAACAAATGCCGTAAATAAGCCCCGGTATGTTATCCCTTGATTAAATTATTATATAAATTGAAATCCCGGTAGAGATTGTTCAGCGTAAACTCTTCACTCAAATAAGTCCGCTAATTAGCCCGTCCAATTACGGAGATTTCAATAGCAAACGTCAAGTAATGCACAATAACCTATCGACCCGTCTGCTTCAGAATATTTATAACACAACAGGGTTTTATTTTCGTTTTGAATATTTAATGCTATGTAGATTAGTATAGTAGATTTGGGAGATGGGAGGAAATTAGTTAAGATGAAGAAGATGAGTAATCTTGTTCGTCTTAGGTACTATATTGAAATTTATACATTCGGGACCACGGCCTATGGTTAATTGTTCGAAACGTCAAGTTTCCAAAAATATATAAATATACGCGATTAATCTGGTTCAAAATGTTTCATTTAAAATGTACATACACACAAAGATATTATTAGGTTCTTGTATTTTTTTAGTACTTGCAATGAAACCTGCCGTGGTGCAAAAGTTCAAGTGTGCGGCTGTAATCGCGAAAGATTGTAGGTTTATTGCCCATTTGAGGAAATTAAATATTTAATTTTTATGTCTCGCTTTGATATCCAGGAAAGGCACGGCAAAGGTTTCGCTACTTAACACGTAATGCCTGAAAATCGGCAGAAAATTGAGAGCGGAATTGTTTTAAAGCAAACAGATTGTTTTTACAATAAATTCCCTTTGTCTATCCTGCTATTTGCGGGTTATAGCGTGATAGTGTAAAAAAGTTATATTATACGTCGTGCTAAATTACATTTAACTATGAACGCGGTGGTTATGAGTTTGAGAATCTTTCGGGAGATTATTTCCATTTCCTTTCTCTGGTAACATGACAGAAAACGGAAGTGTCGAAAATTTGGCGGCGCGTAAAGGTGTGTCTTCTATATCCGACATACAGAGTAAAGGTAAACATAACGATAAGTTTTATATAAAATACTACTGTCATTTCAATAAAACAAAATATATTAATGTTGTTCCGCTATAAGTGTTCAATATCCAAATTATATTTGTACAGATGAGATATCTCGTATGTCGGCCGCACCACAAATAATATTCTACATGAAAAACTACTCAAATTCTTTTATTTTGTCAACTTCCCATTAAATCCCTTTTAGTTAGAATTGACTTGGCCGTACGTTTGCTGGCCCTCGGGCACTTGCGGATTTCAAGGATTGCTTACTTAGGACTGTAAGAAATACGAGATTATTTAATAATATATTACGTTCATATTTCGTTATGGCCTTGAATAAATAAATACTAGGCAGTCAGTATGAGGCATATTTTTTTTTACATTTGGATATGATAAAATACTTTGAAACGAAAAATAAAACTTAATTAAGTCAATTATAAAGCAGCAAGATGTAAAGAACCGGTATGATCACTCACCATCAGGAGACCCGTACGCTCGATTGCCTTGTCTTTTCCATAAAAAACATCTCTGGGTATACTATTTGGAAGGAATGTTGTTTGAATTTGCGTGTTGGGTGGCGAAACTTAACCCCACACTTTGCCTTGTTGCCAGAGCAAATAAATAAAAATATTAAATATTTAATTTCCTTGAGTTCTCCCGAGTTGGAATCGAACCCATATGTTACGTTTATAGTCGCACAGTATTGCCTCTAAACCACGCCTGACCTCCGTTTTATAGTAATATAAAGTATACTTATTATATATAACCACCCGAGAAAACGCTTTTATCGAAGTACTGAAATAAATTTTGATAAAAAAAAACTGTCCCACTGAGTTTCTTTCGCCGGTTCTTCTCAGGTCTGAGGCAGTAACTGTGGTGAACTGGTGGTAAATTGTTTCACGTTCAAAAAACGAAGCTTGTAATTTCATATTTTGAATAAAAATATTTGAATTTGAATTTGAAACAATGTTAACCTTTTACAGTTTACGACACCGTGCTATCATATTTAAAACATTGACATATCTCGCAGCGGACATTTACCTTGCTCATATCACATACAGATTATTTTATTGTTATTGGAAATAAAATTTCTGCAATTTACTTTTGTTCCGTACTGTGTATCACAAAATGAAATTTCTTTTTGAAAATAACAAAGAAATATATAGTCCAAATAAAAGTTTATTTCCTTTCCTTTTTTCCTTGATCGTCATTTGTAGTGAAATGAAAATATTTGTTTAGCTCTAATAGGCAAATCCACTTGTCCATTTATCGAGCCCCTAATTGAATTACGTCAGATTGTCGGCGCTCAACAACGCAAATAGCGGATGACAAGTTAATGATGTTTAGAGACGAGATTGGCCAAATCTGTCTGTGTACTCTGATCGAGTGGCTCTCGAGTGCCTTTTGTATTTTCCAATACATATGTAGTACCATTTAAACTTATGTTGGTTCGAAATATTTGGAGTTGATATTTTGTTTGTAGGGTGTTATACATTTTATGTACTACTGAATTGTATTAAGACACTTTAAATAAGTACCTAATTACTATTAATACAATACATACAACAATACATACGGAGTTTTTAAAAAATAAAAGAAAAGTTTTAATTCTAACGCTTGTCTGGAGTTTAATGAATAAGACAAAAAAATGTAAAGCGACAAAAGACTGACATATTCTTTTCCTGTTTTCTATAGCTTATTTGGAAATGTAACACAGATAACGCAATATGCACCAACTAGATTAATTTTACTCAACACGCAATGCCTCAAATTCGGCGGAAAGTGGGGAACGGAAGTGGAACGGAGTGTCTTAACACTAGTTTCCCAAATATCCTCTGTCTACCTTGCCATGTGCGGGATACAGCGTCAAGCTGATTGAGTGAGTGAGCAGATTGATTTTATATGTAAATATTACCTACTCTAATAATATCTGAATATACATTAACATGTACTTTCATATTCTATTTCCGTACAACGCTGAAATAGCTACACGCTGCGGTGGCTGAATGGCTGGTGGCTTCATTGCAACCATGTTTCGGAAACTCCTATATATGGGGAGACAACATAAAGCTAATAATAATTTATAACCAAACCCTATAAAAATTACATTAGCCACACTGATGTATAGTGATATTATACTTAGGTACATATACTGTTATGTTCACCTACAATAGTGTAAACATCTTTTTTCCTCTTTAGCAATTTCTTAGTTGCTTGACAATACATTGAAATATTACATATAAAGAATAGGATCTTTGACCATCCTCGAACACAATACCACCTCAGTGAACCCGTGACCATGGATAACTGCAAAGTGTACGAAACGTTGGATTTTAAAAAATATATAAAGACAAAAAGTAAAGAAATAAAGTATTTAATCCGCTGTTTAACACGCCATGCCTCAAATTCGGCGGAAGTGGGGAACGGAACGGAGAGCCTTAACCCTTAGTTCCTAAGTTTCCTCTGCCCACTTTACTATGCACGGGATACAGCGTGAAACTGAAAAAAATATTTGATAACATTTACAACGAAAGGAAATAGAAAATAAGGTTATTTTTTTTTTTATATTTTATAATAAATAAATTTATTTAAAATTTCCTTTCTTTATACAGTATAATAATATTATGTATTCGTATTTTCCTCAACATACAAAGTTCCTTGCATACATCCTGAGTGTTTAAAAGTTTTCACACAATGTCATTTCCCGTCATCAATATCAATTTGCAGCTTGTGGCTTGCGCTTTATTGCATTTTGTTACTTCGTTAGGCGAGACTCGACTCTGGGACAAATTCAATAAATAATGGACGAGGTAGTTAGTGTAGTGACGCTCCTGAAACACTTTTAACCTATTTTGTAGGGAACTGTGCTTGTGTATTTCAGCTTTGCTTTGAAGCAATTTTAGGTATCAATCTCTATTTATTGGTTGTGATAAAAAATGTAAAGTAGGTACGTTTTTTCAAAGGTTATTCAGAATAATAATAAAAAAATGTTGGTTAATCATAATACCTAGTCGGGTCGTAAGTTCTTTCACATTTTTACCGTGAAATAATTGAGACATGATTGTTTTTAGAATAATCATTTAAATATCAAAAGAAACGTAATAAAACATGGATTCTTATTTTAATTACTATTATTCAAAGCTCCGCGGTCTTTAACTTGCGCGGTCACCAGTCGTCTATAGCAGCACGCACGAGATCCATGTCAATATCGGCAGCTGCTTTGATGTAGTGTGACCCAAGGCATCCTTGGATGCCTTGAGTGACTCCACATTAGGATGGCGTGTTGAGCAAGCCTTTTCCTCTGTTGCCATATTTTGTAATCCAACGGATTTTTTTTTTATGGATAAGACAGGGCAAACGAGCGTACGGGTCACCTGATGGTAAGTGATCACCGCCGCCCACGGCCCCGTGTAGCACCAGAGGAGCTACAGGAGCGTTGCCCGTCTTTAAGGTGGATGGGCACCGGGGCCGAAGCCGAAGCCACTACTTAACGCCGATTTTAAACGCCGGGGGTGGTAACGGTCCGGTCGAGTCTACCCATGCGCGTTGCCATTGCTGACCACGTGACTCTCCCACGCGGATTTAAGTCTGGACTGGAGGAGGGCCAGTGTTCGTGCCGGATG
Organism: Eueides isabella; assembly: GCA_019049475.1. Lineage (NCBI taxonomy): Eukaryota > Metazoa > Arthropoda > Insecta > Lepidoptera > Nymphalidae > Eueides > Eueides isabella. Next base: position 2,144,538 of record CM032401.1, read on the forward strand.
AAGTCAATTTTGCGCGCCCCTAGCCAGTCTTGCGTGCTTTTCGCTCTATGAGTGCAGAATCTTTCTGGACATCCCAGGGTCTGTTATTGAACATTGTATGAGAAACTGGTTCCACAAGGTTCGCGAGGACTGTATTTTGATACACAACCGCATTTGTTTTTACGCCTTTCTCACAAAAATGTACCTCAGTTAAGCCCCAATATGAGATTCCTAACCAAACCATGAGTGAGGATGGAAAATTACCTCACTGGACACGTGGAATACGGTTGCTGGCCTCTTCACTGCTGTGGGCGTACACCTTATCATTTTGATTATTGTAGCTCTCCTCCACGGTAAAATTTTTTTGGTCCGAAAAGAGAATTTGACGATGTTTTTTTGCCGCGTACCGCTTCAATAAAACGCGAGATCTCTTCAGTCTCATGGCCATTAGACGCGCATCTAAACGATGTCCTGTTTTTCTGCGATAGGCTCGTAGCCCTACGTCTTTATTCGATGCCCTTTTGACCGTGGTTTTGCTTAACACCTTTTGAAGGGCAACAGTTTCTGCTTGCGTATGGGATTTCTTCGGATTCGCACCTTCACAGCTTTTATCTTCCAAATTTGAGTTGTCACTACACCGTTTGATGTTACGATAAACGAATCTGTTGGTTAAATTCAATTTTTTAGTATATCAAAAATCCGAGTTGGCGCGTTACTACATCGATGTAACGCAATAACCGCGACAAGGCGCGCTTTCTTTAAGAGTCCACTCCATATTTAATAATATGCCGACTATGAAAAAATACACATCCTTATTTTCGCAAGAGATTCTAAATTCAAATTTAAGAAACATTTTTGTGGCAGAAATTTCAATTATGAAATTAATAGTAGTTTCTATTGTGTGACAGAACTTATGACCTGACTTAGTATAAATATGAATTGTATAAAATGTACATCCTTAATATGTTTATATATTATCTTTATACAGCTTCTATACCCAAAGATGGTCTGGAGGCGATCGTTAAGGTCGATTGATATCGCCACATACCTTATTGTACATTTTAGTAACTTAACAATGTATATGTTGTTCATTTATTTGCGCAATATTATTTATTATAATTGTTATAAGGTAAATGATACAAATAAGGCCTGTGCTCAATTGAGGCCTATAGTGCCGAAAAGTCGGTTAAAATATGGTTACATCAAAATTACTCTTACACACGCATAGACAACAGCGCCACAGCGCGGTAAACAGTGTGTGAGAGGTTCGATCGTGTTCGCGGCGACAGTTGCGGCGGCTCTTTTGTAAAGGATGGATGTTTTTATGGCGCGTTATTAATTTACCGTAATTTCTACCGAGTCTTAGTACGTTGTATTTTGAAGTTTTATTATAAATAACAGCTGCGAATTACAATAAAACTTATCAAAAAGGTAATTATGTCTTTACATTGTATTATTTAGAATATGCGAATTAAATACAGCTCATAAGATCTATGAAGTATTGTGTACTAAATAAAGCCTAGCTTTTATAATAGGCCTTATTTGTGACCCTAGGCCTTAATAGGAGTCTGTTAATTTTTAACTTTAATATGTTTATTTACAGATATATTATCTTAGTATGGCTAGTCCTGGACCAAAACGGGCTACGTGGTCCGATGAGAGCTTGAGAGCAGCAGTTAATGATGTACGTTTTGGCCGACTGTCGACTTACAAAGCTTCTGTGCAATATGCAGTTCCGAGAAGAACTATTAGGAATCATCTGCAAAGTGGTGTTTTACACAAAAAGTTAGGGAGAAACGCTATATTGACGCCAGAGCAAGGAAAAGATTTCGTTAGCCGTATAATAAAATTTTCTGAAATAGGAATACCTCTAACACCAAAAATGATTCGGATTCAAGCATTTGCGTTTTGTGAGAAATATAACATTGCCAATAATTTTAATAAAGAAACAGGGCTTGCAGGAAAAGGCTGGTTGAGATTGTTTTTACAACGAAATCCGGAGCTAGCAAAACGAAAAGCACAATTCCTTAATCCAGCTCGAGCTCAGAAGTTAAATAAAATCATTGTCACTCATCATTTCGATGAAGTTCGTAAGCTTTATGATGAATTAGATCTCAATTACCATCCTGAAAAAATTTACAATATGGACGAGAAGGGCTGTCGGCTTACGTTACATCACCAACAAACAGTAATTGCTCAGAAGGGTACTAAAAGGGTCTACATGCAAGGCTCTGAGCATGGTGAAAATGTTACTGTTGTAGGATGTGCTAGTGCCATAGGAAATCCCATACCACCAATGATTATATTTAAGGGCAAAAGGAAGAAACCTGAGTATGACGATAATTTGCCTGCAGGTTCAATTGTCCATATGGCACCAAAGGGGAGTATGACAACAGAATTGTTCACTTTTTTCATAGAACACTTAGCAAAATATAAAACTCCTGGAAAAAGCCTCCTCATTTTTGATGGTGCTAAATGTCATCTGGATTTTCGTATTGTCGATACAGCTGAAAAACATGACATTGTGCTTTATTGCCTGCCATCTAATACGACACATGAATTACAGCCTCTTGACTAGGCGTGTTACAAGCCATTTGAATCTTACTGGAATCAAGAAGTTCTGCGATATATGTACGAAACACGTGCTAAACAGATCACTAAATCACGATTTAATGTAATATTATCTAAGGTCTGGGCAAAGAGCATGACTTATGCAAACATAACGAGTGGATTCAAAGCTACTGGACTTTATCCATTAAATGCTGATGCAATACCAGAGACTGCTTTCGCTCCTTCTATCTTGACAGAGCGTCGTATCAGTAAAAGTAATGCGAACCACTGTGGTGAATCTTCACAATTAATAAATTTAAGACGACCTCAGGCAAATTTGACCGAAAACATTGAAACAGACATTGTTTCACGTCTCTCTTCACCGATCGCCAACATTCGACAGTTGCAAAATTTGTTTGATGCCGAAGAAGTCTTGCCATTATGTCCCGGCACACCTGACCTTCGATTATTTACGTCCTCCGTAGAAGACAGTACGCCATCTCAAATAGATACTAACGATCATCAAAATTCTCTTAAAAATTGTCCCGGCCCCAGTGGCATACAGACTACCATTCGACTTGTAGAATATAGTAATAGCACAGAAGAAGAGGTGTACTCCACTTCTTCTGTGCTATCACAGACACACACAGTATCTGAAGAAGACAATATTTACGCATTTATAAACAGATATATTCCGTCGCAACGCCCAAGAATCTATTCTTCTTCAGATACAGACTGTGACATTGAAAATGTAAATCCCTATAACCTCGTTACTTTACCTAATTTTTCTAGCGAAGATACTGAAGATGAAGAGCCTTTAGCTAAAATTGCTGCGAGTACTAAGGCTGATTTCCAACAATTTATGCCTACACCTGATTATGGTATAGTTAAGAACCATCCACGTAGAAAGGCAATAAATTATAAAGGTCAGAGAGTAACTAAAGATTTGTTTAATACAGATAAAGAAACAAAAAAGAAGAATTCGAAAAAAAATAGAAAAGATACCTGCAAATATAAAAAGACCCGTTCTATTAAACCAAAACCAGAAGATGAAGAGCAGTGGTATTGTCTAGCATGTAAAGAAAATAGAATTGAAGATATGAGGCAATGCGTGGAGTGTCGTCAGTGGTATCACGAAGAATGTGTTGGCTTAACAAAAAGCGATGTAGACGCATTTATTTGCCCTAATTGTCTGTAAAATTATGCCATTACGTTTCGAGGCTCTATTTAGTTACTATGTTTAATTAAGGCCTACCAAAAAAAAAAAAAGATATGACTTTTTTAATATTTTCGAGAAGATATGTTAATTTGCTTATTTTTGTTGGTATGGATATGTTTTTTTTAATATAAGTCTTTATTATTTCTTAATATGCGCCCGCAAGTCTGATTAGCAATTTAAGCGGAATCTTTAGCAAAATAACTTAGAAAGTTATTAAAAATCTCAAGGAAACACTTGATTAAAGCCAAAGAAATACATATTTAATATAATTAATATTCAAATAAGACCATTTTTATAATTTAAATATATAGGCTTTGTTAAGGCACTATGTTTTAAAATGGCCAAAGACTAATGTTCCAAAATTACCTATTTTTAAGTGTTTTTTTATGAAAAATTATAATATTATTTTTTAGTTATTGAAAATTAATAAACCTAAGAATTCTACTTTGCTTTTATTTATCACCTTTATCGAATATTTATTAAAATATGAGTGTTTGAAATTAGGTAGGCCTTATTCGTATCACTTACCTTATTCAGGAAAAGCGCGGCGTTGAGATCCTCCACTAAATAACTATGCCTCGCTTTGGCGAATACGTTATTTGGAACGGAGTGTCTTAACACTAAGTACTCTCTGTCCTCCCTGATTTGTACGAGATACTGTATAAAGCTAAAAAGAATATATTTAGGCAAGAATTTTAGTGAATTAATGACATTTCGGTCAACAATTTAATCCTAATAAACGAGGGTACTAATACAATTTCAGGAGCACTCCGACGGGTCAACTACCCCGCGCAATGAGGACAAATCCGATGGACAATCTCCCGCCGCTAATGAAGGTAATCATTTTGTATGTGACTTTTATATATTTTTGTTATAGAAATAGTTATCTTCTTTGGCTTCACGCGCTTTGTAGCTAGACAGGTACCTGGAAACTCCGTTCTTTAGGTAGGTACTTTCCTTTTTAAATGGTGGAAAATTACTATGAAAATTATTTTATCTGTAATTTAATAATTTTCCGAAAATGAGGTCAATGCGTAATCTCCTCATGTATTTTCTCATTCTTTGAGTATGACAATAAATAAGTTTCCTCGTTGGTTATTATAAAAGGAAAATAATTCGTCTTCCTTATTGATAAAAATAAACAATATTTTTTATGTATCTGCGTTGATATAAGTAGCTTATAAGTAGATGAGTACCTGTTCAGGCGAACATATTCCTTATAAACGTTGTTACGCTATAGTTTTTTATTATAGCAGTCAAAGTATACTTTGTTTTTATGTTACTTTTTTTATTGTGTTCCTCTAAAATTTCATCATTAATGTCCGATTTATATTTCGGAATTTCTGTAATAGTCTTTTCATACCAATTTTGATTCAAGTACATCTAGTAAGCAGTGAGTAGAATCAAGTAAAGTAATTACGAATATTCAAACTACTTATTCAAACTATCTGCGAGTTCGCCCCAGTGGTCATCATAAATAACAAAACATATTCTAAGTATAGGCGGTAACTCGCTAGTACCCACAATGTATTACAACGCAAAAATAAATGTACCTAATGTATATACCTAGCCTATAGCCTTCTTCGATATATAGATTTTTATTGAACACTTTTTTTTATTTCAACCAGTAAGTTGGTACTTAAGCACTTATGCACAGTATAACTTTACTTATTAATTATTTTAAAAGAAATCATTATAACTGTATAAAGACAAAATGTAGTCTACTCAATTGGCTTGTGACAAAATGTAGAGAAATAAAACAAACTTCCTTAATCCTCAACTTTTACTAATTACACTTTTTTTTGTTTTTTTTATTTTTTCTTTTTTTTTATAATTTCATTTCTTATATTTTATATTTTCTAAAGTGTGTATTTGTTTATAATGTTGTTTATAATTTGTAAGTTTTATATGTATGTATGTAAATATCTCACTATATTCTTACGAATGTGCAGTGGTCACACAGCCCAATTAAGACAACGAAGGTCAAAAAAATAATGTATTTTATTATAGATTAAATTAATCACGTGTGTACGGTTCAGAATCCTTGACATGCAGCAAAAGGCATTTTTAATCTATACAAAACGCGCAACGTATCTACAATCATTTAACTGAAAAAGGGATAATACTGTAAAGCTTTAATTTGTTTCGAAAACAGCCTGTTATAGATTTTTTGTAATTTGTAAAACGTTAAAATGATTAGTGTGTGTTGTCCTTTGAAAACAGATATACGTCCTCGCGGGCACTTTTTGTTTTGAAAGGTTGCCGACAACATCTTACATGATTTTTGCGTAACTTCATTGGTTTACTCAGCGCACGCACGGAAATTCTCGAGTTCGCCAGACTTTTTACATTTTTATCTTTTCTCCGTTACTAGGTATATATTTAATCGTCATTTAATATAGCTTCACGCTGTAACGTTATTTCTCTTTAGTCCTTAGAAGCCAAGCCTTTGCATAAATTTATAAATGTACATTTAATATTATAATGTTCATTTCTTCGCTCTTTGAACGAGGCAAACGTTAGCGTTTATTTTTTTTTCAATGGCTCAACTACTCTTGACCTGGATAGGTCTTTAAAGCGTCACCGTGCCTGGTGAAGAAATACAATACCTCTGATTGCCACACTCGAGAAAGTACCTCAAGAAAAGGGTAACGATTGTAGGGAATAATCTGTTTTAATGATGAACGAAGTATCTTAACACTAGGTTCCCAGGTTCTCTCTGCCAACTACTGTATCTGGCACATATCCCAGATACAGTGCAAAAAGCTGAAGATGAAAATATATTATTTCTTGTTATTATCTTACTTGTGTGAAATATTTTATATTATATAAAGAGTATATATTTTTATCCTATAAATCAAACACTAAAATTTTATCATTTACGGAATATTGGCGCAATAAAATGGCCAAAAAAACAATATTGTAGTATAATATTATGTGTAAAATAATATAGTTTTTGGTTTATTGGATGATGTAGTTCGAAAAAATGTTTTTTTTTTTATAAAAAGCTGTAATTTTTCTTTGATGTTTTACAACCTTTAGGTATACCTACCTATAAAAAATTGGTTCTTTTATTATAAAAACATCCTCTTCCCCCTGTGTTTTGTAGTTATAAATTTTAAGACATATTATTATACCTTGCCCACTGCTTTGGTGGTTGAATGTAAGAAACAAAGGCTCTTGGCCGAAGATGGTCAACTAAGAACTAACAAACAAGCTTTTCAACACCACACTATCATCTGTTCCTATTGGAAATATACATACGAGTATGTTACTTTTATAAGCTGCCGTTACTGAATTCGCCTATGTGATTTATTTTCTTTTCTAGAGTTTCATTCAAATCATCACCTAACCCACGGACAACCTAATGGTTCCTTTGATAGGTAATAACACAAACGAGGCTATGTAACATGTACGACATTATTTTTTGTGTCTAGGAATATGAAGAAATATAATTTCTCGTTAAAATTTTGAACAGTAAACGAGCATCGTTCATTTGAAGACGGTGTTACTTGTTTTCTTACAGCAGTTCCAATTTTTTGCTAATCCGCCGTTCCGTCATCATTGAAACCAGGGCCGCTGCTAGGTGTTTGAGCGCCCGCGTGCAATACCGATTGTGCCGCCCTATTACTACATATGCTGAGAGAAAAACATCTTAACTAAATATAAAAAAATGATTTTGATTAATACAAATTTTGTTTACTGAAATGTAAAATCATATCAATCCAATAAATTTGGTATAGTCATTTTGGCGGGCGGCGGGTATGTGACCCATTAAACTGTCCATCGGGGACTATAAGCGTCCAAATTTCTTCAAAAACACCGAGGGCAGGAGCAGGAAACACTTCCTGCTCCCCTGCGACCTTCTTTTTATGAAATTATGGATAATATGGAAAATGATTTGTCATGCGATCCGGCCAACCCCCAGTGCCATGAGGTATCCGGCCCTCGTTGTGCGAAATCTGATACTGAAGATTGCAGAAGTGACTACCAGGCTCCTGTACGAGAGACTGTAAAACGATTTGTTCAACTGGCATTCCACCCTAATCTGTTCACAAGATCGAGAAGGTCGTCGCTGGGAGCATACTCCAGGCAGCAACAGTAAATTCAATGCTACAGAAGAAACATCCTTAAGTCCGATCAACCAGACTGACTAAAAGTCTCTGTAGATAAAAATCAGAAGCGAAAAAGGCAGTAACTAGCCTTCACCATAAAAATCACAACAAGTAATAGATTTAACAGGTTATCCCTTGATCCCAAAGATGCTGCAGAAATACACAACAGAAACCTTAAGAATAACTTGTGTAAACACAGCGATATACAAAAACGACACTAGTTTGAAATAAAGTACTTATAGGACACATTGTTAACTTAAAAGGTCAACGCTACTAGAGAATTCGACATGATATTTACAACATTTGAGCACTTTATGAGCCTCATAGTCACCATTGTTGAAACAATATCAAAATGTCTGCCCTAATAGTGGCGACCTGGAATATTAACGGTTTTGCTTCGAACAAGAATGACTTAGAAATCTTTATAAACATTAACTAACGTGACTTATCATCCAGATGGGACGGGACATACAGTAACAGCCATTGTAATAAGAAATTCTATGAAACATCAAGTGCTCCCGGAGTATAGGACAAAGCACATCCAGGTTACGATTGTTGTGATGGAAGGTAACTTTGGTCGACTGAACCTTTCAGTAATCTACTATTTGCCAATTGGTGAAATTTAGTTTCACCAATTGGCGAAGAATTTTGCATCACTGGGAGGAAGATCTGTGGCTGGTGGTGACTGGACGCCAAACATACATACTGAGGGCTCAATGTTTATAACAACTAAAGGCAGACAACTAAAGTTATGTTTTGACGGTAATAATCCCAACCTACTGGATAACAGATTTAAATAAAACACCAGATTTGCTGTATTTACTCGTATTTATAATAATGAGACTTTTATCAAATTACATGAATGAATGTATTTTGATAAAAGTCCCATTATTTTAAAAAATATATATGTATATATTTTTGTATAAACTACATGGCTGAACTTTCATGTAATTTTTACAAAGATATCTTGACCGCATAGCTACTCCTTGTTTATGGAGCCATATCTCACAAACAGATGGCAAAAAGATATTGCAATAGGATTTATGGATCATTATTTAAATTATCTGTAAAATGCAACTTTAATGCAACAACTACATTAAACAAATCAATACCGACAAAGCCTGATTCACTTCTTGAATTGTCCTTAAACTTTAGATGCTGTACACTGACGGCACACTGTCTTTTGCATGCCATGACATATCTTATGATGTAAGTGAGATAACTATTTAATAAGAAAAGAACTTTGAATATGACGTGACGATGACGAATCGCTCGGTTTGCCGCCCCCATGGACGTGCCGCCCGTGTGCCGTGCACGCCTTGCACGCCCGCTTGCGGCGGGCCTGATTGAAACTAATTAACATAAATATTTCTTTATGTGTGGAATAAATGCAGCATTTCAAAGTTAGAGGATAGTTTTCCCCATAGAAAGAAATATATTGATTTATACGTAATTTCAAGCGAATTTCATTGCTTTATGTCTTCAAGATCTACAAGTTGAATAATATTTATTTAGTACCATTTGAAAGATTACTAGTTGAAAATGATTTTGAAATAAAAGAACCAATTTGTTTTTGTATATAATGAGAAATCATCAATTGAAAATAACGTTTTTAATTTTTTCATCCAATAAATGAATAACTAACAACATTCTTGTTACTTTATACCTACTATAAAAGCATATATAGTAGGATATAAAAATACCTATAGTTGTGGTTAAATAATTTTGAAATATTTATTGTGTATGTACTTACTTATGGTATTTTAATACTTTTTTAGATGACCCATATTTGGGAAACGGTAACATGTTTTGGTATGACTTATGGAGTAAAAAAAACTCGAGAGGACATTCTCCATCCGTATCTATATACCTGTATCAGTTTTTGCATCTGTGTTCCACTCATCGTATATTTATTATGTACAAAAGGTGAAGGAGACAGTGAAAGGTGATGGTCAGCAAGCACACTTCTAGACCGACTTGCTCAACGCGGCTTTGCAGCAGACACACGCCTGGCTCTGCCGCCCACTGGTAGTATATAATGGTTTCTCGTTTATAATTGTAGACCTTTTAGATAAACCTGAGCCTAAAAAATGTTAGCTGATCTTGCTGCGTACTTGAATGAATGGTGGAATACACCGTTATTTGGTCGGAGGATTGTAGAAAAGCAAACAATAGCGTTCATTGTTAACTATCACAAAATAATCTCATAGTATTTATTTTAATTATATAACTTATGATGATACACAGCCTTCGGCAGCTGCTAGAGTATAGTGAATATTTAACATGTATTTTTGTATGCCCCAAGCATGTGTCAATGACCGTCTAAATTTTAAATTTAACTATAATTTCTCCAGTTTGTAAGACAAAGTGCGTCTCTAGTATTAAATTCAAATTGTGCACAAAGGGAAAAATACACAGCTATACCCTATTCAGGAAGCTGAGACAAAAGGTAAACGAACCACAACCACAGGTTACTAAACAGGTCAAGATTGAGTTAATTAAATAAATATATTACATAAAGCTACTACGAATTTAATACGCTGATATAACTATTAAATATTATAGAACTAATAAGTCTAAGTGATTTGTTAGGAATAAAATATTATAATGTCAAAGTAGAACCAATCAAAGGAAGTTATGAGACAAAGTGGTCGTTGTGTTCAAATAGGTAAAAGTTCCTTTTACGTAGCCGAAAGGCTTCAAATCTGTAGAAATTTATGATATTATCAATAGAGTTTATGAAAGTTTATTTACATTTTTACTACATCGCGTGCTCGCGGCAGGCTGCGCGCGCTACCGCGAGCTGTGCTACCGCGCGTCGCAGGCGCACGGGGCGGCGGCGGCGCGGGGCGCGGGCGCGGGCGTGGGGTGCGCGTGCGCCAACTGCGCCCGCCGCGCGCCGCCGCCGCCCTGACCCGAGCCGCGGCCGCGGCCCACTGCGCGCGCGCACCGCCGTCTACAGACTGCCTCTGCGGCAGTGACTGAGGATTGCAGCCTAACACATACTAATGCCATGCGCATGTAGCGCTAACCAAATCTATTTCTGCATAAAACTGCAGAGATCTGAAAATGCAGCGCGTCTTTGTTCATCTATGAGGCTTCAGATTTACGCAAAATATGAATAACACAATCAATCATTTAATCAAAACAATTTAAATTTATAAAAAAATATTACCAATTTACAAATTACTAAATTTTATAATTCCATTAATTCTGTAGTATATGGCAGCACCGATTCACCGATCCAGTGTTACTATTCTTTGTATATTATTATTTTACCAAGTATATGACATTGTAACTGAACCTTCTATGCTTGTTGTTTGTGGAGTTTCTTTAAAATTTTTGACAGAATACATATGTGTTGCTATTATAATCATTTGAACTTCTTGATTGAAATCGATACAAATTGCGTATGTAAATATTATATGCGTATCCATGTGTGCCATTTCAATAATAAAGTAACACTATACTACATGTCCCATTCCTTCGTTAATTTTTGTTATAATTTCCTTCTGCTACACTCCCTAGTGCCTTGAAATGTCTAATCCCTAACATTTAAAATAATTTCTTGCATTAGATTTTCGAATGTTTTTATTACAAAAAAAACTAACATAATCTGGTTTAAATAATTCAATGTACTTTTTGCTTTTAATATTATTATGCCTATTTAGAAAAAAAAAATAAGCCTAATTATAAAAAAGTATAAATAATTAAATCGTTGTCAAATTAAACGTTTCTGTCCAATATATTGCTACTATGTAATTAATAAAATATAAGATAAAAAAACTTTATTAATAGAAATAATTTAAAATGTGACTTCACAAAATTTATTAAGACAATCCAACAGTTGATTTCCTAAAATCTAAAAACAAGACCGAGAACATTATTTAAAATAAAATATTAAATATTTATATATTTAAAATAGAAACTAAGCATAATTGAAAGGAGCCATTTAAAGATAGCTTATACGTACTTAAATTTCATATGCTTCTAAAATCTAAAAAAAAAAAACAAAAATACCCACAAAAAACATCTTTGCATAGTTCCTTTTATATAGTAGTTAGGCGTACTCAATAAAAGAGCGCTTAATTTTAACCTCTAACACAACGATCCTATATTAATCATGATCTTGTAACTTGTCATATAATATATTACAATGTATATACTATAAGCTATTTCATTATAATAATTACTATGTAAATTATATATTTATTACATGATTTGTCTATCTCGATTGTACTTACCCAATGTCAAAAGTTTCAGAATTATATTTTATAAGTACTTATTTGTATTTAAAACGTTTCAAAAAAATTATATTTAAATATTCTTATTATAAAAAAAATTATGTACTGTTATTACTAAAGGGAACTATTTATTATAATTTATATATAGTGTAAGAAAATGATTTAAAACCTAAGTAACATAATGTTTCTCAGCTCCAAGACAGTCTTGTACGTGAATTTAAAAATAAAAGTTAAAATTATAAGTATTTTTATTAAAGTAAAACAGATATACAGATGTCAAGCGGAGAGTGGACGTTTCAATGGAGAACTGGAAAATTTTACAATGCATGGAAAACTTGAACGCGTTCGATTTCATCATTTTTGTCACAATATTTTTGAATATTAAAAGTCCTTAAATTTTTTAATGAATTAATCGTAACTATCACTGTAAGAAGAAAGTAGTAATTCTTGAAAATTTTGAAATATTAACATATATTTTTCTTTTGAGAATACAAAATAAGATTGTTTTCAAATAAATGCAAGATAATAGTTTGAAAAAACAGGAGCCAGACAATCACAACATAATGCAACTTGATATGTAGTAGTGCTTAAAATGAATAAATGCATTTTTCAAAACTTACATATTAAAACAGTGTTACCAGATCAAGAGACGTGACAACACACATAATATATCAAATTTACCGTGTCTCTAACATTTACAAGATTATAAACTAAAGATACAGAGAAATAAGAAAAAAAAATTAAACAAGCAAATAAAATACATCTGGCAACACTTACACTATAAAAATTTGTACACTGGTAGGAAGGAATACTCGATAGAAACTTGTATGGACGTGATTTGGTGAATTCTTACATCTATGTTATCAGTATATTATAAACTTCGAAAATACGGCCTTACGATTGTAAAGTGAAACCAACCATCAAACGGTTGTCAAAATATTATCTATATATGAAAAATAGCGGTCAAATTTCCAAAATATATATCATGTTAATTTATAATTTTACGTAAAGTGTAGAAATTGTCATATATATGACCAAGGGAGCTTGTCTTGCTCAGTCATATAACAATCCGTATGAACTTAGTAAGTAGTAACTATAACTATTAAATTTCAACGTTTCTAACGAAACCGGCCGTCCACATAATTATTAAAGGTACATGAATGAAATACATACAAAAGAGTAATGACCCTATCAACTTAATGATATTTAAAGTTGATTGAAGTGTCGTTACCGTCAAGCTAGTGTCCGACACCAACTATACACTCAAATGATTCATAGAAAAAGGACATATTTTACAAATCTATTAATTATAATCCATAGATCCCAAAGGAGACCGAATATGGAACCTGCATAGATTTTTAGTCTAAAGAGCTATTTATTCTTGCAAAACCTCTGCCAAATTTTTGAAAAAATAGTGCTTCACAGACATAACCCAATTTAACCGGAACTTATCAAACGTATACAACACAGCTTTAAAAGGAACATTCAAAATAACTATTACTAGTAAATAGCTCAATACATTGGAACTGACAAACATCAGAACGGTCCTAGGTGGTGGTAAATTAAAGTTTTGTATGGTAAGCCGTGGTGGTGATGTGAAGTTAATCGTTAACGCCGATAGGGATGGTAAGATGACGCAGAGGCGGCCCCGCCGGACCCGTGGTGGCGCTTCGATGGCTTCTGATATCCATCTCCGGAGCCTCCTGTGTACTCGTGATCATCACCTACATTAATTAACTACGTTAATTCAATGAACAAACTAGTTAAGTACGTTAATTCGACGAAGAAACAAATGAATTATCAACAGCAATATAATAAAGCTCTTTTTTAAAATTGAAACTTAAATTTGATTTGATCTATATAGGAAATAGTATAGTAATTAAAAAAAAACTTACCGCACCACGCACCTCCTCCACTCACCCAACGAATTATATATATACCATTGGCAAATTACACTTCGTGATATAACCAGCCTCTATATATCTAGAAAGACTAAGCTAGACTACTAGTTATTTTCATTAATCATTAAAATAATGAAACTAATGACATTTTGATTGCAAACTAACTAAAATTAATTGGATGGTTGCTAATAATTGACTTGGAAAATGAAACACAAAGCATAATTTACCAACATAAGGATGTGTTATCTGTGTTACTTTTACCTACCGGTGTTAACTAAGTGCTACTGTCTATGGCTAAATTATGGGTATTTATAGACATTAATTTAATTTTATAACCTGATGGTGTGGCAGAAACGTCCGATACATTACAGTAAGAGGGCTGTGGTGACGCCATGCCGGGGCAGAATATCATTGGGACCTGTATTATACGTCATTTACTATTCTTTTTAATGTGAAATCTACATGTTATCAATAAATTAAACGAAATGTTAAAAAGAGAGGTTGTGGAGGAATAAAATACTAAGACGTTTAACATTAAACCAATATGATATTCTAACCATCTTTCAATCATTGAATACTCATTTTTATCTCTTAATTAAACTATAAAATTATTAAGATGAAACTTTTTAAAATTAATTAAACTATCTGGGTCTTGTTGAATAGTCACCTATATACGTGTACGTGGCTAAAGCGGCTAGCTTGGAACTTCCCGTGACGCTGCCTACACCATAGCCCTCTAAGACTAACATTTCTTGTTATATATTATAAACCTAATCACAATTTGTTTACTGTTATTTTCATTGCCATATTAAAACTGAATATAATTTTTTAAGGTAAAGTTAGTAGATATTTACTGTAAGACAACAGTTTACCGCGGCACAGGAGTTAATGCATGCAATTGACTTGGAAGTGTTCACGGTGTTTCGCATTACTTTACAGAGTAGCTACTCTGGTACATCATTAGTGTAAGACTATTTATTGATTTCATTTAATTGTGATTTAAACAATGTATATAAAAACAAAAATTATGATAACTTAGACACCTAAGGGGACACTACTCTATGGGATGAGGGGGCGAACATTAAAAATGCCAGATTTATTTTGAAATTTTTGATTTCTTTTAATTATCTACGTTTTATAATGTCCTTAAAGTAGATATATATTTCATCATAAGATATCTCAAATATTTGCAGTGGTAATATTAATATTTTTAATTAATCAACCAGTAGTATTACTTAAACCATTAAGATAGAAGAAGCTTAATTATAGAAAACTACGACAAACTGTTTATTTTTCCATTACATTACAAACTACATACTTACGTTACCAGTTATAACTAACTCTAATATATACCCAAAATACCTAAAATATTGAATAATGCATAAATTCTACTTCGAAAACCTTAAGTGTTATATAGTGTGATAGCACTTTTTGAGTTACATCCAATATAAACGCACATAAGCTTCTCGTCTTAGTATTTTAGTGCTTTAAAATTAACATTTAAAACCGTAATTAACTAATTATCATTAGGTTTACATGTTATGTTATCATTTTAAAAAGAAACAACAAGGACGCACGTGTAAGTCTATCATAATTTTTCTTTTTATATAAGAGCGGGGCGAGCGCCCCCCTCGGCTTACGGCTAATTACATTACCACATTACAACGTAGTCTTACTGCTTACCATCGGCTAACTTTAAGAAAATTATATTATATAAATACAGCGCCCGTAGTGGCCGTCAAGTAAAACTTATATATTGTACATCAGTCGATAGTTCACCTAACAATTTTTGTAATCTAATCGATCGAGAATTATGTACTTTATTCACTACCATAATGAAAAAAAAAAAGAAATATATATATAAAGTTAAAAAAATAATCAACATCGAAATTTTAATTAAAACAGAAATAAATAACGACTTGTCCTAAGTTTTATAATTAATGTTACAATTAACTGTAAAGCCCGTGCGATTTATTTACGATAATAATATGCGTTCGATAATAATTACATTTATATCATAATATAATCTAGTATAAATACAAGGTTCGTTTTATATTAATAATACCTGCATTGATTTAAAATAACTTTAGAACCGACTATATAGTAACGTCCGACTGACGCTAAATGCAATCAAACCGTACACGCACAACAGAGTACATTAGAGAGTAACTTAAACAGAGTCTCGTGCTAGTCTACCGTTAACACTAAGGGTCTCTCGCATATATAATATAATTAGTCAATTACGATGATAAGTCCACCGCGGCGGGCGCGTCCGTCCGTCCGCACGTGGCGCGCCCGCCGCTCCTATACCAAGATACACTTATTACACAAACATTTTTCTACTTGAATAAACATACACATATAAAAACCGCGTACACTATTATATAAAGTAATACAAACAAGTGTCGAAATGTTAACTACACAACAGCACAACAGTACTACAGTTAAGCCATGATCAAATATTATCCATAAACATTACATTACAATATAAAGATACACATGTGACGCGCACGGGCGGCAGTGCGCGCGACGGCCGCCGGCCACACTTGACAGACGAGCCTCTAACGAGTCTTACCGTATTGTATTTTGCTAACTATTTTAATTAATAAATTCATCCAATATTTTATGCTCTTCTCCTATATAATAATAATAATAATAATAATTAAAAACCCATATAAATAGTTTATCAATTGATTTCTCACAATAATTTGCACTAAGTTTAATGTTCAGTAAATCTAAAATTTCTAATACATATTATACTTTATTTAAATAAATTATTCTCTTTATTATGTTACTTAGAAGATTGCCACGATGGTTCATTACAAACTAACTTCTTACAAATTGTTCCGAAGGTGTGCGTGCGGCACGTCCGCGTCTATCAAACACCTTAGTGCTAATTTAATATCACTGAAAATAACATAATATAAATCATCTCTATATTCACTTAACGTTTTGTAAGGCATCGTTTCCTAACATTAAACAGACGTGAGGGCGGTGACGTGCGTCACTATCGGTGGATGCGCATTGCACACTGCTGCGGCGACGCGCCGGATAGCGGGGGGAGTGGGGGGGAGCGGGGGAGTGGGGGGAGGTGACTTTAGTGGTGACGCGGAATGAATCGAGACAAATTAAACCTAACTTACATAGGAACGATCGGGTGATAGTAGAGGGGGTTCTACACGTAACCTAACAGTGGCCGTCGTTTAGTAATTATCATTTATATTATTTGAATACATGTAAAAAGGTACAACGAGTTGTCTTCATCTCCCTACATAATGAACATCACATCGTAAGGCTTTAATTTTGGTAAGCCGCACCTTCCGCCGGAGCGAGTGCTCACTGATAAATAATTAGTTTACTTACGGCGCGATCTTAAATAACCCTATACTATACGATCAAATAATGCATCAATGTAACAACGATTCCCCTATTAAAACATTTACAACAAGTCGCGCCCGCCGCGCCCCCGCCGTTACATTACTTAGCTTATCACTAAAATTTTAATCAGTCGATCGGTCAAACGATTGAGCGATATAGTACAGTAAAGGACTAACATTAAATTTAATCTAAAAATGTTACTTTAAATAATAACTCACTCTGGCTGGGGGCGGGCGTGCCTCGTGTTTGCGATCACATAAATTAACTTTACAATAGACATATAGATAGTTTACAGTACAGTAGTTAGTATGTACACGTCCGCGCGAAGGTGCGGTGCTCTATCCTAAGTGCTTGAGCGTCGTCTTAACACATACATCCTCTCTTGCTCGTCAACAATTTGGCAGGTAGAACTTCATTATAGTATTTATTTATTTATTTATTTATTTATTTTATTCAATACAAACTTAAATATTGCAATAAAAAACTAAAATTCATATAAGAAAAAAAATAATATTATTATAATTACGAATTATATTTATACAGAATTGCTCCCTTTTCGAAAGACGGGAAATTAAAATTATTTAAATCACGTTCAGTCAATGTTTATTATTTCATTAGATCCCTAACGTTTTCCTAAGTCTAGTGGGTGGTAAATAACCAAAACTCTAATATTAAACATACATATAGATATATATACCAAATATTTATACAAGTCATTAGCTTAAGTTAAGTTGTTTAGGTCATTTTTCCCTAAATTGGCCTTGTTTTAACATAGTGTCTGTCAAATGTGCCGCCGCCGCCGACGCCACTGCGTCCGTCCCATTAAAAGAAATCATTTTATAAACGCGAAAACAAAATCATCGGACATAATGGAGAATAATAAAACATTAAAAAAGGAGCCCACATCCAAAATCGTAATAATAATAAAAAGGCAAAGAAATAAAAAGTTTCCGTGTACAGAGATGTACACGAGCCGTTCGGAGCTCGCCGCGACACCGGGGACCGAGCCCGTCCTCCCCCGCATACAACACTAGCTATATTATATTAAATGTAAGACGTACTTTAATTACAATTAATTTGTAAACACTAAATTAACGTACGCGTGTGGGTTTGTGTCAATGCAGTCGACGGGGTGTCTCCGTCTCCCTCCCTAGCTAATCTCTTAAGAACTGTAGTTTCAACTCGTCACTAATTTAATTATAATAGTAAATATCGTCATTAGATTGCATTGTTATAAAATTTCATTTGAAACAGTTCCGGGCGCCGCCGTACAGACGTACGGGCCCAGTCAGTTGACAGTAATGAATGCTCGGGCGCCGGGCGCGCGCGCGCGTGTGTGTCGGGGTGTGTGCGCGCGTGTGTGTGTATGAGAGTGGGGGTGTGGGGGTGTGTGTGTGTGTCTATGCGGCGGGCCAGTCCTTGGCGCAGTCGTTGTTGAAGTGTTTGGGCGCGTGGTGCGGCAGGTGCACACCTGGCGCGCCGTGGTAGTCGCCGCCGTAGCGCGCGCCGCCGTACGACGAGCCCTGGCCCGCACAACGCGCACTCGTTAGCGCCCAACGCCCGCCACGTATGCCCCGTCTAGTGCGTGCCCCCCGCCCCCCCGCCCCGCGCCCGCCCCCCGCCGCCGCGAGGTAAACCAGAGCGCGGTTGTACAGTTGTTACCAAAATAAACTCATTATGAGCAATTTTCTTAAGCAAAAAACTAGTGTGCAGTGTTGAGGATTTACTAGACAATTCAACTTACAGAATGTTTATACTATAGATTTAACAATTATTACATAAATTTGACTTAATTCAAATAGTTGTTTCCTAACATTTAAAAATTAATTCTTTTTTTTATTTCTAACAATACATTTAAAACCTCAAAGCGGGCAAAAGCTACATGGTTTACCCCAATTCCGAACGACGGCGGCTGGCGAGCTTGAGTGCGGTCCCCGCGCGATGCCCCCATAACACAATACTAGTGATAAATCTCTCCGCCGAGACACTAGACGAAGTATACAAGGCAGGTCTGATGATATAATATATTTGAGGACCTATTAGGGGCCTATTCTTATCTGAACGCAAAGTGGCCTCAAAATAATCAAGGGTACTAAGCGTTCACTACTTAAATATTGTTTGAACACAAATAAAATACCAGCTTAATTTAGATTACATGTTGAATTAGGCCACCTGCGTTGACAATCTAATTTAATGTATATAGGGTGATTTATCGTCGGATTATTCGT
Organism: Eueides isabella; assembly: GCA_019049475.1. Classification (NCBI taxonomy): domain Eukaryota; kingdom Metazoa; phylum Arthropoda; class Insecta; order Lepidoptera; family Nymphalidae; genus Eueides; species Eueides isabella. The sequence continues at coordinate 2,164,152 of CM032401.1, forward strand.
TTTTATCAAACAAAAAAGTAGAGGAGAGTATACTTAAAAATGTATCAGAGACAATTCCCAATATGGACACTAAAAACAGTGGATAGCATAAACACACGCGATTACAGAACGAGTAATATGACGATAAATCATGAATGTGGACGCTCGACGCGACGCACCGAAGCCTTTCAATTCACACGCCATAATTGAAAAAAAAAAATACCATTGATTTTCCGTTCGATGTAAACTATAAAGTATAAAAATATAAAGTGTGTACAAAAACCAAGCAAACTGTATACAAACGAGGGCTTCGGGGCGGCCGCGTGGCGCGCGCTCTGCTCTGGTTACAATTAACAGAATCGAATTTCATCTCTGAACACTTAAAGTACAGCTCTTAATATTATCGTTAAAATTATCTATTAATGAACCTGCAACAATACGAGAAAATCGTTGTTTTACTAATTTGTACTTTAAATGCCAATTTACAAGTCGAGATGAAACAAAGCTATATCATCTCGCTCTAGACAGAGCTCTAGGGACTGAACTAGAGACAAGCTTAGTCTGGTGCGGTGCGATGCCTTTTGGGAGAGCCGCGTACGAACCGTCCATAGTGGGATACGCCCCGGCCCCGGCCCTAGCCCGCGACTACCCCGGCGGACCCCTATCTTTTAATTGTCTTTGTGGAGGAGCCACTCTTGTGGGCCCTGATCGACCAACTGCAAAAGAAGAACACATGAACCACTCGCCGCAACAGGAGCTAGGCGTGTGTGAGTAGCGTGGTGAAAGCGTGCGAGCCGACCCGCGATGAGTGATGAGGCCCTCGACCCTCCCTACCCGCGCCCACTATGGACGCGGCCGAGACATCGCACGCGCCGCGACGCCGCGCGGCCGGGCCGGCACCCTCCGGTGTCGGCCCGGCCGCACTTCAACGATTACTTTACCATATTAATATTGAACAACAACCCTAGAACTGAGACAAATCTTCAATGTTTGCGATAACGAAATACCAAATAGAAACTATTTTTATTTATGTAACTAAATTAATTATTAATATATAGCAATTTAAAAATAATTCATTCCATTTATATAAAAAATACATGTTTAATGGATAGTTTCAATTCAGTATTTGCACCAAATATTAATGTGGGAGTATTATATATGAGGGAAAGCAAGCAAGATGATACTATATTAAAATGAACACCGCAACCTATTAGATCGTGTTGAAAATACTACGATTCAATATTTAACTACACAAAAACATTAAAAATATATTACTTAATACTTCATTATATTTTCAACACGACTAAGTAATAGTTATTACAAACGAAATAACTCCTTTCCACATATTACTCTACAATTAACAAAATACGACAAAATATATATATATATACATATATAAAAAAAAAAAACAATGTTGGAAAAAAGTAATTTCATTGAATAAGAAGCACGGGAATGAAGCAAAGCAATACATTTCATAATATAATGAAAACATATTTGTATCTACTACTACCCAGATGTCCTAACGGAAATGAATGTGAACATGTTACATAACTAACTAAACGGCAAATGGTTCAAGCCAAGCAATTGCATGACGATAAAAAAAATACGTCCATGAAATCATTAATAAATATTATTTAAAATAAATTATTTAAAATGATTTCATAAAATTAAATACGATTTAAGGCTCAGTTCACATAATTGATTATTTAATTACGAAAAAATAAACTACAAAATGAACTTATCCTCTGATCGTAATGAACATGAAAGCGCATGACAAATTTGTATAAAAAATGTGAAGCGCTTAAAAATAAAATAAAGAAAAAAAAAATCAATAAAATCATGTAACAGTCAAAAGACATTTGAGATAGTTAGTATGTGAAATAAAATAACTACGTATTTATTATAATATTTTTACGAACTTTATTACCATAATACTATTGTTATTGTTGTTCTTCTTTTATATAAAATAAAATACGATGTACATTTCACAAGTCACCATCTCAATTCTTATATATATATAGAATAAGTGATGTCAAAAATTAGACAGAAAAATATATATATTTTTTAATATTGAATATTTTGATGTGTAACTAAATAAAAATGATCACCAGCAACAACTAAGTTACATACTTATAAAACACAATTAAATATAAATTGCCACAGCACGTGTGATTACAATCATTACTTCAACTTGACATTTCCGAAATCACTTATTCAATTGGGTAAATAATAAAAAACGGTATTGTATGTAACACAATGTACACCAGTGTAATGGCGGCGTGTCACGTGGCGCGCGATGGCGGATGTGGCAGTCATTGACACGTGGCCGTTACACTTACATATGTATGATGATGGAGCAATTGGTGTATTGGTTACGATATTTTTTATATAATTTTGATATGACAAAAATATAAAAAAACTAATATATTATAAGATAAAAATGTTAAGTTATTTGTTCTTACATATACATTTTAGTTGCAATATGTTAATTTGATTTGAGCAACTTTTTCTATTATATATAATAAATTTATGTATCAAGATATTTTATATATAATTCCCACGATTGATGTAAGGAGATCAAGGAGATATTATTTTATTGATTCATATATATCTCACAATTATCACTTTAATTACAAATAAATTTTCCAAAAGCGCAAAACTATACAGTTAAGACAGGATTGCTCTATCACACATACACTACGTGTGTAGGTACAGATACAACGGAGGGCGTCATACCTGGTCCTGCTGGTAGGCAGGCGGGTACTGCTGGTACGTGGAGTAGTCGGCCGAGGAGGACTTGGACAGCGCGGCCGAGGACAGCGCGCCGGCCAGCGGCGCCGCGCCCGTGCCCGCGTTGCCGCCGCGCCCGTACATCTCGCCGCCCTCCGACAGCGGCACGTACGAGCCTGCGGGGGCGATGGAAATGATGGAAATCAAGTATGCTGGAGTAACACCAGTACCACTTGCCAGTGCTAAATTATCATTTTTTACACGTTTTTAGTGCAACATACTCTTGATTACAGTCAAGTTTTTTTTTAAAAAAAGGTAATAAGAGGCAGTAAATTCAGATGTAATTAGCTTCTGTAGCTTTAATATATCAGCGTCTAAGTTTTGTCCGCCTTTTCCATATTTTAAGTATTATCAGTGTTTTTACTCTTTTTTAAAATGTTGTTCTACAATTAGGAAAGAATATACTAAATTTAAAACAGTCTAAAAATTTGAACGAGGCAGGATTTGAACCCGCGCCTTTTGGACACCGTCCAAGCGCTCTGACCAACTAAGCCATACGTTCGTTCTTGGGCAGTTTCCAAAAGGCGCGGTTTCAAATCCACCCACGTTCAAATTTTTATAATTAATATTATCAGTGTCAGTAAAATTTAATATTATTAGTGTATATATATAAATCATAGCAGATTGCTAAATCGGCATTAAATGGTGTCGCATTCTAGTAAGTTATACTTAAAAAACGTTCAAAATAAGACCGGTAATAAATATGGACACCAATCTTACCGCAACATACTATATTATAAAACACCAGTGGCCGGTTATATGTGGTTTCATCCTAGTAATAAACTACTGAACGGATTAAGATGTAACTTTACAATAATATAGCTTACATATTAGAATAACATATAGGCAACAACTTAATGACAATGTATCATTTCGTTATAATACAACAATAACTTAAAGCGGGCGAAGCCGCGTGTGTCCCCGTTAATAACATCTAATAATTATAATTTAATATTTTCTTATTAATATATATTAACTCAATACATTATATTTAAATAAAGGAATAATGACAAGTATAGTGTTTTAATATAACAATTGTGTGATTTCATTGTAGTAAAATGTAACCTGTGCAAGTGTGTTAATAATAAATAAAGTCAACAATATCTACATATAAACATACATATAACATAGATCATAGTAAAAACCGTCTGTCTGTGTGTGGTAACAAAAATATAATATCAACAATACATAAAAAAACGCCTAATTTGTATGTGTATCAACTTTAAAAAAAAAAGAGCAATAAAATCATAATACAAATAAAAACAAAAAGTATATAATATGTCTGTGTCTACAACATTAATATCCAGTGTGCTTATATATAAAAAAAAAAAACCAAAAACGAGCAATAAAACGATAACCTACACAACAAAAAAGCGTACGTCAGTCAGTCTGTCCGTCCGTCGGGGGGGGGTCCTATATTAAGTTAATATTACACCGTACCAGAGCCAGTGGAGTTGGAGTTCTGCGGCATGCTCCAGTTGGTCCAGCTGCCGCCGGCCGACGCGCCCGCGGGGGCCGAGCTGTAGTTGGCTGTTAACATAACACAACTACGTTACTCTTCTTTGTTTGTTTATTTATTTATTTATTTAGATATATTCATCAACTGGCTTATTGGAGTTTTAATTAATATGGACGTTCACTGGCATTTGTTAGGGCAAAGGGGTAATGACTAAGAGAGATTGCAACTATAAACATATAGCTACGATCAACATTGCCAAACGCTGGCAAAACAAAATATGGACATATATTGACAATACAAAGGTCTGGTTATTTATGTTATTATAAGTTTTTACTGGAATAAATATAATGGAAACGCGGTTAATTTATGAGGTGGTACTAATTTTATATTACTTACTACTTTGGTTTATTTGGTGTATTTTATACAATTTTATTGCATCTTTGTATTAGTGTGTGAATGTGTGTGCGTGTATGTTAATATAATATATGTATGTTAAATACATTTTTTTTTAATATTATTTATTAATTTATATACCAATAAATAATCATTTAAATATATATTATATATATATATCTTTTAAGATACTCTAGAACATGCTATTTTCTATTGTCTCATTACGCAAATTCTATAGCTAAATGTACTTAAAAACGTGTAGCAAATTTTGTAGACTCGCTCATTCATAAGAACAATGAGTATATGCTGATTTGCATGTTTCTTTCCCACAAACATCTGAACGTACCAACGAAAATGAACTTTCTAGGCACTGCCTGGATGTGGATACACACTTATACAGTCAAGTTGAACAATTGAACTCTACAAAATATCAGTCCTCGATGTAACGTCGAAATTCTTCCACTTTTCTTCACTAAGGTTGATTGTGATTTTATAAAGAACATAGCCATAGGTCTATATATACGATAAAAAAATATATTGAAATAAAGATACTTGAAAATTGATCCAAATTTCAAATTACAAACAACGAGAATGTATCCCACGTACTACAGACGACATATCTATAATTTTTTTATTGTATATTTTTGTAGACATTGCGTGTTGAGTGACAGTACTCAAAAACGCCCTTTGTTATCAGTGCATATATAATTTACAATAAATGTGCAGACTAGGATGGCAGTCCAGGATTCCAGGAAAAATATTCTTCATATCAGGCTCACCACATTGCACTGCCACAACCTTTCCTAAGGATATGTTAATATGTCATGCAGACACTACAAGCTAAGATTTCACATATAGTTTCTAGACTGTTAATTTAATATATTTCATAGCATGGAGCAATCCTCAAGGCACACTAGGTCTCTCGCCTGCGGCGGTCTAAGCAGAACATTGTAAAGTTTCATCGTATATAATATATGTGGTGTACATATGTCACTGACCGTAGCTGCCGTAGCCCTGCGCGGGCGGCTGCGCGTGCTGCGTGTAGTTGTTGGTGGCGGGCCAGGCGGGCGCGTGCGGCGGCGCCTGCGGGGCGGGCGGCGCGCCCCAGCCCTGGTAGTTGCCCGGCCCGCCCGCGCCGCCCGCCGCGCCGTACCCCGCGTACGACGTCTGCCCCGCGCCCGTGCCCCAGCCCTGGTACCTGCACACCCCGCACTCATTAAATAACTCAAATGAGGGCGAATTAGTACGTCAACCAGTTCAAGTACTTTTTACCCTGGTTCGTGTACATCACCTTTCCTAAACACACCTCTCACACCTATAGCAATCGATCGATCGATCGATCGATCGATTGATCTTGCATTATTCACACACCTAGACATATATAGATCAGCATTCTTCCCATCCGTCAAATATAGCAACTAGTCTGTCAGACTTAGGTGATATGTATGGCAGTGAATTGCAAAAATACAAACTAATATTGGACTTATTCTTTTTTTGTTTTCAAAAATTTACTGCCAAAGCCTCTCCTCAAGTGCTCATGTTTTTTTTTATTAAATAAAAAGGGAATTATTAACATTACTTGTTTGACCTTAGATATATATTTTTAAGGTATATAATACTAGAATGAATTCTTCCAGCCATAATAGTGAGCACTTACCCTTGCATAATGTTAGGAGCACCCATGGGCATATTAATGGGAGGTCCACCCATCTGTCCATTGTGCCCCTGGATGATGTTCATGGGGGCAGCTTGCGGCGGTCCCCACTGCCCAGCGGCGGGGGCATCCCCGGGGGCGCCTCCCATGCCCCCGCCACCCATACCACTGCCGGCCGAGCCGAGTTTACCCGATCCGTCACGAGGCTCCGCCCGCTTGATTTCCACCTATTACGATTTTTTAAATAAGTGACAACCAATTTTTACCTTATTGTACATTTTATTAACTATATACCTTTTAACATATAAAAATGTACACAAAATAATGTGTACCTTTTTATGTGAGATAAAAAATAAATTATAGTGTAATATTATACTGTATTGTATTGCACTGTAGTGCTAAACACCACGGAACTGTATTGCTCATGCTTTATTTATCCTTCCTCAAGATTTTTGTCCTTATTTCTTATTAATGGAAGTTAGTCAAGTCAAAATAAGTTTCTTAAAGTTGACAACTCTGTCAGAATAAAACGATTCTAATAATCAAAGCCATACCCAGTGTTTACAATAAATGTACAATAATCATTAAATACATCTTAATACAAATCATATTCAATGTCACGGCATATAATTGTTATAGGTTCAATTTCTATTTAGGGGAGTAAATCACTATTTCCTTGCTCTGGACAAAAAGTGTAGCAAATTTTGTAGACTCGCTCATTCATAAGAACAATGAGTATATGCTGATTTGCATGTTTCTTTCCCACAAACATCTGAACGTACCAACGAAAATGAACTTTCTAGGCACTGCCTGGATGTGGATACACACTTATACAGTCAGTAGCGAACTCTTTATAACATCATATCGGAATCCTTATAATTCATGCTGTGATCTAGCAAAAATTTCAAAAATCTATATATTTCTAATATTAATATTAGCAATAAATATACATATATATAACATACAAAAGATTCAACTACTCTGTGGACCTTCATAATATACACAGATCGTTCAGTGTTGCTACTATAAAGAGTTTACACTGTATTAAAACTAGAATAAAAATAACAAACATATTTACCTGTTTCCCGTTGAGATTGATGAAGTGCTCTTGGGTCACTCTCTCAACGGAGATTTCGTCCTCGAACGACAGGAAACCGAAGCCTGTAAACAAATTATGATATCCTCTCATATTTCAAGGAATATAAAATCGATAAAAACTTTAAAGTTGTAACATGGTGCTGAAAGTTGTGGATTCTATTCCCGGTCGAGGAATTAATAATTAAATTTCCTTGCTCTGATGTAAAAGATAAACACGTGCATCTCTGGAATTGGGCGTAAAATGGGAAACAGTGTCGTATTACGACTTGATTGCTGCTGAATATTGGACTTTTATTTAGCAAAGCAAAAAAGTATCTATTAATAATTAATGTAAATATTGTAGCAAACTCTGTAGACTTTCCAGTTAACATAACACAAGAAGTTATATGCTAGTTTGCATATGTTGTTCCACAAACATCTGAACGTACCTACAACAATTAAGTTGCTGGCACTGCCTGGATGTGGCATTCCATTTTCTTTTTAAATATAATAAAATAAGCAAAAAAAAAATATCACAAAAAAAAACAAATAAAATTACCATCCACCAACAATCATCATAATAACCCCTTCAACCATACAAATATGACATAAAAAAGACAACAAACCACGTGACTTCTTCTTCTCCTGGTCATACATGATCACCACCTCCATGACCTTCCCGTAGCGGCCGAAGAACACGCGCAAGTCGGTCTCGGTGATGTTAGATGGGAGACCGCCGAGGAACACCTTGGGGTAGCCGCCGCCGCGTTTGGGCTTTTGTAGGGTACGCGGATTACAGGGTTTCGGATCGATTGTTCTGGAACATTTGGGTTGATTAATATGTTTTAAAATGCATTTAAAAGTGATCAAAAACAATAGTTGAAAAGGCCGAAAATTTAAATTAAAGGGACGATTCGGGGGATTAATTACATATTTTCATTTTCTCACTCTGGTACCAATCGGTCTTATCTGCGTACAAAAAGCAGATCTGGGACAATAATCGGCGTTGAGTTTCGCAACTCAACACGCCACGTCTGCAAAACAGACTGTCCGAACACTAGGTCCCCTTTGCCCTATTTATTACAATTAATTGTTAAAACTACATTGATTTCGAAGTCTTCTCGTGTCCTTTTGAAATCTGGTATGTTTTATCTCAAACCATAATATATTTTTTTTGATTTATAAAAAATACAACAAATGAGTTTAATTAAATACAGCGTAAAGACATAAACCTTATTATCGTCTGATAATATGAGAACTGACAAGATTATAAAAAAAACACAAAACACGTGTTTATTATATATTTTTAGGTTATATCTTATTGTAACATAAAATTTATGGATTACATTAAATCTAAAGTTGGGCTTTTTCAACTGTACTTTTTTAACTTTTCCAAGCTTCACGCTATATATAGCTCATGGTGGGGTATACGGAACTTGGAAACCTAGTGTTAAGACAGCTCACGTTCGTTCTACACTCTCCGCCGAAAGTAAAAAACCCAGTACTCACACGTTTTGCCTTGTTTCTATAAAGAAAAAATAAAAAACTAAACATCTAATTCCCCCGAGTGGGGATCGAACCCACGATCTGTCGTGTTACAGTCACACCCTTGTGCCTCTGCGCCGCAACAGACTTCAATAACACATTTTTAATTATAATAACAATTAATACTTCACATTTGGAATCATAATAATACAGCAATCGCTATCTAAACATTCCAAAGCAAATATGGCATATAATTCGTTTCTTTGTTTAACTCAAGTCAAGCACATGTTCAAAGGTTAGTTAGTTACCTTCAACACTGCTAACGTCAATAACAATTACAATATGTTTTGGAATATATTTTTACTGTTCGTTTTAGCTCTTTTTCTTTTACACTTTCAATAGTCCTTGCGAGGGAGTGCAGAACGTGCAAAGAAAATATACGTCTACTATATATCGGCAGCCAAATCATCACGTTTACTTCTATACCTTTTCTCAGTGAGATGATATGTATCAATCTAATGACGAAAGCAATATAAATGAACAATAAATATATCTAATGAATCACAGGCCATCTCCAATTTCTATATTTTTAAACCACAAGGTCTGTCTGGTCCTACGCTACGAGCATGGGCGGAAGGTCGGACATTGTTTTATATGAATCGCTAGTTGTTTTGCTGTATGCTATATGTTTTAACAGTCGATTTAAAATTATACGCTTACAATAATTATACGCAATTATAATATTTAAAGATTATTTCGTTAACCAAATTACGGTATTTGGGGTTAAACGCTGACTGCGGATGTAATACTTTTTCTTAATTTTCCTTATATGGTCAAAAACAAAGCATCAGTTTCCTCTTTAATTCAAAGTTGACTTTTGTACAGAATTCATTATATATTTCATATAGTTGCTCTTTTACCAAATCTCTAAAAAATTACTTGTCAAGTCGCAGAGCTCAACACTGCGTTTTTTCTCTACCAGAGGAACAAAACACTTAAAATATATCTACAATACGTTATCCAAATGGGATATGAGGGCCTATAAAGTTGCCATTAATTGAAAAACCGTAACATAATAAAATATAGATTAATGATCACCAACGCTATTAATAATCAAGTTCTAAATATCCAAACTTGTCCAACAAGTATATGTATCCAAGAACCGGTGACAAATGACCAGTGATAACGAGACAATTTCGACACTGGCTGAAAGCAGTTCGCCGACTTGCATGATCTGTGACGTGGGCTACCTCACCTCTATCGCGATTTTATATTAACGAACTTTATTATAGATACTATATAAGATATTTCTATAAAAGACAGACAACAATCCGAGCCATTCTGTTAGAGTTGGCAATTTTGTTTAATTCCCATAAAAAAATTGGATGATTTATTTTTTTACCTTGTACTTGTGATTACGCTGGACAAGATGGCGTCGAAGTAATATTTATATCAATAATTACCAAATCATAAATATTTAAGCCCATATATTTTTATACATTCCACGTACAATTAATAAAGAAGAACAAATACTAAAGCAACAATGTAAAGATTAATTAGTAAAGAAAATTTTAATAATTAGTAAAATAAATAGAGTAACTAAATATAAAATGGCCGTCTTAGGTTTCACAGTAGATAGAACAAATGTCTTGTTTACAAATGTAACTTAATATTGAAAATATTGATATAGAAATTTTAAAAACCAAAAATATTTTTTCTAGCTTCATATACCGTAAGACATTGCCGTTTCTAACTTTCCGCCTAATCCCGGAGGCGGAGATTAAGCGGATTGCGTGTTAAATGGTGTAACTCAACGCCGCGTTGTGTCTCGTTACCTGTGCTGCGACTGGCTTTGTGTATTTCTTATTTTTAATTCATATCATAAAAGGCAAATATGACATTCTTAAAAAATAGCATTATACTTTTGCAAATCCTTGATCTTAAGATTGGTATTATTTTGCCTACAGATGACATTCTATAGGGGCTAAAGAAGAGAGCGGGACTTTCCCGTTCCGATGAGACTTTCACTGATCTAATCTTTCACTAGCAACATGTCTGTTAAATAGAACTTGGAATGCAAGCTACAACTAAACGATATCATTTGAAATTCAATAACTATTTATTATATCATATTACGTATAGTATTTTTCATTCACGTTTTAAAAAAAATGTTAAGTTAAAGCGGGAGTTTCATTATATAATTTTTTATAAATCGATTTTAACTTTTAATCTATCGCTCTTGTTACATCAATTAAACCAATGTTTTTTTTTGTAAACACTTTTTTGAGTTTTGCCACTTCAAACTTGACCTTAAACATAACCTAATGCCTATGATTATTTATTGTGTTCATCTAATTTTTCAAGTATAATTGTGGAAGTGGAGTGTCATATTTTCTTGGTACCCAAGTTCGCTCTGCCTACCGTGCTATGTGTGGGAAAGTATAAAGATACATATTAATATATCATCATTACTTAATATGGTAGCTAAAACTTTCATAGGTATATATTTATATTGTGGCGAGTTTTAATTAAGTATAATAAGTATTTTCGTGTAAGTACGCTATTAAACAAGTAAAACTTGAGATGTACATTATATATAACTTGTCGCAAACTTTGTAGACTAGCTTGCTTATGAAAAGCAACAAGTATATGCTGGTTTGCAGTTAATTTCCCACAAACAACTGAACGTGACTACAACGTGTTAGTTGAAGACACTGCCTGGATGTGGAATGATATACATTTAAAATATTTACATTATTCATACAATTTACGTGATTTATATTAAATACGAATAGAAATAATTGTACTGTAATCTTTGAACATGTTCTACTTATGGCTTCGTCGAAATATAGCCTTCGTCAATAAATGGCGTTGTAAATGTGGGTAACGGAACGGAGTGTCATAACACTAGGTTTCCAAGTTCCCTCTGTCTACGCTGCCATTGGCGGGATACAGCGTGAAGTTGAGAGAACGAGATAATCAATAAATGGATTATCCAACATAAAAATATTTTTTTCAATTCGAAGAGGTAGTTTCTATGAGAACATCCAAACAAACAAAGTTTTCAGCTTTGTAACTTTAGCCGCCTTTTAGTAAGACGTAAGTGTAAAGTAAAAAAATAAGAAAGTACCGAGATATGCCATAAAATAATACATATTAATTTGTGGAAATTGCCTGCATAATTTTGTACATTCTTTTCTATTATACTTACTTTTTAATCACGGCGACGCTTTTTTTGCTTGGCGTGTTTGGCGTACAGTGTAACATAGTGAGAAATAAGTTATGTATTTTTGTATAAAATTACAATGTTGGTAGCGACACGCTATTTACGGAATTTGAAAATACAGCCATCATAAAAAAAACGGAATTAAAATAACACCGAGTTACTTTTGACGATAATAAAAAAACATTGTTTAGACGCAACACGAGAAAGAAAAATAACACAAATACAAAAAAAAATCAATTTCAGGTGAAAGTTTATAAATACATATATATATTATGCTAAAAAAAATCCATTTCCAATAATACATATAATAAAAATTGGGCACTGTTTACACACGTGTTGTCGATCACTACTAAGTATTTAGCGTAGAGTGCAAACGAGCGCGAATCGCATCCAACCGGGTCACATACGCACGGCGGCTGGCTTCTATCAAAGGTATTATAAAACCTATATTATAGAATATAAAGTAGGCGAACTATTGTTAGGATTAAAGCGCATTAAGGTAATCTATATTTAATACCAACAATGTCGAATGAACTCGTTAACGGTATCTAGTGATAATATAATCAATGTCAACGTTTTATTTATGTATTTGTCAAGTTTTATTTATATATAGATGTTACCAGCGGCTTCGCCCGCCTTGTCTATATGACCACGAATCAAATGGCTGGTAAAATTCAAACTGGTAATGTTATTTAACTAATTCTAAAAAACTTCGTTAAATGGACTGAATATACGAAACAAAAATCATCTAATAATAAATTTACTCCCAAGAGTGCATTCAAACAAACTTTTCAGTTTTAATATTAAGATCTACTATTTAGAAGTATATTATTTATGGATATTTTTTCATTATATTTATTAATTAATATATTTTATATTAATATAAACTGTTAAGAAGATACTTCGTTACTATTTTGCACAGTTAATAAGTAAAAGTTGTTGCCATCCCTCCGAAAATATTGATTTTTAGAACACCCCTAAGGTTTCCTTACATTAAGGGATAATTGATGTAGAGTTTAGTTTAGAGAATAGTATGAAAAAGATAGATTCAAGTATTAAAAGCTCGATAAAAGAATTATTTCCATGATTTTAATTATTTCCACTAAATTCAAATAAGTTTATATTCAAACTAAGAAAAAGTTAAACAATATCCAAATAGTTATTATTACATTATATTGTAAGATAAATTGAATATATACAATATATAAACGGTAATTTTTTTTTATTGAATGCTATAATTGTATTTAGCAATAAAAATTATAGGGTGCTTAGAATGTTTAATGTTAAACTGTTGTTGATTTATAGTCTTTACAACAAGCTCCCCTACACCTACACTTTTTATCTATAATTTTCGTCTTAATAATTTAAAATTATATAAAATTTCATTCTTTTTTGTAGCAAAACAATTTATCTACATTTAATCTAGATTAAATTTAATTATGATTTAAATAATATTAATAAAATATACTCTAAAGGACATATCATCGATACAAAATTATACACAACTAAAATCTAAGCCTCTTAGCACAATACCAGAGAGCTACCAATAAAATTATCCTAAAAGTAAATAATAAGTTGAAATTATCACTCACCTTAAAAAAATATAATTAACACAAAAAAATAGAATATACACACCTGCCATCAAGCTGATGGGGTCCATTTTGCAAAACCACATTAACTAAAGAGGGTTCTGCGAATGTCACAAAGCCAAAGCCTCTGGAGCGACCCGACTCGCTGTTCTTCATTACCACGCAGTCAATCACATCGCCATAGCGTGAGAAATACCGCTGCAGATTTTCTTGAGACGTTTCCCATGATAGTCCACCAACAAACAGTTTTCTGTACACATTTAATAAAAATATGATGTTAAAATTAGTGTGAAAATGAAGTATATGATAATAATCTTATAAATTTCTTCCAAAGAAAATCAAAAGAGCTATTTTTTTAGACAGAAGCTGTCCAACTGCAGAAAGTGTTATATTTTCAAATACTCATGTATTTTATTTTATTATTTTATGAAGTAAATGATACTTTTGTTTGAATTTTAGTTTTATAGAAAGAATAAATTTAAATGTCAAACAGAATTTGTTATACTTGTTGCTTTACCAATAATTGACTAACAGTTACCTTGGAAATTGTATATCAAATGCACCTACTTAGCATGTATTTAAAATCCAATTTTAGTTTAATATGTTTATGAAAGTAACAAGTTTAATTCAAAGCAACTGTTTTTTTTTATTATATGAACATGGTATTTTTACAACAAAATAATTTAATATCTGTAATATAAAACAAAATATTTTTTTTCTATTTCATAGATCATGCATGCCAGCCCTGTACTTATACTATAAATTGGTTGACAATTTTTATACAATTGACCCAAATACTTAAGTCATCTGCCATTATCTGGCAATTGTGTATATACAATAGGTACAGTATAAGATAAAATATTATCATCAAAAAATTATCAATACAATATGTCATATTATATGACAAAATTTATATATTTGTCACCTAACCTATAAAGCTTATGAAGAAAACCTGATATGTAAAAAATAAAAAAGTAAGGTGAGAGATATGATCTCATTTCAATAAAACAAGTATTGTATAGGTGAAAGTAACATTCTCTTGAGCATAAAAAAGTAATTGCTAAAATGTCTCATGATGATTTTATTGATTAAAGTTATTATAACCTAAGAGTATTCAAGTAAATGTCCAAATTGTTTAATCTAACGATACGAAAGCATGTTTTTAGGTTAGTTTTAATTGTTGGATAAAAACAAACTGACAAACTAGGGTTGTTAATACAAAAAATGAGCACCACGATAGCTACGTGTGACTTAAATATTGTAGGGCGATGCGTCAATGACTATCGGCGAAGCATTTATTAAAAACATGAATATACATTAAATTTAAGTAAACATTGAACCAAATCGGCAATATCCGCAAATTTAGAAAGAAATGCTTTACTAGCATCAGCAAAAGTAACCGTATGCAAATGAATCA
Organism: Eueides isabella; assembly: GCA_019049475.1. Taxonomy (NCBI): domain Eukaryota; kingdom Metazoa; phylum Arthropoda; class Insecta; order Lepidoptera; family Nymphalidae; genus Eueides; species Eueides isabella. The sequence continues at coordinate 2,179,221 of CM032401.1, forward strand.
GCATGTTTTAGCACATTCGCTAACGAGATTGAGCTACGCGGCATTTCCAACGCCGTTCCATTAACCTCATTAATGAAATCAAAAATTAAGTTTGTATAATATATTTTAAATTTAGGCATGCCGACGACAATGTTAACCATAAATTACTGATAAGAGAAAGCCATAATTAGTCACAGAAAGGTTATTATTACGTATTGCGACGTTTCCGCGTACCTAGATTTTTAAGAGAACGATTATATAAACAATTTACAAAACATATTTGCGAGCCACAGTTGTTTAATGTTAAAATTTAGAATTATGTACTGTAGAAAAGTAAAGCTGCCATGATCGGTACACGCAAGTCGCACAAGGCTTGGGGTCGGTGGCCGCTCGCCGGTAAAAGGCTAATTAAGTGTACTTAATTTTTGCCATGTCCATCATTACATATTAACAAAAGAACTTAAGAATATGATAACAGCAAAATTTCATTTAAGAACGTTATAAATTTATTAGTACTCAAAGAGCCTTGCTGGCTAATCGTGAAATGCGACACACCAAGCGAACATGTAGTTTGACCTATTATAGTTAAAACACTTACAAATGCGCTGTTGTTATACAAATTATATAAAATTGAGCTCACCCCTTTTCGTCATCGTCCATGTCTGGATTCATACGCATAACTTATTACTAATTAAAAATAATGGTTGGCACCGGTAAGACACCCAAACCACACAAGCACAGACCCACACGAATGATTATGGCGGACCAACCACATCCGCTTTCTCAAATAAGTCATGGAAGGAGGAAATAGTCAAAGCAAAGACTTTATGAAAATTATAAAATATAATTCGTATTAATTTAAGTATTATTAATAAAAAAAAACTTTTAAAACATTTTAATTGATAAATGTACAAAATAGTCGTAAAAACAAGATTTAAATAAAATAAAAGACATGGAATGATTTCAATTTCATATAGTTTAAATTTTTTAACGCAAGATGGCAAGTTTTAAATGTTGCCAAGTCAAAAAACCGAAATGGTAACTTTCCATTTGCATTTATTGCAATGACTTTAAAATACCTCTAAAAGCTATTGTTTTTTACATTTTTTAAATGAATATTTACTACTTTGAAAATAACAGCAATATTTAAAATATTAAAAAATTTAACACTCTCATAAATCGATAAAATAAATTAACATCGTTTAATCTTATCTCGTGCCAAAATAATCTTTAATTTGATATCACAATATGAAATGTCTTGCTATAAGCAATCAGTGAAATATTTTTAAAATTGTGTGGTAATAGTTATTGTAAGAGCCTTGCATAAAATGGTTTGGGAGACATGCAATGTTACTTTCCATAATGGAACTAATGGCATATTTAATACTGGAGAGATAGTTACAGGATTAATAACTCTCGATATAAAACAAAAATGTAAAGTAAATGGTAAGTTTTAAATATGTTGATTAATTACTTAAAAAACATATCTATCGAAATGCAAGGGCATAAGCGTGCAAATATAAACACAGTGGTTGTGATTTCGTTTCCTAATAAATGAATTAAAATAATTAATATTTTCATTTCCTCGTACTAGTATAAAAGCAAAAAGAGGATAAGCTTGCCATTTAATATTAAATGCATAAAGTTTAACGGAAAGTGAGTAATGTAAACGAGGTATCTTAATACTACGTTTCTAAGTTTTTTTTCCTACCATGCTGGGTGCGAGATACAGCGTCGAATTAAAAAATATATATTAATGATTTTAAGTCAACTGAAATATTTTAGAAATTGAAGTAACCGTTAAAGGAATAAGCAAAGCAAGGTGGTCAAGACCCTCACCGACCGTTCCGTATATAAGAATATATTCCGAAAAGCGGGCAATTTTCAATGTGTTAATCGATGTATTTGACGATATAAAATGTACGTATATCTACAACACATAATTATAGTTGATTAATGATTTTTTTGTGATACATACTGATAACATTTTCTGTTATATTATTAAAAATAATATGCATAACTATTTTTTTTTGCAGATACTACTATTAAGCCAGGGCTGTTAAGCCGTCAATTTCATTTTATCTTACCATCCGATTTGCCTCCAAGTCACAAAGATTCTATTGCCAAAGTATATTATGTCATAACAATTAAAAGTAAAGGTACTTTTACGTCGAAGAAGAATAACATTTTATTAATTGTTAATAATTATGTAAATTTGACTCATTTTGAAGAATTTAAGGTTGTATATTATAGACCACAAAATAAAAAATTATCACGATGTTGATTTTCATTAAGTAAATTAATATGTTTTTTAGATTCCGCTGATTTACGATATATCTAAAACATTTAGAGGATCAAACTTTGTAGTAAATTTTAAAACATATAAAGTTTTTTTATGTAATCAAGTTATAAAATTTGAAGCAATGATTGAAAATGAAAAGAAAATTAATATAAAAAAAATAAAAGTTAGCTTAATTCAAGTAAGTAGGTTAAAAACATTTTTACAGTCATTATTTTATTTGATTTCTAAGCTGATTCATAAATAAAATATAATACATAACATTTTAGAAACTGGATTACAGTGTTGCTTCTGGGTACTGTACCAGTGAGAAAGCTATTTGTAAATCATATTATGTGGATATTCTGGATATAGCAGATCAAACATGTTGCATTGAAATGAAAATTCCCAACATAACAGCTTCTACAATTAATGTACCCGATCCTATGATTAATATTTCGTATTTGCTAAGAGTAAGTAAAATTTGTTTTTCAATTTTCGTAAGAAAAAGATATTCTATCTTGTAAAGAATGATATATATTTTTTTATATTTTCAGGTAAAAATAGATTTTCGCTTCCACTTAGCTTTATATTCTGATATACCTGTCACAATTGGCACAGCTTGGGCAGACTCGACCGGATTATTACCACCCCAGGCATTTAAGACAGGCGTTAAGTAGTGGCTTTGGCCACTGCGTTTCGCATTAGGTAATGCCGGGCCCAGGTGCCCTTCCAATTTAAAGGACGGCAACGCTCCTGTAGCTCTTCTGGAGTTACTCGGGGCCGTGGGCGATGCTGATCACTTACCACCAGGTGACCCGTAGGCTCGTTTGCCGTCTTTTCCATAAAAAAAAATATATCAGAATTTTAAATTTATGAAATTTTTATTTATCCTGAATTATTATTGAACGAATCTACAATTTTAGCATCAGATCAATCCGTTCTAGTTTACTGTTGGTCAAAAAACTATTGTATAAGTAATACATATATATTTATATATGAAATAGATTTAATTTGCATTCTAAATAAATTTAATTTAAATACAATATTTAATAAAATTTAATTGCAAATTAATTTTTTATATTTATTATTTCCATACTCCATAATAAATAAGTAAGTACGGCAAATTTTTAACACAAAGACCAACAAAGACCACGACAAACAGGATGTTTACACGTTAGTGCTAGTGGAAGCTTAACAAATCTTCCGAAGCGTATAAACGCTCCTTTGAAAAACCGACACTTGTCCGAACTGATGATAAGTTTTCGCAAGCCACATGAACCCAATGCAGATGCTTGGTCGATGGTTGTCGAGGTGTGCAAACCAAAAAGTAAAATAATTATACTAAGGCAAACAAATAAAATCAAAGCCGCTCCTAAAATGCTTATGGGTATAAAATAATTTCAAAATCTAAATCCATAGTTATATTCTATATAGAATATATACATGCGTCTACTATTTTTAGCTATTATTGTCCGTAGATAGGCATATTGTGAAACAAATTCTTATTTGTTTGTTTAATGTTTACACTATATTATTTTCCACTGACGTTTACGATTTCACGAGTGACTTTTTAAATTTTTCTGTCAATGTCATAATTCCTTGAAAATTATTCGAATTTGTAGTGTTTTCGCCTTATATTGTTTGTTTAAAATGTATCTTTGAGTTTTTTGTCCTATTACCTTGCGAAATGGTTAAATATTACCATAATTTTACTAATTTCTAATATTAAATGACGTTTATTAAAGTAATGACTATTGTACGATTGTTCCTATAGGTTATATTGTATCCCCTGTCCTTTAGACATTGTAAGTAAGTATACTTTTTATTTATATATTCTTAAGACCGCGTAAGGTGCATGTTGAGCATTATAATGTTAAAGAAGTAAAATCTACCAACATTTTTTAGTATAATTAGATAGTACCGGCGACACATCGGAATTTTTATTTCGTTTTGTATAATATTTTTGTAATTTTTACTAATGCTCTCAATACTTAATTTTTTGTTTTAATTTGACTTTTGTGTGAGTGATTGAGTTAAATGTAGTATAGATGTGATTCTTTTACTATGCTTATGTCACAATATACTATATGTTTATTATAGTTACACTAATGTTAATTTGAATACATTGTCTCCTTTAATCACAACATACTAAAACAGTTAAAAAATAAAATTACATATTTATGATTATTATGTAATGAACTCAGATAGAGTTCTGACAATATCTCTAAGTAAGATCACATTATAATTAATTGAACCTTGAGAAGATATATAGATAGAGTTAAATTTTTAGATCATAAATAATAAAAAAAAGATACTAAATGAAACATTACAATGTGATTTTATATTTTATATTCTAAATATGATATTTTTAGTAGAGCTATGGACCCAAACATCTATGCACTAGTACTTGACACGCTCAACAGGGCAACAAGTCAAAACACTGAAGTGTTAAAGCCTGCTGAGAAAAAACTACAGGAATGGGAAATAGAACCAGGATTCTATTCTGTTTTGCTGGTAAATATAAAAATATGACTAAATAAAAAGTATTAACGAATGAAATTGTTGAATTTATGGTTTACATAACTACAACATATGCTAATGAGGGGTAATAACTTTACAATCTATGTTACAAACATATGTTTGCATGTATGTTTAAAAAAAAAATTAAATTTGCTTATTGTATTGAAAACTCAGAAGATAAAACTTCATTTTGCACATTGTTTACTTACAAAATATTAAAAAAACTCCAGAAAAAAATCTAAATTTGTGCTAACCCTCTATAGACACAACTCAACTTTTCTATAATATAGCAAAAATGACTATGTTGAAATTGTACAATTTATTGTCTGGATGCTTGTTTTTAATATGTTCACTGTTCTTTATGTATTTATGTAATATAATTTTAGAATGTACTTTCCAACCATTCAATCGACATCAACGTAAGATGGCTAGCAGTAATGTGTTTCAAGAATGGTGTAGACAGATACTGGCGTAGGAATGCTCCCAATGCAATTACTGATGAAGAGAAACAAAAATTGAGACAAGGTCTGCTCACTACCACCATATTGAGTGAGCCGGTCGCACAAATTGCTACACAACAAGCTGTTTTAATTGCAAAAATTGCTAGGTAAAATTAATGATTGTTAATATTTTAGAAGTTAAATTATTTTTTAAATTTCTTAGCAAAAAAAAATTAGAAATATTATTGAAAAATTAAAAACATGCAAGACTTCCAAGAAATTCATTGTTTTGTTTGTTGAGTGACTTATTGTAGTGTGAAAAGGAATTCTATATTATATAGTTGTATATTAAACTTAAATTACAAGTAAATTTGCTTAAATTAGATGTGAAGTTTGTTCAACCCTTATCACTTAGGGGTTTGAAAAATGGATAGTAGCTGTTTTTCTTAAATCGAATAATGTTGAGGGCAATATTATTTAAATTAAAAACTTGTGATGAATAACATATTTATTTGGATAAGAATTGTTTATAAAAACACTTATGCAAATAATGCATTGTTTTAAAACAAATTTGGTTAGCATAAAATGCTAACCTTAAATGATGAAGTGATAGACATATGCTGTCGCGGACTTTTTTTAGAACCTTAAAGAAAACAATTCTGCCAAAAATTGTTTTTGCAAATCTTTAACCGTTTACGCAACCCACGCAGAGGATATTATCAAATAGGAAAAAAATCGGCCAATTTTTTAAAATTCTTAATTGGCAATCCTATTGGTCTTAGCGTTATTATTTATATATTTATAGCCTACCTCGATAAATGGGCTATCTAACACGGAAACAATTTTTCAAATCGGACCAGTAGTTCCTAAGATTAACGAACAAACAAACAAACCCTTCAGCTTTATAATATTAGTATAGATCAGTGTTTCTCAAAGTGTGGGGGGCAATTTGGCAATTAGAGGGGGGCAATTTATGATTTAACGAAAGAAAAATTACCCCCTCGCCAAGGCATTTAAGCCAACGCTTAGCTTAAAGGGGACATGGTGGTTTCAAAAATCGAAAAGTGAGACATGGACTAAAAAAGTTTGGGAAACACTGGTAAAGATGTTACTTATAAAATTTTTATCTGTTTATTTAAAGAGTTTGTAAACGCTAATCTCAGTAATGGCTAACCAGAATTATTTGCCCTACTTGCCCTTTTATATAGCGTTCGTGTTATTTAAATCGGTTAATAAACTTACATCAATTTAAAATATTTCATTTGTCAACATTTTTATTAATGTTCAAAATTTGTTTTCAATGTATAGATAGATATGTTCTTGAAAGTGATATTGTTATTACAACAAGAAGGTAATTGAGATTAGTACATAAAATAGTGTGATTAAAGCGTAAAGTATGTAATAAACCTTTATTTGATTTTTAAAAATCGTTAAATAAAACTAATTTATTGGTTGTCATACAATTGAAACTACACACCTCATTGCATGTATAGACATATAGATACATCCAGAGGTTGATCTTACAAAATACATTGAATTCTATATATATTATGTCTCTTGTTACTAGATTTGATTGTCCTACAAACTGGCAGAGCCTTGTACCAGATTTGGTGAGTGCACTGAAAGCACCACAACCCCTCGTTCAGCATAGATCTTTGCTGATCTTTCATCATGTTATTAAAGCTCTGGCTTCAAAACGTTTGATTGAAGATAAACGGACATTCCAGGTATTTTTTTTATATGTGTAAACTCTTTATAACAAAACTCAAGCGACTGAGCATTTTCTGTCTATGAGAGCTATCCTTAAATGGAGTGAGTGTTAACGCAGTGATTGGTAATATTGTAATTTTTTTTAAAAGATTATTCTTTTATTTTATTTTTTTTTTTTTTTATTTGTTTTTAGAAATTGCAAATATAGCGCAGTGGTACAGCAGCTGACTGTATCGCCGAGCTGTACCATGTTTACAGTGGCATGCTTATGCCCCAGCTTTAAATCTAACACAGAATAATAAATTTCTCTTCTAATATTAACTTAACCGTAAAAAATATTCTATGGATACTATTTATTGTTACAGGAATTAACAATATCAGTATATTCGTTCATACTGAACCTATGGCATGAGAACACAGAAGTGTTTCTCCGTCACATCCAAGAGGGTGCCGCTACTGAACTTATAACGGAACATTTGGAGAAGGCACTTCTCTGCTTGAGAATATTGAGGAAGTTAACGGTATTTGGATTTAAGAAGCCACATGAGAGTCAAGATGCTATTGCCTTTTTGAATGTCGTGTTCGATAGGGCTAAGACAAGTTTGGAATGCAGTATGTGTTTGTTGTTTATTTTTTTATTTTTTATTTTGAGTTAAATCATTGTTTTTTTTATCTACATTCTGGTATTATTCCCGGCGTGCCATGGCATAGTTTGCCTTCCTACATATTCTGCATATTTGTTATTATATTTATTCTTGTGCAGCACTAGCATGTGATTGTAAACATGACACATAGTGGGTTAGATTCGAGGAAATAAGACACCTATTTGATATTTTCAAATCTAATATTTGATGACTTTTTTTTTTTCGCTCTGGTAACAAGGAAAAGCTTTAATTTTATTAAGTGAGGATTGGAACGGAGTGTCTTAACACTAGGTTCCTGATTTCCCTTTGCCTACTCTGCCATGTGCGGGATACAGTGTGAAGTTGAAAACAAAAGAAAGAAGAAATATTATAATAACTGCAAAGGCGAGGGGTATCAGTTCAACCTCACTCGAGAAAATTAATCATATTTATTTCATTGCTCCGATTCCATTTAACATGCAATGTGTGAGGAATGGAGTATCTTAAAATTAGGGTCCCTCTGTTTACCTTACGCTGTATACTAAGAGAAGTAAAAGAAGAAATTAAAAAAATATTTTTTTTTCCAGGGAAACTCCTAAAAGGTCGTGGCATATACCCATTGGAGTTATGCGAAAAGTTCATAATTCACTTAACTAAAGTGGCGTTAGGTGTTCTATGCTTCCATCCGTTCTCCTTCGTGCCCTTGATTCGACCTTCGTTGGAGTTCGCCCTGTATTACTGTTTCACTGAACAAGGCATGGTGTTGACTTACGAGAGGTTCACCATACAGTGTTTGAACATTGTGAAGGGGATATTGCAGTGTGTTGAATATAAGTTGCCTAAGGCTAACGAGCCGGTCAAGGAGCCATGTGAGTATTTTTACTTTATTAAGCTAAATAAACGGTTTGATTTCAATGAATTGGAGTATTTTTATTTTATTTATTTATTTGTATTTATTGCACACAAGACAATCAATAAAAAAAGGAAAAAATATATAATCAGAAAAACAGTAAAAAAGAGCCATGCAAGGGCGGGGTTATTGCCTCAAGCAATCTCTAACAGGCAACCTTTAGAATTTATAAAAAAAATGAACTTGAGAAAAGAAGAATAGTAACTACAGTGCAATTATTTAAAAAGAGTAAATAAATACTGTATAATAAATAATAAAATGGAAATACACACACATATACATTCATATACAAACAGAAACAAACATACATATACACACATACACATATATATATATATATATATATATATATATATATATATATATATATATATATATATATATATATATATATATATACATATAATTCTATTATTTAATAGTACAATGTTTTTATGTATAATCAATTTGGTGATGGTTGTGGCTCAGCGGTGCCACGTTTGACTAAACGCGAACATTTTTTTGGGGTTTAATTATTTTGTTGATATCGTAACATGATAAAGCGTTTTGTTTATTTTCCTAACTTATATGGAATTGGAATTTTTATGGAATGACGTGAAAATTAAGCGTTGTATGTGGAATGAGTTTTAACGTTAGGTTCCGTATGCCTTCCCTGCCACGTACAGTCGTCGTACATCTTGTCGCACATCAGTTAAATGATTATGATTTAGATTTCTGGAATTTGATATAAACAGTTTTTTCTACAAACTGCGAAAATCGAGTCCTTTATGTAAAGTTATACAACTGATAACCTCACAACCACAAAACATTTTTTTTTATTTAAGCATTATTTTCAAGTTAAATTTTTGATAAAAATACATTTTAATTTAGAAACTTATTATAAATAAACTCTTTTTTTTTGGTGATACAGTAACTCTAGAAGCCCACCGAATTAAAGCCTCAGTGTTAGACGGCAACACGGCGTGTCACATGTGCCGCCATCTTGTCGCACATCATTTTCAACTAAGCGCTGATGACCTGGCTCTATGGGACGCGGAACCAGAGAGCTTCGCCACGGACGAGGCTGGGGAGTCGTGGAAGTACAGCTTGAGGGTATATTAAACTATTATATACCAATCCCGTGAAAAATATTGTTGTACTTTTTTTTGTTGTTCAGCTTCACGCTGTATCCCGCACATGGCAGGGTAGGCAGAGGGAACTAGTTAGTAGAACTTTTCCCACATTCCACTGAAGTTGAGCATTGCTTGTTGAATGGCGTAACTCGACGCCGCGCTTTTGCCTTGTTAGCGAAGAAATGAAAATATTAAATATTTGATTTCCTCGAGTGGGGATTTTTAATTGTTTTATTCTATATATTTATTCATTTATTAAATAATATATTTTTTAAACAGTTTGATTGTTTTATAGTGTAGTAAATAGTGTGTGCGTTTATAAGAAACGCTTTTGTTTCATACATTCCTTCATTCCATAGAGTCAAATATAATTGGTGACTCAGAATTATTTTTTTTTTAATTTGTGAACTTTGATCTTGATTGCGCAATAAGGAAAACACTACAACTGAATTTCCATAACCTCACGCTATATATTTCACAATTAGAGTAGGCGGAGGGAACGTGGGAACCTAGTGTTAAGACACTCCATTCCACTTCCGTTCCCACTTTTCGCCGAATTTGAGGCATTGCGTTTTGAGTGGCGGAACTCAACGCCGCGCTTTGCCTTATTACCAAATTGAGTGTATTTAATGGTGTAAAATATGTTTGTTTAAGTTTTTATATATGTCTAAAACTATTTATTTCGTTTTTAAACAAGATAAGATTATATATAATACAATCCGGTTCGGAGGATTATCGAAAAAAAAACACTAGTTGTATGATGTGTATTCCTAGCCATGCACCGAAGCAGTGTTCATGGAGCTGTTCCACGAGTTCCGCGCGGTGCTGGCCCCGGAGCTGGTGCGGCTGCTGGCCTCGCTGCAGGAGAGCCACGTGTCCGCGGACGACCTGCCCGCCATACTGAAGAAGGACGCCATTTATAACGCCGTCAGGTTGGCCGGCTTTGATTTGTACGATGATGTGAGTGTTTGTTTGTATTTAGTTTAGATTTTTTCTTTTCTTTTTCTTTTTTGTATCCCGTTTGTATTAGGATAGTTAGAAAGAACTAGTGGTAAAACTTCGTGTGTTTTAAAAATGTATAAAAATGTGAAGGCGCGGGTCAAATCTTGCTTCGTTCAATTTTTATTTTTTTTATACGTTTTTAGTATTTTTCTTTCCTAAGGGTAGAAATAACACTTTAAATATTTTAAAAAACATTTAATTTTTTTTAAATAATCCCAAAAGAAAAGTGTGCTTCAATACTTATTGGTTTTTTTTACTAAACTTAAATTTAAATTTAAAGCGTATAAAAATTTTGAACGAAGCGGGATTTGAACCCGCGCCTCTTGAAAACCGTTTAAGCGCTCTGACCAACTAAGCCATTCGTTCTCACCAAGCTCCGTCGAAATTCTTATACGCTTGTTACAACTTATTTATGTTGTTAGCATCTCTGTAGGGAGATTTTTACAAATTTCCGCTACCCAAAGACAACTCGTAAGAATTATCGTTTGGCAAGAGAGAATACGTATAATATGGTTTTTTTTTTTGCTTTAGGTTGATTTCGATGAATGGTTTACAAATGTACTAAGCCAAGAACTTAAAGTGAAAGACAACAATTACAGAATTATTAGGAGAAGAGTATGTCAACTTATTGGTAAGTATCTAATAATAATAATTTTATTTATATGTATTTTAATAGAAAAAGAATAAATGAGAAATTTCGATAGATAGATTAGTAGATAGTACTTGTTTAAAAAAACTGATGTATTCCAAGTTGAATGTACGCGATACATTGCAGGTCAGTGGTGCGGCGTGCGCGCGTCGCAGGCGCTCCGCCCGGCGATGTACACCGCGCTGCTGGAGCCGCTCGCGCGCGCCGGCGAGGACCCCGCCGTGAAGCTGGCGGCGGCCGAGGCGCTGAGGAGCACCATAGATGACTTCAACTTCGACGTGGAGCAGTTCGCGCCGTTTGCGCCGCATGCGTTGAGCGCTTTGTATGATTTGTTGGTTGGTGTTGGATTTTTTTTTTTTTTTTTTTTATAAAAGTACTACTTCGCTTCTTTCAAATTATTTATTTCTTGTTACTAGATTAAAGAATAGAAAATTTAATTGCCTCAATTGGGAAAAAATGCTTTAAGGTGTATTTACTGGCAGATCAAGTGTTGCTGCGCTATGATGGCCGTTTTAGTTTAAAATTTAAATATAATATTTTTAATACATTGTAATGCAATTTTAACCTGTGTTAAGGTGGAGTGCTCCGAATGCGAGACAAAAATGCACGTCCTCCACGTCATCTCATACGTAATTGAACGCTGCGGGTGGGCGGTGCGCGGCGGCGCTGGCGCGTTGTTCGTGGCGCTCCCGGCGTTGTGCACCCACGCGCAACATCACCACATGCTGCGCGCTGCGGCGTTGGCGGCGCTCGTGCATCTTGTCAAGGTATGGTCCCTGCTATCGTGTTACCTCTGTTAGGTAAATGTCTGCGTATACTGGTTTTTAGTATAGTTTTTTTTTTAATTATTAGATTCATTAGGCCGAACAAGGCATGCCCACGATTTGTTGACCGGCTGTAGCTCTCACTAGGTTATGATGTCCTGGTGTTCGTACTGATACTTGTATTGTTAGGGGCCGTCTAATGGACGACCCCAAACAATACTAGTATGTTTTTTGTAACACCTTTTAACCCACCCCTCCCCCCTTTGTGATAGGTGATGAGGTTTAAACATATTAATTACTTACTTATATATACACGTGATATCTTACTGCACCCCCCCTATCCCCGAGTGATATTTTTAATTTTTGCCGAATCCCCTCCCCCCTTAATGGACGGCCCCTTACCGGTACTATCAACATACAAATTACGCTCAATACTTTTTTTTTTAGCTTTACAAAGTCAGGGGAAACTTGGGAACCTAGTGTTAGGACACTCTGCCCGTTGCTTGTTGAGTTGTGGAAGCCAGAACGAGAATATTAAATATTCAATATTTAATTTCCCCGAGTCGGGATTGAACCGAAAACTTATTTTGCGATAACAATCGCACGCTTGCGCCGCTACAAATCTCATACTGAATACATTAACACTAAGTAGTTAGTTAGTTGCGGTGTTAGTTGCGTACGTACATTATTATTTTTCTAACTCTATCAATGTATGAACCCAGGCGTTAGGTGAGTGTGCACCCAACGTGCGCCCCTGGGTGCTCAACGTGATCAACGAGTCCACCAAGCTGAGCGAGCCCGCGCACGTGTACCTGCTGGAGGACGCGCTGGACCTGTGGCTGGCGGTGCTGGAGACCTCGCCGGCGGCCGACCCCGCCTTGTTGCAATTGGCTCATAAGTTATGTCCTATATTAGGTGAGTAGTTTTTTCCTATAGTAGAGTAAGGGCATAACCGTATGATTGGAAACGACAGGTTGTGGATGCGATACCTAATCGAGGAAATGAAATAGGAATTTTTTTTTTTCAATCTGTTGTATGGCATTGAGTTCCACCTCTCAACACGCAAAACTTCAAATTTGGCGGAAATTGATGACTGGAAAGGAGTGTCAAAAATTTCATACTTTATAATTTCCTATGTCTACGTTGCCATGTGCCGAATACAGCGTAAAACTGAAATTATTATCATTAAAAGCATTCGGTCAAGTTCGAAACGCACTCGCATACCGAGGGTTCTGTATCAATTTTTTAATTGTAAGTAACAACATAAAATTTTACAAACTTAATTTGCTAATTCTTCTTTTCTTAGCTTCACGCTGTATCCCGCACGAGGCAGGGTAGACAGAGGGAACCCGGGAACCTAGTGTAAAGACACTCCGTTCCACTTCCGTTCCCAACTTTTCGCCGAATTTGAGACATTACGTGTTGAGTGGCGGAACTCAACGCTGCGTTTTGCCTAATTTATTCTATTCCGCCACTCAATATGCAATGTTTGAAAAATTCTGCAGTGCCTGGAGAAATGAGTATCTTAGTAGATTTATTTATCTTAGAAATTTAACCTCCATATTTTATTTCCAGAACAATCTACAGAGCACATTCGCATAGTGGTATACATAATGCAAGCGTACGCATTACTCTGTCCCGAAGAATTTTTCACGGGCGCCGGAGCCAAATGTATGTCCATTTTGGATGACATGCTGAGTGACATGAGGACGGAGGGTGTCATCACTGTCCTTAAAATGGCGGAGATTTGCATAAGTGTCAGTTTCCCAGAGAGAAACGCGTTTTTGGGTGTTAAAGTTATATGGCCTACTTTGATAAGGGTTATACAGTAAGTTAATATTTTGTTATTTTTTTTTCTCATTATTATCCATATTTTGTCTCTGTTTTGGATGTTTTTTTTTTATTAACATTTACAAGTATATGTTTGATAAAATTTGTTTTATAAAGAGATTCAAAATATAAAAATATGGAATTTGTTTATTTTACTTTACTAATTGTTCTTTTCTGTCTTGAATAATCCACATTTTGTAATACTTTTTTCCCATAATTCTTACAAATTAACAATTATAACATGCTTTATTAATTACCCTTAGAACAATAGATATTAACTGTAGAACATTAATTCCAGCTGTCTCCTCGAAGGCGATGATCTACCAATGGTCCTAGCGGTACAACTCTGCCTCTTATCGAGAGTCATCCTGTTATCCTCTGACCTCTTCTACAAAGCAATACAAGAGGCCTCCTCGGGTGTCACCGAGTACGACTCGGATCCGGGGAAGGTGTTGAACAGAGTGTTGCACGTGTGGACGGAGAGAATGAACTTGGTGACGCAAGTGGAGAGGTGGAAAGTTGTTGGTATGTATTGGTTAATTTTCAGTTTAATAGCATGTTATAGGGAACCTAGTGTTAAGATGTTCCTTTCGCTGTGTTACGTCTGTAAGATAATTTCTAAACTCTACTCTACTCCGCTTCACGCTGTATCCCGCACATGGCAGGGTAGGCAGAGTGAACTTGGGAACCTAGTGTTAAGACACTCTGTTCCACTTCCGTTCCCTACTTTCCACCGAATTCGAGGCATTGCGTGTTGAGTGGTGGGACTCAACTCAACGGGGCTCAACGGGGCCGCGCTTTGCCTTCTACCAGAGCGAAGAAATGAAAAAATTAAATATTTAAATTGAAATTATTAAATATTTCATTTGCTCGAGTGGGGATCGAACCCACAACCCATCTGTTACAGTCACACGTTTGTGCCACTGCGCCACGATAGGTCTCAACTAATTTCTAAACAGCTTATTGTAATAAACCCTTCTAGTAGAAGTACACCTTGTAACTAACTAACTTGTAACAAGAGGCAGTTGTTACGAGTTATTCTTTTGTGCTCTGACCTCTTCTTTTAAGCGATATAGGAGGCCTCTTTTGGTCTCAATGAGTGTGATTTTTATTTATCCGGGGACAGTGATGCATATGATGTATATAGTACTGTCCACGCGGCGGTTGTGAATTCGATTCCTGCTCTGGGCAATTTAATATTAAATATTTTTTTTGCAAAGGATTATGTTGACTTTCGGCACTCAATACATAATGCTTAAAGAAATCGACTGGAAGTGAAATAGGAGAACTTGAGAGTTTCTGGATTCATTAAAATCGACTGCAGTTATTTAATCAATGCTGAGAGCCGTTTAACTACACATTGTATACTTTATAATGAACATTTTCTTATTATTTTATTGTTTACAGGCTTGGGGTTAGCAGTGCTTCTAACGACACAAAACGCAACGGTATTGGAACGTTTCCCCGCCATTTTGTTGAACTTGACCGAGGTACTCAATGACGTCATGAAGATGGAGGAATCTGGCAATTATGTTGAGTGAGTGTTCATTGTATTAAATTAACATTTTATACACTAACGATACGTTAAATTAACAAGATTAATTAATATTAAATTAAAAAAAGATAAATATAATCACTATTTTGTGTTGGTAAAATTGCATAAATAGTTTAAATTGCTGTTACGATTTTCATAAGACATATATAATAACATCCACGATGAACAAGGCTTTTTTTAATCGCAAATCGATTCAATAATGCAGGAGTTGACGCCTGTTAAAGGCACAAGTATCTTAGCTTGGTTTTTAATTTGCCACTAAATGTGTGGGATACAGTCTGAAGCTGAAAAAAAGTTGTGCTAATATTATATAGGTAAAAAGTTTGTGAATGGATGTTAATATCACTTACACGCAAAAAATGATTAATGTGATAGTTATAGACTAAAAGTATAGGTTATACATAATTTATATTATCGTTTGTATAATTTGGCTCAAAATTAATTTACGTCGCCAAAAGCATCTGTGGCATCGTAGACCTTGTATTAATTAATCAATATCAAATAATCGTAACGGCTGTGCCCTATTCGATGAGAAGTTAATAAGAAATTGAATATTTACAAGCATTTCGCTAAGATATTTTCGCCGTGTGATTCCGGCTTAGAATAGGATCACCCTGGTACTGATGGTGTCGTAAGAGACGACTAAAGTACGTGTGGGAGAGTCACGTTGTCAGCAATGACAGCAATGACAGATTCGACCGGATTATTACCACCCCCGGCATTTAATACCGGCGTGAAGTAGTGGCTTCGGACACTCCGTTTCGCATTGGGTAGAGCCGGGCCCCGGTGCCCATACACCTTATAGACTCCTCTGGTGCTACATGGAGTCGTGGGCGACGGTGATCACTTACCATCAGGTGACCCGAAGACACGACAAACGAGCACCGTTTGTCGTGTCTTTCCATAGAAAAAAAAATATAATAGAGTATTTAGAGTGTTGTGTGTGTGTGTGTGGCAGTGCGCTGGTGTCGCCGCCGGGCTCGCGGCCTGCGTCGCCGCTGGAGGGGCGCGGCGGGGCGGCGCGGTGGGGCGGCGCGGGGGGCGGCGCGGCGGGCGCAGGGGGCGGCGCGGGGGGCGCGGAGGACGCGCTGTCCGCGCACGAGCTGCGCCGCCGCCAGTTCGCGGCCGCGCACCCCGCGCGCGCGCTCGACCTGCGCGCCGTCACGCACCACCAGGTACCACCACCTATATATAACTATATAACTATATATAAATTTGATTTTGAGGTTTGTCGTGGCCCAGTGGCATGTATATGTGACAGATTGTGGGTACTCCGGGAAATTAAATATTTAATATTTTTATTTTTGGCTCTAATAATTCGAATTCATTGCAATGTAGAAAATGGATCAAAGTGTTTTTAATACTAGATTCCCAAATTTCCATTGTATATCCTGCCATGTGCGGGGTACAGAGTGATACTAAACAATAATCCTATTATTATAAATATTAGTATAGGAAAATTAGTTTATAAAGGTTTTTTTTTTGATGAAATGTTGAATTTAGAAAAATAGACAACAATATATATTTTCCGCTTATTTATTTTGCTATATAATAATAATGATATATTAATATTGTGCAATTACAGCTAGAAACACTAAAAGGCCAAGTGGGCCAAGAAACGTACGAGCGTCTCCTGCAGTCCACGGACAAGGCGACTCTGCAACAAATAAGAGAATATATACCTCTGTAGGAAAATATATAATTATATGAATATATTACGTTAAATATACGTATATTTATAACACAATATGTGTATTTGTAGTTATTTAAAAAAAAGTAAAAATGTTTTTTTTTTCAGTCATTGACAGTTTATTGGATAAATATGTAGTTTATTTAGAGGGGTAGGTAGCAGAATGAACGAAGCGCGGCGTTAAGACCCGCCACTCGTATAGTCTCGAGAATAAGATTTATGGAGAACGGAGTGTTTTAACATTATATTCCCTATGCCTACCCTGCTATGTGCGGGAAAAAGCGTGAAGAAAAACAAAATAGTTTATGATCGCAGAATAAAGTCATATCTGTTAAACATTTGACAGATGAACGATTTTTTCTTACTTGGTTTTTTTTTTAAATGTTTTTTTTTGTCTCATTTTCACAAATGACTTTGTTCTACGAATAGATCTGTATACAATTTTTTTAAACGTAAAACTTACGATGAGTAGAAAGATTATTAAAATCAATATAATATTTAAAAATTTAATAAGGCTTTTTTTTTAATTTTCAAAATTAATTCCTATATTCTACGGCCTTCTAATACTACTAATTAAAGTAAACATGCATAAAAAACTTTGTAATATAAATTATAAAGATGGCTTACGCCATTTTTAATTTCTACTTGATGATAGGTTTCCCAAGAAGGAGTTGTTTTTTATGTTTACGTCTACCGTTAAAAATGTACTATACGACGTTATTATATCTGGATTTTACTTTCTTTTTGTCACACTTCGAATAAAGTTATTAAAACAAAAATGCTTTTCGAACATCTAAAGAGATAAAATTAGTAAGAAAAATACAATATATTATATAAACAACCTTAAGCAAACGGTTTTTTTTTGTTCTTTTTTACTGCAAAGTAAAAAAAAAATATATTCACTTAGAAGTAAAATAAAATAAATATTCATATAAATCTTTTTCAAATCAATATTAATTTATATATAAAATTAGAATTTTTATCCTTGACTTATTGATCATAGGACATTGCCTTTTACAGATAATAAATATATTAGTCTTACAGATACAACATTAAATAATTCTATATGAAAAATGAATTATACAAAATGAAAAAATTAAATAATTCTCAAAATTCTCTAACCGATAACTATTATTGTATTGAAATAATAATGAAAAGGTGATTTATTTTTTAACTACTACTACTACATCATTATTGCATTCATGAAATAAAGTTGTGATACAATAAAATTTCCTATACATAGCTTTAAATATTAAGGAAACACTTTTTTTTTAAATTATGCAGTGATTTTTTACTATAAATCTTTTGTTAAATTGTATATATAATTAATAAGTATATATATATATATATAAATATATGTATATATATATATATATATATATATATATATATATATATATATATATATATATATATATATATATATATATATATATATATATATATATATCACAATCACTCTCTTATGAACTTTGAAATAATAATATATGTATACTTTTTTATCTATAAAGGCCTGATCAAAGTCTATTCGATAATTCCCTATATAAATCTGCACTTATTGGCTGTCGCTCGAGATAACTATGCGATTTTTATATAATTGTTAATAAATTATAATTTTATTATAAATATTATTAACAATGTGCTACCTAGACTTAGATATGTGCACTAAATAAAAAAAAAAAAAAAAAAAATATCTTTAACATTATATATTTTACATATATATTAAAAAATATATTGTTTAAATGTAAGTCTTATTCCTATTGTAATATTAAATAAATGATTTAGGTTTTAACTTGTATTACAATCTCAATATCATCTTGTAACCGTTGATTGGTTGATTGATTGATTGACTGGTTGATGGATTGATTGATTGATCAATTTCGTACACTGTACGTCTAAATGCAATGTTGCTTCTAAAATTGCCATATTTGAATATATATTTTTTCGCTTTTTATAACTTATTTAATACTAAATTCACGAGTTGTTGGATATACATATGAAAATATGTATGTATGTACGTGCGTGTTAAAATTAAAACAAAATTAATATTAAGAAATTTGTATGACTGAACGTAGGCTGAATTATATTGTATCGAAATAAATTTAATAATGGTTTTGTTAACTTCAATTTAAGCTGTTTCTTTTATTTCACTAGGGTGATTTACAAAATTAAAATGGAAAACATTTAAACATGAACATTCAAACATTGCTTGAAAAATGTATTACATATTATATAATCATATTATCCTTGTACATTGAAAAAAAAAAAAAAAAAACCAAACAAAAACAATATGCTCAATTTATTCCTATAAAAATAATTGATCACCCTATTTCAGCTTTCTGAAAGTATTTTTATTATTAAATTTTTGATGCCGCTTTATTATACTCTGTGGTTTTTTCTTTTTTGTCGTTTTCTTTTTATAAAATTTAGTTTACACATGTAAAGTTGTACGATATTGAGTGTATGAATACTATATGGGGCTTATCTATAGTTTACTTTTAATGTACAGTTGATGACGTATACTTAACGTATTGAAATTGACTTAAGTGTAGATTTTAAGAAAACGCAAATATTTTGGTAAAATAACGCTTTTTATTATTATTTTTACTATATTGTATTTATTTTTTGTCTGTCAGTTAAAGTTGTACTTTTATTTTGCGTTTATAATAATATTGTTAGAAAAGTAAAAGTAAAAAAGTTAGTTTCGTTTATTTATAACATATTTAGTTATAACTAGTTGTACATTTCTGTTTTGTTTCTGCTTGATAACTATCTGATAATTTATCAGATAGATTTATCAATCACTTAACAGAAACTTAAAAATTGGTAGCGAAATGGGCTTAAATCTTATTTTTATGCAATAATAAATATCTAAAAGCATAATTAAGTATTTAAATATATTTTTTGTTGTTTTTGTTTATATATTTGTATGGAACATGTTCTAGAATAGTCCAACGATCAATTCTAGGTATCTAGGTTACCACAACTTGTTTAGATATAACTAACGTATAGAGAAAATAAATATGAACTTTTACAAAGCGTAATGTTGTTTTATTTGTATTCAATAGATCCGCCCGCGGCTTCGCCCGCTTAAACTACATGATTATTCATTTAATACACTGAATTGTGCTCGTTTGTTTGTGTGAATGTGAATATTTTAATAACTTAGGTTGAATTATCGTAATTCAGATAAGGATTTTTTTATTAATTTAACTTAAATATACGACCAACGTTGTATATTGTATATTTATATACATATATCATAATAAGGAAAATAAACTTTCTGTTTGTAACAAATTAGGTTTACAGCAGTCAAAAGGTTGAAAAAAAAAACTGAATAATGATTTATATATTAATTCTATATTATTCCAATTATTATTTTAAAGTAACTACTTTATTCGAAGTGGGAATAAAGATTAAAAAAATAATAAAATTAATAAGGTAAAGTTTTTTTTTTTCTGTCTATATTTTTTTGTTTGCAAACGAAGCGCCAAACTACGGTCTCGGCATCATCCTCCGTCCTCATGCTTTTTACGTGACCTTCCTTCAGTATCGTAGATACTTCTTTTTCGAAGGTCAACCGAGGTCTCTCCCTCCCTCTTTTACCACTCACTTTTCCTTCATAATTCTTCACTCATTCGCTCGACGTGTCCAAACCACCTGAGCACGTTCTTCATTCCCTACCTACGTACCTACCATTACCTACCATTCTATATATCTCCAATGGGTATGCAATCAGCTATTCGTATATCCTACAAAGAGATCGCGTCTCTACAGTATTCATCTTTCTTACATTCTTCTTCTGTAATACCCAAGTTTCGCTGCCGTGTAACAGCGTCGGTGCCAATACTGCATTGTGTACGGCCGAACGCGCAGTTATGCTGACGTTTCGCCGTCTCAGTGCAGCAGTCGTGCAGCTACCGTTAACTCTATTACCGGCAGCAATACGCCTTTCCACTTCCATTTCATAACTTCCATCTCTGCTAAACATTCTTCCCAGATATACTACCACATTCACTTGTTCTAATATCTTATCATTTACACTGGTCTTGCATTCTGTCCTTTCTTAATTTCCTTCAAATATCAGACCCTTCGTCTTTTTCGCATTTAGGCGTAGACCATTATTTGGACATCCTTCCTTCAGAATGATAACCAATGCCTCTAACTCGCTTTTTGATGATTCAATAAGCACTGTATCATCTGCGTAAAGCAGACTATTTATATTCAAGGTACCTACTTTCACTTTCCTGTCACATGGACATGCCGGCCCCTACTTGCACGAAGGCTGAGTGATTTCCGTTAAGAGACTTTAAAGCCTGTAGCAAGGGTCCGCTCACATTGTACCGGGGCAGTATCTCCCATAATCTTTTTCTTGTAACCCTGTCAAACGCCTTTTTTAAGTCCACAACAGCACATAAAACTTTTAGGCTTACTGCCAAAAACTTTGCCGTGATCATGCAGAAGTGAAAAGATTGATCCATACAATCTCCTCCAGGACTAAAGCCTCCCTGGACCTCCCACAACAAACTTTCGGATTTTCAATTCTTCTCGTTAATATTTTAGCATAAACTTTACTACCTGAGCTAATCAAACTGATAGCCATATAACTTGCGCAGGCTTTCTATGAACCTTTGTACAAAGGCACGATGACTGTACCATACATACACTGCACAAAATCCAGAACAGGTCCAAGACGCGTGGCCCACCTTGTTTGATCATTTCGGCAGTAACTTCATGTTCCCGTTGCCTTACCACATTTCAAACTTCGTATTGCACTCTCAACTTCTTTTATACCGTTTCGCCATTAGCTATATCAAGTCTCAGCTTTTAGCTTTTAGCTTTTACTGGACGCAGAGGCGTCATCACATTCATACATCTCCTCGTAAAAATTAAATTTATCTGCATGTTATCTGCATTTATAGGTACATGCTGTACAAAATGCCAAAATACAATAAATAATTTTAAAATCTTGTTTGTCCGTCTGTCTGTCCGGGTCTGACAGCTGGACAGTTTGTTTTTCTGATAGGAATGATGAAAGTTAAGATATAAATTACGACTTATTAAATGCATAACAGTATAGATTACAATACTAAAATTTAAACTTATAATAAATCTGTCTGAGGCCTGTCGTGGCGCAGCGGCACAAAGCGTGTGACTGTAACCGATAGGTTCTGGGTTCGATCCCCAGTCGAGGAAATGAAATATTTAATATTTTCAATTTGAATATTTAACGTTTCATTTCTTCGCTCTGGTAATAAGGCAAAGCGCGGCGTTGAGTTCCGCCACTCAACACGCAATGCCTCAAATTCGGCGGAAAGTGGGGAACGGAAGTGGAACGGAGTGTCATAACACTAGGTTTCACTTCCTTTCCCTCTGCCTACCCTGCCTAGTGCGGGATACAGCGTGAAGCTGAAAAAAAAAAAATCTGTAACTGATCGCTGCCATGGAAGATATGTTAAAGAAAATCTTGGGTTAAAGGTCCCCCCTCTTTATAAATGTAATAGGGTCCAAAATACTGATCTTATTTTTTTTCTATTTCCTGTTGGTCTGTTAGTTTGTACGCTTTTATCCCAGACTGCTTATTAGATTCAAATGCAATCGCCACTGAATATTTAGTGAAATGGGTAGAAAAATTAAAAATGTTACGCCAATTTCTAATATTAAAGTTGACAAAAATTGCTACAAAATTTTTATTCACTAAACTTAAATTTAAAAAGCGTATAAAAATTTTGAACGAAGCAGGATTTGAACCCGCGCCTCTGGAATACCGTTCCAGCGCTCTGACCATGTAGCCATTCGTTCTCACCGAGCTCCGTCGAAATTCTTATACGCTTGTTACAACTTATTTATGTTGTTAGCATCTCTGTAGGGAGATTTTTACAAATTTCCGCTACCCAAAGATAACTCGTAAGAATTATCGTTTGGCAAGAGAGAATACTGTTTATTTTAATATTTTTACTATGTTTTAAAGTGTTATTCCACACTTAGGACAGAAAATACTAAACTTAAATTTAAAAAGCGTATAAAAATTTTGAACGAAGCAGGATTTGAACCCGCGCCTCTGGAATACCGTTCCAGCGCTCTGACCAACTAAGCCATTCGTTCTCATCGAGCTCCGTCGAAATTCTTATACGCTTGTTACAAGTTATTTATGTTGTTAGCATCTCTGTAGTACAGAGATGCTTTTGGTTCAAATCCTGCTTCGTTCAAAATTTTTATACGCTTTTTAAATTTAAATTTAGTATTTTCTGTCCTAACTGTGGAATAACACTTTAAAACATAGTAAAAATTTTTATTCACTATCTGAAATTTAATAGTAGATGTCTTAAAAGTGATAAAAGTGAGTTATTAGAAAAAGAAAACCGTTGAAATTCGGAAATAGAAGAGTATAATTAAAGATGGTGAAGCCAAGGGCAGGTCGATAATATTTAATAATTTTTCCCTAAATATACTTAAATAATATTTAATATTCGTATAGATCATGTTGGTGAAGATGTACAGGTCCGCTAGTATTTAATATAACTTTGAACATTAATGTATAAGATTGACTGAATAATTAATGGCTACGTATTATAATTATTACCTCTTCATAAATATTTTGAATTTATATGAAATAAATTACAAATGATCTTATGCGCTTCTGTGGTATACAAATAAATAATAATTTCTAAGATTTTTATA
Source organism: Eueides isabella (assembly GCA_019049475.1). Taxonomy (NCBI): domain Eukaryota; kingdom Metazoa; phylum Arthropoda; class Insecta; order Lepidoptera; family Nymphalidae; genus Eueides; species Eueides isabella. Next base: position 2,202,967 of record CM032401.1, read on the forward strand.
TACTTTAAGGAATATAAAGTCAAAGCATAGACGCTTGTATCTTTTAATTGATTAACAAACATAATTTTTTGTGCTTAGCTAGAAGGGGCTATACACTTAGATATTTAACATTCATTTCAGTATTATAATTTAAATTTTAAGCTGAAATGGATAGACAAGTGGACAACAAAGTGGCACCAGTGCAAGGAATATGTATCAAATATTTCAGTTTCCCGAGTAGGAATCAAACCCACAAACTATGTGCCGTCTGTTAGTGTTTTATCTGTTCATGAACATGAAATTAAAAATTGTACCAAACCAAAAGTTATGTTAAATAGTTTCTTTATAACAAATAAAGAAATGCCAACGTACTAAAAGATGTTCAATATACAAGTATTGCATTTTCCATTCATATTTAAAATAAAAAGTTAGTAATGTACTCTAAAAAATTATAATAGCGTAACGTACTGAGAATGGAGTGTTTTAACACTGTATTATCTTTACCTACAACTTGCTATGATGGCATATGAAAATACCTTGAATCCCATGCTAGCAAAGTAGCGGGAAGCGACTAGTTTAAAAACTTTTTACCAAATTACAACTCATTTTTTTCAAATGCACCACAAAAGTGAACACACAAGTGTTCCTAACACCTGGCTGACCTCAAGGGGCGCACGACTGTAAGTACACATCAAGAATGAGTGCCAAAAAATATTTTCAACGTACAAGTTAGCTAATTTAGTTCGTCAGTGCGGTCCGCTACACGCGACATGGTCGTCAAGTGCAGGTTGCGGTAGTTGGCTAGATTCAGCCTCCCAAAGGTTCTTCGAGATCTCGGGCCTAATGGTACTGCATTTTAAAGCTGTAAACACACTTGACTTTATTAGATATAATATTAGATAATAAACTTTTTAGAATTTATATTTCATAAAATTATAAAAATGTGATAAGTATCGTTTCTACAGATGTATATTAATATTTAAAGTTATCTATGCTGTTTAGAAAAAAAATAAAATTTTAATTATATCAAAATTAACAAAAGATAGCAATATTTATTTATATTTAATTAATAAAATGAATATAGAATATCTATGTTCATATGACATAGTGAACCAAGCTTAACAGTGAACAAACTAAAAATGTGACTTGAGCCTAGCATCACGACCAAGCTTCAGCTGGACAAGTGCCAAAATACAAGAGAAATCAAGATAACTCTTTGAAGTTGAACGGGACAGCTTTACTATAAGCTGTAATGCATTTTCGGCAAAATAAATCTTTATTGCCACACATTATATACATATAAAATAGGCAATGAGTTTCCTAATAAGATACAGCTTCTGGTTATGTTGTTAAAGAACTTAATATCACTTAAAATTTTTGGTACACTCATATACTGATAAGCAGCAGCAAGGGCTTGTAATGTAAATTGATTGGTAGAGTAAGACCATCGTGACTCAGTGGAAAAGCATCCACTTATTGTTATTGATTATGTTTGTGAATTCGATCCGCATTAGGGGTGGTTTAATTATAAATTAATTTAATTTTGCCCACTGTAGTAAAGGGAGTTCCCCGTCGAGTTCCACCACTCAATGTAAAATGTCGCAAATTCGAGAGGAAAGTAGAGAAACGACAATAGTAACTTAATTTGTGGTAATAATATCTCTGATTTACGTAATTATTATATATAAATGAAACTTTTGTAAACTATTTAACTTTCACTCATATAAATGCAATATTTCGCAACGCTAACCAAAAATTATATCCTACTACAAAATGAAATCCAATTTTCTAAATAAAGTTCTCGTTTCAATATAGTATATATATCTCATCTCAATATTTATGTCTATACTTAACTTAACCGACCAATTTTCTTAAAATAAACGTTCAAAGTAACAAAATATTAAAGTTTCCGCTCAACATGATCTCAGCTCGCCCACCGCTTTCCGACCGTTAGACCACGAGACACGTCCACTTTAAATAATATCAACGTATTTATCAGGCGTTATTAATCACGAATGATATTTATTTGGAGCGTTCGTTAAGGCGGCTAATTGCTGCGTCTCCGTCCTAGCCTCCAACCATAAATTATATTATGTCCTAAGGCACAGGTTGTAGCTATTTCGTTAAGTGTACCTACATCATTTATTGTTCAATCGTCAATCTTTAAATGGTTTTTTACATTTTTCTATTATATGAAAATGCTTCGATGTAGCAGTAGAGTAGACATTTAGGGTGATACGATATTACAATATTCGGGCGTTTATTAATTTTGAATTTAGGAGAAATTTTAGAACTTCTTTCAAAGATGTCGTTGTCGTTATATACGATATCGCAACGATCAAAATTCATATACGTAAACCATGGAGGCATCCATTTTCTTTCTTGAATTTCTAGGCATAACAGATGAATTTTTATATAAGGTTAATAACATATTATACAGCGTTCACTACTCACCATGCAATACCTCCCGAGTGTAATAAAAAAAGGAGAGGTAAGGTTCTTAATGGGAATGGAGTGGTAACACTAGAATACCAAGTTTCCTCTGCTTACCATGCTATGTGCGGTATAAAGCTAGACATTGAATATAAAAGAAAGTGAGAACTTATAATACAAATCATTGAAAAAATTCCAAAAAGTTAAAATTTATAAATTTCTACAAAAAAACGGTTTTTAAATTTATATTAGTAGTTCAGTTCTTTTAGAAGAATTTCTTCTAGAAATTTGGCTAAAAGGGAATATGTACAGTACAAATAAAGGTGTTAATAATTATTACAAGTTTATTTCATATTGTAAATAAATACAAAGAAAGTATTTTTTTACCTCTGGTCACAAGACAAAGCCCGTCAATGAGTTCTGCCATTGAAAAGTACAATGCATCAAATTCGGCAGAAAGTTAGTAACAGAAGTGCCTTGTAGGAACGGAGCGCTATCTTCGTACACCGCCATGTGAATCTGAAAAAAGCTTACTTTATCACCGCGGAAGATTTTCGCTCGCAAGGACAAAATATGTGCTTCTTTCTTTGCTACTAATGTTTATGGTTATATCGCACTTACATAGGTCTATTATGGATGGCCTTACATTCTTAGTAAAGCTAATGCATATTAAATCTTATCTACTAAGTTAAATTAAAAATTGAGGCAACTAGCCCACCGAGTGTTACCAAATACAGCGTCGTAGAATATCTAGGCGTTGATTAACTTTCAAAATAATCATTTAAAGATAAAACAGCGCTTAAATAATATACTATTTATTTGTTTGTTTTATGATAGATTGTATAAAGAGGCACATTGATTTAAAGTACATTGTTGTTTGATAAATTATTCATTTCATAAGCCATCTGACGGAGTAAAAGACAGATAGATGCGTCACAAGGCGAATGTGTGCCTCTAACACTTGTTCTGCTCTCGCATCCATCGCTAGGCGGAATGTATTAGCTTAATGCGTGCAATCGGTGTTCATCGATTTGTAAGACATTATCACGCATTGTTATATAAGATATTATCACGTCGAAATAAAAGTTTCGTTTTCAAACACGTCAAAATGCAACCGTTGTAAACAATTTCAAATAAATATCCTTTCTACCTTTAATAACCGCTTGAGCTTATAAATTACATCGCATCCTCTTAACTTCTCGGGTTGCCGACGTCATTAGTTTTGTTTCTTGTAGTCAACTCCAGTGGCTGGGTGTCTCTAGAATTAGTTAATGAACTGACGGAACAGTACCCGCGCTGCACTGGCGTGGCTTGATAGCGTATTCTAATCATGGCCTTCAAGAATACACTAGGTATCTCGAATTAAGTATTTATCAGATCTATAGCAGTTGCTTTAAATTTGAGTGTAACAAAAATACAATTTATTTATTTTTATTTATGTTTAGTTAAAATTTGCGTTCGGCTTCGTCGGTGTGGTCACTTGTAAGAGATAAGGGTTAGGAATACATGATGAGCGATGTACAGCTTGTGTCGTTAAATGGACTATCAATTTCAAAAAATAATTTTCCAATATATTTACTATGTTTTAAAGTGTTATTCCACACTTAGGACAGAAAATACTAAACTTAAATTTAAAAAGCGTATAAAAATTTTGAACGAAGCAGGAATCGAACCCGCGCCTCTGGAATACCGTTCCAGTCTGGAACGGTATTCCAGAGGCGCGGGTTCGAATCCTGCTTCGTTCAAAATTTTTATACGCTTTTAAAATTTAAGTTTAGTAATTTTCCAATATTTAGATAGAGCGGTCGCTGAGATAAATTTTATAATATTAGTATAGAATACTCAGCTGCAAAAAATAACAATACAAGGAACTACCTTGTGTGGCCCATAAACTTAGCTTTCTGTGGCATCATGGGATGAAAGTAAAAGACTTTTAACTTAAAGAAAGAACACTGCCTTTAAGTAAAGAGTGGTTTTAGTAGTTAAGCTCTCACTGTTTTTTCTCAACAATGTGACAGATGCAGTAGAAAATACTCGTAAATAAGAAAATATACAAAAATAATTTGTTGTAAATAAAATATTTTAATTAATTAGCCCATCTTAAACAATGTTTGTTTTATAAACGTATTGCTTAAGCAAGAGGAATTATTTTATATTCAATAAATTTTAATATTTGGACAGCTCTAGTAACCGTTTATAAATAATGTAACGTTACTGTCATTGATTTTAGAAAAGTATTTTAAAGAGTTAGATAATATAGATATAAATGTAGAACAAAAGCTTTTTATGAAATCTTAATGTCCTTATTCCAAATAAAATAATTGCTTACCTAAGATCTTACTATACAATTAAACTTAATATAACAATTATTATGATTTCCCACATGAGTATGTAACAAAATTTGCTTTTTTAAAGTTAATAATAATCTGATATACCTATATCGTCTTCTTTTTGTTCAACTTCACTCAGTATTCCGCAAAAGGCAGTTTAAGCAAAGGGAACCCGGGAACCTAAGACATTTCGTTCCGTTCTCCACTTTCCGCTAAATTTGAGGTATTGCGTGTTCAGTGGTAGCACTCAACGCCGCCCTTTGCTTTGTTACTAGAACGAAGAAATAAAAGAATTAAATATTTAATTTGAAAATATTAATTATTTCATTTCCTCGTGGAGATTCTCTCAATTATTTCAATTCCTCCAGAGGGGATCGAACCCAGAACCTGTCGCGTTCACAGTAGCACTTGTGCCCCTGCCGCACGACATTCTATTAATTAATCAAAATAATTATAATAGACCAAATAGATACATAAGTTGCATAACATCTAATGTAAGTAAATAGGCAAGTCTATCTGACAGCTAATTACCCAGTGAGCAAACTGTGCTGTTTGACACCGCCGCTCTAACTTCCAGCTTTGCGACTTAGAAATGTAAATAGCTTTAAAGTTAGATTTGATTAAACGTTTGGAGTAAATATTTTTGAGAATGGCCAATCACAGGCTCCGTTTTATTTGTAATTTATTTTGTTTTGTTCAAACTGTGAGTCTTGAGCTTATTTATACTTACTTCATTTATACTTTTGTAATCTTGATACTTGCCTAATATTTAAACAAAAGTTATAGATTTAATTAAATTTTAGGTTGGCTATTACATTTGAAATGTGTGACGTTCAATGTTTAAATTACATTTATATTAAAAAAAAGTAATAAAATATAAATATTACGATGTTCGATAACAGAATCCAAGTATAGATAGTTTTCTTTGGGCCACATAGTATACATATAAGGCCATTTTGATTATCATACAAAATAGGCATGTCGGAGCACAGCGGCACAAGCGTGTGACAGTAACCGACAGGTTCTGGGTTCGATCCCCAGTCGAGGAAATGAAATATTTAATATTTTCAATTTAAATATTTAATGTTTCATTTCTTCGCTCTGGTAATAAGGCAAAGCGCGGCGTTGAGTTCCACCACTCAACACGCAATGCTTCAAATTCGGCGGAACGGAAGTGGAACGGAGTGTCTTAACACTAGGTTCCTGAGTTCCCTCTGCCTACCGTGCCATGTGCGGGATACAGCGTGAAGCTAAGAAAGAAAAGAAAGATACAAAATATAAGGCATACCTATATTAATTTAGCCAGTTACACTGTAACATCCACTACACGGGAGTTATTAAGGTCGGTAAGCTTACACAGATTACTAATACATAACGTAAAATAAAAATCTTCATTAAAAGTTCAACATTCGAAATGAGTTGAAACTCGCCCTTAATTATGAAAAAGTCTGACTAGACTTAAACGCGGTAAGGTTTAATTGAGTGAAAATGTACTCGGTCATTACGTGAAATCTTTGCTACTCCTAATGAATTCCTCGGTAGTATGCGACTAAAATAATTTATCAAGCCGTATGTTAACGCGGAACGGGGTCGCCCTAACGACCCAAGTTAGGTGTGGACTCTGGACATTTATTATTTAGAGTAAGTCACTTCCATAATAGCCTTTAGGGTATGTAGCGACACGGTCACCGACCGAAATTTAGGTGATCTGGACGTAGATTACACAGCGGCCTTTTAGTACGTTTCAATAGCTCCGAAATTGTACACTAACCTTGCATCTTTTTCGTTGTAGATAATGACAGATGTCTTCTTAATCTAACTTTTACTACTGATATTGGAATAATTACATATAAAAAAGAGAATACATAGAAATGAAGGAATAAAAAAATAACGTTTTTATTTTAAATCAGTTGACATGGACTTGTTTTACAGATAATCTGTCTACTTTTCTATTATATTATTATATTGTTAAATTAGCTACATAATATAATATCAAAATAGCATTTTTAGAAAATCTACTTATCAGGAAATGCTTGTAAATATATTTAATAGAAAATAGATTTGTTAACTAAACATATTTTGTATCGTAATTAAATTCAAACATATTAAAACTTAATTATAATCTATCTGATGATCTCTCAATAAACAACAATGGTAGTCCGCCTTTTATCACTTGTACTATCCCAGAGGCTGGATCTATGATAGGGTAACGGCGCGTGGAGGGTGCTGGGCGCACGCTAAACAGAGACAGTACGGCAGCTAGCCCTGCCACCGACTGCATTACACCTAGCCTTTCACCTAAAGGAAAACAATATATATATATATATATATATATATATATATATATATATATATATATATATATATATATATATATATATATATATATATATATATATATATATATATATATATATATATATATATATATATATATATATATATATATATATATATATATATATAAAACTAAAAAAAAGTGGAGAGTATTTGAGGCCTGTCAGAGCACAGGGACAAACGTTCGCCTGTAAACGCAACAGATTATAGATTTGATCCCCACTCGAGGTAATTATTAAAAATAAATTAAATTAATTATATATTAATTATTTTAATTTTCCGAGATTTTGCGTGAAGAGTGGCAGACCTCAAAACGTATTATGATTCCGACAAAGAATAAGTATGTAAATTATTCAAATGAATATCGATAAACAAAATTTCATATTATATTACCTCATGAAAATATTACTCACCGATACAAGCACGCGGGCCTTCTCCAAACGGCAAATATACATGTTTGTTAAATAAATCGAAGTTCTCTGGATTAAATCTTTCTGGTCGGAACTCGGTTGGATTATCAAAGTATTTCGAGTCGTTTTGAATCGCTTGTACAGGTATGACTATACGTACGCCTTCGTCAATCGTTAAATTAAGTTCTTTAAACGTATATTTGCGAGTACACTCCCTCATTAGAAATCCAATAGGTGAAAAAACTCTTATTCCTTCTTTAAGGGTCCAATGCAAATAAGTCATTTCTTTAATTGCTTCGTAACTAAGTTTATTATTATATTTTGCTAACACTTTGTCTATTTCATCATGCACTTTTTTCTGCACGCTGAGATTGTATGAAAGCTCGTGTAAAGTGAAACTTGTAGCTGAGGAAGAAGTTTCAAATCCAGCAGCGAAAAATATAAAAACTTGTGCTGCCAATAGGTCGTCGTCCATTTCCAGTGTGGCGATTTCTGGAGTACCATCCGGTTTTGCTCTTTCTATAGAGTCACCTGTCATCGTTCCCATTTCCTTACACTCAAGTAGCAGATCAATAAAATCATTCCTACCAGAATGTTGATAGTTTCTTTGCCTAAGGACCGTATTCACTAATGAAAACACACCTTTTTCTATGCGACTTGTACGTTTTAAGTGTTGAAACAATCGGGGGGCTATTTCTTTTAGCATCAAAACAAGCATGTCCTTGAAACCAAACTTGAATATCGTAGCCCCAACTTTCCGAAAAGCTGAATTCTCATCACGTAAGGTATCAGCATCTAGTCCAAAGCCGCAAGCACCTATAAAATCTGTGGTATAGCGAGCCATTAGGTCCCGAGCATCTATCTCACGACCAGTCACCGCTGCGGAGTGCATTCTTTCTTGCAAGCGCTCTGCACGTTCCACGATTAAAGGAAACATAGCTTTAAGCTTGCCACTGCTGAAAGCCGGTGTCATGCGTTGACGCAGTAGCCGCCATGTGTCACCATCCACTGTGAACAAGTTTTTGAAGAGGGGTTCTACCGGAATGTTTTTATCCTGGAGACCACGTGCGTAGAAATATGCGAAGTCTGTAGTAAGCACTTGCTTCACGATTTCTGGATCTCTAATTATGAGTTGAGGATTTGAAGCTCTATAGAATCCAACAACTTTTTCATTTGGATACTTCCAATACATTTCCACCATCAACTGAGTTACACTTCGTTTCAAAAAGAAATTTTTCAAGTTATTGCCGAAGAAAAGTATAGGTTTATCATGTTGTATGCCTCTTTGCTCCCAATATGTATGATTTCTCACTCCATATACATAAATAGCTACAATCAGCACTAATATTAATGCAATTGTAATCATATTCTCATAAAACAACAGTTTTCCTTATAATAAACTCACTAATTGCCTAACAGATCAAAAATCAATTAATAACCAATTAATTTGAAATATTAATGGAATTTATAAAGACGTATGTACGAAAAAAGAACTGTACATGAACACAGGCTTAACTACACTGTGTTAGAAGTTGAACATTATGCATTAATACTAGTTGTTTGTCACAGTTTTCCTCAGGTAATATTGCGTATATTTCAGTTTCTTTACATTTAGAAAAGTAGACATTACATTTTTTAGGAATACCTATAGGTATTTTTAAATATTATTTATATTAAGGTATAATAAGAGTTGTGACAATTATATTCGTAGTAGTAGATAAACAGACAAACAAGTTAATCCTTTGTAATAAATTATATATAGACGTTGACCAACTACCGTCTTCAGGAAAAATAAGTTATTTATTTTTCCTACTTCCGTTACGTACTTCCAATTTAAAGTATATAAGAAATAATAAGGTAATAAATAATAAGCTTCCATTGCTCGTATTGACGTATAGCCGTGAATATTTGCGTATTTGAGGTGACTTATGTTTGTATTATTTTGCCTATAAAATATAAAGTAATTATCCCACTCTTATTACATACCTTAAAAACACCTAATATTTAAAGTACTCCATTCCTTTCTCACATTCCGCCGAATTTGTAGCAGTGCGTGTTGAGTGGCGGAACTCAACGCCGCAGCTTTGCCTTGTTACCAGAGAAAATGAAAATATTTCATTTCCTCAAATGGGGATCGAACCCACAACCTGTCGTGTTTACAGTCACACGCTTGTGTTTCTACATCACGACGGGCGTCACCTACTTAAATAAAATATATTAATATAATACCTAATACTCAATATCAAGGCGATTGGCCTCATAATATTTGACAAAGTGGTAAATACCGGGATAACCATTGCTGTTGAGAATAGCAATCGACTAACCTTTCTGATCTGATAAAAACTTTGAATAAACTTTTATTCACAGGTGTGTTCAGAAAGGCTTATTGCTGTTTTATTTTAAAGTTAACTTTAAAACAAAACAGTAATATAGTCTTGTTTGTACATTGAATGTATTTACGAAAATACAATATAAAAATTTAAAAATGTAATAAGGCAAAGCGCGGCGATGAATTCCGTCAGTCAACACGCAATGCCTCAAATTCGGCGGAAAGTGGAGAACGGAAGTGGAACGGAGTGTCTTTACGCTAGGTTCCCGAGTTCCCTCTGCCTACCCTGCTTAGTGCGGGATACAGCGTGAAGCTATAAAAAAAATGTAATAGAATATGAATTTATAATTTTAGATTTTTTGTCTGTCAGTTTGTTGGTACAGGTCCAGATTAACTATAAGAAATAATTAAGTACGTCTGTAGTGAAATTCTCCTTCTATCAGGTTGAGTTCTTGTAGTAATAATTAAAACAGCGAATTTGGATGTGCCTACATCGTTAGCAATTGAGTTGTAATAAAGTCAATATAGAATTGAAAAACTATCCAAATTATATATACGAAAAACTAAACATCAATGATATCACTAAAGTGCATATAGGTATGTCATTTAAAACTAGATGCCATTAAATAACATAAGGCGTTTGTCCTGAACAGCGCCCATAACAGAAGTTGTTGAATGTGATGAGCGTTTTCCAATGAAATACAAAAATTATAGATCTGGCACGCCAAGATTTATTTATTTTTTAATATTTTTACCTTAATATTGTACCATGCACACAGCTAAAAAGACAGCTGCCTGTTAAGTGGCGACAATGCTGCATTTTGCTTCGTTACCAGAGCAAGCAAATAAAAATAATTTCGACAATACTTAGATTATCTGTTCGTTCAATTATTTCATTGTATTCTAAAAAAGATGCAATAGGTACTGCTACTATAACGTATTGGTGACGTGACTCACAAAATTATACTTATCCAAAAAGCGTCCAACGCGCACATAATACAGTCAGAAATAGACGATGTATTAGTGTATACGTGTACACAGGCTATATTAGTGTATACGTGTACTACTACGCATGCGCTAGTCGCACGCCTGCTATTATCATTAGCATGTCAAACGCTCAACGCGCCTAAAGAAGTTTTCACTTCAATAAAAATATTTCACTCCCAAATTCGAAATCGAACCACAAAATACCAGACGACAAAAAGGCGAAAATATTTAAAAGCCTAATCTCTACTAAGCCTATATCAAAATTTCCACCTTAAATGCTACATGGCCTGAAAAAGCTCTCTTTTAAGCTACACTAGCACAGTATAACTAGATTATAACCTGCGTGTCGTGTTCACTAGCGAATATTACTCTCATCCCTAGAGACGGTGACTGTACTTCAAAAAATACTTACGCACACCTCGGCCAACAACCGCGAGAGTGCTAATTAGAATTTCAAGTTGTTTTGATCATATCTGAGGGAAGTGCGGTTATCTTTTGTTTTCCTAATTAATTTGTAGCTAAGTTTTGTGTACATTGTATTTAAAGTTAATTTTATGACTTGGTTTATATGAATGTTAGAAAAATGTGTTTGTTTTGGTTTTTTTTTAATTTCACGTTATATCCCGCAAATGGTAGGGTAGGAAGAGTCAACTTGGGAAGCTATTGTTAAGAAACTCTGTTCCGCCCCCGACTTTCCACCAAATTTGACATAATGCGTGTTAGGTGAAGGAATTCAACACCGCGCTCTATTTTGTTATCACCGTGAAAAAATTAAAGCAATAAATATTTAATTTGAGAATATTAAATATTTCATTTCGAATAGGGCTTTAGCACTCAACCTTTCGCGTTTACAGTCACACGCTTGTGCCCTTGCGCTACGACAGGCCTCAAGAGGTGTTCTTATTGTTATTTAATAAGTCAGGCATTTATATTTATATGATGTTATCCTTGTTTAAAATACTTTTACTTCTATGTGACTACGACGACAGAGTTTACGTATACTATCTACATAAATATTTATGTATACTAACATTTGTATGTACAATAATGGTCATGTATGATGCAAGGGTCGTGCCCTTGCGTCATACACATACATACTTGCGTTTCATTGTAAACAATACAAAGAAATTAAATATTTTGTATTTTCAAATTAAATATTTAATATTTTAATTTATTCACTCAGGCAACAAGGTAAAGCGCGGCATAGAGTTCCGCCACTCAACATGCAATAACTTAAAATCGGCGGAAAGTGGGAAACAGAACGAAGTGTCTCAACACTCAGTTCCCACACACAGTTCCACAGTTGACTTTATCGATGCTATTAGCAAGTTTAAGAAATTGATTATTGTAAAGGCAAAGTGATATTTTAATTTGAAAGTAGTATTATAATTATTTTTAAATACTGTATAAGAATAAATATAATATGATATCCTCGTGGCGCAGTGGGACAGCGTCTAATTCTAAATCGATAGTTGTAGATTCGATCAACACGTCAAAGTATATATTTTAAAGTATTTTAACATGACAAGACGTAACGCTTTGAGTTCCGCTGTTCAATTCCATATGAAATATAAAATCTTTCTATTATTCTTGACGACTTCGTTACGAAAATATAATATACATAATTAGACCGACGATTGCAGGTTTGAATTCCGGGAAAAAATATCTAGATAATTGATTATAATATATTAATATTACAGTTTTAATATTAAATGTTTTCATTTCTTCGCTCTGGTACAAGGCGAAACGCGGCGTAGAGTTCCGCCACTCAACACGCAATGCCTCAAATTCGGCAGAAAGTGGGGAACGTAAGTGGAACGGAGTGTCTTAACACTAGGTTTCCAAGTTCCCTCTGCCAACCCTGCCGTGTGCGGGATACAGCGTGAAGCTGAGAAGTAGAGTAGATTTACGGAGCACTAAATTATTTATGCTTCCATTGTTTATTAAAGTAAATAAAATTGAGATTAAATGTAGCGTTAGAGGTAGATTGAATCGACCTGGATTATTCTTAATTAAGTTTTATCCGTCCATTAGTTCCGGAGAACTGCGCGTGTTAACAGACAATCATAAAAACTTTGAAATTAGTACCAATTTATTATGTTTTTTTTTTTGAAAAATATATAATGTACGGACATATTTTTTTACCCTTTTATTATATGTATTGATAATGGCAATCGAAAACTTTCTTAATTGATTATGACAATACAATTTTCATAACAAAACGTTCAATCCCTTAAGAGCTTAACGCTATCGCATCGCTTCATGCAAATTGAAACGATTTTATTCCAATTTCAGTAATGCTTATCGGATTTACATTGTATTGCTTATTAAGTCAGACTAAAATTTCACTATTTAAAATCATAGGAAAAAAAGTCATTATATAGTATAATATACATCTGTACATATACTCACTGTTACTCAGCTTCACGCTGTATCCCGCATATAGTAGGGTAGGCAGAGAGAACTCCCGAGTTTCCGTCGAATTTGAGGCATTGCGTGTTGAGTGGCAGAGCTCGGTATCTTGTTTGCTTGACCAGAGCGAAGAAATAAAAACATTAAATACTTAAATTGAAATTATTAAATATTTTATATCCTCGATTGGGGATCGCACCCACAACTCGTCATGTTAAACTCACATACTTAAGCTCCTACGCCATGACTGGCCACATCTATGTATCTATTTTATTATTTTTAAAAGAATCATACGATCGATCGCTTCAATCAAATGCGTCTTATTGAAAGTATAATTTTTCCAGCGCCAAAATCTGAAATAGTCATAGATATCGTAACCATTTTTAAAAACAACGTACCCATACATATAATATAACAAAATAACTTTCCATGTGTTACAACACATTAAAGAAATCCCATCTTTCCATTTGAAGAGGTCGCAACTATTTTCTATACAGACTAAAACACATAGTGTTAATACTGACAGTAATTCAAAAATAATCTTTATTATTTGTTGTAAAAGATTCAAAATGGTTAAAAACTTTTCTGTTTCAGTTAGAAAGGTCACACGTATACATATGAGATGTAAAATGTTATTCAAATGCGTTAAAAGCTCAATATATTTACAAACACTCCATCGCTTTTACGTGTTCGGTTTTGGGTCACGGGAAAACTAAATATCTTGCACGCTTTTTTCAAATATTTAAGGCAGCACTCTTATGTCTTATAATAATAATAATAATAAAATAATTTATTTCAGATATACATCCATATATTGTTAGTGTGTTAGTAACAATTCTTCTTATAAATTATGTTAGTTATAGTTAGTAGATAATTTTATTTTATTTGGCCCGTTATTATTTCTATCCAATGCTTTTGGATAGAACAATCTAGACGAGCCATTATTGTCTTGAGAATGCTGTTTTGACTTCCCCTCGTGCGCCGCAGCAAGGATGATATTTATCTATTTTAAAATATGAAATAATATTTCAAAAAGATGTTAAAGTAACTATTTGAAATTTAAATGTAATTTTTGTGTGAATTTGGAACATGAGTTGTGTCATTTAAATTAAAGCATATTTTGTATAACAATTATTCATTATGGCATAGTAATACTACGTTTGATTATTATCGTGATAGTTGTTGGTTCAATTCTCATATTTTGATTTCCTTTGCAATTTAAATGTGCAAGATACATTATAAAGTAAGCCAGCACGAATAAATCAATATCTTATCATATAAAATTTTTAACTGCTTATTTATATTCGTTAATTTTGAAAATAACAAAAATATGTTAAAGTAAGTAAAGAAAATTATCCTATAATAATATGTTACCATATCTAATATATACACCGTTGCATTATAACACTGATTCTTACATCAGAAGTTTTTACGTTAAAGAAGAGCACATAAGGAAAATCTATATCCAGGAAGGCCTGGGATATTCGCAGCTTAAATGAGTTCTTTGGTATTTGCAAAGCGATCCTGACCCTAAAGTTTGAATAGCAAGTCACTGAGCCGGGCTAAATCATTGTCGCCAACGCTTCGCCACTTTGGACGCCTAATTACGAAAGTGTCGTGAAGACGCGTCCGCATTCCGCTGCTGAGATTTAGTTATGGTGCCTTATTTCAGTATTAATTTCACTGACTATTTTTTTTTTTGAAAATAAGATTTTATTTATTTTTACTGTCTCGTATTACCTTAAGAATAAAATGAAGATTAAGAATTTATTTGAATAAAAAAACAATATAAGATCCAAAAATATATATACGGTCAAAATGCCTAGAACGAAATGTCGAGTAGAGTTCGAAGCTGAAATATTAGTCCAGAACACAGCTTTTTATATATTCAGTTTGTGTATCTAAGTCTATCTGCTTGAAGTAGTTTCACATTAGTTCCTCTAGCGGGGTAGGCAAAGCCTTTTCTTCCACTTTCGGTCAGTTTTGCTTAATATATAATATTTGTTTTGCCCTTCTTACGCTGCACAAAATGTTCAGGATGGGCATCCCACAGCAGATAACTCTTGTCCTCGCCAGTTACCTCAGTGGTAGGACCTTCATGGTGAGGGTGGAGAGTGTTCTTCAAGCAGCCACCCACATATTCCCACCCGAGAGGCCACCATATATATAAATCTATATTTTACATGTATATGTTTGCTTCTTCTATGAAACACAGGGTTTTTTTTTATCAATTTCATCGGACTCTGATTGTCAACATTTCAAGTTATTAAGTCTTGTGGTTCCTCAATATCACTAAGAAATTGCTTCAGCCATAGGATTTCTTTGGCGGCTTCACTAGCAGCCATGTACTCCGACTCTGTTGTGGATAATGCAACAGTATTTTGTCTGCGACTAGACCATGTGACAGGACCACCATTCATTAAAAATGTAAAATCTGTATTAGATTTCCTAGTATCTAAATCACCTGCAAAGTCAGAGTCAGTGTAACCAACTAATTCTGCATTACCCTGATAAACAATAATCATATCTTTAGAATGAATTAAATACCGCAAGATTCTTTTCACAGCTGTAACGTGTGAAGGACCCGGGTTATTTACATATCTGCTACATTTACAGCAGATGCAATGTCAGGTCTAGATACACATGACAAGAATAGTATTGCTTCCACTGCTTCTCTATAAGGGAAATTTATTAACTTTTCATTATTTGTATTTTTAGATAAATGTGTATGAGGCCTGTCGTGGCGCAGCGGCACAAGCGCGTGACTGCAACCGATAGGTTCTGGGTTCGATCCCCAGTCGAGGAAATGAAATATTTAATATTTTCAATTTAAATATTTAATGCAAAGCGCGGCGTTGAGTTCCGCCACTCAACAAGCAATGCCTCAAATTCGGCGGAAAGTGGAGAACGGAAGTGGAACGGAGTGTCTTAACACTAGGTACCCAGGTTCCCTCGTGCGGGATACAGCGTGAAGCTATAAAAAAAAAAGAAAGATAAATGTACATTTACATCAGCAGGGGTACTACTACCCTTGGCATCTGACAAATTAAATTGATTTATTATTTTATCAATATATGTGTTTGACTAATACAATTTTTTTCTCTATTTATTTCCATTCCAATAAATGATACACAATTAAAAAAATCAAATTTCTGTTTAAATATTTCTAAAATTTCAAATAAAACCTCTTTACTTCCATACTTTTTCTTTGGCATCCTGCAATATTTAGCGAAGTGGCCTCTCTTATTACAATTGTAACATAGAAATCTATCATTTAATGTACCTTGATCATTTGAAATATTATTTTTCTTTTTATAACTTTGTTTGAAATTTCCTTTAGACATCACTAATGCAGTCTCACTACTACTTGTGTCGTTGTCAAGGCTGGCTTCTTCATCTACTTGGTGAGAAGTGAGATTTTGAATTGTTTGGCTTTCTTCATCAAGTGACAACCATGCTTGTCTAAGTATCATGGTTACTATATATATTTTCTAGACTTCGCTGACGTTTGTTTTGGTTAACACACGTGTTTGTGAGGATTTCTTATTTTAGTGATATTTGTACATATATTTTTAGTGAAAAGTGCGATTTCTTAAAAAGGAGATCGGTTTTATTATCGGTGTTTGTTGTTGTGAGTGTTTGTGGTATTTTGTCCTTTAGATTAGCTAATTATAAGGTAAGTTAGGTTAGTTTATTTTAAAATGGATGCTGATCCGCATCCGCCTGATCCCCCTGATCCTGGTGGTGGCAAATGCGACTCTCAGGCTACATCGCGTAAAAGACAAGGTGATAACCCACCTTCACATATTGCAGAGTCTGTAAAAAAAACAATTATTGACCCAGCTACGGCTACACCGTCAATTCAAAATTTATATATTCACCTTTCCCTGTCAGAAAGTCCTAAATCCTACATCGATTCAGACAAAGGCCCTTTTATAGTATATGTGTCGAGGTAAACTCCAGATCCTGCTGCCGGTACCTCTATTAAAGCAATAAAGTTTGGCCAATTTCTCCATATTAATAAAATAAATAACATCACCAGTGATGGAGTGAAAAATGTTGGTCGCAACAAAATCAGCGTGGAATTCTCAACAGCTACTGCAGCGAATTTATTTTTATCCAATCCCATTTTAGGTCTATGTAAGTATGTGGCAGTTATCCCTACTTTTAATATCACTCGAATGGGTATTGTAAGAAATGTCCCAGTGGACTTCTCACTTGATGAGTTTGTAGGCTCTCTAGAATTTCCCTCAAATGGTATACAAGTGATGAAAGCAAGACGACTCAATAGAAAGTGTGTAAGTGAGGGTGTGACTACATGGGTTCCAACCCAGTCAGTTGTAGTTACATTCCGTGGACAAAAGTTGCCTGAAAGGGTCTTTTCATACCATTCCTCTCTCCCAGTAGAACCATACAAATTTCCCACTATCCAGTGCCTAAATTGTTGTCGTTTTGGTCACATTAAATCACAGTGCAGATCGAAGCCAAGGTGTTACAAGTGTTCTCAGTCCCACACTGGTGAAGCATGTGACACTAATAGGGAAAATGCTTATTGTTTACATTGTGAAAGCAAACATTTTGCTACTGACAAAGACTGTCCTGAGTTTGCAAGGCAACAGTCCATCAAAATTACCATGTCACAAGAGTGTATTTCGTATATAGAGGCTTCCGCTCGTTTTCCTCCTGTTCGCAAGTCCTATGCGGATATGGCTAAGGAAATGTTTTCCCCGCCCACCTATGCAGTTCCCTCTTCTTCTAAATTACCAGCCCCTGCCTCCCCTAACAGATCATATAAAAAGACTGTTTTTCAGTCTCCTCGTCCCCGAGCTCCTTTAGCAAAGGGATATAATAGTCAAGCTCATCAAGCCCTAACTGCCGCATGTCCGTCGTCCCTTCCTAATGGTTGCGCTCTAAACCAAGGTGTTGACAGTCCAATAGAATCTAGAAAAGATCTATTGGTTGCACTTACTGAAACCCTTGTGAGTATCTTCAGAACCGCTGATGAACTTCCTATACCGTCCAACGTTGCCCAAAATTTACTAACAATTTTTAAAATACTAAACAATGGCAGCACTGAGCTTCCTACAATGGAATAGTAAAAGTATTCATGCCAAAAAGCACGAATTACTTAATATTATTTCTTTGTACAACCCTGTCATTATTGCCCTCTCGGAAACATGGCTAGTGCCTGATTCCCGCTTTAGGGTATCAGGTTTCTCCTGTTTAAGGGAGGACAGAAATGACGGGTATGGAGGTTGTGCTATCCTCATCCAGCACTCCTCTCCTTATTCCTGTATCCCTCTCCCCCCTCACAGCCAACAGATTAATGCTGTTGCTGTGAGGGCTTTCAATATCTCCTTCCTATCTGTTTATATCCCTCATCCTTCTTCCTCTGTTTTCCTTGAGCTTAAGTCTATTATCTCTTTGCTCCCAAGTCCTGTCTTGGTCCTAGGTGATTTTAACACTCATCACTCTTTGTGGGGGTGTTATTACTGTGATGGGTTATCTCCTTTGTTGGTAGACATGATTGATGATGTATCTCTTTGCATTATCAATGATGGCTCTCCGACTCGTAGGGTTAATCCAAATCAGAATCCTAGGACTGCTGTTGATCTTTCCCTATCCTCCCCATCTCTGGCTACCCAGCTATCATGGTCTGTTCTACCTTCTACCCATGGTAGTGACCATTTTCCTATACTTATCTCAATGCGTAATAGACCTCCTCCTTCTTCCTCTCTTTATTCTACATCTAAATTTAACCTAAAACAAGCCAACTGGAATAAGTACGCCGACTCTGTGGATTGCATGTTGGGCAATCTTCCTGAGTCTGCTAATTTTGAGAATATCATTCTTTGCTATGAACGTTTTGTCTCTACCATCTTGTCTGCGGCTGACTTTCACATCCCTAGAAAACGCTCCATTCAGAATTGGATGCATTTCAATCCTTGGTGGGATCAGGAATGCTCTGATTCTGTCAATCGGCGAACAGCTGCCGAGGAGTCATATGCAGTCTATATGACTATGGAGAAATTTGTTGAGTACAAACGCAGTGATGCGAAGTTTAGAAAATTGATTAGGAAAAAGAAGAGAATTGGATGGGCCAATTTTTGTGAATCCCTTAGCCCTCGCTCTCCTTCCTCACTCATATGGAAAAATGTTAGGAGATTTCGCCGTTCCCTTAACTATGAATCCAGTCCTAACTCCAATAATCCTTCTTTGTGGCTGTGTGATTTTGCTAACAAATTGGCTCCGCCTTTTGTACCATCTCATGACTTATTTATTTTCCCACTGATTGAATCTTCGGATGAAATGGACGCTTGTTTTTCGTCTGAAGAACTCAAAAACGTCTTAACGGATTTAAGAGACACTAGCCCAGGTGAGGATAGTATCTCATACTCTTTTATTGCTAGACTAAATGAGAAGTCTAAGCTATATTTCTTAAATTTAATCAACGCAATATTTCAATCAGGCAATATCCCACTACCTTGGAAATCCCAAATTATCATTCCTATCCTTAAACCTGGAAAATGTCCTTCTGATTCCGATTCCTACAGACCCATTGCCCTAGCATCTGCTCTATCAAAAATTATGGAACGGCTTTTAAAAAATCGTCTGGAATGGATAGTGGAAAGCAGAAATATCTTAGCACCCTCTCAATTTGGCTTCAGAAAGGGGTTAAGTACCACAGATAGTCTCAGTGTTTTTACCACAGACATTCGACGAGCTTTCGCCAAAGGAGAGTATTTAGTGGGGGTTTTTTTAGATCTCGCTTCTGCTTATGATAATGTCCTTCTTCCGGTACTCAGGCAGAAACTGCAACAGCTGAGTATCCCGCCGAAGTTGTCTCATTTCATTTGCAATCTGCTGACCGGCAGATCGATATCTGTGAAACATCCGCTTCTTACTGTGCCTTCCAGACTGGTCTGGAAGGGATTACCTCAAGGCTCAGCTCTTAGTCCTCTGTTGTATAACCTATATACTCATGACCTCGAATTGTCTGTCAGTAGCTTTTGTAATATCCTTCAATACGCTGATGACATCGTCCTCTACTATAGCTCAAAATCAGTGGAGGACATAACTTATCGTTTAAATACTGCTTTACACTATCTAGACCAGTGGCTCCTTGGCCATGGCTTGGCATTATCAGTAGCGAAATGTCGGGCGGTAGTATTCTCCAAAAAGAGAGTAACACCTAATTTTGAAATTTACTGTGG
Organism: Eueides isabella; assembly: GCA_019049475.1. Lineage (NCBI taxonomy): Eukaryota > Metazoa > Arthropoda > Insecta > Lepidoptera > Nymphalidae > Eueides > Eueides isabella. The sequence goes on from CM032401.1 coordinate 2,223,398, forward strand.
TAATGATATCATACAATTAGCAGATAGTGTTAAATTCTTAGGCATGGTCCTTGATAAAAGACTGAACGGAATTGCTCATGCTGAACATGTCAGCAAAAAATGTGAAAAAGGCATCAATGCTTTAAGAGCTGTGTCTGGTGTGTGGTGGGGTGCACACCCTTTTACTCAAAAACTACTGTACAATGCAATAATTCGTAGTCATATTGACTACGGGTTATTTGTTTTAGACCCCTTTAATAAAGCTGCTACTGACAAACTTAACAGAATTCAGTACAAATGCCTTCGAATTGTTTTAGGTGCAATGAGGTCTTCCCCTACCAATGCATTACAGGTGGAGTGTGTTGATCCACCTTTTCCTATTCGTCGTCAATTTTTATCTGATCGATTTGTTGGTAAAATGCTACAGTTTTCTTCCCATCCCTTGTGGTCTAAGCTATCTGAGTTAGCTGACCTTATTCCTCGTGGCAAGCCGCTTCCCTACTTGCTTGCTAGCTTCATTAAATTTACCTCCCTTCCTCACCCTCTGTCCCGCTATCCTGCTAACCCTTTATTCTGTACGCCTTATAAAGCTTTAGTACACCATCCCTCTATCATCACAAATCTTGGCCTGACCAAGGGAGCTGCTGACACCAACACAAAGTTCCAAGCCATAGTAAATGAAAACTGGTTAAATCATATCCTTATCTTTACAGATGCGTCAAAGCTTTCAAACGAAAGCTGTGTTGGTGCAGCGTGCTGGATACCAAAATTCAAAATTATTTTACAATTTAAATGTCCTCCCGAATCATCCGTGTTTACTGGAGAGGCTGTTGCTTTGTTAGAAGCAATCCGGTTCACACTCTCCCATGACTTTAAACAGACTGTTATTTGTACTGACTCATTAAGCTGCTTACTAGCTGTAAAGGGAAATCCCTTTCATAGTAAATTAAGGTCTTCAATTATTTTAAGGATTCGTGAAGAACTGTACTCATGTTATTTAAAGGGTTTGGTTGTTACTTTGGCATGGATTCCAGGGCATTCTGGAATCAGTGGGAATGAATCTGCAGACTCTTGCGCAAAATTAGCCATCCAGTGTGGCAGTTTGGATCACTTTTCTATTTCGGCCCAGGATCTGTTGTCCCTTGCATTAACTCATTTGGATGTGTCGTGGTCTGAATTTTGGAATATGTCAAAATCCCAGAAAGGTAAGTTCTATGCTGCGATTCAACCTAATATCCCCAGGCGGCCATGGTTTTATTCTCAAAAATTTATTGAACGGAGGATAATATCGACCATTTGTCGCTTGCGCCTTGGACATGCGAGCACACCGGTACATCTAGCTAAGATCAGGGTCAGGGACCACTCACTGTGTGAGTGTGGTCTAGACGATGGTTCCCCTTCTCACATTCTTTTTACATGCCCCAACTTAATCCATCCCTTATATGATGTCCTTCCTCACAAAGTTCCCCGTCCCCTTAATGTTCAATGTTTGTTAATGTTTGTGTTTAGTCCATTATGTAAATTTTTATGTAAATATATTAGATATAATAATATTAAATTGTAGACTAACACCTTTGTATTATATATTTCTTATTACTAACCCTGTGTATAGATAATGTATATATTTATTTTAATATATGTATTTTTTTTTTGTTATAGGTGAAGGCAATTTTTAACTTGATCTCCTTTTTTTAATATGCATTCTCCTATTGTGTAATATTTTTTTTCTACCGTACAACCTCCTTCGTGTCTTCTCCATTCAACGTGACATTGGCGAAGTGATATATGCTCAACTGGCACGCTCGGAACGCCACAATCAAAGAACCATACTATATGAATATTGATAGAACTTTTCATGGCTTAACATTTTGTTAAATTCTGATTTCTGTTCATATATGGCTTCTAATTTTTCATGATTTCTTTAGGAGTTTCGCAGTTTTCAATAAGGGATATTTAATTCAAATCCATAGACGATGTCAGAATAAAAATGGTGATATCATCATCCTTATCCCACTGCACTTGCGAACTGGTTTCTGCTGATCTTGCCATTTCTATGTTCAATCCCTTCGCTCGCAATGCACATTTTTATTGAAATTTCTATTGTGTAAAATTTCTGCCATCAAATTTATCGATTTTCATTGCGTTCGTAAACTCCATTTTAGGTTAATTTTACATCAGTTGTAATTTTGCTCTTAACGTTACTTTTATTATTAAAATATATATTTTATACGTGCCTGGGCCCATAACCTATTGGGGTAAGGCATTATTTCAAAAATAACTTCGTTAGATTTATTATTAATAAACACACACTTCAGACAAGTTCTTTTTAACAACAAGAGCGCCTATAGTGGCAAAAAACAACTAAATTATAGCATTTATAAAGACAGTCGATAACATAACGTTTACAGAGATAGCTATGACCTATCTTATAAATTTATAATTATTCAACAGAAGTCCCTCAACCCAGCACATGCAGCCACTAAACTCCAGGGGCCCAACTCAAATCTGCTGCCCGACTGGCTGGCGGAGTGGAGGTTCACCCTCAACATAAAGAAGACGCAGGTTATCTCTTTCGGTGGGTACCGAAATCTGTCTCCTTCGCTCAGCAGTAGCTCCTCACCTGATGTGCCCTCTGTTCAGATCCAGACTCCCTCTAAAGATCAAGCTGTCATTGTATAAAACCTATGTGAGGCCCCACCTCACCTACAATGCTCCGTCATGGTACGCATTGACGAGTCCCAGCCAACGTGAAATCCTGCAGGTGGTCCAGAACATAACCCTCAGGAATGTTACCCAGGGTCAACGCTTCGTCCGTATCTCCACTACAGCACCGTTGTCTCTAGAGATCACCTCCCTTTTCCTTACCAAGACTCTTGAGCCGCTACATCGGTCGCTGGTCGCCTAAGTTAGGCCTCCCACGGGAAACTGAGGATCTCACCCGGCTGGGCTGACTACCCAGGTAGCTTTTGCTTACCCCCCTAAGCCCCTATCCCCCATGCACTATGCTTAGCAGTTGCACGACACCAAGAGCTTTCTAGCCCGCCCCAGCAGACGCACTTATGTTCATGAGTGCCTAGAGAAACATCGGCAATGTGGTTAACGTCGTTCCCCTGACGTCAGTTCCTTCGCTCCCCTGAAAAGGGTCAGAGTGGGACGAAGAAGAAATGGCACCCTTCAGTAAAGCAGTTTTTTCTACAATCTTATTATGATTTCCTTGCTAGAACTAGAATTTAGTCGAGAGAATTCAGAACGGTAGAATGACTATCTATCATAAATATTAAATTTCTAAATCCTGTCGAGTTCTTCTATTAAAATCACTGTAGAACAATAAAACATTACAATATACAAATTTATATTTTTATACATATTTTACAGCAAACAAATATAAAAAAAAGAAGTTTTTGGTAACTTTATAATACCTTTTACAACATTATAGAGCTCCAGTTGCAAATATGCGTAATTAAGAATTTGTTGCACTGAAGAATAGAGTGTACCTTACCAGTATGAGCTGAGAACTTTGCTTTTGTCAACTGGATACACAGGAGCGTTGCAAATGTTGTGGATTGATAAATATTTTCCGCTCAGTACGTTAGGTATTTTCTGTAACTTCTGTTACAAAAATATTTAAATTGTAAAGTAAAGGAAATTCTACGCAGTGACTCAAATATTATGTTTATGTGTGGTGGGTGTCGATTCAGAATCTTAACAAGGAGACTATTCTCCTTCTTAACATAGAAGATCCATAAAAACATTACTATTAATTAAATGTAATTTCATTTAATTTATTATAGAGTCTGATTTGGGTTAAATAAAATAAATTTTAAAAATACTTTCAATTTGTTTACAAGAAACTCAGTTTCATTTCCTTCCTACAAAAAAGCCACACGAATTTGCCAAGCCGAAGAAATGAAACATGAAGAGGGAAGAAATGAAATAGGAAGAACCGAAGAAGTGAAGACGAATGAATGAAACCATTAATTCCCATGAGTGGAACACCCAACTACCACGTTACCAGCCAGACGTTATCTTGTCATGCCTTAAGAGCGTCTTTTATGATAAAATATATAATAGTTGTTATTATTCATTTATTTGAACTTTTAAGCTGTGTGTTTCAAAATGTTTAAACGAAAGTTTTGTCTTGAATATTTGCTTTACTTAGCAAATACTTTTGTAGAACAATATTCCAGGTGTAAAATTTACTTATATTAAATCTTTAAAGTATGTATTGAGGCCTATCGTAGTGTAGGTAAAGAGGCGTACGACTACAAATGCGATAAGTTTTCGCCTCGACTCGATAAAATTAAGTGTTTAATATTTTAATATCCTAGCTCTGGTAATAAGGCAAAGCGCGTTGTTAATTTGCCACTCAACATGCAGTGCCTCCAATTCGTCGGAAAGAGAGAAACGAAACGGACTGCTTTAACAGTAGGATCCCAAATTTCCTTGACTTCCTGCTTTGTGCGAAAATGAATCTAAAAGCTAAAAAAATTATTGATAGATTTAGCGTAGATCATTCTTTTTAATTCCATTTATTAAAGTCAAATACTCATAGTTGTTTGTGGGATATTGAATTTAACTATATGAATAATTGGAAATTATAAATAAATGTGATTTGGTTAGAGTGAACAAAGGCACTTGCCTGACTGTAAACTCGACGGTCGTGTGTTCAATTCCTACTCGGAGTTTGAATTAATTTGTCTAATATAGTATGCGAGAAAAAACTTAAAACCAAAAATAAAAAAAATATCTATGCTTATAATAAATCTGTAACTGTCATATACATAAACATATATATATATATATATATATATATATATATATATATATATATATATATATATATATATATATATATATATATATATATATATATATATATATATGACATACACTCACTGTTTGTTCATGGAAGATATATTAATATAAATTTATTGATGTAGTTTGTCTGTGCTTTTGTACACTTTCAACTCTGAAACGTATAACCATATTTAAGTTCAGTACCTTTTTATACTTTGGAAACTTTCTTTTAACATTTAGTATTTTATCTTATTGTTTTATTTGAATCGGTTAATAAATAAAAGAGCTACGTCACTTATAAATATTAAGCTCGGCAAAATTGCTACAACCCTTTTGCGGTGAAAGTGTAGTTTTTATTGTGTAGATATTGTCTTTAAAGTGATAATATTATAAGGCCAAGAAAGTAATTGAGATTAGTAAATAAAATATTATAATTCAAGCTATTTTTCACAAATGTATACGACAAAAAATGACATTTTATTACCATCAAGTAAAATGTAAAAGCATTTCCGTTATAAAAATTAATACTCATTTATCCATATTTGATAGCTTCTTTATAACGGAAAAGGTCATTTTCATGTAAGTAGAGTAATGAACACCGGCCGTAATGGCTACATTATTATTCGTTTAATGGTTGGTGCTGAGAATCTATAGTCTTAAATGATGAGATGTATAAAATGTTAAAAAATGTATAAAAAGTAAAGTTAATTTTGGCCTTATGGTGTGCCTTACGTATAGCATTTGGTGCAATCATGACGAATTTACTTTTTTTTGAAATATCGTAGGAGATTTAGGTAATTTATCAATTTGGAAGGTAGTTTTAACAACAGTGTTGAAACGCGTATATCGTGGTGCAGGGCAGAACGTGGCAGGCAGTGGGTTCGACCTCCTCTACTAAGTCTAACTAACTCGAGGAAATTAAATATTTTTGGGTTGTTTTTGGGTGGTTGGTTAGGTTTTAGGTTCACTTTTATATATATATTTCTTAATAGTCAAATATAAAGTGTCCGCCACATGTATAACATTTTTGCATTAGCACAAAAATAAGAAAAATAAATCAATCAAAACAGTTAACAATATAAAAAAGATAGAAGTGTACAGAAATGATGGCTAAAGTTAGTCTACTATTATTTTAAAATTTAAAGCTCAAAAACGTAGTTATAAAAACCCTTAATAATGTTTTTTTTTCGCCGGACATGATAAATCACCATGCCTCAGCCAAGCAAGGGTAAGAGCGAGCGTCTACAAGGCAATTAAATTGTGAACGATCAAATAGTACTTGTGGCGAAATCAACTAAACACCCTTGAGGGTCCTCCTTTACAATTTCAGATGAAAACAACATCTAAAGTTGTGAATTCCTTGACTTAAAATACATTAATTCTACAGCTATTGCTTAAATAGTTTGACAATTATTACTAGATAAACTTTAATAAAATTAGTTTTGGTTTGTTATAGCAGTATATATTTTGTATAAGTACATATGTTCGTGAAAATCTTTCTGAATTAGTTTTTTCTTTTCTTGCATTATTGAGTTCAGTCGAAAATTGTCAGGTTGTTTTATTTTTTTGCAAATATATTAATATTTGTAAATATATGGAGAATATTCTAGAAATACTTTGGGTTCGAGTCCCGCTCATAGAAATGAAATTTAACATTAAAATTCCTTTACTAAACCTACATTTAGGATACAGCGTGAACGACATAGATACAATGAAAAAAATGTCATAACATTTATATTACGAACATGATATGTAGCCCGAGGCATATTTCAAATCACTAACACGTCAGATCTATAATCATAGCCAAGAACATCGTCATTGTAATCTGCAAAGCTCGCGTAAGTTCCCAGGAGGTAGGAATAAAAATTATTCATATATAAAATTTTTGAATATTTAAATAAGCGGTATTCTTATGATGCTATTTGAGTATTATCTAAGGTAATATTTATATATAGATAGATAAAGCGCGGCGTTAAGCATTATTACTCGCAAAATAATGGCTTAAAGTGGTAAATTCACTTTCTTTAAGCTTTACGCTTTATTCTGCACCTAGCGGTGTAGGTAGGGGGATCCTAGGAACTGAGTGTTAAGACACTTTGTTTCTTACTTTCCGCCCATCTAAGGCTTGTTAAGTGCGGAACTAAACGCTGAGCTAATTTTTCAGACATTATGACTTCATTTAAAGACTGGAACTCAAATTGTCTCATTACCAGAGACGAAATGAAAATAATTTGTCTTCTTGAGTGAGAAATGAACCTACAACTGTCGCTAATCCAACAGACCACGATGTTTTAAGTTATTTATTTTTTTATTATGTATCTGTTTACCTATTCATTACTTAGTTCTAGTAAGATAAACCGCGAGTGAGCTCACTAGTTTGAGATATATTTTAACTGTTATAAAACTTAATCAGGGCCTGTTGTGGTGCAGGGGCATATGCGAGCGTATGTGAGTCGACAGATCGTAGGTTCAATACTTACTTGAGGAAATGAAATATTAATTATATTAATTTTCACCGCTCTGATAACACAGCAATGCGCGCCGTTGATTTGCAATACTTAATAAACAATGTCTCAAATTCGGCGGAAAGTGGCGAATAGAACAAAGTTTAACATTAGGTTCCCGAATTAACTCCGTTTACCATCTGCGGGATACAGCGTGAAGTCGATCAAAATTTATCACATACCGTATCCCAGTTCCAATTTATACATCCCTGATCAAGAAACTAGTAATATTTTACCCAAGCAGTAGTTGCAAGTTATCGTGAACACCACTTTGACAAGTTTCAGTTTAGTCGGCTCCATTAGGCAAGTAATTCATTTAATAACTCGATGGTAATACTGAAATTGGATATATGTTTGCGTTATATTATTTCCATTCTTCCTTTCTCTTTATCTGAATTTTTGGATATTTGGAAATGTGAAAAAAATAAGTTAGTTAGGTCATCGCGGCGTGTTTACACTCGACATCGGCGATCACTCCAAAATTTGGAGGAAAGTGGAGAACGGAATCCAGAGACAATGCGTGTTGCCTGTTGAAACTCAATTCTGTTTTTTGTCAAACAGTCAAAAGGCTAGAAAAAGAAAATGGAAATAACTTACCCTAAATTGGAGACGAAGCCACAACCACCAAGCTTCAGATCAATCCTGTTACAAAGCGTCTCGTGTGTTGTCAACCTATATTTCTACATTGAAAAGCTTTTCACGTAATTAAATAATGAGAAAAGTAAAGTTAAAGCGATTGGAACTGGCAAAGGGATTATTGAAGATTAATTCCAATTTAAGAGGATAACGAAAAAGGGACGATGATGTTGTATAATAACAGTTGTTGATCATCAGGTTTAAATGATCGGTGAACTTTAATGGTTTTACGGTTATTATTATATATGTTTTATTTAAAATTATACAAACATGCATAGAAATATAATAGGTAATTGTAATAATAGGTTCCCGAGTTCCTTTTGCTTACCTTACTATGTGCGGGATACTGTGAAGGAGAAAAACTAAGCGTGAATTAAAAAAAAATGATTTATTTTGCTTGTACCTACCTAAAAATTTAGGATTAATATTTCTATAAAGACACTTAGTTATAATTTTGTAATATAGGCATCGTTTATTGGCAAACATATGTTTACTTAAATACATACGCAAGAAGTAAAGATTGTCGCTTTTTCCTTATAATTATTATAGAAATAATAATATTCTATTGTTTTTTTTTATATTAATGACCTGAGTTACGAAATGGGAAATAGGTCTTTCATTAACAGCAACAAATAAACGACTAAGAATATTGTTTTAATTTAATAAATCAAAAGATATAAATTAAATGAAATATTATTTATTACGTCAATAGAAGCCTTAAACTAATAAAATATATTATTTATTTGAATAGCAGTTGATTATTATGCTTTCCAATAAATATGTTAGTAAACTAAATGAAGGCTGTATAATAAATAAAATTGAAGTATCTCTCTGTAATTTCAAAATGATTGTATTTTTTTAAGTGCATTTATTTATGTACTCGATATCAAAACGATACGAAAGAAAATATTTGACCGAGCTAATCTGTAAAACAGACTGATTGATTGAATTGATTTTTATGACATTTTCACTGAAAGTTTGAGGGTGTTCTAGGACAACATATAGGCTACCTTTCATCTCATATATTCCGTGAGATTGGGATTTGGGTTGCCATTTACGTGTATTTTGTGAACTTTCTCTTACTCCACTTAAATTAAATTAAATAAATATACGTATAATTTGTGCAAGCGAAACAGGGCGGGGACCGCTACTCTGGAATGTAACAGGGCAGTCAGAGGTAACTATTGTTCATTTTTAAGAAATATAATGTAAAATAATTAATTCGCCCTAGTAGGGCGACCCACAACTCTCTCATTTACAGACGTTTTGCCTCAGAATTAAAACTCAATTCTGTTTCTGTAAAAAAGCGCTGGGATAAGTTCCACCTGTCTCTTTGGCCTCTCTGTCTATCTACGGCACCTTATCGGAATTAATGAACCGTTTGAAGTGTCGTTTTTTTTAATCGAAACTCTTGTTTATCGCGGTGGTTTTTAGCTATGTCGTTTATAAGCAAACAACCACTTTGCCAAGATGATGTAGAAGATTTTTGGTTGGGATTATTTAAAATTTTATTACTTATTTATTTGTGGTTATATGTGGATTAATGCGTGATAAAAAAGAATACTGTCACAGCATAAAAAATCAGCGTCTTATTACTTAATTCAAGTAAGTGATGGATTTCTTTATTAAAAGTTATTTAACATCGAATGTCGAACTTCTTTTTGCCTGTTATTAACTAACTTTGATAACCTGTTGCAGTTTATAAATATAATAATTTCAACGTTAGAACACAATATTATAGTGACGTCCTTATGTCGGCAATGGTTCTGGTATTTACGTAGTTAGCCTTCAACAACGAGTTTGATCCTTTATGGATGTGCACGCGTTTTTGTTATCTTTTACTAATAATTTAATTTTATTAATTAAATATAAAAATAATTAATTATTAAGTTACTTATATGAAATACAAACATGTGGGAGATAGTGATTTTCGTTAATTTATTTGTGGGTATGTATTAATTTATAAAAAAAAGAATGAGAAAGAATATATGAATAAAACATTATAATTTTTTTATTTGTTTTTTGAATCTGATCCATATGTTCACAAAAAAAAAGACTACAAACATATTATAGGAGGTGCACATGAAAAAAAAAACAGGTTAAATATAGACAGAAGGAAGATTTTATAAAAGTACATAACTTTTAAAATTTTTTTTTATTCTCTATTTAATCTATTTTTTTTATAATTTTCTAAAGTTATTAATAATCCGCCTGACACAAGGATACAATCGTGTGACTGTCAACGCAAGTGGTTGTGGATTGGACCCCCACTCAAGTATATGAAAAGCGCAGCGTTAAGTTCCGCCACTCATCACGCGATCTCTTTAGAACACGGCAGAAAGTGAGAACCTGACTTGGTGAGAAGGAAGTGTCTTAACACTAGGTTCCTAGGTTCGCCATATGCGGAATACAACGCAACGTGAAGCAAGAAAATAAAAGCTGTATTTTTTTCTGCTACTTTTCACGCAATATCTCGACATTGGGTAGTGTACATTGCAGAATTTTAATATTTAAACTATGCCATGAAATATATATTACATATTTTATATAATAGTGAAATTTATAAAAGTAATTCTGTTGGTTCTTTTTTACTTTTCGGGATGTATTTACATGCATATATTGAAATTTCAGTGGCATCTGGACAAACATATGCAACGGATGAATTAGAGCGATTCATTTTAGAAGCGATACAGGTACGTATTATTGTACGTCATACAAGCAGGTATGTTAGTACAGTACAGTTAGTATGACAATCAAATATTAATTAAACTAGCGGCCCCTGTGTGGCATCGCCCGTCTATGAATTTCTTCATCCGTGTAATTTTTAAAATATGTAGTTTTATACACTCAAAATTGGTCACATTTAATAATAATTAATAATTTTCTCACGGGAATTCCGATTCCGTGGGAAATATTTGGTCTCAAAATAACCGTAGCTTTTAGTGCAATCACCTTATTATAAGCTGGTGCTACTCTACTCCGGAGATTAGGTCGGACAAAGAGGCACAGATAAAATAGCATTAAGTCATTTCGTTGACGTTAATTTTCGAGACATTTAAGTAGTAGCATAATTTAACGCCGCGCTTTGTTACTTATTTTCTTAATTTAATTGGGGAATTGGAGATAATTTATAATATTATCATTCCATAAGTGGGAATAGAATTGTGCTATGTGCATCAAACGTGCAAGAAACCCAGTGAAATTATTTACCGCTACGTTCTTTCTGATCACACTAAATGATGCAGATGTACCAGGACAACTAATAATATTATTTATTAAGGTTACTCAACTTCACGCTGTATCCCGCACATGGCAGGGTAGTAAGAAAGTACTTAAGAATCTAGTGTTATGACACTCCATTCCACTTACGTACCCCAGATTCTGCCGAATTTGATGTATTGCCTGTTGAGTGGCGGGAGTCAATGGCGCGTTTTACCTTGTCACCAGAGCGAAGGAAAGAAAACATTCAATATTAAATTTGAACTTAATAAATATTTCATATTTATTACGGATTTTGTAATATATTAAAATAATCCTCAACAAGCTATTATCTCATATATTTGGAAGATTAACAAAGACAAAGAAAACTTCAGGTGACCAATTTGCCGTTTTATTTTTAGAAAAATGAAACAATAAATTTCGACTTCGAAAATTACAAAGGTGACCCTTGTGCACCGTACGTGTCAACTAAGCCTGATTTTTCAGCTTTAGGACGCCGAATAAGTGAAGCAAGTAAGAATTAAAAAACAATTTACGGAATAAGTAATATTTTTATATTACTCACTCTCACTCAGCTTCACGATGTATCCCGCACATGAAAGGGTGGGCAGAAGGAACTCTGTTCCATTTCCGTTCCCCACTTTCCGCCGAATTTGATGCATTGAGTGTTGAGTGGCGAAACTCAACGCCGCGTTATGCCTTGTTACCAGAGCGAAGAAATAAAAACATTAAATATTTAATTTGAAAATATTAAATATTTTATTCCCTCGAGTGGAGATTGAACTCACAACCTACTGGAGTCAACCTATCGGTTACAGTCACACGTTTGTGCCGCTGCCCCACGACAAGCCTCAATTAATTTATTTATTATAATTATTTATTACAAATCTGTTTATCTAATATTTCAGAATGTTTTGATTACATTTGGGAAATGGAAGATAGAGAAAATGAGACTGAGACGATGGAAATTTGTAAGTATCAATAAATTTATGTAATAAATAATTTTGAATTTAATTTTTTATCGACCGGATCATTACCACTCCCGGCATTTAAAACCGGCGTGAAGTGGTGTCTTCGGCCACTGCGTTTCGCATTGGGTAATGCAGGGCCCCGGTGCCAATCCACCTCATAGACCGGCAACTCTCCTGTAGCTGCTCTGTTGCTGCACGGGGCCGTGGGCGGCGGTGATCACTTACCATCAGGTGACCCGTACGCGCGTTTGCTTCGTCTTTCCATAAATAAAAGAGAGGAGTTGGAGTCGGTGCGATATGGGTATCTTTTGTTTAGTGTATATAATAGTCATCTTATTTCTTGGCTGGTACCGACCTATTAAAAAGAATTTGCTTAATTAACAGTGATGTATTCATATGTAAGTACATATATAAGTATATAATATATGTTTTAGGTCGACTTTTTATTGTAAGTCAAATTCAAAAGGGCATACTTCCGGAATTCCTTTTTGTAATTAATTCACCCGTAATTTTTGGAGGACGAGCTGCGTTTCCCGGAGAATTTCCACATATGGTGAGAAATGTTGCAATTAAAGTTTTGGGAGTAAAATGCGGCGTTGACTTCCGTGATTCAATATATAATGTATCAATTCGGGACGGAATGTGATTATTACTAACTAAACTAGGATCTATGCCGATATTGTTAAATGTGGGACAAAATGTAACTAAAGCAATTGCTGCATTTCCTGATAATTTTCTTAAGACCGGTTTGCCAAAAATTTAACATCTCTTATTTTAGGGTGCTATTGGATGGAGAGCACGAAACGAGACAAAAAAATGGATTTTCAAATGTGGCGGGACGTTAATTAGTAAGAACTTTATGTTGACGGCGGCACATTGTTCTAAAATATCACTAAGGAAAGCAGTGGACATTGTCCAAATGGAACCGGAAGTTGTTCGACTTGGAGTTGAGAATATTGCAGATGACAAGGTATTATTTTATGAAATTTATCCAGAACAGTTAAGGCGCGTGACCGTAAAAGCGACAGTAGTGGGTTTGACCTTTTGTTGTGAAACTTTAAATATTTCCCTTTGCGGGTCGAGTAAGCGAGTCAAATGAGTGTAAGAGAGTGGCGTCTTGACCTAGGACCTATCTGTGTGAAGTTTGTTGACCATTTTAGTACTTAGATTTACACGACATTTAGGAATGATCTGGATGAATGTTAAGTCAATTTACGTTTCAAATCAATCTATATATTTTGATCTTTTTATCAATAAATAAGGTATATTTTGATCTTTTTATCTAGTTATTTAGCTTCACATTGAATTCCACCACCATTGAATAATATAAGTGTTTTATTAAGACATTTCGTACCCAATTTGACACTTCTGTTCCGGAATTTCCACCGAATTCTGTAGGCATTACGTGTTTAATAATGGAACTCAACGCCACGTTTTGCCTCAAAATTAAAGTTTAATATATTTAATTTCCTTGATCTCAATCAAGCGTGTGGCTGTAAACGCGACAAATTCTAGGTTCAATCTGAGGGTCGAACCCACAATTAGTTATACCCCTGCGCCATGACAGGCTCTAAATACATTTATATGCTAACAAGCAAAATATTCTCATACCATGCTTGTTTATACTATTTAAAATAGTAAAATCTATAATATGTTTTATTGCCGTAAGTATTTGGTTACTTTAAAGTAAAACAATGAAATCCTTATAAGTTTAATTTGTTGCTCGCCTGTCCGTCTTCTACAATCATTTATTTCGAGATCGCGTAGATGTAACAAGCTAAATTCTTTAATATTCAGGTCCCTTAGAGAAAAAGCAAAGTAAAATATCAAAGCAGTCATAAGTCACCAAGCATCAAAACGTCGTTATTGCTGCATTTTGTATGAAATTTCACGCGTAATGAAAACCTAAGGTTATGAAACATGACTACAAACTTATATTTGTAATTTATTTTTATTATAAAACGAGTGCAAACTTAAGTTAGTCAACTTATATATGTTGTACTTCCACTACAGAACCGTCGGTGAATCTTTCTTGCATTTGGCCGTTTTTTTTCAGTTCAACATTCACGGAGACGCTCTAGATGTAAAAATCAAAAGGTTTATAGTACACCCACGATTTGATCCACCTAAGAAATATGACGACATCGCACTCATAGAATTAGAAACCGACGTTAAGTTTAAAAGCAATATACATCCAGCGTGCCTGTGGACGGACCCGGTGTACCAACAGCTTGGTCCAAAAGGGACTCTTACCGGGTGGGGATATACTGAGAAAGGTAATAATATATATATATTTTTTATATTTTTCAGGCGTTTTTGTTAAAGTGGTACTTTATTATTTATTATTAGTTGGTATTCAAGTATTACTTTGTTATTAGCATGAAATAATATATTTGTTTGTATTCATTATTAGGAGATTATACTGAAACCATCAATTTAATTAGTTTATATCATTTTGAGCTTTGATAACTATGACATGTATAGATTGATCAACTTAAAAAAGGCAAGTAACGTCTGCGCGGAGTGTGAAATGGCCATTAAGGCTAATTTCGCTGATGTTTTTTATATAGGCTAGAAAAAGCAGAGGGCCTATATATATATATATATATATATATATATATATATATATATATATATATATATATATATATATATATATATATATATATCCCTGTTGAATTTTATAGGTAATATAAAAATTTATAGTTTTAATTACTTGATACTCATTTGTTAAATATGACAATAAACATTTTTAAGGCATTGCCTTTGACAAAACACTTACATAAATTAAATAAATCAACTCGTATTTTAACCGGATGAAATGCAAAAAAATAAATACAGTCGGAACTAAATAAAAAAAAACACTGTAGCGTGATCTGTGTCAACTGATTCCAATTTATCAATAAGTTTTTTTTTTTAATATCATTAAAGATAGGAATCTCTTCCTATATAAATATTTAAAACAGGTTATCCAGAAGATAAACTGCAGGCAGCGGTGGTAGACTTCATAAGAAACGACCGATGTGATCAAATGTTGTTTGACTTTCGCAATAGAAACTGGCGCGGGTTCGTTTCTGATCAGATGTGCGCTGGAGTTTTAGAGGGTGGAGTTGACACTTGCCAGGTAATGAAGAAATTTTAAATATTTTCATTTGTAACTTCGATAATTTGGGCATGGAATGATTGTAAAAGCAATAATCTTAAGTTAAATTAGTAACAAAAATAACTGATCTGTATTAATCTTACAATGTATCACTAGACAGAAGCAGCTGTCGAGGCAGAATCACAAGTGTGCGAGTGTAAACGCGACAGTTTGTTTCCTCAAGACTCGGGGAAATGAAATATTTATTGTTTTATTTCTTCTACTCTACTTAGCTTCACGCTGTATCCCGCACTTGGCAGGGTAGGCAAAGGGAACTTGGGAACCTAGTGTTAAAACACTAGATTTCCAAGTACCCTCTGCCTACTCTGCCACGGAAATTAAGCCATGACGTATTGAGTGGCGAAACTCAACGCCGGGTTTTGCTGAGTGGCGGAACTCAACGCCGCGTTTTCTTGAGTGGCAGAACTCAACGCTGCGTTTTCTTGAGTGGCGGAACTCAACGCTGCGTCTTCTTGAGTGGCGGAACTCAACGCCGCGTTTGCCTGCTACCAGAGCGAAGAAATGAAAACATTAAAAATTTAAATTGAAAATATTAAATATTTCATTTCCTCGAGTGGGGATCGAACTCAGAGCCTGTCGGTTACAGTCACACGCTTGTGATACTGCGCTATTGCATTTTTATTTCTTCATTCTGGTAATAAGGCAAAGCGCGGCGTTGAGTTCCGCCACTCAACACGCAATGCCTCAAATTCGGCGGAAAGTGGGGAGCGGAAGTAGAACGGAGTTTACCTTTATACATATACATATATATATATATATATATATATATATATATATATATATATATATATATATATATATATATATATATATATATATATATATGTATATATATATATATATATATATATATATATATATATATATATATATATATATATATATATATATATATATATATATATATATATATATATATATATATATTTATATATATATATATATATATATATATATATATATATATATATATACCGAACGATCCAACAATATATACCGAAACAGTTTCTTTATAATAGACCATATACCACTCATTATAACTTAAGTAAACAGGAAATTGTACTGTTTATTTGTATTAATCGTAAAGTGGGCATAAAGCAACTTATTTTTAAACGTACCGTTTGCCATAATAGAAATAAGAATGTTTTATTTCGTCGAAGTATGGCTCACTGTCAACGCATACAAAAATAATGTCTGGATTTGAAGACATATTTCTTAGAAATCATTCAAGCGCTTTAAACACTAACCTATACGTTCTTATCTGGCTACGTCGTTTTTTTATTTCTAAATGTTGAATAACAATTTCGAAATGTATTGCCTATGTACTAACATAGGCTTCTATTATATGTAAGAATTGTAACATTGACTAGCGAGGCAGAAGTCAAGTCAACGACCGTTACGTTATAAATGTGAATGCGAATTCGACTGTTTTCATTGAAGCACCTTTTTCCACTCCAACACTTTGTACGATCATCATGAAATTCGACGTAACGGATAACTTGTCTCATGAAATCCTACGCAGGACTTTCAATAATTGAACAAGATGAAAGTTTTATATTTTATTTTACTGTTGAAATATGATTTTTGTTTAACAATTCTATTTATATTTTTGTTTCTATGTAAATGAATTATCTTTAGAGGGGTTAGAGAACACAACTGTATTGTGTTAACACTTAGTCGCTACCGCTACTGGAGTAAACAAGAGTAGAGTTATTTCTTCTTTTATCTTTTAGTCTGCAAATTCGAACAAAATATTGCAGCGTTGTATGTGAAACGTTTCAGCTGTAGGTTCGATTTGTGCTCGTGGAAATAAATTGTATCCATTTATTTATTAAAGTAATCAGACAAAGCGAGGTGTTTAATTCCGACACTCATCTCACCTTTTCTCGAAATTGTGCAGTGCTTGGAAACTATCTTGATTTCATTTAGCGTTACGTTGTATTCTGAATAGAGGAAAATGAACATAGGTTCCCTGGGAACCTTAGGACACTCCGTTACAAATCCGATACTTCCATTCTCCACTCTCCGCAAATTTTGGAGGCGTTGTATGTTGTGTGGTAGAACTGAACACTGTGCTTTGACTTGTTACTAGAGCTAGGAAATGAAAATATTAAATAATTAGAAGTGGGTATCAAAACCACTACCCATAGCATTTACACTTGCACCACGACTGGCTTCGAAACTACCTTACTCAATGCAAGAAACTGTGTAAAGCTAATAAAATCAATATATTTATAAAATTACAGGGCGATTCGGGCGGTCCACTTCAAGTGAATATTCCATTAAAAACAGAAGGTAAAATGTATTGGGTACTTGGCGTGACGTCCTTTGGCGTGCAGTGCGGAAGGAAGAATCAACCTGGCGTATACTCTAGGGTGTCTAGTTACATTGACTGGATAGAACGCATAGTTTGGGCTCCTGAAAATACTATAGATAATAAAACTGCACATAGTAAACTCTTTAAGCAAAGCGGAAGCAAAACTGGTTGATTTTATTTATACTATAATAAACTTCAGAATACTACTTCAGTTACAGAATTTATGTATAAAATATATGACGTCATTTGGTATGTAAATAGCACTATAATATCTGTACTTAATTTTTGAAATATTTTTAATCACATTTTTTGTTTATTTAATATTAGTTCTGCATTAAATAGTTTGAAAGAGAACTTTTTGTTTTTATTACAAACAATATACAAGCGTTTCTGTGCTTTAAGTTTAAATCACAGTTAACACCTAGAGATAAAACGTTGTTTTCAATCATTTCCGACAATTTTCTAGACGTAACATGTTGAATGGAAAATGATTTTAATTTAAAAATATAATTATTGCACTGAGTTTTTCCCCACTAAATAATGTCTCGTATAACAAAGTTAGGTATACATAATTATAATATATAAAAGGTAGTATATATTTTTTAAGTTTATCCGACAACGCATATGCGTAAGGAACGTGGAAACTTCAAAGTTTAAGCTTAGTAGTTATTTCAGTAGGCTAGTTAAAAATAGTTGCTAAGTAAAGTTAACTTGCTCTGTTTCAATTGAGATACTCCCTTTCGTTATATCTGCAGAAATCTGGATCATTCACTGAAACTACTGATAATTGAATATTTTGAACAAAAATGGTTCTTGGCTTCAAGTTACATTACGATAATCTGAAATAAATTTTTGTTCAGACAAAGGCTGCAGGTACGTTGTGTGTTTTACGAGTAGGTGCCGTTTAAAAGAAGCATTACGTAAACAGCGAAAATAAAAGGAGATAAATAATGAAACCAAAAATCACAATAATATTAATTATAAGGAATTTACTATTAACATATTCATACGAAATAAATAATCACAATAAATATATACATATAAGAAACTAAATATTATTAAACTCAACACGCAATGCCTCAAATTCGGCGAAAAGTGGAACGGAATGTCTTAACACTAGGTTCCCGGGTTCCCTCCGCCTACCCTGCCTCGTGCGGGGATACAGTGTTAAAAAAAATATTAAAGATACCATAAACAAATATATAGGTATATAAAGTATATGTATATACAATGTTCTATAAAGATGTAAAAAGAAGTACTCAGCTTGACGCTATATCCCGCACATGGCAGGGTAGGCAGAGGGGACATGGGAACCTAGTGTTAACACACTCCGTTCCATTTCCGTTCACCACTTTCCGCCGGGTTGTGGGTCGATCCCCACTCAAGGTAATGTAAATATTTGATATTTTCTATTTAAAATACTTAATATTTTTATTTCTTCGCGCTGTTACAAGGCAAAGGCGGCCTTTATCATTTGCCGCCGAATTTGAGGCATTGCGTGTTGAGTGGCGGAACTCAACGCCGCGTTTTGCCTTGTACCAGAAAAGCGAAGAAATTAAGTATTTAGTAACACATTAAGTATTTAAATTGAAAATATTAAATATTTCATTTCCTCGAGTGAGGATCCAACCCTCAAATATTAATATTTCTTTCGTATTTATATTTTAAACATTAACGAATTACATTTGTAATTTACATAACCTTTATAACTTTAATTTCACATACACGCACCACACAAAGGCGGTATGCCATATATATTATTTTTATAATAATGTATTCTAATCTTACCAACGATGTACTCCAAAATTAACAATCGTAGGTTAATACTGAAAACACTTATGACTTATCTTACCAATTTCGAATGCCTACCACAAATAATAGGCACAATCTCCCATGCTTTTTTATTATATCTAAAATATATATATTTTTTTATTTTTATTTTATGGCCTGATTTTTCGATGACAGGCGCAAAATAATAGCCAGTGTAACGTATTGTAGAAAATACACGAAGAATGACTTGCACTACATGAAGCAGTAAAGTTTTATAAATTTTGAAGAACTGGTAAAAGTGATGAAGGATGAAATTATTAAAATAGTTAAATGGTCATGCACCAAATTACAAGTATATATAGTATAAATAGATATATTTTTGTATCAATGAGAACAAGAATGAATTAATATTTTATGAACTATAACATAATGTCATTATCTACAATAAACTTAACCAACCACGGAACCACGGAAAAGTTGTAATATATGATTGGATAGTGGCATAATATTAACCTTTTAATACTGTTGATTGATACCAAAAGGATTTCCATGTATGATTTTAAATCAAATTTCGACTTTGACAGTAAATCTTGAAATAAAAATAAAAATATGATATACATGGTTGGCAGATACTGCAGATTTGGCATAAGCATCAGCTATATCATTGTCTGTAATACCAGAGTGACTCGGGATCCATGCCAATGATAAGCACACGCCTTGTTTATGGCAGCGGTACAAAGCTTCCCTAATTTTAATTATAAGAAGAAAATGAGACCTGCCACGAAAAGGATATCATTAATAATGATTGCAAAGCACTTCAGCAATCGCAAAAAATAATAACTTTTTTCATTTTCGTGTTTATCAGTGCTTTGGTGTTTCTGCTTATACTCTTTCTTTCTTATCTCTCTCGTACTTCTATCCATTCTTTCTTTATACTGAATCTATCACTTCATCCTCCCACCATTCGTATTGCTTTTTATTAAAGCCTTTGTTTCTTTAACCACATATCTCTGCCGCTACTTCCGTCATATAATTTCTTGGGTTCTACCAGCATGCTTTAATATTTTCATTTCTAGATTCACAGATGTCTAACTTCTTGGAAACTCTTTCTTGATATTCCTCTCCATTTGGTGGATCTTGAAGCTTCCAGCTTTATATGCAACGATTCGCCAACCTGCGAATAGACCCTTCATTCTTGCTGTGACTAGATAATCCTCGCATGTCCATAACTTGGCTTCAAATACGTTGAGCCACTAGGAATAGATCAATTATACTTTTCTCTTCCGTTCGCCTCCATGTGTACATATCAATTTGTTTGTGGTCAAACATAGTGTTAGCTAAAAAAAAATTCCTTTCCTTGCAAATTTCCAATATAAGCTTTCCAGTCTCATTCATTCTCTTGTCACCCTACTTGCCCAGAGCTCCTTCGTAAATGCTGCTTGTAGTTTCAACCCATAAGTTCAAATGATTTTTTTATTTCCTCTAACACTATCTAGGACGTCCCTGACACTCTCCCTAAACTCCTCGAGTTCGTATAATGGAGCTGAGGATACCGGCGCATACGCCACTGACAAGAAAACTCTTGCTGTCCCCAACTTGAAGTGCACCCATAGCTGCCTCGAGTTGATCGCCTTGTACTCTATCATTGCACTAACCAATCGAGAGGTCAATAACACGCCTACACCACGACTCCCTCAGTCGCTCTTTAGTACGCCGGCCCAGAAAGCGATCCGGTTGTCTGGCCAAATTGCTAAGGGTTGCTTGGTCTCAGTTACACAAATAACATCCAGATATTCCACTTCCCGCCGTTTAGGACATGGCGGTCCCCAATGCCACCAACGTCCAACGTCTCCACTTATCTCACCAGCGGGGATGCACTGTTGCGCGTCGCCTTGAGTGGTGCACATCGTGGTGGAATTAACTTTGCAGCCCTCTAGAGGGCTGGCAGGGGTTGGTGCGAGCAAGCCCTCCATCGTAGAACCCCACATTACTATCATTGTTATATATTTACTCGCTGTATTATTATTATTTGTGCTTTAACTGAAAAAAAAAACATGACATCAAGAGTTAGGAAGAAAGGAAATAACATAACGCAAATTTTATTCTGGCGATATGTAGTGCAAGTTTCCTATAAAATCTACACTACAACGTATTTCTTAACGATTATATAAAAGGCACGGACATTAGACCGTACACAACTCCTACTCCGCTGACTAACCTCGATTCTTGGGATAATTAATTATTTATTAAATGCATTATTATTTTTATTCTAAATGTGGTTAAAGAGAAGACCTATTAGACCTATTTATAATAACAAGTAGCTGATCTGGTTTCTCATTATATTGTCTGATTATATTGGGCTGGAGCAGTGAAGGAGAATGTTAATATTTTTAAGGGATCCATTAAGCCTACACCTGTGAGCAAGTTCAAGCAAGTTCCAGTGCTTTAATGTAGGTTCATTAATTATATAAAGTGTAAAGTACCAGAACTTATATTTTTTAATATTATTTAAATTGTGTTAATATTAATTATTATATGTACCACTTCGGATGTCAGTAAATTATATCAGTACCCTACCCTACCCCCTTTTTCTTAAACATTCCTTCACTTTTATTTTTTATGTTCCGACATATCCAATTTCAGTATTGACATCGAGTTATTAAATGAATTACTTGCCTAATGGAGCCGACTAAACTGAAACTTGTCAAAGTGGTGTTCACGATAACTTGCAACTACTGCTTGGTTAAAATGTTACTAGTTTCTTGGCCAAGGATGTAGAAAATTAGGACTGTGATACGGTATTTTATTAGTTTTGATTATATTGAAAATATATATTATTATAGCGACCGACTCCACTTGAAGTGAATAATTTATAGGTCAAAATAAGAAAAAAAAAATAAAAGCAAAAATAATATGATTGATCGTGGCGCTGTTGGACGAGCGACGGATAAAGTTTCGATATTCACTCAAGCAATTATTTCCTCACTCTGGTAAACAGACAGCGTAGCATGGAGTCTACTATTCTCCAAGTATCTCAAAAATTGGTTGGAAAGTAGGGAATGGAAATGCTTTAATGTGAACTAAGTGTCTTAATACCAAGTTCCCAGGTTTCTACTTCTTTCTTTGGTATAGGTGAAGGATAAATTCGAGAGTTAATGATGTCGCTTAATGCCACGCATTGTCAGTTGAACCAACAACTATTCCAATTGTACTTCAAGTTACTGTATTTATATAAATATTTAAAAATTTTACGAGTCAATAAATTCTTTCATAACTCCTAGGAATTTAGACGAGCTTTGCAGATTACAATGACAATGTTCTTGGCTATGATTATAGATAGATCTGACGTGTTAGTGATTTGAACTATTTCTTACGCCATGTTAATTATATACTATGTAACATAAATATTATGTTATATTGTATTTTCTTAGATTCACGCTGTATATGTTGTGTAGTTCCTGTATTCCAAAGTCAACTTAGTGTTAAAGTTTATTACCATGAGTGGGAATCGAACTTACAATATCACGCTTATTATTCCACGCTGTGTAGCTGCTAATAATTTAAAATTAGTAGTTTTAATTTATTCAGTCACAATTGCCTTATCTTACAGAAATCATTACATCGAGGTCTATGTATGTGGAAGGAAAGTTACAACTTTACAGGATTCAGATTCTCCGTTTCTATTAAACCCACACTTTCCATGGTACTAAGACTAAAGTGCTACAACGTATACGTATATAAAATAATGTATGTCCGTATATACCTAAATAACATAGTATCGGGACGTGATAAATAACTTTTTTAATTATTATTTAGTTTATATTATTTTTATTTAAAATTACGCCATTTATATAAACATTACAAACATTATGAGTGTTCTTACAGCATTGAACTTACTTGAAATAACAAATTTTATAAAAGTAAAGAAAGTATATATATATATATATATATATATATATATATATATATATATATATATATATATATATATATATATATATATATATATATATATATATATATATACATATTTGTATATACAATTTCTCTAAGCTGGGATTGACCCGACAATCATCGCCTTTACACACCCATACTGTTCGCGCGGCGTTGATACCTTGATTAATATTTTATATCTGGAAAATTAGGCAAATAATGAGTAAAACGGTACCCTCTGTCTCCCATTCTAAATTTAGATTCTATAAAGAAAAGTTGTAAACGTTTCTGCTTTAAGCGCTTTTACCAGTACATTGCAGTGCTACAGTAATTGCAATAAGCGAGTGCGTCTCGAACCGACCGGGGATCAGGCTGACTTGGTGGATCCAGTCTATCCGTCTACTAGACAAATCGCTCCCTCAAATAGAAGATTACTCTTAAGCTGGCCGCCTTTTACATCGTCACGTTACTTTAAGCTCTTGTATTGATATTTAATTAATATTAAATTATGAACGTGCTATGGTAAAATAATTGTTAAATAAATAAATAGATTTAAACTTAATATCTAAAGGCCTGTTGTGGCGCAGGGACACAAACGTGTTGGAAATACGAGAAGTTGTGGGTTCGATTCCTAATCGAGGAAATGAGTTCAGTGTTTTCATTTTTTCGCTCTGGCAACAAGGTAGGGCGGTGTTGAATTCCACCACTCAACATGCAATGCCTCCAATTTGGCGGAAAGTAGTAGGGAATCCAATTGCTTCTGCCTTCCCTGTCATGTGCAGCTATTTATGTCTAAATACTCCGTTTCCCGTCTGAGTTCGAAATATTATCATGTTGTTGTTATAGTATTCGGAGCATGCGAGTTAAGCATTAATCATTTCCCCAATATCTCGTAGATTGGCGAACACATAGAAGAGTATATATGGTAAAAATAATGGTGTAACTGAAGTCTACGTTTTCTGGATATCCGCTTGCGAAGGCAAAGGTTAGTTTTATTGCTCGTAGTTTTCATCTTACGATACGTTCGTGAGGAAACAACTCGTTTGGTCGGTAAGAAGTATATGCACTAGTTGTATTGCGAACAGTAAAAAAGTTATGCATAATTAATCACTATTTTATTTAACATTATTTATATTTAGTCTACACGAAAATGTTAAAAATATCTAAAATACTATCTTCCTGAAATACTGTCGTCACGTATAAAATAAATGAGCATTAATGATTTTAAGAAATCGTACGTATACGTAAATATACAACTTAACATATATTATACAAAAAAAGAATAATAGTTAAGTTAGTTAAAGTTTTTCTTGATTCTTCTGGAATACCACAGTCAGCACACAAATATGAATTCTTAAAACCGTCTCACAAAAAAGCCACCTACTCTTTTTTGAAGTCGGTAAAATATAACTCTTAAATATGAAAATGTAATTCATAATTTTAAATTCTGATAATATTATAATGTGAAAACTGATTATAAAACCGATTAATCAGCGCAAGTCGGCCTCATCCGCTGAGGGTGGCTAATGCAATTAATAAAAAAATACAAACTTAAGTTTGCACTCATTTTGTATGAAATTATATCTATAAGTATAGTTGGTAATAATTATTATTACATTTACTTATAATACAAGTTCTCACTGCTAGCCAATTTCATAGGTTCCGTATAGCTTCAGATTAATGCGTCGACTTGGAAGCTTGATTTTTTCTGTATAAATTCGACATAAATATTAGCGTAATATCTCTAACTAAGATAAATCATGTTGATGAATATCTTGACAGACTTAACAAAGGGGTTGTATGAGAGTACCGTACGTCTTACTTTTTGAGGTACAGGACCCTAAACTACATAAAAAGTGTTAAATTATTATATTAAAAATAAATAAGTTTTATTTAAAAATATAATAAAAAATAAAAAACACGGTGTAACTGAAGTCGCCTTAAGCCTACGTCTTCTGGATATCCGCTTGCGAAGGCAAAGGCTAGTTTTATTGTTTGTAGTTTTCATTTTACGACACGTTCGTGAGGAAACAACTCGTTTGGTCGGTAAGAAGTACATGCACTAGCTGTATTACACGAACAGTAAAAAAGCTATGCATAATTAATCCTTATTTTATTTAACATTATTTATATTTATATATATATATGTGTTATATGGGACGCTCTACAAAGACAAGGGGTGCAAGCAAAATATATAAGAATAATTAAAAAGGTTTATTCAGCAAGCACTGCACAAGTTAAACTTGAATTCACGGGCAACGAGTTTTCTATTGAAAGAGGCGTGCGTCAAGGAGATCCTATATCGCCTAAATTATTTTCAGCAGTGCTAGAGATGATTTTTAGGAATCTAAACTGGACCAAAAAGGGCATCAATATAAATGGCGTAAATCTCAACCATCTACGCTTCGCCGACGATTTGGTTTTGTTCTCAGAGGACGCTGGAACGCTGGGATTAATGTTGCAGCAATTATCTGATGAAAGTGCCAAGGCCGGCCTGACAATGAACCTAACTAAAACCAAAATTATGACGAACGCCCAGCAGACAGTAAACAATCAACAAATAACAGTAAATAACGAACAAATAGAATACGTAGATGAATATATATATTTGGGCCAACTTATATCTACAGAGGATTACATGAAAAAAGAAATAGAACGAAGAATAACGAATACCTGGAAACGGTTATGGTCTCTTAAAGAAATAATGAAGGATAAAGATATGCCAATGTCAGCAAAAAAGAAAGTGTACGAAAGGTGCATTATGCCATGTTTACTATATGGCTGCCAGACATGGGCATTAACAGAACTCCAAGAACATAAATTAAAAGTCTGTCAAAATTCAATTGAAAGATGTATTATAGGTATAAAAAGAAGAGATAGAGTTAAACTGCAAGAAATTAAAAAGAAAACAAAATTTAAAAATGTACACACGGCTTACAGACAGCTTAAATGGCGTTGGACGGGGCATATGCTAAGGGAAAGTAGAGACAAATGGACTAAGATAGTGACAGAATGATATCCAAGGGAAGGCAAAAGAAACAGAGGCAGAAAAACTAAAAGATGGGAAGATGATATCCGGAAAATAGCTGGCCCAGGATGGACCCGATTAGCTAAAGACAGGGATGCGTGGAAATCTTTAGAGGAGGCCTTTGTCGACAGACAAGCTGTTCCACAGAAACACCTAGTTGCCGATATTAATAAATAAGTAGTTAGAAAAAAATAGTTTTATATGTTACAGAAAGCAGGCATGTTAAGAATGTACATAATGTATTAGTGATAAGGAACTGCAATAAAGGCTATTTTATTTTATTTTATTTTATTTAATTTTATGTTAGATTCTTATGAACGAAAAAGAATTATTTCCTCGCACTTGTGACAAGACAAAGTGCAATATTTAATTCCAAAACATAGAACGCAATGGGAACGAACTCTATTATGTGGGAAAAGCGAGAAGTTAAAAAATATTATTAATTTATAATCATTAAAAGCTAAAAAATGTTCATTTTTGTCAATTGTTTTTATGCCAGAGCGACACAGCAATTAGTAAATAATTGGAGGCTTTTAAATCCATCAAAACATTTGAAATTAAATTGTTGGTTGCATCACGGCTTAGTTTAGGATTTATTATTTGGAAAATTGTTAACAAATAAGAAAGCATGGTAGTCTTACAGCTGGCTTCCACTGGTCCTTTGGAAGCAATGATCGATCGGTCGATCCATTTTAAGATAAATTTTAAATTAAAAAAATATTCCGCCTCAAAAAATCAATACTTTATATTGGAAAACAAGCACTTTTCCAAATTTTATTTTAATAAAATATAACAAAAAACCGGTCAAATCGGTTAATTAATTCAGGAGCGACTGTGCCACAGGCAGATATACAATTAGGTTAAACTTATAACCATCTTTTGTGTCTTGGATTTAAAATCCAATATAGTAAAAATTTTAAAATTAGCTCGATTTTACTTTAAATATTTTATGAAAGATTTCTTTTTATTTTATTTAACTTCATTTTTGAAGTTAATTAGATAGCATGGTCATCGGGCTCTATACAATAATAAATAATATTTTGCGTACTGAATGAGGCCTGTTGCGGCCCAAGGGCGCAAATTTTTGATTGTAAACGACAGGTTCGATCTCCACTCGAAGTGAGATATTTAATATTTTAATTTCTTCGTGCTAGTAAGGAGGCAAAACGTGGTGTTAAGCTCTGCCACTCAACACGCAATGCCTCAAATTCAGCGAAAAGTGGCGAATGGAAGGGACTGCGGAACTGCCTACACGGGGTATGCAGTTCCGCAGTCGCTTCCATACGTACGTATAATAATTATATATTTATATTGGGTACAATCATAATGTTTAATGAAGAAACTTTTTTTCACGCTGTCTTTTGTTTCACGCTGTATCCCGCATTCGGCAAGGTAGGCAGAGATAATTGGGAACCTGGCATAAGTGTTAAGACACTCCGTTCCACTTCCGTTCCCCACTTTCGGCCGAATTTGAGGCATTGCGTGATGAGTGGCTGAACTTAACGTCACGCTTTGCCTTGTATAATATTAAATATTTTCACTTCTTCTAGTGGGGATCGAAGCCATAATCTGTCGTTTAGAGTCACACGCTTGTACTGCTTCAAGTAAGTTATATAAGAATATTTTGAATATATTTAAAACAATGTGCTATTTACAACTAGTTTAAAATGTCTTCACGAATACATGTATTATATACTACTATGTACTGTATACATAAATAAGAAATTTCTGGAAGCTTTCTATATCAAAAAGTGCCTGAGTTTTATTCCCAAGTCAAAAACAATTTTAAAGTAGCATACCGTATCACAAGTTTTCAAGATATGCGGGACATATTGTGAGTCGAAGTTAATATTTCAATTTTACAGAGCCAACGTCTGAAATATTATAATATAAGAAAAATATACTTTAGCCGGACGATAAATCTTTGAATTGTCACATCTGCTGGTCTTGGACAGTTGATAAGGAATTATGAGAGAACGAGAACAAAATGTGTTCTACTTTAAATATGTCATTTTAATTTATATAGGCTTTTGATATTAAATTTTCAGCATTTTGTATACCTATATACAGTTATAATTTGTAAACATATTTGTATTTGTTATTGGCACTTTCATTGGGTCAAATTTAAATTTAAGAATCTCAATTTGACACATTCGTTATTATTATCTTATGAAACTTGACAGTTAAACGTAGCTTAGATGCCAATATATGTTTTTCTTACAAACTTTTAGGTTTATTTATTGATATTGATTTATTTTGAATCGTCAACAGAAGAAACATTATAATAAAATCAAATAAATCAGCTTCAATTAATAACCTAAATGTTTTTCCAATTATAGACCATCACAACACGTTCCAATAACATAATAATTGATATTATAGATTAAAATTAAAAAAAAAAAATAAGAGAAGAGGTTAGTGCTGTTAGCCTTATTGGCCATTACAGCGACAACGGATAGGGGATACTCTGTCCCTAAGAAAATTACGAGCCTTACGCTGCTGCTTGAGGTGTCCAATGAGCTTAGGGAGCCCTCCTGTGGATCTCGAACCGCGGCTAACGGCCGTCATTCATAGAACTGGTTAATATGGTATTAACGAGGTTTGATATAGAAGTCAGATCGTCAATAGTGAAATCATTGAGAGGTAAGCCACCCAATTGGTTAATCATATAATTTAGACAATTGTAGTAATTTATGTATAAAAACCTTATATATTTTATACAGAAATAACATATTATATACATTTGTTTTTATTTATTAAGTTTAGTTTCATTTCCAGAAGCCCAAACGATATTTTCTATCCAGTCAACGAAACTAGATACTCTAGTGTATACCCCAGGTTGATTCTTTCTTCCACACTTCGCGCCAAAAGACGTGACGCCAAGTACCCAATACATTTTCCCTTTTGTTCTTAAAGGAATGTTCACTTGAAGTGGACCGCCTGAGTCGCCCTGTAATGTTTAAATATATTTTTTTGTAAGCGTCACATATAATTCCGGAAACTATTAAGTTTGTTAGACACCGCCTTGTTTTCAAGATATTGCGTGTTGAGAGGAATAATTCAACAGCCTTTGTTTTATTGAACCAGCTCCAGAACCAGAACAAAAAAACATATATGGCATATGGCGTCGCAGAAGCAGGAGAAACTTAAGAACCTAGTATTAAGATACACTGTTCAACTCTCTAATTCACGCCAATTTTGAAGAATTGCGTCTTGAGCGGCAGAACTCAACGCCGCAAGCTTTGCCTTGCTACCAGAGCGAATAAATTAAAATGTTAAATATTTCATTTTTTTGAGTGAAGATCGAACCTGCAACCTATTGCGTTTACAGTCACATGCTTCACGAAAAACCAATATAAGAATATAAAAATTGTATCTTGTTCCAATTCTATTTATCGGTTACGTGTAATTTCATGATGATCGGACAAAGTGTTGAAGCGGATAAAGACGCTTTACTGATAATTCAAATTCGTTTTCACATTAATAACGTCACGGTCGTTGGCTTAACTTCTGCGTCGGTAGTTACGGGTACAATCCTTACGTACAATCTTTTTAAAAGCCTACTCGTATATAGTCATAAAATATAGACTACTGAACATGCAATGCTTTAAGTTTGGCGGAAAATGGGGAACGAAAGTGGAACAAAGTGTCTTAATACTAGGTTCCCAAGTTCTCTCTATCTACCCTGCCATGTGCGGGATACAGCATGAAGTTAAAAAAATAACTTACCTTAGTTATTCATTTTATACCAGACCGAAGTGTTAAGATACACCGTTCCAATTAAGACACTTTCGTTCTTATTTTTTTGGTTGGGTTTACAGTCAAAGCCTGTAGCCATGCACCACGAAATGCCTCAATGTTTTTAATATGTATAATATATAAAAAAAAATACCTGGCAAGCATCAACTCCGCCTTCTAGAACTCCAGCGCACATTTGATCAGAGGTGAACCCGCGCCAGTTTCTATTGTGAAAGTTAAGCAACATCTGATCACATTGGTCATTTTCTAAGAAATCTACCACCGCTACCTGCAACTTATCTTCTGTATAACCTGTTGATAAATAAAATATTTGAATTTGGCTTTCATGGTAAAATTATTTTAAAAATATGGATATTTCATCGGATAGTTTAAGGAACCGCAGTAGTACTTATATTTGTTCTAAAATTATATTATTTTGTTTCTTAGGTATATCCTCTATTTTACAATATATGATACTTTACTGTATATGTAGGCTTGTTTAAGCTATCTTTCTATTTTAAATTCTTTGATTTTTGTAATTTCTACACATTTTAAATAAAACTTTTTCACCGTTTATATCGATTAAATTTCGTTTTATACGTGTTGCAATATCGATATTTCACACCTTGCAGTAGTCTGTGGTCGCAGGTAGACTAAGAAGAGTATTTGTAATATTTTGTAATGTTAGTTTGTAGTATTTAGAATTTCAGTAGACCTGCGTATCATTCTAGGAATATGTCTCTCCTCCCTAGCAAGGATATGGGATTTAACAGCTGTTATAATGGTTGGAATTATCCGGTGTGCGCACATATACGGCTGAATTCAGTAAATGCACACTTCTGATATCGGAGTTGTGTTACTTTACCTTAACACTGATACCTCTTTTAGTTTTACAAATATACGACTATACACACAATCTATTTTAGTTAGCAGTAGGAAGTTTTAGTTTATGTACACCTGGACAACGTAAAGGAATAAATACTAATGGCTGGTTTTAAGAGTCGATCCACTTCTTTGTTAGATTTAGATGTATGTTGTGTGTCCTATCTGTAACAGGTGATGAATGCCCTACACCAAAAGACGTTGATGTTTAAGAAAGCCGGCACTTCTGCCCTATATGAGAAGGGGTTTATAGATATATTTTAGCTAGCCTAGTTTAAAATAAAATAACTTGATATATAAAATACTACTAATACCTTTTTCAGTATATCCCCATCCGGTAACAGTCCCTTTTGGGCCAAGCTGTTGGTACACCGGGTTCGTCCATAGACACGCTGGTTGAATATTACTTTTAAAATAAACGTCGTCCTCTAGCTCTATGAGAGCAATGTCATTATATTTCTTAGGTGGATCAAATAGTGGATGTACTATAAGCCTTTTGATCGTTACATCTTTAGGGGAACCATGAATAGAGAACTAAAAAAATAAAATAACATAATATTGTTAGCTCGCCGAATAGATAGATACCAGAGAACACATTATTCAACAGTACATCTTTATGCAGTACGAATGATATTATAAATATTTATTGACGAATGATATTATTGACTGTCACCAGATAGTTTATTAATGTTAACTGTTCCACGTTCGATACAGAAGTGCGTATTTAAAATCGTACCGAAACCGATGGTCACGTCACTTTGCCAGCCAAACATTTTTTAATGCTAGCTATATTATGAAAAGGAAATATAAATCAAATATGTTACTAATAATCATTATATAGATATCAATATCTAAAATGAAACTTTAAAAATAATGTATTCTTGTCTGCGTCGCTGGCGTATTTTAAGCCATATAACATTTTCTGCGTATTATACATAACACTTAACAATTATCCCATGTAAATAAAAGAATGTGGCTTATTGTACACTGTGAGTATAGACTTATAGGTGAAATGGACTAAATAAATACAATCAATTTTATATAATAGCCTAAAACCATTGTCGGAAAATGGACTATCCAACAAAACGATATTTTTCATTTTGAAGAAGTATAAACTATTTCAATAGTTTCCGAGATACACTCGTTTAACAAAACAAACTCTTCTCCTTTACAATACTAATATAGATAGCATTGATTAGTTATGAATAGATATTTAAGATATCTTAACAAGTAATTCACAATAGTAAGTTATAATACTGAGTCAACACTAGGTCTGTTTGACCTGGAGAACTGTTTCATATTTTGTCATTGTAAATATGATTCCAAATTAAATTAAAATCCAAATGGGTTTGACATTCATTAAAGTATAAACATATTGTTTATTGAACGTTGAAAGAGTAACAAGTTTCACGCCTTTTCTCACTGAACAGTCATTCATGGATATAGTTTTAAAAAAGGCCTGTCGTGGCGCAGCGGCACAAACGTGTGACTGTAACCGACAGGTGCTGGGCTCGATCCCCAGTCGAGGAAACGAACTATTTAATATTTTCAATTTAAATATTTAATGTTTTAATTCTTCGCTCTGGTAATAAGGCAAAGCGTGGCGTTGAGTTCCGCCCCTCAACACACAATGCCTCAAATTCGGCGGAAAGTGGGGAACGGGAGTGGAACGGAGTGTCTTAACACTAGGTTCACAGGTTCCCTCTGCCTACTCTGCCTCGTGCGGGATAAAGCGTGAAGCTAAAATAAAAAAAAATAATAAAATGTTTTTTCAGCGTTATACTGTATCCCGCAGCTGCCAGAGAGAACTTGGAAACATAGTTCACTTCGTTCCGTTTCTCACATTTTGCCGGATTCCAGTCATTCCGTGTTAAGTGGTGGCATTCAACGTCGCATTTTGCCTTATCAACAGAATTAAGAAATGAAAATATCTAATATTTCATTTATTTGAGTTGGGACCAAGCCAAGCCAAGCCCACGACCAACGATAGACCTCTTTGTTTGCATCTATTTTGCTTAATTATTTCATTGTAATTAATTCTGGAAAATCAACGCTACGTTTTATTCACCAGAGTGAAATTCCCATTTAACAGAAACATTTACACCGCGACTGCATAAATTCATATTATTCATACATAGTCATCTCTAATATTCTCAATTCCAAGCCGTACAACTTCTGGTTCCATTCGTATAACGTCTTCTGTATTTCTTAGTGATATTTGGGAACAATGTGCGGCCGTCAATACGAAGTTCTTACTAATCAATGTTCCTCCACATTTGAAAATCCATTTTTGTGTTGGATCTTTTGCTCTCCATCCGATAGCACCCTAGTAATAAAAAGTAGTAAATATTAAATAAAACCTTTACGATATAATGTTTATATAGTTAAGATATGCGAAAGTATGCCCTGTTCTGTTATGGCGAGAGGTAAAAGTATGTTACTGTAAACGCGAGAGGCTGTGGGTTCAATTTCCACTCCAGAAAATGTACTCAATATTTTCATTTCTTTAATCTTATGTGGCGTTTAGCCCCGTCACTGAACATGCAATGCCTTAAATTAGACGGAGAGTGAGGAACGAAACGAAGTGTCTTAACATTCCCAAGTTTCCTGTGCCTACCCGGCATTGTGCAGGATATAGCGTGAAGTTGTTTTTTTTTTAAATAAACATATTTAAGACTCAATTTAAGTTAAATTCAAAAAACTCATTTATTTCAATATGTTCCTTTATTGTAATTTCATTAAAAATTATGACTACAGCAATATCTATGTAAAGTCTTGATATATATAGTTGCAGTAATATTCGTAGTTTTATGCTTTATCCGATATATAGCAGGGTAAAGAAATAAAAAAATATGTCAAGGCACTCCGCCCTCCGTTTTTACTTTTCATTTAAGACCAGTCTTGGCGTAGCGTGTACACGCCAGGTTCCCCACTCGAGGAAGTGACTAATTTTATAATTTTTATTTATCAGTATGGCGATGAAGACCTGCGTTTAGTTCTGCGACATACTACGCAATATCTCCGCAAATCGGCGGTACAATAGAAACGGATGTTTTAATGGGAACGGAAGTGTCTTCATGTGGACGGAGTGTCTTAAGACTAGGTTCCCGTATTCTCTAGCCCGAGAAAGACCTGACTATATGCAGGCGTGTAGTTAAAAAAAGCTTTACATTTTAATTAAATAGTACAGTTTACTCACCATATGTGGAAATTCACTGGAAATTGCAGCTCGTCCACCGAAAATGGAGGGTGAAGTTAAGAAAGGAAATTCCATAATTAAACGTTCTTTTATTTTATTTAAAGTATCAAGACCTAAAATAAACATTATATATATATATATATATATATATATTATATATATATATATATATATATATATATATATATATATATATATATATATATATTCATTTATATATATATATTCATTTATATATATATATTTATATATATATATATATATATATATATATATATATATATATATATATATATATATATATTCATTTCTGTAATTGAATTTCTCGAAATGCAGTCCATAACAAGATTTTCCCATGATACTTTGGTACTTTGGTATTTTGTAAGAACACATACAATTGTAAATTACGGTAAATTTTAAAATCAAAAATAATTTATTATACAAATATATTGGTCACAACTTACAATTTTCAATATCTTTTGTCTTATTTTCTCTATCTTCCATTTCCCAAATGTATTCAAAACATTCTGAAATATATGAAAAATATGTCAGAAAACATTTTAAAAATTGATCTTAGAACTTTCTGAAAACCGTCCGAAATAAACGTACTACTTGAATTCCAAAAGAAGTGGGGGCAAGTAAATGCTAAATACATAATTATCGTTTCTTAATGTGGAATATCACTTGAAAAAAGATAATATTATTATATTATTTTAAAAATCCATCTTCAGTAATAATAAAATGGATGCAACTGTTAACCTATCAAATAATAAGATATTTTTAATATATATAATACAGTTTAAAACCGTAATGAAAAATCTGTTATTTAATGTTTTCTTTTTCTTTAATAACACCAAATTTTTACAATAAACGGATTTAGTAAAGAAAAATCTTATAATGATTATTATTTGCTAATTCTTACTTGTTTCACTTATTCTTCGTCCTAAGGCTGAATAATCTGGCTTAGTTGACTCGTACGGTTGACAAAACTCCTCATTGTATTTTTCGAAATCGAAATATTGTGGTTTATTTTTCTGATCATAAGAACGTAAAATCAATCCCAACTTTATATGTATTTTACTTTAATTGTTAAACTTATTTAATGATGTAAGCTCTTTGTCTTACATATGTATGTATCATTGAGGCTTGAGAAACACTGCCATGGCGCAGGGCAAAAAGCGTGTGACTGTAACCGTAAAAGTTATGGGTTCGATCCCCATTCGAGAAAACGATATATTTAAAAATTTCTTCAAACTTAATATTTAATGTTAGGTTACCAAGGTTCACAAGTTCCCTCTGCCTACTCTGCCATGTGCGGATACAGCGTGAAGCTGAAAAAAAAATCATTTTAGCTACGCAAGTGGTAAAATACAATACTTTTCACTTTTCGATGCATTGGTCTAGTGACAGAGCATCTGACTGTAATATATAGTCACGGTTGTGTCACCATAATTAGTCGAAGAGCATAGAATCGGAAGTATTAATATTAGATTTCTACATTTATCTATGGAATAAGGAAACCTAATATCACATTTTGCCTCAAATATACTGACTTCAGCCAAATATCGCAGCTATGTTTTAGAGTAGATAAGGTCTATGCAGTAGCTAGTAACGGTACAAAGAATGTACGAGGGTATATTTTAAAAAATAATAATAATAGTAATTCAAATTATTAAAATAATAATAATTCTTAATGTTGCTTACCAATAAATCTATAAATAATATGCTCGTAGCTATACATACCCGTAATGCGTCTGAAATGAGCTTTTCTAATTCATCCGCTGTGTATCGTCCAGATGTCGCTAAAGCTAAATTATATATATATATATATATATATATATATATATATATATATATATATATATATATATATATATATATATATATATATATATATATATATATATATATATATATATATATATATATATATATATATATATATATATATATATATATATTTGTAATCAACATTACACACAAAGATTGCTATTGCTGCGATTAATTCATCAATTGTAAATCGACTTTTATGTTTTTTCAATAGTTTAGTATGTTAGTATCTACATATGTAGTACTCGAAAATAAATCCAGATAATAAATTCTTCCATATCAAATCACAATTTCATATGTAAAGGATTAATACTTATAAATGAATACATACCCGTAAATAAGGTAAATAAAATAACTATCACCCACATTATTCTATTTACTTTAAGTTATTCGATTATTATTTAAATAACTTTTATGTTTTTTTAATAGAAGACAACAAAAACGCGTGCACATCGGTAAAGTATCAAACTCGTTCTCGAAGGCTAACGATATGTAAATACCAGAACTACACACACAGACACGTAAAGACTTTACTACAACACTGTATCTAATTTTTAAGTGAATCTGAATTACTATAGTGTCAAGTTTGTTATTAATTTAATGAAGATATGTATATATATATATATATATATATATATATATATATATATATATATATATATATATATATATATATATATATATATATATATATATATATATATATATACATATATATATATATATATATATATATATATATATATATATATATATATACATATATATATATATATATAATATATATATATATATATATATATATATATATATATATATATATATATATATATATATATATATACATATATATATATATATATATATATATATATATATATATATATATATATATATATATATATATATATATATATTATATATATATATATATATATATATATATATATATATATATATATATATATATATATATATATATATATATATATATATATATATATATATATATATATATATATATATATATATATATATATATATATATATATATATATATATATATATATATATATATATATATATATATATATATATATATATATATATATATATATATATATGGTAGCGAGCAATACAAGATGAAAATATGAAAATAAAAACTTTATATGTAAATTGGACCATCAAAATGCGCTTTCAAGAAAAAAATGCAAATATCGCCAAAGGGAATTTTAATTCCTTTGCCCGTCGCGTCGTCCGTTCCTGGCCTGCCTGTGTCATGTGTGGGAGGACTTTGTATTAGCTTTTGTCATTGGAACTTTATGAAAGTTAATTGAGATTGCTAAAGGTGTTGACTTATAAGCTATATGTTTTTATAATTAAACGAATGTTTTTATATGATACAATTATTTTACTTACCTACGTAGTAATGGTTGTAACCCTAAAATCAACAATATATTTTATATCATATTTTCAATCAGAAGTGGATATTAAATTATAATGCAAAGTAGCTCCGAAGCTCTTCAAAACTTTTTTTGGCTCTTATATAAATCATTCCCTTCATGACAGGTTAGGTTAGAAGGGAAGTTGAGAACCTGGTGTTAGTACAGTCTATCCGTTCTTCACTTTAACATAGGTCAAATTTAAGGCATTGCGTGTTGTGTAGCAGGAACTCAACGTCGCTCAAAGCTTACTAGAGCGAGGTATGAAAATATTAATTTTCCTTATTCTGTGTGTGGATCGAACCCATAACTTGTCGCGAAGTCACACGCTTGTATCCCTGCGCCACGACAAACTTCATCATGCCAGCTGTTATGTAAATAATTTTGATTAAAGGTAATTTGTAAAGGAAAATAAATAAAATAAAAAAAATACAAATTAAATAAATAAATATTTCTAATATTTATTATTCTAAAATAATTTTAATTATTTTGATCTAAGGAAGGGGAAAAGTAAATTGAAAATGCTACAAGAATAAGATTCACAATTTCATCAATTGTTGATGATGATATTCTTTAAATGATAAAAAATATATTTACACAAAGAAATTTCCACAAAAAATTCTAATTAAAACAATATATTACATAAGTCAGTAAAAAGTAATTATGTAACATTAAGTGAAAATAATAATACATTTAATTTGATGGACATATATAAGTACATCATGTAATTAATATAAAAAAAAAACATATGAAAGGCTACACCTATTCTATTTTTTACAAAAGACAGATAGCGAGTATGTCATCATATTATTTTTTTTTTAAGTTATCAAATACTGTGGCTATAAAGACTACCATTCCTATTGAACTGTGTAATAGACATGTTTAGAATCCGTTCCATGACACACATCAAAAGGGAACTTGGGAACCTAATGTTAAGATACTCCGTTATGGTCTCCACTTTCTACTGAATTTGTGGTATTACGTGTTGATTGTTGTAGTTTCACCAACAAAACGCCGCGTTTTGCCTTGTTACCAGAGCGATAAAATGAAATATGAAATATTTAGTTTCATAATAGTAAATTTTAAATTGCCTCTGGCAAATTTTTTATGTTATTATATAAATCAAAGTAATAATCAAAACAATCAAAAATAAGAATTAGAATATGAATTTTTCTTAAATGGTAAGAATATTTATGAACTTTGTATTAAAGATCTTTGGCTTAAAAACTCCGATGTAATTTTTAATTTCAATAATCAATATACTAGCTGTGAATTCTTGTTGGTAGTAGACAAAAATCAAGTCGCAGTGGAGGTTTAATAATGCTGAAAAAATCATATAAACATAAGAGACGTAAATATATTGAGAGCCTCTACGTTGAGCAAACTATAGAAATTGCCTGTGCTGAGCTTGAATATTTTATTGTTGTAAGTGTGTACAGACACCTCGTGTTACATAAACACTTTAATTTCTAATATAGTAGCTCAGGTACTTTTAAAATTAATTAAATCTAAGAAATTTGCAGAGAAAATATGTTACCACAGTGCATCATTTATTAATTACCTAAGAAACAATTCCAAAATATAAAAAATATGTTTTATGACAAAATATTTACTTATAAAAGATTGTTCTGATAAAATTAAAAAGACACGAAACAATAAACTGTGAATCTGGAAAAGCTAAGGATTGCCACTAGGAATTTAAATTAAAAATTTACAATGGTCTAACTGGTCCATTGCTTAGAGAAAGCGTACATAAATATATGATTTTATTTTAAATCAATCAACTCAAGAGATCTTGTTAAGACATTTAATTCCCACGATATTGATTTAGCTCAGTAGCTTTCCTGGTTGAAAAAATCTGATTATAGACTGACGTGGAAACGGCTCGTCTCGTTTTCTTTTTTTTTCACATTATTATGTCCTGCGGCATTTTACTATGAGGTAATGCAACGGTATTAAATCTTTGTCTTGCAGAAGGGATCTAATCGTGAAATCTATAACTAAGGCTATAAAGATCGATTAAGAGAAAAAAATAAAGAAATTAATATATTGACCGCTGCATCACAATATTTTTTATTTAAAAATCGTATGTAGGTTAAGGAAAATATTATTAAAACCAAATTAGTGATTATAATTACCAATATTGGCGATATTATGTATGTAATATAAATTCTAGAAATAAACTTAAACTTAGTGCACCAGTAACTCGATAACATCAAGTTTTAATTCGTTAATGGGATAATGTGTATGATTATACAATAGGATCATGTTTTTTAAGAACTGGGAAAAGACGCGTGTCTGTGTGTGAATAAAGATTATTCCCAAATTAATGATTTGGAAATAAAATATACCCTCGAGTCTATTTAAAATGTCCTATTTTCACTAATAGTTTATATATACTATACTCATATTCTCAGGTCTCAG
Organism: Eueides isabella; assembly: GCA_019049475.1. Lineage (NCBI taxonomy): Eukaryota > Metazoa > Arthropoda > Insecta > Lepidoptera > Nymphalidae > Eueides > Eueides isabella. Next base: position 2,263,230 of record CM032401.1, read on the forward strand.
GCAGCAACTATCGTACTGGTGGAAAATTGTTTGTCCTTCAAAAAAAAATTGCATGTAACGAGTTTCAATTTCAATAGCTTCGAAGCTTTCCTACGTTTATATGCATTGTTTTAATCTATCACATAAAGTGAAAAAGATAACTTTTTCTCGTGAGTCCTCCACACATCGTGACATGGATGTGTGTTTGTGTATGAGTGAGTGAACTGTGCTCGACTAGCATGCTCGAAAGGGAAGCCACTTTGTATGAAGATTATTAACTGTTCTGTAAAGATTTACAAATTTGTCTATACATTCTTGAAGCAATTAAAAGTTTTAAAGAAAGTTTAAATTGAAGGAGAACGTTTTTGAACTTTTTAGGAATATTTTTGTGACTTTAGTTAGATGAATAAAGTTATAAATATTTCTTTATAACGAACTTTTTCTTCAAAAAAAAAAAAAGAATAAAGAATAATCTTAAAGGGAGACTCAATATGCTTATCGTAATTATTGTACATATCTATATGTACAAAACTCATCCGTTATTGTGTGACAGACAGACTATGCTCATATAAAAAATTTCGTTGATTTTGTTTTTAATTTTTTGATTTTGCTTTTTTAGTTACGTACGATGCTTGTAAACTTAAAAAAAAACACTTTTTAAGTATAAAAATAATTGACCATATAAAATTGGTCATGCAAGATGTTTAATCTTGCTTCAGCAATTTTTATATAAAATAATTAAATTAGTTTCCCCCGTATACAGCATGGTAGATACTCGTATATCGAATGGAATCTATTGTTAAAAGACTTCGTTTCACTTTCTACCTAATCTTCGAGACTGAGTTAAGTGGCGGAACTCAACACTGCGCTTTATTTCTTTCTTCAACAGAGCTGAAAAATAAAAGTAATACACTGTCTCAAGTAAGAATTGAACCCAAGATAATTGCGCTTATGGATATAGAGCTTCATATTGCACTACAAACCCCCTATAAAAACCCAAAACTGGAAAAAAAATCTTATTCGCTCAGTTCTTCTGCAATTCTTTTTTCTTTTCAGATAAAACTGAAAGCCAAACATTGCAACTAAAATAATATCATCACACAATATTTCAACTATCTTTATACATATGAAGGTATCGTAAACCACACCGACACGTACCTCAGTGGACCCCGTTTTTCCATTTCGCTGGCAAATTGCATCTCTACGTGACCACAGAGGGGGCGTGACGTCGGCTCGTCTGTACCCGCCTTTATTATTCTTCTACATCGACATTGTTTTACTTTTTCCAAACAATACGTAGATAGTGTCTATACTATTATTTTTCTATACAAGATTTACGCCTGTCGCGAATCTCGTATAAACATTAAATGGGTTGAAGCACTTTCAACCTTCTCCTTTCTAGAAAGTTTTTATAGCGTAATATTGGAAAGTGAAGTTTTGTTATAAATTTGAACATAATTTTACATCTTTGCACAAATAGTTATTTGTTATACAATTAGTGTAAGTACTTTCATTCTTGGACCTGTTATAGCAAAGTAGATAGCGGAACTTGGGAACCTAGTGTTAAAACACTCTATTCCCAATAAGACACTTGCGATCCTCACTTTTCACCAAATTTTGAAGGCATTGCACGTTGAGTGGCGAAAGTTAACACCGCAATCCACCTTGTCACCAGAGCCAATGTTAAATATTCTACTTTCACGACTGGAAATCGAACCCGCTACCTGTAACGTTTACAGTAATAACCTTTGCCCCTGTGCCACGAAAAACCAGGCTGACATGTCTGAACTAGAAAAGCTAATTATATTGTTATATTAATTTCACCGCTAACAGCAAAGTTCCGCGTTATGTCTTGCCCTCACGCAGTATCTATTCATAATATAATTCTATTCTGTTATATGTGGAACAGGTTCAGCATGATGCTGTATGCCGCTTATGGCAGGGTAGGCAGAGGAAACTTGGGAATCTAGTGTTAAGATACTCCGTTCCGTTCCCCACTTTCTGCCGAATTTGAGGCATTGCGTGTTGAGGGGCCTCGCATTGCCTTGTTACCAGAGCGAAGAAATGAAAATATTAAATATTTGAAATGAAAATATTAAATATTTCATTCATAGAGTGGGCATCGAACCAACAACCTGTCGTGTTTACAGCCTCACACTGTGCTACTGCACCACGACAGTCTTCAAGCCTGCGGAACAAGCGGTGCACATAAAGAATACATATTGACATTACTATGTAAAAAATATAGTAGTCATTTTGCACAAATTTGCTTTTTTTTTATACCGAAAATTTATTAATAATAAGGATATTTTTCTTTTTTCTGACGGAACCTGCCATCTTGGGTTGATTTTTCCCTCACCTAAAGGTCCAATTACGTGGTTACAATTTTTCCTGTTACTCACGTAATGTTATTACTATCATACTCATCATATATTCTTATAAAGAATGCCGTAAAATTATGCATTTTTTTTTATTAACATGTACCTTGTTTCCGGATCTAGGTTACCCCGTACAAACAACTTCATAGCATATCTAAAGTTCATTATGTATTATGATCATTATTATTATGAAACACTTAGGAAATATTTAGCTTCATAGCCTTTCTTATCGAATATTTAAAAAAATATGTGAAAACTTAAAGAAATGGCTATTTTCTGATCATCGTAAACATCTTTTATCAGCCGTTTTATCGTATCAACAACTAATAAAGGCTTTCTATAAATTATATGTTTATTTTTTTTTTATTTGACATGGAGTGTGACTATTGAGGGTTTAATTGTTACTCGAGGGAAATAATTATTTTCATCACCTCAAAGTCGTTAAGAGGACAAACGGCACCGCCGAGTTCCGCCACTCAACATCTGTCTAAACGGACTCTTTCTCTTTCGAGACTAACTATTTATGTTATACTGTCCTCCTGTACCAACCTTAAGGAGGGCCAGTTTACCTGCCACATGGGTTTTACCCCAGTGGAAGGGACCAGAGAGATCTGGCTCCCACCACTTTCGTAGTAGTACTTAACTGCTAAACGGTGTCTTAACACTTGGTTCTTCCTGCCAAACTTGTAATAAACAAAATACAGCGTAAAATCAAATAAATATTAAAAAACAAATATTGCCTTAAGTTAAATTTCATAAGAATATTATTAAGACCGGATACATTTATCGAAGAGTTTTTGAAGGTACCTGTTGAATGTTATGGCAAAGTTTCCCCCTTAATATTGGATGACTTGAATGATAAGTACCAGGAAAAGTTTGTTTGAAACGGTCACTGGGGGAATGAGCGTTGTGCTGACATTTATACATATATTATGAATTTGTTAAAATTATTTATAATGACTTTGATTAAAAACATTTGAATAGGATTTTATTTTATTTTTTAATTTCATGTTATATATCCTGTAGGTACATAGCAGCGTACCGTTACCGTACTGTTACTCATTAACGGCAAAATTTAAGAAATTGCTGAATTCAACGGATTTATATATTTAATATTTTCATATACCAGAATATATGAAAATATTAAATATTTCATTTTGTCGAGTGGAAATCAAATACGCAGCCTATCACGCTTATAATCGCTAATATATATATATATATATATATATATATATATATATATATATATATATATATATATATATATATATATATATATATATATATATATATATATATATATATATATATATATATATATATATATATATATATATATATATATATATATATATATATATATATATATATATATACCCAATTTACAAGAGTATGTTTTACAGTAGTAGATAAGGCAGAATATTTTGTGGAGTACCAGCTCTAGCCTTCCACAGAACTTGCACGCTGCAACGGTTCGATCTCAACTTGAGGAAATCAAATATTTTATATCTTTATTTCTTATCATTGAATGCCTAACATTCAGCGGAAAGTGTAAAACTGAATGTAGTGTCTAAAATCCAGATTGCCAAGTTCCTGCTACCTATCTTGTCATGTACGGGTTGCGGCGTGACGCTTACGCTATTAAACATATCAGCAGAACAGACCTTAGGTTCTATATATTTTTAAAGAGGACTTAAAACTTTCATATGCATTCAACGTTCTAGAATGTCATCAGTTCAACACGCTGTTTAACTTCGAACTCGTGAATTTTAAAGAGGTTTTGCTTACTACTTTAAAACGATAGTCTTACTTTGGTAATTATATTTAATTAAAAATTTAAAAAAAAAGTATCTTTAGAAAAGTGTATAAAATATGATAATGTAATTTAAATTTTTATTCATTTCCTTCCTCCTTTCCTCCAAGGAGCAATCCTTGGTTAATAGAACTAGTAAATAACGCTTGCCGTGTTGCAATGGCAGAAGCTTGTGACTGTACGCATTTCTTCGCACTGGTAACATGGCAAAGGGCGGTACTCAGTTCTGTCACTCATCATGAAATACCTCAAATTGGGCAGAAAGAGGGGAACGGAATCAAGTGTATTACCAATATCTTCCCAAGTTCCCTCAGCATACCCTGTCCGCATGTGCGGGAATCAACGTGAAGCTGGTAATGATAATTAAGTAATGATTCCTACCACTATCTTTTGGAAACCAACGTAGTGGAACTTATAATTACATCATGTAAATATAGCTGGCTCTATGTAACCATGAGGTTTTCGTTGAATTTAAAATGTTAAAAAAATAATAATAATTGTTATGTATTAGACAAATAAATAAAAAAAAAGCTAATTTTTTTCAATAGACACTTAGGAAATCACCGTCATGATACTTCCTCCCGCGCGTTAATATTTAAGCACTTGCGTGTTGAGTGCAGAACCCTGCACCGCTTTGTCTCGATGATCGACCAAAGACTTAAAAAATCAATCTCCTGTTAATGAATCGATCCAAAGATTGTTGCATTTACGAGTACAGTCAGCTGTTCTATTGTACCACGATGGTCTTGATATACTTATAATAAGATATACATATGTAATATTGATCGTAAAGATGTATGTAAAGATAAATATGGCCTAAATAAAGAAAACATGACTTATTTACTGCAATATTTCCGTATAATTCAGTCAGTATTGGCGAAACGTTAGTTATTATTGCTCTTAGAATAAGCAAGAGTAATCTGTAATTATTTACGTTTATGTATAAGATACAGTAACATTTTATTAACATTTGTTTAACGAAAGTGGTTAAAGTTATATAATGAGACTATCATGGCGCTGGGGCACATCGTGGAACTGTAACAACACAGCAGTAGATTAGATTGTGGCTATGTGGTGAAGTTAATGTGCAGCGTTGAGTTCTGCCACTTAATATAAGCAACGGTGGGTCGTACAATTACGTTCACTCTGCCTTTCCGGTATCAAAGATACCTTGACGCTTTTTTCTGTATTTTATCGTCATATAACCACGTATGTGTAGATTAAAAAAAATACACACCACATCAAATTTACTTAGACATATTTTTCCGATAATTTTCAATTTACGTACACGACATTGTCAGGTGACGCATTCCTTGCCGTTCAGTGACGCCGTGACTCCGCATTCATTAGCGTAGTGGAGCGCCGGCAGCGGAGCGAAACTCGGATTTAATATTAAACCTCGCTTAACTTTAATAAGCTAACGAACAAGAATTTTGCTTACTAATTTTGTCACTTCGTGTAAGTCCAAATCATTGTTCCAACAGTTAGTGGAAATATTATGAATGCGGAATGCGGCACGAATTTTTGTTATCAGAGTATTTATCATTTTAGAGTAAGGTAAAGCATGAGAATAATAATAAGAAATTCATAATAATTAATGGACGAGGTGAAAGTGGTGTGCAGAGATAGTAGTGGTTATCATTCCATTATCTCTGGTTTTCCCACTAGGGTTAAATCTTATATAGGTATAGATAGTAAATAAATGTCATTGTAGTGGAAATGAGAATTGGAAAAGTACTAGGTAAGTATGTAAGTAAGTAGGCATATTCATGTATCTAATATTGTTAACAAAAAAGAAGAAAAAATTATCACACTCTTAAATATATATGTTCAACGGATAGATAGCAGAGTGGGACTGGGAACTGAATTTTAAGATATTCCGTTCCTATTCGACGTATTGAGTGTAGTAGCTTTCCCTCTGTCCGGTAAAATCGAGCTATATCGGAAAAAGGGTAAGCGCAGAAATATTTCTGAAAAAATACGAGTAGAATATTCACTGACATACAATAAATTAAAGATCTGGAACTTCTTATAAAAGACCACATTGGCAAAACTGTAAAAATAAAAAAACAAAGTGACAGTCCAACTGAAATATAAGAAATAATGAAAGGTCGCTTCAAAAAAATATTCAGCCTAATGAGGATTTCTCATTACCAAACAAAAAGATTGAAACATCTTCTGAATAGCCATAACAGTCCAACAGTCCAGTCCATACAAACTATAAGAAATACTGAAATACAGTTATATCAAAAATTTTGAGCATGACTAATATTTTCCATTGACATATTCAATATAAATTAAAGATGTGTGCCGTTTTTGTCGTGTGATTCCGGCTTAGAATAGGATCATCCTGGTACAGATGGTGTCGTAAGATGCAACTAAAGTACGTGTGGAAGAGTCACGTTGTCAGCAATGGCAACACGCATGGGCCGACACGACGGGGTAATTACCACCCCCGGCATTTAAAACCGGTGTTAAGTAGTGGCTTCGGCCACTGCGTTTTGCATTGGGTAATGCCGGGCCCCGGTGCCCGTCCGCCTTATACCCCGGAAAAGCTCCTGTAGCTCCAACGTAGACTGTAGACGGTGATCGCTTACCATCAGGTGCCCCGTACGCTCGGTTGCCGTGTCTTATCCATAAAAAAAATAAATAAATAAAAAATATCGAACATCTGATAAACAACCATAATAGTCAGGCTAAACTAAAAGACTAATGAAATGATGCCATTATGAATAATTTTCTTTCAGGACGTTAAACATTTTCCATTGCTATATAAAAATTTAAGATCTGTAATAAGTGAGGAAAAACTATGATAAATCTTAGTCATAAAAATCTATAATTCTTGAATTAAAAACTGAACGTCATAAAATATATGATTTCTTTGTCTTTTTTATATTTGAACGTGAAGTATATAAATAATACTAATATGATTATTTTAATATTGTGATTTCATTATAAATATCGTGATTTCTTCGGGAAATAATAAAACGTATCTCACGTTGATCCTTGACATTTTACATATAAGACAAGTATAATTATGTTGATCGGTTCCGGACATCGGTTTGCAATATGGCTACTTTTATTTGTTACGCCCATCATCATAATTTATTTTTAAAGAAATAATTTTAACAAAAATATTTACTGTAAAATATTCACATACACTACCGGAGGATTTTTTATATTAGCAAGAAGGAAATATATGTTACAGTTATATATGTTTTTTATTTTGCTTCAAATAATTTCGTGAAGAAATATTTTTGTATTGTTAAACAGAATGTTATTACTGTACATTCTCTGGAAGATAGGTAGATACTATCGTTTACATTTACGTCGGTCGTATAGGATTTGTAAATCAATTAAAAGGTTTACGCCAACGCACGTATCTAAAGATCTCATGTTATCCTGTTTTTGCAAAATTTTTAATTGATACTCCTTTCATAGTGCTCATAGGCTCATGATATATACGTATCGCCATCCTCGAAATATGGACTATACAATACTAAAAGATTTCTGCTACCGAACCAAACCAAACCAAATCTTTGAACCAGCAGGTTCTTAGCTTAAAGCGTTTTATGTTAGAAAAGGTTCGCCTGACCATAAACGTGGTACATCGGATGAGTCATTACTCGATTACTGATCCATATTTTTATACACATTTTTAAACTGTATCTTCTAATATATATTTTATTGATATAATTTTTTTTTTAGAATAAAATAATTCACGTATATATAATCCTAAATTTATCTTATTTTCACAATTTTTTTGCATATATATATATATATATATATATATATATATATATATATATATATATATATATATATATATATATATATATACCGTCGTGTACCAGCAAAATATTATATATATAATATATAATTAAACTTTTATATATATAAGTATATATATATAAAAGTTTAAGTGCCTGTGAGGTTAAAACAACTGCGTTTATCAAGTGCCTATTATATTTTGGTACATGATGCAAATTATTAAATAATAATAAGTAAAAATGCAGCGGGCGAAGCCGCGAGACACCACAAGTTTACTATAATATACTTAAAATATATCTCATTTTCTGTTAGATATATTTGTACGTGACTGCTGGTGAAGCGTTGTCAAGGACACAATACGCAAATTAAATTATTATACAGGTAAAGGGGCGTAATATTGTGACGATCTTTGTGGTCATCGTGGTTGTTCCTAATATTAGCTTTTATTTGTCAACTCTGTTATGCGGAAAATAACGTGAAAAACAGTATTACTGAACCATATTGGAAGTACTACTTATATTATACACATAAAATTCTATCTCATAACATAAATGAAATATACAAACATGATATTTAATTTGTTAATTTATTTCTATTATAGCTCTATTTCTGATTTTTATATTCACAAGCAGGCTGATTTTTACTTAAATTTATTAAAGGATGAAATAAATCAGCGAGCATTTAATCGGAGAGATCGATTTTAGATGTTTTTTTTATTTTGATCTGTCGAGCTGATAATGATATGAGAAGATTTTTTTATTGTATCTTTTAACGTTATCTCAGACTACCTAGCACTTCTACGCAGTACTTCTCCTTGGTCATTACTGGCAAGGGTGGCTAAGGGATTCTTCTCCGATAGTCCAATCGAGTCTCATAAAAATGCAATATATTTTAAATTCATCAAATATATACAAATTATATGTAAGATTAGCAAATATAAATAATAAATTACTGTTCATTTTAAATATTTTTTTTAACATCAACAACTACATGCAAAAAGTTATCGGAAAAAAGGTGTTATATATACGTTTTCAGTTTCAGTGCGGTTTCCCCTATCGGAACACAAAAGGTACGTTGATTGCGCGACTATTGTTCTGTTAGTTACAACTCGATTTACGACCTGTCGCAAACATCGCTATATGTCAAAAGTTACTTTTTGCCTCCGTAAGAAGAGTGAATAAGTGACACATAAATATTCGTTCTTAAATATTGTTTTTTTTGTCTGTTATTGCCAGTTTATTTATTACTGGCGTGGAATTTCATTCTGAACGTTTTGGGTTTCATTATTTTGGGGAACTCAAACTCTCAAGACGCTCTACACTCTCCACCTCTCTAAACATGGCAGGGTAGGCAGGTAATCTAGTGTTAAGACACTCAGTTCCGTTCTCCACTTTCCGCCGAATTTGTGGCGGAACTCAACGCCACGCTTTTGCCTGTTTTGGAGAACTGTATCTTAAAAAATAATTCTTACGTTTTTTACACGGAAAAAAGAGAATTGAGTAGCTTTACTCTTTTCCCGAAGTTTAGCGTAAAATTATGAACACTGTAGGAATTCTTCAATACTCCATTTCTAATTTCTCAATTCGCCCTAGCCTAGCAATATAATAAACGTACGTCAAGAATACAATTTTACAATAAAAAATCCATTGAGTACCTACATAAAAAAGTAATGTTCGAACTTAATTTTTTTTTGCGGTTCCGTACCAGAAAGCGCAAACAACGGAATTATTATATATTGTTAATTGGAATGGAATTTTAGAACTAGTGATTAAATACTCCGTTCTCATTAAAACATTTCCTTCCTGTTAGAATATAATAAATAATATTTTATAATATTAATTAATAAACCTTTAATATTTTCAATTAATATTAAAATTCAAAATCTCAGCTAAATGAATAAAAAAAAGTATGCAATTTCATCGAACTAAATATTATAAATTGACGTTTTTTTTTTATTTATCAACCGTTTTAAATAACCCAAAATATAAGAGTAAAAAACCACCGTTTTAGCCATTTATAACGTCCCTTATAAGATTTTTTAAATAAAGCTTCCGTGTACAGACAGAAATCAGTAATCTGTAACTATTATATGTAAAAATTTCGTATAATAATAATAATGAAATATTACTTTCTCCAAGTAATAACTTTTATCAAATTAGAATCCGAAGTTGATATTTACAATATTTCCTTATGGACACCTATGAAATTGTCAAAAGTATCATATAAGCGGTAGTATGAAGCATAACTTGGCGTGGGATCAACAAACTGTTATGTGATTCGTACGTACAAAAATATATAAGGACATGTGGATGCGGCACATTTGTCCCTAGTGTTGATATTATCCTATAAAGTCATTATTTAACTGTATATACTCAACTCAGCTTCATAGGGAATTGTAGGTAAAATTAATTATATATCATAATTGTAACGGTGTGTCTTAATAATAATTGGAAGGTCTGTCGTGGCGCAGCGGCAAGCGTGTGACTATAACCGACAGGTTGTGGGTTCGATTACCACTCATTATTTTAATATATTATTTCAATTAAAATATTTAATGTTTTCATTTCTACGCTCTGATACAAGCCACAACGCGGCGTTGAGTTCCGCCACTTAACACGTAATGCCTAAAACTTGGCGGAAAGTGGGTAACAGAAGTGGAACGGAGTGACTTAATACTAGGTTCCCAAGTTCCCTCTGCCTACCTTGCCTTGAGCGGGATACAGCGTGAGTTAAGTATATATAATAATTAAATTATAAATTATATGTGCCACCCACGGCTAAACTTGCTTAGTTTCAACTGTATCCCGAAAAAACCAAATATTTAAACCCCTCTGTCCTCCGGTACCTGTCAATTTATATATTGCGTGTTGAGCTTTATCTTGCTAGCAAAGCGAGGAAAAAAAATATTTGACATTAAAATAATTAATAATTATTAAAATTAAATAATAATTATTTAAGACTGTTGTGGCGCAGCACCACAAACGTGTGACTGCAAACGACAGGTTGTGGGTTCGATCCTCACTCCAGAACATGAAATATTTAATATTTTCTATTTTTTTTTTTTTTTTTCAGCTTCACGCTGTATCCCGCACTAGGCAGGGTAGGCAGAGGGAACGGAAGTGAAACCTAGTGTTATGACACTCCGTTCCACTTCCGTTCCCCACTTTCCGCTGAATTTGAGGCATTGCGTGTTGAGTGGCGGAACTCAACGCCGCGCTTTGCCTTATTATTTTCTATTTAAATATTTAATATTTTACAACGTTTACAGTAACATCTTGAACCGCTGATCTACATGGCCCCCTACTGTAAGGTTGAACTATATGATTATGATTACGCGATTATTTGGCATTTCTCGTTTTGGTGGACATTAAAATATTTGTTTTACGAAAACACATTAGAAATCTTTTATATTTTTACTTTACCTTTTGTTTTTTTTTTTATCGAATCTGCATTACATTAATGCTTTTAAAAAACCAAGATAATACAAAAATCCGAGTAGATTTGTATAAAAGGAAAGCTCCGAATTCGTTAAATGTCACAGAATTCAGATAATATATGAATATTATACATACAAACTTTTTGAATTACTTTATTTATTAGAAAATTTGGCACAAAAGTACATGCAAGGAATTTTATTTTCAACACTGACGTGCACACCGGGAACTCCCATCTTTTAATTAGTAACTACAATAACTATAGTATAGATATAATTACGCCAAATGATAACAAAGTTATGTATGACGATGATCGGGTTTCACCAACAAATTCCCTACAGTTAATATTTATAGTATATTGCGATAACTAACTATTTTTAGATTCGCAGTTTGTTCCGCGTATGTCTACATATTTGATAACAGAGTTCTTAGGGCGGTTCATACTATAGTGCATGCTCATATTATTGTATGAGAAATATGTGTGATTAGACCAGAAATTGAGCAGAATGATTTTATCTATTAATTTTCTCATTGTTTGTTACATAAGGATAACTTAGACTGAGGCCGGCACAACGGTGTGGATTTACCCTAAGAAACGAGCTCCGCTTTCCGCAGTAAATGGACACAATACTAACTGTATGTAAGAGCATGGAAATAAAAATAATAATTATCTTTAGACATGATGTAATTCATCTTGATTGTACTGAATTATAAAAATGTGCATAGTGATTATGTTAGTCCATAGTATAAATATTTGTTACGTTATTATTTAGATAGACGAGTACTTGCCGGTGAGCCGTGACTTACAGGAAAATCTAATATTTTCTTATATAATAAGTATATTTGAAATTAAATGTATCGAGTCAAAATAAAGGAAAAACATTACTTACAAAGTCACCTTTCTGAGGCTGGCTGAGGAATTTTGCATTGACGAAACTGCTGGACTTAAAAAGTTAATATTAAATATAAAGAAAAAAAAAGAGAAAGAAACAAAGAATTTCTATTTCACTGCTTAGGATATAATATATTTTATATCATTTATATTATTTTTTACATTTAAAGAAATCATCAAAAACGTAATATTTTCACAGTTTCCTTATCCATGTTTTGTCATATCTATCTAGAAGTACACGTTTCTACCATATATCCTTGTTCACTTGGGACTACCGTCGGTTCAGATCGTCGCGTGGAATTGTCGGATGCTTACCGCATGTTTACAAATTAAACCGCAATGTTACAAGTATTTAACTACGTAAATATATGACTAGTAGCTTCTATCTGCGGCTTCACCTGCAATCTCGAATTAAAATGACTAAGAATTTTGTATGAAGCATGACACAGTTCAGGTATTAGAGATAGCTTCGACCACAGCAGATACGCAAAATCTTGTTTTCATTTCTTCGCTTTGGTAACAAGGCAAAGCGCGGCGTTGAGTTTCGCCACTCAACGTGCCATGCCTCGAATTTGGCGGAAAGTGGGGAACGGAGTGTGTCTACCATGTGTGGCAACAGTGTGAAACTGAGTATATATATATAATCAATTCCCGGCTGCAGCAAGCATGGTATTAGATTAAAAGACATTTTTTATATGAAACTTTTATGACAACACAAAGTCTAGGGTTTCTAGCTGTATTATCACGAACTTATATTCTCACGTACATCATCATATGTACGTGTACAACTTGACCGGATAAGAGTTGCCTGAACATAAAAAAGTTTAACCTTATTTATACGACAATGATTTAGTATTTACCATCGCGTGCCACGTGCGACTACAATTGAAACTTACGACAGTATATGTACAGTACTAAAAAGATACTGAGATACCCGAATGCCTAGAATGTGTTAGTATTCTTTATACTTTATCATTTCTATGATATATATCTTATATTATTAGCATCACAATATATTATTAGCATCACGATATATAGCAGGGTAGATACAGGGAACTAGGGAACCTAGTATTAAAACAGATTTGAGGCATTGTATGTTAAGTGACAGTACTCGCTTGCTTTGCCTTGTTACCAGAATAAAAAAATGAATATATATATATATATATATATATATATATATATATATATATATATATATATATATATATATATATATATATATATATATATATATATATATATATATCTTTAGGTAGTAAATATCTGCATAGTATACTCGTAGTATGTTCCGCCTATATGTTAAAATATAACCATGTTGACAAAGCGAAAATGTCTAAATCATTAGGTTGTAATATAACAGCGAACGGAATTGTCACTAGATTTTCAGAGTTACCCCTACAATATCCTACCTACCCCTACCCTACCCTACCTACCCTTTCTAAGTGCGGGATATAGCGTAAAGCCATAATATAACGAAGTACCTATTTCAAGTTACAAATTCTCTCGCTCCCTTTACAACGATCAATTTTAATATGTCTTGTTTGTTCTTCTTTTATTAACACTGATAATTATGTTTTAATGGAAATAAAAAAAAAAAAAAATGACGAATTCCAAGCGACGCTCGCTATGTTGTTTTTCTTAAATTTTCTAAAAGAAATAAATAATAATTACAAAATGTTAACAATCCATACATGTCTTACGATATTATGGTTATCATGTCTATAATGTCAACTTATCTCGCACACACAGGATAGGCAAAGGTAACCTGGTAACCTAGTGTGAAGTACTCTATTAACCAGAAACTTCCATTTCCCACTTTCGAAGGAGTAATTTCGTGTTGAGTGTCGGAACTCACTTTTGCTCTCTACCTTATTACTAGAGCAAAGAAAAGAAAATAATAATAATTTCATTTTCTCGAGTGAGGGTCGAAGCCACAACTTGTGGTTTACAATCGCACGCTTGTGCCCTGCTCCATACGTAATTTTTATACCATATATAATTTAAACAAAAGCTAAAAAATCTGTAAATACAAAATGTGTATTAACATGTTTTCTAATTCGGATCGATATATTGGGAGCGAGGGTGCAAAATGTTGATACATATTTGATAAGGCAAAGTCCTTTAGGTATTCATGCAGGGCAAGATTGAGAAATAATTCCCTTGGGTCGAACTGGAGAGGGAAAAAATATTATAGGCAGCTACTGTAGACATTTAAAAGGTGTTTTGACGACATGCTGAAACTTGTTATATATTTTTTGTTTACTTAGGGTTAGAGTTTTTCTCAGTTTTACACATATTGTGAATAAAGTATGTAAGTAAATTTAAATAAATATATATATATATATATATATATATATATATATATATATATATATATATATATATATATATATATATATATATATATATATATATATATATATATATATATATATATATATATATATATATATATATATATATTTAAATAAATATATATATACTTAAAATTATTATTATATTAGAATTTGTTTGAGGCGCCTGACTGAAACGCGATAGTTGTGGGCTCAAACCCTACTCGGACGAATGTCAAATCATTTTCTCGCTCTGATAATAAGCCACACCAAGGCATATCTTCAACGCCGCGTTTTGTTTTGTACCAGAGCGAAGAAAACATATATTAAATATTTAAAATTGAAAATATTTCATTTCCTCGAGTGGGGTCGAACCCAAAACCTGTCGGTTACAGTCACGCTTATGCCACTGCGCCACGGCAGGCCTCTCTAGAAAAATCAAGAATAGAAAAATCGTAACGGGCCCTTTAACCCGGTTCCCAGGTTCCCACTACAGCTATTTAGAGTTTGTTGTTTATTCCAGTTTACTTTCATTTTGTATACCGATAAATATACTTGCGTAGCTTCAATGACACGTTGATGTAATATTTTAGTGTTATATTAATTATAATTACCGCGTTAACATACATTAGACTGCGTAATTGCGATAGACAGTGTCGTAAATATATCAACAGAGACTCGTATAGGATTATCACAATAACTAATATTAACTCAAATATCATTATTTAGAATAAGAGGACTGTAAGCCTCCTGCTATTGCTTAATTTGATTTAGTGTAGTATTAAAGAATACCTTAGTCGGAAATCGGACCATAAGATATTTAAATAAATAATTATGCCTTTCAATTGCCCAGAAACTTATGAGAAACAAACATACATACGTAAATACATATACGTTTATAAAACTTAGCATAGGTCCATGCAAGCCTAAATGCGAATAATATATCTACTTAAAAGAAAGAAAATTACTATGGATTCTTTTTGATATATCTCGTTAAATATTTAAAATTTATATATATATATATATATATATATATATATATATATATATATATATATATATATATATATATATATATATATATATATATATATATATATTGAATATGTTATTATGTAAAAGTATCTTCAAAAAATTTGGGTTCGAAACAGATACTAGTGAAAAGGAGCGTCTTTTTTCAGCTTATTCTACATTTAGCAAAGTAGAGGGAACCTGGGAACCTATTCTCAAGATACTCTATTCCTAAATCACTTAAAGAAATCGCTTTGGAGGAGGTCAGCTTGATCAAATATTTTCTTTTATTTGTAATAAACTGGTTCGGCTATTTTTAGTGTTATCCAACACAAAAATTATGTTTTCAATTTTTGTACGCACGTCGTAATATATATATATATATATATATATATATATATATATATATATATATATATATATATATATATATATATATATATATATATATATATATATATATATATATATATATATATATATATATATATATATATATATATATATATATATATATATATATATATATATATATATATATATATATATATATATATATATATATATATATATATATATATATATATATATAATATATATATATATATATATATATATATATATATATATATATATATATATATATATATATATATATATATATATATATATATATATATATATATATATTTATAAATATATTTTGAATATGTTATTATGTAAAAGTATCTTTAACATTTGAAGTCTCTCAGCGGCACTCACTCGAAAGAATTATGCCTAATTTTTATATTTAAATTAATTAAATTGTTGCCAAATCCTATCTCAATGTTCTCATAAAAAGAAATCTATGTCAATATAAAAAAAAGTTATACTAAGTCCGAACAATTCAGTCTTTCCCAGTACTATTGCAACTGTATTACTTCAATAGTACCTAAAAAACACTATTAAAATAGTTAATTTTCGTGGCAAGTTTTTATTAAAGGCAGAGCGTGGCGGCTGTATGCACTGTGCGGAGTGCAATTCCACTCAGGAATGTTTATTTATGTTACAATACTAAGGAATCTGCGGTCTTATTGCGAGGCTCGCGTTTACACGGAATAGTTTTAGATACTTAAATTGCCACGGGAATATACTTTTGTAAAGATTTTCTTTTGTTAGGGGTATCTGTAGAAGTTAATAAAACACAGGTTGTAATTTCAGTCCAAATAATTATTAATATAAATTTTATAAATTGGAATTGAATATATGTATTATTAAGAGAGATTTTGATCGTCGTGGTATAGTTGAAGTGTCTGTGTATAAACGCGGTTTTTGTAAATCTAATTATATTATCTCTTCTATTTCTTTTTAGAAAAATGGTGATTTTTTACAAGCTTTCTATTTATAATCGAAAATATAAGATGCGTGCGGCGTTGAGTTCCGCCACTCAACACACAATGCCTCAAATTCGGCGGAAAGTGGGGAAAGGAAGTGGAACGGAGTGTCTTAATACTAGGTTCTAAAGTTCCTTCTGCCTACCCTGCCGTGTGCGGGATACAGCGTGAAGCTGAGTGCGAGATGCGTGTTCTTTGTATATATAATATACACATATACTATTGTAATATTAGAATGTAATATGTGTAAAAAATATTGGTAACATTATCAATTTAAAGTGTTTTATTTGTTTGGTTAAACGTGCGTACAAAAATTGAAAACATAATTTTTGTGTTGGATAACACTAAAAATAGCCCAGCCAGTTTATTACAAATAAAAGAAAATATTTGATCAAGCTGACCTCCTCCAAAGCGATTTCTTTAAGTGATTTAGGAATAGAGTATCTTGAAAATAGGTTCCCAGGTTCCCTCTAGTTTACTAAATTTAGAATAAGCTGAAAAAAGATGCTCCTTTTCACTAGTATCTGTTTCGAACCCAAATGCTAATTTCCAACTCCGCCCGTAGTGTTTAAGTGGAACTTTGTAGGTCTTTTGTGTAACTTGTGGTTTCAACTTACGTAGTTAGCTGGATGTCGCTGCGCCTGTAATCGGCGCCATCGTAAACATGACAGCTTGTTCAGATTAACTCGAGGCTATGCATTAAGTATTTATAAGTAGTGGAATTTGTTTTATTAACTTTTAATTAATTATCTGTACTGTTTCTATAATATGAAAAGGTTGAGGCCGTCCTATGTCAATATCTGGCTTTATTAGCGATGGTTTAAGATGTGATAACGACTCGGGGGAAAGGTTATATTTTTAATTTTTATTTCCTACGTTCCGAAGAACCAGTTAAGTAGGTACAGTGACTCAAACCGGAAGTAGATTATGTTAACACTAAGTTCCCTCTGTCTACCCTAGGTTGAAGAAGAATAAAACTGCTGATTATAAACTTTTGTATGAGGGACGTTATAAATTTTTGTACCAATTTTTAAGTTATATATAAAAATATACATACACCTTTTAATTTATCTTTATCATGACATTAAGCGAGGTAGTGGGAGTTTTGCAAAGTTAGTAGGAGTATAGTACATTTTAATAGGACAATTTAACTGAGGCTTTAAATATTTTCTTCTATCTGAGCAGGACATATTTTTTTTTATTTGCCACTTGCTGCATGATTGACTTTACACGTAGCTGTCGTAGCCGTAGCTGACCACTTGATTATGTGTTTGAAGTGACTGTTGCAAACTTTTTTTTAGCTTCACGATGTACCTCGAAGTATCAGACTCGATTTTTGTCTTTTTAGTGTTGCGTTGTTTAGTTTTTTTTTGTTTTTGTATAATTTTTTTATCGATTTAATGATAACTGGCACATTTTAATATCGCTCCATTCTCTATATTTCAGTAAATACATATTTTTTTTATTGAGATCGACGTCCTAGTTGCCTATTTCATAGCTTGTATTGAAGTTAGATTAATACCAATCACGGCGTGCCCTCGAAGTGAATGAAACGGTAAAGTAGTTCGCCGGCAACTTGAAGTAGGCGAATAATGTCGAATAATTGAATTTTAACCAATTTTCTGATTCAACTTGCCCCAATTTAACTTGGGCCCTTTACTGATGCGAGTCATGTACAAGTTGTTACGGAATTAAATTTTAAAGATAATAATTCAGTCCGTTAAGATTACTTTTTTTTTGTAAACAAAGAACTCCAAAATATATCTGATGCTGCAATTTATTATCATTTCAATAAAAGAAAAAGATTATTTTCATTTCTCATGCTCTCTACGTTCTGGTACCAATACAAAGCGCGGCTTCGAGTTACCATTAAACAATGATATCTTAAAAATAGGCCCTAAAGTGCGGACGATGGACATGCCATTAGCTGCCACTAGGTTGCTGTCTAGTGTACTAGGACGGCTACAATATAAAATATCCCTTTATTTATTCATTCCATTAAGTAATATTCAAAGACATAATTGTTGCGCAATTGTCAGCCAAATGGATATGCCTATTTAAAAAGACTTTAATGTGTATATTTTAATGTCGAATTCTATTTTGATAACTTATTACAATACGCTTATTACAATTGATAACTTATTACTAAAATAAGAAAATTATGTGAATTACATTTATATGTCTAGAATGTTGTTGTTGTTAGTATTGCGATAGTAAAGTAAAGATAACAGTTGTAACTTTTTACTAATCTATATACAAATGATTTTTGTTTAGCTTCACGCTGTATCCCACACGAGGCAGGGTAGGCAAAGGGAACCCGGGAACCTAGTGTAGTGTCTTATACTCCGTTCCACTTCCATTGCCCACTTTCCGCCGAATTTGAGGCATTGCGTGTTGAGTGGCGGCACTCAACGCCGCGCTTCGCCTTATTACCATAATTTAATTTAATTTTTATTTTATTCTAACGATGTACCTGTATAGCAGTGTGTGCAGTAGAAATTAAATATTAAGATACTCCGTTCCTCACGCAATGTGCAATTTCTAAGATGTCCGTTAAGTATACGATATACTTAGATCAAAAAGATCTATTCAGTAGTTTGCCGTTGGCCATCTACGAAGTAAACAACTATAGAAATTAGTGTAACGAGAGGTAAAAAATGAAATACAGAAAAAGTAGAGGCCGAGAGTTTACCAGGGACATGAGAGGCCATTAGTACTGGCCCTCCAAGCTTTCTAAAAGGGTCGAAGAGAATAAAATGCACTTAGTCTAGCTACTTCGCTCAAAGGATACTGAATGAAACAAGATTATTTTGCTCTATAGACACCGTCTTTCCGTTTTCTATTCCCGTTTGATATAGGCCTTTAATTGGGTCAATCGCCTTTCATACAACGATAAAGTTTGTAACGAATTCTTTAATATAACTTTATTTGGATGCTGGTGTCGATTGAAAAGTGGTTGAGAGTGGTTGTGGGTTCAATTTTTATTATAAAAAATTAATTAATATTTTTAGTCTGGTTGTTTTTGTTGCGCTCTAATGGAATATTTAAAAGGGAAGAATGGTATAAAGCAGGAAAATCAGAAGAAAATCATGAACGAAACGGAGTGTCTTAACACTAGGTTCCCAAGTTTCCTCTTTCTACTCTGCCATATGCGGGATGCAGCGTGAAACTGAAAAAAAAATAAAAAATAAATAAATACAGAAATAATATATAGTATTTAAAAAATTGTGCTGAAGCTTTTTATGTTTATAACTTTCAATCTTTTTTATTTATTCAAATATAAATGTTATATGTTTAATCACTGAGGTAATGCTGAGCCTTGTCTAATCAGCAAACAAAAAATATTGTGAAAAACAAAAATTTCAACAAATGTTTTTCTTAATTTTTCTTACAACTCGAAGAGGGCACAAACTTTTTTGCTTTTCCCATTGCAAATTAATGAATTATGTCAAGTTATTATAACGGTACCTGACGGCGCTGTCCAATCAGGGCATCCCCATGAAAAATGATTTCCAGCATTAATATACGACAAACCTTCATCTCTATTTGATGGATGATTTCAATCAACGAGTTGGATGTTTCTATACGAAACGATATCATGAAGCATTTTTGTTCAAATTGACTAAAACTGAGCCATGAAAGTATAGATTCTATCTTTTGACAGATTTAATTTATATTAATATAACGTTAGGGTAATTTGAGACTCAATTATTTTTCTCTGTTTACTTAACGAAGGACAGAGTCGTACGTAGTCATTAAATGTATATTTTAAAAGTAAGGTGATTAAATCATCAGTGTGTATATTTTTTATATATTTAAATATAATGCCTTTTCAGTTGTAATTCACTGTAACAGCAAGGAAATTTAAATAATGTCTACACTTATAATTTGTTTTTATTTCCTCACGCTGTATCTGTAGCGAGTAGAGTAGAGAGAATTGAAAACTGTACGTTACGGTTCTGACTTACCTCTTACGCATCGTATGTATCAATCAATATTTGCTCTTCAGGGGGTCCACATACATTTGACGTAACCTACCTCCGAGTCATGGTCAACCGAGCTTCACCCACCCTCTTTTACTGCGCACATTTCCTACAAAAACATTTTCGCCATACTTTCATCACTTATTCACTCGATATGCCCCAACAATCACCAATTTTTTCGTTTTTCTTAATTTTTACCATGACATCCACGCTAGTACTTACTATTCTGTGCATCTCTTCATTGGGTATGCGGTCAGCTAAACTGACCTCGCATATCCTAGAGAAGAGAAGGCATCTCCACAATAATACCTCCTCTTACCACCTCTCTGTAATATCCACGTTTTATTGCCGTATAGCAACGTCGATACCAATACTGTATTGTGAACGGCCAAACGTGTGTCTGTGTTAAAGTTTTGGCCATCTCTACTAAACTTACTTCCCAGATATATTCACGTAAATCGTTTCTGATGATACAATGAGTACTATATCCACTTTCATTTACCTGTCGTTTTATTGCACTCATAGGAGACAGCTATTCAAATAAAAATTGAGTAACTGAGATTATATGCCACAACACGAGAGTGAGTTAATGAGTCTTACTATTTATTTATGAGGCCTGTCGTGGCGCAGCGGCACAAGAGTGTGACTGTAACCGACAGGTTCTGGGTTCGATCCCCAGTCGAAGAAATGAAATATTTAATATTTTCAATTTAAATATTTAATGTTTCATTTCTTCGCTCTGGTAATAAGGCAAAGCGCGGCGTTGAGTTCCGCCACTCAACACGCAATGCCTCAAATTCGGCGGAAAGTGGGGAACGGAAGTGGAACGGAGTGTCATAACACTAGGTTTCACTTCCGTTCCCTCTGCCTACCCTGCCTAGTGCGGGATACAGCGTGAAGCTGAGAGAACTATTTATTTGTTTAGTGCATATTTGTTATTTAATTTCTTTAATGGTATTGTTGCTAGCTTATCATATTGTTAGTGGTCATAAAATATGTACCTTTGGTAAATTCTGGTCTAACCGGTCTATGAGACCCACGCAAATATATATAATTGTAATTATAATATATGTATTTTATAGGAAATTGTTAAATGTATTAGTTGTTCAGGGGTTTTCAACATTTTATTTATAGTCCTTACTATAAATCTATAATTATAATTATTAAACTATGTAGTATGTTTTAAAAAAAAATGGCAGACTTAGCTCGCTCTCTAAGTAGTAGTTTAAAAGATATTTTTACATCATTTCTGGACAAAACAACAATATTTTCAGATTTGAGATTATTTTAAAAACTACAACAAACCTGATAAAATATATTTTATGTCATGAAAAAACTGTAAATTTAAAATTTTATATATCTTGTGTTGAGAAGTGTAAATCACAAGTTTATAGAGACGACATATTTAAGTTTATCTTTATTGTTTTATATTTCATATATATTATCCTGATAATATTCTTGTTGGATGATGACCAAAATGATTTTAACCTTGCTGATTGTGATTTTGCTTAAAAATTTTTTTTTTTTTTTATATGTTTTCTAATAAAAGATTTTAACTAATGATATTATAATATGGATTTATTTTTCATAATATCTATTGGCTTATGGTGAAAATATTAGTTAATACGTAAACCATTTATCTTCCCTCAGCCACACGTAACTTTCAATCCAATCTATAAAATAATTTACGTTTACGTAAACTCCTAAAGGCTGAAGGTGAGGACTACATTTGCTGCCAAATGAAGTTATGCCAACTATTATGTTCATGCTCGTATCTTCAGGCTGGTCTGGTTTTCTGTATTGTAGTGGTGCGCCTGAATCTCCCTTAAAAAATAAACCAGTAATCAGTAAAGAACGTTAATAAATGATAATTTTGTTTAATAAAAGTGTTCTAATAAAAGTATATACATTGATATAAAATAAATACTTTTATAATATTTTATTCGAAGAATTCATTATTTTATAACATTTATCTTCACTTCTGATGGAGTATCTCTCTAACGACTACCTAGCGCTCTCACTTGCACGCTCGGCTCAGGCAGAACGTGACAACTTATCGTTCGTGGCATAGCGCTTTCATGAATTTAGACATAATCAAATTATTAAAATTAGAAACATAATAAACTGAATATTGACAGCTGTAGGCTTGAAACAATGTGAGATTTTCTCGTCGCCTATATTTATTAAATATTCTCTTTTATCTACCAAGCTATATGATTCGAGAATTCCAAATTGGAAATACAATATTAATTTCTTCGAGTGGAAAGCGGACCCTCGCCAACTTGCCAGGTTTAGGCTGCACATATATTACTTACATTGCAAGTGCCAGCGCTGCCGTCAAGTTTTCCAGCACATGTCTGGTGCACTTCGACTCTGTCCCAATTTCTGTTACGTACAACATTGTTGCATTCATTCCAATGAATTATATCGAGTCCAGCAGATTGTAGGACTGGTGAAGTTTTATAAGTATCTGTAATTGTGAAATTATCTATAGCTAGCCTATTGTTAAAATTTTGAATCGCAGACCTCAGCTCCGCGCTGTGGGGAACAAACCGAACCACATAGCCCTTACAGTTAGACGCTTGCTGATTAGACGATATCCTTAAATTATGTCATATCATATAGTTTTACTAAAAAGCGACGAAAGTTATGTTTTAACATTAGCTGTTGCCAAAGATTGTTGCCGACTGCTATGTGTGGTATGCAATGTGAAACTAAAAGAAAGGAAATGATAGATGTTGCCCATTTCATAACTCAAGTATAAATAAAATGTTATAAAAAAAAAAATGTAAACTTAAAAAAAATAACGCACTACGTACTCGGATTTGAAGATATAGGTATTGATTGAGTAAGCTTATTATCTATTATATCAGTTGTCTAAGGTTACATATACTTAGTAGGGTAGTTGTTTTTCGTAACGATTGTTGTCATTTAAAAAAAACACACATGTCAACTAGGCAGAGGGAACTTGTTAATCAAGTATTGAGCATTCCGTTCCGTTTTCCACTTTGCACCGACTTTGAGACTTTCTGTGTTGATTGGCGAAACTCAACGCCGCGATTGCTTTGTTACCAGAGCGAAGAAATAAAAACATTAAATGAATTCAGTTCTTCGAGTAGGGATCGAGCTCATAACCTGTCGCGATGACAGCCACACGCTTATGCCCATGCACCACGCCTCTTCAAAATAATCTGAGTTAACAAACCTAAGGTTTTTTCGAGTTAAACAATAACTAATAATTATTTTAATTGTTTAACTCGAGAAAATCTTAAGTTCCGGCACTCAACACGCAACGCCTCCAGATTTCGACGAAATAGGGAAAGGAAGTGACTTAACGGGAACGGCGTGTTTAAATTCAAATTCAAAATATTCTTTATTCAAATAGGCTTTAGCAAGCACTTTTGAATCGTCACAAACATAAAATTACCACCGGCTCGGAATGCGGTTCTGCTTAGAAGAGCCGGCAAGAAACTCAACAGTTGCTCTTAACACTAAGTTCCCAGTGAAGCTTACAAAAAAATGGGGAACAGATTGTCTACGAGTATATAAGAACTAGAATAATAATGATAATTACTTGTCAATCCCCATCCTGTAGCATTTAAAGAATGTTTTATTAAATCCATACGATTATACGAGTATAAGCACGCAGGATGCACATACTTAGTGAAGGTTACCTCGTCGATTTTTATTAGTGCTATGTCATAATACATTTTTGGAGAGCTATATTTCGGATAAACAATTATTTTACGTATTTTTTTATCTACAGGCTCTTCAAATGAAGATACTTTTTTCTGAAATAATTTGGCACGAATATAACCAAGCCTAAACACAGCTTCGCCAGCATAAATTTATTCTCATATATAAGCTGTATTACTTGTAAAGTTTAAACTTTAGTAAAGTAAATTAAACGAGTAAATTCATATTTCCGTGAACGTCAAATATTTTTTTTTTTTTTTCACAAACTTATATAATATTAATTAATATATTCGCGGTGGCATAGAATAAGGGGAGAACGGAAGTTAAACGGAGTGTCTTAACACTTGGTTTCCAAGCTCCCTCTGCCTACCCTGCCATGTGCGGGATAAGGCGTGAAAATGAGAGAAACATAAAATAACACGGTTCTTAAGAACATGAATGGGTGGCTATTAATATAGAAAAGTTGTGATATTAGTTTTACATTATTAACGAACGATACGGGACTTGAACCCGCGCCTCTTAGAGTTCAAATGATGGATATCGAAATGTTAATAAAAATATCTTCCTTGAATTTCCCTTTCTGCTTTAAAAGAGGTGGTACCATTGTACTTGTAAATTTATAAAGGGAACCTCGAACGGAGTGTCATTCATCACTCTTTTTCGATTTCTAGATTGCGTGGCGAAACTCAACTCAACACCTTAGAAAAATTGCAATAATTAATTTCCTCTAGTGGATATCAAACCCATAACATGACCGCCACGATTGGCCTATATATAACATACATACTTAATATATTGTTTGTTATTTCCTGTTTAAACAATATTTCCTGTGTATATTGTGTTTTGTAACTTACGTATATATTGGTAGTTCCCATACGAACGATTTGCGGCTTACGATGTTTTAAGTTATTTTTAATCGGATTTGATTTTGTGCAATGAGCAGCGGTCAATATAAAATCTGGGCTAATCAATGAACCGCCACATAAGAATATCCAACTGTTATCTTTTGTCTCCCAACCTAAAGCAGCCTGTGGAGAAACAAGGATTTTCTGTTAAAACTCGAAAAAAGAAAAAAAAAGAATGTCTTCAGACGCTTCCTACATAAAAAAATACTTATTTATTTAAAATGATACATTTTTACTCATTTCTTTCGGTGTCATATTAATTTGAATCAACAAAAGTTAATAGGATAAGAATTATAAAATTAATAAAATTTTCTTTTACAGTCAATGGTTTTTTGCTAATTTAATAGAGACGTGCTTATTGTGCTGGTTCTGAATGTTTTTACTTTAAGCTATGGAGTATTTTTTGTCTAAGGAGATCTTTACAAACATGTAGGAGCGAAACTATAAAAATATTCAGCTTCATCAACCCATCATTCAAATCATCAGCTTGTATCCCCGCAAATGGCAGGGTAGGCGGAGGGAACATGGGAACCTAGTGTTAAGACCACTTCCGTTCCCCACTTTTCGTCGAATTTGAGGCGTTGCGTGTTGAGTGGCGGAATTCAACGCCGCGCTTTGCCTTGTGCCAGAGCGAAGAAATTAAAACACTAAATATTTAAATTTTAAATATTAAATATTTCATTTTCTCGAGTGGGAATCGAACCCACAAACTGTTGGTTACAGTCACACTCTTGTGCTGCTGCGCTACGACAGGCCTCAAAAATAGTTATAAAATAGTTTTGAAAATCTCTATACCTCCAATTTTCAATGTAAATTGTAAATAAATTGTCTAGACTCGTTTAAATAATTAAGTTTAAAATATAATAGGTAGCTACAGGCAATTGCTCATGGATACATACCATGTGTGGAAATCTTGTGATCATCGTTTTCTTACCTCCAGCGATACTGTATTTTCTTGTACCTGTTTTAATTAATGTTACTATTGAGCGTTTGACTGTAAACGATGTGGGTTCAAGGAAATAAACATTTAAATATATTTATTTCTTCGGTTTGCTTAGAAAGTGTCTTAAATGGAAACGGAATCTTCACACTACATTCCCGAGCTCCTTTTGTCTACGCTTCTATATATGAATACAGCTAGTAAAATTAAAAAGCTAACGGAGGGACTAGTGGGAGTAACAGGACTAACGGGACTAAAGGGACTATGGTACTATGAACTAAACTATTTTATTTTAAAGCCATATTTAGGAGGACTCAAAAAACAGCAACAGGCTTACTAGACTTACTATTCGATTTAATTCAAAAATAATAGTATTGTCATCACATAAAGGCAAAAGTTCAGCTACTTTTTAAAAGATAGTGATTTAAAAAAAGTTGGTTACTAAACTGGTCATGAGCGAGTCGAACTCGCCAACCGATGGTTTCATATTAATTTAACGATTCAACGGGAATTTAAACATATAAAAGTTGACAAGTAGGGAACGGAAGTGGTAGGGAGTGTCTTAACACTAGGTTCCCAAGTTCCCTCTGCCTACACTGCCATGTGCAGGATAAAGCTTGAAGCTGAGCAAGGACTCTGTACTCAAAATGTAAGTTTGTATTTTCTAAATATATGTTTCCTGGTTCTCTTTTCAAATTGTCTACTTTGCTTAGACTTAGTCTAAACCAAGGTAGAGGAAGTTTTTGTGGTCTGATACAAGATGTAATCTAAATAAATGTAATGTTTTGTAATACAAATAAAAAAAAACTTACATCTGATATTATAGTGTTCTCTGTCAATATTATCTTTTACTTGCCATGTATACTCTAAGCATTCTGAAATTAAAAAAAAAATAGTGGCGTTGGGGTACCAGGGTGTGACTGTAAACGCTTATGATATATTTGGATAAAGAATTTTATATTTGGTCGTGGGTTCGATCCCTACTTGAGAAAATTAATAATTTAGTATTTTTATTTCTTTACGTTGATATTCAAAATGTGGCGTTAAGTTCCGCTAAACTACACTCACTGCCTAAAATTCAGTGGTAAGTAGGAAACCATTAGGTTCCCAAGTTCCTTTTTCCTACTCAGCCATGTACAGGAAACAGCGAGAAGCTCCAAATAATGCATATACAGACGTTTTATATTCTTTTATGGAATATTTAAAATTAATTTTATATGGAAGGTAGTCAAATAAACGTGGTTAAAAATGTTAACAATATTTGATTGTTTTTTGTTTAGCTTTACGCTGTATCCCGCACGAGGCAGGGTAGGCAGAGGGAACCCGGGAAACTAGTGTTAAGACACTCCGTTCCACTTCCGTTCCCCACTTTCCGCCGAATTTAAGGCATTGCGTGTTGAGTGGCGGAACTCAACGCCGCGCTTTGTGCTTTTTACGTTTGATGTTCATACTAATTTACATTGCCGTAGTCTGACAAGATATATTTTACAATCTGCTAAATAATGTCATTTGAAAATAAAAAAAAACCTATAGAGTATATATTTATATATAGATTAAAATATGTAAACATTGCATAATTAATATTTATATAAAAATGTTATAAAACAGATTAGAATATGTTTTCCAAATTTCTCGAAATTCTTAGGGGATCTTGTTACAAGACAATGAAAAATAAGCAATGCTTCGAGTGAGAATCGAACTTCTAACCTTTGTATTAACAGTTAAAGACTGGCCTGTTCGGCAATACCTTCAAAATAATGATAACTTAACGAAACATACTTATTTCAGAAACGCTTTTCCCGACTCCACTAAAATCCGGCTGCTTAGATTTGTATTTCTCCTGACATCTTGAAGATATCCAATTCACGCGTGAGGAGCGGGCTAATGTAATATCTAAAATATATTTCTCATTTATTAGTTATAACAAAAATATATGACACAGGAACAAGAGCGAGATCTTAAATGTCACAGGCTGTAGGTTTGATTATCGCTATAGGAAATTTTATATTTAATATTTTCATCGGTCACTCGGTAATGAGGCGTAATAGCGCGTTGAGTTCGACCAATAAATAAATAAATAAATAAATAAATAAATAAAAAATCCCATAAGAGAATGTTCTTCTTGTTACACTAGTTTCCCAAGTTCCCTCTGCTTACCTTCAAGCTGTATCTTTCACATAGTAGGGACTATATGAAAGATGCAGCTTGAAGGTAGAAAAAGTCAAAAATAAATACATTTGGAATGCAAAATCAGAATCAAAATAAATTCTTAGTTAATTGTACGACTATCATACGTACCTGATCTCATTAACAATAACAATGTACACAATTTGAGAGTAATCCACATTTCGTCAAAATCAAATATTATTATGAACTTTGTATGTTATATTAAATACGTGTAAATGTCTACACATCTGCCATAGAAGTCGACTGAAATTGCAAGATACATATATATTTATATGCATATATAAACATATTTTATTATATTTTCCTCATCAAAATTAAGGTTTATGACGTGATGACAAATTAAAAACTTTTTCAATGTTTGCGACTGAGTGTGTTAGAAATATTGCGATATGACATTAAAACCGAGCACATTATATCATAGTTATCTCGCGGTATATCCCTTTCGATTAAAGAATCAATTCGTTTTTCAGTTCCAAGCTCTATCCTGCGTATAGCAAGGTAGGCAGAGGAAACCTTGGAACCCAAACTTTTAATGTTAAGATATTTATTCTTACTGAGATACTTATCTTTTCCAATTTCCCTCGGATTCTTAAGGCATTGCCATTGACAGGTGGTACTTGAATATAAATATTAAATATTTCACTGGTGAAGTGGAACATCGTCGTGGTGTTGCGTTGCGCTATAATGACCTCAGCGTGCAGTATTTTAAACTAAGATGTAATGCAGTGCATGGAGTCTTGGCTGGTGTTAAAGTGGGGAACGAAAGTGGAACGGAGTGTCATAACACTATGTTCCCAAGTGCCCTCTGCCTACCCTGCAATGCACGGGATACAGCGTGAAGCTGAGTAGCTGGTAAAAAAGACGTGACCGAAGGATTCGTACCTATATAAATTTATGATAATATTAATGTTAAATCGAGGCCTGTCATGGCGCAGCGGCACAAGCGTGTGACTGCTACCGACAGGTTGTGGGTTCGATCCCCACTCGAAGAAATGAAGTATTTATTAGTGTCAATTTAAATATTTAATGTTTTAATTTTTTCGCTCTGGTACAAGGCAAAATAGGGCGTTGAGTTCCACCACTCAACACACAATGCCTTAAATTCGGCGGAAAGTGGGGAACGGGATTGGAACGTAGTATCTTCACACTAGGTTCCCAAGTTCCCTTTGCCTACCCTGCCATGTGCGGGATACATTATGAAGCTGAGTGAGTGAGTGAGTCATAATATTAATAAATGTTAAGGAAACTGTTTTACTTGTTTAGATTTTGTCTTAAGCCTAAGTGAATAGACTACAGAACTGTTCTATCTGTTGCACGTCAAGTTGCAATGCTCTTTTTTCGCAACTGATTTCCAATATATTTACCGTATTTTGTGAACGTAAACGGTAATATTTATTCATTAAAATAACTAATATTACCAACAGATATTAATTCACCTTCTTTTACTTACTCTCTCCTATTTATTCCAAGAGAGATAGAGAGAGTGAGTGAATATAATAAATTTTCATGTTTTCATAAAAAGTTAGATCAAAAAAAGAAAAATTCAATACAAAAATGATGTACCTACTACAAGGCGCTTTAAAAGAAGCCGAAGTATTTCGGAGTACTGTCATAATGCGAGACCTGTTATAACTCAGGCCTTGTCGTGCCTAACAAGAAAACTTGGACCAAGTAACGAAGACAAACTTTTGACCGACGAACTGAAACTTTTTGTTCATCGTCATTCGTGATTACGAAAAAAAAATTAGCAAAATTTATTTTATGCTTTTTAAATGAAATAAATAAAGCCATATTAGTCGCGTATATTGTCTTGTATACATTTTTGGAAATCTGACGTTTCAAATACTTTACAATAGTCTGTGGTCACGGGTAGACTGAGGTGGCATCCATCTGTCAGTTGACATAGTTATTATATCAAACTACGGCCAACGATTTTCGTACTGCCCTGGATTCTTGCAGAAAAAGCTGGCTCTGGTGTGGTGGGTCTTAATTTTTTTAAAGAGTGGATCCCAGGTGGTAGAACGTTTCCAACCTACTCGTATATAGAAATAAATATACGCTAATCGCATATATTTATTTCTATATAGGTTCCAGTTAAATAAGTTTAATTTAAAGAATGTAATAGTGGCTAAAATCTCATTATTCTTTACTGTACCCTGCATAAAGAAGTAACAGGGGCAGAGTAGACAGAGCGAGCCTAGTATGACTATTTATGATGTATGATATTTTATTCCCTATTTTCCTACAAATTATCGAGACATAGTGTGTAGATTGGCGGAGTTTCATTTAACCTTGCTCCTTTATCGTGTTACCAGATTGAGTAATGAAAATAATTCATTCCATTGAATTATTGATTACAGTCATATAAATATAAAATTAAAAAAATAATATAGAACACTTGTCACAAGAAAAATTTAACATATTACTGGATATATTCAGTAACATAATCAAATTTGTCCTCTCAGGTCTTACATACAATAGTTTATTCGATTCTCACGGCAGCTCTATCATCTTTTTTTTTTCTTTTATATTGGGTTCATTATCGTGTCTGATAAAGCATGTGTGGATGTCCCGAGGCTACCAATTTTAGGGCAAAAAAGCTTACTTTTATCACAACTCTCTACGTGGAATGGTCATAGGATGGATATATACACACACACACACACACATACACACACATATATATATATATATATATATATATATATATATATATATATATATATATATATATATATATATATATATATATATATATATATATATATATATATATATATATATATATATATATATATATATATATATATATATATATATATATATATCAAAATAATAAATGGTGTGCAATCAATAAATAAATGTTTTTACACAGTATTTTTTAGCATATAATGATAAAAATGGAGCAGGTTATTAAATTTCCAACGCAATACTGTAGTTAGATATTTTATAATTTAACTAGGTGTAAAGGTTGCCGTATACATCACAATAAGGATAAACTATAGTTTGTTTTGGTTTGGCTATTAATCTTACGTCATGTTCTTCTATAACTTAAGCTGTATCTCGCTCATGGTATTGTGTCTCCCATAAAAAAAGCACATAGTACCTACAGAGCTATATGCTTTTTTTCATATATATCTTTATGTGATCATTTATTAACTGTTATATATATTTGACTATATAATATCTTTCAATAATTATTCAGAAAAAATATTATATTATTGTTAAAATATATATTTTTAGTAGATTAAAAATATATTTATAGTACATGGTAGACAAGTTAAGGTAATGTTTATAAATATATGTTGTACTTAACTCCAGTACTCCTCGGGAGGCTAGATACGAAGGAACTATTCTAACTTAATGTGCTTAGATATTCGTGGCATTCTGAAAATTCAGTGCGCGTTCACATCAAAGACGCCTCCCTGTTTGAAATATTGTTTAAAACGGACGACTGTAGAGGACCGTTTTTGGAATTTACAGTACAGAATTTACTTTATATTATATAGAGCACAATTTACTATAGGTATGCTTAGAGTTGATTATTATATAGGTTAAGTCAAAATTTGTTAAAATATTAAGCATCACTTTTGTAAAACATATTTTACACGAATAATTCCAGTCGAAGAATATATTTTCAGAAAACATTTTACATAAACAAGTTATAACAAGTGTTGACTTTCTATTTAATGATAAAAACAACAAGCACAAGCGTGTGACTGTAAATGATATGTTGTGGGCTCGATCCCCACTCGAGGAAATGAAATATTTAATATTTCAAATTTTAAATATTTAGTGAGGCCTGTCGTGGCGCAGCGGCACAAGAGTGTCACTGTAACCGACAGGTTCTGGGTTCGATCCCCAGTCGAGGAAATGAAATATTTAATATTTTCAATTTAAAATATTTAATGTTTCATTTCTTCGCTCTGGTAATAAGGCAAAGCGCGGCGTTGAGTTCCGCCCCTCAACACGCAATGCCTCGAATTCGGCGGAAAGTGGAGAAAGGAAGTGGAACGGAGTGTCATAACACTAGGTTCCACTTCCGTTCCCTCTGCCTACCCTGCCTAGTGCGGGATACAGCGTGAAGCTGAAAAGAAAAAAAATATTTAATACTTTCATTTCTTTGCTCTGGTACAAGGCAAAACGCGGTGTTGAGTTCCGCCATTTAACACGCAATACCTTAAATTTGGCGGAAAGTGGGGAACGGAGTGTCTTAACACTGGGCTCCCAAGTTCCCTCTGCCTGCCCTGTCATGAGCGGGATTACAGCGTGAAACTGAAAAAAATACCGAATTAAATTTATCAAAGCGAAGAATAATAATAACAATTTGATATAATTTAACAATAATAGCAATTATTTATATTCTAAAATAAAGAAAATTGAAAGAATAGCTTCAATATCACTATATCAACCCAGTCTTGGGCCGTCCTTTGAAAAGATGCTTTGCTGCAAGCTCGTTACTCCGAGTCAATATGACTGAAGACACTTGTTAATGGCCGTAATAAGGGTAACGGAATTATTAATCAACTGCAAATGCGCTGCTCTAACTCGCCTTTGTTCAACTTCACTTAAGAGCGAGCATTGTGTCGGCATTTTTAATCCAATTCGTTCATTCAGCGCTGAAGAAATTAAAGACGGAACGCATAAATTAAGTAGACTTAGGCAAACTTCCGACCTCGAGCTTTTCAAAGTGGTGAGTTCTTTAAACGATTGTCGAGTCAATTTCAAGTAAAACCGCGGTATGTTTATTGTAAATAAAAATCAATTTTAAATCTAACACGGTAGGGTATAGATTTGGTTCACGCTATGAGAAGCGGTAAATCGACCTTTGTTATGTCATATGCTAATGTGAGGTTCCCATCGGAAAGATTTTGGAGTTGGCCGAATTGGATGGTGGATCATTGGAATATTTATTAGCCTTGGGACTTGAGGTCTCTTACCCTGTTTGTTTAATTTGGTTAGATATTTGTGGCTAACATTATAAGCGCTACATTTTTAGTTAACTTAAATATTCTGCGCTTTTATATATGCGATATGTCTAATTGACATTTTTTGTATAATTTATTCTTGATATTTTTTATTTTCACACTGTACATGACAAGGTAGGCAGAGGGAACTTAAGACTTGAGAGGGACCAAGTGTAAGTGTAAGTCCCTTGGTTCCTTTCTCCACTTTACGCTGAATTTTGAGATATTGCACGTTGAGTGGCGAAACTCAACGCTCTCACTTTGTTATCAGAACAGTGAAGAAAAGAAAATATATATTAATAATTCAAATTCAAACGTTATACTTTATCATATATTTTTATAAAGCCTAAATCGAAAAAAGACAAAAAAAATCAAAAGAAAGCTTTTGTGTTCTTCAAAGAAATGTGTTCTACAAATCTGTTAAAGACACTGCAAGAGAGATGCGGATTAGAAAGACGTACATACATCTCAACGTATGCGTGTATATTGTCCGTTGTATATGGAAAGATGGCACAAAAGGGTTCAAGAATTCCATTTAAGATTCCTTTGAGGTAAAGACCAGACAGAAACGTTAGATTATTACGGCAAGGCTGTGTGTGACGTTCGCAATTGAATTTAATTTCAAGTTAAATTACGCCCGACTTCCGCTACATCGAATTATTTGCAGTTATGAACTGATCATAAACTATAGGGTGACAGTTTTATTAAAGCCTGGTGTGAACGTGGCATTAGCAGCCATTATTTTCGTGTTCAACGACTTTTTACATAATGTTCTAGTAGAGAAACTCAGTGTAATACATTTAGAAGTGTTTTACATATACATATATTCGTATTTAACATTGTACGTGTTATTCTACATTTAGGATATAAAAAAACATGAATTTTGCAAAATTTCAAATTGAGCTTACTGGACACCACCCTAGCACTCTAAACACTAAGCTTAACCCATTCTTGGTTGCCGTGCCAATTTGGGAACACTTAATAATTGAGGGTAGAAATGAAAAGTTTTGACAATATTTTAAATACGATGACAGTTTTAAGCAGTTAAAAGTGCAGGGAATAAATATACAATACAAACATTTGTTTATAATTAGTGGCGTCATTATGTTTTCTTGAAATGTCTTATAAGGACACAATAAACATCGCTTTACTTTCTCGTACTTAAAGTTAATAAATAATAAATAATTTACAGCATTTGGCAGTTACGTATAATAAGAATATGAGCTTTTGTTATACCCGAAAGTTTACTGTGCCAATTTGGGTACAGCGGCCACATGTGTAAGTAGTTTATCCTTGATTTTTTTAGATTTTTGAAAACGAAGATTTTTTGCTGATAACAAATATCAAGGCTTAGAGGAGGCCATTAATTCTTCAAAGAATCGAAGAAGACAATGATGACGAGTTGGAGTACGGTTTAGCCATAATTTCACCAGAACTTAGTGTAATCACTGACGAAGAAGAGGGCTTTTATGATGAGAATGTATTACCTAAGTTGCCAAATGATGTTTCCGCTAATATATAAGTGTTTGTTCGCGGAGTTCAACCAGATGAGGAACAATTAGCGAAGAAAGCTGATTGATGATTTCCGAATGTAGTAATTTATACGCGGTTCAAAATAATCGACACAATTTCTCTGTCAGTAAAGGTTTTAAGATAAAGGTTACAGCTTCGATATGTACTGTGGTAAACCTACTATTCCGAGTCAGAGCCTTAAGAAACCAGAGTTGTAAAAATATTGCTGAATAAATTGACAACAGACAACCCGCAAACCACAAAGTTTGCTTCAATACTTTTTCACACGTTATGATCTTCTGAACGATTTATGTCAATTGGTTTATCATGCTATAGGAACCATTTGTGTGAATCGTACTAAAAATACCCATTGACAAATGCTAAGAATATGAAGAGAAACGCAAGAAGAGAGTTTGATTACAGATTCTTTAAAAAAAATAAGTGTTACGGGTTCGCTGGACAGATAACAGCATTTGCACAATGGCAACAAACTATGATATGTTATGATCCGGTGGGGGCACTGTAAGGAAATGATCTGCAGAGAAGAAGTAGAAGCCTGACATGACGATCCCACATTTATTCTAAAATTACAACAAGGGCATAAGAGGAGTCGATGAAATGGATCAGTCCATTTCACTACGTAGAATTGGCGTCCATAGTAAATATAATGGTAGGTATTGTATACCTACATGAAATGGACATAGCAAATGTTTAGCAATTACTTGTTCAGTCAAGAGAAGAACCCATGGATCAGCTACTGTTCCGAAGGAGTATAGTCGTATTCTATCTAAAACAATCACGCACAGAGTGTGGGTGAGTTCGACCTTATCAGCCAAATTAGAGGGTCTGCAACTGGATGGCACCGATCATTTTACAAATATTTGCTGTCCGAGGATGAGAATTAATATCCGTAAAGTTTCACTTACGGCACTTGGAGTGACAAAATTAAAGCACGTCATGAAAAGCGTGTCATCGAACAGGTTCTGAACTTTCAACTCACAGAGAAGCTTCTTTTATATGAACTAATTTTATATAGAAGTCACCGTGAATGTAAAAGCGATGTTTCAAGATTTTTTGTGATTCTAGTAAGATAAATAAATAGTGCGGCGTAAATTTTTGTTTAAAATGCTTTTCTGAACTTGAGGAATAAAATACCATATATATTAACTTTTTTCTTCGTGACCGAAACAAGTGAATTATAATAAGAAAACCGACTGCATCTACTAACTTAATGTATCCAGTAACAATATATATTAAAATCAGTTTACTAATTTAAAAGATAGAAGAAAGTAAAGGAACTGACATACATACACACGTGCTAAAAATATAACTCTCTTTGTGGGCTTTGACACTACCCCGAGAAAAATAAAGCAATTATCATAATTTTATTTATTTTTTTATATATTTTTACCAAAACATATTATATTTAGTAGTGAAGTAATTAAATAGAGCTAAAAATAAACCCACATATATTAAATAAGTTTTGTCCGTTTTAATCAGAATCGAAAGGGAAAATTCAATAAAATTCCAATTAATATGATTCTTAAGCGACCGTCGCGTCGGTCTGTTTTTGTCAGTTGCTCGCTATAAGATTAAAGTTTGCGAGTCCTAGAAAGTGGCTGATTGTCATCAAGTGAGGTGGAGCTGGAACGCTCAGTGTTCGAAGTTAAAACTTAGTAGTGAAGCAATTATGGAACTACTTTTCGTTTTCCAAGATTTCCCTCTAATAAGTAGAGAGGAGTAGAGTTATTTATTGCAAGTTGATTTGCTTGTTTTTTTAGCTTCACGTTGTATCCCACCCATAGCAGGCAGTGGGAACCTATTGTTAAAACACTCCGTTCTGTTCCACACTTTCCACTGAATTTACGGTGCAACACGACGTCGCACATTGTCTTGTTACCAGAGCGAAAAAAGTAAAGTATTAAGTTATTTAGGAATTGAAACCTTATTGGACTGTGAGAGGTACCGTTTTTCTCGCTATGAAGTTAATAATCTACTTCCTTATGAAGCAAATGCAAAAACATGTTTCCTTGATGAAATGTAGTTCTTTTTATTATGTTTCTCGTGTTACATCCTAAGTTATTTAGTATATGTTTTTTAAGGTGATGTTCTTAAAACACAATGCCCTTGTCGGTCTATCATTAATATTTATGAATTATATAAAGGTCTGAAATAATCTGGCTGAAATCAATATTAAATATTGATATAAATTTTTAATCTGTCGTGGCGTAGCAGCCCAAGCGTGTGACTGCAAACGACAGGTTGTGGGATCGATATCCACTTGGGGAAATGAAATATTTAATATTTCCAATTTATATATTTAATGTTTACATTACTTTGCTCTGGTAACAATAAAAAGCGGGACAATGAGTACCGCCACCCAACGTGCAACTTCTTAAATTCGGCGGAAAATGGGAAACGGAACTCAGTGTCTTAAATTAAAAAAAAATAAAAAAAATGCTTTTGTCTTAATGGAGCGGTCGTGGTGGTGGGTGGCTACTTTCCTGGTATACTTAGAGGCTATTAAGGGCCATTAAGGGTGGTCAGTCTATACACTTATTTCAAACCTTCCTTAAACAACACCTCATTTTCAGCATTACGTATCCAAGACGAGAAAATGAAATTAATTTATTATGGAAGCTGCTTTGCGTTGATATTTAAATGCATTTCCGGATTATCTGATGCTAAACATAAGAAATTATGAAATGCTGCCATAATTTAAGTTGGGGGTGAGCATCTCTCATGTATCATGCTTAGATATAAATAATATTGAAACAAATGTCTTTCTGTGATATCATAAACACTGTATTTCAAAATTAAAAAATTAACAGAGAGAGAATTTGAGGCCTGCCGTGGCGCAGCGGCACAAGCGTGTGACTGTAACCGACAGGTTCTAGGTACGATTCCCAGTCGAGGAAATGAAATATTTAATATTTTCAATTTAAATATTTAACGTTTAATTTCTTCGCCCTGGTAATAAGGCGGCGTTGAGTTCCGCCACTCAATACGCAATGCCTCAATTTCGGCGGAAAGTGGAAACGAAAGTGGAACGGAGTACCTAAACACTAGGTTCCCGGGTTCCCTCTTCCTACCCTGCCTCGTGCGGGATATAGCGTGAAGCTATAAAAAAATTACCATTTAAAGTGACAAGTCCCGTATAGAGTAAAAAGGTTATTAGGTAAAACCAATATATGATACGTCAATTACCAAATTTGGAATACCCCATATATGTACATAATTGCAATAACACATTCCTCCATACGTAAATATAAAATGTGTCATAGTTTTTTTAGTTATTGTGGTTAATTTTAAAGTCTATAATTGTATCAGTGGGTTGTTATGCGGAAAATTTGTACTTTCACATTGAACGTTTATGTTTTAATTTCACTTCGTACTAATCTACTGTATCATGTTGGTTCTTCCTTTCTTTGTTGTACAATTGAAACCATATTTTTTTCATTATTTTTGCTCTGGTAAGGAAATCGGATGGAGGTAAATTGACGTGTTGAGATCAGCCACTCAACACGCACTGGCTTCAAAATTTTGGTGGTAATTAGGGAACAACAGTGTCTTAATGGGAACGGTTTTCAGGTTTCCTCATTTTGTTTGCAATATGCGAGATACAAGCTCAAAAAGGGTGTTGTAAGACTACAACACCCTTTTTGAGCCTTTAAGATAGGTATAGGACCAACGGTTGTCACCGGCTCAGGAGACAGTTCTGCTGAGAAGAGCTGACAGAAATTCAACAGGTGCTTGTTGGTGTGTGAAGTTTAAATTACAACAAATATTTAACAATCAATTGCTTTTCGAGTGAATATCAATAGCATTTAATTTCATTGAAATAAAAGTGTGAATTTTGTGGAAAAATGTTAACGTTGCCAATATAAATTTGATCATAAATAGTCCAAGCGCCTGATTGTTTTGTTCAAAACGCGGAGTTGAGTTCCGCCGCTCAACACGCCATGCCTCAAATTCGGCGGAAAGTGGGGAACGAAAGTGGAACGGAGTATCTTAACACTAGGTTCCCAAGTTACCTCTGCCTACCCTGCCATATGCGGGATACAGCGTGAAGCTGAGCCTGATTGTAAGAATTATATATTCAAATCCTACGAAGGAAAAATAATTATGTTCATTTACATGCTCTGGGGATAATGAAAAATGTGGCGTCGAGTTCCGCTGTTCAACGTCCAATGTCTCGGAAATTGGCAGAAAATCGGAGTGCCTTAAGACTAGGTTGGCTTTGCCTACCTTGCTTTGTGTAAAAAGAGTGAAACTATATAATTATTCAAGCGGCAGAGCTACAATTATTTGTTGATTTTTATTATCACTGCCTCATATTGGCACAATGACTGTAACTTTTAAATAAGTTAATTAGATTTTCATCAAACCGTGTCTTAGTACTACTAAGATTAACAAGGATTTCTATTGAAGAAAACAGCTTTCATAACACTTCATTCATCCAGGAGTACATGCTGTGCCGCAAACAGACACACAACACAGATTGGAGGTTAAAAATAAGATAATACTTTTATTTGACATCTTTCGTGGCGCGTGTCACGCTGTAGGCACCACGTTGTGGGTTCGATCCCTACTCTAGGGAAAGAAATATTTAATATTTCCAATTTAAATATTTAATATTTTCATTTCTTCGCTCCGGTAACAAGACAAAGCGCGGAGTTGAGTATTGTCACTCAACACGCAATGAATCAAATTCAGCGGAAAGTGGGAAGCGAAACGGAGTGTCTTAACATTAGGTTCCTAAGTTCCCTCTGCCTATCATACCATGTGTATACAGCGTGAAGCTGAGTTTTTATTATAAACTCTTATTATATATTATCTACTTTAAGAAGCATTGTCAGGACTAGATAATTTACCATTTCTCGTGTGCAAACAATTTTAAAGACTCCATTAGTAATATCTGCGGTACGTGGTCTGCATCTAAAGTTGTGGATTTGCAATAGGTACGCAGATTTAGATTTTATATGAAATTTAAATTTTTCCTCGTGTGCATTATTCTTAAATATATATATTGCAGGGTTTAACCTTATATAGTATAAGTATTTGACTTATTATATTAACAATGCTGGCGGGAACTGGTTTTTATGGGTTGGATTTTTTTTTAAAGATAGAAAAACACTCTTTTGTGGGCAGTGTAATGGACTTTATGACGGACGTTCTTGTACTTCTGTGTAATTCTCTACGAGTATATGTTGTTACTTGTCACTTAGTGACAGTTATACGTTAGGGGATTTCCCAGAGTAAAAGAACAGTAAGAGCGATTTTGTGGAAATTTGGGCCCAAACGAAGCAAAGCTACAGTTCCTTTTTAATATTTTTATCAGTTATATAAAAAGTCTGTCAAATGTGAATCGTGTTTACCCACTGAGCGTTCCATAAAGAATTCAGTACAATTTATAAATACTGATGTACTTAAAGTTGTTGGGCGTTTACATTCATTTTGTATAATAAGAAACTACAAATATAAGTTAAAAAAAAATATTTTTAAATACTTTTTTACAAATTTTCACTTTTCGATTTTTTTCTATATCTGTACTTATTTAAAAAGAAGGAGAAAATATGTATGTCAGATGTTACAGTTCTGTTCACTTCGTTTTCAATTTCTAAACATTCTTAGCTTCACGCTGTATCCCGCACGAGGCAGGGTAGGCAGAGGGAACACGGGAACCTAGTGTTAAGACACTCTGTTCCACTTCCATTCCAAACTTTCAGCCGAATTTGAGGCATTGCGTGTTGAGTGGCGGAACTCAACGCCGCGCTTTTGCCTTATTACCAGAGCGAAGAAATGAAAAATTAAATATTTAAATTAAAAATATCAAATATTTCATTTCCTCGACTGGAGTTCGAACCCAGAACCTGTCGGTTACAGTCACACGCTTGTGCCGCTGCGCCACGACAGGCCTCAATTTCTAAACATTTTTATATGTACTTCTAAGAAGCCTGTCGTGGCGCAGAGGCGCAAGAGTGTGGCTGTAAAACCGACAGGTTCTGGGTTTGATACCCTAGTTTAAATATGTATATGAAATATTAAATATAAAAAAAAAAATATTTCATGTATTTAATATTTTCGTTTCTTCACTCTGGTAACATGGCAAAGTGTGGCGTTGAGATACGTCACTCTACGCGTAATTCTTAAAATTTTGTGTAAATTAGGGAATCGAACTGAGTGTCTTAAAAATAGACTACCAAGTTCCCTCTGCACAATTCTTCCTTAATTTAAATACTTTAGATACGAATCTGCAACCATCTCGCTAATATCACGCACAATGATAACACATGAATTTTCCATAACTAAACGTATTATTGCATTTATAGTATAACACGCTCAATCATACGTCGCCACCAGTCTGACTATTAAAAAGCAAGTCAGTAGTAACTATGTACATTGTACATGCAACTGGCTGCAAGCCAAATCGCTTGGACATTTCGCTGGGTTTTTGTTAAATGTACAGGAAGTTTTTATTTCGAACAAACAGATGCAGTTTGAGGCTTTGGATGTAGCTGTTAAGTGACTAGTTTTAGTAAAGTTATACTGTGATTTTCCAAGTGTGTTCTAGTTACCGTTTATTTATCGTATCATTATTCAAAGTTTTAAACTATATCCAGCAAAAGGCAATGTAGGCAATACTTGGGAAACCTGGGGATCTAATGTTAAAACATTTTTCCAAGTTCAATCACTAAGTAACTAAAGTATTTTATTTTGAATTCTAACATATGATATGCTAAAATAAAAAATAATAAAATATAAACAAAAATCTAAATTTAGTACCTCATCTTATAGCATATTTAGTCTGCTAATTCATTTTCATAAAACTTGGCTGAAAACCATTACGATGAACAACTCATTCACTCATCTTCATGCTGTATCCCGCACATGGCAGGGTAGGCAGAGGGAACTAGTGTTATGACACTCCGTTCCACTTTCGTTCCCCACTTCCCGGCGAATTTGAGGCATTGCATGTTGAGCGGCGGAACTCAACGACGCGTTTTGTATTGTACCAGAGCGAAGAAATGAAAACATTAAATATTTATTGTAAAAATATTAAATATTTTATTTCCTCGAGTAAGGATCGACCCCCAAAAATTTTGTTTCATCAGTAACACGCGTGTGCTGCTGGGCCACGACCGGCCACAACGATTACACATTCATACGATAAATTAGGTTTAAAAAAATATTTTTTTTCAGATTTAAAAAACCGCTTTCACACTCAAACTGTTTCTTCAGGAGTTACGGTGCCACAGACAGACATGTAGGTGAAACTTATAACACCACTTTTAACCTCGGAGGTTAAAATATACACTGTGAAATACAATATCACTGTAAAATTCTTTAAAAAAATTTTTAAATATTATCATTAAAATTGCTTCAATAGAGATAAAAAGTGGACTATAACTAATTGACTTGCAAAATCACTAATTTCAAAGCTACTAGACGGGTATAAAGGCAGGTCATCAAAGTATACATTATTCAAGAGTAAATAACTGCTTCCGAGCTCATATGTTGTTTAGTTATACGGGTACATCTACTATTTTGATTAACGCTTTATAGAAAGGTAACGTTGTTAGGAAGTCTCAAAGGAGAGCCGTAGGTACTAAGTCTACATTAGATGAGGTGCTTTTGCTTTTTATAGCAAAAAGTTTTTGAATTCATTGTAGCGCAGTGGTACAGGGCTTGACTGCTAACGTTTTTGGTTTTGGTTGTGTATTTTCTATCACTGTGTGTAACCCGCATTTGTAACCCGCATTTGTAACCCGCATTTGGTACAGATATGTAGAGGGATTTGTTGAGAGAATTTGATAATCTAGTATTAAAAAACTCCGTTCCGATCCCCAGTGTCCGCCGAATTTGAGGCATTGCGTGTCGAGTGGTGAACTGAACGCCGCGCTTTTGTCTTATTACCAGCGCGAAGAAATGAGAATATTAAATATTTCATTTAAAAATATTAGATATTTGACTTCTTCGAGTGGAGATCGAACCAACAATTTGACGTCTACAATCATAAGTTTGTGCTCCTGCGCCACGCCTTTTTTGAGTTTAAATAAGTGTATATTAATCTCACTTAGTTATATAGGATGCTTTTATTTAAAGTCTTTTTAGTATGAGGCATTGCGTGTTGAGTTCCGCCACTCAACACGCAATGCCTCAAATTCGGTGGAAAGTGGGGAACGGAAGTGGAACGGAGTGTCTTGACAC
The DNA here is from genome assembly GCA_019049475.1 of Eueides isabella. Classification (NCBI taxonomy): domain Eukaryota; kingdom Metazoa; phylum Arthropoda; class Insecta; order Lepidoptera; family Nymphalidae; genus Eueides; species Eueides isabella. Next base: position 2,306,615 of record CM032401.1, read on the forward strand.
TAGGTGCCCGGGTTCCCTCTGTCTACCCTGCCTCGTGCGGGATACAGCGTGAAGCTGAGATCAAATATAGAGATTAATATAAAAACTATATCACGACAGCCTCATAATTTATAATAACATAATTTTATATTATATTTTAAAAGTTGATATCATATTTGTAATTTTTTATTAGCATGATAAAATTACCCGAACATGAGAACAATTTGAAATTCAATAATACATTTATTTCGTCTTTTAATTTATGCCGTTTTACCCAGAATTGAAGCCGGTGGCAATATTTTTTGTACGTTGACAATTTTAATGTGTGGACCTCACGTTAACTGTTACGATACATTCGTTTTATGGCGTTTATTCGTCAGTGACGGCTCGTTGGATTTTTCTTTGTATGGCTGACGAGATGTGGACAGGTTTTATGTAATGAAAGTCAACTCGCCACTAAAAACTTTACGTATAAAAAAGACTTTAAATTTATTTTTTCAACTTTACGTTATATCTTGCATGTGGCAGTGTATGCAGAACGCCGAATTTGTGGTATCGCGTGTTGATCAGCAGAGCTCAACGCTGCTCTCTGCGTTGTTACCAGAACGAAGAAAATGAAAATATTAAATATTTTATTTCATTGACTGAGGATTGAACCCAAACCTGGTCGCGATTATAGTAGCTGGGTTAAAAAAACACACTAAAATCAGTTTATTCCCTCAGGAATAATACAGCATTTACTCGGGATAACATTTAATCGGGAGGTAAAAATATAAATAATTAGACCATATTTGCTTAATTTATTTATTAAAAAAAACATTTTAATGATAAACATTTAAATGTATATTCAACATACAATACGGTGACAATTAATCTCAAGTAGCTGCTAGAATAGATATGGCTAGAAGTAACATAAAGGATAATTATCTAATTTCAATTTCACTTTAAGTCCTTGCAATTAAAGTTGAGGGTAAGTATGAAGTAATATTAGCGTCGATAATATGAAAACTTGTATGAAGTTTTATATTTAAAGGCAAGTGCGAGTCAGACTCGCCCATCGAGTATTTTGTACCCATTTAAGGATTGTAGCTTGGTTGTGCTCCTTTTTTGTACAAAATGAAATATAGTTTTGTGGTTACTTTTTTTAACAATAATTAATACATTTTCATTTCTCGATATTTTCCCTTTATTAGCTTTTCTCGTGTCTAATTATAGGTTTACTAAAAGGTGTTTTACTACTCTACTCAGCTTCACGCTGTATCCCGCACGAGGCAGGGTAGGCAGAGGGAACCCGGGAACCTAGTGTTAAGACACTCCGTTCCACTTCCGTTCCCCACTTTCCGCCGAATTTGAGGCATTGCGTGTTGAGTGGCGGAACTCAACGCCGCGCTTTGCCTTATTACCAGAGCGAAGAAATGAAACATTAAATATTTAAATCGAAAATATGAAATATGTCATTTCCTCGACTGGGGATCGAACCCAGATCCTGTCGGTTACAATCATACTCTTGTACCACTGCGCCACGACAGGTCTAAAAGGCAAACACAAACACAAACAGACGGCCTGACAACAAACGTGATCTTGTTTATATTTTCTTTCCATTTGCAGGACAAAACTCTAAAAGTGTTTCAATTAAAAGATTTTGATATACAATTAACTATTCTGTTTTTGTTATTACATTTTAATGTAGTTAAATCAAATAATAAAAATGTTCCTATTAAATTTTAACGAAAGAAATTTGTGCATTCATGTGTTTACAGATCAGAGGAAAAGTCAATTTGAGCTAATCTCACGCTTTACATAGACTACCTTATATGTGAAAAACAATTTCTTTTCTATTACAAAAAAAAATGACTTAAAGGAAGTTACTTTTAGTTTGACACTAACACAGCCATTATTATTATAATATTTGAATATTCTAACATATTTAATGGGAAAAACTACAATAATATGTACAGAAAAATTCAAGATGTTCACTTAATATATATTTTTTCACGCTTATGTCATAGACCCTCACATGGCATGGTAGGCAAAGGGAACTTGTGAACCTAGAGATATATTGTTCCGTGCCCCTCTTATACTAATATGTTTATCTAAAAAAAGGAAGCTTTATTTTGAAATAGTAAGTGCCTTCGTGGGGTCTTCATGTTTTAAAAATGACTGCTCAAAACTTCTTATAAAGTTTACTCGAGTTTTCTTCTGATACGAAAATTATCAGGCAAAAAAAGGTAGTTTTGATTTGCAAAACCACATGAAGATTAATTTGTAACACTCGCTTTTACTACAATATAACAGTAAAAAGAACTTATATTTTCTACAGCTTATTAAAAATAATTTAAAAAATCACAGCCATCTTTTGGCTAACAATAAGATAACGTAGATGCTAACGCCGATTCGTACTTAAAATTCTAACATTTAAATACCTTACAAAGTAATTACATTCGTTTACTTACATTTTATTAATAATTATTACCTATTTATTAATAATGTACATAATATAGTTAAGATTATTAATAAATTGTAATAATAATATAAGAAGAATACAGGAAAGTTCGATGAAATATTAGTTTATGAATCTCCACTATCAACTGGCAAGAACTGTTGTTGAGCGACTGATGATAAGACCATGTCTATAGGTTTTGTATCGTCGTACAGGGACGGAGCTTCGCAAAGTATTGCGAAGGTTCCCACGATGGAAGCGATGGTGAATATCCATAGAAATAGTCTGTCCAATACCATGGCGACAAAACCCCAGTCCTGATCTTCCTGCGTAAATAATATATAAATTGGTTAGCATAATATAGTATTTACACGTTTTCTTTGTCAACATTATTGTACAAAACAAGGGTTTCCTACTACTTTCTAATAGCCTTAATCGTAAAGTTTCTTTTAAAACAGTTCAGTAGTTTTTGCGTTACAGTGGACAAATACGCATTCTCACAAACATTCACATTCATCATATTAGTATACTCTCTCACTCATTCAACATCACGCTGTATACCGCACATGGCAGGGTAGGCAGAGGGAACATGGGAATCTAGTGTTAAGACACTCTGTTCCACTTCCGTTCCCCACTTTCCGCCAAATTTGAGGCACTGCGTGTTGAGTGGCCGAACTCAACGCCGTAGTTGCCTTGTACCAGAGAGAAGAAATTAAATATTAAATATTTAAATTGAAAATATTATTTTTTTTATTTCCTCGAGTGGGGATCGAACCCACAACCTGTCGGATACAGTCACACGCTCGTGCGACTGCGCCACGATAGGCCTCATGTAGTAGTCTCCAGTATGATTACAATATTATAATTTAATCATAAAAATGTCTTATCAATAATAAATTAATATTAAGCATATAAAATTCCTAATATTACGCTTTCAGGATAATATGTAATCGTTTTAACTGTTTACGGTTGGGTACGCAGAGGGAACTCGGAAATTTATTGTTCCAACTTTAATAGACATATTTAACTAATATAGTTATCTATGTTTCAAAACATTTTTTTTTCAGCCTCATACCATAGCCATACCGTGTGCAGAATACAGTGTTAAGCCAAATTGAACTTGGGGACGTAGTGTCTTCTCTATTCCCATAGAGACACTTGTATTCCGCACATTCCGTTGAATTCGGAGTATTGCATATCAAATTGCAAAACTCATTATATTATTTCTTAATATAACCAGATCGAAGAAATGGAAATATTTCATTATTTTGAGTGGGAATGGAACCAATAACCTTTCGGATTTACATCTGTACACATATGACCCTGGACCACGAAATGCCTCAAAAACACACCATCTTAGAACATAATTAACGATCTTCACAAAAATATAAAAAAAATGCTTAGCTTTGGACCAACTTTTAATAAGGTGACCTCAGAGCAAACATCCGCCTTGAACATTTCCTTTGCAGTATTTAGACTAAAAGTAATTAAAGTTCTCATTTACGTAATAGGTCAAATGAGGAAAGTAGGTGAGCTATCAAAGACGACGAATTGAAACGATTAATATAATCGATCCAAGAAGTGTGAATGTATTAATATCTTTTGTTGAATAGTTTTTGAGAAATTATTTGTAGCAAAGTTTGTGGTTTTTAATGGGAAGGAAAGTATAATTTTGTATAACTGGGGCATATGTACGTGCATGAAATCATGTATAAGTATGTGGGTTATTGGTTAATTTGTAAATTAATTAATAATAAGCCGTCAAGTGCGAGTCGGGCTCTTCCACCGAAAAGTTATCAGGGTTATAGTTTTTTTTTATGGAAAAGACGGCAATCGAGCGTACGGGTTACCTGATGCTAAGTGATCATCGTCACCCACGGCTCCGTGTGTCTCCAGAGGAGCTACAGGAGCGTCGCCGGCCTTTAAGGTGGATGGGCACCGGGGCCCGGCATTATCTAATGCGAAACGCAGTGGCCGAAGCCACTACTTAACGCTGGTTTTAAATGCCGGGGTTGGTAATCATCCGGTCGGGATCGCCCATGCGTGTTGCCATTACTGGCAACGTGACTCTACCACACGCACTTTAGTCGCCTCTTACGACACCATCAGTACCTACCAGGGTGATCCTATTCAAAGCCGGAATCACACGGCAAAAACAACTGGTTTAGATAATAAAGTTTGTAGGCCGGTCATCTATAAAATAATAAGCTAGCTTGCGCTTGTTAAGCTTTGTATTCTCGTGTTGCAAAATGGAAAACTGAAAAGAAATATTCTCCAGTTAAGGTATCGAAACCATAACTATTACGTTTACAGTCAAACGCCATCCGTCTTCTCCTCAATGAAGTTTATTAGATATTTTTTATCTTTTTAACCTCCAACGCAAAAAAAGGGTGTTTTAAATTTGACTTGTCTTTGTGTCTGTTTGTAGCTTCTAAACGAACCAATTTGAGTACGGTTATTAAACCTTCTTCATTGCGGTACTTTTTCGCTTTGTTTGATGAAAGCTGGATAAAGAAGCATTCTTCCATGATGTGATAGTGGAAAATATTTTTCTGAGTCAGGAGTTATTTCCAATTTAAAATTTTACTTCTATTCACTTACCGCATTAAATTCATCCTGTCTTTGCATATGATGTTGAATAAACATGACATTATGAATGGCTTTCTCCAATTCAAAAGGGTATTTTTTACGAGGCGTTATATCACTCAGAGAATCATCCAAGCCTGACATCACCGATGGTAGTCCGTTGTAACCTGCACCCAAGCTTCCTAACGCGCCGACAAGGCCACTGAACCTAAGGTGTATATTAGAGGAGAATTAACTGAATGATATCTATAGAACTAAGTGATAAAAAAGTTGAATATCATTTATGTTTCTTTTTTAAACTCTTTTTATTCAAATTAATCATTAAATTAATTATAATTTATCAAAATGTTTTCAAGATGTTTTGAAGAGCGAAGAAATGAAAACATTTAACATTCGATAGGACTTATTTATACAGAATTTCTTACCGATTAGTTGCAGTCGTAGAATGTAGACCATTACAACCTCCAGGTAAATGATGACGTAGCGAATCCGGGCTAGAGGCATTCGAATTGTTCTGTTCAGCTGCTGCCAGAGCATCTTTAAACTTGTTTTTCTTCATACTTCTGCCTGCTATCTTCTGAGCAGCTAAATCCCTTAACAAATCCTTGGGAACTCTCATTAAAAGCAATTTGGGAAGTTTAGTTATAAAGAATTTTCTAACCCAAGGCGCCATTTTATGAGTACTAGGCTTACGATAGTGCACGTTTAATATTACAATGGTTATTACAACCGACAATCCAACTAACAACATCGTGAATAAAAGATATTTTCCAAGCAACGGCAGTGCTAGAGATGTCGACGGAATAATTTCTGAAATAAGAAGAAAAAACATAGTTTGGGAGAGCAAAATAGATATGCTTAACGCGATTTTCTCTCCAGAATCGGCTGGTAAATAGAAGACAAGTACTGATAGATACGATATGCCAACGCATGGTACGATAAGATTGACGGTATAAAAGAGAGTCTTCCGCCGTAAAGTTATGTTGAAGAAGATATCTGAAACAATTAATATTAGTTACTTATTTTGAATTACATTGCACAGTCACAAAAATTTAACGGTTTTTTCCAATCTATACTTATAATAAATCTGTAACTGATCACAGTCTGTACATGAAAGATATATTAAAAGAAATCTTATAAAGGACGCTTAAACACTTTCTTTTTTTTTATTGGAAAAAAAATATAAACAGACGTAGCCGCGGATGGGTCGCTTGAATTAAATATATTTTGTTAGTATAATGCAACAGAGTGTACTATATTTATTGAAACAGCTGATTTTAAGCAATTCTTGAGATTTTGATAAAATAATTATACATAAACTACTAAGTACTTATTATTATAACTAAAATTAGCTTCCTTGTATTATAGCTTCACGCTGTATCCTCTTTTTGGCAGGGTAGGTAGAGAGATCCTGGGAACCTATGAGTTGTCCACTTTCCGACCAATTTAGGCAGTCTCAAAAAAATCACGGAGAGTGGAACCGAAGTGTTTCTATGGAAACGGAGTATCTTAACACTAGGTCCCAGGTCCTCTCTGTATTCCTATTGTTATTTGTTATAATCGGGATACTGCGTGAAGCTATAAAAGGGAAGATTAATTTAATTGCAACGAAAGTGGAGCAGAGTGTCTTAACACTAGGTTCCCATGTTCCCTCTGCCTACCGTAGCGGGATACATCGTGAAGCTGTAGTTAATAAGTTATTTCAATCATCTACACTAAAACATGTAGTCCCGTACACAATATCAAATAGTATATATATTTTTTGTACAAACAAAATAATAACTGAACAAATATGATAAGTAAAAAGTTAGGTATCGCTTCCAACACGTTTCTACTTCATTTTATAAAAAAGCCGTAGCAATAAACGTGAATATTAAAGTGTTATTGGACGCGTTGTAAAACCGCAAACGGAGGTTAAAAAATGATGATCCGCACGAGAGCTGCCAGTACGCGACAAAAATGGCGTAGTGTACTCAATTATATCCATTTTGACATACTTATGTTATATTTTATTACCATCATTAATAGCTTCACGCTTTATCCCGCACATGGCAGGGTAGGCAGGGAACTTGGGAACCTAATGTTAAGACATTCCATTCAACTTCCGTTTCACACTTTCGGCCGAATTTGAGGCATTGCGTGTTGAGTGGCGGAATTCAACGCCGCGTTTTGCCTTTTACTAGAGTGAAGAAAGAAAATATTAAATATTTAAATAGAAAATATTAAATATTTCACTTCCTCGAGTGGAGATCGAACCCACAACCGGTCGGTTACAGTCACACTTTTGTGCCGATGCGCCACGACAGGTCTCAAAAATATATAAGTATTTGAATGTCACTTATTAAAGTTTGTAATTACAAATAAAAATTTAAAACATTGCGTAATGAGTGGCGGGACTCAACGCCGCGCTTTGCCTTGTTATCAGAGCGAAGAAATTAAAATATGAAATTATTCAATATTTAATTTCCTCGAGTGGGGATCCAACCCACAACCTGTTGTTTACGGTCACACGTTTGCACCGCTGCGCCACGATAGGCCGAAAGGCCTCAGGTGACATACTTCTTAGGAACTAATAAAACAACCAGCCAATTCCAAGTACAGATAGCAACGTAACATATGATAAAACATTGTAATTATCCTGGTATTGTCAGTTTGTGTTGCCAGTCACTTACTCACGACGGCAATTTGAATACGGGCTCAAGCTATTTTGATTGGACTTTCAAATTGAGTCTTACTACCCAATATTGAAGATGGAATAGTAATAGAACTAATAGATTGTGGTCTTGTAAGAATTAAAGAAAGGGCTACATTTTAGGTTGGAAGAATTTCTATTTATTTATTTAACTATGAAGCTTGACTTGACCGCGATCATTCACCAACCATTTGTTTTTTTTTATGTAGGCACTTAGTTGTGGTAAAACTAACCAGTAACAAAAATATTTTAAATATTCTATTTGAATTCGCGCTTTATCCTGCATCAGGGCTTGATCCGTTGTTTTGATATTGCATCTTAATAGGTAGAAATGAACGTCGCATTTTATTTCGATAAAGCGAGTTTATAAAATATATATTTTTTTAATAAGAATCGGTCCTACAACCAGCACTTTTAGCCACACTCACCCACAACCACAATTCAATCAAGTTATCGTATTATTAATACACCTTGGGAATAAAAGCTCGTTATAGGCAATTTCAAATGTATCATTGTCACATAATTATATGACGTAAAATTTTGATAAAAAAAAGACAGGTCCCGCTGAGTTTTTTTTTCCGGTTCTGCTCAGGTCTGAGGCTAAACTTAAATTTTAACATTTTTTAAAAAGCGTATAAAAATTTTGAACGAAGCAGGATTTGAACCCGCGCCTCTGGAATACCGTTCCAGCGCTCTGACCAACTAAGCCATTCGTTCTCACCGAGCTCCGTCGAAATTCTTATACGCTTGTTACAACTTATTTATGTTGTTAGCATCTCTGTAGGGAGATTTTTTAATTTAAGTTTAGTATTTTCTGTCCTAAGTGTGGAATAACACTTTAAAACATAGTAGAAATATTAAAATAAATAGTATTCTCTCTTGCCAAACGATAATTCTTACGAGTTGTCTTTGGGTAGCGGAAATTTGTAAAAATTTTTAGGCTTAGTTGGTCAGAGCGCTGGAACGGTATTCCAGAGGCGCGGGTTCAAATCCTGCTTCGTTCAAAATTTTTATACGCTTTTTAAAAAAAAATTAAAATTTAAGTGGTAGTAAATTGTTTGACGTTCAAAAAATGAAGCTTGTAACTTCTTATTTTGAATAAAAATATTTGAATTTGAATTTATAATTATTTTATAATATAACAAGTTTTTTACTGTGGCCTCGTGGATGTTTATAACGAATAATACAAAGTACTCGAGCGTTCAGGTCACCTGATAGTGAGTGATCACCACTGCTTGCCCAGTGTAACACCTGGTAAACTACAAGTGAGTTGTCGGCCTTTACGGTGAAGATAACAAGCCTTTTGAAACTGTCCATGTTGTATCGACCCGAACACTGCCGCAGGTAGGACATTTCACAGATGGTTATATGAAAGTAGGTAGCAGATAGAGGTAGTTGTGACCGCGACTACAGTGAGTACGTTCATAGCTTAACTAGATAACTGAACTAATTCAAAACAAATCATTTTTTTTATTCTGACCAGGAGTTCCTGTGATTACTTCGTTCAATCAATCAAACTTTACAGTTGTAATCATTATTATGCATTTAAAATTTGTCAAATCAATTTGAAAATACCACGGTTTGATAATATATTGTTATTGGGCAAAATAGCGATTAGTTTGGGCCCTTTCTAACCGTCTCGTAAATGGCACTTAATCGATCCCCAGCAACAAGCAATTACAAGTGACTAAATGTAATCAAAGTTTCTTAAGTAAACACTTGGTGTTGATATTGTTAGCTTTGGTAAGATAATGAAGTTTTCAACCAATAGATTTGCCATTCGATTATTTGAATTAATAATTATTTTGGATTCCAATGGGCGGTAGGCGGGTGTACATAACTTTGTTTTCTTGGATATTTCATGCTGTACCTTGTTTCAATTGTAAATTTTATTGTATCTTTTAAATATATTTTCCGAAATCCATATAAGCAAAGACCGTATGTGACGGCGCTCTATTCTCACTCGCGCATTTTGTCCATCGGTTTCCTATTAAAGAGAGATATAAAGCGTAAAATAAAAATAAATATTTGTATTCGTTCTTAATTAACAGTTTCAAATCATTGCGATATGTCTTTCTATATATTTTTCTCAAAGTGTTTTATTGGACAAAACTCATCAGCTTACTTTGTAAAGCTAGACAGATGTAAATACTTTCAAATATAAACATTCAATATGAGCCCATACGAAAAATTAAAGTTCCAAATTTTGCCCTACCCATAGGAATTTCAGGAAATCTCTTTCATCTTTCATCCGTTTCCCTACATCCCTAAACTTCACATCCATATTAATTTCAATAAGAAACATAAATCCTGACCTGAAAACTCCTAACGTTACCACAAGACACATAAACCGTACTAAAAAAGCCCTAATCTCACCTCGAGGCTCGTAAATACCGCGGCACGTCGACAACGCTTATCTATGCTAAATTACTTGCGTTGTACCGCTCTTAACAGGTTAAACGGTTGTTTTGTTAATGCCCGCAAGCAACGTGGTCTGAATACTGATACCAGACTGATTAATGCTATTGAATTTTTCGTTTTGGTGATATGTTCTCATGGAAAATTGGTTCTGATGGATGTTTTAGGATTAGGGGCAAACGTTTTACTTTTACGCAATGTACAAATATTTGTTTCATTTATAATTGTAACTAAATTTTGGTCTTGTTTATAACAGCGTAGCCAGATGAAACCTATTGTAAGTCCCTGGGTTCCATACTTTCCAAAAAAAATTCGAGACATTTCATGTTGAGGGTCATAACTTAACGTTGCGTTATGTTTAATATTGAAAAATACTTTTCACCCGATTCTAAGATAATGAATGTGTTGATTTTCAGGATAGGCAGAAATCTAAAACGTACTAGTTTCTTTATTGTTGTATTGTATTTGTTAATTACACTTTAAAGTTACGTACTTTCCAATACTTTAAGGGGAGGAAAGAGGTACTTTTTTATTTATCGTTGTAAACTAAAAAGCAAAAGGAACCTACAAGTCTAGTATTATGCCACTCCATTCTAATGAAGCCACTTCCTTTTTTCATTTTCTGCTGAAGTCTGCAAAGATATTTCATGTTGAGTGATGGAACTCGTCGTTAAAAGACCACGGAAATGGCAATATTAATTCCATGACTGGTCGCTCAATATAAGGCTGTCGTGGCACAGCCTCGTTGTTTGTTCAATTCATTCGAAAATCATGGCATAAGACAAAGCGTCAACTTTCGCGTTGTTCGATGCTTCAAAAATTGATCAAAACGTGGAATACGGAGTGTCTTAACACTATCTTTTCTATGCAATCACTACTAATGAATTTAAAATAGACTACTCTAAACATTGTTACTAAGCAAATAGACCACTCTAAAAATCCTTTTCACCTGTCCTAAGTTAACTCACCCTTAATATAATGTTCTTCCTTATAAAGTTCCCCGTCCCCGTTAATGTTTAATGTTTGTTAATGTTTGTGCTTATATAATTTTTTATGAAATAAAATTGTAAGCTAACAAATTTAGTAAAATATGATCTATTACTAACCCTCTATGTATATATTTTGTATAATTTTATTATTTTGTTGTAGGTGATTACAATGTTCTTACTGGATCTAAGGTGTTTCTCCTATTGGTAGTTTTATCTTTTTTCTCGCCGTATCACCTTTTTCGTGTGTTCTTCATTCAACGTGACATTGGCAAAGTGTTCCGTGCTCAACTGGCACACTAAGAACACCATAACTAAAGAACTAAATTTAACTAAATTCAAAAAAGCGTTGAAGATAAATCATTTTTTATTACTTTAACCGATTTAAAAATAAAAAATTAATACCCATGTGCTGATTGGTATCCAAATATTTCCCGTATCATTCAACTTTAAAAGTTTCTAGTGTTGTTTAGTTAATTTATTTCAAATTTCTATATTTAATTTAGAACAATTCAATTAAAAAATATTTAATTTAGAGTGTAAGCTCTAAAAGTTATCTCAATAATGAATTTGAGTGTGAATGAACGTATATAGTTATCTGCTATTAAAAATATGTATAGTTAGCTATTATTACTTCACTTTGCACCACATTGTACCCAAGCTCCTAACTATATCCTTCCGGAATATTAATTGGTTGCCTCGCAGAGATCACTCTTAGTGATAAGGTCTCCTTAAATTTTTATATTTATGTATCTTATCACGTATACAATTAATATTTTTATCTTATAAACTCTTCTTATCTATCATTTGTCATTTAAGGATATATTCCTATCTCGGATCTACTCGACGAAGATGAGAACTTTGGAACGAGAGGTGTAGAATATTCTTCATCAGTTCTCTGCTAGGGTCTTGGGGAAACGCAATAAGCCTATCACAGTGACAGCGGGCTCTTTTACTACAGACGAAACCAATCTTGTCTGTAACTCACAGACAAGATTGGCAATATCTAGATAAAAACTTTCACTGAGGCTTTATTGAAAACTAACACAAAAGTGAGAAAAATCCTGAAATTAGCATGCATATATTCAATTTACAATCATCTTTTCTACTCCTACTGCGATATAATGGGTTAAGACGTCAATAATTACATATCTATACGTTGTAATTCTATATTTGCTTAGTAAGGTAATATGTTATTAGCAACTTGATAGGATTCTCGTCTTAAGGCATTCCTAGATGAAAATGATACTTTGCAGAATATTGGTAAATTAATACTATTTCTTGAACATGAAGGAAGCTTTAGATCTACACTTAGATTCAACTGACTGTTTATGTTTTACTACTGTGTTATGAAAACCGTTTCTTTTTATGTTTAAGGTTCTTTTAAATAACGATATTATGTAAAAAATGCGTATTCTACTGTTTTAGTTAGATTACATTGCATAAAACGCTGGCACTACATACCCTTGCTTTATTGTTGAATACGATAATTAGTGTAAGACAAAATATTTTAAAAGCAAAAAATCATAATAAAATCGTCATAGAACTGACCTGGATATGGCTCTTGGCAGCAAGGATAGTACCTCTCATGCCTCTCAGCGGGTACTCCAAGAATATCCCATTCCACTGATGGATAATATTCTCGTAGATCTATACCAACTTCTACCATGTCGCCCTTTTTTTGATTAATATGCTTTAAATCAATCTAAGGAAAAATAAATAACTTATGTTAAGTGAATATTCAAGAGTTAAAAGTAAAAAACAATAATTATATGACACTGTGATAACTGAATGATGAATGATGAAGAGGAAAGTCACATTGGGCCTTGAGGTCCTTCGAGACAATATATGATTAGAGTAATAATACTATATTTATGATCTTTTTAATTCCTACCAATAAACAGACATTGCCTCATATATGGTAGAAAGTGGTGAACGAAAGTGTTTTAATTGAAACGTAATATCTTAACACTAGGTCCCCTTAGTTTAGCTATCTAGGGTTTAGCTATCTAGGGGACACAGCGTGAGAAAAAAGACGGAATGAATCCGTGTATTTATGTACATAAGAAACTGCTCGTCTATTAGTAGACAAAGAAAACCTAATATAAGGCCAAAATTCGACATGAAAACAATTCAGTTCTTTGCAATTTTCAATACCTTATGGGGGAAAAGCCACAGTTAAATAAATTTAAAATTATTTATATAAATTCGTACCTGATCACCATCATAACTCCAAGATCCGAATTTCAAGAAGCACGTCTGTTGATCAAACGGAAAGTATCTTACATCGATTTCGCATGAGGACTTGAATATAGCGGGCGGTGTCCAAAGTACTTTGCCGGTGTGGTGAAGAACTGCTTTTGTCATTGTTGTCACTACGTATTCTCCATCCGCACTGTTAACAATGTTTTAAAGTAAACTCTCTTGCAGCTTTACACAGTATCCCGAAATATATTTTTACAAGTTTTCAGCGCGATTTCATTTAATATTTCATTTAATATTCATTTAATAATTTAAATTTGTAGCTACTTGTAGACTCGCTAACATTTCACAGAACTGGACAATTAAAACTTAAATACTTACTTATTTAGAAAAAGCATAAAATTTGAAATAAACAGGGACTTTCAAAAATCCAGTTACATCTCAACTCAAGATTTGACTAATGCCCAAATCAAGGAAAACATTTAAGGGGGTATATTATAAGCACCGCCATTATTCACGAGTATCTGCAAATTTGTTTCACAGTTTATCCTTTGTACATAGTCGTAAGACTGAAGAAGGCACGAGGACGGAATACATCGCTTAAACGGCGGCGGCCCCCCATTCATCGTATAAATCCCATCATTTGAAAATATACGTGGTTATATTACGTTAGAATTGCTGAGATAAAGTTACAATTTGTGTAATTTTGTTATTTCTTTTAGTTTTAGTTTATTTTTGGTTACAATGTTTTTGTGGTTAGTTGTGGTGCAATGACGCAAGCATGCTTCACTCTCGAGAAAATGAAATATTTAATATTTTCAAATTAAATATTTAATGTTTTAATTTCTTCGCTCTGGTACAACGCAAAACACGGCGTTGAGTTTCGCCACGCAATGTCTCAAATTCGGCGGAAAGTGGGGAACGGAGTATCTAGGTTCCCGAATTTTCTCTGCCTACCCTGCAATGCGCGGAAATCAGCGTTTAGCTTTGAGTAAAGAAAACGTTTACTATAAATACCATACCAGTATAAACCAAAAGCGATATATTTCTATTAAAAATAATATATAAATTCCGATAAACTATATGTAATATATCATCCCTATTATAAATTGAATGAAGCGTGATCACACTATAAGATTGGTCGCACGTGCGTCTCATTCTTCATGATTAATAGTCCGCCGTTCTGTTTTGACACTACATGATGTATCATTTCTATTTCTTGTCGATATTTGCTATCAATTAACTTTAAGTGTTACAAGTTAGTTCTTTCTTTTGGTGTTTTTATACACATTTTTGTGTATATATAAATATATGTGTATGTATGTACATATATGTGTATATGAAAATATATATGTATAGCCTGGTGAATTATGTGAGGCTTCGCCAGCTTAAATTAATTGTTTTATTACAGCCAACTTATGCAATATCTTCAGGTCAATTATATTATAGCCCATGCATGTGTTAGTTTGATATATAAGCTTAAATAACAAAAAAGTTTCTTTAAAATTCGTTTAGTTGTTTTTACGTAAAAGAATGAATTATAATAAACGTACTTTTTCACAAAATTTTACATTTATAATATAATATTAACTTTACAAAGACATAGACTACATCAGTAGTAGTGAGTTGAACTCATAATTAAAAGAAATACTTTTTTTTTCGTTAGATAGAGCACGGCGCTGAGTTCCGACACTTAACACATCTAGAAACTATAAGTATAAGGAAGTATGGAAATGATGAGTGTTTTGATATTCAGTTCTTTTTGTCTATGCTTTGTCTTTGCGCTTACAGTGAGAAGCTTACCAATGCACAACGATGGCTTAAAAACAATCTTTGTACACATTTAATCGAATTCGATTATATAGTATTTCGACACTAGTATAGTGAATACACTAGTATAATGTATACACTATACTAGTGTATTATTTTGTAAAAATCAAAAGGCTTAAAATTTTTACCCAAACATTCCACTCACTGTACAAAATATGTACACGAGAAAAATGATTTGCAACATTTAGTAGCTTGCATCCGGATTTCCAATAAAAAAATAAACGAATCGGATTCGACGAAAATTTCAATTTTTCAATTTTCAATTTATACACGTTTGTGTTTTTATATTCATTAAGCTGTTATACAATCGAAGGGAGTTACATAGAAAGATCGTTTCATTATGAACATTATCAAAATATTATGATATGTATTACAACATTTTATCAGCTTTTCACTGTACTTTCACTGCACACGGCAGGGCAGACAGAGGGAACTTGGGAACCTAGTGTTAAGACACACCGTTCCACTTCTATTCAACACTTTCTGCTGAATTTGTGGCATTGCGTGTTGAGTGGCGGAACTCAACGCCGCGCTTTGCCTTATTACCAGGCCTTAATACAGTACTATTTTTTTCAGCTTCACGCTGTATCCCGCACATGGCAGGGTAGGCAGAGGGAACTTGGACACCTAGGGTTAAAGCATTCCAGTCCATTATCCAGTTGCCGCCGAATTTGAGTGTGATATTGCGTTTGTAGTGGCGGCACTCAACGCCGCACTATGTTTTGTTACCATAGCGAAGAAATGAAGACATTTAAATTGAAAATATTAAATATTTCATTTCCTCGAGTAGGGGTCGAACCCATAAACTGTCGTTTTTACAGTCATGCACTTGTGCGCGAGTTGCGCCACGACAGGCTTCAATATACAGTTCTATGCTTATTTAAAAATGTATAAAAATTTTAACGTGCCAGATATACTTCAACAATAAATAAGTTTTAATAAGTGTATAAAAAATTCCACATAGCTAGATGATAGCCTACGACTTAGTGGTTAGAACTCTTGAAGATCTTCCAAGAGGCGCGGGTTCGAATCCCGCTACGTTTAATCGTTTCTTAAGTGGATATGGCAGTACACTTTACTACTAGTTTAGTACTTTGAAAACAATAGAATTACAGTACTATTTTATTGTTGGATCCTGAATTGGCGGTGACGTGAACAATATGGAAGAAGTATTAAATAAATAGTTTTAAAATTGGTTTACATATATTATATTTATGGACATATATAAGTATATATTGTATTTAAAAAAATATATTTTCGTTTTCAAAAAAAGGACTATAAACTTATATTTGATTTAATTTTTTTCTTTCTCTACCTGCTATCCAAATTTTGCGACCCAATGGAGAAATAACATTATTATTTCTTACCAATCTGAGCAAGCAAAAAGAATTCATTCCCTCAATCGGAAATCGAATGCATACTCATCGTACTCGTATATATAAAAATATATTTTCGTTTTCAAAAAAAGGACTATAAACTTATATTTGATTTAACTTTTTTCTTTCTCTACCTGCTATCCAAATTTTGCGACCCAATGGAGAAATAACATTATTATTTCTTACCAATCTGAGCAAGCAAAAAGAATTCATTCCCTCAATCGGAAATCGAATGCATACTCATCGTACTCGTATTTAAGGTCAAATTCGCCACTACGCCACGATAGCCTCAATTTCATAGTATGATGAACACAGTGTCCATTTAAAATGGTTATGACGTTTGACATAAAACTCGTTAACATAAAAACAGAGAATAATTATTGGTTACTTAATAGTAAATAACTGCAACTACTTTAAATAGAGTAGTGGAAAGAGGATTTTATATTTAAACTAAGCGTGACTTTGTTTGAGTGGATTTTAAAAACATAACTTAACTTAGCTTCCCGCTTTATCCCTAGCGGGGTAGGCAGAGAGAACGGAGCGCCAAACGCTACGGTATCGACATACCTCTTTCGCCTTGTACACTTTCATCAACCACTTCAAACATGCCCTCCGGGGAGTCCTCATGCTTTTCACGTGACCTTTCTCCAGTATCGTCGATACTGTGTTTTCGAAGGTCACCCTAGGTCTTCCTCTCCCTCTCTTACCATTAACTTTAATATGTAAAAATATATATATATTTGTACCTCCTAAATTGTCTTTTAATGCACTCCTTTTTACTTTATTAAATTTAATACTAAAGAGAATGCTGTTTATTTAATATTTTTACAAATTTTTTGTGTGTTATTCCATACTTTTTCTTCTAATAAATTTTTTAAATTGATTTCCTAAGTGTGGCATAACACGTCAAAAAATAGTAAAAAATACTATTTATTGGTATTGAGTTATGAGGCGGTCGTGTTGCTGTGTGGAATTGTACCATTCACCACCGCAATGTCTCGAAATTATCATGTTGAATATTTTCAACAAAATAATTTGAGACATTACTGTGTGTTCTGCAACTAGATTTCTTCTGTTTCATTATTAGAAAATACTACTATTATATCTAATGGTAAGATTTTTAAATGACTTCTCCTTAAATAAATGTTTCATTGCTAATTTATACCACCACCACCACATGTAATCATGATGTTTCCTGCATCTTAAACATGCAGCAGGGTAGGCAGAGGGAACTTGGGAACCTAGAGCTAAAACACTCCATTCCGTTCCCCACTTTCCATCGAATTTTGTAGCAGTACGTGTTGAGTGACAGCCATCAATGCTGCGCTTTGCCTTGTTACCAGAGCAACGAAAATGAAAATATTAAGCATGTCATTCTCTCGATTGGAGATCGAACCCACAACCTGTCGTGTTGTCGCGTAATAATTATATTATCGTTATAATTACATATAAATATGTAACAAAAGCCTTGAGGCCTGTCGTGGCGCAGCGGCACAAGCGTGTGACTGTATCCGACAGGTTCTGGGTTCGATCCCCAGTGTAGGAAATGAAATAATTAATATTTTCAATTTAAAATATTTAAATGTTTCATTTGCTCGCTCTGGTAATAAGGCAAAGCGCGGCGTTGAGTTCCGCCACTCAACACGCAATGCCTCAAATTCGGCGGAAAGTGGGGAACGGAAGTGGAACGGAGTGTCTTTACACTCGGTTCCCGGGTTCCCTCTGCCTACCCTGTCTTTTGCGGGATACAGCGTGAAGCTTAAAAAAATAATAATAAAATATAATAAAACTAGTAAGTACTCTTACTTATATAGTAGATATACGTTTTTCATCAACATAGAAGGTTATTTCAGTTTTATTGCTTTTAACGTTCCATAATATATTTTTTGATCTATCGATATTACTATTCAATTTAGTTCGCTACATTTACCTCTTTTTTCGAATGGAAATGTAATTTTACGTAACACGACACTATCATAAAAATATATTTCAAGATCTGAAATTTGTAGAAGTTATGAAATTATGAGTATTAAGTAAAAAAAGCCTTATTGAAGTATTTATAACACAACTGTTAAAAATTTGAAACTAATTCGTCATCAGTTTCACGCTGTATCCCGCACGTAACAAGGTATACAAAATTAACTGGCCGACTGGCACTTTCCGCCGAATTTGAGGCATTGCGTGATGAGTGGCGGTACTCAATGCCGCTCTTTTCTCTGGTAACACGGCCTGTTACCAGAGAGCGAAGAAATGAAAACATCAATGTTTGATTTGAAAATTTTAAATCATTTACTTCTTCGATTTTGGATCGAGCCCACAACCCATCGGTTACAGTCACACGCTTGTGCTCCTGCGCCACGACATGTCAATACAAAAAGATATACATACGAAAATATAAACACGTAAAAAATAAAGAAAAGTAAAAATAATCCAGATACAAAAAATCATTACTTTAGGTAAAAGGTTTTAGGTAAAATGCATAAAGCTCTTAAACTGCTTATCTGATTTTCATAAAATATAACAAAGAACCAAGATAAATAAGATTAAAAAAAACATCAGGAGCTACGGTACCACAAACATACAGACTGGTTAAATTATAACACTCTTTTTTGAGTCAGGTGTTGAAAAATAACTATATAAATTCAAGATTAGCTTATTTAATTAGTGTACAAAGTTTGTACATTTATAAAAAAAAACTGTCAAGATAGACCAAATTTTACTTTATCATGAAACGGCTAACAAAACACTCATAAACAAATGTTCAATAGCTAACATGCCATGCCGTAATTGGCGTATAACAGGCCACCCCGAACCTACTCGTAGTTCGTGAACATTCATTAGGGCATTACATCGCACCAAATTGCATTGTACAGACTAACTTGTTCTGACCTGTTTATAATTAGAAACAGGAACATCGACGTCTGCATTAAAGTTGATGGAATGACAAACAAACCGGTGTTGCGTCTAACAGAATATTGTATGAGTTGAAGTGTAATTGAAATATCCTCATTAATATATATGGTATGTCTTTGTTAGTTATCATATTTGAGCTCTGTGGTGGCGTAGTGATAAGCTTGCGATCTTAAACGTTACAGGATGTGGGTTTGATCTTCACTTGAGGAAATGAATATTTAATAATTTCATTTTAAATATTTAATGTTTTCATTTCGTCGCTGTAGTAACAAGGTAAAACGCAATACCACAACCATCTGCTTATAGTCACATGTTGTTTGCTGCGCTACGACGAGCTCAATAAAAGACAAGTTTTATTTAGTTTACTTGATTCAGTCTAAGTTGACTCAGTTGAGGCCTGATATGGCGCAGCCGTACAAGCGAGTGACTGTAAACGCGTCAGTTTGTAGCTTCAATCCTTACTTGAGAAAATTTAATATTTTTAAATTAATTATTTAATCTTTCATTATGTTCGAAATCAAATTAAATGTAAAATCTTTTCATTTTCGCTCTGGTAGCAAGACAAAGCGCGGCGTTTAGTTCCGCGACTCAACACGCAATGCCTTAAATATGAGGTGGAGGATAGGGAACGAAACGAAAAGTCTTAACTTTAGGTTCCCAAGCGCTCTCTGCCTAGCCTGCCATGTGCGGGATACAGTGTGAAGCCAAAAATACAGTTATATACAACATATTATATATTATATACTACTTTATACAAAGTAAACAGTAAAAAGATAAGGCTCAAATAAATCAGACAACGAAAAAGGTGTAAAATCCAAGTAAATATACCGCGGAAATAACGGGCAACGCCTCGAAACCATAAATATAGTAAAATGCTAAAGGCTTTTTGTATCCACTTACTTGTTATATAGAACGATATCCGGAAGCCAAATGTGCTCGGAAGGCACATAAAGTTCCTTCACACCGCCGTATTCTAGAGGGTCCCATTTAAATTTGTGATCCTCCCATTCCTGTAATGTTTCCACTATTATAATAGCATTTCTCTCGAGTAATATATATTTGGGTTGGTAGCTAGCTAATAGTTGCGTAGTTATAGACGCTTGGATTCAATGCGATAATGCGGGTTCATATCTCTCGGTCATTTGGGAAATAATAAACCAGATAGTGAATACTGAGTTAAATTTTCTTTAAATTTCTACATTTACTTGACCCCTGTTGTGCCTCAGGGGCAGAATACTGTGTCTGTAAACGCGACAGATTATGCATTCGATGCCCACTCGAAGAAAATAATTATTTAATATCTTAAATGAAATATTTAATGCCATGTGCCGGCCCTGACATATGTGACAATTTTATAATTTTTGGACAAAAACAATATAAATTCTTTATACTCACATGTTCAAGCCAAACGTTCGTTGTCAGGATTTGATCTTTCAGATTCTGTGAAATAAAAGAATCATATACTATTAAAATCTGTAAAGATTTATGAAAAAAACACTTCAAAGTTAATTATTTTTTATATTTTGAATGTTTTAATATTCTAAGATGGGGAAAACACAACGACGACTTTTAGATATTTTAGCCGCGTGATTCCGGCTTAGAATAGAATCACATTGGTGCTGATGGTGTCGTAAAAGGCGACTAAATTACGTGTGGGAAAGTCACGTTATCAGCAATGGCAACACGCATGGACAGACTCGACCGGGTTATTAGCACCCCCGGCATTTAAAACCGGCGTTTCGTATTGGGTAATGTCGGGCCCCGGTGCCCATCCATCTTAAGAAGCTGTAGCTTCTCTGGAGTCACACGGGGTCGTGGGTGGTGGTGATCACTTACCATCAGGTTACCCGTACGCTCGTTTGCCGTGTCTAATCCATAAAAAAAAAACAAATTTAAACCTTTTATGCAATTTATAGAAAAAGCTGACGTTGATCACTTTCCATATTTTCAAGAAACACTGCTTTTGCGTTGAGAATAACGCAATATTTTGTTTTATGAGGCAATTGTATTAAGCCTAGAGAGTTATCGAATAGAGTTTAGCTGAATAATATTTGTAGTGCAAAGGGTAATTCTACGTTTGAATATTAGTGTTAGAGTTGTGATACGGTTTATAAACGGGGAAAGGACATCTTGAGAATCTTGTGTCAAGACACTCCGCTCCGTTCCCCACTTTTCACCAGTATAATTATAATATAAAAATTATTTTTTTAATTGCATTTATAGTTACAGCCAAATATATAAATGTATACGCTCTTAAAGTTTTAACTATTCCCGATTTTGAAAACATAAAATTGTATAATATATAATTTCCTCGAGTGGGGATCGCATCCACAACCTGTCGGTTACAATCACACGCATGTGCCGCTGCGCCACGACAGGCGTCAATAAATATATATTTTTTTAATTAATGATTATAATACCAGTTATAAATTAATAAGTTGTATTAATCTATAGCTGGTATTGTAGTAATAAAGTGATGTTCCCCTTTTTTTTTTAAAAAAAGTCCTATAATATATCCTATTGCTAAATTTAAAAAGTGCCCATTCAAAAATTGAAGCTGTGAGCTATTTCTTAACATTGCTATCTTAATCACAACTGTCAGTAAGTATATAAATACAAATTATACAAAGTAAATTCAACAAAATGTTCGCTGTTATTGTTCAAATTTCACTGAACTGCAAAGGGCCGTAATTGAAATGGGATTGACGCTTACTATCCCCAGACTCTAAATTGTTGCATTTCTAAGCCTTTCCACGTCATTAGAAATTCAACTTAGTTCTGCAACAAAAGCATATTGATTGCTTAATTAATTTTTAAATTGAAAAGAACAAAAAAGTAGTTGAAAGGTATAGACAGGAGGAACGGAAGTTTCCTAATTTCAAAGGAAGTAGCTTAACATTAGATTTCAAGGTTACCTTTTCTACCTCGTCTGGTACACTCGTAGGCTATATCCTACCTATGTGTACTTAAATTAAAAAAAGTAACGAATTCATTTTTTTCTTCAATTTATATGAATTCTTGGTAGTCGTTTATGCGTTGTAGGTAAATAATCTGTATGTATCCTGTCAACCTACATCGTAATACGGCGTTCTACTACTAAACTACTGAAATATTGTTGTAAGTTTTCACATCTCAAATATCGGGAATCCTACTGGGTCTTAATATTTACTATACATTTTTTTGTTTTTAGTATAACAATAATTTAAATTGTTTCCGAATACAAATTATATTTGAACTTTATTTTAGCTTATATTATTAGCTTTCACCAGCCGCACAGTCATATTGAAATAAATATATAAGTTTTAAATAAATTGATGCATGCATGAATTTATACACATATACAAAAAAGACATTTCGAACGGATTTGAACCCGTGCCTCTTGAAAACCGTCCAAACGTTCTGATCAACTAAACCATACGTTTTTATCAAGATACGTCGAAATCCTTCCTATAGAGACGCTAACAACGCATGTAAGTTTTTTCATGTAAATAATTTCTCACAAGTTGTAATAGGAACGTACGGCTTAGTTGGTCAGTTTAGTATTTTCTGTCATAAGTATAGAAATAACACCTTAAAAAATAGTAAAAATATTCAGATATAGATTCAAGTATATGACATAAAACTATAAAAAATATTTCATATTCATTGTATACAAATTAATCGTATGTAACCATTTAAATAACAATAAAATACATAAAAATATTCCATTTCCAAAAGAACTTTTACTTCCGCCTCTATCACAGTGATACATGTTGATGTAGCCAGAGGATTTCTTGGCAAGATCTCAAAATTCGGCCAATCGATTGCCTTAACCAGCGATATACTAAAGCTAAGTTGATAGGTCATTTTTACTTGCTGTCCGCAACTTGGTGTATGTCTATATCTATGTCGATAATGATTCACTGTACAGTGGGGATCGGTACGACGTTTTTTTGCTCGTCTAATTTTCTGTCAAGAACATTTATCTTAAGATGGCGTGAAAGTTTAAATTTTTATCAAATATCCAATTATATGAACAGCACAGAAAAAAAATAAAAAAAATGCTCGCATTTAAAATATGTCAGCACTTATGCAGTTTTTACTGTATTTTGTACGAAATTATATTGAGTTCATTTAATATATTATGTTGACCACTTCCCGTGGACCTACATTTATGAAATATGGCACAAAGAGAGAACTTACGATAAGGAAAAAATCCGAAAAGTAAAAAATTATAGATATTTCATAAAGAAATAAAATTACAAATTTATATTCATAGTTAATTCATACAAAGACAAACATATATATAGTGTATTTAACGAACTAATCTCATAATTATAAGTCTAAAATATGAAATTAGGCTAAAGTAGAAATTTGCTGTACAAATAAATATGTCAATACCTTTAACAAACTTTTAATTTTACTTTATTTTATACAAAATGAAAATGACTGTGTATATGCCAAAAAACGATGCGAGTAGAGTGGCGGAACTCAACGCCGTACTTAATTATAATATTTACTAAACTACTATTATCAATTACTTATTTTTCGGCTATCAATTTATAATATATATTACTATTTCTCAAACCTATTTATAAATTTTGAACATAAAACTAACAAATATTTGTTAATCTAAAAACGTGTTATAAATATTTTTTGTTATTTCAATATGACTGTACAAGCGAGGTGGCTGGTGAAAGCTAATAATTTATATTTTGAATAAAAGCCAAAAATAAAGTTCAAATAGAATTTGTATCCGGAACAAAATTAAATTATAGTTGTACTAGAAACAAAAAAAGATAAAAAACGTATAGTAAATATATAGACCCAGTAGGATTTGCAATATTTGACAAGCGAAAACTTACATCAATATTTGAACAGTTTAGTTGTAACAATCGTGTAAGGCTCCATATTATGACGTAGGTTGATAAGACGAAGTCAGATTATTTGGCTACAACGCTTAAACGATTACCAAGAACTCTAAAATAAAATTGAATTAACTAGTTTTGAGGCCTGTCGTGGCGCAGCGGCACAAGCGTGTGCGTTGTGGGTTCGATCCCCAGTCGAAGAAATGAAATATTTAATATTTTCAATTTAAGTATCTAATGTTTTTATTTCTTCGCTCGGTACAAGGCAAAACACGGCGTTGAGTTACGTCAGTCAACACGCAATGCTTCAAATTCGACAGAAAGTAGGGAACGGAAGTGGAACTGAGTGTTTTAACACTAGGTTCCCAAGTTCCCCCTGCCTACCCTTCCATGTGCGGAATACAGCTTAAAACTGAGTGAGTGAGTAACTCGTTTTTTTTTAACGCTATATCCTACCTACAAGTTTACCATACAAGGCCGAGGGAACCTTCAATTTCAATGTTAACACATTTCCGTTCCCCACTTTGAACTTAACGCCGCACTTTGCCTCGTTACCAGAGCAAAGAGATGCAACATAAAAATTCCCCGACTGGATATTGTTTATGTTTTGAGTTTGTCCTATGTTTATTCATATGTAATTTAGTCAAATTTAAAATTAATTAAGCAATCAATATGCTCTTGTTGCAGAACTAAGTTGAATTTCTAATGACGTAGAAAGGCTTAGAAATGCAACAATTTAGAGTCTGGGGATCGTAAGCCTCCATCCTATTTCAATTACGGCCCTTTGCAGTTCAGTGTAATTTGGACAATAACATCGAAAATGTGTCGAATTTACTTTGTGTATTTTGTATATATTAATATACTTACTGACAGTCTCAATCAAGATAGTACCTTATGTTAAGAAATAGGTCAAAGCTTCAATTCTTGAATGAGGATTTTTTAAATTAAATATTTATGTTTCTTAAAAAAAAACTTTAAAGAAAATAAAAACTGCACTTGAACTTTATATTAGAAGTCAAGAATAAAATTTATGTGATTATTATAATACAAGTTATAAATTAATAATTTGATTTAAAATTGATTTAAGGTCTATCGTCGAAGGGTAACAAGCATGCGGTTGTAAAATTTTGAGGCTGACTTGAAGACTTGATATATCGAATATTTTTGTTTGCTTGCTCTTATGACAAGGCAAAACGCGGCGTTGAGTTCTTCTACTCTACACGCAATGTCAAAAATTAGTGAGGCAAGTTCAAAACTAACTAAAGTAAATTTAAAATATTATTTTTTTTAACTTAAATATTAAGTAAAAAAATTAAAAATCAACGCGGGCGTATTTGCTTATATGAAAACGAGAATATTACAAACACATAACATTACTGAGCCCTAGAATTACGTAAGCAAGCTGCTTAATATGTATGGCATAAAGCTACTGAAAGTATACAAACATTTTGTCTTTGTGCCCATAGTTAACATTCCACGAGTAACCTAACTGTTAAGAAGTTACGCGAGGCATCCACACCACTTGCAAGTTATAACGTAATTTAAATGTTAATACTGAGACCCTTTTATCTTATTTTCATAGCTACATAAATCTAGGTCTTTTGGTCATTTTCATATTTTATATCGGGGGTTAACAGCTTTTGTATTGTTGGGTTTAAGGTTAAGTTACGATTAAATAGTATTCAGTATTAAAGAATCATATGGGCTATCGTGGCGTAGCAGCACAAGCGTGTTACTGTAAACTACAGGTTGTGGGTTCGATCCTTATTCGAGGATATGAAATATTTAATATTATCAAATTAACTATTGAATGTTTTCATTTTCTTCGCTCTGGTAACAAGGCAAAGCGCGGCATTGAGTTCCGCCACTCAACACGCAATGCCTCAAATTCAGCGGAAAGTGGGAAACGAAATTGGAACGGAGTGTCTTAACACTATGTTCCCAAGTTCCCTCTGCCTACCCTGCCGTGTGCAGGATACAGCGTGAAGCTGGGTCTTAAATAATAAATAATATTTTATCTTTAGTTATTTTGAGTATTTAGCGTTAGGTATAATATATCGGTAAAAGAAATAAATTTATATAAAATAGTTTTTATAAATTGTTATCTTTATAAAATATATGGAGAAATAATTACATTCGCTCAACACACAACGTACCAAAATGAAACTGAAAGTAGGGAATGGTGTGTTATAGGTGATAGGTTCTTTCTATCTTTTAGGATAAGTCGTGATGCCTTATTTTTGACGTGATAACGTCCAATAAATCGATGATTGCGGGCTGTATGCACGAAAAAATGTGACTCATTGTCACGTTCCGGTTTCATCTTTTTTTTGACTTCCCGCTTTTTCCTGAACTTGGCAGAGGAACATAGCACCCAAGTATTAAAACACTTATTTCCATTCCCTACTTAACGCCAAATTTGAGTTATTGCGTGTTGAGTAGTGAAACTCAATACTGCGCTTTGCCTTATTACCAGAGCGAAGAAATGAAAATATTAATTATTTAAATTTCTTGAATAGGGCTCATACTAACAACGTGACGCGCTTACCGTCATTTTTGTGGTCCTGCGCCACGTTAAGCTGACAAAAATTATATTGTTTTGTATTTTATACTCAATTTATAGTCGTTTAAATTTAAGGAAATTACTTTAGTTCTGTATAAACCACCCGGATGTCAGTGTACAACAAGTTACACGTATTTAATTAACCAAACGTCAGCAAAAGTCACGATCGTTTCCCATAAATGTCGAAATATGTTCCGAAAGGTAAATAACAACTTGTGCTATTAACATCAAAGTAGTACAATGGAAGTGTTCAATTTTTAAATGGATCGTTTTAGGTTAGATACAGATTCTAGATTTTAATTACTCATCTCGTCCTGATCAGAAAAACATTGCTGTTCCTTCCACTCATAGCTGTAATTATGAATTTACTTAACTTTACGCTGAATTCTGTACATGGCAGGGTAGACAGGGAACCTGGGGGAACCTAATATTAAGATATTTCGTTTCGTTCCCCACTTTCCGTCGAATTCGAAGCATTGTGTGTTGAGTAGTGCAACTCAACGCCACGCTTTGCTTTGTTACCAGCGCGAAGAAAATGAGAAAATTAAATATTTAAAATATAAATATTAAATATTTAATTTCCTCGGATGGGAACGAACCCAAAAATTATTGTGGATACAGTCACATTCTAGTACCTCTGCGCCACGACAGGCCTCATTATGAAATATGGAAAAAATATATTTTATCATTTTATTTTAAAAGTCTGACGTAAATAATGTTGCAGACTATAACTATTTATGTATAGGAACGCATAGAACTAAAAAAGAATACTGTCTATGAAATAACTTATATTTATAACTAGCGGCCGGTTCGAGGCTTCGATTGCTCAAATATGTATTTATGTACCCATTGGAATAAAACAAACACTAAATCTTGTAGGAAGGTTATTTTAATACGAGTTACAAGTTATAAGGCAAAGCGCGGCGTTGAGTTCCGTCACTCAGTACGTATGCCTCAAATTCGGCGGGTAGTAGGGAACAAAATGGAATGTCTTAACACTAGGTACCTAAGTTCACTCTGCTTACCCTGCCATGCGTGGGATACAGTGTGAAGCTAAGTGATTGAGAATATACGTACATACATATATATTTTTTCATTGTACTGGGCATTTAAAACCAGGGATTATTAGTATACTTACAGTATAAATTTAATTGTTAGCCATAAGACTTAAAATAAATAAGGACTTTATATATATATAATAGACTTACCAGATCGATTAGCTGAGACAGTCTCAAGCCCAGCTTCACGAGTACCGTGTTGTTGTTTTTATCAACAGGTCGTATAAGTCTATTGTAGTTGCTTAGAAGGTCATCATACAGTCTCTTGGCGTCAGGATTAGCGCAGCATATGCCGAAAATAAATAAAAAGCTTACACAAATGCCCTTCATAATAACAAACACTTGATTTTGCCTTGTTTTAAGTAAAAAAACTAATAAAATTGGCTTTTTGGCACATATCTAGAATAATTTAATTAGTTTTTAGTTATAAATTTAGTTATTTTTAGTCAATTTTTGAGAAAATTTGTCAAAACGCCCGTCGATCTTAAGCGACAGTGGCGCCGCTACTGGTAGGAAATCGCATCATATTAAACATTACTGCGCAAACTCCGTTGTTTATTTTATTGTACTTAAAAACGCTGATAGTCCAGAGTTACCTTTATTAATTGACTATAGAGTTTGAACTTGGATGTTTTATTTGAATCGTTACCAATTATTGCATAAAAAACGATAACATGATGTAGTAAACAATCGAATTTTTGTCATAAAAACGTATTTTTGAAAAATATATATATATTTATCAAATTTAAGTCAAAGTTCTAAATTTGTTACATTACCAATAAAATATTATTATTATTTATATGTTTTTATATATTATTTATATGGTTATTTCGATCGATCTCAGTACGCAAGCGCGTTGGTTCATTCATTTCTGCACGAATAGTGTGTGACGTACACTTGTAGATGGCGCTAAGTACTTAATGGGGGTATTACCATAGATTTTGTCGTACTTTATAGCTGTGGGACATCTCTAGCCTACAGAACATCCTACGCTATGCGTCAGTACAAAATATTAATAGTCTGCTGAAACGAAAATATTGAGATTTTATTAAACAGGTGTTAAAATTATTATTATAAGTAATACTACAGAAAAGGCGAAGTGAGCAGAGTGTTATGTCACGTTGTTTTGTTTCTTTTATTTTAACTCAGCTTCACGCTGTACCTATCCCGCACACGGTACGGTAGACAGAGGGAACTTGGGAACGTAGTGTTAAGACAATCCTTTCCACTTCTGTTCTCCGCTTTACGCCGAAATTAAGGCTTTGCATGTTGAGTGGCTCAACGTCGTGTTTTACCTTGTACTAGAGCGAAGAACTGTAAACGTCAAATATTTAAATTGAAAATATTAAATATTTCATTTTCTCGAGTGGGGATCGAACCCACAAGCTGTCGGTTACAGTCACACGTTTGTGCCGCTGCGCCTAAGCTAAGAAGAAGAAAAATATTAAAATTCAATTTTAAAGTTAAATTTCATATAATATTATCCTCCATTACCAATTTATATGTCCCACATATAACATCGTTTACATTTTATATTCCGACCTGACAGAGCATTATCAGGTTGAACTTAACAAGCGAGTATTAAAGAAAGCAGCCGCCCTCAAAATTGGGAATTTTATAGTTCCCTATAAAAGTACGTAGAAGTCTCCCGAACGTAGCCAAAAGGTTTGACGGTAATGCGAACATAAAATGTGGAGCTTTTCGAACTTAAACGAAAAAGTTTCGGTCTTTTCAGGGTCCTGTAACTTAAAATAAAAATGTAGGGAATCCGTCATAGCTTGCTTTGTTTTGTCAATCTATTTAATTATAGTTATGTATTTAAGAACGTGTAATTATAATTCGTATGATAATGAAGTCCCAAGGTCTTCGGTCGATTGCAGAACAGAGAAAGTAACCTTTAGGTCAACGCAAGCTAACATACGGGCATTTATGCGTCATTTTTGTCATATTTTATATGAACTCAATACATAAACAAGACATTTAAAAATTTTATTGTCAGTCTGGTGTGTTACGTGTACATATGAGAAAACTCAGATATTTGGTAAAGTATATGGTTATCCCAGAACAAAATCTTTGAAAATTTTATATTTGTCAAGTTATACTAATTTTCCGTTTGATAAAGTACATGAAATAAATTCGGAACACTGAACGACTCTGACTCGCTCTTGTCCGTTATTTTCTAAACTTTGAATTTGAATTGTTAGGTTTTTGTTTTAGTCTCCTACTGTTGATGTGACATTGCTAGTTGACGGACAGTATGGATACCTCTTTAACTTTAAAATAATATTATTTAGCTTAGTTTTTAATGATTGTTTTAAAGTTTTTTTTTCTCTCTCTCTCAAATTCACGCTGTATCCAGCACACGGCAGAGTAGGCAGAGGGAACTTGGGAACCTAGTGTTAAGACACTCCGTTCCACTTCCGTTCGCCATTTTCCGCTGAATTTGAGGTATTGCGTGTTGAGCGGCGGAACTTATTACCAGAGCAAAGAAATGAAACATTAAATATATAAATTGAAAATATTAAATATTTCATTTCCTCGACTATGATCGAACCCAGAACCAGTCGGTTACAGTCACACTCTTGTGCCGCTGCGCCACGACAGGCCTCAAATTATATCTTATTATTTTACATTTTCTTTACCTACCCTCCAACGCTGCAATCTTTAGTTGATTTGTCATCAAACTGACTTTTTCAGGTTTTTTATTTAAATACAATATACTAGGACGTAGGACTATGGAACAAAATTTTCTCTTATATTTCATAAATAGCTTTTCTTATATCAGCTTCACGGTGTATCCCACACATGGAAAGGTAGGCAGAGGGAGCTTGGGAATCTTTAAAACACTCTGTTCCATTCCCCGCATATAACATGCGCATTAGCACATTAAATATTTAAATTGAAAATGCGCATTAGCACATTAAATATTTAAATTGAAAATATTAAATATTTCATTTCTCGACTGGGGATCGAAGCCAAAACCTGTCGGTGACAGTCACACGCTTGTGCCGCTGCACCACGACAGGCCTCTACTACAACTACATACAAATACTTCAATATTCAAAGCTAACTCACAAAATATTTAAGTCAATAACTTAAGGTAGAATGGTAAGCGAATTAAAGAAATGCCCCAAAACTGTATTTTCTGACTGCATTGCAGTGCAAACGCGTTTTGAATTATGCACGGTGAACTAGGCTGGGCTATTCGTAGGCTAGGAGATAGCTACCGTGTTTTATATGTTATGTGTAGTTGGTCAGTTGCTTGTACCACCAATATCTATGGCCACTGTAGTACAATAATTATGAACAACTTTGGATTTTTTATTTTATGATTATTCTATATATTTTTCTGGTGTGGTTAAAAAGATTGACTTTTACTTCTGTTTTCTAATAATATACATCCTAGTATCTGTGTAAATCAATTGATTAAATGATAAGTACCTATTAATATGAGTGTGCAGCGTTAAGTTCCGCCACTTAAATCTATACAACTTCTTTAAATCAGGGGTAACTAGAAAGCGGAGTGTTCTGACATTAAAAGCTATCTACCTACCTCGCTATATGCATAATAAAACTAGATAGTGAGCAGTAAATTATTCTCGAAAATGTTCTCCATTATTTTAATAAAAACTAACAGAAAGATATAAATTTTTAAACCAAATTAAAGAAAAATCTTAAATAATTCATACAAAACATGTAATAATTACAGCTAGAAGCTTGAAAAGCGCGACTAACTCTTTTACAGCGAGCGCTGGGACATGCATATACGTACTCGTACACATACATTTATTTAGTAATCTAGAGAAATGAGTTTTGTTACGTCAGAGCCGACTGTCCCAGGAGCGCTTTGTTCTGTTAATGAACGACCACAGCAAGTATACCCTTTTTGGGTCTATTCGGTTTACTTTTACTTTTACTTTTTTCTAAATAGAATGGTTAGATGTGGATTACGGTAGATTAAATCGGGTAATGTTTGAAGAAAGACGCGTAGTTGTGCGAGAAATACTTTTGGTTTTGTTCTTATTTATGTACATAGAAATTTTGTATTGGTAATACTGTTTATTTAAAACGTTTGCAATATTTTTGATTAATGTAAAATATATTAATTATTTTTAATTATTTTGCTTTTCCGTTCCCCACTTTCCGTCTAATTTAGGCATTGCGCCGGAAAATATTAAATATTTAATTTGAAAATATCAAATATTTCATTTCATCGAGTAGAGATCGAACCCACAACCTGTCGTTTACCGCTGCGCCATGACAGATTACACTATATATATTAAATACTTCTGATATTTTACGATGAATTTTTTTTTTAGCTCCACGTTGTATCCCTCACAAGTCGGCAGAGGGAACTTGAATAAGTTAAGTAAAAATTAAGATTCTCCATTCTACTTTCTATCATCCGCCGATTTGACGCATTGCGTGTTGAGTAGAGAAACTTAACACCGCGCTTGCTCTGTGTAAAGTATTAAATATTTTTCTTTTTGAGGCCTGTCGTGGAGCACAGAACTGACAGGTTGTGGGTTCAATCCCCACTCGATGAAATGAAATATTTATATTTTCAGTTTAAATATTATTTTTTTCATTTCTTCGCTCTGGCACAAGGCAAAACGCGGGGTAGAGTTCCGCCACTCAACACGCATAACCTCAAAATTCGGCGGAAATTGGGGAACGGAAGTGGAACGGCGTGTCTTAACACTAGGTTCCCAAGTTCCGTTTGCCTACGGGGTACAGCGTGAAGTTGAGTGAATGAAAGTAAATACTTATTTTCCTCGATTGGGGATCGAGCTTACAATTTGTCGCATGTATACAGCGCATGTCGCGGTTTGTGACTGCAATATTTAATCTGTATTATAGAAGTTATGTACAAGAAAAAATATCTATGAATATAATATAATATTGTCCCTCATAAAATATACATTTACAATGAAAGGAAAAGAAATAAATTAATGTTACAAATTAATGTAACTGTTAAAATAGCGCAAATTTATAAGTATACGGAAATTGTATCCGAGCTGTTCTGCTGAAATTTTATGAGCTTATTGTGCGGGGTGCGGTTTATTGAAAATGTCCAAACCTGTTCATAAACTTTTCAACTACACTAGACACTTTGACACAACTCGTGATGCGACACTTAATTATGGTGTCATAAATTTTACATTTAGAGACACCCATGTTGACACTGAGTGTACCATATAAAGTGTCATAATATATTGATATCATAATGAATAAAATACCAATATCGATCTTGAAAATAATTAACTTTATTTATACATTGAGGCCTGTCGTGGCGCAGCGGCACAAGCGTGTGACTGTAACCGACAGGTTCAGGTATTGTTTAATTTCTTCGCTCGGTATTAAGGCTAAGAGCGGCGTTGAGTTCCGCCACTCAACACGCAATGCCTCAAATTCGGCAGAAAGTGGGGAACAGAAGTGGGACGGAGTGTCTTTACACTAGGTTCCCGGGTTCCCTCTGCCTACCCTGCCTAGTGCGGAATACAGCGTGAAGCTGAGGTTATTTATACATACAATATTTATATATAATTTCGCTCCTATAGGATTGCTACTAGTGTATTAAAATTCGGTCACACAAATAAAGCTCGTTTAATATTTTTTAAATGTGTATATACCTATATTAAAACTATACACTTCAAACGATAAGTACGTACTTAGTTTTAACTTTCCCAAAATTATTAGGTACAAATACATGTCTTTTGTTTACTTGATTCTTAAACAAGGCTAAGAATTAGACATAATTGCCTTGACATATTTTATTTCTTAAAAAAGCCAAGAAGTGAAAAAATACAATATACAATAACACTTTTTAGGATTGATATTTTTAAAATATTTTTTTATAGCATCGCATAGTTCAGTTGAATTTTCGAATTGTAGTATATTTTACATTCATTATATATATTTAAAAGTTTTAGTATTCACTCCCACAAAAGCGTCACAAAGATAACTAGCGTACACAAAATCCAAGCGAGTCCAAGCTTCCTACAATTAAATATCAGTTAATGGGTAAATCTTCTTATCTCAAGACAACCCTTGGTTTCACGCTGGATGCGCACAGACGTACTGGGGCCATTGTGAATGCGACCAAATTATTTTTAATTAGAAAAATAAAGCAAATAGCTAAAGACAAAGGTAAATATTCTTTTAAGTGACGCTCGAATATCTTCTCTTTAAAGTAGTATGAGATAATTCTTTGATAATTTAAATGATATTAATTTTATTTATAAGATTTCTATATGTATTTCTAAGAACATTTTAATATTTTATTATTTTTTTGCCACACTAAGCAATAGATTGCTATACTTTTAATAAATCTACTGACAGTGATTAAATCCAAGGTTGCGTTAATTTATATATCTATATATATTATATATATATATATATATATATATATATATATATATATATATATATATATATATATATATATATATATATATATATATATATATATATATATATATATATATATATATATATATATATATATATATATATATATATATATATATATATATATATATATATATATATATATATATATATATATATATATATATATATATATATATATATATATATATATATATATATATATATATATATATATATATATATATATATATATATATATATATATATATATATATATATATATAATAATTGGTTACGTAAATTGAGACCGATTTCTGAAACTGTCATCAATCCGTCTGTCCGTATATCTATATAAAAATGGCAAACGCTTCAATAAAATTAAACGGAATTTTTCGCCACTAGCGAGCCTTTTCATGATATATTTTATGATGTTTTCACTTCATTGTTTTGCAATATATGTAAGTTAAGTTTTTTTTTTCGATTAATGCTCCTACGAGAACTCAGTGTCAAACAATTCAAACATAATACTCGTAATGAGTGGCGGAATTCAACACTGCAAATACATTATAAATTTTATACAAAATAATAATATTGAAAAATGAAATAAAATCGATGAATAAAATAAGTAATACTGTAGGTTTAATTTACATCACGACCAAACACACTTTACGTAGATTGTTCACTTTTTCTCTTGGTAGGTAAGCAAAAAATTTGAAGGCTTTTGTTTAATATTCAGTAATATATTATATTTCTTTTATAACAATATTTTATATTTCTTTTATAACAATACAAATACTACGAGTATCGTAATGTGAAATTTGATCTTTTAAATTATTTCAAGTATGTTATCACCCGCAATTTTGCTTGTGTGAATTATAATTTAATCCCAAGTACATACAGTTCCAAAATGTTGTATTTAGTAGATACATAACTAAGCTTCATGCAATTTTCTAAGAAAAATAATATTACTTTTATAAAAGCACGTATATTTTTTTGTTAGAGTATATATATTTAAAGGCAGCAGCGCAGGGGACAAGCGTGAGTTTGTTAACGTGATGGTTATGCATTTGAATCTCCATCGGAGAAAATGAAATATTAAATATTTGTATAGTTACGCTCTGGTAGCGAGGTAAAGCTGCTTTTAGTCCCATCACTTAACGCCGAAGAAACAGCGGAAAGTTGAGAACGAACGTATATGTTTATTATTATCAGTTTTTAGATTTCTTTATTGGGCTTTACTTATAAACACAGATATGGTAATATCTGTATGTTTTTTTAAAAGTTCAAAACAAATTCTTAAATTAACAACTTTTTCTGGAAGTTTTTCATATATGTAGGTATATAAAATCTGAAGCATTAAGATAATAATGACTTTAAATTATTAAACCATAATCTCCAGATCCAAGTATTCAAACAATATTAATACAAGATGTATGTATGTAGATTCAGAAAATAGTTCTATTTGAGGACGATCAAATAGAGCAAAACAAAGCTCGTTGGCGCACTAGGGGACATTTCGATACTATGATTTATTCTCTATTCAGGTACTTCAGTAGAAAAGCGTTGAATTATTCAAAATTTAATATGTGCTAACTTTGGACGTGAAATAGAATTGTTGAGTTTCGTATATTTTATCGCGAACTTCTAACGTGGTGAATATTTAAACCAGATTTAAGATTACATTCTTCTAACAGCTGATGTTGTACGATAATGCTTAATATATATGCGGAATAGTGGCAGCTATAAAATGAAATGTATTTTTATTTTAATAGAGATTGGCACTATCGATGTACTTTCTAAAATTATATATATATATATATATATATATATATATATATATATATATATATATATATATATATATATATATATATATATATATATATATATATATATATATATATATATATATATATTTAAATTAATTGTAATTTCTTATTTGGTATCCACATAATGTTATGGATTATTGGCGGAAGATGGGCTACAGAAATGTATCTTTGACGGTACAATCTCCTTTGTGTCTTTACCATTAAACGTGACATTGACGAAGTGATATGTGCTCAATTGGCACGCTTCAAACGCCATAATCAAAGAACCATACCATCTTTATTGGTTTTTTGGTTCTTCTTATAAAACAATTAAAAACACAACATATTCAAAATAGGATGTAACAATAAAATAGATATTTCAAGATAAATCTTTACACGTTTATAGAGTTATCTTTAAAGTATAACAATTTTTTACTAGATAACTAAGACCAAAGCTTTTAACTAAAAAGCCTGAAGAAAGAAGAGACGTTCCACTAAAACAAAGGATAACATCAAAAATAATCAAACACTCAATAAAAAATAAACGTCCATGGTTAGTACCAGGGGCTTCCACAGGATATTCCATATCGCATAATTCTATATTTTAGCGTTCAACATTTTCATCGTAACTGACAAGGGTGTAACATTTATCATAATATCACGCTCGCTGTCAAGGTACCAGCTAACTCATATTAGTTTTCTGACCCACTGTTTTATGCATGAGCGAAAAGTAATAAACATTGTATAGATTTGCTTCGATAATCTAAATGAAGGTTTGTTGGGATTGGATACTTGTGTTGCCAGTAAAATTATGTTTTGGGTTACGTTTTTTATAAATATTGGATGAAGGGAAATAGTATTGTTGTATTAAGATTGTTGTTGAATTTTCGTTTTTTTTTATAAAATATATTTAGAGTTTCTTATGAATAGTTATAAGCTAGAATAGAAGAAAGTTGACAGTCTAAATTTATCTGTTTTTTTTTCAGCTTTATGGTGAATTCTGCTTGCCATTCTCACCGCAGCTCCAGTACTGTTCAATGTCGTAAGAACTTTCTTCCACAGCAGTTTTAGGGTAGATACGACTTATCTTAAGGTGAATCGTAAGCTCTTTTGTCTCGTCTTTTCCATAAAAAAAAAATAGTGTAGGCAGCCCTATGCCTGATTCTCTAATCAGTGTCATAATTTTTCGTTCCCAAAACCAACTATCGAGACATAATGTTGAGTGGTGAATGACCTCTTTTGTCGTGAAAAATAAAAATAATTCATTTTCCAGAGAGGGGATTTTGAGTCTGTGTCTTTCTAACAATGGCTTTACTTTCATCTCATATGCAATTTCGCTACTAGTTCGACTACTTAATACTAATAATTGTATTTTTTTACAAATAATTAAAATAAAGAATAGGGAACGGAATGTCTAAATATATTTCCAAGTTGTCTACCCTGTGATACAGCATGAAGCTGACTGAGCGAGTGAAAATGTAGATAATTTATCACAATAACAACGTAAAAACCGAGAAATAATTCAGTTTAACTTTAAATACCAATTAAATGCTCAACAAGCGTTCAAAATATAAACGCTATAACTTTTTCCAATGTATATCTAGCTATATCTTTTTCAATAGCATTAAATAAATACGTATTTTAAATTCACTAAGGCTAACTTACAAAAACAATGGGACCATTGTAATGCAGTTTGTAAGGCTCTTGTCCAGCGGCTGTGTGCAGTACGTATGATGATAATGCAGGGAAGAATCACGAATTGTATTAAGATATATTATAGCCCTTATTTCTAATCGGATAAAGTCCTGTATGTACCGCAAATATTGCGTTTACAATGCTATAGAAAAAGGTATGGCTTCCAGGGAAAGCGTATTATTTTTATTTTAATAGTTTATAGTATTATTTATATACTGGACATAGAAAATATATGTTAAAAGGCCACATGTTAATATTTAGAGAATTTCAATTTCCAATATCAGTGAAAAGATAAATACATTTATTTATTTTGAATTTTGTTATTAAGTTTTAACTAATACAAATTTTTATATAATACAACAACATGCAAAAAGTTTTTAATATATTAAAAACAGTTAATGTACAATAAGATCTATTGGGTATAGCAGCAGGCCCACTCAGTACGATATGAGATACGTCCAGCTCCGGCGGAGATCTATTTTCAACTGTCACTCTGACATTATTGCAACTATCATGAATACAGGGATTCAGGATTTCACACTTAGAATTGATCAATGCTTATTTCTACTCCAAAATACGAAAAAAAGAAAAAATCAAGCAGCGCTTTTGTAGTGAAATATTTTTGTAATGAAAATGTATAGAAAGTATTTTGTAATGAAAATTTTATATATAATAATGTTTTTATGCATAATTTTTTCGCTACGAGACTATTATGGCGAGATGAGACGGCTTCTAACTGTAAGTGCAATGCAGGTTTTGGGTTCAATTTCCACTTAAAATATTTTAATTTTAAATATTTTGAATTCTTCGCTGTGAAGTATAAAACACTGCATGGATTTCCACCACTCAATACACAATGTTTCAAATTATGCTAAAAGTAGCTAAATTCTTATATGTAAAAAATAGCAAAAAAACTATTAATTTATTAAATTTTACTACAAAAAATAAAAAAAATCCTTACAAAAAGGGACAATATTATACACTTAAATAAAAATCTTAATATTAGAGTATAAAATTACAAGATATAACCAAAAGTTTAGTGGTTAGCCGGCATTCAACGAGGCCGCAATGCGGGCGACGTATTTAAAACTCGTATGCCTGAATCTGATTTATGCTAAGGTTCTCAAAATTTATCGGTTTCCCGCTTTATAGCAATTATCGCTAACTATGAGTATAACACCCTCTAATATAATGATTAGAGGTATATATTTTATGAAGAGGGTTTATTGTTGTTACAGGAAAGTTTACTAATGATTTTTATCCCCGTATTATATGCAAGCATGGGGTATCTAATATTAAAAAAAACGTTTTGGATTTGCTGGTAATTTTTGAGATATTGTATGTAGCGGAACTCAACGCCGTCGTAAGTTTCATTGCTTCAGCGCGAAGTTGAAGTATTTTATTTTCCTGAGTGGAAACTGAAACCGAATTTATAGTCTTAATTTATCGTTACCTGGAAATATAAATTTCAAATGATCTAGTTTATTTTGTATAATATCTACTGATCCGTGAATATTGTAAATACTCAATACCATACGCCAAGAAAAACAGCAGATTTTTTTTATTACTTATTTATTTTTACTTCTTTGGCACGTTTTTATTATGTAATATGATTTTATTCAGAGACAATTATTTAGACGAAATTAGGTTATATAATAATAATTTAACCGAAAATTCATCAAAAATTTAACTATTTTTTTCTCTTAATAATGTTTATAATTAAATAAATTTTTATAAGATTCACTAGTAGACCAGCTACATATAATAAAAATACTAAAACATGTATAAAAAAAATAACGAAGAAAAATTCGCAATAAATTCCGTTTAGTTTCTTAAAGAATTCTGTTTTTTTTATTATTGTAAATGTAGCAATAACAATAGACTGCACATGTTAATAGCATGTGTATACTAAACGCAGCAGATTATGATTCAAATACAATTATTACCAACCTTGTGTAAGGTTGGTAATAATTGTATTTGAATCATAATCTGCTGCGTTTAGTTGCGCAATTGAACCACATAGATGAATAGAACTTGTATTCAGATATTTAATATAATCCAATTAACGTCGGAAGGTGAAATTCAATCCCGAGCTTTTATATACAACAAATTAAATGCTCTACGTTATGTCAATTCCAAATCATGTCACACATTAATTTATATATTATCAAAAAATAAATTAATAAAATATCCATTGCAATATCTTAAATAAATCCAAGCGGACAATCTACAAGAAATAAACTACTCTTAATAAATATCAGGAAAGTTCCTACAATCTGGATTAATTTGTAACGTGATGCTAGAGTGGCCATTAAATGGTAGAAATATGTTTTTTTTTTTTAATAAAGTAGTTTCTTTAGAAAAGTGTGTAATTTTAAATTAGGAGGTAAATAATTTCTTTGAAATAAGATTTTTTGTAGTTCAAACTGTATTAAGACATTCCTTTTTTAACTTTTCATCTGAATTCTAGACATTGAATGCTGAGCTGCGTAACTTAATGCCGCGGTTTGTCACCCGGAGCTTCCATAGCTAAAAATAATTCCGACATAATCATTGCTCCGAATGAGAATTAATCTTACAACAATCACGTTCACAGTAATCATTAATTCTTATTTATTGGTAAATAATGTAGACACAATATTTCTCTATACACTATTTACCAATAAAAAAGAAAAACATGTTCAAATTACGCTACCTTAAAATTACATATATGTTTTTTTATATAATAATAGTTTTCTTACTTACTCAGTGTAGAATAACTCTTTAAAATATTTAATAAATAGCACTCTCTTATCAAATTATAATTTGGGACAATTATCTCAATCGACGGAAATTTGTACAGATCTTATCTGAAATACCTAAGTAACAAGCGTATAAGAATTTATAATAGTGTTTATTTTATCCAAAGTATTTTATCCAAAATAATTTACAAGCTTGTGTTGTCATCCTAAGTCTTTACTGTTAAGTAATTGCCTCAATTCCATATCTAGCTGCACTCGTTTGTAAAAAAGCGAAGTCCATATTGCATGTTCCATAGAGTTTTTTTAATTTTTTAACAGATAAATGGATTCATGCTAGTTCAGCTATTAAATAGACTAGTTTGTCGTTTTGTTAGTAATTTTCTTATTGAAATATAATTTAGAGGTATAGGTACTCTATACTCAACTTCACGCTGTATCCCGCACAGCAAGGTAGGCAGAGGGAACTTGGGAACCTAGTGTTAAGACACTCCGTTCCACTACTGCTTCCCTTTTAGGTAAATACGTAAAAAAACATTTTTCGAAATATATATATATATATATTTCGAAAAATGTTTTTTATATATATATATATATATATATATATATATATAATATATATATATATATATATATATATATATATATATATATATATATATATATATATATACATATATATATATATATATATATATATATATATATATATATATATATATATAATATATATATATATATATATATATATATATATATATATATATATATTATATATATATATATATATATATATATATATATATATATATATATATATATATATATATATATATATATATATATATATATATATATATATATCTAGTATATTTATGAAAAGTATATCATGTCATATCATTTTGTAAGAAACGTTACTATTTGTTTTAGCTTCGCGGGGTATCCCACACTTGGCTAGATAGGCAGAAGGAACTTGGTAACCTACGGAACGACTTAACTAGTCGTTCCGTTGCTCATTTCAACCGAATTTTATGCATTGCGTCTTCAGTGGCGAAACTCAATACCAAGCTTTGTCTGGTTACTAGAGCAAAGAAATAATAATATTAAATATTTCAATTCCTCGAGTGACGATTGATATCACAATCTATCTAGAAGTTAACAGTCGCGGGCTTGTGCTGCGCCACCACAGTCATCATGTATAGATATTATAACAGTTTTTTTTTTTTAATTCTATTATTGCATATAATGACGCCCAAACCAAAAAAGGTATTTTATGTCAATTCGGTAGAAAGTCTCATTTTTCTTGTAAGGAAATGAAAATATATGATTTCCTCGACTGGGCGTCGAACCTTTGATATTTAAATATATAATAAATACTAAATTAGGATATTAACATTAGAATATTTAATATAAAATAGATTAACTTTGCTTTAAAACAATAAGTTTACAATCAAACCGAAATTTAATTAATATTTAAGGGATTAATCTTCCTTTGAATAAACCTTCTTAAGTTCATTCAATAATCATGTAACCTTTGTAATACGAATATATATTTTTTAAATTTATTTGCTTTACACTGTATCCTGCACATGGAATGGTAGGCCGAGGGAACTTGGGTTAATGTTAAGATATTTTTTCACTTTCCTCTGAATTTAAGGTAAGGTAAGGTAAGGTGCGTTTTGAGTGGCGAGACTCAACGCCGTCGGACTTGAAAATTCGTGGAAGCCTCGAGCATTAGGAGAGCAGAAGTGTCTTTGGGACGAGAATAGAATATCTTCATAGGATTCCCATGCTGCCAGATTCCTTCTGCCAACCCTGATATACATGGAATTTATGAGCTAAAAAATCAAAGAATATGACAGGCCCACTTCCCGTGTTTCACTTTTCTACCTCTATGGCCGCAGGTTAAGTTACTTTTTGTTCTTCTTGGACACAAGAAGCAAAATAAAATTTGATAAATCTAGAATATAAGCAGCATTTTACTCTAATAACGATATTCAAAAATTATATTTTTTTTTGTTACATATTTACCAAATTGCTGTCCGCTACTTTATTTACGTGGACTTTTTATTAGTGTTCCTCAAGGAACATATGTAAATATATAAGCGTTCTACGCCGTGAAATTTCGCCCGTTAATGGTTGGTGAGTTTACTTAGCAATGAAAGATTTTTATAAATACACACGATAAAATTCTACATTTAATATAGCAAAGATTTGAACCATTTACTATTAAATGCCTCATAAAATCGTTTTCGAATCTTTTCACATTCCATCCTTTATTGCTATCGGACACCATTTCCTTATAAGAAGAAAAAATAGGATTTTAAAAGTGACACTCATTACGGACGAAAAAAAAATCATAGAAAATTATTCAACTTACCGTTTTTTGTAATGGGTTGTTCATATTTATATGGTGATATTTTTAGGATTTACAAAAATTTTATATTTTATTAAAATAAAGTGCTCTAGTGGTTTAGCACAACCTAAAATAGACATATGTATGTATTCCTAATATTTATTACTATAAAAAGTATTATTGATATTGCGATTGCGATTTTAGTTAAAAATATCTTTAATGAATCTGTAAGGTCTAAGATACAGATTGCACGAATAGCTCGTGTCTGCAAGACAAAGATTGACTTAACTTAATACCGGCTGCAATACTCCAAATGAAATTCCGTAGGATATAATACTAAAAAGCTAGCTAAAGTACGCAGGGCGAGCCGTTTCCAAGTCAGTTAATAATCAGATTATTTTAATCGTGCAAGCTGCTGAGCTAATTCTACTCGCCAATACGAGGTCCCCATAGTAATTAGAGTCAATGGTGATACCGATAAATATCGTAGAATCAACTTCACTATTCAAGAGTACACATCGGCTTTCCGTCGTCAAATGACAATAAGTAATGTTGCTGATATTACGAATGAGAAAGTTTTTGTGGTTGGATGTTTGTTCCAATTTGACGTAAAATCTACCGAACATATTGAGATGAAACTTAACATGGCTTGTGAAGTAATATGGCCTATTCATCAAAATAAAACTGGCTTCAATTTATGTAAAATGTTCATATAATTTAGATATAATATAGTAATACATTTAAGCGTGTGGGTCCTTAGTGACAATAATCTTATCAGCGAAATGAAGAATCATAAAATGAAATATTTAATATTTTGATTTCTTTAATCTGGTAACAAGGCGACGCGCGGCGTTGAGTTCCACCTCTAAAAATAAATATTTCAAATTTGGCGGAAAATGGGGAACGGAACAGAGCGTCTTCATTAGATTCCCAAGTTTTCTCTGCCTACTATGCCATGTGCGGGATCCAGTATGAAGCTTATAAAGTAAGTTTTCTTTTTTTTAGCTTCACGCTGTATCCCGCACGAGGCAGAGTAGGCAAAGGGAAC
The DNA here is from genome assembly GCA_019049475.1 of Eueides isabella. Lineage (NCBI taxonomy): Eukaryota > Metazoa > Arthropoda > Insecta > Lepidoptera > Nymphalidae > Eueides > Eueides isabella. Next base: position 2,350,543 of record CM032401.1, read on the forward strand.
CCGGGAACCTAGTGTTAAGACACTCCGTTCCACTTCTGTTCCCCACATAAGTAAGTTAAGTTAGTATATCGAAATATTCAACGTGATTTAATATAGTCTTCCTCCATAAATTAACTATCCAAAATAAAAAAAAAATGACTAAAACCAATCATTCCTCTTCTTCTTCTTCTTCTTCAGCTTCACGCTGTATCCCGCACTAGGCAGGGTAGGCAGAGGGAACGGAAGTGAAACCTAGTGTTATGACACTCCGTTCCACTTCCGTTCCCCACTTTCCGCCGAATTTGAGGCATTGCGTGTTGAGTGGCGGAACTCAACGCCGCGCTTTGCCTTATTACCAGAGCGAAGAAATGAAACATTAAATATTTAAATTGAAAATATTAAATATTTCATTTCCTCGACTGGGTATCGAACCCAGAACCTGTCGGTTACAGTCACACTCTTGTGCCGCTGCGCCACGACAGGCCTCAATCATTCATCAAAAACCAATCGTTCCTAAGATAATAATCTGCAATCAATAGACATTTCAATTTTAAATGGTTAACAGTGAACACCAATACAAGATTCGATGGTACTCTGTAGCCAGAACAATATGACAATCAGTATAGTGAGACAATGGGTTTACAATTATACTAGCATCTTGGGCGGTGATTGGGGCGTCAGAGCCATGTACTACATTTAAGGAGGTTTGTACACCGTATTTCTATGTATGTTAAAGGTTATTTTTCAAATTATTTTGGTGCTAGTTTTAGTGGCCTATCATGCTTCGAGGACTCAAGCGTGCGTTGTGGGTTCGATCCCCACTCGAAGAAATGATATCTTTCAAGTTTAAAAATCCTCATCCTAGTAACGAGTCAAAGTAAGGAAGATATGGACATATAACATGTGTACGCTTTATTTATTAGTTTTCAATGAAACGTTTTATATACTCTCTTACTTTAGTGCATGTATGCATAATGGAAGAAGAGTACTTACCATTAAAACGCTTCATTATTCCTGGGGTAACGCCGCATTTTATATTAACAGAGCAAAAGAATAGACATTTTTTTAAATATGTTAATAATATAACTTATGAAAGATAAATATTTGTATAGAAAACTTTTTAAATTAAGAACGTAGCGGAATTTGAGCCAGTGCCTCTTGGATTCCGTCCGAGCGCTTTGGCCACGAAGCCACTAAGCCCACAAGTAGTTCAGCGTATCGATATTGGTTTAACTTATTTTTTCTGAATGCTATTGTTTTCGTCTTTTTCCATTTAGACAAAATTTAAATACTTAATTATTGTCACAGGTATAGTATGAATTATTTATATATAGCAACACCGCTGCCATTAAAACATAAAAATATTAAAAACTTGTAGTGCAAATGTTTGATTTTACAATATATACAGCGCCTAACGACATATTTATATTGACTTTAAGATTCAATTAAATTCATGATTCCTATTGAAGGAATAGTAACGCAATTTTCACATGTCTTGCAATACATTCTTTATATGTATAGTTTGCTAGCTTATAATGTATTTCATTTGGCTATCTGCATCTGTCAGTCTTCACTATGTTAAGTAGATTACTTTTATTGTAGATTAATTTACCTTTTCTCTTTAGTTTACAATTGAAAGTTTATTTTTTTTTAATGTTTTTGACAAAGCTCACTCTCGTCTCAACTGGCACGCTCGGAACGCCATAATCAAAGAACCATACCTAGCTCACTCGCGCTTTAAGCTTACTAAGCTTACCAAGCTTTACTCTAATTGAACAAAATCTGTGTTTATACTAAAATCAAACAAGCGAACTATATTTCATTTCCTAAAAATAAACCACTGAATTCTAAATAAAAGTAAATAAAACTTTAATTTCATTGTAATATAAAAATAATTATAAAACGTGAGCATTGTTTACTCATTATTGTTTCAGACGCTACCCTTAACGCGTACATTATAAAAGAGATAGCGTTTCTCAAGATACTAGATTATGTCGCAGACAGAATGGAAGTTCCTACAAAAGATTAATTATCTGAGGCGGTACTTGCGGGATTATATTCACTTGGATTGTTTTTTTGGTATTATTTTTAGAAGATAATATTATAAAGAAGATAATTTTATAAGGCTTAAGGGAACGGAACGTACTGTCTTAGCCTTAGGTTCCCAAGTTCCCTTTGTCTACCCTGCCATATGCGGGATAGAGCGTGAAGCGTGAAGCTAAGAGAGATTTGCATGGCTTAAACACTACGGTGGACTCCACTATTTAAAATAAAATGTATCTTATGTTCACACAGACGGAACAGAATTGCATAGTAAGTTGCCCCTGATTTTTTTTTATTTATATTCGAAAATGCATAATACATATTATATTTTTTCTAAATATACGCACACGCTGTATCTTTCACATAGCAGTAGGCAGAGGAAAGCTGGAAATCTAGTTTTAAAAGACTCCGTCCCTATTAAGTCACTTTTTTATCCGTCCGTCCGTCCGTTTGTTGAGCGGCGGAACGCTGTTCGTCGTTCAATCGTTCGTTCGTCGTAAATCAACATATCACATATTTTGTTTTGTGCTGATTGAAATAGGAAAATATGAAAATATGTTTTGTATTTAATCATTACCCATCGAGTATAGCTTCGGCTTCGAGTCCCTTTCATCAAAACGGCTTTTTATCCTGCCAAGAGGCTTAATAGTGGTTGATTGTTTTTCCACTCTTACCCTTGCCACTTGATCCTATTATTGTTACGGTTTAAATTTGATTTCTATTTGCTGGGGCATTTGAACTCATGTGGGCTACGATTGTTGAAATATTTTTTACTAGATATAAATTTTAATTATTACTATCGAGTCATACTGTTATCGACGATTCCATACATATTTTAGGATTGTAGGTCAACACGAACTATAACTTTGGTAACGGTCAATTTGTATAATACCATAGTTTTTGTCTGGAATGTGTACATGAATTTATTTTTTTTATATTTTTTCTTTATATTTAAACTGTTAGTTCTACCTTGTTGCAAAATATTATAATGTTAAATCTGCGTCATATAGTGGAATAAGATCGACTCACTCTTTACTTTTGTGTATTATAATCATTGTTATTATATATGGGTGGAACTTAGATACTGAACAATTGTGCTCCATTACAAGAGCGCTTCTGCCAGGTTTGGGTGTGTCTTATATTTATTTTTCTTGGATGTTGGGAAAATTAAAAAAAAAACAGTTATATATATATATATATATATATATATATATATATATATATATATATATATATATATATATATATATATATATATATATATATATATATATATATATATATATATATATATATATATATATATATATATAATATATATATATATATATATTGTATATCTGTCCCTGGATATAGACCCCCTGAATGTCCAAGGAAGCGCTGGTTGGATGTCGTGATCTAGGACATGAGAGCCAATGATCTAACAACTGAGGGTGTCAATTACCGTGCAAAGTGAATTAGATTTAGAAGGAAGGCAGACCCAGTCAAACATCAGGATTGATACCAGGAAGAAGAAGAAGAAGAAAATTCTCCGGGTAGTCAAAACCTACAGTGAATTCCTTGTACTAATTATAAACTTAGAATTAGAATATAAAAGTTAGCTACAGTGAGATCTTGCAATATAAGTATTAATGACTACTACAAGCCTAATTGTACTTAATATCATCCAAAATCAGTACATATGTCTGATAATTTATTTGTCAACTTTTGTCGGTTTTTCCAGTTGACATACAATCTTAAAATTGGTACGGAAGCGTCCAAGGACCTGTCCAACTAGCACTTGAACAATGTTTCACATGTAATTTGTATTTAACAATAATTTCCAAAAAAAATACGATTCTTCAAAATAAACACCTGACAAAGGTGAACGAGTCGTCTGGATACGATTACTTATATACATATGTATAATATTTTTTTTAGCTTTACGTTGTATCCTGCACGATGCAGGGTAGGCAGAGGGAACCCGGGAACCTAGTGTTAAGACACTCCGTTCCACTTCCGGTCCCCACTTTCCGCTGAATTTGAGGCACTGTGTATTGAGTGGCGGAACTCAACGCCGCGCTTTTGTCTTATTACTAGAGCGAAGAAATTTAACAATAAATATTTAAATTGAAAATATTAAATATTTCATTTTCTAGACTTGGATCGAACTCAGAACCTGTCGGTTACAGTCACACGCTTGTGCCGCTGCGCCACGACAGACCTCAGGTTTTTATATAATATATAAAAACTATATTAATTCATATACTTAACTCTAATACGTAAAATTACTATCAAATACTACCAACTAATCTCACACAAAGGTGCCCAGTTCTAAAAGGCGTCAACGAAATTAACAAGCAACATAAGGTTACATAATATTAATAATACACTCCTTCATAATAACACTTTAACCTATAAGCAATTTTAAACAACCTTTTTTAAGTGGCCATCGAGTGAATAAGGCCCGAAATTATCACGCAACGTATGCGAAACCTCTCACTGTGCGATATCATTAGACCCTATCCGTTATCAAAACATATACATACTTGCTTTTCATTTTTAAATACTTTGCCTTAATAATTATTTGCTTATTAGAGAATAGTGAAAAAAAATATCTTATAATATTTTTACTAATTTTGTAGTGTTAATCCAGTATTAGGAAAGACAATACTTATTTAGAAAACGTATAAATATTTGGTAAGAGAGGGAGGGGAAGACCTCGGTTGACCTTCGAAAACACATCGACGATACTGGACGAAGGCCACGTAAAAAGCATGAGGACCCCCCCGGAGAGCATATATGAAGAGGCTGATGACAGTGGACGAGGCGAAAGAGGTATGTCGAGACCGTAGCGTTTGGCGCTCCGTTCTCTCTGCCTACCCTGTAAGGGATATAGCGTGAAGCTAAGTATAAATAATTCAATGCAGCGGGATTTGTACCTGCGTCTATTGGAAACCGTCGAAGCGCTCTGACCAATTAACCATACCATATAGCTACGTCGAAATTCTTATACGCTTCTCAAAACTTATTTATATTGTCAGCATAGTGATGTTAACAGTATAAATAAGTTGTGACAAAAATTGTTTAAGATGCTTAAGCAAGTGGTAAAAGAAGTAGGAGATTTTTTCATAGTACTGGTAGGCCGACGTAGCCTAGTGTTAAGCTAACTTCAGTTCCATGCCACAAAATTCCGAATTTGAGACTTTATATGTTGATTAGCTTAACTTTCCGCCGAATTTGAGACATTACGTGTTGAGTGGCGGAACTCAACGCCGCAATAGGTATATATAGGCATAATAGGTACTAAATGTATTATATGAAATGATTATGCTGTGAGTGAGATAAATCATGCTACTCGTATGTGTTAGTAAACTTTTTTTATAGTCAGGCATTTTGGGAAGAACAAAAAAAGTTTTTTTTACTGCTATAATAGTGTTGTCACTTCATCGAAGATAATTTAGAGTTAATACATGTTACACATCTTATATCTTTAAGAATAATTTTTACACTTACATTTTATTAATGTTTATGTTTATTAATATGAAACGTTTGCTACTTAAAAATTTAACCCGCAAAAAGAAAAACTCATAAATTCTAATAAGGACGAGTTATGTACAAAGCTAAAGTAGTTTTGCTGTAGAAAATGTTTGAAATTTAAAATTTAACAACATTGTGTTAGTATGTTCTATATATTTAATGACAGCGAAAATGTTACTTTATTATCTGCCGCAAGAAAGGAGATTAATGTTTTTAGAGCGTATGTACGCATGTATATATGTGTGTATCAATTTTGTATCTGTGTAAGCGCGCGCGTGCGTGTGTGTGTGTGTGTGGTATTGTGTATCTATGTGAGTGTGTGTGTGTGTGTGTGTGTGTGTGTGTGTGTGTGCTTGTGTCAGTGTTTATATGTATATATGTTCAATTCTATGGCATGCCCTACAGCCAAGACACAAGTTTTAACAATATGAGGTACTGTTATAATTGACTTATTTGGCGCCTACAAAATATATAAAAAGGCAAAAATTAAGACAAGAGGTTTGTTTTCCTTTAATTTAGCAATATTTGTTTAAAAAAAAGTAAGCGGCTAATGCATGTAGCATTGTAAGTTTTTGTCTAAATCGGTTTAGTAGTTTCTAGGTAAAAGCAGAACAAACATGCATCTTACCAAACTTTCATCATCATTTATTATATTAGTAGAGAAATTTGATCGGCGTATTAAAATACAATATTTTAAATATCTAATAAACAACCATAAATCCCAAGCTAAGTTAAAAGAAGTATTGTGATATCGAAAGTTATTTCGCATAATAGGCATCTCTCATTAACATATAAAAATTAAAAGTCAAGAATTTTCTATAAAAGATCTACATCTAAATCTGATAGTGGTGTGTGAACGTGTCAAGATGAACATTTGTGAATATGTGACCACATAAGAAAAAAAAACAAAGAAGAACAGATAAGTGTACTGACTGACTTTCTTTTTGCCTTTCTGCTTTGCTTACTGACGTAAGACTTACTGAAACAAAATTGTACGCAGCCGCTAGTACACAAAAAAAAACTTCTTCGCTGTAGTAACAAGGACAAGCGCAGCGTTAAGTTACGCCACTCAGCACGCAACGCCTCAAAGTTGGCAAAAAGTGTGGAATGGAACTGAGTTAAGCTGGTACCAGCCGCTGCTATGTGCGGGATATATAATTAAAAAATAACTTGTGTTTTAAAAACATATAACACAGAAAAATCTAAAAAAAACTTCTCTATATATTTTCCATATTAATTTAAAAGCAAATCACATTCATTCTCAGACGAGCGTCGCATCTGGCCAGTTAAAAGTTGGTAGTAAATTGGTATGAGTACACCGCACAACTTTGTTAACAACGCGGTTTAAGGTACAAGGGAAAGGATACAATTGTTGAATTTATTTAGAGATTAATATTTATAATTTGCTATCGAATATTGTTGATTTGGAATTAGTTTAGGATTTGTCATTTAAATATTACCATTCACTAAGATGCCCGTAAATATGATCAGGTTTTCAAAAATGTTTAATATTTTAAATACTTTCTCTTTCTTTTATAGCTTCACGCTATTTCTCGCACGAGGCAGGGTAGGCAGAGGGAACCCGGGAACCTAGTGTTAAGACACTCTAATCCACTTCCGCTCACCACTTTCCGCCGAATTTATTATTATAAATTCAAGTAAAGAATTTGCTCAGTAAGATATCTAATAGGCGTGATTTCAAACACCGCTATGTCGACGTCTTCTAATTAAATATTTTTCTTTCATTAAGTATAAATAATATGAAAAATGTTAAAAACATTTCATATTTCATTTCAGTGTGTAAAAGTCAAGAAAGTCCAACTATTAATTCGTTATTTTTATAAGTATGAAAAAAAAATTGTACCTTAGTGCTAAGAAACTCCATTTCCATTATCAAACATCCGGTCTTCACTTTCCGCTGAATTTGAGACAATGCGTGTTGAGTGGCGGAACTTTTTCTGAAAGAAAACGGCATAAATGGTTTAGAGGTATTCATTTATATATTTTGTTCAAAGTTAACATATAAAAATATAACCATCATGTTAATAGCATGAATATACCCTGGAAATATTTAAGAGAAGTTTAATAACAGTGGATGAATTTAAAGATGCATGAAGAAATCGCAGCATTCGACGCTCTCGTTTCTTTATATACTATTGTAGATATAGGACATCTTGCAGAAAAGAAGCCACTGCACCTCAAATGGTAAAAAAAATACATTGCCTAGAGCGGGAACCAAACCTACATTTACCGTGTATATAATGAGATATTACACCACTGTGCTACAACGATATCTTGCGCTTATCGTATGTAATTTAAAGTAAATACCTTGCAAGCTTCTGTTACTTGTGTCGCAAAGAATTGTACTGAATCTTTATACTTCGGAGTTTCGCCGTTACTTACTGAAATGATAGGTGAATATCTTATTTTAAAATATTATGTACTAACTTTAAACAAAGCTGTAATACTGTTCTTATTCATTAATTCTACTTAATTACTGTCATATTAAATAAAAGTTTTTGTGCTAACGTTGTTAAAACTAAAATTGCATAATATAAAGTAAATCAAACGTCACCACTTAGAAAGTTTTTTTTTTAATTAAAAACTATCTCGAGCCCGTAATTTCGTTTGTGTGTACTTCAAAATTCTTCCATTTTAGCAATTTTTAGAAATCTTTTCTTGGTCTATCGTGGCGCGAGAACACGAACGAATGACTTACTTTTAAAAGCAAACTGATGACAGACTGAAATATCTAACCTCTCATTTTCTCTCTGTCGTGACGAGACAACGTGCGGCGCTAGCTTCCACGTAACATACAATCCTTCAAGAATTTAGCGAAAAATCAAAAACGGAAGTGTCCTAACGGGAAAGGTAACTTAACAATAGGTTCCAAAGTTACCTCTGCCTATCCTGCTATATGTAAGATACAACGTAAAGCTGTCGTAGCACTTTCAAACTCCGCTATGTTGTATTTTTCTACGTTTTCTTAAATAAATATAAATCATTGTATATTCGAATTTTACTACGAATAATTATTAGCCACATTCAGAGAGATTTTAATTAACATATTACTTACTTATTTTCATGCTATTTACCTAGCGGGGTAGGCAGAGAGAACGGACATAACATATGCCTGCTTTTGCATATACACTATAAGTATATATGAAGTATTCATATCGATTAAAGATCAATTATTAATTAATTTGCGTCTCTGAAAGCGCCTTAAATCAATATGATTTTTATATAAAATTAACTGGATCATTTAAAATCTCATTTAATTCTTAATAAATAAGTTTAAGATGGAATAGATACAAAGTATTTAATTTTGTGAATTATTGTAGCGAACATAATTCTAAATAACTTTTAAATTTGTCAAAGAAATCGTTAAATTTAAGTCACGTACAATCTCAAGAACTGACTTATTTTTTTTTATTTTAACTTAACTTTCGTTCCCCAATTTTAGAAGCAAAGCGTGTTGAGTGGCTGAACTCAACGCGGCCTTTTTCTTGTTATACTTACTTAAGATTTGTTAAACTACATATCATCTCATGGTTCGTGGGTTCATTTCCCACAAGGGGAGGAGACTGGGACCAATGAATTAATAACAAACAAATATTTCGAATGCAGAAGGCCTCGATTTTCTAGATCTACTAGATGAAGTTTTTTGATATTGAAATATATGCTTATAACTTTTCCACAATGGGACCAATCCCATTGTGGAAAAGTTGAACGGAGTGTCTTAACACTAGGTTCACGGGTTCCCTCTGCCTACCCTGCCTCGCGCGAGACACAGAGTGAAGCTAAAGCAGCAAAAAAATAGTAGTTCGGCAGGGGCACAAGCACGTGACTGTAAGCGACGACATGAAATATTTTTTTTTTTTCAGCTTCACGCTGTATCCCGCACTAGGCAGGGTAGGCAGAGGGAACGGAAGTGAAACCTAGTGATATGACACTCCGTTCTACTTCCGTTCCCCACTTTCCGCCGAATTTGAGGCATTGCGTGTTGAGTGGCGGAACTCAACGCCGCGCTTTGCCTTATTACCAGAGCGAAGAAAATGAAACATTAAATATTTAAATTGAAAATATTAAATATTTCATTTCCTCGACTGGGGATCGAACCCAGAACCTGTCGGTTACAGTCACACTCTTGTGCCGCTGCGCCACGACAGGCCTCAAAAAAATGAAATATTTTGATATTCTAAATATAAATATTTAATATTATCAATTCTACTGGTTACAAGGCAAGGCGCGACGTTGAGCTCCGCCACTCGAACACGCAAATGAAGGAAGGAAGTGGGAAACAGAAAAGAGTGACTTAGCACAAGGTTCTTACGTTCCTTCCACCTACCCTGCCATGTGCGGGATACAGCGTGAAGCTGAGTGAGTGATTGGGTAACTTGAGTCCACTTATAATTAAGTATAAGGCCACTTATACTTGTATCTACCCATATTAATTAAATTAAGTTTACCCCCTTCATTGATATGAATATGTATACAGTCCGTTTATATATAGGTGTCTATTTAGCATAAAATTTAAATATTCGAAAGCACAACACGGAATCAAGTAAACTTTGATTATAATTGTACAGGTTCAATATGTCGATGACTCCCGAACAACGTAATATGCAAATGGAGGAAGACTTTTGAATACTACAAATATAAACAGATTTACGCTGAAATTAATGCAATATGCGACGTTGAAAATTGATAAATTGCTTGATTATTCCTGTTATTTATTTATATAAAAGGCTGTCATAAATCTTTTGGAAAAAATATGTATTTGTTAATGGAATTGTATCTAATGTTATACAGTTAATAGAACTTTATGGTTTGAGAAGTAGATATTTCTGGTAACCAGACAACCAGTGTCAGTACAATTTTGAGGAAAGTGGAGATCTGAGTGTCTTTTCACTCAGTTTTAATACTAGGTCGGAGATTACAAAACTAATTCTAACTGGACTATAGTCAAAATATAAATGAAAATATTAAACATCTTGAAACCACAACCCCACAACCGCGTTTACAGTCGCACGCTTATGCTCCAGCATCACGACATGCCTCAAGATATTTTACATTTGCTTGAGAGCCGAAATGAGCCATTTTGCTTTACCACGCAGTACTGTCTCTGGTCATTCCACTAGGGAGTAGTTAAACTAAGATAAAACATATAACTCTCTATATAAAGTACCTTTATGGAAGCAGTAGCTGAGTACTAACAAACCGTACATTACCGGTAGCATTGTCGTATATGGTACTACATTTTGTCATACAATGCAAGTTGAAGATCTATGATTTTATTATAGTATTTATTGCTACTAAATTGAACTAAATATCAAATTGCAGCTTTATGTTACGCCATTCAACGTGGAATACCTCAAATTCAGCGAAGAGTGGATAGCAGAAGTATGTTAACGCCTCGTTCGAAGTTCCTACATTACCATGGGCGGGATACATCGCGAAGCTAAAACAGATTTTAAATTAGTAATTAATAATTTAAAAATTTAGTAAAAGATTTCACGAGGCCTGTCGTGGCGCAGCGGCACAAGCGTGTGACTGTAACCGATAGGTTCTGGGTTCGATCCCCTGTCGAGGAAACGAAATATTTAATATTTTCTATTTAAATATTTAATGTTTCATTTCTTCGCTCTGGTAACAAGGCAAAGCGCGGCGATGAGTTCCGCCCCTCAACACGCAATGCCTCAAATTCGGCGGAAAGTGGGGAACGGAAGTGGAACGGAGTGTCTTAACACTAGGTTCCCGGGTTTCCTCTGCCTACCCTGCCTCGTGCAGGATACAGCGTGAAGCTAAGAAAGATAGAAAGTAAAACATTTTTTTATAACTGTACAATCTTAAATAACAGCTTACAGAAAGTATTATATTAAAATTGCATTGCAAATTGGCACAGATTCTGATTATAGTGACGGTTGTGGATTGAATTTACTCTTTTTTCTTTTACTAAAGTAGCTAACAAGATAATCCGCGGTGTTAAGTTCCGCTATTCATTATGTATTGTCTAGAAAAAAATAACGAAGAGTTTGAACTACTCTTTTTACCTCTTATATGCGGGATACAGCGTGAAGATAAAAAAAAAAAAAAACTTCCAACTAGGCACCGTTAAAATAACAACCAAAATATTGATGCTACATTCATCGTTTATAAGCCATGTACAATAGGTGACACGAAAAAGCTCCAACACGCGTACAAAAAGCTCCGTGACATATCGTCGGCCGTATTTCGAAAGCAGCGATGCCGAGATTAACAAATGGATACCGTGAAAAAGTTCCTACAATATATTATTTCCAAGTCAAAATACTGTGCGCGTTAAACTTTATTACAGCCTCGAGCTTCAACGTATTAAACTTTGCGTATTATTAAAATGAGACAAAGGTGATGTATGACTAAGTATGTACGTATGTAGACCCTTCAAACGTCTCGTTCAACTGAATACAGATAACAAAGTTGTCTACTATATAATTGTATTTTATTATAGAATATATTTTACCGCGAACGTTAAATTGGTTCTGAGTGCGGGAGCGTTGAGAAAATATCGTTAACAGTATTTCAAATGTTGATTGACGATTCATATTTCTTGTGGAACAATTCGTTGAATGTGCGTCACATTTGGAGGAAACGAATGCTTTAGTTTTGAAACTTTTATTGGTTTTGTTAAAGTTAAATAGGGAAATGGAGGATAATTTTGTTTGATTTTTTTATATACTGAAAGTTTATGTGAAATGGTATTTCCGGGTGTTGACATATAAAATTTGTTATCTTTTTAAGTGTAATTCCAGCATTGTTGCATTAAATGAGCGATATAAAAATAAAGAGAAATCATGAGAGATATAAAGAAAAATATAAAAAAAAATATTACTTTCGTCTTTTATTTCTTATAAAATATTGCTTATTGCGGAAGATAGCGACACATTTTGTCTAATCTTATAAAGAAAATAGAAAAAATTAAATCTCAGTAAATACTTAAAAAGTTTGTTAGAAGCCTTTATATACATATCTTTATATATATATTTTGCTCAGTACATAGCGCGCTATGCATGAGAAACTTGGAGACCTAGTGTAAGGGGTTTCCATTTCTCATTTTTCTTTCAATTTTGTGAAGTGTGGCAGAGTTTTACAACGCATTACCAAAGCAAAGAAATGATAATATTAAATACTCCATTACTTTGAGTGGACATCGAACCCATATTCTTCAACAATTGCGCGTCTGTGGCCCTATGCAACTACAAGTCTATAATATTGAAACGGATATCTATAACAAAATGAAATATTTAATATTTTCAATTTAAATATATAATGTTTCATTTCTTCGCTCTGCTACAAGGCAAAACGCGGCGTTCCGCCACTAAACACACAATGCCTCACATTCGGCGGAAAGTGGGGAACACAAGTGGAACGAAATGTCTTAACTAGGTTCCCAAGTTCCCTCTGCCTACCCTGCCATGTGCGGGATACAGTGTGAAGCTGAGTAATATCTATAATATGACTCATATACTCTTTTCCATCTATTCGTAATAAAAGTGATATCATGATTCCTCGAAGATCTGATCATAATTTGTAAAACCCCATCTTATTGCTATTTTCTTGGCTTTCAAGCCAATATTACTTAATTCACTGAAAATTATAAATTTGTTCGCTGCCCGTGTAAATTATAAAATATTTTGACAAACGTAAAGATAATTAATATTAACGGCTTGACTTAGTCCAAGGTGAAATACCATTAACATTTCAATTAATCAAAGTGAAACTTCACAAGAATTTTGTTGTATCTTGTTTATTATTTTAGAATAATTATAAAATATAAAATTCGTTAGCTTTTATATTAATTTTGTTTTATGGTGGGATAATGATTGAACTTAAATTAAGTTTAATAGAACACTGTGCTTAAATTAATTACAGTGCACTTCCTTTATAATTTTATGGGCTTCTTCTTTTTAGTAAGGATATAAGGTTTTTTTTATTTCTTCGCTCTGGTTACAACTTAAGAGCGGCGTTGAGTTTCGCCATTAAAAACGAAATTATTCAAACTTGGTGAAAAGTAGAGATATAAATGGAACGTAATGCTAGGTCTCCAAGTTACGTTTGCCTGCCACGCCATTTACAGATTACAGTGGGAATCAAAAAGAAAAAGGATAGATAAGAAGAAACTTGGTCATACAAATTGTAACAAAAGGTACAATATGATGGTATTTATACTTCTATGTTTCACGTATTTACGGTGATATTAAATACTACTCGGTTAATTGAAATAATCTTTTTGCGTAAGATACTTCATCGAGGCTTAATGCAGAAGGTTAATCGCTTCTCATTCAACTGCACTTCCGGATACCTTGGGCACTTAGATTGTGTTATCTCTGCTGACAAAGACGCTTTTAAAGGCTAGCTATAAAAAATGCCAAACTAAAATTTGCTGGGGTATCCACTCAATTTGTACAAAATGAACTATAAATGTTTGTGACGGACGAAACGACATCCTTCGTCATTTTACTAGAGCGAAAAAAATATAAACATAAAATATTTAAATGGAAGATATTACATATTTAATTTGATTGAGGGGGATGGAACCCACAACCTGTTATTTACAGTCACACGCTTTTGCTCCTGAGCTAAGACAGACTTCATAAATATATATGTATATGTAGAAAGAGAAGAGAGAAAACACAAGACGAAGCAGAAACGTTGTATAGGACGCACATAAATCAAAAGTTATTGCGTATATCGACATCTTCCAATGCGCAGTACGAAGAGGCCGTAGGCTATATTGCTTTCTTCTACCGTTTATACTCGTAAGATGTGTACATTTACTAATGACACGTTTTTTTTTAAATAGACAGACGAAAAGTTGAAAATACGGGTAAGTAAAGTAGATAAGTGAGAACATTTTAAAATATAAATCTTTCTTTTGAGTTGGCTAAACATTTTTATAAAATATTGAATTTGTATCAATTAAAATGAGTAAGCGCTATCGTGACGCAGCGGCCCAAGCTTGTGATTGTTAACGTAAAAGGTTGTGGGTTTGATTCATTCGAGTAAAATTAAATATTTAATATTTTCATAAATATATAATGTTTTCATTTCTTCGCTCTGGTACAAGGCGAACCGTGGCGTTGAATTCTGCCACTCAACACGCATTACCTCAAATTCGGCGGAAAGTGGGGAACGGAAATGGAACGATGTGTTTTATCAGTAGGTTTATATTATATATATTATATATATATATATATATATATATATATATATATATATATATATATATATATATATATTATATATATATATATATATATATATATATATATATATATATATATATATATATATACTATCTATATAGATATATATATATATATAATATATATATATACATACATATATATATAATATATATATATATATATATTATATATATATAATATATATATATATATATATAATATCTATATATATATATATATATATATTATATATATATATATATATATATAATATATATATATATATACTATATATATATATATATAATACATATATACACTTAACAACAAACGCCCAACGATACAATTTAAACACATCATATTTTATTTTCAGCGCAGAACAAATAAGGCTTATAATTCTGTTTAAATCTTTCCAAATAAAATCTATTGTTTCTACAACCTTGTCATATGAAAAACAGATGACTGTTCCACGTCAAATGCCGAAGCTTGCGTACAATAAAATATTGTTGACCTTACACCATCTGCCTAATGCTGAGTGATCACTGCGCAAACGCGATCTAATTGAGCTCTGCACCAAAATTCTAAGTAACGCTACATTGAGTTATTCTAAACAAACTGCCCCAATCACGTGTTGAGATTGTTTTTTTTCAGTGCTTCACGTGTACTGAAAATTGGGATACGAGACACACGGTGGTATTTCCTGTTTCACTTTTGTGCTTATTATGTAATTAAACAATTATTAGTTATTTCATTAAGTTTTTTTTTTTGTTGAAATATTAACCGTGAAACTTTTCGGGGTTGGCGTGACATAATTCAGTGATAAGGTATTGCGTTTCCATTTCTCCCTACTTAAATATAACACTGGCTAAATTGGACAATTGCGTAGCGCAGTGTTGGACTATAGCCAAGACAGGAATGGGTTCGAATCCCGTTTGGAGAAGTGGAGCGTTTTTATTTTCTCGCTCTGGTACATGGCAAAGCATGACGTTGAGTTTGTTTATTTAATAGGCAATAAATTTAAAATCTAATCTGTTTCAACCAGTTTTGAAATTATTATTTTTTTTTTCAGCTTCACGATGTATCCCGCACACGGCAGGATAAGCAGAGGGAACTTGGGAACCTAGTGTTAAGACACTCCGTTTCGCCTTGTACCAGAGCGAAATTAAATATTTTATTTCCTCGAGTGGGGATCGACACTAGGTTCCCGGGGTCCTCTGCCTGCCCTGCCTCGTGCGGGATACAGCGTGAAGCTGAAAAAAAAAAAAATAATTTCAAAACTGGTTGAAACAGATTAGATTTTAAATTTATTGCCTATTAAATAGTGTTATTTACAAGGTTGCCTCTATCACAATATATATATATATATATATATATATATATATATATATATATATATATATATATATATATATATATATATATATATATATATATATATATATATATATATATATATATATATATATATATATATATATATAATATATATATATATATATATATATATATATATATATATAATATATATATATATATATATATATATATATATATATATATATATATATATATATATATATATATATATATAGTATATATATATATATATATATATATATATATATATATATATATATATATATATATATATATATATATATATATATATATATATATACTTTTGATAAGAATATTTACAGACACATTAAAACTAAATTTATTTATTTTCTAGCTATAGCACAATTTGTATTCAGTCCCCTTCTCACAATTGTATCGGAATCACTGAGGACATTCTTCACTCGTCCCAAGTTCTCATTAACAACGTGAACGTTTGATTGTTATCCTTTACAGCGGCTTGGTTGTTAACGTTGTCATTATATAGCAGTACGTAGCCGGTATATCTTTGATACACTTACCTGTGTTCAATTATTTATTAGGTTGTTATCTTTAATCATTACTAGTACAAGAAGAAAAATATTTTTTGTTATTTACGATATATGTATGAGGCCTGTCGTGGCGCAGCGGCACAAGAGTGTGACTGTAACCGACAGGTTCTGGGTTCGATCCCCAGTCGAGGAAATGAAATATTTAATATTTTCAATTTTAAATATTTAATGTTTCATTTCTTCGCTCTGGTAATAAGGCAAAGCGCGGCGTTGAATTCCGCCACTCAACACGCAATGCCTCAAATTCGGCGGAAAGTGGGGAACGGAAGTGGAACGGAGTGTCATAACACTAGGTTTCACTCTCCCTTCCCTCTGCCTACCCTGCCAAATGCGGGATACAGCCTGAAGCTAAAAAAAAAAAAAGATATATGTATATAAAACATATATGTACACTATATCGGTATATACAAGTTGTTGAACAAAATACACTCCTTGCTGACTTTCTAACTTACTTCTACGTAAGTGTATGACAAAATTTTTGGAGAGTTCAAAAGAGCAAAATTTGTTCGTCTATCTGTAGTATCGTAGCTACTGAAGGAATAAATATAAAGGAATTGCATTTGTTTATCAGTGTGTGTGAAAATAAGAAATTTTCTTATGTTCTTTAAATTAATACGGCGTTACGGTTTGCTACTCGCTACGAAATATATCAAAAATAGAGCAGAAAGTACTACGCTTTGTTAAAAAAGTACGTAAGCTGATTTTTTTAAGGGCAAAAGCGTTTTACAGCAATATACAACCCCGTATATTCCACCAAAACACTGAAAGTCGTGGCCGTAATTCTCACAGATTCAATTTAAAATCACTTGAAGCTCGACCAGTCCAGGATATAATGGTTGAACGAATAATTGCTATTTCCCTTGCAGTTGCAGTCAAAAATTTCCCGAGATACGTGCAAATAAAATCATACGACCTGTTTCCTACAAAATTTTATTTACCATAAATTTTATTTATTTGAGACCTTCATATTTTTACTTATCGCTGTTTACACTTGATTTGTTAATTTTGAATGCTTAATAAAATGAAATAAAAAAAAGATAAATTAAGCACTTAAAATAACCCTGAAAATATACAATAGTACTACCTCTTGTTGGTAAAGTGTTTGTCGCTCTTAAGTCGTTAATACTATTTTCATAGAATACATGTAAAAGCCACGGTAATGAACAAAGCTTTCGATTTAAAAAACCGCACTCACATCGGGTTACTCATTCAGGAGCAATGGGCCACAGACAGACAGGTGAAATTTATAACAGCCCTCTTTTGCGTCAGGTTAAAAAGGTCCATTTATTTGAAAAAAAATCATGTATACAAAATAATAAAAAAATAATCATAAACTAGAGGGTTCGGTATCATCTAGAAATGTTCTGCTTTATATATATATATATATATATATATATATATATATATATATATATATATATATTATATATATATATATATATATATATATATATATATATATATATATATATATATATATATATTATATATATATATATATATACTACGATTCGAAAGCATGTTAAATTAGCATAGTACATTGAATTCACCATAAAAGAAGTTCGACTTGAAGTTCCTCCATACATCACGGCCTAATTTCCAAACTTTTCGCAGTTAAACCATCTGAAAAAATTCCGTAGCAATTGAGACTCAATAGGTTTTAGAGGAAAAAGTTACAAAGTACGTCATTGATGGTGAAAATGCTTTAAGGTTACCCTGAAAAATTCAGGCCGTAGAACAAAATGTACCGTGAAAAATTACATTGATTAATATTGTTTAAATTAACTTTCTTTTTTAAATAAGTGTTTTATATTCATATTAGGGTCTGCCATGGAATAGGGGCAAAAGCGTGCAATTGTAAACGTGATAGGTTGGGTTGTGGGTTCGATCCTACTAGAGGAAATGAAACGACTCGACTCGATTTTAAGGCATTTATTTCCGCATTAAGCTGTTTGCCTTATTCTGGTCGAGGAAATGAATGAAATATATTATTATATATTCATTCATTTCCTCGACCAGAATAAGGCAAATAGCTTATTGCGGGAAATAAATGCCTTAAAATCGAGTCGAGTCGTATGGAAGTAACTTAATGAAAACGGAGTATCTTAACACTAGGTTCAAGTTATACCGCATAGCTCCCTCTGCATACCCTGGTAGGGTAATAGGTATATAGGATACAGTGAGAAGCTGAACTTATATATTAACTGATTTTATATAGAAGGTATTATATATTTTATTATTTTTAACATAATTAAAAATGTGAAATATTTATTTTCTTAACATTTTTTTTTCTTTTGTACAATACCATTTATCAACGTACAAATCTCCTTTGTTTGTCGACTTTCCACCTACAAGGGAAATTAAAAAAAAGGTTAATATTAATTCCCTAAGTGAGAATCGAATCCATAACCGATGCTTTCTTACTTAGATCTTACACGTATTCTATACAAGTATTCCGCATTTATTAAGTCACAGTAAAATTTAAATCTACATAAGTGAAATTTAAATAAAAAATCACAAGTTAACACATTTAAGAAACAGCCTTTGTTGCCTTTTCGATACATGAGACATTACAAGCTAGCCGACTTTTACGTGCCAGAGTGCTTAGAGTGTAGTCGAGTGTCGCACCTACAGAGATTATGCAATCAATAGCTTTGATAGCAAATAAATTATATATTTAAAGTTACTTCTTATATTCAAAAAGTGAAAAACGAAATTTAAAAAAAAATGGAATTTGGCAACAGTCTGTTAGTTTCTTTTTTTTTTTTAGTTTTTTTCTCGACTTGTTTACTACTAGACGTAGGCCTTCCTCAGAGTACGTCATTGTATGACAAAATTCTCCGGATTCTTGATCCAGTTAAACCAGCAATCTTCTTAGTTCAGCATTGAGCTGGACTTTCACGCTACGCTTTCCGATTCGCGCTTTTCACTTAATGATTCGACCCTCTGCTTTAATAGCCATCCGTCAACACACAATTTAAAATTATTAATATTAATTGTAGACTCAAACACGTTGAGAAGATGAAATATATTTTTATATATATACAAAAAATATACAAATTGTAAATTAATAACCCCTTCTTTTTGAACTGGTTAAAATTTTACTTTATATATATAAATTATTTGCTATTATTTTGCTATTGATTGCATAATCTCTGTAGGTGCGACACTCGAGTCAAGGAATGGAAATTATGGGCCTCGGCGCCAGAACAAGCTAAGCTTAATTATTCCGATTTTAAATTTTATATTCACATTTTCCTAAATAACATATATCATTTATTTTAGTGTAATACATATAAATAAATATTATTTCATATGTTGGCAGCAGGCAGTTAGTTAAAAAATGGCTGGGAATTCAAAAATTCAAAGAAAAAGATTGTGTTAAAAATATTGGACCCAAAACTTATCGTTTTAAAATAATTAGTGAAAGTTTATTATTTAATATATTTTTCTTTTCATTTTTTTTCACCAGTCGCCTGAAAGTCGGCGGAAAATTGGCCGGAGTGCCTTAGTTTTCAAGTTCCCTCTGCCTGTCGTGCAACATGCGGGATACAGAGTGAAGCAGAAAAGAAAGTTGTTTTTTGCGTGAACCTCAAAATAACTTTCTTTTCTTCACGCTGTTTCCCGCACATGGCTCAGTAAGCAGAGGGATCTTGGTAATCTAGTATTAGGGAATCCACTTTCCGCTGAATTTCAGGCATTGCGTGTTGAGTGTTACGCGGAGCTAAACACCGCGTTTTGACTTGTTATGCCAAGGAAGAAAAGAAAATATTAAATGTTTAAATTGAAAAATAAAAAAAAATGAATAAATAATATTCAAATATTCTTCTAGCACACTCGTAAATCTTAGTCAATAGTAACCATTAGCGTTTGAAGTCGTAACTTTATCTGCAACATGGGTTTTGCGGATCAACTCAATTTATAGTTCAGGTTAAACGTATCGCTGGTGATTCTCTAATTTTATTGTTCGAAAGATTGAAATTTAGGTACCGATGTCTCTTTGTGATAGATTGCAAGTTATATGATGTAAATGTATTAGAAGCTGTTAGGATTGTTAACGTGGTGGTTCTGAGTTCGATTCTTACTCAGGGGAACGGACTATGTTTATATCTGGTAACAAAACAATACAGGGCGTTGATTTCTGATATACGTCTCTAAAATTGTGGAAAGCGTGGAGCTAATTAAGACTTCGTTTCTTGCTACCTTGCTTTAATGTCTCATATTTCTATCAAGTGAAGAAGAGAATATATTAAAAAAGGGTATCGTATTTTGATATTTTAAAAGCGACTGTTCCCGTGGGAAATTGTTACATTCCAAATGTGATGGTTCTGAGCTTGATATATATTTGGCAAAATGATTTTATTTGAAGCTATATCCCCATATCTGGTTGGGTGGGTAGAGAAAATTTAAGAACCTTAAAACTTTAAGACACTTCCGAGTGACGGAACTTAACGCTGCGCTTTGTATAGTTATCAGAGCCAAGAAATCGAGTCGACTACCTGTCGCGTTTACAGTCGCAAGCCTGTGATTCTGTATCGTTATAGGTCTAATCAGACGAAATTATTTTTTTTTTGGCTTCATGCTGTTTTCCGCACATGGCAGGATAAGGAGGTGGAACTCGGGAACCTAGTGTTAAGGGACTCCGTTTCGTTTCTCACTTTTCATTTGAGACATTACCTATTGAGCAGCAGAACTCATTGCCACGTGTTACCTCGTTACCAGAGCAAAGAAATGAATGAAATTATTAAATATATTACATATTTAACCTTTTCAAGTGGCCCTGCGTCACGACAGGTCTCTAAATTATAATACATTATTCGACAATTTTTATATTCTTATTGCTAAGACATAAAGTTGACTTCTGCCATTCACAGTCAAAAAGCAGAGAAAAGAGTGCTTTGACTCTGTTAACCCTGATATGCAGATAAAAGTATAGAAGATGTAAAAATATAAAATATCTTTCCACATAATAAACAGAAAATGTTGACCATAGTTGATAAAATGTATAGGTTAGAATTTTATAAAACATTTTCTATTTACATTCAGCAATATCTAGTTGCTTAATCAAAAGAAGAGGAAAAACAATTATAATTAATCCACAGCCAAAATGAAAATAGTCCATAATCCGACAGAATCCCGGGAAATGGGAGAAGTTATTCTCTTTTTTTAACGTGTTTACGTATAAGGCAAGGTCTTACTAAAAGACTTGTTAAAAAGAATTCATTACTAAAATTTTAGAACAGACATGTACGTACAGTTTTTATGTTATTCTTGGTAAGCTTTTAAAAATATCTTTTTATATAGTTAAGGCCTGTCATGACGCAGGGGCACAAGCGTGCGACTATAAAAGAGGGTTCGATCCCTACTTGAATGAATAAATAAAATATTTAACATTTTAATTTCTCGTCTCTTTGTGAATATGTGATCACATTTTTATATGCATGTGTAATCACGTATTTAAATGAGTATTACGTATGTGGACCTGTGATTACATGTGTGGATGCCGTATCATATTTGTGAACGTGTAATCACATGTGTCAAAAGTATAGGCACGTGTGTAGATGTGATGTAATCACACGTATGTATGTATGGTAACTGGTAGTAGTATAGTCGTACATAGATGTGTCATCACATTTATGGATGACATGTAATCACATACATGTATACAAAAATACATATTTAAACAGGCATCGAATTAGCATGTCTGATCAAGCTAGAGTTGAGCTTGATTTGCGTGTGTGTATTACCAGGTAGTCACTGAGTTTACCTTTTAAAGACAATTATTGAGTATTCTTATCTTTTCAAATACCTCATTGTGATCTTCTCTCCCAGCCAGTGCTAGAAAACACTGGTTTGATATCCCTATGCTATATTCAAGGATTGCAGTCTTAAGTCGTTAAGTTAGTTTCTCCAACCCTAGGTGACGGAACTCAACGACGTATAACTAATGGCCTCTTTAGATATCGTTCTTATATTTGAAAGTTTCTAGAACAGGCATGTTTTTAGAATATAAATTTGATATAGTGAGCTAAAAAAATATTACAAAAAATTATATTAACTTATTAAAAGAACAAGAACTATATTCATAATTATATTTTAGATATACATTTTTTACTTAAACGTTTCGATGTTCTACTCTACTCAGCTTCACGCTGTATCCCGCACATAGCAGGGTAGGCAGAGGGAACACGGGAACCTAGTGTTAAGACACTCCGTTTCACTTCCGTTCCCCACTTTCGTATCGATGTTCATTTGTGAAAATAACTTACATATATAAATAATAAATATGTGATACAATTTCAGAATAAAAAAATACATGATATATGCATATGCTACGTTCCTGTTACATGAAACGACACGAATTTGCCAGTCAAATAATTGAAGATGGCTTTTATACATACATATATGTACATAAGTTTAACTAAGCATAGCAAACTTTATCGTGGATGCACACTCAAATACTAGTTAGGCGCTTCGGCAGTAAGGAGACGGCACTAGAGATAGAATCTGACTTTACTTAAGTTTATTATATAACACGATATGTTTGACATATTGTATGTACTCGGGTTCATTCTGATCATACAGATGATTTAATGATATATATTCTTTTTTTTTATAGCTTCACGCTGTATCCCGCACTAGGCAGGGTAGGCAAAAGGAACTCGGGAACCTAGTGTAAAGACACTCCGTTTCCCACTTTCCGCCGAATTTGAGGCATTGCGTGTTGAGTGGCGGAATTCAACGCCGCGCTTTGCCTTATTACCAGAGCGAAAAAATAAAACATTAAATATTTAAATTGAAAATATTAAATATTTCATTTCCTCGACTGGGGATCGAACCCCGAACCTGTCGGTTACAGTCACACTCTTGTGCCGCTGCGCCACGACAGGCCTCTACTCTACTCACTCATATATATTCTTTATAGATATATATTCTATATAGCCTCATGATCGTTTTTAGTAATAATTTTCACGGGAGGATGGGACATTAACTTTTAAAAAAATGTTTTGGGTAAATTTTATATTAATTAAATTTCAGAGGTGCCCACCGGTGCCCACCTCAGAATAATCTTGTGCCCAGATTATTCTGAGGTGGGCACCGTCGACCCGGCCCTCAGTATTCCTACGCCCCTGTATAGCCCCCTTCGATACAAAATCTATCCAGCTCTTAAATAATCTTTTAATTTTAACCAGTAGTTCTAGGTATTAGCGCATTCAGCGCCCTATAAATTTAGTAAAGGGTTTAATTAAGAAGCATAAGTGATACGTACTCGGTCCATCTGATAGTAATGTGCTCGATGGTGATGACTTCGGTCTAACTCGGAGACATTAAGGTTTTTTTTTTGCATTTTTGAACGACAAAAAGCGGCGTTCTGTTCCGTAGTTCATCCAATTCTACCAGTAAAAACAGGCGCAACAGTACAGTAAATGATTTTGAGGGCATATTTGTGAATTTAATTTCAACTCGGGGAAATGAGGGATCCTCATTTTCTTTGCTCTGGTAATAACTAAACTAAAACATGAAATGTCAAAACTAGGCAAAAAAGTGGGGGAACGATATGTCTTAACACTAGGTCATTTTTGCGTATCTCCTTTATAAATACAGCTAAAAGCTCAACAAGAAACGTTAATAAATATATATTATTATAATAAAGTCTTTGATTTTCACGATTATTATACATTTTAAATGAAAGGAAGGTCACGTAAAAAGCACGAGGACCCCCCGGAGGGCATGTATGAAGAGGCTGATGGCAGTGGACGAGGCGAAAGAGGTATGCCGAGACCGTAGCGTTTGGCGCTCCGTTCTCGTCTGCCTACCCCGCTAGGGATATAGCGTGAAGATAAGTAAGTAAGTAAGTCAATGAAACAAATCTAACTATATTAAAAACCCACTTTCGTATACTTTGCAGTAGTCCGTGGCCACGTAGACGGGCAGTAGAGAGAGAAAGTAAAGAGAAAAAAGTATATTTTCCTAATATTAGTTATACAAATATTATAACCATTCTCAACAACGTTGTACAGCTTGTTGAAATCAAAATTAAAATGGCATCAACTTTGTAATGGAGTCGTGTTTTGAATGTTTTATTGACATCTAGAGCAGGCTTTGTAATTCCAATAAGGTATCTTTAAACCTAAATCCTTAGTAATGTAAAATAAGCCTTAATTATTGCTATTAAGATTTCTTTTGATCGTAAGTTTAAATGAAATGACGATTTCTGTGCACCGAAATCCAAGCGGACGATGTTCTTAGGTTTATTAATATAGTCTGGGCTTATAAGGTGAGCCGAGCTAAGTAAATAAATAATATACTGCAAAGGAAGCTTATTTTACTTAGAATTAATTTTGAAATATGAATGTTAGTATATATTAACTCTACTACTACTTTACTCAGCTTCACGCTGTGTCCCGCACACGGCAGGGTAGGCAGAGGGAACTTGGGAATCTAGTGTTAAAACACTCCGTTCCACTTCCGTTTCCCACTTTTCGCAGAATTTGAGGCATTGCAATGTTGAGTATATATTGACATTTTTAATAAATAATTGCATGCTACTGTACACGTGATTGGCTGGTGGATCGATCACCACTCTAGAAAATGAAATATTTAATATTTTAATTTCCTCAGTTTGGTAACGCAATGTTACCAGAGTGACGAAAATGCACCACTCAGAACGCTAGCCTGAAATTCAGCGTATTATGGGGAACGGAAGTGTAGTAATGAGAACAGAGAACGAACAGAGTGTCTTAACACTAAGTTTCTAAGCATTCGCTTACCCTACCACATACCGGAGACAGTGTAAAGATAGGATAAAGGATTTAGGAAGGTTGTTAAAGAAGATGAATTGTCTTGGTGAGATAGAAAAACATTTTCATATATTCATCAGAATAGCAGGATATACAAAGGGAATATAGTGTTGATACAATCTGTTTCCTACTTTCCGCCCAATTTACCTCAATTTTCTTCCAATAGAA
Source organism: Eueides isabella (assembly GCA_019049475.1). Classification (NCBI taxonomy): domain Eukaryota; kingdom Metazoa; phylum Arthropoda; class Insecta; order Lepidoptera; family Nymphalidae; genus Eueides; species Eueides isabella. Next base: position 2,376,226 of record CM032401.1, read on the forward strand.
AATGTTACAAAATAAATATAGAGCGTGTGAAGTTAGTCTTTTTATAAAAAGCAATCTCAGACAATGTTTTTAAAACAGATTTTTTTTTTTAATATTGTCTGAAAAAGATTTCGCTGATAAAATTTTACTGGTCGAATTTTATGCTGTATTCTACCTGCAATTTTGGTTTCCCTGGTAAAGGTATCCCTGACAGAGATACAGTGAAATAAATCAAAATGGTTGTCATCTTATACAAGAGTCTATGGTTATACTTAATTATTTGACTTTAAGTTTGAACAAGTGAGGGACGGAACGGAGTGTTTTTACACTAGGTTTCCAAGTTTCCTCTGCCTACCCTGCTATGTACAGGATACAGCGTGAAGCTGAGAGACTTTGAAATTTTAATTTGATCTAGTAGTTTCTCTCGTTCGGTAGAAACCAAACAAACTCTTCAGATTTATTGCATTAATAAAACATGTAGATAAAAGTATCCCAAATGACTATAAAAGTAACAATTCCCTCGGCCATTAATGAATTAAATTCAGTTTTTCAACTGAGCTTCTCAAAAAAAGCAAATCAACGGGATAAACGTAGCAACGTAATCTCTATGGAGATTTGGGACGCACAACGCTTTCATTTTCTTGTTTATATGCATTATGCATCAACAGATCACACTCGCTACAGAGATTAGGCTTTATAGTGGACATGGGGGACTGGAAATAAACAAACAAACGTTTTAAATAACATTCTTATAATGATCATAACATAAGTGACTGTAACCACGATAAACCTTAAGTTCAATATTCACTGGGGGAATGTTGTATATATATATATATATATATATATATATATATATATATAGATATATATATATATATATATATATATATACAAACATTCCCCCAGTGAATATTGAACTTAAGGTTATCGTGGTTACAGCACTTATGTTATGATCATTATAAGAATGTTATTTAAAACGTTTGTTTGTTATATATATATATATATATATATATATATATATATATATATATATATATATATATATATATATATATATATATATATATATATATATATATATATATATATATATAATATATATAGTATATATATATATATATAGATCTATATATATACTATATATATATATATATATATATATATATATATATATATATATATATAATATATATATATATATATATATTATAATATATATAATATATATATATATATATATATATATATATATATATATATCGATATATATATATATATATATCATATAGCATAAGTATAGCAAGAGTACCAGGGAAGTAAGAGCCCCGTTCCTCAGTTTCCCATTAATTTTCCAGGTGTTGCTTGTTGAGTGTTACGCGTAAGTAAAGTAGAGATTATTTTTTCAAATTAAGCCTGCAGTTCCTGAGATTAGCACGTATAACTAAACATGTTTTCAAGCTTACAATATTTGAATAAATACATCTTTGCAAAGTAAACATCATATTCTAAAATTCCACTAAAACTCTGAAATATTTAAAATTTTCAACTACAAAATTTATTTTAAAAACCGTCGCTCTCATTCTTCATATACAAGAGCGCGAGCATACTGCGGCAACAAAATTATTGGTATTTTGTTGTAAACATTGACAAGCTCTTCGCATCTTGACTAACAAAATTTGTCAAACGCTGACGCTAAATAGTTTATCGATAGTTTTCTGTTTCAGACATTATTAGAAGCGATAGACTTTGAGCGCTCTATGAAATAATTTTCCCTATTAATATATTTAACGTTTGACGGAGAGTGATGGTGAGTGAGGTTAGGCAGATAGATGGTTGTTTTCTTTTATTTTTTTTTAGAATTTAGCTGTATCCTGCACTTAAATATTATGACGGGAAGCATTCTCATTAAAACATTGCGTGTAAAGTGGCGCAACTCAACGCCGCGTCTATTTAAGGAACCCATAGGAACGTTTATAGTTGGGTGGTTATATCACTGCGCATCGACAGTCCTCATAGGAAGGTTGTGAATATATTTAATATATTATATGTAATTTTGGCGGAAAGTGGAACATGAAAGTTTCTTAAAGAGAACGACCCTCAAATTCGTGGGAAAGTGTATAACGGAAGTGGAACGGAGTGTCTTAACACTATTCAATCTGCCTACCCTGCCGTTCGCGGTATACAGCGTAAAGCTGAGAGAACGACCTTACCCTGCATATGCCAGATACAGAATGAATATGGAAAAAATATATATTTGTTATATAACTTTAGGGTTTTTCCTGTACTATGCTTGTAGCGGGCATAAAGGACCTAGGTGATAAGGTACTCATTTTACACTTATCATTTTTTATTGAATGGCGGGACTTAACTCCGCGCTTACGTCTTAATTCAAACAAGGACAACACAATGAAAGAAGTCTCTTCATTTCGATCGAGTAGGAATCGAACCTATGACCGTTACGTAAACCGAAAAAATAAAAAATATATATATTTAGGTATATAGAACAAAATCACTACACGAACCCAACAATATATCTCTATTCCATATTAAAAAATACAATGCATTTTATTTCGTAAAGATAGTAAAAACTATTACACCGCATTAGCGTCGAACATGAGCAAAGAAAAAACTTTGGCCTATACACCTTATCGGGTGTTTCAATATTGATACTGAAAATCCAACCTTATCATTTAAATTTACAGTTCATTTTAAAATTGAACAGATCTAAGATAAGTCTCCATACAAGGTGGCAAGCTTATTGGCAAGAGGCCAGTTACCATTCACGATACTTCCTATACTGGAAAATGTTTTGTTCGTATTTTTTAAAACACTGAGCGATGAAATGATATCCGTCTCTTTTTAATATTCTTTTAGATAAGTACATAGATAAAGACAATAACTAGCTCGTTTAAAGTTGAAGTAAGTAAGAGGTAATTAATTCTATTAAAATGTGGCTCTCGGAATTGGTTTTAAAGGAAAAAATATTAAAACAATCCTACCAATATAATATATATGAAAGTTTTTGAGTGGGTTTAACAAAGTGTAGTAAACTTTAAGGCAGTTACTAAACGGATGTAGATGATATTTTTCAGTAATATAGCCCATGGCTAGATACGACATAGGCACATGGGCTGTAATAACATTAAGCGGGCGAAGCCGCGTGTACATCGCTAATTGTTTATAAAAATTTAATTTTTATGATAACGATTTGATTCAAACATGGAAAATATTTAATCCGCATATCGCAGGTTAAACAGAATGAACTTGGGAATCTAGTGATAAGACACTCCGTTCCGTTCTACACTTTCCACTCTCAGAAGAGCGAACTCAGGGCAACTTAAATGAAAATCAACCTCATAGCCTTACATTTGTACATTTGTGCCACGACAGCCTTTAACGTCCTAATTATCAAATAGAAGGCCACTTTAAATTATGTACTAACTCTCACAATAACTTTAAAGTGAAAATTAACTGGTTCAAAATGACAAAACAAAAAATAAAAACGTTTTTATAGTAATTTAAATTTCAACCTGAATACTTTATAAATGGAAGATCTATATAAACATATTAAAAAACAAAATATACTAAATGAGCTCAAAAAAAATTTTGTATGCCGTCTAAACGACAACGGTATAAAGAGGAAACTGTGTTCCTGAGTATATAGCTTTTTATTGTTTAACCATTGCTAATAATGTTGTAAAATTTCTATATACATGATTTTTTTTCAGCTTCACACTGTATCCCGCACGAGGCAGGGTAAGAAGAGGGAACCCGGAAACCTGGCGGAACTCAACGCCGCGGAACTCAACGCCGCGCTTTGCCTTATACATGATATTATTTTTGAATTTAATATACCGTTTAAAAGAATATAAAATGATGAAATAGATCGTATTATTCAGTTATAATTTTGATTCAGTCCAGTAGTTGATATCATTATTATGAACAGATTTATGTGTAGATTCAGTTCTCGTTCACTTTCCTAGCTTTGTCTAACATTGAGAGAATAAAGTGATGATAACACATATCATTTCAGCTTAGAAGGTAAACGTTCCTACAGTATTTTAAGCAAAGTAGCCAGAAGAGACTAACAACTGTTTAAAAACCTTAAACCTATACATATATACTTACATTGGTACATATATCAAAAAGTTGTTAAAAAATAAAAAAAATGTTTTTTGTTTTACCCCGCACATGGCAGGGTAGGCAGAAGGAATACCTAAAGATTAAAATATTCTAGTAAATTATATTGTCTTAGATTTTTCTTAGTTACTAATTTATTTAGATATATATTTTTTATAACTTAGGCCAAGCTTAGCCTTTTTAAGTCATCTTACTTCATAGTAATCCCCTCGCGATCTTCCATAATCTACTTTCGACTGAACAATGTCTAGATATACTGAACAATGTCTAGATATAACAGTATAGAACTAACATTTTAGACCCTACTAAAATGCCAAATTTGCCATTTTATAACTTCTCGTAGTAGATGACAAGGACTATAAGAGATGCATAACAGAAAACTCTATAGTGAATGTTTAATAATCATCCAAGCAGATTCGGTCGTCTTTATTCAAAGAGGCTGGCTGACTACTATAGAACTGAGATGGGGCCCCAAAATTTTGCTATTCTTCCCCTTACACTATTAATATCGCGATAATCTCAACAATTCGTTTCACTATATAGAATTTATACCGTCCGTAGGTCGGTTTGCCGTCTCAGGAATCTTAAACATGCAGTGTTTCTATGGCGTAGAATGGAAAGTTTGCCTGCAGCTAGGAAACTCCGTACAATGCTATATTAATTGATACTATGTTACACTTTTTAGTTTGTTTCTATTGTATGAACTTATCTTTGTTATAACTGCAGTTAGATTTGAACAAGATTGAAGAAGTTACTTGAAATATGGTGTTAAATTTTTAGTTTGAGCTTGAAATTTTTATTTCAGCTTTTTATTATTATTGAATTGTATAAATTGTGAATTATTATGTTTTTATATGTACAAACGTGTATTTTCGGAACGACAATACCATCAATATTTATAACCATTATACCAACATATTTATAATATGTTGGTAGAAGTCTACCCGTGACCACGGACTACTGTAAAGTGTTCGAAACGTCGGGTTTCCCAAAAATGTTTACCATTATACGCGATTAATCCGTTTAAAAAGTGTTTCATTTAAAAAATATTTATAATAATAAAAAAATGTAATGTATATATATTTTTTTCTGTTTCACGTCGCATTCCGCCCTCATAGAGAGAGAGAACTGGGCAACCTGATATTAAAAATAATTTGTACTTGCATTGCATTGCGTGTGTGTCGGATCTAATGCCTTGCTTTATCTTGTTATTAAAACGAAGAACATAAAATATTTCAATGGAAAATTTTAATATTTCATTGCCTCGTGAGATCGAACCCACAACGTTTACGTCGCGTACCCCTGCGCGACAATAGCTTCAACTGTTTGTATGTATGACCAAGTATATAGATATATTTGTTCAGCTGCAATAATAAACATATAATATAGTAAAGAAAGGTAAATATACCTTTCTTTACTATATATAGGATTTGTAATTATTTATCACCAATTGGTGATAAATAATTACAAATCCTATTATTATGGAATTGGATAAATAAACAGAAAGTCAGTTGTATTTATTAGGTTACTTATTTATTCAAGAAAATAAATGGAAATATAATTGGAAAAAAACTAACATGAATAACAATAAATGTCAAAGGAATGAACAAAAAAAAAAATATAGGTATGTTGCGACACAGTCCGGTATTTTGGTGATAGTGGGTAGGAAATTTGGTGATATTTGGCAAAATCCATAATATCACCAAAATTTAATTTAAAAAATAATTATTCCAAACAACGTTCACATCTGTAATAAATATACTTGTGACTCTATGTGAGTATCAGATAACGCAAATTTCAGGGTATGGCGTCAAGCTATATGAACACTGGATCCATTTAGCTCCATTCCTGTTTTTCACGTATCTAGAGTACAGCACTTCGCATAATCCACATTTCCAATCATCTTCACTTTTGCTTTTTTTTTTTGTTTGTGAGGTGCCCGAAGTTGAAGGCTGGTTGAGGTCTTTTTCTAGCTGTGTATTATTATTCCGTCCCCATTTTGCTTACAGAATTCTCTTCAATCCTCAGGTAACGTTTTAAAGTGCTCCAAGGTGACTTCTGCTTCTTTAGCAGCTTCATATATTGGTTTCCCTTCATCTCTTACTAACCTGACAGCTTGTTGAGTTGCTGCTGACTATATTTTCTATATCTTTTTCCATTGTCAATCCAAATTAAAAATAAAATGTGGTGGTATCAAAAATATATGATTAGATAATTTTGCGAGTAAAAAAAATACGATATTTTAAGAAATAAAATATATTCACGTATACCTCACAACATAACACATTACACACTGTGTTTAATTTTCTGTAGTTTTATTTA